>CM057337.1:689906502-692306502 GCA_030015575.1 Agapanthus africanus
TAATTACACCCTACAAGTTCGCTAATCTTTCGGCCAGACCAGTGTCAGTATTTTGAGGGAGGTTCCCCGTGATTTCGTACGGACCTAATAAAAATAAACCTCGTTTTCTCAGAGGCGTAACCCCGTTAACACCTTTCTAGACACCTACTTGACCGACTAATTGTAATGTGTAAAACTCTCCCCGGAGTAACTCTTACTCGCAAAGGGTATCGGGATCCAACTATTTCATAGAAGGTATGCAATCTCATTGCAAATTTCAACACTTGAAATTCCCGATAATATTTTGCCCCTAACCTCCTATGATCTTGACAAAGGCCAACAAACCATAGGATGCGAGTCAAGTTCAACCCGTCATTTCCTGATTGAATTAAACCCACCCGTACGACCCTTGACAAAGGCCAACAAGGTCACACGACTACCGTAATCCAATCGCATCATATGCTTAAGCAGATATGCACCAGTCGGCTACCGCACACTACGCCTTGACAAAGGCCAACAAACGCAGCGCGAATACTAAATACTACTTATTTGAAATGACGGAGGGCTACGACAGGTTTTTAAGAAAACCCTTTGCGTAATGAACTTGATATCATTGTGGAATCGAGTGATTTTTAAAAGGAGTGCTTTTGATCCTTTTACTAGTTTTGCTAAAGAGATCACTCCCGATGAAGGGATCTCAGCTCTTTCCTCATCAAATGAGGTGCTGGATATTTCACAAATACCATTATGCAAAACATGAACTAAAAAAGCAATCAAAAGACAACGGAGTGGGTTGTAGCATCTGCCAGTTTCGCTAAAGAGGTCACTCCCAGTGAAGGAATCTCGACTCTTTCCTTATCGAATAAGGTGCTGGATATTCTAAAAAGAATACCGCTATGCAAAGCAAGAACTAGAGCTACCGGTTTTTAAAACAAGTTTCTACATCTTTAGTTTCTTTTATTTCATTAATCTCATTAATGAAGTCCCATCAATTTATGCTTCCTAAGCATCACATAAGAAACGAAAGAATCAATATTTATTATATATCATCATATATATAATATAAGCATTCATCTCAACATATAAAGTGATCACATCACAGAATATCAGCAGCAGAAGAACACATATGAAATATTGGATATACTAGGAATTCCATGTTTTAATTAAGCCAATAAAAAATGCGGATTCCACGGTCGCGATGAATAGCCAAACCCACATCTCTAGACCCCTACGAGAGTGGCAAGCAACCCTCCCAATTCAAGAGTTAGGAGACCCGGTCTCGACTCCTCGAGATGGTCTCCCACTGGACCCTAGAACCCGGTTATTTGTGCTCTCCTCCTTGAGTCTATCCTAATGCGGAAAAGTAAATAATATACATCAATGGTGACATCATCCTCAATCTGGAAGTGCCCCAATAAAAGAATATTGCATACAAGCTTTTACATGAATGAAAATGAAAAACTCTCATCTCGCATAAAAAAAACCCGGCTATTCAAAACACGACGATCCAATATAACATATCACGGCAACACATAACATCACATGTCATTAACGTAAGTAAATATGCGTATCCCAATTGTCGTTGACGTATAGCAACGAAACCGGCGATACAACACATATTACACTTACAGTCGCAGAAAAGAAAGTGAAAAACGACAACAATTGGAATCCGCAACCACCTAAGACATCATAAACCTAATATATCTTATATTTTGGATTTCATGCCTAACCAAATGAATTCCTTAGACATCACATGCCTAACAATTATAAACCCCGCATTTTAGTCTCGATATTGAAAACACTTTCTAATAACCAGTCGGATAATTCAACAAGATTCCCGATAACCTGATCGAATGCTCGTCGGAAACTTTAGTAGACGGCCGCACCCCCGATGTCGTCACGAAGTGCACTAAGGCGGAACATCGCGGCCGCGAGCACCCGAACGGATGCTTTTGGCGACGGGGTTCTCCTACAGTCACTTGGTCGGGGCTATGGGGCGTGGCTATCTAGTAAGGTTACCCGGCGAGTATCCGCGAACCCTAAGTGATTGCGACGGACTTTTGATCCACATCAAAATTCCGTGGCAACCGATCAAATGAGACTAACTTGCTAGATTTATAAAATTCACACAAGTTATCTCATAACTAATAATGTGGATTCCAAATATTGTATCTCAATCACAGATAGCTAGATGGAGTTAAACTTTTCGATCGAATAAATAAACACCCAAAATTTCCCAAAAAGCTTAACACTTGAGCGGAGTTCAAAAAGTACCCAGAACATGCCATATCACCTATGAACAATCCGTAGAAGGGCCGACCCATGCCTCACTCATGTCGCCACGGAACTGCCGCAAACCTTAGGGTATGACCGCGGTTCCGCGATCCAAAAAGTTGAGTTTAGGTATCGTTCTTCTAGAGGATCCACAGAATCGCTTGCATGATTTTTTGAAGATTTTAAACTCGGAAAAAATCAAACTCTTGGAAAATTTCCAGCGGGGGAAAATATGGGTTATTGATATCCATTCGAACTTTTTAACGTCGTCTAAATAACCCGAACGGATGTTCGAATTATGACTACGAAACACTCCGAATTGCCTTTGCAGAAAGTTAACATCACATGCAAATTTAGTAAAAACAAGCAACACCTGAAACACCAAAATCCAGAGACTGGAACACCCTAAAAATTTAAAGCCAAAAACCCACTAAAAAACCGGTGAGCTCGGATTTTGTCCCTATGTGGCCGGCCATATTCACACCAATTTGCTTCAAATTTCTATGGTGTTCATAATATATCACATATAACATTCTGCGGTTGCTAAAAAAATTTTTAGAGGGCATTTAAAATTCGACAGAAACTAGGAATGTGTATCGGGTGTTTCGGAGTTGTTTCGGTTTCGTAATCCTACAAATATCGTTTAAATCTCTAGCATGGCTCTGATACCACTGTAGCATTACCTAGCACGATAGCAAGGTTTCGGGAGGCATCGTCCATGCCGTTTTCAAATTTTTTCCGTACTAAAGAACCCTAACCCTAGAATTTTAACTAGAGATTTAGACGAACTAGCAATGTAAATACTTTACATTTAAGTGAATGAGGAATACAACCTTTGTAAACCGGTCCTTCACTTCTAAAGGTTCGTGTAGTAGTCCTTTCGTTCCAAGTAGTGAACACCCGAACTCTAGTAAGGGTTCATATGAAGAAATGAACAAGCTTGCTCGATGTCTTCGAGGCCGAAGATGATCTACGTCGAGGAGACTCAAGCTCATGCTATCTCTTCACTAATTGTAGATTAGTGAAGCAAACACCCTAAACTAAATAGCTAATATAGTAGAGGATGATGAAATAGGAAATGGCCTCACTTTAGATTTATTTTTCTCACAATATTTTCTCACCTTGAGAAAAGCTAGCAAGCTTTTTCTCAAATGAAGAAGAAGATGAAGTGATGAAGAGAAATGAAACTCATGAGATGAGAATAGCAACCATGGGTGAGTTAGTGTCATACACTAACTCATGTAGAGACTTAACCATGGGTGAGTATAATGGTTAGGTTAATAAATATCTACAAGTGAAACAAAATGAGTGGACTGGTCAATGGTTCCATAAGCTTCTCCAAGATTCTACCATTAATCCAATTTCCACCAATTTTGATTTATTTTGATAAATAAAAACCACTCATTATATCAAGCATGGTGTAAGTCTCATACACCAATGTAGCATGTGGTATCAAGCATGATACAAATAAAATGTACATTAATATATATCACATATATACTATATGCACACTTATGAGAAAAAGAAATGTTTAAGTGAGCTAATATTAGTTAATATAAGTTAATATATCAAATATATAATTATACATTAAATTATCAAATCAACACTTGATTTAATAATCCGGCTATATCACATACAACCAACTAATATCAAATGTAACAACTTATCGAATGAACACTTGATCCGATAACCCGGCTATATCACATATAACCGACCGATATCACATATCGCGAGAATAGAATGCGGTATCGCATACGCACATTAATCTCGGTCCCGCACATATCACATATGTTCTCCTACTTCGTTTCTCATGAACCAGGAAACCTCTGTGTAGGACTCTAAAGACTCGTCAATACGCCGGCAGTAGGTGATGATCATATCAAACACCCATAAGCCGCAAGCGGTCTGCTAAACGTAACGGCCACCCGGGTATTGAGCGATCAGAAGATCAACAAGCAAGCCTGCTCATACTCCTGCGAATCCAATGAGTAACACTACCATACAGTCCAGTCTCTTCGTCTAATATGTCGCATATCACAGCCTGGGGGTGGTATAACGTCAGACCCCAATAGCCTGATAAGTCATGCCGATGCAAGGTCCACAATGGTTCGAGAAACTACTGATAACACTTACCAGTAGATATAAGCAATCCTGGTCAGGGATTTCCAGTTATGGCCAATCAAGCATAGCGCAACATCAACCCCCAATACCGGGAGAGACGAATCCCCTCTTATCGCTCATTGCCTCCATGTGACTCGGGACTGTACCCAAAAACCACCTTTTTGCACGATCTCTTGAACATGGTATGGTGGAAATCAAAGCACAGTGGGAATCACACAAGACTCTATGACGATCTCGGGTCGACAGACTAACCTGTACCAATGTCACCAGAGAACTGCTATCTCACGATAGGTATAATACCATCTAAGAGTTCTCGGTGAGTCCGTCCAGTATACCAAGTCTCCACTGAGCACCCGTATACCTTCTCTGATGTCAAACACCAATGGATATGGGATCATCCATCGCCCATCATATGGGTCGAGAAGCGTATACGCTAGTCTACTCTGGAGTATCGATGCCCTGTCTCGATCCCCCCACGACTTGGAGCATTGGAAGGATGTACTTGCCGACTACCTCTGCCCCACTAGTATGATCCGCATCATAATCCTGGAAGTCAAGTACTCATCTTAAGGGCTTTATCAACATGTAATAGAGAGACAATAAGTGTACATGTTAAGATAAAGAGCAACCGGATGGCATACTATCATGTCCAGCAAGAAAGTCCTCCCTATATATGTCCAAGCATCCACTACAATATACATCGCATGTACAGTAATGGCCTCTAGGACATACATATAACTAACATTAACACCCTCCAAAAGATAGCAAAATTTTGAGCTCAAGAAGTCGAGTAAGTGATAACCATCAAAAATCCCATAGAAACCCTATTTATAGCCCACAAGAAAATCAACTCAAAAGAGATGGGGACAAGCAGTTTTAAACATGAGGCAGACGTCTGAAGGAAAGATTGGCAGACGTCTGGCCTCCAACAAAATAAATCCCCAACGGTTATAAACGACTATATTTTTCAAAAAATCTTAACCGCAGACTTCTGAAGTTCAAATAAGCAGACGTGTGAAGAAGAAAACTTTTGGCAAAAATAAAGCTTCAGATGTCCGCCCCGATATAATGCAGACATCTGGCATAGGGTTTCAAAAAGCCAGAGTGCAAGACTAAATAATTAGACGTCTGAAGTATATTTGGAAGACGTCTGAAGTTCAAAAAACCTATTTTGAAAACCTTCATCAAACGTCTGGTCTATTGACCTTCAGACGTTTGTCTCATCTCAAAAACTTCTGATATTTTCAAATGTCAGAAAAATAACAGTGCGCAGACGTCTGAGCTTCAACGAGGCAGACATCTAGCAAGCACAAAAACAGAAAAGTTAGGGTTTTAAGAATACGAAAACTTTAAACTTAAAAACCCGAAAATTGTAAAACTATTGTGCTATAGTATGTGAGTGTTCAAGAGCTCTAAATGATATAACCATAGTCGATAGAGTACTTACATAGAATCCTATGTCAATGTCACATTTCTTCAAAATCTTGAATCTTCAACACTTCGACATGAGCTCTTGAAATTTTGGTGAAGCTTGAACTTGTTGGTCGATTGATCTTCAAGTGTTTCGAAACTTCAAGTCTTCCTTGATCTTCGCCACTCCACTCACTATCATCTCGAAGTCAACATTTGATCTTCAAATCTTGGATTATCTTAGACTTCAACTTCGACCCTTCAAATTCGAACTTGGCTTCTACCTTCTTCATTATCCGTAGTTTTAACTCTTGAATCCCTTGAACCTTGCCTACTTAGCTTCACGAAGCTTGAATGTGAAATTTTAGAAGCTCCCGTCTGTATCCTCCAACCTCCATTAGATAAATCCATTTAAAATCAATTTCCTCCATCCTCCTTTATAGAGCTTCGTCTCGAGATATCCGATATCCTGAAATGCAATCTTAAAGACCAAACTCATCATATACAGTGTTATGAAATATAAGCAAATTAATAAAAACAAGTATATGAACATTTAGTGTTTTGGTATCACACTCATGAATAGTATATCAATATCAAGATATAACTCAAACTCAAAGCATGAGATATTGATATACTAAATATATATACATGGTATAAAAGAAAAAAGATATAGATCATATGTATATATAATTCATAGTGTGAATTACCAAAACAATGAATGAGAGTAATATAGCAATATCAAGAATATAACACAAGTATAGCATGAGATATTGATATATTACTCGGTATACACAAGATATAGGATAAACAAGCTAAATATCAAGTGTATACAAGTTTAGTGTCGAAAGGATAAAGCAAGACGAGCAAGTGACACTAAATGAACTATTCATGTTTAAGCAATCATCAAAACTGTCATGCCCCGCTTCCCAAGATACCAAAATTTTGGGGCATAACTCGGCCAGCCATGCTACTTACGGTAAGGAAATATCCTTCTATAATCATATTAAGGCTGTCAATCAGTAATCAAGAACAATAATATAAATATTTATCTTTAACATGTCCCATAGCTACGATAAACAATAACCGGGAATGGTAGCAGAAGCAATAAGAATTCACGGAAGAAACGGAATACTTAAACTATAATAAGGACTATATCAGTGGAATGCTCCTCACTGATCCGCAATCCTGTCAACTTACTCACGATTCTCTTGTGCTAAGGTCAATAGTATATGGGCCATGTAAAACCCAAACGTCAGTGCGTCATAAATATCATAATAATATTATATAGTATGTGATATAATATGCCATTTGCAAGAACGAGAAGTCATGAGTGTAAACAATAAGCAATAATGTGTAATATAACAAGTAAGATATCGGTATCAACCATATCATATGTATCCTAAGGGTCCATTGTTAGGGTTCCCAGCGTCCTAACCGCGGCTTATGCAGAACAAAAAAACAAAAACTTCTAGAGACGCTAGAAACTACAAACCGTAGAATCGAATCCAAACACATGAACTAGAAAACTACATAGAGTTTTTAACTACTGTGGAAAAGGGCTATACCATTAGATCGAGTCCTTTGGTCTCTTCCATAGCTCCTTGGGGTCTCCTTGATCGAGCTTGACCGCTCGTCTTCCTCCGTCGAAGATGATCCACCCGAGGGATGTGGTTCATGGCTCTAGCTCCACACTAAAAATCAAGTGGAGCAACTAAAGTTCCTAGCTTGCTACACTAGGAAGTCTAGAGATGTAGTGAGTTGTTCTAATGTTTTTCTATCTCAATTCCACCCTTGATTCTCAACTCATGAGAGGGTAGGGAGGAAGAAAAAGGAGGAGCTCCAGAAAAAGCTAGTGAGGAGATAAAAGCAAAATGGTGAGAGTGAACTCAATCATGTGAGAGAAAATATCAAGCATGGTTTTGTATAAAAGGTTTCTGCAAATAAAATATAGCAACCATGCTTGAATAGTTTGCACAATTGAATATACAATTCATTTGTCAACACTATTCAAGCATGGTTCTTACCATTCTCACCTCACTATCTTTACACCTCATTTTCCATTTAAATAAACAAATGGATAAACCAAAAATGAAGTGTCCATCTTCTAAAATGTTTCCCATATAAATATGAAATACACTCTACCGTATATACATGCCCGTATTCATATCAAAATACGAATACCCAAAGAGATAGAATAATACCAAAAACATAATACTAGAATATACATATCGAAAATATATATGTAAATTATTAAATCAATACCTTATTTAATAATCCAGTTTAATCCTAAGCCGGCTAGTATTATCAACCGTCCGATCAAAATTCTGGGTAGCTAATACACTCATTTGATCGGAACCCTGCACGTATCAAAATATGGCCACTATATCATTTCGCTTGAACCAGGGAAACCATGTGTGGGACTCTAAAGACTCGACATTACACCGGCAGTGAGTTAGTAGATAAATCCATAACCACAAGCACGTCAGCGGCACTAGCTTACGTAACGGCTACCCGGGTACCTGTCGAAAAGGAAGGCCGACGAGAAAATTCATCTGAACCCCTACTGAGCCTATCTGTGACAATCTCTATACAGTCCGGTCTCTTCGTCTAAGAGTATCACATACCGGGTCTAGGGGATGGTAAACATCAGACCCTGATAACTCGGTAATTCATGCCAATGTGGCTTAGGACCAAACCGGGAAACTACTGATCTAACTATCAGTAAATCCCAACTGTCTTGGCTAAGGTCTTATGATACTGGCCAACTGAACACAGTGCGATATCGACTCTCTATACCGGGAGATACGGATCCCCAACAATCGCTCACTGCCTCCATATGGCTCGAGATTGTACCCAACTAAAACCTGTTTGCACGACTCAGTAAAGTCGTGGTAGGGTAGTAATCTAAGTACAGTAGGAACTCACATGAGACAAATGACGATCTCAGGTCTGAAGACTAACCTGTACTCATGTCACCTAAGAACTGCTATCTAACGATAGGTATAGTACCATCTAAAAGTTCTCGGCGATTCCGTCCAGTGTACTCACCCTCAGTGAGCATCTATATACGATCTTAGGTGCGAAAGACCAATGGCTGTGGGACCAACCATCGCCTCTCGTCGGGGTCTAGAAACGTATACACCAGTCTACTCTGGAATATCGACGCCCAGTCTTGATACTCCCACGACTAGGGATATTTAAGGATATGCTTATGGACTACCCAGCCTCCACATGTATGATCGCCATCATAACGCTGGCAGTCAAGCAATAATCATATGGGATTTATCAACATGTATTAACGATACGTAATAACAAGTATAACATATACACATGTTAAGATAAAGACAAACCAAATAGCATACTATCATATCGAGCAAGATTGTCCTTTACATACATATGTCCAAGCATCCACTATATATACATATACAATAATGGCTTCTAGGGCATACATATCCAACAATCTCTCACTTGCACTAAGGACATATATTGGCATATCGAGTACCCAACGTCTGCTCTAGGGCCAGTTTTTGGCGTATCGCATACCCAACATCTCAAATAGTCTCTCGAACTGTGCTTGAGGGAGGGCCTTGGTGAATTGATCCGCCATGTTCTCTTTTGTGTCTACTCCCTGCACCTCGATCTCCTGATGATCAATAATCTCCCTAATCAGGGGATACTGCCTCAAGATGTGTCTGGATTTTTTATGGGACCGTGGTTCCTTCGCTAAAGCCATAGCCCCATTGTTGTCGCAATACAAAGGTATTGGATCAATAATGGACGGAACCATCTCAAGTTCAGTAGTGAACTTCTTTATCCAGACCGCTTCTTTTGTGGCATCGTTGGCAACAATGTATTCAGCCTCTATCGTCGAGTATGCGACGGTATCCTATTTGGAGCTCTTCCAATAGACCGCCTCTCCGTTGAGGGTAAATACAAAACCCGAGACAGACTTGTTGTCATCCTTATCACTTTGGAAGATCGAGTCGGTAAAAGACTCCATCTGGAGGTCCCCATTACCATACACCAAGAACAATTCTTTAGTCCTTCTCAAGTACTTAAGAATGTTCTTCACTGCTGTCCAGTGGTTCTCTCCTGGGTTTGACTGATACCGACTCACCACGCTAAATGCGTAAGCTACATCTGGTCTAATATATAGGATCACATACATTATAGATCCTACCACCGAAGCGTATGGTATAATACTCATGCGAACTCTCTCCTCATCGGTATTGGGAGACATCTCTTTGGGGAGGGTAATTCCGTGCAAAGCATGTATATTACCGCGCTTGGAATCTTCCATACTAAATCTCTTTAGTATGGCCTCTATGTACCTGTACTGTGAAAGTCCCAACAATCTATTGGATCTATCTCTGTAGATCTTAATCCCCAGAATATAGGAGGCATCACCCAGGTCTTTCATCGAGAACCTTTATGACAAGAACAGCTTGACCGATTGTAGCATAGGAATGTCATTTTCTATCAAGAGAATGTCATCCATGTACAAGATTAGGATACGACAGTTCTTCCTACAATCTTCTTATATATAAGGCTCATTCTCGTTTTTGATAAAGTCAAATTCCTTGACTGTCATCAAAATAAATGTTCCAACTCCGTGATATCTATTTTAATCCATAAATGGATTTAAGCAACTTACACACCTTCCCGCTACTCCCACTGTCCACGAATCCCTCCGGCTGATCCATTTAAACGCACTTTTCCAAACTTCCGTTCAGAAAAACCGTTTTTACGTCCATCGGCCAGATTTTATGGTCATCGAAGGCAGCAATGGCAGGTAGGATCCAAATGGATTTCAGCATAGCCACTGGAGAAAAGGTTTCATCATAGTCCACACCGGGTCTTTGAAGAAAACCTTTTGCAACAAATCTAGCCTTATAGGTTTCCACATGTCCATCTACACCAATCTTCTTTTTGAAAATCCATTTGCATCCAACGGGTTTTACCCCAGAAGGAGAAATATCCAAGGTCCAAACTTTGTTGGTGTACATGGACTTCATTTCGGATCGCATAGCATCCAGCCATTTATCAGAGTCCCCACTAGTAATGGCCTGCTTGAAACTAGTAGAATCATCTTCTTCTAAGATGCAATCCTCTCGATCCCCATCTACGAGAAAACCGTAGTATCTCTCGGGCGGATGAAAAATCCTACTAAATCTGCGGAGTGCCTGAGATTTGTCTGGGGTTATTGAAGTCTCTGGTTACACCAATTCCTTAGTTTCAGTTTGTGGTTCCGATATTTCATCCAGTTCTATCGTGCTCCCACTAATTTCTTTTGTAAGAAACTGTCATTCTAAAAATTTGGCATGCTGAGCAACAAACACCTTCTGTTTCTTGGTGTGGTAGAACAGATATCCATATCTATTCTTAGGATATCCCACAAACTTATAAAGAACTGATCGTGTCTCAAGTTTGTCCGGGTTATGTTTTTAAACATAAGCCGGACAACCCCATATCTTAAATCTTTTAAGATATGGTTTCTTACCATTCCAAATTTCAAACGGTGTTTTAGGTACAGATATCGATAGAACATCATTCAGTAGGTATGCTGCTGTCAGAAGCACATATCCCCAGAAGGATAGAGGTAACTCGACATTACTTATCATTGATCGAGCCATATCCAAAAGGGTACGGTTCCATCACTCCGATACACCGTTGTGCTGTGGTGTATAAGGAGGGGTAAGCTGAGAGAGAATTCCATTCCCTTTTAAGTAGTTGAGGAATTTCGTGCTTAAGTACTCCCCTCCTCTATCAGATCGAAAGATCTTGATAATTTGCCAGCCTGATTCTCTACTTCGTTTCTCTATTCTTTAAATTTCTCAAAAGCTTCATATTTGTGTTTCAAAAGATACACATATCCGAACCTAGAGAAATCGTCAGTGAATGTAATGACGTAGGAGAACCCACCTGTCCACACCAGAATATTGCATTTAATACCACCTATTCTTCTGCTCGTTTGTATATAGGTAGGTGCTTTTCATCCGTGTTTGCTAAATGATTACAGGTTACAGGTTCCCAGTCCAAAATAACGCAAATCACACAAAATCTCTACAGTTATGAAAAAATCCAGAACATCTGCCAAAAACAGATAAAATCCGGGTTCCGGTCATCCATACCCATCAAGTGTCGCTTACCAGTACAAGGGACAAGATCCAGTGATAGTCATTCATGTCTGGGACAAGCACAGAGCACGAAAGAGGTAGCACCAAGATCAAGAGGTGCACGGAGCTCGAGGGAGATCAAGGTCAAAAAGATTAAAAGAGTAGCCATTTTGGACTGTTAAAAATCTGAAAATATTTTGGAACCATGTTGCAATTTGGAACCTGTCAAAGAGAAGAATAAAGCAACACGATGAGGCACAAGAAAAACGATGCACTATCTCCCAAATACGGCAGCGGAACCGCGGTCAAAGGTTGGTTTGGGCGGCGGAACAGCAACCGTTGCGTGGCGTCTCATGACCATTTTTCTGGGATGTTTTTGTAATTGTATATGGGCTCAGAATATGACCCTAAGGTTTCACTCCTCTGCCTATAAATACTCCAGTTTTGAGCCAAACAAAGGATGCTTTTCTTTACTTAGATTTAGTGTAGTTTAGTGTGTAGTTTCGTCTTCTTCTTTATTTATTCTCTATGAAAATTGTAGTGAGATCTTTTTGAGTGGAATATTAATAAAGATGAGGTTTTTTTTTATAACTTGTATCTTTAAATTCTTGCATTGTAATCTTAATTCCTAGTGTAACTTTTATTATTTGTTGATAAAGTAGTTGTTGGTTTTTGTTTTCTTCTTTTCTTTTCTTCTTTTCTAAACCGTATTTTCAAGCCATGACACTCAATAGTGTCTCTTGCTTAGGTTAGCTTGTTATCATTTATTAAGACTATATTTTGATTCTTTCTTCTCTTCTTTCTTATTTTATTTTTCTTTTAATGTGTGAATAATTTACACACTTGTTAAGGGTAAGAAGGTAGTATGAGGGATGGAAAAAATCTCTTATTCTTCTTTTCGCCAAACATTTTAAATTGAACCTAGACCAAACAAACACAACCCCCTCACTTAGGCGCGCTATAAGTGATATATAGCCGCGACCTAAGTCGAGAATTTCTTTAAGCGCACTACAACATGACATATAGTTGTGACCTAATTGGAGTCTTGGTTGTGTATATTTGTCCTGGGATTGAAAATAAGAGCATGTAGCGGACAGATAAGGGGTACTAGAAATGGATTTAGCGTTGGAAAGCTTGCTTAAACTCGTAAATCCTATTCCTATATCCTCCTAATCCCCGCTACTTCCGATTATCCCAACATCATTTCAAGAATGGTAAAAGACAAGCACAAGACTAATTCTAACTCTACTAACCAACCCTAACCCTAACAAGTTTACTTGAACATAAAATACTGCTGGGAACTTAGGCACACTAGCAAGCTAGTTTTCGAAGATGGCAACATAGATTTCAAAATTTTTCTAGTTTGCCAAAATTCCCAAACTAAGAATCGAACTAAATAACTAGAACTTGTATACAAAAACCAAGTGAGCTAAACTAATCTACTATGTGTAGAATACTCACATCCTCAAGCTTTCTTCAAGTGCTCTGGATTGCGGTTGCAAGCCGGTCCTCCTTTTCCGAAGATGATCCACTTGAGGGAAACGATGCAGGCTCCAGCTTCGCCTAGCGAAGCAACCGATGCTCCAAGGTCGCTAGAAATGGAGAGTGGGGATGTAGAAATTTTTTCACTATCTTTTTTTCTCATTTCTTAAGCTCAAGTGAGCAACTAAAGAAGAAGGAGGAGGAGGTGAGGAAAAACCAAGACATGAGCAACTCATGAAAGAAATGAGTTAAGTGTAGAAGAACTATCAAGCATGATGGTATGAAGTGTGTGAGTGGCATGTAGAAAGAATGGCTCCTCATTTTTCAACCATGCAAAAAATATCTCACACATTTTTACAATAAACAATCAAAAGCCATATCTCTCTACATACCTCCAACCATGCTCATGCCACCTCACCCTCCACCTCATTTCCAAATGATTTTCTAAAAAGAAAATCATATAATGAAGTGTTCATCTTCTAGAAGATATTCGTATAAATACGAAATACAACTCGGTATACGTATCGAAATACATATACGCGTATTCGTATAAAAATACGAATAGCCAAGAGAGAAAATGAATAGTGAACAATAATACTAGAATACATATATTAAAAATATATGTATAAATTATTAAATCAAAACTTGATTTAATAATCCGACTTAATCTTAAGCCGCTAGTACTATCAACTGTCCGATTAAAGTCAGTGTAGCCTGTACACATATTTAATCGGACACCTGTATGTACCAACATACGTCATCTACATCATATCTCCTGAACTGGAAAAACCCTCTGTGTGGGACTCTAAAGACTCGTCAATACGCTGGCAGTGGGTTTAACCACAAGCACGTCAGTGGCACTAGCTGTACGTAACGGCTACACAGGTATTGAGCGAAAGGAAGGCCGACGAGCAAACTCATCCGAACCCCTACTGAGTCTGTCTGTGACAATCTCTGTACAGTCCGATCTGTTCGTATAAAAGTATCGCATATCGGGTCTAGGGGTGGATAAAGTCAGACCCCTAATAACGTAATATTTCGTGTCGGTGTGAAGCCCATCACCCACTGAGAAACTACTGATCCAAATCAGTAATTCTCGTGCACCTTGGTTAAGGATTTCTGCTGATGGACACGCATGCACAGCGCGACATCAACCCACAATACTAGGAGAGACGAATCCCCGACGATCCGCTCACTGCCTCTGTTGGGGTCAAAATTTGCACCCCGGTTGACCAAGTCAAAGTCAAGGTCAACCCCAAGCCAGGTGGGCCCAAGCCCAGATCAAGTGGACACATACCCGAGTCGAGCACGAACATGAAGCGGCCGGCCTCTCCCATGCCGAAATAAAAAAATCATGTAATAAATAATTTTGATGTAATTTTTTTATGCATGAATATAAGAAAAATGGGCATAAAGCCAAAATTTTGTAAAGCCCATGGCTTATGTGCAAAAAGAAATAGCACATGGGGTATGGGATGGGCACAATGCTATTTTGTAAAACCCAAGGGGCTATATGTAAATGTGTAAGCCTATATAAGGCAACATGATGAAAATATCTAAAAAGAAGATTTCTTTCTCTTTCTCAAAAAATTAGGGCCTGTGCTCCTTTTCCTTCCTCAAGATTCTAAACCTTCTTCTTTCTTTTGAATTAAATCAAGAGTTTTACTCTTCCTTTTCCAAAACTAAATAGTTTTTCACTACAAAACCCACAAAGGGGAACTCGGATCTCCCATCAGATCTCAAAAGGGAGAGATTTTTAAAATCTCATACCTCTTGTTCTTCAAGATCCGGCCAACAGAGGAGGAAGAAGGAAATCCATCTCCAAAGACCCCACTTTGGGGAAGATCCAGGGCTCAAGGGGAGAAGCCCCTTCATCAGCTTCAAAAATATCTTAGGAGTTTAACTCCTCAAATACACACACACACACACACACACACAAAATAATATGTATTTCTTTCTGGGAGTACAACTCCCAGTGCAGGGACCAAGTCCCTTTTGCTGCCCAGTGCCCGAGCGCCCACGTGCTCGGCACGTGAGGCGCTAGCACCCAAAGCGCGAGCGCCCAAAGCGCGAGCGCTCGAGCGCCCACGTACCTGGCACGTGAGGCGCTAGCACCCAAAGCGCCAGCGCCCAAAGCACGAGCGCTCGAGCGCCCACGTACCTGGCACGTGAGGCGCTAGCACCCAAAGTGCTAGCGCCCGAACGCCCACGTGCCAGGAACGTGTGGCGCTAGAGCCCAAAGCGCGAACGCCCACATGCCTAGAACGTGAGGCGCTAGCACCCTGGCGCCCAAAGCACGAGCGCTCGAGCGCCCAAAGCGCTAGCGCCCGAGCACCCCGTGCCTGGCATGTGAGGCGCTAGCGCCCTGGGGCCCAAAGCGCTAGCGCCCAAGGCGATCGCGCCCGAGCGCCAAGCACCCGCGTGCCGCGCACGTGAGGCGCTGGCGCTTTCTCCCACGCATCCTTTGGATGCCCTTTCCCTTATATATATATATATATATATATATATATATATATATATTTATATGTATGTATGTATATATATATATATATATATATATATATATTTATATGTATGTATATACACACATACTCTACAACACTGTCCCCCGTTAGAACTCTGCGGGACCCCCGTAAAAACTCTGCAGGGCTCTCGATATATCCAAAACCCCTTCAAAACACAACACTGCACATTGAGTTCGCATGACCAGTTTAACCCGTCAATCGGAGGTTCTCTCGCTCCAAATGTGAGGGGTAATTAACGGCAGTTTAGTCCGCGGCTGCCGGAGATTCGAATCCCCACAATCAATAAACCCCAGCCTACCTTAGGCATGGGGAATCTGTAATGCGCCTGACAAGCGCGCACGTATTCCCATCTCAATGGGGTGACGAAAAACACCCTACAGCCTCCATGTGGCTCGGGACTGTACCCAACTAAAACCTGTTTGCACGACTCCTTTGAGCCATGGCAGGGTAGTAATCAAAGCACAGTGGGAACTCACACGAGGCAAATGACGATCTCAGGTAGACAGACTAATCTGTACTCATGTCACCAGAGAACTGCTATCTGACAATAGATGTAATACCATCTAGTATGTTTCCGGCGAGTCCGTCCAGTGTAACTCATAACCCAATGAGTACCTGTATACTATCTTAGGTGGTTAACTGACACCAATGGCTTGTGAGACCGGCCACCGTCCCTCATCGTGGTCTTGAAAAGTATACACTAGTTTACTCCGGAGTATCGATGCCCAGTCTCGATACTCCCATGACTAGAGACATTTAAGGATATGCTTATAGACCACTCAGCTCCCACGTATATGATTGCCATCATAATGCTGGTAGTCAAGCAAGAATCTTATGGGCTCTATCAACATGTAATAGTGATCTGTAATACCACATAATACATGTACATGATGATAGAGACAAACCAGATAGCATACTATCATCTTGAGTAAGACTGTTCTACCCGTATAGGTTCTCCCTCAATCATCATAATCATCTGCGATTACAATAATTGACTTGAAAGCACTATATCCAACAATCTCCTACTTGCACTTAAGGCTAATTATTGCGGCGTCGCATACTCACTGCCCGTGTGATAGCGAACACCCAACTTCTCTACTAATTAATCTCGCAAAGCTTATTTGCGGAACTATCGCGTTCGAGAAATAGCCTTAGTGAGTAAATCCGTCAATGCTTCTATCTTTATCTCTCTATATCTCAATTTCGCAGAGAAAGACTATCTCCCGAAATGAGCGATACCGATCTTAGAATTTGTCTAGATATCCGATGGGACCAAGTTCATAAATGAACTTCAAATCCAATAAACATCTTAAACTGTATCTTCCACTGAATTTAATCAGTATCCTGCACCATGCCTTTCTCAGTATCCGCTTGGACCCCTTATCCAATATACTGCCCTTCATAAGAGGGTAAACTTTAACTCTGACAGTCACTCTGTCATCCAGGTCACCTTGGAAGCCTGAAATGATAACCGCCTCCTGAAGGAGGCTGCCGTTACCATGTATCAAGAATATCCTCTTATGTTCATTACTTCTTCCCAATGTTTCTCCAGGATTAGATTAATATATGCTTATTACATCCAGTGCAAAAGCAATATCTGGTGTAGTACTTGACATTTCATGATTAACTCAATTGCCTAAGATATGCCAATCACGCAAATTCCTCTCCTCATCAGACTAGAAGACATCCCTTTAGAGAGGGTGACTCCATCACCTTCGGGTACACCACCATGCCAGGAGTCGTCCATTCTAAAACACTTTAGAATATTGTCAAAGTACCCGAATTGGGACACTTCCCAAATCTAGATCTAAAACCATAGATCTAGTCACCAGAATCCTAGATATTTTATCCAGATCCTATGTGGAGAAATACCTTATGACAACCACAGTTTTACCGATCGTAGTATAGGAAGATAACTTCCTATCAAGAGCATGTCATCCAAATACCAGGACATCACTCCCTACTACCTTCTTGCCAGGTCCATCTGTTATTATGATGAAGTCAAACTTTATGACCGTCACAACAAAAATAGATGATCTATCTCCGCTATACTTGTTTTAGTCTATAAATAGACATAAGCCACTTGCCCACCAAACTTCCGCTGCTCCCACTGACTACAACAACCCTCTGGCAGAGTCATATACACGCGCACTTCTAAAGCTAATTTAGAACGATGTTATACTCATCCACCTGCCAGATCTAATAATCTAGAACAGCGGTAGTGGCAAGCTTGGGTCATCAAAACCTCCCTGTCACCATCTTTGATGAGACCGAAGTACCTCTCGGGTGGCTGAGGTTACCCACCAAATCTGTGAAGTAACTAATGGATTGTCTAATCTAATTGAATCCTTAGGTTCTACTAAATTTTCAGTAATCGTTTGTGGTTCTGGAATCACTTCCAGTTCTACCATACTCCTACTAATGTTTTCTGAAAAAATTCATTTTACTAAAACGGGTGGCGAGTAAAGAACAATATAACTATTGATCCTCCAAATGGTAGAATGTTAACCCTCATCAAAGTCCGGGATAACCCACAAACTTCCATTACTTAAACGTGCCTTGGTTTATCCGGATTCTAGTTTTAAGCATAAGCCGGACAACACCATATACCTTAACATCCTTAAGATATGAATCCATTCTATATCCAATATAGAAACAAAGGCACTAAGTTAATTGGAACTAGATTCAAAAATCAAGCAGCTGTTTCCAGTGCATATCAACAAAATGGAAGAAGGCCATGTAGTATTACTCATCAAGGAGTGCACCTATGTATGAGTAACCTGAAAGAGAAGCAAGTTCTCAAATTTATTATTTACGACGGAATACCTAGCATAAGTATCTATATCTTTGATCACCTCGAAGAATCCTGATACTTGCAACATATGGTTCTCTACTTTATTCTTATACCTATAACTTCTTAAAATTTGGAACCTGTATTTCAACAAAATGCGTGTCTAAAACCAGAGAAGTCATAAGTAAATGGAATATAGTATGAGTACCAACCTCTTTGTCCTAATGGACATCGGACAACATACAATACTTTGTATAAGTCCTCTGAGTTTAATAACTCAAACCCTGTGCGTTGTAAGTTGAAAACTGTGTTATGGTTAAGAAGAATTACACTGTTGTTGAATGCACCTTACCTAACCATCAACTGATATAAGTAAATATCATAAACATAATTTCAAAAGATTATATCTAACTTTATAAATAAAGTACAGATATATCAGTTTGAAATTGGTGCATAACAACGGATATTCAAAACCAAAAATTTGCCTTTAGGCAAAACCCAGGTGATTTCCTCAAATATCACCAATTACAAAGAATTCTGACATATTGAGGATCTAATCACCCAATTCCCAATATGTTACTCCCACTCAACATCTGTAACGCCATACAGATGTGAGAATCAAGTCTGAAAAATACATACCCTGAAGTCAGAATCTAATTGGGAAAACAGTTTTCAATTAACACCGCACAGTAAAACTGAAACATGAAAATGTTTCGAAGGGGTGGCCGGGTATTCCTACTGATGCCTCTTCCACTATCCAGATTCATGACAGTAACTGTATATTTCCTTGCCCTCACTCCAATTCCTTTATATGTCTTTACTTCTTACATTTCGTACACCATATTTAGGCTAATTGGTTTTCTTTCTTCCCTACCTTTTGGCACCAGCCTAAGGTTTAGAAGAAGACTATCTAATAAGCGTAATAGGTGTACTCTCCTAATACTAGGAGCCCTTGCAACCTGAGAGAAGGGAAAAAGAAAAGACAACCAAATAATCTTATTCAATTTCTCCAGAACCGGAATCCATCCTCGAACAGAAATAAGTTTCTTCGAGTTCGTATGTAACTATACGATGGCATACCCAAGCAATATGGATCTTCATAGTGATACGTAGTGTTCTGGAGAAATGCAAAGGGGAAGTAGGAGTGGCAGGGATATATGCGTTTGTCATGAATCATGACAGTAGTCGCAATTTCCTTTTGCCCTCAGTCTAATCCCTTTATATGTCTTTACTTCTTACCTTCTGCACACCATACTTAGGCTAATTGGTTTTCTACTTTCCCTACATTTCGGCACCTGCCTAAGGTTTAGAAGAAAACTATCCAATAAGCGTAATAGGTGTACTCTCCTAATACTAGGAGCTCTCGCAACCTGAGAGAAGCGAAAAAGAAAAGACAACCGAATAATCTTATTCAATTTCTCCAGAACCGGAATCCATCCTCGAACAAAAACAAGTTTCTTCGAGTTCGTATGTAACTATACGATGGAATACCCAAGCAATATGGATCTTCGTAGTGATACGGAGTATTCTGGAGAAATGCAAAGGGGAAGTAGGAGCCGCAAGAATATATGCGACTTCGTCGTGAATAATGACAATCCAAAGCCAAAGTGAGTAAAAAGGTTCGGTTAACTTGGTTCATGAGTTTTAGTTTAAGGTCAGGTCATGGTTGCTGCCAAAGAGAGAGAGAGAAAAGAAACACTCAGCGTGCACTCTAACCTAGATTAGATTGGTTAATCACTTTATCTAATCAGGATGGCTTCAACTATTTCCTCGAATTCTCCTTCAAACCCTACAAGGAGAATTAGTCGGGTTCATCTGAAAATCACCCAAGGAGTAACACCTACTCATCAGTGGGAATTAGGACCCAACTATCATCGCATGATAAGCTGACGGAAGCCACTCAAGTCACCACACTTCAGAAGGTATGCGCATGCCTGGCAAGTTTCCTTTATATATGAAACTCCCGATATGGTTTTTACCCCTAGGACCCTAGTGACCTTGACGGAGTCAACAAATCAAAGAGTTCTAGTCAAGTTCAACCCGTCATTATCTTGATTACATTAAACCAACCCGCACGAGCCTTTGACGGAGTTAACAAGGCCGCACGACTATCCTAACCAATCGCATCGTATGCTACTAATAAGCACCACTTAGCTACCGTACACTACGCTTTGACGGAGTCAACAAATGCAGCACGAATACCAAGCACTACTCGTAGGAAATAACGAAGGGCTACGGCTGGTTTTTGGCGAAAAACCTTTAACGTGATGGACTTGATATCGTTGAAGGAACCCGAGCAGTTTTTCAAAAGGAGTGGTTTAAGCTCCACATTTTTAAAACGAGTGGTTTTGTAGAAAACCGATGGTTTTGAAGAAAACCGAGTGGTTTATAGTCACGTAGACTTTTGCCAAAGAGGTCACTCCATATGAAAGGATCTAAGCTCTTTCCTCATCGAATGAGGTGCAGGATATTCCTAACTGAATACCATAATGCAAAGCAAAAGAATCGACTATAGTGAAGTTATTACAATGACGCAAACTTTTTCCCAAGAGGTCGCTCCCCATGAAGGGATCTCGGCTCTTGCCTCGTCGAATGAGGTGCTGGATATTCATAACCGAATACCGCTGTGCAAGGCAAAAGGAAACGCCTGTAATGTCAGTTTTCAAAAACTAGTTCCAACAACATCATTTAGGTTTGTTTTCCTTGCACTAATCAGAATTAATGCAGTCCCATCAATTAATCATATCATACCAGAAAAGAAACGAAAATAGGCATGCACATATATGCCATCCGCATTCGCCACAAGGTCCCTGGTCTTCATCGTAAGGTTACTTAACTTACGGCAAGGCGGGGACAGGACTAGCACGGATGCAAAACATATATAGCGTCTACTATATATATATATATATATAAACATTGGTCTCACGCATGATATCAAGTAACATCACAGCAGAATCACAGCGGAAACAAACACAATATGAAAATGCGGATAAACAAGGAAAAGTACATTTCAATGGAGCCAAATATGAAATGCAATTTCCTGGTCGTGTTGATAGCCCATAGTATCAGGCCCTAGACCCCTACGAGTGCGGAAAACCACCCGCCAATCCCAGAAGCGAGGCAACCCCAATCAACGAAGTGAGTGGGCCACTCAGCACTTCTGAAATCCGGTGACTTGGGCATCCCTCCGCGGGTCAATCCTATACCCCTACGAGTGCGATGAATAGCCCGCCAATTCTAGAGTAATGCACTCCAGTCTCGACGCCATGAGATGGAGGCACGTTGCCCTCTAGAATCCGGCTACTCGAGCACCCCGCCGCGGAGTAATCCTAGTGCATGTAATGAAAAACAAAATATACAATGGTGACTACGTCCGCAACCTGAATGCACCCCAAAGAATAATACAAGCAGCAATAACGGCAGTCCACATGTCGGACGCTCGCCACGCAATATGAATATACATTACATCACAGAGAACTATATCTAATACTATGTACATCGGGATATCCATCGCGACAAATCCAACATAACCATAAACACAGAGCAACATAGAACATGTAACACCTTAGAATGCGATTAGTGTTAATTAAGCGATAATGCGGATTTTCTGTAAAAAGTTTACCAATTTGGGTTCCTCACATTTTATAACAATTAATTAATATTTTATTATTATTTGTTATGTTTTGCACACACTTGTGCAAGTTAATGTGAAGGTTAGTTGTGTTAATCTTGTTAGTGACCATATCAACCTTAAGTTAACCTAATCCTTCCTTGCTTAACCTAAACCCCTTGATATTTGTGGTGAGGGAGATATTTCCATTGTTTGTTTTTTTGGGATTGTGGGGAGGTGGCAAGATGACTCATGGAAAGTCATGCTTGCATTAATGAGGAGAGGGAGAGAGTAAGAGTAAGGGTTAAGCTTACCCTACACTCACCTCAATCTCTCATTAACACTTCACACACTCTCATTCTCTCTCACTCTATCTCTTTCTCATTATTTTCTTCATCCTCTCTTCCCTCAACTGAACTCTTTCAATTTCCTTCACTAAACATCACCCAAGTCACTTATCTTGCTTTGTTTTTCCTCTAGGATCCCTTAGAGCTTGGAAAGCTAGGATCTTTGAGCTTATGTGGTTAGGTAATGATCTGTATCAGTTAAATAGGATGTTATAGTGTTGTGTAGCTTGTTAGTTTTAGTTTAGAACACTTAAAGTTTAGTTTCGTGCACAAATCATATTTTTAGTGTCATATTATGATATCTGTGATCTGTTGTGACCCCGAGTGTGTACTGGAAAATCTAGCAATGTAGTTGTGTTGTACCAGAGACCCTAAGCATTCACCTGAAGCACGAACCCCAGGGGCTCGGATTTAGCTGGCGACACATAAGGGAATTCCGGCGACCTTGGCCATTTTGAGGAGTTTGGGCTTGGTTTTTGTAGGGCAGCTGTCTGCAGTTGTTTAGAAGTGTTTGGTACTGTTTGATTTTTGAGTTTTGACAGTATACAAAATCTGGGATCACTTTGCTTGTTTCTAGTGTTACGACTAAGCATGTTACATTATCCGACACTGTACGTGTACCTTGTGTAGCTTTGACTCTTGGGTTGGTTTCGTAGTGTCGCTACGCACGTTAGCCACTAAACGAACACTTGAGAGTATGTTTGGAGTTGGTGCGTCGGTCAAACGTAGTGGATACGTGTTATTGGTCGATTGCTAATGTGAACTTGTTGTATTGTTGTTTTATGATCTTAGGGTCGCAGGCGAGGACTTCAGACGCTGCGAAGAAGGGAAAGCGAGTAGTTGGTTTTACTTAGCCCAAGATCATTTGTGAGTAGATTTAACATCTACAGGGAAATCGCCCGCATGGCGTTATGCGTCAGGGCTAGATATGATATGATATTAGCCGCATATTTATATTGCACATATAGAGATTGTGCATAAAACTTCATTGCATGTTATTACTTATTGTGCTTGGACTTGTACCCATTGGACACTGCACTATTATTGATGGTTCATGTTGCACGAGCACTGATTGTATGCTACACCCACACCGTCGATAATAGCCATGACACGCACAACACCTATACATACGTGATATTGTATTGGTTAGGGACATTGAGACATGGTCCTTATTTTCATTGTGCATATGAAATATAGCATACCTGTATACCTACATGCTTACACATATGCCTTGCTATGCCTACATGATTACAGATATACCTGGAGGGTATTACATCATTATTGATAGGTACATACCCATATACCTTGCTATAGCTACATGTTCACCTTTATATGATGTTGCGTTGGATTTTGGAGGAATTAGGAACCACATGATATATAGTGGTTTTTCCTTTATATGCTCACATTACTGTTTTATATTGCATATATTATATTCATGAATTTTCGCATTGAGATATGGATTTCACATGATGTTTTCTGGATTTGAGGACCGTGGTAGTTCATGAAATTATGCATTATTTGAAAGACCCGGTTTCTCTTGATATGATATTTCAGTGCGTCCACCATGAGATTTCTCGGTTCTGAGATTTATGATATATACCCGATGCGAGGAGTGGAGTGGGCCGTGTGCGGGTACATGGTGGGGCCCGGAGGTACCCAGGAGCAAGATTGTCGCAGATGATGGCGGTGAGCTCGAGGCAGGGGAGTATTACCTTACCGGTGACATTACTTGGTTTCGGCGGTTATCGTGGGGATACCGACCAAAGTTATGTACGGACATGTCTTGCGGATTTCAGTTGTTGGACACTCAGGTTCCATAAGATGTACGGACATGATATCAGGGCCAGTCCTGGTGACGGCGCCTGACAGATGAGTATTTATGTGTCGATACTAGACACTAGTTTTCATGATATTTTCGAGTGTCGATGTTGGACACTCAGGTTCCATGAGACATACAGGTTATGAGGGCCGATCTGAGAGCCGATTTGAGAAATTTGGGATTTAGATTGTCTTGATGGACACTGGTCCTGCCACGATGAGGATTCCGTGAGGATGACATGTTTTATCCCATACTCCGCATTTATTTGATATGCATTGCTTCATGTATTAGTAGTATATGATAGAGTACCTTTCATGACTGTTGCATATACATATTGCCATTTACTGCTATCAGCTTGCATGTGATAGATTATCGCAGTACGTGGATACTTGCGATTACCTGCATATGTTATTTACTATTCACGAATTGGCAACTTACCCCCGTTGTGCCACGGTGTTTGCAGGTGTTCCTTAGAGTAGTCGTGGCAGGGCTTCTTCTTCCTATCGGATTATCTTTTGCAGCGGATACCGCTACGGCTGATTGTGTGCAGTTTTACTATAGGTGGGTTTTGCGGTTATCCGATGTTGCTCATTGTATATTCGTTGTATCCAGTATCTCCATCTACTACTTCATGTATTGACTTAGAGACGAGGTGTGAGGACGATATTGTATATTATTTTGTGACTTTGGAGGTCTTTTATGCTGTTGTCACTTGATATCGTCTTTTTCTTCGCTACGACGTCGTATATCTGTTGTGGTGTTATTTTCCGCCTTTGGGCATGGATTTGCTCCCGTTGGGGATGCTTTACTTATTTTTTTATGTTGTACCCTTTTCGGGGCTTGTTTTACAAAGGAGGTGCTGCCAAATTTTTAAAGGAAGTAAATTTTGGACTTAAAGATTTTTACTTGAGATTCCCAAAAGTTTTAACCAATGTTCTTACTACTTTGATGGTTTAGATTTGCTGGGTTTTTCGGCTTACTTAGATTGCGTTACGCCTGTGAACGTTACGTGGTTTAAGGGCCGTCACGTGCCAAATTTCGGATCGTGACAGAACATCAACGCGAATATCATGTTCGTAAACCCGTCTGAATGTGCATATAGCAACCAATCGGATTATACCGTGCTATGATATTCACGGTCGCAGAAACAAATGCCCAGAAAAACACAAATTTAAAATTTTGATCGATTAAAACTTTCCGCATTGGCCCCCAAAGTACAAACCAGTACACAAACAAATCTGGGTCAAAACCAAATATCCCAAAAATCATATTTTCATGAACTAGAGCCCCAGAAAAATTTTGGGGCACTGTAGCCCAAAAGGGCCGCAGTTCAGCTGCCAGATGTGCTATTTTGCTTCTGTTCCGCGGTCGTTTTTTGGGATTAGGTGCCAAAATTTTTTTCTCAGCTCTAGTTTTGCCGACACATAATTTTAATATAACCAGAAAAAAATTTTGAATGACTTTGAAATTCAAACAACAAGCAACAGTTTTGGATATACGATTCGAAAAATTCCGTCGATCGAAACTCTAAATTGGTGCAAACAAGTCTAGCTTTTAGCTTGGCTTTGATACCACTGCTGGGAACTTAGGCACACTACTAGCAAGCTAGTTTTCGAAGATGGCAACATGGGTTTCAAAAAATTTCTAGTTTGCTTCCCAAACCAAGAATCGAACTAAATAACTAGAACTTGTATACAAAAACCTAGTGAGATAAACTAATCTACTATGTGTAGAATACTCACATCCTTAAGCTTTTTTCATGTGCTCCAGAACGTGGTTGTAAGACGGTCCTCCTTTGCCGAAGATGATCCGCCTGAGAGAAATGATGCAGGCTCCAGTTTCGCCTAGCGAAGCAACCGAGGCTCCAGCTTCGCCTAGTGAAGGAACATATACTCCAAGATTGCTTGCAATGGAGGGTGGGGATGTAGGAATTTTTTTACATCTTTTTCTCTCATTTCTTAAGATCAAGTGAGCAACTAAAGAAGAAGGAGGAGGAGGTGAGGAAAAACCAAGACATGAGCAACTCATAAAAGAAATGAGCTAAGTGTAGAAGAACTTTCAAGCATGATAGTATGAAGTGTGTGAATAGAATGTAGAAAGAATGGCTCCTCATTTTTCAACCATGCAAAAAATATCTCACACATTTTTACAATAAACAATCAAAGACCATACCTCTCTACATACCTCCAACCATGCTCATGCCACCTCACCCTCCACCTCATTTCCAAATGATTTTCTAAAAATAAAATCATATAATGAGGTGTTCATCTTCTAGAAGATATTCTGTATGAATACGGAATACAACCCGGTATACGTATCGAAATACATATACGCGTATTCGTATAAAAATACGAATAGCCAAGATAGAAAATGAATAGTGAACAATAATACTAGAATACATATATTAAAAATATATATATAAATTATTAAATCAAAACTTGATTTAATAATCTGGCTTAATCTTAAGTCGCTAGTACTATCAACCGTCCGATTAAAGTCTGTGTAGCCTGTACACATATTTAATCGGACACCTATATATACCAACATACGTCATATATATCATATCGCCTGAACCGGAAAAACTCTCTGTGTGGGACTCTAAAGACTCGTCAATACGCTGGCAATGGGTTTAACCACAAGCACGTCAGCGGCACTAGCAGTACGTAACGGCTACACAGGTATTGAACGAAAGGAAGGCCGACGAGCAAACTCATCTGAACCCCTACTGAGCCTGTCTGTGACAATCTCCATACAGTCCGGTCTATTCGTCTAAGAGTATAGCATATCGGGTCTAGGGAGTGGATAAAGTCAAACCCCTAATAACGCGATATTTCGTGTCGGTGTGAAGCCCATCACCCACTGAGAAACTACTGATCTAAATCAATAATTCTCTTCCACCTTGGCCAAGGATTTCTGGTGATGGCCACCCGTGCATAGCGCAACATCAACCCCCAATACCGGGAGAGACGAATCCCCGATGATCCGCTCACTGCCTCCATGTGGCTCGGTATTGTACCCAACTAAAACCTATTTGCACGACTCTTTTGAGCCGTGGTAGGGTAGTAATCAAAGCACGGTGGGAACTCACACGAGACAAATGATGATCTCAGGTCGACAAACTAACCTGCACTCATGTCACCTGAGAACTGCTATCTGACAATAGGTATAATACCACCTAGTATATTCCCGGCGAGTCCGTCCAGTGTAATTTATAACCCAATGAGTACCTGTATACTATCTTAGGTGACTAACTGACACCAATGGCTTGTGAGACCGGCCACAGCCTCTCGTTGGGGTCTCGAAAAGTATACACTATTCTACTCCGGAGTATCGATGCCCGGTCTCGATACTCTCTCGACTAGGGACATTTAAAGATGTGCTTATAGACCACCCAGCTCCCACGTATATGATCGCCATCATAATGCTGGTAGTCAAGCAAGAATCCTATAGGCTCTATCAACATCTAATAGGGATCTGTAATAGCACATAATGCTTGTACATGATGATAGAGATAAACCAGATAGCATACTATCATCTCAAGTAAGACTATTCTACCCGTATAGGTCCTCCCTCAATCATCATAATCACTTGTCTGCGATTACAATAATTGACTTGAGGGCACGATATCCAACAAATACAAACACTTAGGATAGAATTGAACATATATATACATTCATTAATTGACTCGTCTAAAACAAGAACAAAAAATGAACCATCTCCTAGTGAACGATCCATACTCAACCGGCTAGCTATAAAGCGACACCATCTTGATTGCGGTAAGTAGGATTTATAGAACGCTTAGTGTAGCGCATAAAACTTAATATAATCAAATGGTGCCGTTACCGGGGAGACGGTAACGTATTTCTTTCTTATCATTCGGGTTAATTTTATATATAAAAAATATATATATAATAAAATCCATCTTGTTATTTTTGATATTTTTTGTGCAAGTGTGCAGGCAAATTTGGACCAAGTATAGTGATCTAATCAAGAAACGGAGGCTTGTATACTAAAGAGAAGAAAAATGGGAGTGCCCAGAACAATTTTGAAGCTGCAGTTCATCAATTCAACCGCGATCAAACATAGGGAAAGACGGCGGTTACGCGATCTTCCTTGGTCTTATGAGCCTCAAATTTTTTGTACTTCTTCTCCTTCTCCAGAAACCTCTCTATACTCCACTAAATTATATTTTCTGCAGGTTTCTTTACACAAATTTCGTCGCCGCCAAATAATTTTTTTTTTGTTGTTTTAGATTTTGTTTTTTATCGCTTTGCATATAATAACACGGACATTAAAGGGCTTGAACACCAATTCATATTGGGTGGGGATTTCATCACCCTTCCTAAGACCCCACAAATCACAAAAAGCATACGCATTACCCTGAGTTAATAAAAAATATCTTAGACCAAACCTATAAGGACTTGTCGCGCTCATTTAGGACAAATGAAGATTACGGGGAATCGGTCGTTTATCTAAACTTGGTTTTATGGTGCCTAAGCTAAACAAGTGAGAAGGTAATTTTAAAAGGCCCGTCGCACGATAATTCGTGGGCGGAACCCTCCTTACCTCATTTGTGCTCACCCGGCCACAATCCTACAACTTGTCACTTGAAAGTCTAGAAGTGGTCTAGTTGGACTTAGAAGACTCTAGCTCAAGGTATTGTTTGTGTGTATTGTGATTGTGATTGTGCTTATTAGTTTAGTCCCATAATTCCATATTTTTCAAAAACCAAACAAAAAAATTTCGAAAATCCAATAACTAAAAAAAATCCAAAAATTTATAAAAATTTGCCCACTTTCCTCCCTCCCTACTTTTCACTCCTATCATAGATACCTCAAAATGACCAACTCTTGCTGAACTTTGGTACCCACTGTAGGGTGTTTTTCGTCACCCCAGTGAGATGGGAATACGCGCGCGCTTGTCAGGCGTACTACAGATTCCCCCTGCCTAGGGTAGGCCGGGGTTTAATGATTATGGGGATCCGAATCTCCGGCAGCCGCGGACTAAGCTGCCGTTAATTACCCCTCGCCTTTGGGGCGAGGGAACCTCCGATTAACGGGTTAAACTGGTCATGCGAACCCAATGTGCGGTGCGCGTGTATTCTGTTTTGAAAGGGGGGTTTTGGATATATCGGGAGCCACGCAGAGTTTTTACGGGGCGAACCCAATGTGCGGCTCACTACTCGGTGGTACCCGAAAATTTTTTTGGAGGGGGAGAATGTGGCGGAGTATGTGTATGTGTACATTTGTATACAAATGTATATATATACATATATATATAAATAAAAGGGAAAAGGCATCCAAAGGATGCGTGGGGCAGCACCTTGGGCGCTGTGCGCTTAGGTGCTGTGCGCTCAGGCGCAAGCGCGCCACGTGTCGGCACATGGGCGCTTTGCGCATGAGCGCTGCGCGCAGGAGCGCAAGCGCGCGCGCCACGTGTCGGCACGTGGGCGCTTTGCGCATGAGCGCTGCGCGCAAGCGCGCGCGCCACGTGTCGGCACGTGGGCGCTTTGCGCATGAGCGCTGCGCGCTGGAGCGCAAGCGCGCGCGCGCCACGTGTCGGCATGTGGGCGCTTTGCGCATGAGCGCTGCGCGCTGGAGCGCAAGCGTGCTGGTGCGTAAGTGCGCGTGCCACGTGTCGGCACGTGGGCGCTTTGCGCATCGCGCTGGTGAGCAAGCGTGCGCGCCACGTGTCGGCACGTGGTCGCTTTGCGCACGAGCGCTGCGCGCGGGAGCGCAAGCGTGCTGGTGCGCAAGCGCGCGCGCCACGTGTCGGCACGTGGGCGCTTTGCGCATCGCGCTGGTGCGCAAGCGCGCGCGCCACGTGTCGGCACGTGGTCGCTATGCGCACGAGCGCTGCACGCTGGAGAAAAAGAGGGCTTTTAGCCCCAAAAACTCTCGAAAGAGAAATTAGTGGAGTTAAACTCCTGAAAAAAAAGAAAAAAATGTTTTGGTTGGGGAAATGGGTTCTTCTTCTTCCTCCTCTGTTGGCTGGATCTTGAAGATCAAGAGATATGGAATTTTAAAAATCACTCCTTTTTGAGATCTAATGGAAGATCTGAGTTCCCCTTGATGGGTTTTGTGGTGAAAAACTAATTTATTTTATAAAAAGGAGAGTAGAACTCTTGATTTAATTCAAAAGAAAGAAGAAGGTTTTGGAACCTTGAAGAAGGAAGAAAGATCTCAGATCTGAAACTTTTTTGGAGAGAGAAAAAGTTGTTAGATATTTTCATTATCTTTGCCTTTATAGGCCATACATTTTACCCATAGCCCCTTAGGCTTCACAAAATGGCATTTTGCCTATCCCAAGGCTCATGTGCCATTTCTTTTTGCACATAAGCCATGGGCTTCACAAAAATTTGGCTTTATGCCTATTTTTCTTACATTTATCCAAAAATAAAATAAAAGAAATACAACAAAATTATTTATTACAAAATTTTCATCTTGGCATGGGGGAGGCCGGCCGCTTCATGTTCGGGCTCGACCCGGGCATGGGCCTACTGGATCTGGGCTTGGGCCCACTTGGCTTGGGGTTGACTTTGATTTTGACTTGGTCAATCGGGGTGTAAATTTTTACCCCAACACCCACAACCAGACATTTCTTCATACGGTTCTTCCTTTGGTCGAACTTCAAACAATCCATCCATACCCAAAATTTCTTTGAGAGATCAAATAGACACATCTAGGACCAACAATTGGACTCCGTAATCCACTTCATATCAACCGTTTCAACCTCTTACGCCTTCTTACATTGATACCCTTTTTGAAAGTCATATATGACTTCGAAACCCATGTTCATTGCAGACAAAATTAAACAATCCCATAGCCGATCTTTCACTCCTTTTACCACTCCAAATTCGTTAGGAAAACAATTCCAATCACCTTCTTATCATAATGTTGATCATAATCATGTCTATTTTTCACATCCATTCAATTCCTATCAATTCTACCCGACTTTTACACCTTCTCTAGACATTTTTTCTGAACAACCATTTGGGAGTTTCACGTATCCACACGAATTTGAATCGTTTACTGAAACCCCTTCACGACCCATGTCTAGTCTTGAACAGTCATTAGAAAAATTTCGGTAGCGTCGTACCGACAGATGGAGGATTTGAATTCGTCCATGGCCACCCTCATACAACCTAATGAACCAGCAGTTAGTTCCCAACTAGCTCAAAATTTTCCAATGTATGATGTGGCGATAGGACAATTTGAGGATTTGAGTAGTGAACGTGAGCAGTACACCCTTCCAAATCAAACCAACCCGTTCTAAATTGAATTCCAAAACTCCAGTTTCAACTATGTATCAAGTAATCCAGGTAATTCACCAATTGAAGATAGAATGTTTGATGAGTTGTGCGACTATGTAGTGTTTGATTTACCCGATTGTGAAAGGTCCATTTTAAGTGAAACCAATACTATTCCCTTTGATCTCTACACCTGCACTCTAGAACCACAACTGATTAAAAACCATGCTTTTGATGAGGCGTCTGAGAAATTTAACTTTCACTTGATTAGGGATATCAATGCTGGGAATATTTTGGATGATGACCCAAAATTATGGATGAGTTTTTCTCACCAATTCATCATGTCCTTTCACATCCGTGTGGGTATCATCCTGAATCATTAACTGTTTTTCCCGAACCCCATATGCGTCTGGATATTGTTGATGATGAATGCATGGATGAGTTGAATTTTGAAGAGAATTTTGAGGATATTATTGAGGATGAATCGATTTTTCTATATGAGTCGGATTTTCCAATTCATCATGTCCCTTCCATTGACTGTGACCATTCTCCTGAACATTTAACCGATATCATTTCTCGATCACTTCCCTCCTTTCTTTCCATCGTTTCCACTTCGCGAGCCGCTGTATCAACTTCCTTTCCTACGTTTAGTTCACCACGTTCGGTCGGCCCATGTTTTCTTACGAATCTTGAGAGGTTTGACCCCATTTCTCAACATGTTGATAAACTAGTACAATCCATATTTTCACTTCGATCATTACAAAATGTACTAATCTATTCAATCAATTTCCACCCTCAAGTTCGTATTCCATTTCTTTCTTCCCTCCGCCTATCTTCTCCTCTACCAAAATCGTATGACATTTCCGTCCACACACGGTCTCATGTATTCTTCATTCTTTTCTCTACGCGTTCTTTCTCCAACCGTTGCGTTATCACGATAAAAATTTTGAATGGTTGGTGTTTGCTTTTGGCCCATGTAAGGCCTTGTATAGATTGAAATTGTTCCCTTCCCCCTAAGTTTGAATTTAACCACTTAAACAATGGAAACACTGTTTCACTTAAGTTTGGGAGGCCCTTTTGAGTATATATATTTTATTTTATTTTCCTTTTATAAAAAATTTTAAAAAAAAATAGGAGAGCACCGACAAATTTTGACCCCTCAACAATTTCGACCCTCTTGGTGTAGCATGACAGTGAGGACACTGTCAAGTTTAAGTTTGGGGGTGTGCTCGGTAAGCGTTCTATTTTTGCATTCATGTGTATATTTTGCATTTACATACTTAATTTAAAAACCCACAAAAACTGAAAAAAATTCCAAAAATATAAAAACTTTGTCGTCAATTTAGCTAGTAGGGTAACTTAAATTTTTATGCCTAAATTTTGCTTGATAGGTTAGAAATAACTAAATCCTAAGCTTAGGAATTGAAAGCCTCAAAAATAACCCTCTTTTAGTTTAATCTTGGTAAATATACGTCCTTGCGGTTTTTTTAGAAGTAAGTAATCTTGAGTTCAATTCTTAAGTTAAGTCAAGATGAAGAGAAAGTATTGAAAGTTTTATTGAAGAATAAGTCTGAAAAATAGTTCCTATTCCTGAGTCCAAATTAAGAAAGTATATACCCTACAAATCACACATAAACGCACCTTGAAACTTAGGATGGTAGAGTGTAACAATCCTAAACTTTCTGTACAAAATTTTTCCAAAATACAGAAAGGAATACCTTAGCCTGAGCACAAGTTATAAATTTGATTTGCTTTTGAACAGCAAGAAATCACTTGTAGCTCATTGGTAAAGCTTTGCACTGCTGTGACGTAGCCCCTGTGATCGAATCCCCCCAGTTACATTATCTTTTTGTTAATTTTTCTTTTAATCTTTTAGAAGCCCAAGGATTTACACGTGTACTACACGTAAGATGATGAGTTATAGAATAAACAAACATATGGGAAATGGCATTTACACAGACCCCAACACGTGGCGTGAATCCGAGCCCCGACCCCACTAATCCAACCGGCGAGATCATCCCTTTCACCGGCGACGCCGGCCCCTCCGTAGGGGATGCTCCCCAAAACCTTACACTACACCCCTTGGCCTCCCCCTTAATCCCTGTACTATTTGTTTTTATTAAAAATCAACAGAGAATTAAAAAATGGCATTAAACAAAAATTTTAATGCATTTTTAATTCATTCTTCATCACCCCAAAACTTTAATTTTCCCTATAAATACCACACTCCATTTCACCCCTCCTCACTTAGAATATCATTACAAAAACTCTCAAAAATTCTCAAGTCCATATAGTTGTGCAAGTGGAGTTAGCAAAGGGCAAGATTCCGACGAAGTTTCAAGGAGTTTCCAGCGACGAAACGATGCCCCGACGATCCCTAAACCTTCTCCTACCTCTCCTCTATCCTTGTAGCCAGTAAGTCCTCTCTTCCCCTCTCTTTTTATATTCTAAAAACTTTCATTTTTAAACCCGACAGAAGCGGAGTTAATCCGACTTCCGTTTCGTTTTTCCTTGAAAATTCTAACTTTTCTTAAACAATAAAATACCATACTCTCATATAATGTTTAACAAACATTAACAAACACATTAAAATAAGTTTCATCTCAAAAGAATCTTTTATGCAACTTTTATCGTATTTTTACGGTAAAATACCATATACTTTACTTTCGATACAAATCAACATAATACTTGTATTTCTTTAGACAACTCACGAGGTAATGACCTACATTATCATAACACACATTTTTGACATAGCACGATGAAATTTTGGGACTCTAGTTATGGGAAAATACGACATTACGAATAAATACCGTCAACTTGCAAAACCATTTCTTTAAAATGTGTGTTAATCAAGTTCTTTACAATCGCGCCTCTACAACCCATTTTTGGGGAACCCCGATCGGGATGGTGCGGGTTATCGCACGTCCTCGGGCCTAGTAGAGCGAGATGCAGACCTCCGCGAGGACATTCGACCTCGATGGAATTTTTAATGCTATTTTTAAGAAAATGAGATTTCTAGAAAATAAATAAAGTTTATTTTTATTAAATATATATATGAATATTATCAAAAGATCTATTTTAAATATATTATACCAATATTCTATGTTTTCTAAATCAAAGGAATCATAATTACATGAAAGTACCATTTCAATACAATACAATTCCAATATTTCAATAAAATACCATATACAATGGAAACTAGGTTCTACTCACTTGAAATTTCACTTTTATAAAATATACATCCATGTAAAACCATAAAGACGATAATACTTGAGGTGTATTTTGAAAATATATCAAACTATTTTTACATAAAACCCCCTCAAGTTATACTAAATTACAATAAGGACCCTAGTAAATATAGGTTTAAGCGGGACCAATTCTCTTGAGCCTCGGGGAGCTGGAGTATGCGGGTGCTTGCCTATCTAAGGTAGACAATCTAACAACGGTGTTTTCAACGCGGTAATTGTCTTGGAAAAAGACATAAATCCTGTCGTCCATGTGCAGCAGTTACCGATAACATCAAAACAATCAGGACTTCAATTCTGTTTAAAAGTCTAACTCGGTTCGAGTCACAGTCTAATCTGAAATCAATCTGACTTGAATATGATTCAAGTATAAACTACAATATAACATGAATCCATGAATGCCAGAATACAATCTATAACAACATGAACTTGACTGAACCGAACCATGGATATATTCTGTTTACATGACTATCCATTTACATCCATTCCATTTACTGATATCATGGTTTCGGCAAGTCTTCCATTTATTACAAGACAATACAATACAATCCGTACAATCAATACAATAAGACACTACGGGGTTTATAAAGGGGTAGATTGGTACGGAACATGTTAAAGGTGGCACGAGGTGGTCACTAAAGACGTAATTACATCCATGCCATTCTTTCGTGGTATTTTCGACGGAGCCTTGTACTACGGGGCAGCCCCCATGCGGGGTTCGGGGCAGCGCCCCGGCCCGAAAATTTTTTTGGAGGGGGAGAATGTGGCGGAGTATGTGTATGTGTACATTTGTATACAAATGTATATATATACATATATATATAAATAAAAGGGAAAAGGCATCCAAAAGATGCGTGGGGCAGCACCTTGGGCGCTGTGCGCTTAGGTGCTGTGCGCTCGGGCGCTGTGCGCTTAGGTGTCGGCACGTGGGCGCTGTGCGCATGAGCGCTGCGCGCAGGAGCGCAAGCGCGCGCGCCACGTGTCGGCACGTGGGCGCTTTGCGCATGAGCGCTGTGCGCAAGCGCGCGCGCCACGTGTCGGCACGTGGGCGCTTTGCGCATGAGCGCTGCGCGCTGGAGCGCAAGCGCGCGCGCCACGTGTCGGCACGTGGGCGCTTTGCGCAGGAGCGCTGCGCGCTGGAGCGCAAGCGTGCTGGTGCGCAAGTGCGCGTGCCACGTGTCGGCACGTGGGCGCTTTGCGCATCGCGCTGGTGCGCAAGCGTGCGCGCCACGTGTCGGCACGTGGTCGCTTTGCGCACGAGCGCTGCGCGCGGGAGCGCAAGCGTGCTGGTGCGCAAGTGCGCGAGCCGCGTGTCGGCACGTGGGCGCTTTGCGCATCGCGCTGGTGCGCAAGCGCGCGCGCCGCGTGTCGGCACGTGGGCGCTTTGCGCACGAGCGCTGCACGCTGGAGAAAAAGAGGGCTTTTAGCCCCAAAAACTCTCGAAAGAGAAATTAGTGGAGTTGAACTCCTGAAAAAAAAGAAAAAATGTTTTGGTTGGGGAAATGGGTTCTTCTTCTTCCTCCTCTGTTGGCTGGATCTTGAAGATCAAGAGATATGGAATTTTAAAAATCACTCCTTTTTGAGATCTAATGGAAGATCTGAGTTCCCCTTGATGGGTTTTGTGGTGAAAAACTAATTTATTTTATAAAAAGGAGAGTAGAACTCTTGATTTAATTCAAAAGAAAGAAGAAGGTTTTGGAACCTTGAAGAAGGAAGAAAGATCTCAGATCTGAAACTTTTTTGGAGAGAGAAAAAGTTGTTAGATATTTTCATTATCTTTGCCTTTATAGGCCATACATTTTACACATAGCCCCTTGGGCTTCACAAAATGGCATTTTGCCTATCCCATGGCTCATGTGCCATTTCTTTTTGCACATAAGCCATGGGCTTCACAAAAATTTGGCTTTATGCCTATTTTTCTTACATTTATCCAAAAATAAAATAAAAGAAATACAACAAAATTATTTATTACAAAATTTTTATCTTGGCATGGGGGGAGGCCGGCCGCTTCATGTTCGGGCTCGACCCGGGCATGGGCCTACTGGATCTGGGCTTGGGCCCACTTGGCTTGGGGTTGACTTTGATTTTGACTTGGTCAACCGGGGTGTAAATTTTTACCCCAACAAATTGCCCCCCATCAATAAATGCACACCACATATGTGGGTCGTGTGCATGAAATTGATGGATCTTCTTTCACGTGGAGGCGACTTGGTTTGGTTCCCACTTTTTGGGAAGCTGGCACTGCCCTTTTTACGACATGGACGGTCGTTGCTTGACATGTCTCCGAGATGGAGTGTCCGTGATAGATGTTTTCCCTGGCCCGGAGTTATCTGGTTCCCGCTTTGTAGGAATCCTGCGCTGCCCTTTTTGCGACTTGGACGGTCGGTGCTGCCCTTTTTGCGACTTGGACGGTCGTTGCTGCCCTTTTAGCGACGTGGACGGTCGATGCTGCCCTTTTAGCGACGTGGACGGTCGGTGCTGCCCTTTTAGCGACGTGGACGGTCGGTGCTGCCCTTTTAGCGACTTGGACGGTCGGTGCTGCCCTTTTTGCGACTTGGACGGTCGGTGCTGCCCTTTTAGCGACGTGGACGGTCGGTTCTGCCCTTTTTGCGACGTGGACGGTCGATGCTGCCCTTTTAGCGACTTGGACGGTCGGTTCTGCCCTTTTTACGACGTGGACGGTCGGTTCTACCCTTTTAGCGACGTGGACGGTCGATGCTGCCCTTTTAGCGACGTGGACGGTCGATTCTGCCCTTTTTGCGACGTGGACGGTCGGTTCTGCCCTTTTAGCGACGTGGACGGTCGATGCTGTCCTTTTAGCGACGTGGACGGTCGATGCTGCCCTTTTAGCGACGTGGACGGTCGGTTCTGCCATTTTAGCGACGTGGACAGTCGATGCTTGATTTGACTTGCTCTGCTTCTTGCAATGTCAGGGGTAGACTTGACTTGCTCCGCTTCTTGCGGTGTCGGAGTGGAAGTTGACTTGTTGATTTTGATTTGGGTTGACATCAGCATCGCTATACTGGAATATGGTACCAGGAGCGAATCATCATCTGTCATGGAGAGGATTTTGGGATTTTGGTTTTTGTTTGGCATCTGCATTGCTGCACTGGAATAATGCCAGGAGCAACTCATCATTTGCCCTGAGAGGATTTGGGAGAAATTGGGATTGTTTTACGCCCGTGGATTGTATACGGTTTTGCAGGATGTATGATCCAGACCGTAGGGCCGGAAAAATTTTGGGACTTTGTCGGCGTCTGCATCGCTGCACTGGAATATGGTACCAGGAGCGACTCATCATTCGCCGTTGGGGTATGGGATTTGGAATTTGGTTGGCGTCTGCATCGCTGCACTGGAATATGGTACCAGGAGCGACTCATCATTCGCCATTTGGGGATTGGGGAGCGATGGCTTAGCAGACAGGTTTAGATCCCTATCGCCTAAGGCTTTTCAATTTTATGGGCCGTGAGGGTCCCATAAAAGCATTTCCTCCCTATGAGTCGTAAGGATCCCGCAGGTGTATTTTCTCCTTAAGAGTCGTGAGGACTCCTAAGTGTGTTTTTCCTTTATGAGTCGTAAGGATCCCACAAAGGTTTGTTCTCCTCATGTATCGTGAGGACACATGAGTGGGTCTTCTTAATGGAGCATAATTCCAAAGGCGGAGACCAGCCGCGTAACTGGTAATTGTGGTGGGGCATGGGTATGACGAGAATTATTTGAGCCCGTGGATTGTATACGGTAGTCAACTTGGGGACCAACCGTAGGGCTGGGAGAATTTTGAGAAATTGGATTTTGGTTGGCGTCTGCATCGCTGCACTGGAATGTGGTACCAGGAGCGACTCATCATTCGCCGTTTGGGGACTTGGAACTTGGATCTTGTTTGGCATCAGCATTGCTGTACTAGAATAATGCCAGGAGCAACTCAGCATTTGCCTTGGAAGGACTTGTGATTTGGGTTTTTGGTCGGCATCAGCACCGCTAACACTGAAGCGAAATGCCAGGAGCGACTCATCATTTGCCGTTGCTCGTTGGGGAACGATGGCTTAGGAGACAGGTTTGGGTTCCTATCACCTAAGGCTTTTCAATTTTATGGGCCGTGAGGGTCCCATAAAAGCATTTTCTCCCTACGAGTCGTAAGGATCCCGCAGGTGTATTTTCTCCTTAGGAATCGTGAGGATTCCTAAGTGTGTTGCTCCTTTGTGAGTCGTAAGGATCTTACGCAGGGGTTTTCTCCTCGCAAGGTCGAGAGGGCTTTACGAGTGTATTTCATCTCTTTTCATGAGTTTGCGCCCTTTCGGGTTTTCACAGACTCGCCGGTAGTCCTGCTGTTTTTACTCACGGAGCCCTTTCGGGTTTTCATCCGTGCCCGTTTTGCTTGTGGACATACCGTTTTTTTTTTGTTTTTTGTTTTTGTTACCGCTGGTGGGACTTTAAAAGTAGTCTCACCGGCAGGATTTGGGAGAAATAGGGGTCATTTACGCCCGTGGATTGTAAACGGTTTTGCAGGATGTCTGATCCAGACCGTAGGGCTGATGTGCCCAATTCGCCTGCGACTTGGAGCATTCATGTGTAGTATTTCTTGAGATATCGGCCATTGATGGGTGGCATGGGCCTTTCTCCCTCGGCACTTATTAGTTGGTAGGATCCTCCGTCGAACACTTTCTCGATGACGTATGGTCCTTCCCAGTTCAGCTCGAATTTTCCCTTGGCATGTCGATTGGGGATGATCGGTCTTTTGAGGACCAACACCAATTCACCTTTCTTGAAAGCGCGGAGACGGGTTATCTTGTCATAGGCCCGTGACATTTGGGCTCGGTATAGCTCCAGATTTTGCTGCGCCGCGAGCCTCTTTTCTTCGAGGGCATCGAGTTCTTCAAGTCGAAGGAGCACGTTTTCCTCTTCTGTCAACTCATGCTGAACGGCCATTCTTAAGCTTGGAACTTCGACTTCGAGGGAGAGGACCGCCTCCACTCCGAAGAGCAATGAGTATGGAGTGGACTGAGTTGGAGTACGGTGCGTGGTACGATATGCCCACAATGCCTCGTGAAGCTTGAGATTCCAGTCTCTCTTGTTGGCTGAAGCATTTTTCCTCAGGAGCTTGCATAGAGTCTTATTGAAGGCTTCGGCTAGCCCATTGGCTCTTGGATTATAGATGGAGGAATATCTCCAGTCTATCTTGTGCTGAGTAGCGAACCTTGAGACATTGAAGCTCTTGAAAGAAGGCCCGTTGTCAGAAATGATTCTTCTTGGTGTACCGAAGCGGTATAGAATATTATGCTGGAAGAATGTCAGAATATCCTTTGTCTTAACTTCTTTTAGCGGGACAGCTTCAGCCCATCTGGAGAAGTAGTCTGTCGCGGCCAGTATAAACCGGTGGCCTTTAGATGACGGAGGATCAATTGGGCCAACAATGTCGGTGCCCCAAACTTCGAAAGGCCACGATGCCACCGTAGGATGCAATAGATTGGGATGCTTGTGAATAAAATCACCGTGAATTTGGCAGATATAACATTTCTTTGCATGCTCTCCGCAATCTCGTATCATGGTGGGCCAGTAATACCCAAGCCGTTTGATTTGAAGTCGCATCTTGGGGCCAGACTGGTGAGCACCGCAAACGCCCGAGTGGACATCTTTCATGACCTTTTGGGTTTCGGCCAATGACAGACACCTGAGCCAGAGTTGGTCATATGACCTGCGGTATAACGTGGCATTTACAAACACGTATCGGAGAGCTCTTTTCTTCAGCTGAATCCTCGCAGATTTTTCTTCGGGCAGCTTGTCGTATCGGAGGTACTCTATGAAGGGTTCTCTCCAATCGGGCTCGTCTTGGATGATCGAAGCTTCTTCCACAGGACTGCTCTTCTGTTCCGCGCTTTCCTCTTCTCGTAGAGAGACTGGGGGTAGAATTTGCCGGCTCCTGACTGTGATCAGAATTTCGTCCATGTTAGGATCAGCCAGCTCCTTGGCCAAGCGAGCGAGTACATCAGCCTTTCCGTTCAACGCTCTAGGGACTCTCGTTAGTTCAATATGAGTGAACCATTTCATGAGTTCCACCACTCGACCTCTGTACCGAGCTAACTCGGGTTTGTATATCTTATAGTCGCCGCTTACTTGGTTGATGACAAGCTGGGAGTCACCGTAGACTCGTAGCCGACGGATTTCCATTTCTACGGCAAGCTCCAAACCAGCTATCAGAGCTTCATACTCAGCTTCATTGTTTGTCCGAGGCTCGGTGAGAGCAAAAGAACGCCGTAGGGTTCCCATTGATGGTGTGATGAACACCAATCCTACCCCTGCTTTTATCTCCGGGATACTTGATTTACTGGAGGTCCTTATTGACGAGGCTCCATCGAAGTAGAGCTCCCAACATGGCTCATCTTCCTCGAGGTGCAGCACTTGTTCATCGGGTAACTCACAATTTAGCGGCGACCCTTCTGGTATGGGATGAGCGGCGAGAAATTCTGCAATAGCTTGCCCTTTTACTGCTTTCTGAGGGGTATAAACTATGTCAAACTCAAGTAGCATGACAGCCCATCTTGCCATTCTGCCGGCTAGGCTTGCTTTGGTCATCAAGTGTTTGAGCGGGTCGACCTTGGAGATCAGCATAACCCGATGAGCGAGCAGATAGTGCCTCAGCTTCTTCACAGCAAATATCAGAGCCAGGCATTGCTTTTCGATTGGGGAGTAGTTGTGTTCCGCCCCGACTAGAGTTCGACTGAGGTAGTAGAGGGCATTTTCTTTTCCTTCCTCGTTATTCTGGGCAAGGAGCGCACCGAGTGACTCGTCCAGCGCGGTAGTGTAGAGAATCAGCGGTTTATTTGGAATGGGAGCGGCCAGCACTGGAGGGTGCAACAAGTATTCTTTGATGCTTTCGAACGCTGCTTGACATTCGGCATCCCAGATAAAAGGAGCTCCTTTCTTCATGAGATTTGAGAAGGGCCTACATCTCCCTGATAAATTTGAGATAAACCTCCGTATATAAGCAAGCTTGCCTTGAAAAGATCTTAGCTGCGTCAGACTCTTCGGAGGGGGCATCTCCATGATGGCCTTTATCTTTGATGGGTCAACTTCGATCCCTCGATGTCGGACTATGAAGCCCAGGAATTTTCCCGATGACACGCCGAAAGCGCACTTCAGAGGATTCATCTTCAGATCGTATTCCCTCAGTCTGGTGAGAACGGTCCTAAGATCTTGGATGTGGTCGGTCTTGGCCTTAGTTTTGATGACCAAGTCATCAACATAACATTCGACGACTTTATGGATTAGGTCATCAAAGATATTAGTCATTGCCCTTTGATATGTAGCACCTGCGTTCTTCAGTCCGAACGGCATCACCTTGTAGCAATATATCCCGATCGGGGTTCGAAATGCTGTGTGTTTCTCATCCTCAGGCGACATCTTGATCTGATTATATCCAGATGAGCCATCCATAAAGGTGAACAGCTCGTAATTTGAGGTGTCATCGACCATCATTTCCATGACCGGTAGCGGGAAGTCGTCTTTAGGACATGCTTTGTTGAGGTCCCTGAAATCGAAACAAACTCGGATCTGCCCATTTTTCTTCTTCACTGGGACTATGCATGCGATCCAGTCTGCATATCTCTCTTCCCTGATGAAGCCGGCATCGATGAGCTTCTTGGTTTCCTCGACGACCTTTTCTTCCAACTCCCTTCTCATTCTTCGAGGAGCTTATTTGACTGGCTTAGCATCAGGAGATATAGCCAGCTTATGCACGGCTACCTCAGGGGAAAGGCCAGGCATTTCTTTGTATGTCCACGCGAAGCAGTCGACGAACTCATGCAGCAGGGCAATTATCTGCGCTTTCATTTCCTCTGACAAGAGCGAGCTCATATAGGTCGGCCTTGGATTATCGGGCGTTCCTAAGTCGATCTCGGTTAGCTCGTCAAAGGTTGCTTGTCCGCCATCTTCGAGCTCTTGAGGAGCTTCTTCTGGCTCGGCTATCTCGTCGTCATCATTTGATCTTTTGCTGGCCTCACCAACATAGATCATGTAGCACGCTTTGGAATCAGGTTGAATGTAACCTATTCCCCGTCTGTCTGGAATTCATCCATCGATGAGTGCTCGGACCTGGGGAGGATGCCATAGCCCTTCGTAAAACTTTGCTTCGGACTCCGTTTGATATAACCGGCATCCGCACTTCTTAAAGTATTCCCGCATCTCGGGCGCATAGTATCTGGGATTGAGGACGGCTCTTATGCCTATCTCATATGGAAGGCACGCGACAGACAAATCGTCCGGGTGCGCAACGGGGTTTGACCTGTAAAACAGGATGCCCTTCTGTCCATTTTTCCTCCCGGGCACGTAGAAAGTTTTCAGCTGGTCCACGGTAGAGACTGACAATGCGTCGAGCTCTTTGCACATCCGTTCCGGCACCCTTGTGATGGCCAGGGACCCTTCAGCGACTTCGAAGGTCTCTCGTAGTTTCACTTGCTGCATGGGGGGCCAATCTGCACAGCTGTTGCACGGCAGGTCCTCTTCTTCTGACTCTTCAGTGTCACTGCCAAGATGAGGGCGGACTTTGCTGCTAGATGGGCCTTCAGTAACAGATTCGTCCGTATCGCTGCCGAAATGAGGGCGAGTTTGGCGGAAGGACGGGCTTCCAGCATCGGACTCATCAGTGTCGCTGCCGAAATGCGGGCGCACTTGGGTATTTTTGCGTTTGAAAGTGATAGCCGGCGCAGATTTGCTTTTGAGTCTTGGGGCCGTTCTATCCTTAGTCAGTTGTGGCTTAGCATCTTGGTGGTTCGTAAAGTACCGAGAATCTTCATATCGGACTTCATGCACACCGAACGGCTGGATGTCTCCGTCAATGCGTCTTTCTTCGCCATTTTTAGTATACTTCATGCATTGATGGAGAGTTGACGGAATGACGCCATAATCGTGGAGCCATGGCCGCCCCAAGAGAATCTTATAAGACGTGTCGGCGTCGATCACGTATATCTTAGCTTCAGTTTGCAGATCCCCGAATTTGATTGGCAAAGCTATAGACCCCAGAACTTGCTGACAATTTTGGTTGAACCCTTGAATGATAATCCTTTCCCTTGACAGGTGTCGGACGTCCATTGATAAACTCTTCAGAGTTCGCAAGTTCATGATGTTCACTGAGGACCCCGGATCAATCAATATGCGATTAATTCGATCTCCGTCGCTGTACCTGGTCACGTAAAGCGGCCGATTATGCTCAGCCGTTCCCAGTAGCAAGTCTTCATCCTTAAATGTGACTGCGGCGGCATGCAAAGCGTGCTGGGCTTCTTTCATATTAATTTCCGCAAAGTGGGCCTGATACCGCTCGGGGTTTTGTAGAGCGTGGATGAGAACATCTCTAAGCTCTTTAGATAGGACCAAGGCGTCGTAGATGCTCAGGAGAGACGGAAGCTTCCGGAGATGTGCCAAGACATTATAGTCCACCGAGGAAGGACTTATGTTTTCATCAGCCGGTTCTCTGCCCTCTTCTTCATTGGCGACTTGTTTTTCCTTCCCTTTTGGGGCGTTGCCCTGATTTGGCGGTAGAGCCCTGCCGCTTCTGAGCCGGATTTGATTGGCTTTTGTGGCGAGCTCCTCATCCTCTTCGGGAAAACAAAGCTCCTCTTCCGAGTCGCTTCCAAGATGGATGGCGTAGCAGGTCACTACTGGGATCTCTTCATTGGAGTCTTCTTCTAACTCCTCCAGAATTTCAGCCGCTTGTACAGGGAAGAACTCATTCAATTGAATCAATGTTCTTTCCTTTTGTTCATATTCTTCGAGGGAATCGATATATTTTTGAATGGTCGATCTCTCTGCAGACTCTTTTTCGCGTCGAGCTGCATTTTTCTTCTTCTTGAGCTTCTTGGATTTTGAGCCTGATGGAGCCGTATTGGCAGCTGGACTGGTAGGCTTCTTCTGCCCTTCCCATTCCATCCTGGGTTCCTTCCGAAGTAGTTTTATCATCTTCTTCGTCTTATTAGATATGTGCGTACTCCACGGAGGCTGTGATGAGTCCGTTTCATTTCTCAGGGCAACGGGTTCGGCTGTCTGCTCCCAGAAGGCTTCAGTTTCCGTCTGTATAAAGTTGGCGGTTGCAACTTGATTGTTCACCAACACACTTTTGGACAGCTCGATCTCTCCAGCCTTGTACTGCTTCTCGACCCAGTCTTTGAAGATATAGCAATCCTCGATCGCATGGCTCACTACTCGGTGGTACGGGCAATACAGAGGATTGTCGGTCATTTTTGCTTCTTGGGGTCTTTTCGACTCCGGCAATTGTAGGCCGTTGTTCAAGGCATCTTTAAATATCTTACGGACCTTGTCCCTTCTGAAAGAGTAAACCTTGTTCTTCTTCTCCTCTAGGGAAGGCCCATCTCCTCCCAGCAATGGCTTTCGAGACCGGTTGGTTTTGGATTCGCCCGCCCTTCGCTTTTCTTCATTGTCGGAGGCATTGAAGACATTGGTACTGCTGGAACTTCCGCTTCTACGGTTGTCGTCCCGCTTGCTTTTCCAGGTTTTGTCTCTCTGAGTATCCGGCGGGGACTCTTGCTTTGAGCGTTCCAGCATTTGGACTTTCTTGGTTAGCTCCTGAAATGTCTTGAGGCCCGCTGTACACAAGAATGGGACCATCCAATTGCTGAGGTTCCCAATGAGAAGGCTGACGGACTGGTCCTGCTCCAGCGGCGGTTTGCACTTGACCGTGAGATTACGCCATCGGGCGATAAAGTCAGTGTTGCTTTCATTCTTCCCCGGCTTGGTCCTCACAAGGTCGGCAATGGAGATTTTATCACTGACGCTCATGAATCTTTGCCGGAACAGAGACTCCATTTAGGCAAAGGTAATGACGGACCCGTCTGGTATGCTCGCGTACCAGTCGAAAGCGACACCGGTCAGGCTGTTGACAAATTGACGAAGAAGGAGCGCGTCATTGCCCCCTGTATTTCCGCACGATGCTTTGAAGTGGGCAACGTGCTGATTTGCATTCCCCGTTCCATCAAATCTTCCGAACTTAGGAATGACGTAGCCGCTTGGGAACTCAATCAGATCGTACTGCGCGGGATATGGCCGCCCACTACTGCCGATTTCTTTCTGAGCTTCAGCTTCGGCCACCAATGTTTTAACCTTGTTGGTGACCAAATCCATTATCCGATCCTGTGTTAGTGGGATAGTGCTATCTGGGGCCAAGGCATCCCCAGAAGCGGAGTGTGGCCGGCTTTCGTGTGGCTCGACCTGTCTTGGACCCGAAGGAACAGGCATTGGCTGCCTCGGGTTGTCATCACCCGGCTGATTAGTAGCGGCTTGTGCTTGATTAGGAGGCGCTCGAGCAATTTGAGCCGTAAGCTGCATCACCACATTCGTTAAGTCGTCAATCTTCGAATAGAGCTTGGCCATCTCTTTATCTTTGCTCCTGAGCTGTTTTCGAAGCTCTTGAAGCAGCTCTTGCTCCGCAGTCCTGGGGCGGAAAGTAGGCTCTTCCTCGCTGTCCGAGCTTGACTCTGCATGGACCGAGGGGTCTTTCTGCCTATCATCCTCATCGAGAGGGTTTTCTTCATCCAGCAGGGGCGGCTGTTCTTGGGCGGCGGCAACCACATTCAGGCTAGATTGGGCTTGGGATGTGGTGGCCCCGTCCTTGCTTTTGCTGCGAAGGTTGTCGCTGGGGCGCCCGCCCGCCATATAGACCGTATGGATGGTATATCCGGACGTCTTTCTATCATTGGCAGCTGATTTCATGGATCGCTGTCTTGATCCCCTTGTTTCGGTAGCTGGTAGTCGATTGAAGGCGGATGACCTAACCAGGTTCTTGAATGGTGCTGGCGCTTCTTTTCTGGGTTTGCCCCGCTGCTTTCGTGCGGCACAGAGTGCTTGATAGACTCTTGAAGAGACAGTGTCATACTTTTTCTGTTGGGGCCGGGACACGTCTCTTTGTGGCACTGTTCGGACCGCTGTCTTCTTGATTCTGGCGGTCATGGCGTTTTTCTGAACCCACTTCAGAGGCTCGAAGGAATTACTGATTCTTACGTCTGACTCAGCCGTCTTCGCGGGGCAGCCCTGCTCTTGGAACTTCACACGATTCCATTTGGCCGAGGTCTTGGCCCTTTTGTTGGCTCGATACCTGAGCCGCTTCTGTCTTAACTTTTCTGTTCTAAGCGCCTGGCGGACTTCGGCTCTTTGGGAAGACGCCGCAGACCGGTTGATGGAGGGCCTTGGAAATACGCCTAATTGTGCATTTGTTGGAGTCATCGCCTGAGCTCGTACGCAACATTTAATGTTGCCCTTCGCATCGGAAGTCTTGCCCCCAGCTAGAGAGCCATGGACTCGTTCAGACAGCATCTTAAGTTTCGGTTGTGGTGCCTTGGCGATCACGACATTCGGCCTCTTACCCCTTGAGACCGGCTTGGCCACCTGTTCCGCCGGGATCTCTGCCAGATGAGCGCTTCCGGCAGGGTAGATGATGACAGAGCCAAACTGGCGGGGCGGTTCCTCCCATTGTCGACTGAGGCTTGCGGGGAGAACCACCCGAGCGTTGATCTTGACCACATACGGAATCGGGGTCACGTTGGAAGCTGAATTCGTCTGGGGAGACATTGTCGTCGAAGGTTGATTGCTGCACGAAAAAAAAACATCATTTCAGTATAAGCAATCGATATGTATATTGATTGAGTTCGCATGAACGTTTAACCCGAAATATGGGAGGAGAGATTGGTCCCACCGGGCGTGCCAGAATCTGTAGGGTGTTTTTCGTCACCCCAGTGAGATGGGAATACGCGCGCGCTTGTCAGGCGTACTACAGATTCCCCCTGCCTAGGGTAGGCCGGGGTTTAATGATTATGGGGATCCGAATCTCCGGCAGCCGCGGACTAAGCTGCCGTTAATTACCCCTCGCCTTTGGGGCGAGGGAACCTCCGATTAATGGGTTAAACTGGTCATGCGAACCCAATGTGCGGTGCGCGTGTGTTCTGTTTTGAAAGGGGGGTTTTGGATATATCGGGAGCCACGCAGAGTTTTTACGGGGCGAACCCAATGTGCGGCTCACTACTCGGTGGTACCCGAAAATTTTTTTGGAGGGGGAGAATGTGGCGGAGTATGTGTATGTGTACATTTGTATACAAATGTATATATATACAAATATATAAAAATAAAAGGGAAAAGGCATCCAAAAGATGCGTGGGGAAGCACCTTGGGCGCTGTGCGCTTAGGTGATGTGCGCTCAGGCGCAAGCGCGCCACGTGTCGGCACGTGGGCGCTTTGCGCATGAGCGCTGCGCGCAGGAGCGCAAGCGCGCGCGCCACGTGTCGGCATGTGGGCGCTTTGCGCATGATCGCTGCGCGCAAGCGCAAGCGCCACGTGTCGGCACGTGGGCGCTTTGCGCATGAGCGCTGCGCGCTGGAGCGCAAGCGCGCGCGCCACGTGTCGGCATGTGGGCGCTTTGCGCATGGGCGCTTTGCGCATGAGCGCTGCGCGCTGGAGCGCAAGCGTGCTGGTGCGCAAGTGCGCGTGCCACGTGTCGGCACGTGGGCGCTTTGCGCATCGCGCTGGTGCGCAAGCGTGCGCGCCACGTGTCGGCACGTGGTCGCTTTGCGCACGAGCGCTGCGCGCGGGAGCGCAAGCGTGCTGGTGCGCAAGCGCGCGCGCCACGTGTCGGCACGTGGGCGCTTTGCGCATCGCGCTGGTGCGCAAGCGCGCGCGCCACGTGTCGGCACGTGGTCGCTTTGCGCACGAGCGCTGCACGCTGGAGAAAAAGAGGGCTTTTAGCCCCAAAAACTCTCGAAAGAGAAATTAGTGGAGTTGAACTCCTGAAAAAAAAAGAAAAAAATGTTTTGGTTGGGGAAATGGGTTCTTCTTCTTCCTCCTCTGTTGGCTGGATCTTGAAGATCAAGAGATATGGAATTTTAAAAATCACTCCTTTTTGAGATCTAATGGAAGATCTGAGTTCCCCTTGATGGGTTTTGTGGTGAAAAACTAATTTATTTTATAAAAAGGAGAGTAGAACTCTTGATTTAATTCAAAAGAAAGAAGAAGGTTTTGGAACCTTGAAGAAGGAAGAAAGATCTCAGATCTGAAACTTTTTTGGAGAGAGAAAAAGTTGTTAGATATTTTCATTATCTTTGCCTTTATAGGCCATACATTTTACCCATAGCCCCTTAGGCTTCACAAAATGGCATTTTGCCTATCCCATGGCTCATGTGCCATTTCTTTTTGCACATAAGCCATGGGCTTCACAAAAATTTGGCTTTATGCCTATTTTTCTTACATTTATACAAAAATAAAATAAAAGAAATACAACAAAATTATTTATTACAAAATTTTTATCTTGGCATGGGGGAGGCCGGCCGCTTCATGTTCGGGCTCGACCCGGGCATGGGCCTACTGGATCTGGGCTTGGGCCCACTTGGCTTGGGGTTGACTTTGATTTTGACTTGGTCAATCGGGGTGTAAATTTTTAACCCAACACCCACAACCAGACATTTGTTCATACGGTTCTTCCTTTGGTCGAACTTCAAACAATCCATCCATACCCAAAATTTCTTTGAGAGATCAAATAGACACATCTAGGACCAACAATTGGACTCCGTAATCCACTTCATATCAACCGTTTCAACCTCTTACGCCTTCTTACATTGATACCCTTTTTGAAAGTCATATGTGACTTCGAAACCCATGTTCATTGCAGACAAAATTAAACAATCCCATAGCCGATCTTTCACTCCTTTTACCACTCCAAATTCGTTAGGAAAACAATTCCAATCACCTTCTTATCATAATGTTGATCATAATCATGTCTATTTTTCACGTCCATTCAATTCCTATCAATTCTACCCGACTTTTACACCTTCTCTAGACATTTTTTCTGAACAACCATTTGGGAGTTTCACGTATCCACACGAATTTGAATCGTTTACTGAAACCCCTTCACGACCCATGTCTAGTCTTGAACAGTCATTAGAAAAATTTCGGTAGCGTCGTACCGACAGATGGAGGATTTGAATTCGTCCATGGCCACCCTCATACAACCTAATGAACCAGCAGTTAGTTCCCAACTAGCTCAAAATTTTCCAATGTATGATGTGGCGATAGGACAATTTGAGGATTTGAGTAGTGAACGTGAGCAGTACACCCTTCCAAATCAAACCAACCCGTTCTAAATTGAATTCCAAAACTCCAGTTTCAACTATGTATCAAGTAATCCAGGTAATTCACCAATTGAAGATAGAATGTTTGATGAGTTGTGCGACTATGTAGTGTTTGATTTACCCGATTGTGAAAGGTCCATTTTAAGTGAAACCAATACTATTCCCTTTGATCTCTACACCTGCACTCTAGAACCACAACTGATTAAAAACCATGCTTTTGATGAGGCGTCTGAGAAATTTAACTTTCACTTGATTAGGGATATCAATGCTGGGAATATTTTGGATGATGACCCAAAATTATGGATGAGTTTTTCTCACCAATTCATCATGTCCTTTCACATCCGTGTGGGTATCATCCTGAATCATTAACTGTTTTTCCCGAACCCCATATGCATCTGGATATTGTTGATGATGAATGCATGGATGAGTTGAATTTTGAAGAGAATTTTGAGGATATTATTGAGGATGAATCGATTTTTCTATATGAGTCGGATTTTCCAATTCATCATGTCCCTTCCATTGACTGTGACCATTCTCCTGAACATTTAACCGATATCATTTCTCGATCACTTCCCTCCTTTCTTTCCATCGTTTCCACTTCGCGAGCCGCTGTATCAACTTCCTTTCCTACGTTTAGTTCACCACGTTCGGTCGGCCCATGTTTTCTTACGAATCTTGAGAGGTTTGACCCCATTTCTCAACATGTTGATAAACTAGTACAATCCATATTTTCACTTCGATCATTACAAAATGTACTAATCTATTCAATCAATTTCCACCCTCAAGTTCGTATTCCATTTCTTTCTTCCCTCCGCCTATCTTCTCCTCTACCAAAATCGTATGACATTTCCATCCACACACGGTCTCATGTATTCTTCATTCTTTTCTCTACGCGTTCTTTCTCCAACCGTTGCGTTATCACGATAAAAATTTTGAATGGTTGGTGTTTGCTTTTGGCCCGTGTAAGGCCTTGTATAGATTGAAATTGTTCCCTTCCCCCTAAGTTTGAATTTAACCACTTAAACAATGGAAACACTGTTTCACTTAAGTTTGGGAGGCCCTTTTGAGTATATATATTTTATTTTATTTTCCTTTTATAAAAAATTTAAAAAAAAAATAGGAGAGCACCGACAAATTTTGACCCCTCAACAATTTCGACCCTCTTGGTGTAGCATGACAGTGAGGACACAGTCAAGTTTAAGTTTGGGGGTGTGCTCGGTAAGCGTTCTATTTTTGCATTCATGTGTATATTTTGCATTTACATACTTAATTTAAAAACCCACAAAAACTGAAAAAAATTCCAAAAATATAAAAACTTTGTCTTCAATTTAGCTAGTAGGGTAACTTAAATTTTTATGCCTAAATTTTGGTTGATAGGTTAGAAATAACTAAATCCTAAGCTTAGGAATTGAAAGCCTCAAAAATAACCCTCTTTTAGTTTAATCTTGGTAAATATACGTCCTTGCGGTTTTTTTAGAAGTAAGTAATCTTGAGTTCAATTCTTAAGTTAAATCAAGATGAAGAGAAAGTATTGAAAGTTTTATTGAAGGATAAGTCTGAAAAATAGTTCCTATTCCTGAGTCCAAATTAAGAAAGTATATACCCTACAAATCACACATAAACGCACCTTGAAACTTAGGATGGTAGAGTGTAACAATCCTAAACTTTCTGTACAAAATTTTTCCAAAATACAGAAAGGAATACCTTAGCCTGAGCACAAGTTATAAATTTGATTTGCTTTTGAACAGCAAGAAATCACTTGTAGCTCATTGGTAAAGCTTTGCACTGCTGTGACGTAGCCCCTGTGATCGAATCCCCCCAGTTACATTATCTTTTTGTTAATTTTTCTTTTAATCTTTTAGAAGCCCAAGGATTTACACGTGTACTACACGTAAGATGATGAGTTATAGAATAAACAAACATATGGGAAATGGCATTTACACAGACCCCAACACGTGGCGTGAATCCGAGCCCCGACCCCACTAATCCAACCGGCGAGATCATCCCTTTCCCCGGCGACGCCGGCCCCTCCGTAGGGGATGCTCCCCAAAACCTTACACTACACCCCTTGGCCTCCCCCTTAATCCCTGTACTATTTGTTTTTATTAAAAATCAACAGAGAATTAAAAAATGGCATTAAACAAAAATTTTAATGCATTTTTAATTCATTCTTCATCACCCCAAAACTTTAATTTTCCCTATAAATACCACACTCCATTTCACCCCTCCTCACTTAGAATATCATTACAAAAACTCTCAAAAATTCTCAAGTCCATATAGTTGTGCAAGTGGAGTTAGCAAAGGGCAAGATTCCGACGACGTTTCAAGGAGTTTCCAGCGACGAAACGATGCCCCGACGATCCCTAAACCTTCTCCTACCTCTCCTCTATCCTTGTAGCCAGTAAGTCCTCTCTTCCCCTCTCTTTTTATATTCTAAAAACTTTCATTTTTAAACCCGACAGAAGCGGAGTTAATCCGACTTCCGTTTCGTTTTTCCTTGAAAATTCTAACTTTTCTTAAACAATAAAATACCATACTCTCATATAATGTTTAACAAACATTAACAAACACATTAAAATAAGTTTCATCTCAAAAGAATCTTTTATGCAACTTTTATCGTATTTTTACGGTAAAATACCATATACTTTACTTTCGATACAAATCAACATAATACTTGTATTTCTTTAGACAACTCACGAGGTAATGACCTACATTATCATAACACACATTTTTGACATAGCACGATGAAATTTTGGGACTCTAGTTATGGGAAAATACGACATTACGAATAAATACCGTCAACTTGCAAAACCATTTCTTTAAAATGTGTGTTAATCAAGTTCCTTACAATCGCGCCTCTACAACCCATTTTTGGGGAACCCCGATCGGGATGGTGCGGGTTATCGCACGTCCTCGGGCCTAGTAGAGCGAGATGCAGACCTCCGTGAGGACATTCGACCTCGATGAAATTTTTAATGCTATTTTTAAGAAAATGAGATTTCTAGAAAATAAATAAAGTTTATTTTTATTAAATATATATATGAATATTATCAAAAGATCTATTTTAAATATATTATACCAATATTCTATGTTTTCTAAATCAAAGGAATCATAATTACATGAAAGTACCATTTCAATACAATACAATTCCAATATTTCAATAAAATACCATATACAATGGAAACTAGGTTCTACTCACTTGAAATTTCATTTTTATAAAATATACATCCATGTAAAACCATAAAGACGATAATACTTGAGGTGTATTTTGAAAATATATCAAACTATTTTTACATAAAACCCCCTCAAGTTATACTAAATTACAATAAGGACCCTAGTAAATATAGGTTTAAGCGGGACCAATTCTCTTGAGCCTCGGGGAGCTGGAGTATGCGGGTGCTTGCCTATCTAAGGTAGACAATCTAACAACGGTGTTTTCAACGCGGTAATTGTCTTGGAAAAAGACATAAATCCTGTCGTCCATGTGCAGCAGTTACCGATAACATCAAAACAATCAGGACTTCAATTCTGTTTAAAAGTCTAACTCGGTTCGAGTCACAGTCTAATCTGAAATCAATCTGACTTGAATATGATTCAAGTATAAACTACAATATAACATGAATCCATGAATGCCAGAATACAATCTATAACAACATGAACTTGACTGAACCGAACCATGGATATATTCTGTTTACATGACTATCCATTTACATCCATTCCATTTACTGATATCATGGTTTCGGCAAGTCTTCCATTTATTACAAGACAATACAATACAATCCGTACAATCAATACAATAAGACACTACGGGGTTTATAAAGGGGTAGATTGGTACGGAACATGTTAAAGGTGGCACGAGGTGGTCACTAAAGACGTAATTACATCCATGCCATTCTTTCGTGGTATTTTCGACGGAGCCTTGTACTACGGGTTACCAAATTCCACGGTGTAAGTTGGACTCCTCTCATATACACTGACACTTTCTGTACCAAGCTACAAACAACTGCGTTAATATTATAATCAAACATTACTAGTTATACTCTCTTCTGTCTATTCTACTCCTCCCTTACTTTGGTACTTATCGAGCGATTGTTCGCTGACGACATTCGTATTTCTCTTCTTCTTTGGAATGTTGTCAGGTGAATCGGACGTACTAGAGTTCGAGACCAGCCAGGAGCACTTGGAGTAGCTCACAGAAGATCCTGAGCATTGACTTTACTTGTACATATTTTCTTTTCAGTTCATGCCATTGTTTAAACATTGTTTTCCATCTTTGTATTTACATTTCTAGTTGTATCTGTAAAAAAAGGTTTAATAAATAAAATTGTTGTTCATTACATTCTTGTCTCTTGTATACATTTACTTTATATTGCTTAGATACGCTTAGCATGTTTACTTCGAAGTAAATATGTAGCGGGCCTCGCCGCGTCCCCTTACCGTACACCGAGAAGCGGGGCATGACATAGAGGATACCTAGAAATATTCTTGCCTGGAAGCCTAGTATGAAAGAAAAACGGTATTTAAAGCTAACTACCAAAAGAGCATCATTGAAAAATATATTCGATCTTGAAAAGAAAAAAAAGAAAAAATAAATTACAAGACCTGAAAACTGCTATTTACACTTTAATAAGCTCACACATTTAGTAATCGGCTTATTAGTGCTTCGGGAAGCAGTAATAGTCGCATGAAACGTGTGTGAGCAAATCCTTCTATCATTAATAAGAAGTAGTATTAAGTATTATGGCAAGAGTATTATAGCTTGAATTAAATTCTTGAGTCTAGGGGTGAAATTTACACACATATAGGGGTATACGATCGATATTTGGAGGAAAGATAGGGATAAAGAATAAGTCTTATATTTTTCGTAAAGATGATAAAAATTCCGGATTGGAGACTGCGCTTTAGAAGGAAAACTCAAGAGAAACTAAGATCTTTCTAACATGTCAAAATGTATAGGATCTTAGGTTGAATGAATAGAAAGCATGAAAAATAAGGGATGGATATTTCTAACTTAGGATGATAAAGTTTCTAACTTAGATGTTAAACCGTAGGATTAGAATCAAAGTTAACTTATGAAACTAGCTTGACGGGATTTTATGGGTAATATCCGCTGAAAACTCTCAGGAGACAACACTCCTCCTACTAGAGACACCTAGAGGTTTAACGGCTTGTTGCACACGCTAAGTGTAACCGTGATGCCTACGAAAGTGAGCTTAGAACTTTTTGAAAATAAATGGTTTTGCTCGGGACGAGCAAAAGATAAGTTTGGGGGTATTGGCGCCGTTGGGCATGCTGCTGTCAGAAACGCATATCCCCATAAGGATAGAGGTAACTCGGCATTACTTATCATTAATCGAACCATATCCAAAAGGGTACGGTTCCATCGCTCCGATACACCGTTGTGCTGTGGTGTATAAGGAGGAGTAAGCTGAGAGAGAATTCCATTATCTTTTAAGTAATCGAGAAATTCCGTGCTTAAATACTCCCCTCCTCTATCAGATCGGAGCATCTTAATACTTTTGCCAGTCTAATTCTCTACTTCGTTTCTGTATTCTTTAAATTTCTCAAAAACTTCAGATTTGTGTTTCAAAAGATACACATATCCGAACCTATAGAAATCATCAGTGAATGTAATGAAGTAGGATAACCCACCCCTTGCATGTATAGATATTGGACTACATACATCACTGTGTATGAGTCCCAAGAGCTCTGTTGCTCTTTCTCTGTGTCCCATAAACGGAGTTTTGGTCATCTTTCTTTTGAGACAAGACTGACAAGTTTTATAAGATGAAAATTCGAACGAATTCATAAATACATCTTTATGCAACTTGGCTGGGTTTTTTCCATTGATATGACCAAGTCTACAATGCCACAAGTAGGTTTTGTTCATATCCGAACTCTTCTTCTTGTGTGTGTTTTGTATATTGAAAACTGTGTTTTGATTTAAAAAGTAGATACCATTACATAGTGTACCTTCTGCAACCAATACCTAATTAAGGTAAATGTTCATGATATCTCTATCTAGAATAAAGTTATATCCTTCTTTATCAAGTAAAGAAACTGATATGATATTGCAAAGTATGGAAGGTACATAGTAGCAGTTGTTTAAAATCATAGTATTTCCACTTGGCAATACTAGGTGATATTCACCGACGGCGGCGACATCAACTAGTGCTATGTTCCCTATTCTGAGTGACTTATCACCAGATCCAACCATCCTACTTTTTCTCATTCTCTGTAATAAATTACAGATATGAGATCATGATCCGGTATGTAGTACCCAAGAGATAGAACTGACCGAAAAACGGTTCTAAATAACAAGAACACCTGAAGGAAACGCAATGGTATGCTTCTTCTTCACCTGGGTCATCAAGGAATTCATGCGATCCTCTTTCCAATTCTCTTGCTCGTGACATGTGTCACAAGTCAGAGCCAAGACAACGTTCCCCAGCCCCGAATAAGAATCCGAGCCGGTCAAGTCATACATTTTATTATCTTGATTAAGGCGTGAATTGGTTGCTACCTAGAGAGAGAGAAAAGAAACACTCAGCGTGCGCTCTTACAAGTTTAGATTGGTTATTATTTTATCTAAACAGGATGGCTCCCACTGTTTCCTCGAATTCTCCTTCAAACCTTAAAAAGAGAACTAGCCGGGATCATTAACACCTTACAAGTTCGCTAACCATTCAGCCAGGTGGATGTTGGTACTTCGAGGGAGGTTCTCTATGCTCTTGCATGAATCTAATTAAAATAAATCTCGTTTTCGCAGAGGTGTAGCCTCGTCAACACCTTTCTAGACACCAAATAGGTTAGCTAATTGTGAAGTGAAAAATATCTTCCGAGAGTAATCCTACTCATCAGTGGGATCGAGATCCAACTATCATCACATGATAACCTAGATGGAAGCCACTCTGGTCACTACACTCCAGAAGGTATGCACTACTAGCAAGTTTCCTGTATATTTGAAACTCCCGCTATGGTTTTTACCCCTAACGGCTTATAACCTTGACTAGGTCAACATATCATAAACCGCTAGTCAAGTTCAACCCGTTATTATCCTAGATTAATTTAGACCCATCCGCATAGACCCTTGACTAGGTCAAAATGGTTATGCGGCTGTCCTAAATAATCGCAACACTTGCAACAAATAAGCATCACTCATCTACCGAACACTATGCCCTGACTAGGTCAAAACACGCAACACAAATACTAAGTAACACTTATAAGAAATGATGGAGAGCTACGGCTGGTTTTTGGTGAAAAACCTTTAAGGTAATGAACTAGATAACGTTGAAGGAACCGAACAATTTTGAAAAGGAGTAGTTTAGGCTCCGTTTTTTGAAAACTGGTGGTTTTGAAGAAAACCAAGTAATCTATAGTAACATAAACTTTTACTCAAGAGATCACTACCCGTGAAGAGATCTAGGCTCTTGCCTCCTCGAATGAGGTGCTAGATATTCATGACCGAATACCGCTATGCAAAGCGAAAGAATACAACTATAGTTTTCGAAAATTGTTCCTGCATCTTTTAGGTTTATTTTTCTTTGCATTAATCAAAATTAATGCGGTCTCATCAATTAAAACGTATCACACCAGAAAAGAACGAAAATAGAATGTACGTATATACCATTCGTATTCACAACGGGACCCCGTCATGCACCGCTAGGTTACTTAACTAACGGCAGAGCGGGGGCTGGACTAGCGTGGATGCAAAATATATACAACATTTATTTATCTATATATAAATATATAATCATCTCAGGCATGATATAAGCAATATCACAGAAAAGCGATAAACAATATGGAAAAGTGGATAATCTAGGAGCCTTGGGTTTCATTTGAGCCGCAAATGAAACCCGGCGTTCTTCGGCCGTATGAATAGCATGTACAATGTAGAACCAAGACCCCTATGAGTGAGGCAAGTTATCCGCCAATCCCGGAGGCGAGGCAACCCCAATCAACGAAGTGAAGGGGCCACCCGGCACTTCAGGGAATCCGATAGCTTGAGCACTCCACCGTGGGTCATCCTATACCCCCTACGAGTGAGGAGAATAGCCCGTCAAATCTAAAGTAAGGCATCCCGGTCTCAACGCCATAAGATGGAGGCCCATTGCCCTCTAGAACCCGGCCACTCGAGCACTCCGCCGTGGAGTAATTCTAGTACATAAAAGAAAAAATATATACAACGGTGACATCGACCTCAACCCGGCCGTGCCCCAATAAAAGAATATATAACCAGGCATAAAGGACAGTCCACATGTCGGATGCTCGCCCCGCAATAATGAATATATAAATGAATTCAAAACTATATAACAAACATTGCACTAAAGGCTATCCATCACGACAATCCGTCGAAACCATCACAAAGATATCACAAGTATCATCACAGATAAACAAGATGCGTGCAACCCATTCTAATCGACGTATAACTATTAGAAGACGTTAAACAACACATAAACGCATCACAAAAGAAAGTAACGAAAATCTATGACAATAAAATTCTGCACACAAATAGCAAACAAAATAAGTTTTCCAAAGCCGAAAAAACGGTTCATTAAGTCCCAAAAGTCCATCGTTTTAAGCCAATCTGGGAGTCGAAACGAACTCGAAACTCGCCCGAACCTTCGCGACGTTGAAGTACCTAAAATATAATGTCGCTCGGAGGGACTAGAGGGTACCCACCCCCCGATGCCACCACGAGATGGCCTGAGGAGGAGGGCGGACCCAAGACTACCCCAATGGGGTAGTGCCTAGGTTCCCATCCCCTAAGGACACCTCATGGTGGCCTCGGGGGGTGGACCCAACCCGCGTCCCCCCGAGGTGACTCTTGGGGTACCCACGCAACTCCCCGCAGCTTCATGATCCAAATTATGAGCCCGCGGGGAGTGCAAACATGCTAAAACTTGGATTTTGGGGACTGTTTTCATCGGCAGTTTTTGCGCGACGAAAATGGTGAAATTTAAATGTTGTGACTATCTAGTTTATGTGTTTGGGTGGTTCTGATACCATGTTGGGGTTTCTAGCGCCCTAGCCGCCACAACCGCGGCTTATGCGGAACAAAAAAACAAAAAATTCGAGAGACGCTAGAAACTACAAACCCTAGAATCGAATCCAAACACTTGAACTAGAAAACTACATAGAGGATTTAACTAATGTGGAAGAGGGTTATACCATGAGATCAAGTCCTTTGGTTTATTCCTTAGTTCCTTGGGGTCTTCTTGATCGAGTTTGACCGCCGGTCTTCCTCCGTCGAAGATGATCCACCCAAGAGATATGGTTCATGGCTCTAGATCCATACTAAAAATCAAGTGGAGTAACTAAAGTTCCTAGCTTACTACATTAGAAAGTCAAGAGATGTAGTGAGTTTTTCTAGTATTTTTCTATCTCTCTTCCACCCTTAATTCTCAACTCATAAGAGGGTAGGGAGGAAGAAGAAGGAGGAGCTCAAGAAAAAGCTAGTGAGGAGAGAAAATCAAAATGGTGAGAGTGAACTCAATCATGTGAGAGAAAATATCAAGGATGGTTTTGTATAAAAGGTTTTTGCAAATAAAATATAGCAACCATACTTGAATAGTTTGAATAAATAAATATACAATTCATTTGTCAACACAATTCAAACATGGTTCTCACCATTCTCACATCACTGCCTTTACACCTCATTTTCCATTTAAATAAATAAATGGATAAACCAAAAATGAGATATCCACCTTCTAGAATGTTTTCCATATAAATACGGAATACACTCTACCGTATATACATACCTGTATACGTATCAAAATACGAATACCCAAAGAAATAGAATAATACAAAGAACATAATACTAGAATATAAATATCGAGAATATATATGTAAATTATTAAATCAATACCTGATTTAATAATCCGACTTAATCCTAAGCCGGAAAGTATTATCAACCATACGATCAAAAGTCCGGGTAGCTAGTACACTCATTTGATCAGAACCCTGCATGTATCAAAATACGGCCACTACATCATTTCGCCTGAACCAGAGAAACCCTTTGTGTGGGACTCTGAAGACTCGACAAGAAGCCGGCAGTGAGTTACTGGATAAATCCATGACCACAAGTATGTCAGCGGCACTAGCTGTACGTAACAGCTACCCGGATACCTGTCGAAAAGGAAGGTCGACGAGCAAGCTCATTCGAACCCCTACTAAGCCTATCTGTGATTTCCCTTCCCTCTCTGTTATTTGGCTCCCTGCTAAAGGTCTCTCGAAAGTCTAGGGGGTAGTAAACGTCAGACCCTAATAACCCGATAATTCGTGTCGATGTGGCTCAGGACCAATCTGGGAAACTACTGATCTAACTATCAGAAAATTCTAACTGCTATGGCCAAGGTCTTATGGTGCTGGCTAACCAAACACAATGCGATATCGACTCCCTATACCGGGAGGGACAAATCCCCAACAATCGCTCACTGTCTCCATGTGGATCGGGACTAAAACCTGTTTGTATGACTCGATAGAGCCGTGATAGGGTAGTAATCTAAGTACAATGGGAACTCACACCAGAAAAATGACGATCTCAGGTCTGAAGACTAACCTGTACTCATGTCACTTGAGAACTGCTATCTGACGATAGGTAAAGTACCATCTCGAAGTTCTCGGCGAGTCTGTCTAGTGTACTCACCCCCAGTGAGCACCTATATACGATCTTAGGTGTGAAAGACCAATGGCTGTGGGACCAACTATCGCCCTTCGTCGGGGTCTAGAAACGTATACACCAGTCTACTCCGGAATATCGATGTCCAGTCTTGATAGTCTCACGACTAGAAACATTTAAGGATGTGCTTATGGACTACCCAGCCCCCATAAGTATGATCGCCATCATAACGATGGTAGTCAAGCAATAATCCGACGGGCTTTATCACCGTATATTAACGATACGTAATAACAAGTATAACATATACATATGTTAAGATAAAAACAAACCAAATAGTATACTATCATATCGAGCAAGATTGTCCTGTACATACATATGTCCAAGCATCCACTATATATACATATACAATAATGGCCTCTAGGGCATACATATCCAACATCCATGTCACTAGATTATCTATCTTAAAAGTATTTGAAACTAATTAATGTACTCCTCCATATAACTCAAAAGTATATATCCCGTTTCCCCCCAGAACCACGGACGCACGATATATCCCGTTACCTCCCGGGACCACGGATGCAAGATGTATTAATCAATAATGATTTTTGTTCCGTTAACCTTTGGAACTACGGAAACATGTAATATCCCTTTAATTACACTTCAGTTACACTTTTGATTTCCCCATTTTCCCAGGTTTCGTTTTCCAAATCAGGTATGAAGATGATATCTACCTAATGCCAACACAGGAATAGGCATGTACAAGTTATGTCTATCAAAACAACAGGTCACGTCCATCAGGACAACAAGTCAGGATTGTTGGCATCAGTAGGTATTATAGGAAACAGGTATTAACATGATAACAAAACAGTAACAGTCTGGCAGGTTACAAGCATGATAGAGATAACGTAATCAATCAGGTAAGATATATCAAAATCACACACCATAAATATGCCATGGTATAATCAGGTAATGTGGGTAGAACAATGTATCATGCAATCGTAAAATGATATAAATAAACAAGTCATGTCAGATTTAAATTGAGTTGAGACGACTCGGAGTAATGTTGAGTCGGCTCAATGTCCCCTTTTGAGACGTTCAGATTTATTAATTATAATTCTTATCTAGATGCGATAAATGAAATAACGACCATGATCATATCAACTACTATAAGTTCATTATATCCGTTTTGAATAATCCTTTTTTCAATATTGTCATGTAATGTTACTTAAACCTATCTAAATAAATTATTATGAACTAAACTTATTATTTAATATCTGGTAATAGAAAATGATACGATAATAATAATAATAGAAATCTTACGGCATGATATAAACTTGCCGTAACTAGCATGTAGCAAGTATAAAAATATTTGCCTAGAGACGGATAGAATACGATGACACGATATAAAAATCTAAGCTTTGATGCTTGGCTAGGGATCTCGATGGACTTGGCTCAGGAACTGTTTAGGATCGGCTAGGGTTTCAACAAAGATGGTCGCAGTTGCTCGATCCAAGTTGGCTCGGCTCTAGTGTTAAAGGAAGAAGGCGACGGCGATGCAATTCTAAAGTGAAGGCTTCTCGGTCAAGGTGGAGACGATGACGATGACGATAAAGGAGACTATGGTGGGGTGAAGGCGAAATGGTGACTATAGTGTTGGTATTCGAAGGGGGCATTGGATATGATGGCTGTGGTGATCTTGGTGGCTGCTAGGGTTCGATCAATGGAGGCATGGGTTTGGGTTTGCTGTGAGGTCGAAGCTCCTGCGAGGAAGTGGAGGTGGTGATGTAGGTGACGGGGTTCTAGGTCGAGGTCACAAGAAGATGAGAACAAGAGTCTAGGCAAAGGCGATGGGTTCAAGCAACAGTGATGATGGGTGCTGGGTTCTCAGTTGAAGATAGGGATGCTCGGTGATGGGGTACTGCTCGGCGTAAGGAGGTGCTCGGGGTTCAAGATGTTAAGAAGAAGATGAGTCGGCGAGAGATGGGTTCATGAGAGATCACGATCGCGAGGAAGAAGAGAAGAAAGAGATGGAGACGAGATGGGTCAAGGACTAGGGTTCGGCGGTGATGGGTTTAATTCATGGCCGAGGGTTTTGGGTCAAGAGGGGCTCCGGCAAGAGTAGAGTCGATTGGTGGTCGTGCTTTGATGGGTCTCGAGAACGAAGGTGATGTCGATGGGTTGGAGATGACCGGAGTTGGGTGTTGGCGAGAGTCGAAGAAGATGAAAACGATTATGATGAGGGAGAGATGACTCGGCTTGGTTTTGAGGAGAATGAGAAAGCTCGGTTTTGAAGAAGAATAAGACGACTCATGAGGCGAGCGTTCTGGGTTGCCGAGAAGAAGGTCGTTGGTGTTTTGAGAAAGAGGAAGGAGGTGGCATCGACGATGGTAGGTGCTGCGAGGTAGAGAGGTGTATGGCGACGAGGTGAGGGTGAAGATGGCGAGGGTGCGCTAGGTTTGAAAGACGAGGGGAAAAGAGAGGAAGAGAGAGAAAGAAATGGGTTGCATATTTTTATTTTATTTTATTTTATATAGGTGTGTGTATATATATACACGTGCGCGCGTATAATTCATATAACTAAATAATATTTTATAAAAATATTATGATCCCCCATATGTCTCTACGAAAACTCAAAATATAACCAGAAGTTATCTACACATACGTATTATCTTAACAGCCCACTTAAACCATAATGTAATGGCTAGAAAACATTCTAATCTAATATATTATACACAGTTTTTTAGGACGTTTAGGATTTTTATGTAATAGATAACCGTCAATAAAATATCATGAGATATTTAAATAGGATAAAAGCACACTAACAGTTAAAGGTTAGATATATAATACCCATAACGTATGGCTACCAAAAATATGTATACAGTTTAAATATTGTATATCTTGTAGGGTGTTTTTCGTCACCCCATTGAGATGCGAATACGCGCGCCCTTGTCAGGCGCATTACAGATTCCTCCTGCCTAGGGTAGACGGGGATTTATTAATTGTGGGGATCCAAATCTCCGGCAGCCGCGGACTAAGCTGCCGTTAATTACCCCTCGCCTTTAGAGCGATGGAACCTCCGATTGACGGGTTAAACTGGTCATGCGAACTCAATGTGCAGTGTTATATTTTGAAGGGGTTTTGGATATGTCGGGGGCCCAACGGAGTTTTTACGGGGGTCCCGCTACCCGGATAGCGGGCTGGGATCAAGGGGGCTAGCAGCCCCCTTACGGGGTGCGGGGCAGCGCCCTATTAGAAATTTTTTCTAATGGGGGAGACACATTTAGTATGGAGTGCACACAAAAAAAAGAAGGGAAAAAGCGTCTTAAAGACGCGTGCATAGCATGTGGGCGCATGGTGCCTGGGGTAACGTGGCGCACACGCGACCATTGGGCGTCTCAGCGCCCGGGGTCACGTGGCGCACACGTGATCACGGGAAACACCCGCGGGAAGGGGCCTAGCCCTTAAGCTGGGGAGTTGAACTCCCAAGAAGTTTTTGGAGTTGAACTCCTAACAGAAACTAATTTATGGAGTTAAACTCCAACAGATCTAGAAAGGAGTTAAACTCCTGGGGATTTATTGCTCTTCTTTTGATCCTTGAATCTGTCCAAAGTTAGATTTTTGGAGTTGGGTCTTCTTCTTCCCGCTCTTGATCGGTGGGATCTTGGAGAAAAAAGGGTGAGACTTAAAAGTCTCCCCTTTTCGAGATCTGATTCGACATTCGAGCTCCCCTTCGTGGGTTTTATGGTGAAAAACTATTTATTTTTGAGAAAGGAAGAGTTAAACTCTTGATTTAATTCAAAAAAGAGGAAGAGAGTTTTAGACCCTTGAGAAAGGAGAAGGAGGCACAAACCCTAGTTTTTGGGAGGAATGAAAAGTGTATATTAGATATTTTCATCATGTTGCCTTATATAGGCTTACATATTTACATATAGCCCCTTGGGCTTTACAAAATGGCATTTTGCCCATCCCATGGCTTATGCGCCATTTCTTTTTGCACATAAGCCATGGGCTTTACAGAAATTTAGCTTTATGCCCATTTTGCATACACTCATGCATAAAAAATTACATAAAAATTATTTATTACATGATCTATATTTTGGCATGGAGGAGGGCCGACCGCTTCATGTTCGGACTCGGCTTGGGCATGAGCCCACTTGATCTGGGCTTGGGCCCGCTTGATCTGGGCTTCGGCCCACTTGGCTTGGGGTTGACCTTGACTTTGACTTGGTCAACCGGGGTGCAATTTTCGACCCCAACAAAATGCCCCCCATCAATAAATGCACACCACGTATGTGGGTCGTGTGCATGAAATTGATGGATCTTCTTTCGCGTGGAGGCGACTTGCTTTGGTTCCCACTTTTTGGTATGCACTGCCCTTTTTACGACATGGACGGTCGACGCTTGACGCGTCTCCGAGACGGAGTGTCCGTGGTAGACTTTTCCCCGACCCAGAGTGATCTGGTTCCTGCTTTGTAGGAAGCCTGCACTGCCCTTTTTACGACATGGACGGTCGACGCTTGACGCGTTTCCGAGACGGAGTGTCCATGGTAGACTTTTCCCCGTCCGGAGTGATCTGGTTCCTGCTTTGTAAGAAGCATGCACTGCCCTTTTTACGACATGGACGGTCGACGCTTGCCCGATTTGTGGGAAGCCTGCACTGCCCTTTTTACAACATGGACGGTTGATGCTCTGATCCGGAGCGATTTGGTTCCCGATTTGTGGGAAGCCTGCACTGCCCTTTTTGCGACATGGACGGTCGACGCTCTGATCCGGAGCGATTTGGTTCCTGATTTGTGGGAAGCTTGCACTGCCCTTTTTGCAACATGGACGGTCGACGCTCTGATCCGGAGCGATTTGGTTCCTGATTTGTGTGAAGCCTGCACTGCCTTTTTTGCGACATAGACAGTCGACGCTTGACGCGTCTCCGAGACGGAGTGTCTGTGGTAGACGTTTCCCTGGCCCGGAGTGATCTGGTTCCTGCTTTGTAAGAAGCCTGCACTGCCCTTTTTACGACATGGACGGTCGACGCTCTGATCCGGAGCGATTTGGTTCCCAATTTGTGGGAAGCCTGCACTGCCCTTTTTGCGACATGGACGGTCGACGCTCTGATCCGGAGCGATTTGGTTCCCGATTTGTGGGAAGCCCGCACTTTCCTTTTTCCGACATGGACGGTCGACGCTTGACGCGTCTCCGAGACAAAGCGTCCGTGGTAGACTTTTTCCTGCCCCGGATTGATCTGGTTCCTGCTTTGTAGGAAGAATGCACTGCCCTTTTTACGACATGGACGGTCGACGCTCTGACCCGGAGCGATTTGGTTCCCGATTTGTGGGAAGCATGCACTGCCCTTTTCGCGACATGGATGGTCGACGCTCTGATCCAGAGCGATTTGATTCCCGATTTGTGGGAAGCCTGCACTGCCGCTTTTTGCGACATGGACGGTCGATGCTTGACGCGTCTTCGAGACGGAGTGTCCGTGGTAGACTTTTCCCCGCCCCGGAGTGATCTGGTTCCTGCTTTGTAGGAAGCATGCACTGCCCTTTTTACGACATGGATGGTCGACGCTCTGACCCGGAGCGATTTGGTTCCCAATTTGTGGGAAGCCTACACTGCCCTTTTTGCGACATGGACGGTCGACGCTCTGATCCGGAGCGATTTGGTTCCCAATTTGTGGGAAGCCTGCACTGCCCTTTTTACGACATGGACGATCGATGCTTGATTTGACTTGCTCTGCTTCTTGCAGTGTCAGGGGTGAACTTGACTTGCTCTGCTTCTTGCAATGTCGAGATTGGATTCTGACTTGCTCCGCTTTCTGCGGTGTCGGAGTTGAAGTTGACTTGTTGATTGTGATTTGGGTTGACATCAGCATCGCTACACTGGAATATGGTACCAGGAGAAAATCATCATCTGTCTTTGAGAGGATTTTGGGATTGGTTTTTTGTCGGCATCTGCATTGCTGCACTGGAATAATGCCAGGAGCAACTCATCATTTGCCCCGGGAGGATTTGGGGATTTTGGTTTTTGCTTGGCATCAGTATCGCTACACTGGAATATGGTACCAGGAGCGAATCATCATTTGTGCTTGCTTATCTGGAAGCGATGGCTTAGGAGACAGGTTTTAGGTCCCTGTCACCTAAGAGTTTTCAATTTTGTGAGCCGTAAGGGTCTCACAAAGCATTTTCTCCCTACGGGTCGTAAGGATCTCGTAGGTGTATTTTCTCCTTAGGAGTCGTGGGGACTCCTAAGTGTGTTGCTCCTTTGTGAGTCGTAAGGATCTCACGCGGGAATTTTCTCCTCACAAAGTCGAGAAGACTTTGTGAGTGCATTTCATCTCTTTTTCACGAGTTTGCGCCCTTTCGGGTTTTCACAAACTCGCCGGCAGTCCTGCTGTTTTTACTCACGGAGCCCTTTCGGGTTTTCATCCGTGCCCATTTTGCTTGTGGACATACCTCTTTTTTTTCTTTTCTTTTTTTTGAATCTTCACCGCCGGTGGGACTTTGAATGTGGTCTCACCGGCAGGACTTGGGAGGGATTGGGATCATTTTACGCCCGTGGATTGTATACGGTTTTGCAGGATGTATGATCTAGACCGTAGGGCTGAAAAAATTTTGGGACTTTGTCGGCATCTGCATCGCTGCACTGGAATATGGTACCAGGACCGACTCATCATTCGCCGTTGGGGTATGGGATTTGGAATTTGGTTGGCGTCTGCATCGCTGCACTGGAATATAGTATCAGGAGCGACTCATCATTCGCCATTGGGAATTTGAGTTTTGGACGGCGTCTGCATCGCTGCACTGGAATATGGTACCAGGAGCGACTCATCATTCGCCATTGGGAATTTGAGTTTGGGACGGCATCTGCATCGCTGCACTGGAATATGGTACCAGGAGCAACTCATCATTCGCCGTTGGGAATTTGAGTTTTGGACGGCGATTGCATTGCTGCACTGGAATATGGCACCAGGAGCAACTCATTATTCGCCATTGGGAATTTGAGTTTTGGTTGGCGTCTGCATCGCTGCACTGGAATATGGTACCAGGAGCGACTCATCATCCGCCGCTTGGGAATTTGAGTTTGGAATTTAGTTGGCGTCTGCATCTCTGCACTGGAATATGGTACCAGGAGCGACTCATCATTCGCCATTTGAGAGTTTGGGTTTAGAATTTGGTTGGCGTCTGCATCGCTGCACTGGAATATGGTACCAGGAGCGACTCATCATTCGCCGTTGGGGATTTGGATTTTGGCCGGCGTCTGCATCGCTGCCCTGGAATATAGTACCAGGAGCGACTCATCATTCGCCATTGCCTATTGGGAAGCGATGGCTTAAGAGACAGGTTTAGATCCCTATCACCTAAGCCTTTTCAATTTTATGGGCCGTAAGGGTCCCATAAAAGCATTTTCTCCCTACGAGTCGTAAGGATCCCGTAGGTGCATTTTCTCCTTAGGAGTCGTGAGGACTCCTAAGTGTGTTTTTCCTTTGTGAGTCGTAAGGATCTCACGAAGGTTTGTTCTCCTCGTGCATCGTGAGGACACATGAGTGGGTCTTCCCAATGGAGCATAATTCCAAGGGCGGAGACCAGCCGCGTAACTGGTGGTTGCGGTGGGGTATGGGTATGACGAGAATTATTTGAGCCCGTGGATTGTATACGGTGGTCAATTTGGGGACTAACCATAGGGCCGGAAGAATTTTGGTAATTTGAATTTTGGTTGGCGTCTGCATCGCTGCTCTGGAATATGATACCAGGAGTGACTCATCATCTGCCGTTGTTTTTTTTTTGTTTTTTTTGTTTTTTTTTGTTTTTGTTGTTTTTTTTTTTGTTTTACCGTGATTGCTCTATCATTTCAGCTTTTCTTATCGCGAAGATCGCGATTGCCCTATCATTTCGGCTTTTATCCGCGGTTGCCCCATCATTTCGGCTTTATTTTCATCTTTATTTTACTCACTGATTTTTATTGAGAGTTGCCCCATCATTTCGGCTTTTCTTTATTTTTCTTTTATTTACACATTTTTTGTTTATTTACATATGTATATATATATTTTTTACATTCCTAGTTTAACGACTTAGAGGTCGACTATTCCCAGTTTAATGACGTCGTGGTCGACTTTGTTTATCCCAGCTCCTTGAATTTTAATCTTGGCGGAGCTGTGTTGATGATCGTAGCTCTGTGGCTTGCCGATACATCCGAGGATTGTGAGGTTTTTCCAAGCTTGTATTGGTCCTCTGCCCAATCTTTGAAAACACAGCAGTCTTCAATGGTATGACTCACCACTCTATGGTATGGGCAGTATACGGGATTGCCGGTCATACTCATTTCATGTGGTCTCTTCGGAATGTTAGTTATATGTATGCCCTAGAGGCCATTACTGTACATAGGATGTATATGGTAGTGGATGCTGGGACATATATAGGGAGGACTTTCTCGCTCGACATGATAGTATGCTATCTGGTTACTCTTTACCTTAACGTGTATGCTGATTGTCTCTCTGTTACATATTGGTAAAGCCCTTAGGATGTGTACTTGACTACCTAGACTATGATGCGGATCATACTAGTGGGGACATGGTGGTCCATAAGTACATCCTTCAAGGTCCCTAGTCGTGGGTGTATCGAGACGGGGCATCGATATACCAGAGTAGACTAGCGTGTACCTTCTCGACCCATACAGATGGGCGATGGATGATCCCATATCCATTGGTGTTTGACATCAGAGGAGATATACGGGTGCTCAGTAGAGACTGGGTACACTGGACGGACTCGCCGAGAACTCCCAGATGGTATTATACCTCACGTCAGATGGCAGTTCTCTGGTGACACTGGTACAGGTTAGTCTGTAGACCCGAGATCGTCATAGAGCCTTGTGTGGTTCCTACTGTGCTTTGATTTCCATCTTACAACGTCCAAGAGGGCATGCAAAACGGTGGTTTTTGGGTACAGTCCCGAGTCACATGGAGGCAATGAGCGATGGGAGGGGATTCGTCTCTCCCGGTATAGGGAGTTGATGTTGCGCTGTGTGCGATTGGCTATAACAGGAAATCCCTGGCCAGGGTTGCTGAGATTTACTGGTAAGCGTTACCAGTAGTTTCTCGAATTGTTATAGACCTCATATCGACACGACTTATCAAGCTATTGGGGTCTGACGTTTACCACCCCTAGGCGAGATATGCGACATATCAGACGGACAGACCGGACTGTACGGTAAGTGTTACTGGTTGGATTCACAGGAGTGTGAGCGGGCTTGCTCGTCGATCTTCTGATCGCTCAATACCCGGGTGGCCGTTACGTTTAGCATACCGCTTGCGGCTTGTGGATGCTTGATATGATCATTATCTGCTGCCGGCGTATTGACGAGTCTTTAGAGTCCTACACAGAGGTTTCCTGGCTCAAGCAAAACGAAATAGGAGCGCATATGAGATATGTGCGGGACCGAGAATAATACCAGTATGTGATACTGTATTCGATTCTCGCGATGTGACATTGATCGGTTATATGCGATATAGCCGGGTTATCGGATCAAGTGTTGATTCGATAAGTTGTTACTAATGATACTAGTCGGTTATATGCGATATGACCGGATCGTTAAATCAAGTGTTGATTTAATGATTTAATGCATAATTATATATTTGATATATTACTTTGCATTAACTAGTATCGGTTCACTTTAAATGGATTTTCTCGCTCGGGTGTGCGCATTGCATATGCGATATGATTTTATGCACATGCTTGTATCATGTTTGATGATACATGCCTTTTTAATTAAGTGTATAGAATTAAACCTTGGTTAATGGAATGGTTAGGGTTTACTATTTGCTTATTCATTTTATTCATTTATTTATTAATCTTTTTCTTATTGGAAAAAGGAAATGAAATGATAAAATGGTGGCATTTCTTTTGTTCATTCATGAAGCTTCATGAATGCTTTGACTTGATGACCATTTTGTTTTTAGCTTAACCCTAACTATTGCATTAAACCATGATTAGTTCTCTACACTTAACTATGGTCATGTTATGATAAGGATTGATTATTCTTTTCTTTTTTAATTAACTTATCATAACATAATTCTTCTTCTTCTTCCTTTCTTCACTTGAAGAAAGCAAGCTCCATCAATGGTGATTGATGGAAATGAGTGAGAAATCCAATTCTAAAGTCTACCCACTTCCTATTTCTTCATCCTCTACCTCTTGCCAAGTAGTAGAGTGTGTTTCCTTCATAAGTTTTCATGACTTGGTGAAGGTGGAGCTTGATTTAGCGATGCCTCGACGTAGATCATCTTCGGCATGGACATCGACGACCTAGCTCGCTATTTCTCCGACGAAGCCGACGCTAGAGCCCGGGAATTCATTTGGACAGCAAAGGGACTTCGTTGCGGAGCTATGGAGGAGGAGCACCGGATCTACAAAGGTTGTATTTCCGTTTCTTTGTAGTTAAGTTGTTAACTAGTTTTTCATTTTCGCCTAGAAATCTAGCCAACGGTCCGTTCTAGGGTTTCTCGGCACCGTTTAAATTTAAAATTGGCATGGTTGATGCCTTGTGAAACCTCATTAGGGTGCCTAAGAACCCTACAGTGGTATCAGAGCCTAGCTAGAGCCTTAGGCGAAGTCTAGGCGCAATTTGAAGTCCGAACGAACCCGAAACCCAATTCCAAACATGCTCTCTGTCCTTTTTTCAAAAACTGGGTTTTTCCAGAATTAAAAATTGCTAAAAAATTCAGCAAGAAAAAATAAGAATTACGATGCAAAAATTTTTCGATGAACAGTATTTATTGCGGCGGAACCGCGGCAGAAGCCTAGCTTCTGCGGCGGTTCCGCGGCTATCTGGTGACGTCAGCCCTCATTGTTTGCACAGTAATTCCTGATAAATTATGCTGAGTTTTCTGGGAATTTTTAAAATTTATTCAAGAGTTGAATTTTCTGGTGTGTATTGGGGGTTCGTAGTTTCGATCGGATTATCAGATTTTGTCTGTGTAGCTTTCCGGATATTTTTGAATATGTTAAAAAGTTCGACCGGATATAAATACCCAATGTTTCCCCTGACGAAAAATTTCCAAGTGTTGGATTTTTCCGAGATTTAAAGACGTTCTAAGTAATGCAAGTAACGCGATGGTCCCTCTAGAAGACAACAAACCTTAACTCGATTATGTGGCCGTCTTGAACTGCCCTTTGAACCTTCGGGTTTGGGGCAGTACGGCGTGCCACATGTGAGGCGTTGGCTTGACCCTTCTACGGCTGGACCGTTGGTACTGAGGCATGAACTGAATGTTTTAAAACCTGTTTCATGTGATGAGCTGTATCGGGAAAACTTGGGTGTTCGATTGTTCGATCGGAAAGTTTAACATTTTCTAATTATCTGGAATGTGATACAATAATTGGAATTCACAAGAAGTTATGAGATAACTGAATGAATGTTATAAACATAGCAGTTTAGTCTCACTTGATCGGTTGCCACGGAATTTTGATGTGATCAAAAGTCCGTCGCAATCACGTAGCGTACGCGAATACTCGCCGGGTAAACTTAATAGACTGCTACGCCCCATAGCCCCGACCAAGTGACTGTAGGAGAACCCCGTCGCCGAAAGCATCCGGTCGGGTGCTCGCGGCAGCGGTGTTCCGTCTTGGTGCACTTCGTCGACGGCATCGGGGGTGCAGCGGCCTACTAAAGTTTGCGACGAGCATTCGATCAGGGTGTCGGGAATCCTGTTGAATTACCCGACTTCATATTGAAAAGAGTTTTTGATAATGAGACTAAAATGCGGGGTTTATAATTGTTAGGCATGCGATGTCTAAGTAATTCATTTGATTAGGCATGCGATGTCTAAAGAGATTGCGGATTCCAACTGTTGTAGTTTTACACTTTCTTTTCTGTGACCGTAAGTGTAATATGTGATATCGCCGGTTTCGTTGCTATATGTCAACGACAATTGGGATGGACATATTTACTTACGTTGATGACATGTGATGTTATGTGTTGCTGGATATGTTATATTGGATCGTCGTGTTTGAATAGACGGGGGTTTTTATGTGAGATGAGTGTTTTTCATTTTCATTCATGTAAAAACTTGTATGTAATATTCTTTTATTGGGGCACTTCCAGGTTGCGGAAGTTGTCACCCTTTGTATATTATTTACTTTTCCGCACTAGGATAGACCCAAGGAGGGGAGCACAAGTAACCGGGTTCTGGAGTCCAGTGGGAGACCAACTCGAGGAGTCGAGTTCGGGTCTTCTAACTCCAGAATTGGTAGGGTTGCTTGCCGCTCTCGTAGAGGTCTAGGGGTGTGGGTTTGGCTATTCATCACGACCGTGGAATCCGTGTTTTATACTGGCTCGTATTGAAAACACGGACGTCCTAGTATATCCAATATTTCATATGATTCTTCTGCTGCGATATCTGTGATGTGATCATGTGATGTTCTATGATAGATACAGTATATAGTATATATGATATATTATATAGGCGTTACTTATGTTTTACACCCATGCTAGCCCTGCCCCGCTCTGCCGTTAGTTACCTAACCTAACGGTGCACGAGGGGACATCGAAGCGAATGCGGATGGCATAAGTGTACGTCGTATTTATCTGTGATGTTTAGGTACTTAAATGATGGGACTTCATTAATGAGATTAATGAAATAAAAGAAACCTAACATGTTGTAGAATCGAATTTCAAAATAAAAAGGGTAGCTACAGTTCTTGCTTTGCACAGAGGTATATATGATATATCCTGCACCTTATTCGATGAGGAAAGGACCGAGATCCCTTCACCGGGAGTGACTCCTTTAGCAATAACTGGCAGATGCTACACACTCGGTTTGTCTTTTGATTGCTTTTAAGAGTTTTTGCTTTGCACAGTGATATATATGATATATCCCGCACCTTATTCGATGAGGAAAGGACCGACGATCCCTTCACCGGGAGTGACTCCTTTAGCAAAACTAGAAAAGCCTCAAAAACACTCCATTTCAAAATCATTCGATCCTACAACGATATCAAGTTCATTAAGCAATAGGTTTTCAGAAAAACCTGTCGTAGCCCTCCGTCATTTCAGATAAGTCCTATTTAGTATTCGTGCTACGTTTGTTGACCTCCGTCAAGGCGTAGTGTGCGGTAGCTAACTAGTATTTATCTGTTTATGCATATGATGCAGATTGAGTTAGGGTAGTCGTGCGGCCTTGTTGACCTCCGTCAAGGGTCGTGCGGGTGGGTTTAATTCGATCAAGAAATGACGGGTTGAACTTGACTAGTAGCCTATGGTTTGTTGACCTCCGTCAAGGTCATAGGATGCTAGGGGCAAAATATTATCGGGAATTTCCAGTGTTGAAATTTGCAATGAGATTGCATACCTTCTATGAGATAGTTGGATCCCGATACCCGCTGCGAGTAATTGTTACTCCTGGGAGAGTTTTATACATTACAATTAGCCGATCAAGTAGGTGTCTAGAAAGGTGTCAACGGGGTTACGCCTCTGGGAAAACGAGGTTTACATTAATTAGGTTCGTGCGAAAGCACGGGGGACCTCCCTCAAAGTACCGACACTGGCCTGGCTGAAAGATTGGCGAACTTGCAGTGTGTAATTAATCCCGGCTAGTCTTTCCTTTTAGGGTTTGAAGGAAGATTTGATAAAAAGCAGTGGGAGCCATCCTGATTAGATAAAATAATAACCAATCTATTCTTGCAAGAGCGCACGCTGAGTGTTTTCTTCTCTCTCTCTCCAGGTAGCGACCATATCACGCCTTAATCAAGATAATAATATGGATTATTGACCGAACCCGCTTGTTATACTAAGCTGGGGAACGTTGGTCCCGCTCCAACTTATAATTGTTATAAGACAGAGCAGGAAATTGGGGATTACCAGAATTCCCGTGCCGCCCAAACGAGGAGAGTGCATGATGATGCATCATCTTCGGGTGTGTTCATTACAGAGAACTGTTTCTCAGTATCCTTTACGTCCTGGGTATATGATACCGGATTAGGATCCCATACATGTAATCTGTTACATGGGCTACAGAAAGGTAAAGAACTGAGAACGGGTGATAAGTTTCATGAGACAGAAAACGGGGCAAGTGTTGCAGCCAAGTCTGTTGGTCACTGTCACCCTGTATTAACAATACATTGATTCTGAACAAATGCTGTTAGATACCGAACCTGATATACAAAATCATATCAGTCTCTTTATTAATAAAGAAAGGATATAATTTTGTATTGATGGATAATGTTTTGAACATTTCCTATATCAAAAGTTGATCGGTTCAGGCACGTTATCTAAAAGCATTAACGTTCTAAATCAAACTACAGTTCTTAGTATACAGAACACACACAAGAGGAAGAGTTCAGAAATAAACGATTCCTTCTTGAGGTATTGTAGACTAGGTCATGTCAATGCGACCCGACTTGCTTAAGTTACATTTAGATGCATATTTAAATCAGTTTGAATTTACATCTTATGAAACTAGCGAGTCATGTCACAAAGATATAATGACCTTAGCTCTGTTTATTGGAAACAGAGAAAGAGTTAGTAAACTCTTGGGATTGATACATGATGATGTATGTAAGATCCCCTGTCTGCACATGCCAAGACCGGTCCTTTATACTTCATTGCATTCTCTGATGATCTCTCGAGATTCAGACCTATGTTCCTGTTGAAACACAAGTCCGAACCTTCTGAGATATTCACAGAATATAAGTTAGAAGTAGAGAACCGAAATACGGGTATAAGTATTATGTCCTTTGATGAGATCAAGGAGGAGAATACTTGAGCACGGAAATCCTGGTCTATTCTAAAGGAGAATGAGATTCTCTCTCAGCATTACTCCTCCGTATACACCATAACACGATGGTATATCGGGGCGGAGCAATAGCACCCTATGTGATATGGTGTGCTCTATGATGAGTACTACTGAGTTTCCTATTTCCTTTTTGGGAGTTATGCACTTATGAAGTTGCATACCTATTGAATAGGGTTCGAATCGAATCAGTGCCTACCACTTCATATGTGATATGGAAAGGGAAAAGCCCATATCTTTAGTTGGTTAAGATTTGGGGTTGTCCGGGCTATGTCTAAAAGCATAATCCAGACAAACTCGAGGCAAGGTCTGTTATGTAGAACTGGAATAGTTCCAGCTATACAAGCTACAGCTGATGATTTGATAGAACCAAAGGATTCAGTAGATTCCAACGAACCTCAGCCTCTCCGCCGATCTAGTAGGGTTCCTCACCCACCTGAGAGATACTTCGGTTTGTCTGTGACAGTGGGAGCGAGGATTGCATCATGAGATGATGACCCAACTAAGTTCGAGCTGGCCATCAAGAGTGGGACTCTGTAAGAATGGCTGGATGCTTAGTGATCTGAGATGGAATCCTTATACACCAACAAAGTATGGACTTTGGTTGCAATATCTGAAGGGTTAAATCCCCATCAGGAGCAAGTATATCTTGAGAAGATTACTTAGTGTACATGGAAAGGTTGAGACTTTCAAAGCTAGACTTGTTAAAGGTTTACATCATTGACCAGGTGTGGATCATGATGAAACTTTTTCTAAGGATCTATGCTTAAGTCCATCCAGATCCTACTTGCCACGGCTACATACCATGACTACGATATCTGGTGGTTGGGTGTCATGACTGCTTTTCTAAATGATGATTTGGAAGAGAGCGTCTATAAGTACATAGCCAGAGGGCTTCGTAGACAGTGGGAGCAGCGGAAACGTGTGCAAGATGCTTTATAGGATAAAGCAGGCATCGCGGAGTTGGAACATCTGTTTTGATGTGGTAGTCAAAGAGTTTGACTTCATCAAAATGGTAGATGAACCTTGTATATACAAGAAGGTAGTAGGGAGTATGGTAGTATTCCTCGTAGAGTACGTGCATGACATACTCTTGATAGGGAAGGAGTTTCCTATGCTACGCTCGGTCAATCTCCGCTTATCACAAGGATTCTCCATATAGGATCAAAATGATACCTCCTAAATCCTGAGTTTTCATCTATGAGATAGATGTAGTTGGATGTTAGGATACTCACTAGATGTAGTGAGATGGTATCAATCGATCCTGAGGAGAATTACTGGAAGGGTTCCAAGGTGATAAAAACGACTGAATGTCAGTCACAGGAATTGTCTTTACCCTCAGTAAAGGGACGGTATGTTGGAAGAGTTCCAAGCTAGATACCGAGACATACTAGACGATTAAGGCTGGATACATCGCTACTTAATATGCTACCAAAGAGGCTGTCTGGGTGTATATTAGTTCATGAGATGAACTTAGTTCCTCCCATTGTATGACAATGGTGTTGTGGCTTATGCCAAGGAACGTCTGTCCCATCAGTGATCCAGACATATTCTAAGGCAGTATCACCTGATCATGGAGATGGTTGATCTCCAAGGAGATCGAGGTATGGAGAGCAGACTCAGAGGACAACACAGCGGATCCACTGACAAAGGCCTTTTCCCAGAGAGAGACTTTCATGGGATGGTTGAGTATGAGATACTGCAACCACTGCTACAGATGGCCCTAGTGCAAGTGGGAGATTGTTAGTTATATGTATGCCCTAGAGGCCATTACTGTACATAGGATGTATATGGTAGTGGATGCTGGGACATATATAGGGAGGACTTTCTCGCTCGACATGATAGTATGCTATCTGGTTACTCTTTACCTTAACGTGTATGCTGATTGTCTCTCTGTTACATGTTGGTAAAGCCCTTAGGATGTGTACTTGACTACCTGGACTATGATGCGGATCATACTAGTGGGGACATGGTGGTCCATAAGTACATCCTTCAAGGTCCCTAGTCGTGGGTGTATCGAGACGGGGCATCGATATACCAGAGTAGACTAGCGTGTACCTTCTCGACCCATACAGATGGGCGATGGATGATCCCATATCCATTGGTGTTTGACATCAGAGGAGATATACGGGTGCTCAGTAGAGACTGGGTACACTGGACGGACTCGCCGAGAACTCCCAGATGGTATTATACCTCACGTCAGATGGCAGTTCTCTGGTGACACTGGTACAGGTTAGTCTGTAGACCCGAGATCGTCATAGAGTCTTGTGTGGTTTCTACTGTGCTTTGATTTCCATCTTACCACGTCCAAGAGGGCGTGCAAAACGGTGGTTTTTGGGTACAGTCCCGAGTCACATGGAGGCAATGAGCGATGGGAGGGGATTCGTCTCTCCCGGTATAGGGAGTTGATGTTGCGCTGTGTGCGATTGGCTATAACAGGAAATCCCTGGCCAGGGTTGCTGAGATTTACTGGTAAGCGTTACCAGTAGTTTCTCGAATTGTTATAGACCTCATATCGACACGACTTATCAAGCTATTGGGGTCTGACGTTTACCACCCCTAGGCGAGATATGCGACATATCAGACGGACAGACCGGACTGTACGGTAAGTGTTACTGGTTGGATTCATAGGAGTGTGAGCGGGCTTGCTCGTCAATCTTCTGATCGCTCAATACCCGGGTGGCCGTTACGTTTAGCAGACCGCTTGCGGCTTGTGGATGCTTGATATGATCATTATCTGCTGCCGGCGTATTGACGAGTCTTTAGAGTCCTACACAGAGGTTTCCTGGCTCAAGTAAAACGAAATAGGAGCGCATATGAGATATGTGCGGGACCGAGAATAATACCAGTATGTGATACTGTATTCGATTCTCACGATGTGACATTGATCGGTTATATGCGATATAGCCGGGTTATCGGATCAAGTGTTGATTCGATAAGTTGTTACTAATGATACTAGTCGGTTATATGCGATATGACCGGATCGTTAAATCAAGTGTTGATTTAATGATTTAATGCATAATTATATATTTGATATATTACTTTGCATTAACTAGTATCGGTTCACTTTAAATGGATTTTCTCGCTCGGGTGTGCGCATTGCATATGCGATATGATTTTGTGCACATGCTTGTATCATGTTTGATGATACATGCCTTTTTAATTAAGTGTATAGAATTAAACCTTGGTTAATGGAATGGTTAGGGTTTACTATTTGCTTATTCATTTTATTCATTTATTTATTAATCTTTTTCTTATTGGAAAAAGGAAATGAAATGATAAAATGGTGGCATTTCTTTTGTTCATTCATGAAGCTTCATGAATGCTTTGACTTGATGACCATTTTGTTTTTAGCTTAACCCTAACTATTGCATTAAACCATGATTAGTTCTCTACACTTAACTATGGTCATGTTATGATAAGGATTGATTATTCTTTTCTTTTTTAATTAACTTATCATAACATAATTCTTCTTCTTCTTCCTTTCTTCACTTGAAGAAAGCAAGCTCCATCAATGGTGATTGATGGAAATGAGTGAGAAATCCAATTCTAAAGTCTACCCACTTCCTATTTCTTCATCCTCTACCTCTTGCCAAGTAGTAGAGTGTGTTTCCTTCACAAGTTTTCATGACTTGGTGAAGGTGGAGCTTGATTTAGCGATGCCTCGACGTAGATCATCTTCGGCATGGACATCGACGACCTAGCTCGCTATTTCTCCGACGAAGCCGACGCTAGAGCCCGGGAATTCATTTGGACAGCAAAGGGACTTCGTTGCGGAGCTATGGAGGTGGAGCACCGGATCTACAAAGGTTGTATTTCCGTTTCTTTGTAGTTAAGTTGTTAACTAGTTTTTCATTTTCGCCTAGAAATCTAGCCAACGGTCCGTTCTAGGGTTTCTCGGCACCGTTTAAATTTGAAATTGGCATGGTTGATGCCTTGTGAAACCTCATTAGGGTGCCTAGGAACCCTACACGGAATAGGCAATTGCAGACCGTTGTTCAAGGCTTCTTCGAATATATTGCGGACCTCATCCCTCCTGAAGGAGTACGCCTTCTTCTTTCTCTCCATTAGAGTAGGTGCCCTCACTGATGCTGGTCCTTGAGGCCGATCAGTCTTTGGTTCGCCCTTTTCAGATAATGGCACATGTCTGGGAGGATTAGGTTCCCGAAAGGCTTCGGTCTCCATTTGTGTGAAATCGGTGGTCGTAGCTTGACTGTTTACTAACATGCCTTTAGACAGTTCTATCTCTCCGGTCTTGTATTGCTTTTCGACCAAATCTTTGAAGACGAAGCAGTCCTCAATGGCATGACATATCACTCTGTGATAAGGGCAATATTTTAGGTCGTCGGTCATATTTGCTTCTTGCGGCCTCTTTGATTCTGGCAGTTGTAGACCGTTTCTTAGGGCGTCCTTGAATATCTTGTGGACTTTGTCCTTTTTGAAGAAATAGACCTTATCCAGCTTCTCCTTCAGAGGTGATTCCCCTTCGGCGTATGTATCGAAGGGACTGGAGGCTGATCGCGGCCGTTTTTCGCGAAGGCGCTCCGCTCTTAGGTTGAAGGGGGTATCAATTGGCTGCCTCGGGTATCAGTCCCTGGCTCATGAACCAAAATTTGATTTTTCTGTAATTGCAATCGAGCGACTTGGGTCGTGAGATCTGCCGTGACGTTTGCCAATTCGTCGACCTTAGACTGTATATCGGCTAACTTCTCATCCCTGTCCTGAAGTTGCCTCTGAAGCTATCGGAATAATGCTTGTTCTGCAGTCCCGGTTATGACAACCGGGTCATCCTTATTTCCTGAGCTCGATTTCGCAGGAACCCCAGGCTCTTTTGGCTTATCGGCCTGAGCGAGCTCTTCGTCATTTAGACCGAGTTGACGTTGGGTAGCGTCCACCGTATCATCACCCTGACTGTGAAGCATAGGAGGGTTCGTTTCTTCATGTCCGACCATGTAGACAGTGTGGACCACATATCCAGCCGTCTCTTTATCTTTGGCGGGGTAACCCCGTTCTTGGAACCTCATGAAGCCCAGCCTAGTATGAGACCTAGCCCTTTTGTTGGCTCTATATCTAAGCCTTTTCTGCCTTAGCTTCTCTGTCTTGATCGCTTGGCAGGCTTCTGCTCTTTGGGAAGCCGCCATAGGCTGAGTGATAGGGAGGCTTGAGAAGACACCCAATCGAGCAGTTATCAGAGGCGCCACTGGAGCTTGCCCGAGATGCCTTGTTGCTTTGCCGGTGTTGATGGCCTTGCCCCCAGCTGAGGCCAAGGAAAGTCGCTCAAACACCGACTTGCGTTTGAGTTGGGGCGCCTTCGAGACCACCACATTTGGCCTCTTGCCTTTCCAGACCGGTTTGTCTGTCACCGGGGCTTGAGGAGCTGGGATGGCGCTGGCTGATACGAACAGAATAGAGCCAAATGGTAGTGGCGGCTCCTCCCATTGTCTCCCGAGACTGGCCGGGAGGACCGTCCTGGCGTCCATCTTCATCGTGTAGGAGATGGGAGCTGAGTTCATCTTTGGAGACATTGTTGAGAAGTGATTGCTTGATACCTGCATGAAAGAGCATTATTTCAGTATAAATATAGATATGTATATTGATTGAGTTCGCATCAACGTTTAACCCGAAATATAGGAGGAGAGATAGGTCCTACCGGGCATGCCAGAATCTGTAGGGTGTTTTTCGTCACCCTATTGAGATGGAAATACGCACGCGCTTGTCAAGCGCATTACAGATTCCCCCTGCCTATGGTAGGCGAAGGTTTATTGATTGTGGGGATCCGAATCTCCGGCAGCCGCGGACTAAGCTGCCGTTAATTACCCCTTGCCTTTAGAGCGTGGAACCTCCGATTGACGGGTTAAACTGGTCATGCGAACTCAATATACATTGTTATGTTTTGAAGGGGTTTTGGATATGTCGAGGGCCCCGCAAAGTTTTTACAGGAGTCCTGCTACCCGGATAGCGGGCTGGAGGTCAAGGGAGCTAGCAGCCCCCTTACAGGATGCGGGGTAGCGCCCCGTTAGAAATTTTTTCTAACGGGGGAGACGCATTTAGTATGGAATGCACACAAAAAAAGAAGGGAAAAAGCGTCTTAAAGACGCGTGCATAGCATGTGGGCGCATGGTGCCCGGGGTCACGTGGCGCACACGCGACCAATTGGCGCCTCAGCGTCCGGGGTCACATGGCGCACACGCGACCATTGGGCGCCTCAGCGCCTGGGGTCACGTGGCGCACATGCGACCATTGGGCACCCTAGCACCCGGGGTCACGTGGCACGCACGTGACCGATGGGCGCCTTAGCGTCTCGGGGTCACGTAGCGCGCACGTGACCGATGGGCGCCTTAGCGCCCGGGGTCACGTGGCGCGCACGTGACCATGGGCGCCTTAGCGCCCGGGGTCACGTGGCGCGCACGTGACCACTGGGCGCCTTAGCGTCTCGGGGTCACGTGGCGCACACGTGATCACGGGAAACACCCGCGGGAAGGGGCCTAGCCCTTAGGCTGGGGAGTTGAACTCCCAAGAAGTTTTTGGAGTTGAACTCCTAACAGAAACTAATTTATGGAGTTAAACTCCAACAGATCTAGAAAGGAGTTAAACTCCTGGGGATTTATTGCTCTTCTTTTGAGCCTTGGATCTGTCCAAAGTTAGATGTTTAGAGATGGGTCTTCTTCTTCCTGCTCTTGATCGGTGGGATCTTGGAGAAAAAGAGGTAAGACTTAAAAGCCTCCCCTTTTCAAGATCTGATTCAAGATTCGAGCTCCCCTTCGTGGGTTTTATGGTGAAAAACTATTTATTTTTTAGAAAGGAAGAGTTAAACTCTTGATTTAATTCAAAAAAGAGGAAGAGGGTTTTAGACCCATGAGAAAAGGGAAGGAGGCACAAACCCTAGTTTTGGGGAGGAATGAAAAGTGTATATTAGATATTTTCATCATGTTGCCTTATATAGGCTTACATATTTACATATAGCCCCTTGGGCTTTACAAAATGGCATTTTTCCCATCCCATGGCTCATGCGCCATTTCTTTTTGCACATAAGCCATGGGCTTTACAGAAATTTGGCTTTATGCCCATTTTGCATACACTCATGCATAAAAAATTACATAAAAATTATTTATTACATGATCTATATTTTGACATGGAGGAGGGCCGGCCGCTTCATGTTTGGACTCGGCTTGGGCATGGGACCACTTGATCTGGGCTTGGGCCCGCTTGATCTGGGATTCGGCCCACTTAGCTTGGGGTTGACCTTGACTTTGACTTGGTCAACCGGGGTGCAATTTTCGACCCCAACATATCTGTTATTTAAGATTCATATAGATTTAGTTTATGGATAAATATCAATAAAATATACTCTATCTAACTATCAATCCATAACGGATTTCACGCAAACGGGTCGGGTCCGATAATCACACATACTATCCAAACACACAACCAAACAATAATAATTAAAAGAAACTCAAAGCTCTGATTAATATAACGTATGATCGTGTTAGGGTATTTTAAAAACCAAATAAAAGGATCATTGAAAACTATAAGTTATCAATGCTAGGTTGTTTTTGTTCATTAAAATTTAGGTTATTGCAAAGTGCAATTGAACTTTAATTTAGGAATGTGGGAAATTAAAGATCTTTTTTGTACTCGTTATAGGAGTAAAATTCCCATGTCATCTTTTCTTTAATAAGGCGAAAATTTGAGTATATTTGACCATGTGTTAATTTTTGAAAAAAGAAAAGAATATATTTTTGCTAGAAAATATAATTCTTCTGTGAGTTCACTTTTTTGAGTGGGAATGTGGAAAATTAAAGATCTTTTTTGTAGTCGTTATATAAATTTGTCATTTTTTTATTCATAGTTTTGAGATGCTCTTTGTATTTTAAATATGGTTCCGACTAATTATTTTATGAAAAGTGCATTTGTGAAATGAAAAAATTATATTTCAAAAAATAAATTCAAATGTTTATGGAGGCTTGGAGTTATTAAAAACATTAATTATGTTAACTAATCTCCATGTAATATTTTTATCTACGGGTTTTGAAACCCGGTTATCTTTAAGTATGTAAACAAAAAGTGATGTTTTTTAGAAATTTTAAATTTCAACATATGACATGGAATTAAGAATGTTTTTATCTATTCCATATAATGGTTATAGAGTCGAGTGGCGTGCTCAATTTATATTTTTTTCCTAAATTCAAAAAAAAGTATATGGTGTTTTATGCAAAACCCTATCTTTATGTTTCTAAACACCAAACTAGTGGAGGTTTTATGCAAACGTAAATTTCATTATTGGCAAATAAATTAATTTATCGAGAAATGTTTTGGTTGGTTTTTTGTTGATTACTTTACCAAAATTTATTTTTATTTTGGTAGCATATTTTTTGATGCCTACAATGAAAACATGAATGCAAATAGTTGTGTATTAATTATGAGTAAAAAGAAAATTTACTTGTTGGATATTGAAAATCCAACATTGTTGTGTTCTTATGAAAGGCAACGAATTGTTTTGATATAAACTTAATGCCAGTTAACAATGTTGTGTGATAATCCCATTTTAGGAAATGTTTTGTATTACTCAAATTAATACATTGTAGTTGCACTTTTATAAATAGCAAGTGCAAAATCGTTAATTACAATAGTATATCCAAACCGATTGATATGATATTATGAACTCATATTTGAGGGTACGTTCCATACTTGTTTATATAAAGATTAAAGGATAATCTTACTCTAATTAGAGACAATTTTAAGGTTTGAATTACACCGAGGGGGATTGGACTTAAGCCCGATAATAACATACTGCAACCCGGGGACTAGAGATCCTGAGAACTGGGTTCAATGGAAAAACGAATTATAGAGTAAGTCGGAATTAGGATGCATCAATTTCAAATTTACACTCGCAGTCCATCCCTATGGTGTAGGTGCATCTATCATGTAATGATTGAGGGTTGAGTTAAACTTTTATTAAGATCTGTGTTTTTTATAAGCGGGGTGCAAAATATTATAGGAGCACTCTTAACGGATTTCACATATATGAGTGTTCATATCATAATTTTGTATTATTATATTCCTCATTCTTAGTCATTTTACAAATAAACAGGTGCTTTTGATCCATGTCTGCTATATAGTTGCAGGTTACAGGTTCTCAGAATAAAAACAGTGAAATGATGAAAAGACGATACAAAAGTGAGACTACGACCGACAAATGGAAGAATCTTGATCATGCCTACAGTTTGAGGGACAATGAAGAATCAATGAACAATTTCACAAAGTACAAAGGCAGTGCAAGGTTCAAGACTTCGACACGAAGCAAACGGTAAAGTCCACGACATTACTCACTGTGGAAATCTGAAAGAAAACTAGAAGACAATCTGAGAAACAAAGTGAAGAAACGAGAAGAAAAATGCAACCAGAATCAACCCAAGAAAACTCAGCCAACAAGCTCCCTACATGGCCGCGGAACCGCGGCCAAACCTGGCTCTTGGCCGCGGATCCGCGGCCGTGCGTCACCCGTGTCGGTGCAAAAAGTTGTGGCGGCTGGCGGCGCGTTGACTAATCTTCTTTAGGGGTAAAATTGTAAATGCAGATGTGAATCGATTGTAACTCTAGGGTTTCTATGATCTATAAATAGAAGCCCTAAACCTCTCTTTGGGGTATACCTCTTTTTATTTCATCTATTCAGAATTTAATTCGGTGTAAATGTTTGGAGAGAGCCATCAAATAAAGTAAGGCTTTTATTTCATTGCCCTAGTTAATTATATTTCTGCCTTAGTATAATTTTTCTTATCTGCCCTAGTTAAATTAGTTATAACATGTTTATCAATTCCCTAATGAGTGAGTAATTCCTCACCTGTTAGGGTTAGGAATAGGGAAGGCTTGAGAGATGAAAATCTCTCACCCCTTTCTTGCCCATCACATATAATTAAATAGGACTCCATGCATACATATACACACCGTTTCCTACGGCACCCTATCCCATGAGGCAGCGGTGATACCGTAGTGTAAACGACCGGTTGCGTATGTTTTCCATGGAGGTTAGGGTAAGAATTAAGAAAGGAAGGACAAGAACCTAGAGGAAGAAACATCGTTTCTTCCCGATGGTCCTAATCCCCTTTATTAATTATTACCATAACACCTAAATAGATCTAAATTAGGGCATTGAAAGCAGTGAAAATCTTTAATTTCCAAACTTAACCTAAACCTAACCCTAGCAAGATTCTAGTCCTAGTTTAAATCAATTTAGTTTTTAGTGATAATTGATCCAACAACAATTGGAATTAACTCGTTAGACCAAATTGAGAATACACAACATCCCTGTGGACCGACCCGTACTCACCGGCCAGCTACCAAACAACGCCGTTCTTGATTGCGGTAAAATTATTCTTTGATTCATCTTTTAAAAGCGCATACGCGAAATCACAGTCAAATCAAATGGCGCCGTTGCCGGGGATGGCGTAGTATTTTCTTTTTGCAATTTCGGGTTAATATAAAATCATAAAACTCATAAAAAACTGAAAAATTAAAAAATATATATATAAAAAATTTATCATCTTTTTATTGTTTGAATGGTGTTTCGTGTGAATTTTGCAGGATCGATGAACAAGTTCGGATCTAGAAAAATCCAGAGAGTAAAACAGAAAACGGCAGATCTGAACAACAGAGGAAAATAAGAACAGAGGAGCAGAAGAATTTTCAGGAACCGATCCGCAGAGAGCACCGCGGAACCGCGGCGGGAAGCACGGTTTGGCCGCTGATCCACGGTCAGTGGGTGACGTCATCATCTGCCAAAGCGCTGTAAGCTTCCTTTCTCCTTCTCTGAACCCCCTGATATCTCCTCTGTAAAATTTGCCTGCAGGATTCTTTGCGCCAAAAATTTCTTCCCCTTCCAATACTTAACCTTGTGCAGGATTCTTTGCGCCGCATTTTAAAAAAAATTTGTTTGCAAGTGATTGTGTTTACTGCTTTACATATTTTAATTGACTTTAAGGGGCTTGAACACCAATCCAGATTGGGTGGGGATTTCATCACCCTTCCCAGGACCCCAAAAATCACATAAGGCATATTGCATTGACCATCAATTAATTAAAAAAGATTAGACTCAGCCCTAAGGACTTCGCGCTCAATAGGACAAAAGAATAGTTGTAGGCATCGACCGTTGATCCTAACCTGACTTTGTGGTGCCTAGGCTAGACAGGTAGTGAAAGGTAACTTTAAAAGGCCCGTCTCACAGTGATTCGTGAGCGGATCCCTCCTTTCTCTACTTTTGCTTACCTGGCCACAATTGGCAGTGAAGAGGCGGTTTGAGGTCCTACTTCTTGCCCTTTGGAACAATTAGGAGCTGTCTAGCTGACCTAGGTGGCCCTAGATCTAGGCTTGATTGTGCATTTGTGATTGATTGAACGTGTGTCTGAGCCTTTTATTGAAAAATCTTTTTTGCAAAAAGCTCCTTATAAAAAAAACACAAAACAGAAAAAAAATTTAAAAACTTGCCACTTGTCGCTAAGAATCCATTGCACCACACTTACACCCACATTCTTTTTCTTCTCCTTCTTACATCATGGGTACCTCACCTCCCAAAACTCTTGCCGAACTTTGGTACCCTCATCCAAACATTGCTTCCTACGCGAATTGTTTTAGTCGAATTACGGGCGACCCCTCCATGCCCAAAATTTCTTTGAAAGATCGAATAGAAGCATCTAGGAGAAACAGTTCGACTCCGCAATCCACTTTGTATCAACCATTTCAACCTTCACCGCCTTCTTACGTTGATACTCATTTTCGAGTCCTGTTGTAACTCCGAAACCCATGTCTATTGCTGAACATATTGAACAAGCTCGTAACCGATATTTCACTCCTTTCAACACTTCCAGTTCTTGGGATCAACAAGTCCATTCACCTTTTTATCCAAATGTTGATCCTACTCCTGTCCAACCATTCAATTCCTACCAGTCCTACCCGACTTTCGCACCTTCACTAGACATTGCTTCTACACAACTATTTGGGAGTTTCACGTATCCAAACAACTTTGAATCTTTTACTGAAACCCCTTCACAACCCATGTCTAATCTAGAATAGTCGTTGGAAACTTATATTGTAGCGACAAACAAACAGATGAGGAATTTGGATGCGTCCATTGCCGCCCTTATGCAACCTAGTGACCCGGTAGCTAGTTTCCAACTAGCTCCAAAAATTCCAATGTATAATGAGGCGGTTGGACAGAGTGAGAATTTGAGTGGTGAGAGTGAGATGTACACACTTCCAAATCAAACCTACCCATACCCAATTGAATCCCACAACTCCGGTTTTCAATCAAGTGTCCCAAATGATTCACCAGTTGAAGATAAAACGTGTAATGAGTTGTGCGACTTTATAGTGTTTGATTTACCCGATTGTGAAGAGCCCTTTTCGAGTGAAACCATCACCAATCCTTTCGACCTCTACACCTCCAATCTAGAACCTGAATTGATAAACATCCATGCTTTTGATGAGGTGTCTGAGAAAATTAATTTCACTTGATCGAGGATATTGACACCGGGAATATTTTGGATGATGAACCCGTAAATTTGACTGAAATTTTCTCTCCAATTCATCATCCCGAGTCATTAAATGTTTCTCCCGAACTTCATATGTGTCTTGATTTTGAGGATAATTGCATGGATGAGATAACTTTTGAAGAGAATTATGAGGATAGTATTGAGGAGAGTATTGAGGATAGTATTGAGGATGAACTAGTTTTGTTTGATGTGTCATATTTTCCAATTCATCCTCCTGAACCATTAACTGTTATACTTCCTAAATCACCCCCTCCCTTCCATCGTTCCGACCACGCAAAAGATCACGCAGGAGGACTGTGAGCTTGAAAAAATTTTGTTCGATCACAGCAGTTTTGACGCCACTAGTGCGTTCCTCCTTGAATCCGACACAGTTCTCATAACCGATATCGATTACGAGTGTTTCACTTTTGCGGACGATTTTGAAGACTCACCGCACGAGTTTGAGTCCTTTGAATTTTCAGATGAGTTAGTTGAACCATCAGACTCAGTTGCTTACAGTCATTTCGAACCATTGATGGAATCCTTCGAGTTCGAGACAGTTTACTTAGGTGAGAAAAAGACTATCCCTAAATCACTCCCCTTCGTCCTTTCCATCGTTTCAACCACACAAGAATCCGTCGCGCTTCCATATTCAATGGATGGTTTACCAAGTTCAACGTACCCATGTTTTCTTGCGAATCTTGAGGGATTTGACCCCATTTCTCGACAGGTTGATAGGTTAGCACAATCGCTTTTAACACATCGGTCATTACAATTTGTGCTAATCTATTCACTCAATTTACACCCTCAAATTCGTACTACACTTCTTTCTCTCTTCCGCCATTCTCCTCCTCCACCGAGACCGTACACCTTTCTTCCCACACGGTTTCGTGTGCTTCTCATCTCCTTTCTCTACACTCCATTCTTTCACCAACCCTACCATTATCACGATAAAATTTTTGAATGGTTGGTGCTAACCTTTGGCCTGTGTAAGGCCTTGTATAGTTTGATTTTTCTCCTCCCTAACTCTGAACTTTAAACGCTTAAAACAGTGGAAACACTATCTCACTTAAGTTTGGGGGGACCTATTTGTATATTTTGTTTTTCTTTTAACAATAAAAAAAATTATTATAAATAAATAAATAGGGGAGTGCCGACAATTTTGACCCTCTTGGTGTGGCCTGACAGTGAGGACACTGTCAAGTTTAAGTTTGGGGGTGTGTTCGGTAAGCCTTCTTCCTTCGCATTCATATGTATATTTTTGCATTTGCATACTTATTTTAAAATCCATAAAAATTGAAAAATTTTAAAAATTTTAAAAATTGAAAGATTTAATTTTGGTCATAATTGACTTGAGTTTGACAAGAAGGTTAACTAGCTAGGAACAACTAGATCTTAGACTTAGTAAATTAAAAACCCTAAAAATAACCTTTCTTAAATTTTAATGGTAGAAAGTATATGTCTTTATAGTTTATTTAGAAATAGGCAAATTTCGAGTTGATTTCTTGGGCTAAGTTAAAAAAAGGGAAAAATATTGATATCTTTATTAAAGTATAAGTTTGAAAAATAATTCATAAGCTTAAGTCTAAATTTTGAAAATATATACCCTACAAATTGCACAAACACGAACCTTGAAACTTGGAATAGTAGAAGAGACCTTGAAATGCTCTTGTCTAAAGTCCTTTGTACGAAGAAAAATAAAATAAAAATACAAGTGTGAATAAAGAGATAAAAAATGAACACTGGTTTTTGTAATTACTTAAGGCTGCATTAATAGAAAAAATATTTAGCGAGGGTGCTTCATCACCTAGTGCCTTAGACCAACTGGTTTGGGAGTCACTGCTAAAGCCTTAGGTATTACAAAACGAGGAATTACGCCATAATGTGCAAACACATTTTATAATCGGTTGTTAGTACCTCAAGAAGTATTAACGGTCGCATGAAGAATTTGTGAGTGATTTCATCTAAAAATTCACCAACTAAAAGTGCTTTGGATGATGGACAAGAGTATAAGAGCTTGAATTGAATTTCTAAGGTATGGGTGATACATACACACACGTAAGGGTATATGATTGGAGTTTAGATGAGAGATAGGAATGAAAAATAGGACTTATATCTTTAATAGAGATGATAAAAATTCCTAAGTTGAGATGGAACCCAAGAAGGAAAACTTAAAAGATGCTAAAAACTAAGTAAGTCTACAGAACATATATAATCTTAAGTTAAATGATAAGGAAGCATGAAAAATACGGATGGATAATTTCTGAGTCGGAGATAATAGAATTCCTTGTTGGAAAACCTAATTGGAGAATAAAAAGTCAATAGGCCGAATTGATAGGATTTTGTGGGTAGTATCCGCTGAAAACCCTCAGGACAACACTCCTCCTACTAGGGACACCTAGAGGTTTAACGGCTTGTTGCACGAGCTCAGTACAATCGCGTTTCCCTGCGAAAGTGAGGCTAGGTCTTTTTCGAGAATAAACTAGTTTTGCTCGAGGACGAGCAAAAGATAAGTTTGGGGGTATTTGTTCATATCATAATTTTGCATTATTATATTCCCCATTCTTAGTCATTTTATAAATAAACAGGTGCTTTTGATCCATGTCTGCTACATAGTTGCAGGTTACAGGTTCTCGGAATAAAAACAGTGAAATGATGAAAAGACGATACAAAAGTGAGACTACGACCGACAAATGGAAGAATTTTGATCATGCCTACAGTTTGAGGGACAATGAAGAATCAATGAACAATTTCATAAAGTACAAAGGCAGTGCAAGGTTCAATACTTCGACACGAAGCAAACGGTAAAGTCCACGACATTACTCACTGTAGAAATCTGGAAGAAAACTAGAAGACAATCTGAGAAACAAAGTGAAGAAACGAGAAGAAAAATGCAACCAGAATCAACCCAAGAAAACTCAGCCAACAAGCTCCCTATATGGCTGCGGAACCGCGGCCAAACCTGGCTCTTGGCCGCGGATCCGCGGCCGTGCGTCACCCGTGTCGGTGCAAAAAAGTTGTGGCGGCTGGCGGGGCGTTGACTAGTCGTCTTTAGGGGTAAAATTGTAAATGCAGATGTGAATCGATTGTAACCCTAGGGTTTCTATGATCTATAAATAGAAGCCCTAAATCTCTCTTTAAGGTATGCCTCTTTTTATTTCATCTATTCAGAATTTAATTCGGTATAAATGTTTGGAGAGAGCCATCAAATAAAGTAAGACTTTTATTTCATTGCCCTAGTTAATTTTATTTCTGCCTTAGTATAATTTTTCTTATCTGCCCTAGTTAAATTAGTTAGAACATGTTTATCAATTCCCTAATGAGTGAGTAATTCCTCACTTGTTAGGGTTAGGAATAGGGAAGGCTTGAGAGATGAAAATCTCCCACCCCTTTCTTGCCCATCACATATAATTAAATAGGACTCCATGCATACATACACACACCGTTTCCTATGGCACCCTATCCCACGAGGTAGCGGTGATACCGTAGTTTAAACGACCGGTTGCGTATGTTTTCCATGGAGGTTAGGGTAAGAATTAAGAAAGGAAGGACAAGAACCTAGAGGAAGAAACATTGTTTCTTCCCGATGGTCCTAATCCCCTTTATTAATTATTACCATAACACCTAAATAGATCTAAATTTGGGCATTGAAAGCGGTGGGAAATCTTTAATTTCCAAACTTAACCTAAACCTAACCCTAGCAAGATTCTAGTCCTAGTTTAAATCAATTTCGTTTTTAGTGATAATTGATCCAACAACAATTGAAATTAACTCATTAGACCAAATTGAGAATACACAACATCCCTGTGGACCGACCGGTACTCACCGGCTAGCTACCAAGCGACGTCGTTCTTGATTGCGGTAAAATTATTCTTTGATTCATCTTTTAAAAGCGCATACGCGAAATCACAGTCGATCAATGAGTCTGGGAGTGGTGCCGCTCTCTTAAGAGAATATGCGCTTATTCTCTTAAACAACTTCTGAAAAGCAGGATTAAGCATAAGAACGAATCGTGCTGGATTAAAAGCTCGATTAGACATCTGGAATGCTATGTGCACGACACAACATTTCATTTTGTAAATCCCCAGTTTCCGTATATTTATTTTCCGTATTTTTTCATATTTTTCCTAGATTTTTTACACATTTTTAAATATTTTTATTATTTTATTTAAATTAAATTCCTAACCTAAACTGTAAACCCAAATCCTAAACCTACCCCAAACTGACCCGACTTGCCCGACACGGCCCGACCCGACCCGACACACCGCACCCGCTTCCCTCTTCTTCTTCCTCGTTCTTCCTCCTTTCTCGCTCTTTTTTCCAACGTCCCCCTCTTCTCGTGCTCGCCGCTTCTCACATCCACTTCTCGCGCTCGCCCGCTTCTCGCGCTTACTTCCCCATGACCCGCTCTCGCCCCACGACCGATGCTCCTCCAACGGCTCCGCTCTTCTCGCACCGTCGCAGCGAGACCCGCTCCCCCACGCCTCAACCGAGTCTCTCACCTACTTCACTCTCTCCCGATCTCTCTCTCGTCTTCCTCTCTCTCTCTCTCTCGTTCCCCCTCTCCCTCACTCAGTGTCACCGACAACCCACATTCCCTTCATCGACCCACCGACGCCTTCGAGCTCCCAAGATGACCCCAGCTCCTCCTCCTTCAACGCGAGCACACTGCTACCATGAACCCACCGTCGACCTGCCTCACCCCCGTCGACCAACACCCACAAGACCCAAAACTCCAGCAGAACAATCTACGTGCTGAGCTTCCTCGCACACAAGCGCGATCACCTCTGCTTCCACCATCGTCGAAGCTCCCCAACTCACCATCTCCAAGCCCCAAGTATGTCCATCACCGATGACCACCAGCAGCTCCACCATCGTCGGAGCTCCCCAACTACTCCACTGCGACTAATACCCGGCCCCTGCACACCACTCCATTGTCGACGAGCCGAGCTCTCTGCAACAGCAGCACCCGAACGCCTCACCGGAGTCACTGAGAACCCACTGCCGTGGCCGCCACCTCGCCAGTGCTGAGCCCAAGTACCCCCCCCCCGAGCCAGCCGAGTCGCGCGTGTATCGTGCCGTGATCGTACCCGTGTCGTGCCGCCGTCTCAAGTCGTGCCACCTTCACCACAGGCAAGAGAAAACCCATCTCTTGTTATTCATTCTAATTTAATACTTAGGCTAGACAATAGTGTTAGATTATTTTTGTTATAAAGTAGTATAAATATATGCTTTCGACCGATTACTAAACACTGGCCTAGTGTTCGATACAAACTACGAACCAAAATATAATTTGTGATGGAGGAATTTGCAATAGTTCAATTCCGTTACTGGTTGCGAATATCGTATAAAAATTTGGATGCAAAATATCGTGTGCATAACTATGTAAAGTCTCCCCCTAAAGGCGACACAAAATCTGAACCTTACCGCGCATGTTACCCTGTTAAAATCATTGAAAATTAAATACAATTTGGAACGCAACGTTCTATAGCTCATATCGAATCCGACTCGATATCCTAAAATCATCCATGGTTTTTTTCTCAACAATTTTAGATAACTGTAACGATACTTGGTTGCGAACGCGGAACTGGACTGCAGTCCGGGGCAACGTTTCGTTTTGGATACCAGATTTTGAACACCTATGCATCCACGCTTTAGACTGAAAATGCATAGAGCCCTATATGAATACATAGATAATTTAATTATCTAACACCTGAATCTAGTCCCGTGTTGTTTCACTGTCGTTTGATATTTAATTTGCATTTTAGTGTACCGATGTGTTCTGCAGTTTCTGCAGTGACTTCTCTTACACCGCTACACTAAACAGGACATAACTTCAATTACAGATATCATATTGATAATCTGTTTGATGCGTTGGAAATCTAACGGATACAAATAGATTCCATTCAACTGGGGAAACACCTGATTCTAAACATAACAACTAGTAAACTGCTCACAAAGTTGGACTTCCAGTTCTGAAAATGGAATTTAAGCAACCGATCGCTAATTTAAAATAATGATAAGTCCCTAAACTGAATTCCGATTGACATGAAACTAATTTTACTGCTTAGATAATCAAGTGTACTTCGCGCGTCTTTTATATTATTTCAGTCGATTCTATTCGTGTGAATTTTCATAAATTTTGCAAGTTATGGTATTGGTCGTCATAGAGTAGAGAATATCTGTTCAGTGCAATTTTGCCTATTTTCGTGCTTGCTTTATACCTGCTGCATAGTGATCATTCACATTGAGGCCTGGCGATTGTTTTTCATTGTCGATATAAGTGCTAGTGATTGGGTTGTGATAAATACGAAAGTGATATTGATAAGTGGAAAAGTGATTGAAAGTGAAAGTGATACGTATTTGTTCACAACCCATCGAATACCTAAATTCATACTATAACCTGGGGATTAGTAAAATCAAAATGGAATTGAACTCGTATTTAGCGAGGTACAGTGATTTAGAGGATGATCGTTCGCTATTAGTGATATATATACATATACATACATTAGGTCGTAGGACTAGCGCCACGACTGGCAGGGTTATGTCCCGGGCATAGCGGACCGTAGTCTCGGGCATGCACGAGGCTCTTGTTAAACAAGGGCATCCTTTCCACCATTTGATTTCATTGACTTAGTGACCGACAAGTAGTGACATACACATTTCCCAGTTTACTGACATGATACCTATATTGCACTTTTCATAATCAGTTGATTCTTATTATACTCATATTCTGCATTTCGTTGCACTTCTCATGTTTAATAATATTGAATACCCATCATATATATATTTATTGCTAGAGAATAGTGGAGGAAAGAGGCCATAGAAGGGAATTTCTCCTATGGCATCGAAAAAATACATTCTCCCTCATTTTTTCTGACTATCGGCACCCGCCATCTTCATTGTTATCATCTAAGATGTGGGTACACAAAATTTCATGTGATACTATAACTTTTTGACCGTTGATTTAGTGGGTTCAAAATTAACGGTTTACCGACAATAGAACTTTTTACATTGCTAAATCAACGGTGAAAAAGTTATAGAATCACATGAAATTTGGTGTACCCACATCTTAGATGATAACGATGAAGATGGTGGGTGTCGATCGTCGGAAAAAATATGGGAGGGTGTATTTTTTCGACGCCATAGGAGGAAATTCCCTCCTATGGCATCTTTCCTCCATTATTCTCTTATTGTTGTATGTGTCGCCCTGACGACCTGAGTGTGCTTGCTAAGAGGACGAAGTGGATCCATCCCAGGATCAGGACCTACCATTCGAGATCGCGGAGATCTAGACTGCTTCATCAGCGCCATCTATTTTGCTTTCAGCACTTTGTATTTCGTTGGTTAGTTTTATTTTGCAAAAATGAGTGTATTTTGAACTCTTTTTATTGCAATGTAATAAATTTGTAAACTGTGATTTTTCTTTACTCTAGTACTGTTTACTGACGACCATGTAATGTTAGAAGCCGAAGTGTGACTACGGCGGGATTATTCCCTGACCGTAGGAGCATGGCCGGCCTAATCACCCCTCGTATTTCGTATTTTGGGATGCGGGGCGTGACATGGTTTTGTTGGTATCAGAGCCAGGTTTCGGATGAAATTACAGTTCCGTCGAGAGATCCCTAGATTGAGTTACACCCTTGACGTGTGCTTTACTACATTTCTGTTCACTTTCTAATACTCGTTGAATCATTGTGAAATCCTTATTTGAATCTAATTTCTTTTGATCTTTTTCAGAAATATGGACTCCTCGGGCAACTTCTCAGGTGTCGGTTCCCATGATCGTAACGAGAAGATCCTCAGCACACTGACGACCCTGGCCCAGGCTCAAGAGAGGAAGACGGATCTCCTGGCCGAGGGATTGAAGGCGGTACAGAAGACCGCAGTTACTGCCCTGGAGAGATATACGTCTGTTCCCGCCGCCCCTGAGGGCACCCTCGTACAGACTACCCAGGCTAGGGTTGGTACGGTTTCGGACTTCAGGAGGCTTCATCCAGCGGTGTTCACGGGATTAGCAAATCCACTTGAGGCCGAGCAATGACTCATCAACGTAGAGAGCCTCCTGACAGCCGCTCGAGTTCATGACGATGATTGAGTGAACGTAGTGAAGATCCAGCGGGAAGACGAGGCCCGCACGTGGTGGTCCGTAGAGGAAAGCCGGCTCGAGAAACCTATTGGATGGGATACATTCTCTGCATGCTTCCTAGATCACTATTTTCCGGCTACTGCCAAGGCCGAAATGGAGGAGAAATTCATTATGTTGAAGTAGAATGGATGCTCAATGGATTTCTACGCCGTGGAGTTCAACCGACTGAGTCGCTTCGCACCGTACATGGTAGCCACCGAAGCCGCCAGGGCAAGACGGTTTCAGCAGGGGCTCGATATTGAACTGCAACAACTTATCGTGTCTCTTGATCTACCAACCTTTGCCCAAGTGTTGAACGCTGCCCGAGTGCAGGAAAGATTGGCGGAGAAGGCCAAGGGCCAACGATCGATGGACATAAGACCCCATGTGGTCCCAGCATGGCCTACCATCTCCCCCCGTGGAGCGATCCCAGTTCACAGGTCGGGTATCACACAGATGAAGCGCACTTTCTCACCTCAGCAGCCGCAGCGGAGTGTCCTGTTTTGCGATTATTGCCAGAGGCCAGGACACATGTAGAGAGATTGTCGCCGAGCTAAGCGACAGTGTCTGATTTGCGGATCCAGTGAACACAGGGTCAACGGGTGTCCCCAAAGATCTGAGCTACAGGGAGGGTTCGAGCAACAACAACCGTCGTACGGCACTTCAGCTCAGAGGGGTCCACCTCGGGTATTCCAGCAGTGGTCTTTCGATCAGAGGCGGACTGGTACAGATCGGAATCAGGGACGAGCTTTCACCCTGTCCGTCGAGTAGGCAGAGGCTTCTGGAGAAGTAGTTACAGGTACCATCCTTTTTTATTCTGTACCAGCTAGAGTTCTTTTTTATTTGGGTGCTTTGCATTGTTTCATTTCTACGCGGTTTATTAACACACGCTCTATACCTCGCGAGCAATTGACCAAGAGTTGGAAGATACATACGAGTAACAGTATTATTGTGTCTAACCAAGAGTGTAGGTTATGTCCGGTGGTTGTTTGCGGCAGGGAATTCTATGCGAATTTCCTTTTTATCAGGACGGGCAGCTATGACGCGATTCTCGGAATGGATTGGATGGGTACCTTCCATGCGATCATCGATTGCCGAGCTAGGAAGGTGACTTTCCGCATTCCCAATCACCCTGAGTTTGTTTTTGAAGGCGGAAGCGAGCCTTTGGAGCCATCCAAGTTTAGAGCCAAGAAAAAAGCGTTGACGGCTATGGAGATTGATGAGAGTCCAGCCCTAGAGATCGTTCGAGATTTTCTTGATGTGTTACCTGAAGATTTACCAGGTCTACCACCTCCCCACTTCTTGGGATTCTCTATTGACCTGATTCCAGAGACGGGGCCAGTTTCCAAAACTCCTTACAGGATGGCGCCAGTTGAATTGGAAGAATTAAAGAAGCAGATAGAAGATCTTTTAAGCAAGGGATTTATCCGTCCAAGTGTTTCCCCGTGGGGTGCTCCTATGCTATTGGTGAAGAAGAAAGACGGTTCCTTGCACATGTGCATCGACTACCGGGAGTTGAACCGAGTGACCGTGAAGAACAAGTATCTCATTCCCCGCGTCGATGACTTGTTTGAATAGCTTGGTGGTGCTCGAGTATTTCCTAAATTAGACCTTCGGTCAGGGTACCACCAAATCAGAGTCAAGGCAGAGGATGTATGCAAGACGGCATTCCGAACCCGGTATAGCCATTATGAGTTTCTTGTGATGATGTTCGGTGTTACCAATGCACCGGCCATATTTATGGATCTAATGAACAGGGTTTTCTCTAAGTACTTGGATCAGTTTGTCGTTGTATTCATCAATGACATTCTAGTCTATTCCAGAAGTCGAGAGGAGCACGCCGAGCACCTTCGTATTGTATTGCAGGTTCTACAGGAGGAGAAGCTCTATGCTAAGCTAAGCAAGTGCGAGTTTTGGCTCGACAAGGTGCAATTTCTAGGGCATGTCGTTTCGAGTGACGGCATTTCAGTGGATCCGACGAAGATCGAATCTATCAAGGACTGGCCGACACCGAAATCAGTTGCTGAAATAAGAAGCTTCTTGGGATTGGCTGGGTATTATCGGCGATTTATTCAAGATTTTGCCAGAGTAGCGGAACCCTTGACGAAGCTTACACGGAAGGAGGTGCTGTATGTTTGGTCGGGGGAATGCACCCGGGCGTTCGAGCTGTTGAAACTGAAGTTGACCACGGCCCCAATCCTGACTATGTAAGATAGCTCAGGTGGCTTGTGCTAGGTTCCCTAGGTTGCCGCTGGGTTTCGGGAGGCATCGACAATGCCATTTTTTAAAAATTGGCACGCTAAAGAACCCTAACGATAAAATCTAAACTAGATAATTAGAAAAACAAGCATGTAAACATCTTTACATCTAAGTGAACAAGGAATACAACATTTGTAGACCGATCCTTCACTTCAATAGATCCGTGTAGTAGTCTCTTCGCTCCGAGTAGTGATCTCCCGGACTCTAGTGAGGCTCCACAAGGTGAAATGAACAAGCTTGCTTGAAGTCTTCGAGGCCGAAGATGATCTACGTCGAGAAGATACTAACTCAAACCACCTCTTCACTAAGTGATGAATTTGGTGAAGAAACAACCCAATCTAAATGGCTAGTAGAGAAGAGGTTGATGAAGAAGGAATTTTGCTCACTTTAGAAATACTTTTCTCACTATATTTCATCACCTCTCATGAAGCTAGAAAGCTTTTTGGAGATGAGGAAGAAGATGAAGTGTGAATCAAGTGATGAGAATAGCAACCATGGGTGAGTTAGTATCATATACTAACTCATGTAGAGACTAAACCATGGGTAAACAATAATGGTTGGGTTAATAAATATCTTCAAGTAAAACAAAATTAGTGGACTTGGTCAATGGTTCCACAAGCTTCAACCATGTGACAATTTCCAACTAATTTGATTTACTTTAAATAAAAAAAACCTTACATTATTATAAGCATGGTGTGAGTCTCATACACCCATGTGGCATGTGGCATCTAGCATGACACAAAAGATATACATTAATATATATCACATATATACTAAGTGTACACTAGTGAGAAAAAAAATGCTTAAGTGGGCTAATATTAGTTAATGTAAATTAATATATCAAATATATAATTATATATTAAATTATTAAATCAACACTTGATTTAATAATCCGGCTATATCACATACAACCGACTAATATCAAATGTATCAACTTATCAAATCAACACTTAATTCGACAGCCTGGCTATATCACATATAACCGACCGATATCACATATCGCGAGAATAGAATATGGTATCATATACTCGTATTAATCTCGGTCCCTCACATATCACATATGTGCCCCTACTTCATTTCGCTTGAGCCAGGAAACCTCTGTGTAGGACTCTAAAGACTCGTCAATACGCCGGCAGTAGGTGGTGATCATATCAGTCACCCACAAGCCGCAAGCGGTCTGCTAAACGTAAAGGCCACCCGGGTATTAAGAGATCAGAAGATCAACAAGCAAGCCTGCTCATACTCCTGCGAATCCAATCAGTAACACTACCATACAGTCCGGTCTCTTCGTCTGATATGTCGCATATCACAGCCTGGGGGTGGTAATCGTAAGACCCCAATAGCCTGATAAGTCATGCCGATGTGAGGCCCATAACTGTTCGAGAAACTACTGATAACACTTACCAGTAGATCTCAGCAACCCTGGTCAGGGATTTCCAGTTATGGCCAATCGAGCATAGCGCAACATCAACCCCCAATACCGGGAGAGACGAAATCCCCTCCTATCGCTCATTGCCTCCATGTGACTCGGGACTGTACCCAAAAACCACCGTTTTGCACGATCTCTTGAACGTGATAATGTGGAAATCAAAGAACAGTTAGAATCACACAAGACTCTATGACGATCTTTTGTCGACAGACTAACCTGTACCAGTGTCACCATAAAACTGCTATCTGACGATAGGTATAATACCATCTAGGAGTTCTCGGTGAGTCCGTCCAGTGTACCCAGTCTCCACTGAGCACCCGTATACCTTCTCTGATGTCAAACACCAATGGATGTGGGATCATCCATCGCCCATCATATGGGTCAAGAAGTGTATACGCTAGTCTACATGGAATATCGATACCCCGTCTCGATACCCCTTGTTTCCCCCAATCAGAGCAAAGCTCTGTTTTGAAATTCAAAATTCAAAAATTGAAGCAACGCTTCAGATCCAGCGCTCTGCGCTGCGCGCAACGTGTCAAACACAGATGGGCTAGCGCCAGGTGCGCTGCGCCCTAGGCAGCGCACCCCCAATCAGAGCAAAGTTCTGTTTTAAAATTCAAAAAAATTGAAGCAACGCTTCAAATCCAGCGCTCTGCGCTGCGCGCCATGTGTCAAACACAGGTGCGCTAGCGCAGGCTGTGCTGCGCTCTGCGCTGTGCACCATGTGTCAAGCGTAGGTGTGCTAGCGCACGGTGCGTTGCGCTCTGCGCTGCGCTCCACGTGTCAAACGTAGGTGCGCTAGCGCTGGAATTAAGAATTCCTCACCGTTAGATCAAAACATCTAATAATAAATTATTAATTAATCAGAATTAAAATTCTGTTATGGAAAGATCTTTCCAATCTTATTAAAAACAAGAAGATTATTTTCTGTAAAACAGGAGCCTTAGGATCAAAGATCCAACGGTGGGAAATATTCCCAAATCAATCAGAGAAAGATCTCTTTAACTGATTCATCAAATCAATTTGCCCTATATAAAGGCTCCAAGACTTCAAGTCTGAGAGAGAAAAAAACCCCTACAAACTTTGAGAAAACTCAAAGGAAAAGAAAAGAAAGCTTTTAGCAAAAGAAGATCATTTCTTCAAGGTAAAGAACATGATTCTTGAACACAGAGATGAAATCATCTCATAAAAAGAAGAACTATCTTCTAAAAAAGATCATAGATCTACAAAAGACCAAGCTCTTTGATAAAAAAAGAGATCAAAGGATATCATCATAAAAACAAAAGAAATATTTACTTCATTCACAGATCATTGATCTACAAAGGCAAAGCTCTTTCCAAAATAAGAACTATTGTTCTTGAATCTTGAGACAAGGCCTCCTCTAAAAAAGAACATAAACTTGTTCTCTGATCATAAATTTGCTCAAATGCGCTTTGCGCTACTGAAAAGTGCCCTACACCCATAAACTGCGCCCTTGCGCTCCTTAGACCGGCGCTCAGCGCCAAGACGTGCCACGTGTCAACCACAGATACAACTTGCGCTTTGCGCTTCTGAAACAGCGCACTGCGCTCATAGCCTAGCGCTCGGCGCCAAGTGCAACACGTGTCATTCGCGTATGTGCCAGCGCAATGCGCTCATGGACTAGCACTCAGCGCTCACAAACTAGCATCTGCGCTTGGCGCAGAGCGCAACACTTACATGCATGCCATGTGGCAGAAGCGCACTGTACTTTTTGATTGGCGCAAAGTGCCTAACGCACCATATGTTGCGCTGAATGAACTCAAATTGTTCTCTAAGGAGCCAAGGCTCTGATGAATGCTCTACATTCAATACAAGACAAAAATATCAGGATCTAATGCTCAGCATTATTAAAAGGGCCAAGCCCAAGTAAAGGCTCAACAACCTGGAACAATAAAGTGTTAACATTTTAATCTCATTGGACTTAGCCCAATTCTGGCCATAAGTCCTCAACTTATATTCAACTGAGCGCATCTGCTCACGAATATTCAGCAGATCTCAGTCCCAAACTGGGCTACAGATCTTCCAACCAACTCACACCGGTTCAAGGGTATATCTCTTTACTCCTCTGATATCTGTCGTTGTAATCCTTCAACGTCTTCAGAGAGGTGACGGGTCCCGACAGCCACGCATTTCACGGACTGTAGGGTCCTTAAACTCATGGGCTACGATGTCCTTAAACTTCATAGACTACGATGTCTTTAAACTACGGACTGTAGGGTCCTTAAACTCATGGACTACAATGTCCTTAAACTTCATAGACTACGATGTCTTTAAACTACGGACTGTGGGGTCCTTAAACTAATGGACTACGGTGTCCTTAAACTTCATAGACTATGACGTCTTTAAACTACGGACTGTGGGGTCCTTAAACTCATGGACTACGATGTCCTTAAACTTCATAGACTACGATGTCTTTAAACTACGGACTATGGGGTCCTTAAACTCATAGACTACGATGTCCTTAAAACCTTGACTGTGGGGTCTTTAAACTCACGGACTATGATGTCCTTAACCTTGACTGTGAGGTCTTTAAACTCATGGACTATGATGTTCTTAACCTTGACTGTGAGGTCTTTAAACTCACGGACTATGATGTCCTTAACCTTGGACCGAGATGTCCTTAAACTAACATTGGACCGTAATGTCCTTAAACTAATTGACCGCAAAGTCCCTAAACTAAAACAATAGAGCCCAAATGCTCTTTTGTTGGATCTAAATGATCCTGTTAAGTAGATCTTAGTCTAAAATTAGACTAACGTATCCTTAACAAATGGTTAAGTTGACCTTAGTCTAAAATTAGACTAACGTGTCTTTAACAAACCGTTAAGTTGATCTTAGTCTAAAATTAGACTAACGTATCCTTAACTAACGTTTAAGTTGATCTTAGTCTCAAATGAGACTAATGTATCCTTAAACCCAACCCCAAACCCAAATCTACGAAAATACGGATTTGGACTAATCCACGCCCTACGGGCGACAACACAAATTATTCTCCGTATACAATCCACGGGCAACCAAAAACAAAATAAACACCCACGACACGAAGTGACCATCTGGAGAAGGAGAAAGTGGTTACCGCGATGCGGTAGCGTAATTAACTGCAGGGGCTTGTGCCTGCAGGGAAGAGCGTCCCCACAATCAAAAACCCTTCAAATGAGGGGGAATCTGACGAAGTTTACTACATCGGCTGCATCCGTTTAAACCTTCGATACATAGTGTCATAAATCAACTTGGCATCTTCGGAGAGGTGGACGGATAGCACCTAATAGCATCTGCCCTCGAAATTCAGGCGAGACGGACCCGCACGGTCACGTCTCCGCATTTTCATTGGGGAACAGATTCTGGCACGCCCGGTGGGACCTTTTCCTCTTTCCACTCCACACTTCATGTGTCGTGTTCGCAAACGAATCGTGGTTTGATATGGTTGCCCTTGGGTTCGAGGTACTAAGATTTGGTATCTTGCTGGGTGCAGAAAACGATGGCGTCTACTTGCGTGAAGTGTTCCAACTGCAATTGCAACTCACGCTCCGCCTCATCTGGAGGCATAGCTTACGGGCTCCAAGCGGCCTCCCTGTTCACGATGCCGGTGGAACAGGTCACTCAGGCCTCCACTGGATTGTTTTTCGGGACCATGCTCCCGCCAACGAGCTTCAACGCTCCTATGCCAACACAAGAAGATCCCAAGAAGTCGGTCTTTGATTGGCTTACAGCTACCGCGGTCCCTCTCAACGGGTCATCCAGCTCCAGCGTCTCAGTCTTCGCCAGATTGGGCTAAAGTTCATGTGGGCCTATGATGAAGCCTACAATTCCATAAAAGCTTATTCCGAAGAGAGTGACCATCCCTGCTCCCGAAGTCGTCAAGACGGCTTCTCCTGCCAAAGGGTCGGTCTTTACAAGACTGACTGTTCCGGCTCCAACTCCGGCCCCCGTTCCTACTCAAAAGTCTGTGTTTGATAGATTAGACACTGCTACCGGACGGACCTCGGTCTTCAAGAGGGTGGTACCAGCAGCGCCTCACCTGAACAGGGGGCATGACGAAGTCACCCCTCAAGCTAAAACAATCCCAACAGCTCGACACGCTCGACGTCGCCACTGGCGCCGAGTAAGGAAGGCTGGGGGAAACTCCCCTTCTGGGCTAACTCCACCAGCCCCAACGGTGGAAGTCAATGCTGCTTTTCCAACCGGGAACAGTTTTGAACTGCTGAACAAGGTGCGCAGGAGCTCTCCTACCGCCGTACTGAAAAGATCTCCTCCACCGGTGGAGAATGTTACAGAAATAAAGCCGGAGCAGCCCCCTCAGCGGCTGTCCTCCAAAGTTTATAAAGTCTGGCGATGGGTCCAAGAGTCGGTGATCGATCAAGATTATCCTCGCCGACAGAAAAAGCTGAAGGTTCAGCAGGAAGAGAACCGTCCTGGCAAGCCATAAAGGACGACAACCACCTGGGTGCCCGCTGCAACGGCCCCCTCAACGTCAACCACTCAAAACAGAAGGAGGCCAGAGAAAGCCCCTGTGACTACGATGGATCACAAAGACGCTGAGCCCAAACGCCCCAAGTCTAGGGGCATAAAGGTGCATACTGTTTACATGGCTTCCGGAAAAGAGGAAAGACGCGCTTCGACGGGTCACCGACCGCTCACTCGATCCATGACAAAAGCTCAGGAACAGCAGAAGCTTCACGAGATGCCGACTGCAATAGCCGCACTCACCGGGCTAAAAGAAAGACCGGAGGCATCATCAGAGCAGCGTTATGAACAAGAAACCGATGCTGACTTCCTACGCAGAGTCCTCGAAAAGAAGGATAAAGAAGCTGCAGAACAAGCTGCCAACATAAAACGAATGGCGCTTCTCTTCCAAGACATGGTCGGGATGATGTTACAGCCGGATCCTCCAGCTGAAGACCCTCCGATCATTATTGAAGACGACAGACGGGAGACATCAAACCCTCCTCCGGCTCTTTCAGCAGCCAAAGAGGTAACTGTTTCCAAGGACGCTCTGGATGACTATATTGCTCAGCAAATACGAGCTCACCAGGAGAATGAAGCGGCCGGCGAAGTCGTTAAAACTGGGCGACCGTATCCAGGCTGGTATGACCAAATAAAGTACCCGCTAGGATACACAATCCCTAAATTCCATGTGTACAAGGGGACAGGCAATCCCCATCAACATGTCGCTCAGTTCAGGGCTCTTTACGGCAACACCGGAGGTGATGATAAGCTTTTGCTCCGCCAATTCGTCGGCAGCTTGTCGGAGATGGCATTTGAGTGGTACTCCGAACTTCCAAACGACTCCGTCAAAACTTTCGCAGAAATGGAGTTGTTATTCACCCAGCGATTCGCAAGTGCTAGTGAACGCACCCTAATAACGGCATTGATCAATGCCAGGGTGAACCTAGGTGAGACGTGGGTTCAATACGCAATCTGATGGCGGAATCTGTGGTCGAAATGCGAACAGCGCATCGAAGAAGCACCGGCGGTGGGCATGTTCGTGGGCACCCTAGACCCTCATGCAACTATTTCACAATTCATGATGTTCTTCAAGCCAACCACGTTCCAATCCCTGATTAACAAGCTGGCCTAAATGGACCAGATAGGTCATAGACCGTCTCCTCCAAAGCCGGACTCTCGAAATGAGAAGGGAAAGGGGAAAGCGATCGTCGTCGCCAACGCTCAACAGCACCCTGGTGGCCCGAGACCAGTTGATCGCCAAAATAACAGAACTCGATCTCTCAAAGATAAAATGAGACGCCCTTACTCGTTCCCTCGAGACAAGACGAAGAGGTTGTTCGAACTTGCACTGCGCAACAGGCTCATTACTCTGCCAGAGCCAAGACGTCCAGCGCAACCAGGAGACACTAGCAATCCTAACTATTGCCCTTACCACCGAATGTTGGGCCATCCGATCGAGGATTGTTACATCTTCAAAAGCTGGATAGAAGATCAATACCAGCAAGGCAAATTCGTATTATCTGAGAATTAGAAGGTGAACCCGCCTCGGCCACACACTCCCAAGATTACGGATACACCGGGGGCATCATGCTCTTTCGTAGAAGAAGCTCCATGGGAGGTCGCTCTTTCAGCCAAGACAAAAAGAATGTTGAAGGATCCCAACACATGTCCGGCAATTAGGTGGAAGAATCTACTGGAGCCTGAAATCATTGAGGGGATGCTGAAGCCGCGACCAACTCCAAAAATCAACGGTGTTAGCCAAAGCACTCACACCCAGCCGTCAAAATCTTCGAAGAAGAAGAAGAAATCCAAGAAGCCCGTGAAGCTTGGTGACAAGCGCACGGACCTGTAAAAGCAGATTGACGCGCTGGAAGAGTATAACCAGAAGGCACGAACTCCAATCACACTCCAAGAGTTTCTCAGCCACGTCCTTGAGGACGGAGATGATGGAGAAGACTCGTCGGATGAATCTGAAAAGTACGTGGCAAGTTGCCATGTGATCTCTCACTTGTCGATAGACGATGAAGAAACTCCTTGCACTGAGAAACTGGGGACAAATCCTAAACCGGAACTTCCAGGGCCATCAAACGAAATGATCGATGTGTTCCTAAACGAAGCTCTTCTGAAAAGTAAAGCTGATCGAGAGCGTGAGATGGCCATATTTGAAAAGGCCAAACGCTGGCGACTGGATGAAAGGGTTAAGACACTCCCGCCAGACCAAAGTGCCTCCGCTGCAAATAAAAACAGGTTCAAGACGAGGAAGAGGTTCGCCAAAGCCATATTGATGGGAATGAAGCTGCCACCCTCCGAAGGAAATATTCTTGGTGAATCAGAAACACATCCTAGCTACTGCTTATACCATCAAAAGGTTTCGCACCCCACCAAAGAGTGCAACGCTTTTAAAAGATGGTGGCAAGGATATGTTGCTCACCGGCAATATTTCAACCGAATGAAACGCAAAACTCGTCGGGAGCAAAGAGATATGACCGAGGAGCATAAAAGAACAACCGGCAACTGTCGCATGACCAACGCTGGGGGATCGCAAGTTCTCACATTTGGGAGCGACTCTGACGAAGAAATGGCTCTTGGCCCTCTCTTTAAAGAGTCCACCTTGGGAAAAAAGGAAGAACCGAGGACCTGTGAAAATATTCAGCTGCGCAACCGTACGCTGCCCGAAAAGAATCTTGGGCCCTCGAACAGCGGGTCAAATAGAAAAGATAAGGGGAAAGAAAAACTCTCTGAAGATATCATCCTTGATGACCAAGCCTTCGAAAAGCTGACAGCCAAGGACCCGCCAAAGAAAAGTAAGGTGGACTACAACGTCCTGGCACACTTGAGGAAGATACCCTCACAGCTCAGTATTCTCGATACCCTTCTGTTATCCAAAGAAGCAAGAGATTCTTTGATCAAGGCATTACAAGAGCCCGAGCAATTCCAAGCTTTCCTCGCCGAAGAAAAGATGAAGGACGAGCAGGAAGAAATACACACAGTCGATATCACCTTCGGTGATGAAGATCTCCTCCTTGGGACATGCGAGCACAACCGTCCCCTATATGTCTCCGGATACTGTCATGACATCAAGATAGGTAAAATCCTGGTCGATAATGGGTCATCCGTCAATCTCCTTAACGTAAGGGTGTTGAAGGAAATCTGCATGAACGTTCAACACCTCGCTCGTGATAAGATCACTATCTCCGTGTTCGACTCTCAGTCATCACGGACGCTTGGGTCCGTGATACTGACGTTACGCTTTGGGCTGCTCGTCACTGATATCAAGTTCCACATTATTGACGCCAAGACATGCTACAATGCTTTGCTCGGTCGGCCCTGGTTGCACGAATACAACATCATCCCTTCTACACAACATCAGTGTATGAAGTATTTCAAGGATGGTCTCGAGTATACTGTGACAGGAGAGCTAAACCTATTCTCCGTGAACGAAGTCTGCAAGTACGAAGATGCAAAATACTTCTTACCAGACTTTGAGGACACAGAAAGATGTCACAAACCGGAGAACAAAGCTATCACCACCATTCCGGTCTTCAGGAGTGATACCGAGGAGGAAGAAGAGATAGTTTACTTAAGTCCACCCCAGTGCAACAAGCCGGGACCATCCACTCCTATGTTAATCTTCGGCAGCGACTCGGAAGATGAGGTCAACGCCATATTCTTTGCTCGGCCATCAATACAAACCTTTGCTGGTGAAGATCAAAGTTTGCAAGTTGCCATGGTTCCGCCAAAGCATCATAAAGAGTTAAACGCGCTTGATACCTACAGTGTGGAAGAACTGCAGACGTTCTATGTCCCTCCTAGGCGAGAAGGTGAAAAGGCGATCCTATTCTACCAATCCGGGGAAACCAAAGTGGAGGAAGAAATCTGGCATGACATGGATTCTACACTTGACAGGCTCTAGCCCATCCGTTTGCCCAGATATTATACGAACGAACTAAAGAGGCTCTTAAGATGCTAAGGTGTACCCCTTATGCAAATTGCGCGACAAGCACGGTTCTATAACAGGATCTAGAACGTTCCTGGGACCCAACGAAAGTTTCCCAACGAAAGAATGGAAACGACCGGGCTTGGGTATGTTCAATCCAAGAAACGGGAGCTACTCCGCGACTGCTACGTCATACATGACTTTGATAAAGAGGGGATGCTCTATAGGAAGATGCTAACCCTGAACCAGAAAGAGCTCCCGCCGTGAAAATGCCCAGTTTGAAGAACAAATGGACAAGTTTATAAGGGAAGCAGGTCAAAAGGTTCGAGACGACCATAATCGCGAAATGGCCATCTACGAGAAATCCAAGACGCAACGCCTCCTTCAACAGGCTGTGAAAAATGAAAATGCTCCTCCTTGCCAAACCGTTGTACAAAAGGCCCGATGCAGAGGCAGAAACAAACCAAAGAGCCGGAAAGGCGTTAAACAATGACAAAGCGGGTCCAAGAAGCCACGCGATCAGGAATCTAGCGGCCAGGATTCATCTCTTATAAAAAAGATGGGTCGAGCATACTCTTTTGCCCAAGACAAGACAAAGAAGATACTTGATCTTGCCATAAAATATCAAATGATTATCCTCCCGGAGTCCAAGCACCCCGAGCTACCAAGCGAAGTCTCTCATCCGGACTATTGCTCCTACCACAGGGCAATAGGACATCCTCTCGAAGACTGCTTAACATTTAAAGACTGGGTAGAAGACCAGTACCAGTAAGGCAGGTTCGCCCTATCCAGCAACTGGAGGGTAACCCCGCCGCAGAAGCATGAACCCAAGGCCGTGAAAGTAGAACCAGATCAACATCGGTCTTGGAAGTGAGCTCGTACCTGTCACGTGATAACGCTGTCAGAAGAAGAGCCCGAGAACATGGATGAACTCCCCTGGTGCTTCGAAAACGATGATGACGAGGTAATCTCAGAATTTCCACCAGCACCGAAAGAGCTGGAGGATGGAATACATACTACTGCAGATAACCTCAAGAAAATTGACTTGGGGACGACAAGTGACCCGCGGCCGACGGTCGTCAGTGAACTGTTGTCTGAAGAAAGGGTGGCTACGCTAAAGGACGTGCTTATGCAGCATAAAGATTGTTTTGCATGGAACTATTCCGAGATGCCGGGATTAGATCCCGAGATTGCTGTGAACAAATTAGCGATATCTCCGGACGTCAAGCCGATCAAACAAGCGCCGAGAAGAATGCGGCTCGAGCTTGAGATGAGCATCAACGCTGAGGTCAAGAAGCTAATCGACTCTGGCTTCATCCAAGAGGTTCAATATCCTGACTGGATCGCCAATATCGTCCCGGTGATGAAGAAAAATGGGACGGTGCGCATCTGCGTAGACTTCCGGGATCTCAATAAAGCCTGCCCGAAGGACGACTTCCCAGTACCGGTCACCGAACTGATGATAGACAATACGTCCACTTATGAGGTTTTCTCCTTCATGGGCGGCTCATCAGGATACAATCAGATAAAAATGCATCCTGAGGACCAAAAACATACCGCTTTCTGGACCCCTTTGGGCATATTCTGCTACAAGGTGATGCCTTTCGGTCTAAAGAACGCCGGCGCCACCTATCAGAGGGCCATGACGAAGATCTTCGATGACCTCATACATGAAATCGTCGAATGCTATATCGACGACCTCGTAGTAAAGAGCAAATCATACGAGGAACATTTAGAGCATCTGAAGATCGTGTTTCGGCGCCTTCGGCAATACAACTTGAAGATGAACCCTCTCAAATGCGCGTTCGGAGTTTCCTCAGGCAAATTCTTAGGATTCATCGTCCGACACCGAGGCATCGAGATAGATCCGTCAAAAATCAAGGCGATCATGGAAATGCCTCCGCCAAGGACTCTTAAGCAACTGCGGACTCTCTAAGGGAAGCTCGCGTATATCCGGCGATTTATAGCCAATCTCTCAGGCAAGTGTTATCCTTACACTCACTTAATGAAGAAGGGAACCCCTTTCGTCTGGGATCACAAATGCCAAAGCGCACTAGATGAAATCAAGCAATACCTCCATAATCCGCCAGTGCTGGCCGCTCCTGTTAAAGGAAAACCTCTCGTCCTGTATACAACAGCCCTCGAAGGTTCCCTAGGCGCATTATGGGCACAAGAGAACGACCAAGGGAAAGAGAGAGCCCTTTACTATTTGAGTCGAGTTCTACTGGGGGCAGAAAGCAATTATTCTCCCATCGAAAAACACTGCCTAGCATTGATCTTCGCGATAACGAAGCTCAGACATTACGCGTTGGCACATGAAGTCCATCTTATATCAAAAGTGGATCCTCTCAAGTACTTGATGTCGAAGGCCATATTAACAGGACAGCTCGCTAAATGGGCCCTGCTCTTGATGGAATTCTCGATAACTTATCGACCTATTAAGGTAGTGAAAGGCCAAGCCATCGCCGACTTCCTCGCTGAGCATCCGATACCTGCCGATTCTCCTTTGAATTGCTAGCTGCCAGACAAACATGCGTTTGACACGATCGACGGGGGTGATACCCGGTGGGAACTCTACTTCGATGGAGCGTCTTCCATAAAGAAGCGCAAACAAAGCACCCTCATAATCAAATCAGGGGTAGGCCTCATCTTCGTGACTCCACAATGAGGGATAATGCGCTTCGCCTTCTCCTTAACAAAGCCGAGGACAAACAATGAAGCCGAGTATGAAGCTTTGATTGCAGGTCTCGAGATCGCCATTGACATGGGAATTGAAAACCTCCTCATATACGGAGACTCCCAACTGATCGTCAGTCAAGCAAACGGTGACTATCAAACGTGCAAACCGGAGCTGGTAAAGTACGGCAAGAGAGTACAGTGACTACTAACTCAAATTCCCTCCTACATCCTGGAAAGCATACCGCGTGCGGAAAATAGTAAGGTAGATGCATTAGCCAAGCTCGCTAAAGAACTGGCCGACGAGAACCTCGATGACGTGAGGATCGTTGTGCAAAGCCGTCGGGTTCTCACACCGGCAGAAATATCTCCGGAGACTTCCGAAGAGAAAGGAGCGATCGAGCAAATGAGTCTACAAATAAAAGACCAGGAAAAGGCCGAGGATTGGAGGGAGGTCTTTATAGACTACTTCAAATCCCGTCGAACACCTGAATATGTGTCCTCAAAACATCAGCTCATGAAGCGAGCTCTATCTTTCGCCTTTGTTAATAATACTCTGTATAAGAGATCATTTGATTCTCTGTGGCTAAGATGCTTGGGACCTGAAGAGGCAAAGAGAGTCGTCCAAGAAACCCACAACGGACTCTGCGGTTCTCACCAAGCCGGGCCGAAGATGAAACTGAAGATCAAACGAATGGGTTATTATTGCCCTACGATGATCCAAGACTGCCTCGAATACGCGAAGCAGTGCCATTCGTGCCAGATTCACGGGGACTTTATCCATCAGCATCCAAATCCACTACATCCAACAGTGGCTAGCTGGCCGTTCGAAATGTGGGGGACTGACATAATCGGCCCCATCGAACCAGCATCGTCCAGAGGACATCGATTCATTTTGGCAACAACTGATTACTTCTCCAAATAGGCAGAAGCAGTACCGCTAAGGGAAGTGAAGACGGAAAATATTCTCCATTTCTTCAAGACGCACGTCATTTATCGGTTCGGCACTCCGAGACAGATCATCTCTGATAACGGGCCAGCCTATAGAAGCCACAAGATCAGCCGCTTCGCACAACAGCATAACATAGACCGGAGATACTCCTCAGTCTATAATCCCCGAGCTAACGATCTAGCTGAGGCTTTTAACAAGACCTTAACAAAGATCGTAAAAAAGACGGTGTCCCGAAATAAGAAGGACTGGCACGAAAGACTGCATGAAGCTCTCTGGGCATATCGAACTACGTTCAAAACGGCCACTAACACAATGCCGTATACATTGGTATTTGGTACGGAGGCGGTACTCCCCCTCGAGATAGAGCTACCCTCTCTACGAGTGGCAGTTCACTACGAGCTAACGGACGAAGAGAATGCTCACCTTCGGCTTGAAGAGCTTGACGCCCTTGATGAAACCCGGCTCATAGCGCAACAAAATCTGGAGGCTTATAAAGCAAAGATGACACGCTCATACGAAAAATTGACTGGGCCGAGGACATTCTGCCAGGACGAACTCGTGCTAGTGGTCAAAAGACCTATGATCCCCAATCATGCTAAACGGGGGAAATTCGAGCCGAACTATGAAGGCCCGTATATCATAGACAAGGTCTACCATGGTGGAGCCTATCTACTCATGGACATGCATGGTGAAAGACCTTTCAGGCCAATAAACGGTCGCTTCCTAAAGAAATACTACGCCTGACGAGTCACGGCCTAGGTCAATGATAGACGACGACGACTATGTCCGCTCACTATCTTCCTAAGCCCAAACTCTATAAATAGTAGCCGGCTAACGGACCGAAACGTCCTTAAACTAACAAGGGACCGAGATGTCCCTAAACTAACAGCGGACCGAAATGTCCTTAAACTAGCAACGGACCGAAATGTCTATAAACTAACAGCGGACCGAAACGTCCCTAAACTAACAATGGACCACTATGTCCTAAAACTGGCTACTAACCGAGACGTCGATAAACTACTACGGATCGCAGCATCCCAAGGCTGATAAAAAAGTATAATATAAAAAGAAAAAAGAAAAAAGAAAAAAGAAAAAAAAACGGTATGTCCATAAGCAAAATGGGCACGGATGAAAATCCGAAAGGGCTCCGTGAGTAAAAACAACAGGACTACCAGCGAGTTTTGTGAAAACCCGAAAAGGCGCAATCTCGTTAAAAGACACTTACAAGGTCCTCTCGACCTTGTGAGGAGAAAGTACCTGCGTGAGATCCTTACGATTCACAAGGGAGCAACACACTTAGGGATCCCCATGATCCCTAAAGAGAAATTACACTTACGAGATCCTCACGACTCGTAAGGAGAACCCTCTTATGAAACCCTCACGGCTCATAAGATTCAAAAGCCTTAAGCTACAGGGATCTGAACCTGTTCTTAAGCAGTCATACCCCCCGATTTTGCCCTACAAGCGTCTCGACCCTTGTATAAAATCCACGGGCGCGAATAAACATTTCCCTAACAAAGTCCCATCCGTGACTAGGGATATGTCTACACGGTGAACAGCCCTTGTAAGTCCTCTCGACTTAGAAGGAAAAAATACTCTTGTAAGATCCTTATGACTTACAAGAAGCCATACACTTAGGAGTCCTCACGATTCCTAGTGAGAAAACACACCTACGAGATCCTCACGACTTGTAGGGAGAAATACCTTTATGAGACCCTTACGGCTCATGAAGTCAAAAAGCCTTAGTCGACAGGATCTGAACCCTGTTTGCTAAGCCACCTTTGTTCGACATCGACAGAGGCAAATGATGATTCGCTCCTAGAAATATCCCAGTTGTAGTGGTGCTGATGCTGAAATCGGTGTCTAATTCCAAGCTTGCAGCAAAAAGCCAGCGAGCCATACATGCATACGAAATAGCCGAAATGATGGGGCAGCTTGCAAACAAAATCAGCAAGTAAAAGTGTATGCGTGCAAAACAACCAAAATGATTGGGCAACTCGCAATAAAAAGCAGCGAGTAAAAATAAAACAAATAGCCGAAATGATTGGGCACCGCGAAAAATCGCCGAAATGATTGGGCAATCGCGACCTTCGCGATATAAAAGCTAAAATGATAGAGCATCGCGGAAAGAAAAATATAAAATGAAACTTTCTGCCCTACAGGTGAAATCACGTTGATCCCTGTATACAATCCAGGGGCACAAACAAAGAGGGAATCATACCTTACCAGCTTCATCGAAACGAAGCCAAATCTCGACGGTTCAGGGATAGCCTAGAGATCATCAACAGCTTTCCTCCCCATTCCAGCAGGATTCAGACGCTGCAATCAACCCTGGAGCCACGGCAAAGCCCCTACTCCAAATCTCGATAGTTCACAGACAACCTGGAGACCACTTCGATATTCGTCTCATTACAACAGACGCAACGTCATCAAAATGACCCCGTCTAAGAAATACGTCATCCACATGACCCCGTCCGGAAATACGTCATCCACATGATCCCGTCGCGGAAATACGTCATCCACATGACCCCGTCACGGAAATACGTCATCCACATGACCCCGTCGCGGAAATACGTCATCCAAATGACCCCGTCATGGAAATACGTCATCCACATGACCCCGTTTTGGAAATACGTCATCCACATGACCTTGCTTCGGAAATACGTCATCCAAATGACCTCGTCGTGGAAATACGTCATCCACATGACCCCGTTCGGAAATACGTCATCCACATGACCCCGTCTCGGAAATACGTCATCCAAATGACCCCGTCGCGGAAATGCGTCATCCACATGACCCCGTCGCGGAAATACGTCATCCACGTGACCCCGTTTCGGAAATACGTCATTCACATGACCCCATTTTGGAAATACGTCATCTAAATGACCCCGTCGCGGAAATACGTCATCCACATGACCCCGTCGCGGAAATAAGTCATCCACATGACCCCGTCTCGGAAATACGTCATCCAAAGGACCCCGTCGCGGAAATACGTCATCCAAATGACCCCGTCGCGGAAATACGTCATCCACATGACCCCGTTCGGAAATACGTCATCCATATGACCCCGTCTCGGAAATACGTCATCCACATGACCCCGTTCGGAAATACGTCATCCACATGACCCCGCTCGGAAATACGTCATCCACATGACCCCGTTCGGAAATACGTCATCCACATGACCCCGTTCGGAAATACGTCATCCACATGATCCCGTTTCGGAAATACGTCATCTACGTGTCAATCCCACTAAACACTTATGGGTCCTCTCGATTCATAAGGAAGAAAACTCTCTTATAAGATCCTTACGACTTATAAGAGAAAACGTACTTAGGAATCCTCACAATTCCTAAGGAGAAAATACACCTACGAGATCCTCACGACTCGCAGGGAGAAAAAAATCTTTATGAGACCCTCACAGCTCATAAAATTGAAAAGTATTAGGTGACAGATCCTAACCCTGTTTCCTAAGCCATCACCACCCTATAAAGAGTCCAAGATGGACAGCTATATATAATCTACAGGCCACACTTGCTAAAATCGCATGGCAACAACATAGCAAGGAGAAGAAAGCAACAGTAGAACAAAAAATGTGTATCTTTTATTCATGGATTCAATTGAGTACAAGGCAAATCATATAAAAGAATAAAAATGGATACATGTTATTCAAAGATTACAAGTGTTCAATCCATACAAAAACAGCTTTTGGGAGGGAGGCATCTTCAATAAATCAGCTAGCTGCTCGCGCACTCCTCTCAACCCCTTCTCGCGATCAGCCGCCGCGGCCAGTTCTTCTTCAATTTGGGCCCGTTGCTGCAGACAGGATGAAAGTTTCTGATCAATTTCCTGCTGAGCAGCCTCCTGACTCTGCGCAACCTGCTCACTAAGATCAAGCTTCTTCCTCAACACCAGCCCGTCAGAGATACATCGTTGAAGGTTTTCAAAGATAGAGTTCAGCTGTGCAGCATTTGCTACAACCTCAGCGTGCAGTTGAACAGATTCAACGGAAGTCGCCTCACGTTCCTTTTGCTTAAGGGTTGCCTCTCGTTCGAAATGGCGAAGGAACGGAACGCTCTGCTCAACCCATGCGGCCCGCTGGGAGTTCAAAGCCTGAGTCTTAGGGGTAGGATGCATAAGCTCAAGCTCGTGCAGGCAGGCCTCAATCTTCCGGCAGTAGTTAACCCAAGAATCGACAACGCCTTCATTATGGAAGTTCATAAGCTTCGCCAGCATTAGATTAACCTTCGCAGCAAAGTCCGCAGCAAACGTGGGAGTCTCCACGTCAAGCTCCTCAATATAGTCGCTTAACATGCGCAGACTATTTGCAGCACCCTTCGAGGATGGACATCTGGAAAAGGGTCCGGCCGGCATTATGACGCGAGACTCGAACGGGGCTGGAGTCGATGTGACCGCTGCAAAACAGATCACAATCAGATCACGGCTCGAGAAATAAAAAAATACACAAATAGAGTCTACTATACCGGCTGCAACAAGAGGCAGAGCTGGGAGTACTGGTGGCGCAACGATAGCCGCGTTCCCGCCTTCGATTTGTAGGGCTACAAGAAATACAAAGAGGGATTAGCAATAGTGTGACTGCCCGTTAAAGAGAGGACGTCGTTTAGAAAAGACACTCACCGACACCACCTGACGGACTAATCACTGACAGGAAGGAGAAGTGTGGATGCAGCACCTGGTACAGGTGGTCAAAAAGGACTCCTGCAAAGACGCAGTAATGCAATGTCAGTGCGTAAATCATACAGCCTAGAAGTAAGACTGATGGATCACAAATCCGTACCTTCCAACATCTGAGACGGTGCGAGAGAAGGTAGAGGAGGAGTCATCGTCAAAACGGTAACTGATGGAGTTGCCTCGGGTAGCGCGACCTCAGCGCTCGCCACACCTGCATTAGAAACAACATAAATACTGTCAGGAAAGATTGAAAAGGATTGCAAAATAAAAAGAAAAGCAATGACTCAAAATCTACCTGATGAGTCGCCAGTCGGAACAGCAATGAGGGCGCCACTTGATACAGCGACGGCTTCTCCCTCGTCCATCGGGATGGTCTCACCTCCCGTCGCCTCATCCCCTGACTCTACAAGAGCCGTCGTAACGCTTGCGACGCCAGGAGATGGCCAAGAGCCGTAGGCAGGAAGAGCGATGATTGGGGCAGTGCCCGACTCTTGAGAGGGAGCGGCCACCTCGGGCTCAGCATTTGTGGCTATCTCACCCGTAGCCACCTCGGGCTCGGCAATGATGGTCATCTCAGCTACCGCCATCTCAGGCTCGGCGATGGTGGTCATCTCACCTACCGCCATCTCATGCTCGACGATCGTGACTGTCTCATCCACCACTACCTCGAGCTCGGCGATCGCAGCCATCTCGCCTACCGCCGCCTCGGGTTCGGCAATCACGGCTACCTTTTCTACCGCTACAACAGGCTCAGCGGTCGCCGCCGCTTCTTTGGTAGGACTCGGCCCTGCAAGATAAGATATGTGAGAACTGGTAATGTAAAACTTTGACAACGAAACCCCATGTTACATTACCTTGAGTTGATCTTCCGTTAGCTTCCCGAGCCGCACGTGCTGCCCGTCTGTAGGCAGTGGACAAGGCAGCCGGAGATTCCTCTAAGGGAATAGGGGCAGGGGTAGTGTTGCTCGAACCCGCACCCGTGGCTAAGGCAACACTACGCTCTCTTGCTGCACGCATTCTGTGCTTCCTTTCCGCCCGGGCCGTGAGAGCCGATCTTCTCAAGACCTCCGTCAATGGGACGTCATCATCCACGCCAGGAGCAACCCCTGGAGCCGTTACGGCGTCCGTCATCGGTTGCTTGAATAAAACCTCTTTTGGCAATCCTAAGGAGGCTGGGACTTCGATAGCTGGCCCTGAAAGCATCTCCACATCACCTTGCGGGATCGGCATTGTGGTCCCTGTGATAAGATAAAGAAGGGGTCAAATTGTCCATAAGGAAGGAGAATGAGGATGCAATGAGCCGAGACATACCAATGCCCAACAAAGCGTGATTCCTCTCCTCCTCCTCGAAAGTCCTGAGGGAAGCCGCCAGAGCATCTTCAGTGGTAAGCCGCCAGAGCCTCTTCATTGGTAAAGCCTGTTACAGAAGGAAAAATGTCAGTCAGGACATGATAGTAAAAATAAGAATATAATGCAATAACAGAAGGTGCGACTGATGTTTACTTGATTGCGCAAGGGTGGCCATTTCCGCTTGGTGGCTTGCGGATCGCACAGAAGCGGCAATAGCAACCTCGAGATCAGTGTCTTCCGGCGCTATAAAGAGACCTTCGTTGGTCCCATATTCGCTTAGGCCCTCGTTATAAGGAGCCTGAGGCTCCAGGCCGAGTACAGCATCTAGGGAAAGGACCGACTTCTTCTTCCTCTTCTACGAGCGAGCTCCAGTCGCAGCCAGCACCAGCTTGCGCTTGGTGGGCACTTTGGGACGGCGAGTCCCGATGTCTGAGCCCACGCCAGATTCGGGAGAAGCTACATTTACCGTCTCCGCGGGAGCACGGGGCACCGATGGTACATCCACCGTCTCCACAGGAGCACGGGGCAACCCGCGCGTAGGGCTTAGCACACGTGGAGGCTCAACTGCAGCGACCTCTCTTAGCGGAGGGGGGACAGTGGTCCGTCGCTTCAAAGGGACGTTGCGATCGCCGGTAGGGGGCGCACTCTTGCGATCGAGCAGCAGCCGCCTCTCTTCCCTAATAACAGCACCCATCGCGTATTGATACCAGGCCACGTGTACGTTAAGGGCCCTTGGGACGCAACTCGGCTCACTGATAAAGAAGTGAGAGCCTGTATTTAAGCGCATGAAGTGATGCAGCGCACCCCGCATTCCCTCTTTAGTGGCAGCGGGTTCTACCAAGAAAGCCTCCAGCGGGACCCCCTGATTATAACTCAGCTGCTGGGCAAAATGATGAGGGTTGTATCTCATGAATAGCGCCGCATCATTTTGCCTGAATACAAGGAAGCCCGGCCTGATGGAGTATAAATGGAGAATCTCCTGGGCTTTCAACACGGAGGCCCCGTCCTTAAAAACGTCGCGCAATGCCAGCACCGTCTTGGAAGTTTCCTGGCCGATCGTCGGGACTTTGTCCGTGAAAGACATACCATCTCCGACTGTGCGCGGACGAAGGAGCAAGCCCCTGGCTTCCTGCTGTGACGAACTCATGATAGAGGCGTCAACCAGCCGCATAATTCGTGGGAACTTGCATTTCTCGTAAAACGAAGGTCTCTTGTGAATGCCAAAGACCCCGAGCACATGCATCTCCATCCATGAAGTGAAGTAATGCATCGGGAAATTGGCAGGATGCACCCCCGGTTCAGTAGTATCCGCCGCCACACTAAGACCGTGGTATAGGTGGGCTAACCCGGCGATCCCGACGGCCACTTGTATTCCGGCAACCATGCGATGCACGGGGTAGAAGACGGAAGGCCTCATGTAACGAGGATGCATAGGGAGCGCGAACCAACTCAACCATAGCCCAAGAAACCCAAGAAAGAAAGCCTCATCGTCAATGCCCGGAGCGGCGATTTCTGACAGAGGGATGATCGCAGCATCAGGAAGAAAAAAAGCCCTTCTGATCAGTTTCCAGTACCGGCTGACGGTCCAAGCCAAAGCCGAAGGGATCATCGAGCTTGGCAAACTTTTCGCCTCGTTGCGACAAAATCTCCGGACGAAGAAACCGGGCAATGAAGTCCGCAAAACTGACCCCCCGACCTCCGGATTCTAGGAAGAGGCTCTCGTACATGTTCAGCACCTTTATCAGACTAGGGAACTGGTGCTGAATAGCATTCTCTGGCATGAGGCCCATCACCACCGGCTTGGTGGCAAAAACGTATTCATCCGGAGGAAGCAGCTCCTCGTAGTGCTCCCCCCTAACCGGTAGACCGGAAACCTCAGCAAATTCTTCCAAGGAGATAGAGACCTCTCTGTCTAGTAGAAGGAAGGTATGGGTCGGGATGTTCCACTGCTCCAAGAACGCCTTAATCCACCATGTGGGAGGAGCAGAATATTGGAACAACGAAGCGTAGACCATAGGGTATAGGCCGAGCTTTAGCAGCTGCGATTTCTTCGCCGACAAGATGTACCTGGCCCACTGCAAATACCCGGCCGGATGACGGGGAGTTAGCCCGATGTTGTGAGGTTGTCCCCAAGGGCGTGACTCACCCTGGCATATGCACCGCCCCAGGGTATCCAAAGCCGCCGCCAGCTGCATGGGTACGGCGGCAATCGAAGGTTGAAGAAGACCCTCCGAAGTCCAATTGACAACCTCCACGGCATAGTTCACCGGGGGTGCATCTGCATACGGAATCGCCGAGATAGGTTCCGACGGCGTCGCACAAGAGAAGCTTTGACGACCTCTGATAATCTGGTCATACCATCTACCCCACAAGTGAAGATTTTTGTGTTCCGGATCACGGTCTTTGATGAGCGCAAGAACCTCCCGGTCCATAGGTGCCTCAGGGAATCCTCCCTCTAAATGGACGAATGGAAACGTAGCATCGAAAGACATGTCGCCTGCAAAAAAGGAGGACAGAAGTCAACTGTCAGTACTATAATTTAATTTTAAATTTCTGACACTTGGTACTTTAAAAGTTGCACCACACTGCAATGCAGTAGAAAGGGGACCAAAGGGAACCACAAAATCTAGATGACAATTCATCGATTAATAATTAATAAAACAGCCTCATCATTGGATGAGACTATTAATTAATGAGGAAATCCTCAAGAAAATTCCCATTGAATGAGAAATCCCTCGGGAAAAGGAGAAAATCTCCCTTTGAGAGCAAAGCTCTATGACAGAGTGACACTTGTCAAACTCTGATCATGAAGGAATAAGATTCTTTAAGAGCCTGGCTCTGTAATGATGATGGAAAAATCCATCAAGAATTAATTAAAATTAATTTTTATGAATTAAAAATTCTGGGATCTTCAAGGTCCATGAACAAAACTCTTAAGAGTTCTTCTCAAGAGATTAAAAAATCTACATGTTACCAAAAGAGCAGAGCTCTGTTGATGGGCTAAGAAACCCCAAGAAAAGATCTTTTTAGATCTATGGGTTCAAGAGAGCAAAGCTCTATTAATGAAACCCTAAAAGGGTTTTTCTTTAGATCAAAGATCTATGAAGAGCAAGGCTCTGTTAATGAGTAAAACCCTAGTTTAGTGAAATTTTTAAACTTTACCTAAATTTTAACAGAGTTTTGACTCTTAAAAGGTTCTTAAACAGGAGAGCAATGCTCTGAAGAAGAGAAAATTCTCAAAGAAGATGATAATCATCTAGAGGACCAAAGGTCCTATTTATAGGCATTGAACCGCCTCTTCAACTTCTGAGTTGATCTAAGGGTTCAGATGCTGCCACCGCTGCACTCACGTGTGCGCCACGTGAGCGCAACGGCGGGGGGGGCATTTGTTTCCCCCAATTAGAGCAAAGCTCTGTTTTGAAATTCAAAATTCAAAAATTGAAGCAACGCTTCAGATCCAGTGCTCTGCACCGCATGCCACGTGTCAAACACAGATGGGCTAGCGCCAAGTGCGCTGCACCCTAGGCAGCGCACCTCCAATCAGAGCAAAGTTCTGTTTTAAAATTCAAAATTCAAAAAAATTGAAGCAACGCTTCAGATCCAGCGCTCTGCGATGCGCGCCACGTGTCAAATACAGGTGCGCTAGCACAGGCTGCACTGCACTCTGCGCTAGCGCAGGCTGCACTGCGCGCCACGTGACAAGCGTAGGTGCGCTAGCGCACGGTGCGCTGCGCCCTGCGCTGCGCGCCACATGTCAAAAGTAGGTGCGCTAGCGCTGGAATTAAGAATTCCTCACCGTTAGATCAAAAGATCTAATAATAAATTATTAATTAATCAGAATTAAAATTCTGTTATGGAAAGATCTTTCCAATCTTGTTAAAAACAAGAAGATTATCTTCTATAAAACAGGAGCCTTAGGATCAAAGATCCAACGGTGGGAAATATTCCCAAATCAATCAGAGAAAGATCTCTTTAACTGATTCATCAAATCAATTACCCTATATAAAGGCCCCAAGACTTCAAGTCTGAGAGAGAAAAAAAACCCTACAAATTTTGAGAAAACTCAAAGAAAAAGAAAAGCAGGCTTTTAGCAAAAGAAGATCATTTCTTCAAGGTAAAGAACATGATTCTTGAACACAGAGATGAAATCATCTCATAAAAAGAAGAACTATCTTCTAAAAAAGATCATAGATCTACAAAAGACCAAGGTCTTTGATAAAAAAGAGATCAAAAGATCTCATCATAAAAACAAAATAAGTATTTACTTCATTCACAGATCATCGATCTACAAAGGCAAAGCCCTTTCCAAAATAAGAACTGTTGTTCTTGAATCTTGAGGCAAGGCCTCCTCTAAAAAAGAACATAAACTTGTTCTCTGATCATAAATTTGCTCAAATACGCTTTGCGCTACTGAAAAGTGCCCTGCACCCATGAACTGCGCCCTTGCGCTCCTTAGACCGGCGCTCAGTACCAAGATGTGCCACGTGTCAACCACAGATACAAATTGCGCTTTGTGCTTCTGAAACAGCGCACTGCGCTCATAGCCTGGCGCTCGGCGCCAAGTGCAACATATGTCATTCGCGTATGCGCCAGCGCAATGCGCTCATGGACTAGCGCTCAGCGCTCACAAACTGACATCTGCGCTTAGCGCAGAGCTCAACACTTACATGCGTGCCACGTAGCAGAAGCGCACTGCACCTTTTGATTAGCGCAATGCGCCTAACGCACCATATGTTGCGCTGAATGAACACAAATTGTTCTCTAAGGAGCCAAGGCTCTGATGAATGCTCTGTATTTAATACAAGAAAAAAAATATCAGGATCTAATGCTCAGCATTATTAAAAGGGCCAAGCCCAAGTAAAGGCCCAACAACCTAGAACAATAAAGTGTTAAACATTTTAATCTCATTGGACTTAGCCCAATTCTGGCCATAAGTCTTCAACTTATATTCAACTGAGCCCATCTGCTCACGAATATTTAGCAGATCTCAGTCCCAAACTGGGCTACAGATCTTCCAACCAACTCACACCGGTTCAAGGGTATATCTCTTTACTCCTCTGATATCTGTCGTTGTAATCCTTCAACGTCTTCAGAGAGGTGACGGGTCCCGACAGCCACGCATTTCACGAACTGTGGGGTCCTTAAACTCATGGACTACGATGTCCTTAAACTTCATAGACTACGATGTCTTTAAACTACAGACTGTGGGGTCCTTAAACTCATGGACTACGATGTCCTTAAACTTCATAGACTACGATGTCTTTAAACTACGGACTGTAGGGTCCTTAAACTCATGGACTACGATGTCCTTAACCTCGGACTGTGGGGTCCTTAAACTCATAGACTACGATGTCCTTAAACTTCATAGACTACGATGTCTTTAAACTACGGACTGTGGGGTCCTTAAACTCATGGACTACGATGTCCTTAAACTTCATAGACTACGATGTCTTTAAACTACAGGCTGTGGGGTCCTTAAACTCATGGATTACGATGTCCTTAAACTTCATAGACGACGATGTCTTTAAACTACGGACTGTGGGGTTCTTAAACTCATGGACTACAATGTCCTTAAACTTCATAGACTACGATGTCTTTAAACTACGGACTGTTGGGTCCTTAAACTCATGGACTACGATGTCCTTAACCTTGACTGTGGGGTCGTTAAACTCACGGACTATGATGTCCTTAACTTTGACTGTGAGGTCTTTAAACTCACGGACTATGATGTCCTTAACCTTGACTGTGAGGTCTTTAAACTCACGGACTATGATCTCTTTAACCTTGGACCGAGATGTCCTTAAACTAATATTGGACCGTAATGTCCTTAAACTAATTTACCGCAAAGTCCCTAAACTAAAAAAATAGAACCCAAATGCTCTTTTGTTGGATCTAAATGATCCTGTTAAGTAGATCTTAGTCTAAAATTAGACTAACGTATCCTGAACAAACCGTTAAGTTGACCTTAGTCTAAAATTAGACTAACGTGTCCTTAACAAACCGTTAAGTTGATCTTAGTCTAAAATTAGACTAACGTGTCCTTAACTAACGTTTAAGTTGATCTTAGTCTCAAATGAGACTAATGTATCCTTAAACCCAACCCCAAACCCAAATCTAAGAAAATACGGATTTAGACTAATCCATGCCCTATGGGCGACAACACAAATTAGCCTCCGTATACAATCCACGGGTAACCAAAAACAAAATAAACACCCACGACACGAAGTGACCATCTGGAGAAAGAGAAAGTGGTTACCGCGATGCGGTAGCGTAATTAACTGCAGGGGCTTGCGCCTGCAGGGAAGAGCGTCCCCATAATCAAAAACCCCTCAAATGAGGGGGAATCTGACGAAGTTTGCTATATCCAGACATCCACTTTAGTAGCATCGTTGGTAGCGCTGTATTCAGCCTTTATCGTCTAGATTGCCACGGTATATAGCTTTGAACATTTCCAACATACCGTCCCTCCACTGAGGGTAAAGACAAAGCCCGAGACTGACTTTCAGTCGACCTTATCACTCTGGGAGCTAGAATTGGTAAAGGACTCCCACTGGAGTTCACCGTTACCAAACACCAAGAACATTTCTTTAGTGCTTCTCAAGTACTTAAGAATGTCCTACACAGCTATCCAGTGATTTTCCCAAGATCTCATTGATTCCTAATCACTACACTTAGTGAGTTAGCTATATCTGGTCTGGTACATAACATCGCATACATGATAGAGCCTACTGCCGAAGCATAGGGTATCCCTTGCACGCGAGCTCTCTCCAAATCAGTCTCGAAAGACATCTTTTTGGAGAGAGTGATCCTGAGTAAGTGGGCGAACCACCACGCTTAGAATCTTCCATACTAAACCCCTTTAGTATGGTGTTAATGTACCTAGATTTGGGACACTCCCAACATCCATATAGATCTATCATCATAGATCATTATCCATAAGATGTAGTAGGTATCATCCAGATCTTCCCTGGAGAATCCTCGTGATAAGAGGAGCTTGACCGAGTGTAGCATAAGAAACCATTTCTTATTAAGAGTATTTCTTCTATGTACAATACGAGGAAGACAACCTTACTCTCTACAACCTTCTTGTATATACAAGGTTAATCTACCTTTTTGATGAAGTCAAACTCTTTGAATACCACATCAAAACAGATGTTCTAACTCCGTGATGCGTGCTTTAATCCTGATGGACTTAAGCATAGCTACCGGAGAAAAAGTTTCATCACAAACCACACCTGGTTATTGATGATAGCATTTTACTACAAGTCTAGCTTTGAAATTCTCAACTTTTCCATTTACACCAAGAATCTTCTCAAGATCCATTTGCTCCCAATGAGTTTTACCCCTTCAGGTGCAACATTCAAGGTCATACTTTGTTGATGCACATGGATTCCATCTTTGATTGCATATCATCCAGCCATTTCACAGAGTCCCACTCGTGATGGCCTGCCTGAACCTGATTGGGTCATCATCTACCATGATGCAATCCTCTCTCCCACCGTCACCGAGGAAACCGTAGTATCTCTCAGGTGGACGAGGAACCCTACCAGATTCGCGGAGAGGCTGAGGTTCGTCAGAGACTATTGAATCCTTTGGTTTCACCAAATCATCAGCTGTTAGTTTGTCCAGCTGGAACTCCTTCCAGTTCTACCTCATGACCACAAATTTCTTCACAAGAAATCCTTTTCTAAAAAGGTGGCATGCTGAGAAACAAAACACCTTTTGCTCCTCGGTGTGGTAGAAGATATTCCCTCGCAAATGTTCAGGATATCTAACAAACTTATACAGAACTGACCTTGCCTCGAGCTTGTCTGGATTTTGCTTTTCAACATAGGCCAGACAACCCTTGATCTTAACTCATTTAAGATATGGTCTCTTCCCATTCTATATCTCATATGGAGTGGTAGGCACTGAATTGGATGGAACCCCATTCAATAGGTATGCAGCTTCTCAAGTGCATAACTCCAAAAGAAAACAGGTAACTCAGCAGTACTCATCAAAGAGCATTGATTTCATTCAAATCCGTCCCGATACACCGTTGTGCTGTGGTGTATACGAAGGAGTAAGCTAAGAGAGAATCCCATTCTCCTTTTAGAAACTCCAGGAACTCCATGCGCAAGTATTCTGCTCCTCGATCACATCGAAGGATTTAATACTTCTACCCGTATGGTTCTCAACTTCAAACTTATATTTCTTGAATTTCTCAAAAGTTTCAGACTCATGTTTCAACAGGAACACATGTCCGAATCTTGAGAGATCGTCGATGAATGTAATGAAGTACAAAGAACCAACATTGGCATTTGTAGACATAGGACCGTATACATCATCATGTATTCATCCCAAGAGTTCATTAACTCTTTCTCTGTTTCCAGTAAACGGAGTATTGGTCATTTTATCTTTGAGACAAGACTGGCAAGTATCATAAGATGAAAATTCGAACAGATTCTCATATTCATCCTTATGTAACTTAGTTGGTCGTGTCGCATTGATATGACCTAGTCTACAATGCCACAATAAGGATTCGTTCATTTTTGAACTACTCCTTGTGTGTGTGTGTTCTAGATACTTTGAACTGTGGTTTGATTTAGAGCGTATATGCTATTATATAACGTGCCTGATCCAATCAACACTTGATTCAGGAAAATGTTCACAACATTATCCTCCAATACATAATTATATCCTTCTTTAACTTAATAAAGAATCTGATGTAATGTTGTATATCAGGTTCGGTACATAATAACATTCGTTCAGTATCAATGTATTTAACATTTGGTAATACAAGGTGATATTTGCCAACTGATTTGGCTGCAAAAATTACACCATTCTCTAACACTTAGAGACATATCACCCATTCTCAGTTCTCTACATTTCTGTGGCCCATGTAACAGATTACATATGTGAGATCCTGATCCGGTATCTCATACTTAGGACGTAGAGTGTACTGAGAAACAGTTCTCGGTAATAAACACACCTGAAGAAGATGCATCGGCATGCACATTCCTCGAATGGGTCGCGTAGGAATCCGGATATTCCCCTATTTCCTGCTCGGACTTATAACAATTATAAGTTGGAGCGAAACCAACGTTCCCTAGATCAGTATAATAAGCAGGTTCGATCAATGCATCCATATTATTATCTTGATTAAGGAGTGACATGGTCACTACCAGGAGAGAGAGAAGAAAACACTCAGCGTATGCTCTTACAAGATCAGATTGGTTATTATTTTATCTAATCAGGATGGCTGCCACTGTTTTTATCAAATCTTCCTTCAAACCCTAAAAGGTAAGACTAGCCGGGATTTAATTACACCCTACAAGTTCGCCAATCTTTCGGCCAGGCCAGTGTCGGTACTTTGAGAGAGCTTCCCCGTGCTTTCGCACGGACCTAATTAAAATAAACCTCATTTTCCCAGGGGCATAACCCCGTTAAAACCTTTCTAGACACCTACTTGATCGGCTAATTGTAAAGTGTAAAACTCTCCCAGGAGTAACTCTTACTCGCAGTGGGTATCGGGATCCAACTATCTCATAGAAAGTATGCAATCTCATTGCAAATTCCAACACTTGAAATTCCCGATAATATTTTACCCCTAGTGACTTATGACCTTAACTATGGTCAACAAATTATAAGCACTAGTCAAGTTAAACCCGTCATTTCGTGATTAATTAGACCCACCTACATGACCCTTGACTATGGTCAACAAAGCCTCATGACTGTCCTAATTAATCGCATCATATGCTGTGTAGGAAGACATCACTTAGCTACCGCACACGACGTCTTAAGTATGGTCAACAAACATAGCACGAATACTAAGTACTCTACTTCCTAAAATGACGGAGGGTTACGTCAGGTTTTTAAGAAAACCTTTTGCGTAAAGAACTTGATATCGTTGTAGAATCTAGTGATTTTGAAAATGAGTGTTTTTTAGGCTTTTACTAGTTTGCTAAAGAGATCACTCCCGATGAAGGGATCTCGGCTCTTTCCTTATCGAATAAGGTGCTGGATATTTCACAAATACCGCCATGCAAAGCAAGATCTAGATCTACCAGTTTTTAAAACAAGATTCTGCAACATCTTTAGGTTTCTTTTATTTCATTAATCTCATTAATGAAGTCCCATCAATTTATGCTTCCTAAGCATCACAGAAGAAACGAAAGCAGTAATATTTATTATATATCATATATAAATATAAGCATTCGTCTCATCATGTTAAGTGATCACATCACAGAATATCAGCAGCAAAAGAACACATATGAAATATTGGATATACTAGGAATTCTGTGTTTTAAATTAAGCCAGTAAAAAACGCGGATTCCACGGTCATGATGAATAGCCAAACCCACATCCCTAGACCCCTACAAGAGCGGCAAGCAACCGTACCAATTCTAGAGTTAGGAGACCCGGTCTCGACTCCTCGAGATGGTTTCCCACTGGACCCTAGAACCCGGTTACTTGTGCTCTCCTCCTTGAGTCTATCCTAATGCAGAAAAGTAAATAATATATATCAATGGTGACATCATCCTCAACCCGGAAGTGCCCCAATAAAAGAATATTATATACAAGCTTTTACATGAATGAAAATGAAAAACTCTCATCTCACATAAAAAAAAACGGCTATTCAAAACGCGACGATCCAATATAACATATCACAGCAACACATAACATCACATGTCATCAACGTAAGTAAATATGCGTATCCCAATTGTCGTTGATATATAGCAACGAAACCGGCGATACACCACATATTACACTTACGGTCGCAGAAAAGAAAGTGAAAAACTACAACAATTGGAATCCGCAACCACTTTAGACATCATAAACCCAATGTATCACATACTTTGGATTTCATGCCTGACCAAATGAATTTCTTAGACATCACATGCCTAAAAATTATAAACCTCGTATTTTAGTCTCGATATTAAAAACACTTTTCAATAACTAATCGGGTAATTCAACAAGATTCCTGATAACCTGATCGAATGCTCGTCGGAAACTTTAGTAGACGGCCGCACCCCTGATGCCGTCGACGAAGTGCACTTAGGCGGAACACTGCGGCCGCGAGCACCCGAACGGATGCTTTTGGCGATGGGGTTCTCCTACAGTCACTTGGTCGGGGATATGGGGCGTGGCTATCTAGTAAGATTACCCGGTGAGTATCTGCGTACGCTACGTGATTGCGACGGACTTTTGATCCACATCAAAATTCCGTAGCAACCGATCAAATGAGACTGAATTGCTAGATTTATAAAATTCAAATTAGTTTTCATAAAACTAAATATTGTGGGTTCCAAGTATTGTATCACAATCATAGATAGCTAGACGGTGTTAAACTTTTCGATCGAATCAACAAACACCCAAAATTTCCCAAAGAGCTCAACACTTGAGCGGAGTTTAAAAAGTACCCAGAACATGCCACAGCATCTATGGACCAACCATAGGAGGGTCAACCCTTGCCTCATCTATGGTGCCGCGGAACTACCACAAACCCTAGGGTTCGATGGCGGTTCCGACGGTCACAGAATCGAGTTAGGTTTCCGTTCTTCTAGAGGGTCCATAGAAAACACCTGAATGATTTTCTGAAGATTTCAAACTAAGAAAAAATCCAACTCTTGGAAAATTTCCAGCGAGGGAAAAAATGGGTTATTGATATCCGTTCGAACTTTTTAACGTCGTCTAAAGTACCCAAAACGATGTCAGAATTACGAATACGAAACACTCCGAATTGCCTTTACAGAAAGATAACATCACATGCAATCTTAGCAAAAACAAGCAACACCTGAAACACTAAAACCCATAGACTGGAACAGTGTAAAAATTTGAAGCCAAAATGCCCCAGAAATGTTAGTTATATGTATGCCCTAGAGGCCATTACTGTACATACGATGTATATTGTAGTGGATGCTTGGACATATATAGGGAGGACTTTCTTGCTCGACATGATAGTATGCTTTCTGGTTGCTCTTTATCTTAACATGTACTCTGATTGTCTCTATGTTACATGTTGATAAAGCCCTTAGAATGAGTACTTGACTACCAGGACTATGATGCGGATCATACTGGTGGGGACAGTGTAGTCGCCAAGTACATCCTTCAAATGTTCCTAGTCGTGGGAATACCGAGACAGGGCATCGATGCTCCAGAGTAGACTAGCATATGCGCTTCTTGACCCATATGATGGGCGATAGATGATCCCATATCCATTGGTGTTTGACATCAGAGAAGGTATATGGGTGCTCAGTAGAGACTGGGTACACTGGACGGACTCGCCGAGAACTCCCAGATGGTATTATACCTCACGTCAGATGGCAGTTCTCTGGTGACACTGGCATAGGTTAGTCTGTAGACCCGAGATCGTCATAGAGTCTTGTGTGATTCCTACTGTGCTTTGATTTCCATCATACCACGTCCAAGAGGGCGTGCAAAAACGTGGCTTTTGGGTACAGTCCCGAATCATATGGAAGCAATGAGTGATAGGAGGGGTTTCGTCTCTCCCGATGTAGGGAGTTGATGTTGCGCTATGTTCGATTGGCTATAACTGGAAATCCCTGGCCAGGGTTGCTGAGATTTACTGGTAAGTGTTATCAGTATCGACACGACTTATCAAGCTACTGGGGTCTGACGTTTACCACCCCTAGGCGAGATATGCGACATATCAGACGAAGAGACCGGAGTGTACGGGAGTGTTACTGATTAGATTCACGGGAGAAAGTACAGGCTTTCTTGTTGATCTTCTGATCGCTCAATACCTGGGTGGCTGTTACGTTTAGCTGACCGCTTGCAGCTTGTGGGTGTTTGATATGATCATCACCTACTGCCGGCGTATTGACGATTCTTTAGAGTCTTACACAGAGGTTTCCAGGCTCAGGCAAAATGGAGTAGGAGCACATATATGATATGTGCGGGACCGAGAACAATACTTGTATGTGATACCGTATTAAATTCTCGCGATATGAGTTATCGGCCGGGTATATGAGATATAGCCGGGTCATCGGATCAAGTGTTGATTCGATGAACTGATACAGATTATATTAGTCGGTTATTTGTGACATAGCCGGATTATCGGATCAAGTGTTGATTCGATAATTTAATGTATAATTATATATTTGATATATTAAATTACATTAACTAATATAAGCTCACTAAAAGATTCTTTTTCTCACTCGGGTAATACATTGATATATATGCGATATATGTTAATTGTATTATTTTATTTTGTTACAATAAATATTGTATATATGATATATAATATTGTAACATGTTATGGTTATAAATGCAACATAATTAGTGGAGATTAAATATGGTTAGGGTTTGATTTGGGTTAATTTTTTCTAGAAGCTTTGCTTTTGTTTTTAACTAAAGATTTTTTCTAAAGATATTTTGGAGATATTTGTTAACCCAACCCAACCCTTCACCATGGTTAAGTCTCTACATGGGTTAAGTTATCATACTTAACCCATGGTTACATTTTAACCACACTACAATTCATTATTCATCACAAATGAGTTCATCTTCTTCTTCCTCCTTGCAAAGCATTCTAGCTTTGAGTTTAGTGATGAAAATGAGTGAGATTAAGAAAATAAATGAGAGCTAAATTCCTACTTCATCATCCTAATCTATTCTAGCCATTTAGATTAGGGTGTTTGCTTTGCTAATACTTGATTAGTAAAGCAAAAGCTTGGGTTTGAGTTTCTTCAAGGTAGATCATCTTTGTTATCGAAGATCGGAAGCAAGCTTGTATCTTTCTCTTCGTGGAGACTCTCTAGAGTCCGGGAACTTGATGATCGCAGTGAAGGGACCACAACACGGAGCTTATGAAGTGAAGGACCGGACTACAAAGGTTGTAATCCCAAACTCTTAGAAGTAAAGTTGTTTACTTGCTATTAGTTTCACCTAATCTCTAGTCTAAGATCTTGGTTAGGGTTGTTCGGCACGTCTAAAATTTGAATCGGGCATGATTGATACCTTGTAGAACCTTGTGTGAGTGCCTAGTAACCCTACAGTGGTATCAGAGACAAGTTAGAGCTTTAGGCGAAGTCTAGACGAAGTTTAAAGTCCGATCGAACTCCGAATACCCGTTAAATCCTAATTTCTGGAAATTTTTCCGAAAGTTGACATTTTTCATATTAAAAATTCTCAGAAAATCATGTAGGGAAATATAAGAATTACTGTGAAGTACGGACAACCAACTCCCTCACGTGACCGCGGAACCGCGGCCAAACCACGCTTTTGGCGGCGGTTCCGCGGCCAAAATTTGGAGTTGGGGCCCACTACTTCAAGTATTTATTCTTAGGTCCTTTTTCATAATTCTGGGAATTTTTTAATTCTACTCAAGTGTTGAGCCTTCTGGAACTCGTTGATTCGATCGGAAAGTTTAACTTCGTTTAGTTTTTCCGGGTAATTTTAGAACGTGTTAAAAAATTCGAACGGATATCAATAACTCACTTTTTCCCCTGCCGGAAAATTTCCAAGTGTTGGATTTATCCGTAGTTTAAGAATGTTCTTAGTCGTGCAAGTAACGCGGTGGACCCTTTAGAAGTACACAAACCTTAACTCGATTATGTAACCGTCTGAACTGCCTCTAAACCTTAGGGTTTGGGGCAGTACGGCTTTGCCACATGTGAGGCGTTGGTTTGACCCTTCTACGGCTGGACTATTGGTACTGTGGCATGTGATGGATGCTTTTAAACTCCTCTCAAGTGTTGAGCCATTTGGGAAATCTTGGGTGTTTGATTATTCGATTGGAAAGTCTAACATTGTCTATTTATCTGGAATGTGATACAATATTTGGAATCCACAAGTAGTTATGAGATAGCTAATTTGAATGTTATAAATCTAGCAGTTTAGTCTCAGATGATCGGTTGCCACGAGATTTTGATGCGATCAAAAGTCCGTCGCAATCACGTAGCGTACGCGGATACTCGCCGGGTAAACTTAATAGACAGCCACGCCCCATAGCCCCGACCAAGTGACTGTAGGAGACCCCGTCGCCAAAAGCATCCGTTCGGGTACTCGCGGCAGCGGTGTTCCTCTTTAGTGCACTTCGTCGACGGCATCCGGGGGTGCGGCCGTCTACTAAAGTTTGCGACAAGCATTCGATCAGGATGTCGGGAATCTTGTTGAATTGCCCGACTACATATTGAAAAGTGTTTTCGATATTAAGACTAAAATGCGGGGTTTATAATTGTTAGGCATGCGATGTCTAAGGAATTCATTTAGTTAGGCATGCGATGTCTAAGGAGGTTACGGATTCTAACTGTTGTAGTTTTACACTTTCTTTTCTGCTACCGTAAGTGTAATATGTGGTGTATCGCTGGTTTCGTTGCTATACATCAACGACAATTGGGATACGCATATTTACTTACATTGATGATATGTGATATTATATGTTGCTGTGATATGTTATATTGGATCGTCGTGTTTTGAATAGCCGAGGGTTTTATATGAGATGAGAGATTTTCTTTTTCATTCATGTAAAATTCATTTGTATGTAATATTCTTTTATTGGGGCACTTCCGGGCTGAGGATGATATCACCATTGTATATTATTTACTTTTCCGCATTAGGTAGACCCAAGGAGGAGAGCACAAGTAACCGGGTTCTAGGGTTCAGTGGGAGACCATCTCGAGGAGTCGAGACCGGGTCTCCTAACCCTAGAATTGGCAGAGTTGCTTGCCGCTCTCGTAGGGGTCTAGGGATGTGGGTTTGGCTATTCATCGCGACCGTGGAATCCGTATTTTATACAGGCTCGTATTAAAACGCGGACCTCCTAGTATATCCAATATTTCATATGCTATCTTCTGCTGCAATGTTCTGTGATGAGATCATATTACTGCCTGAGACGAATGTTTATATTATATATATGAGATATATGTTATATTGCTGATTTCGTTTCAGATATGATGCTTGTGAAGCATAATAAAATGGGACATCATTAATGAGATCAATGAAACGAAAAGAAACCTAAAGATGTTGTAGAAACTTGTTTAAAAACTGGTAGCTCTAGTTCTTGCTTTGCATAGCGGTATTCCTTGTAGAATATCCAGCACCTTATTCGATAAGGAAAGAGCCGAGATCCCTTCACCAGGAGTGACCTCTTTAGCGAAACTAGCATATGCTACACACTCGGTTTGTATTTTGATTGCTTCTATAGTTTTACTTTGCACAGCGGTATTTGTGAAATATCCTGCACCTTATTCGATAAGGAAAGAGCCGACGATCCCTTCACCGGGAGTGACCTCTTTGGCAAAATTAGAAAAGGCCTCAAAAACATTCCATTTAAAAATCACTCGATTCTACAACGATATCAACTTCATTACGCAAAAGGTTTTCTTAAAAAACTGTCGTAGCCCTCCGTCATTTCAGATAAGTACTATTTAGTATTCGTGCTGCGTTTGTTGACCTTAGCCAAGGCGTAGTGTGCGATAGCAAATTAGTGCTTATCTGTATAAGCATATGATGCGATTGAGTTAGGGTAGTCATGCGACTTTGTTGACCTTAGCCAAGGGTCGTGCGGGTGGGTTTAATTCAATCGGAAAATGACGGGTTGAACTTGGCTAGCACTTATGATTTGTTCACCTTAGCCAAGGTCATAAGCTGCTAGGGGCAAAATATTATTGGGAATTTCAAGTGTTGAAATTTGCAATGAGATTGCATACCTTCTATGAGATAGTTGGATCCCGATACCAGCTGCAAGTAAGAGTTACTCCTGGGAGACTTTTACACATTACAATTAGCCGATCAAGTAGGTGTCCAGAAAGGTGTTAACAGGGTTACGCCCCTGGGAAAACGAGGTTTATTTTAATTAGGTCCGTGTGAAAGCAAGGGGAACCTCCCTCAAAGTACCGGCACTAGCCTGGCTGAAAGATTGGCGAACTTGTAGGGTGTAATTAATCCCGGCTACTCTTACCTTTTAGGGTTTGAAGGAAGATTTGACTAAAACAGTGGGAGACATCCTGATTAGATATATTAATAACCAATCTAAATCTTGCAAGGGCTTACGCTGAGTGTTTTCTTCTCTCTCTCTCCAGGTAGCGACCATATCACGCCTTAATCAAGATAATAATACGGATGTATTGACCGAACCCGCTTGTTATACTGCGCTAAGGAACGTTGGTCCCGCTCCAACTTGTAATTATTATAAGACGGAGCAGGAAATAGGGGATTACCAGAATTCCCGTACCACCCAAACGAAGAAAGTGCATGCTGATGCATCTTCTTGGGGTGTGTTCATTACCGAGAACTGTTTCTCAGTATCCTTTACATCCTTGGTATAAGATACTGGATCAGGATCCCACAAATGTAATTTGTTACATAGGCTATAGAAAGTAGAGAACTGAGAACAGGTGATAAGTTTCAAGAGTTGGAAATGATGCAAGTGTTGCAGCCAAGTCTGTTGGCAGTTATCACCCTGTATTACCAGAATACATTGATTCTGAACGAATGTTATTAGATACCGAACCTGATATACAACATCATATCAGTCTCTTTATTTAATAAAGAAGGATATAATTTTGTATTGATGGATAATGTTTTGAACATTTCCTATATCAAGAGTTGATCGGTTCAGGCACGTTATCTAAAAGCATAGACATTCTAAATCAAACCACAGTTCTTAATATACAGAACACACACAAGAGGAAGAGTTCAGAAATGAATGAATCCTTCTTGAGGCGTTGTAGACTAGGTCATATCAATGCGACCCGACTAGCTGAAGTTACATAAAGATGCATATTTAAATACGTTTGAATTTACATCTTGTGAAACTTGCCGGTCATGTCACAAAGATAAGATGACCACAGCTCTGTTTATTGGAAAAAGAGAAAGAGTTAGTGAACTCTTGGGATTGATACATGCTGGTGTATGAAAGTCCCCTGTCTATAAATGCCAGGACCGGTTCTTTGTACTTCATTACATTCACTGATGATCTTTCAAGATTCAGACATATGTTCCTATTGAAACACAAGTCCGAAACTTTTGAGATAATCACAGAATATAAGTTAGAAGTAGAGAAACAAAAACGGATATAAGTATTATGTCCTTTGATAAGATCAAGGAGGAGAATACTTGAGCACGGAATTCCTGGACTATTCTAAAGGAGAATAAGATTCTCTCTCAGCATTACTCCTCCGAATACACCACAGCACGTCGGTGTATCGGGATGGAGCAATCGCACCCTATGTGATATGGTGTGCTCTATGATGAATACTACTGAGTTGGCTATTTTCTTTTGGGGTTATGCACTTGAGAAGTTGCATACCTATTGAATAGGGTTCTAACCAAATCAGATGCCTACCACTCCATATTTGATATGGTATGGGAAGAGCCCATCTCTTAAGGAAGTTAAGATTTGGGGTTGTCCAGCCTATGTCAAAAGCAAAATCCGGACAAGCTCGAGGAAAGGACAATTCTGTGGAAGTTTGTTGGATATCCCAAGCATTCGCAAGGGAATATCTTCTACCAAACTGGGGAACAAAAGGTGTTTTTGTTTCTCAGCATGCCGCCTTTGTGAAAGGGAATTTCTTGTGAAGAAATTAGTGGTCATGAGGTAGAAATGGAAGAAGTTCCAGCTATACAAACTGTAGCTGATGATTTGGTAGAACCGGAGGATTCAATAGTTTCCAACGAACCTCAGCCTCTCCGCCGATCTGGTAGGGTTCCTCATCCACCTGAGAGATACTTCGGTTTCTCTATGACAGTGGGAGCGAGGATTGCATCATGAGATGATGACCCAACTAGTTTCGAGCAGGCCATCAGGAGTGAGGACTCTGTGAGAATGGCTGGATGCTTAGCGATCTGAGATGGAATACTTATACACCAACAAAGTATGGACTTTGGTTGCTTTATCTGAAAGTTTAAATCCTCATCAGGAGCAAGTATTTCTTGAGAAGATTACTTGGTGTACATGGAAAAGTTGAGACTTTCAAAGCTATGCTTAAATCCGTCCAGATCCTACTTGCCAATCATACATACCATGACTATGATATCTGGCGGTTGGGTGTCATGACAGCTTTTTTAAATGTTGATTTAGAAGAGAGCGTCTATAAGTACACAGCCAGAGGGCTTCGTAAACAGTGGGAGCAGCGGAAACGTGTGCAAGTTGTTTTATGCGATAAAACAGGCATTGCGGAGTTGGAACGTCTGTTTTGATGTGGTAGTCAAAGAGTTTGACTTCATCAAAATAGTAGATGAACCTTGTATATATAAAAAGGTAGTAGAGAGTATAGTGGTGATCCTCGTAGAGTACGTGGATGACATACTCTTGATAGGGAAGGAGTTTCCTATGCTACGCTCGGTCAATCTCCGCTTATCACAAGGATTCTCCATATAGGATCAAGATGATACCTCCTAAATCCTAGGTTTTATATCTATGAGATAGATCTAAATGGATGTTAGGTTTCTCACTAGTTGTAGTAAAATGGTATCAATAGATCCTGGGGAAAATCACTGGAAAGGGTTCCAGGGTGATAAGGACGACTGAATGTCAGTCGCAGGCATTATCTTTACCCTCAGTGGAGGGACGGTATGTTGGAAGAGTTCCAAGCTAGATACCGTGACTTACTAGACGATTAAAGGTAGGATACGTCGTTACCAAGGATTCTACCAAAGAGGCAGTCTGGATATATATAAGTTCATAAGATGAACTTCGTTCCAACCATTGTGTGACAATGGAGTTATGGGTTTGGCCAAGGAACCACAGTTCCATCAGAGATCCAGATATAATTCTTAGGCAGTATCACCTGATCATGGAGATGGTTGATCTCCAGGGAGATCGAGATTAGGAGAGTAGACACAGAGAACAACAGCGCGGATCCACTCATAAAGTCCTATTTCCCAGTAGAGACTTTTATGAGATGGTTGAGTATGAGATACTTCAACCACAGCTGATTGTTGGGTATGCGATACCACAACAGAAGGCCCTAGTGCAAGTGGGAGATTGTTAGTTATATGTATGCCCTAGAGGCTATTACTGTACATACGATGTATATTGTAGTGGATGCTTGGACATATATAGGGAGGACTTTCTTGCTCGACATGATAGTATGCTATCTGGTTGCTCTTTATCTTAACATGTATTCTGATTGTCTCTATGTTACATGTTGATAAAGCCCTTAGGATGAGTACTTGACTACCAGGATGAGTACTTGACTACCGAAACAGGGCATCGATACTCCAGAGTAGACTAGCGTATGCGCTTCTTGACCCATATGATGGGCGATGGATGATCCCATATCCATTGGTGTTTGACATCAGAGAAGGTATACGGGTGCTCAGTAGAGACTGGGTACACTGGACGGACTCGCCGAGAACTCCCAGATGGTATTATACCTCACATCAGATGGCAGTTCTCTGGTGACACTGGTACAGGTTAGTCTGTAGACCCGAGATCGTCATAGAGTCTTGTGTGATTCCCACTGTGCTTTGATTTCCATCATACCACGTCCAAGAGGGTGTGCAAAAAGGTGGCTTTTAGGTACAATCCCGAATCACATGGAGGCAATGAGCGATAGGAGGGGTTTCGTCTCTCCCGGTGTAGGGAGTTGATGTTGCGCTGTGTTCGATTGGCTATAACTGGAAATCCCTGGCCAGGGTTGATGAGATTTACTGGTAAGTGTTATCAGTAGTTTCTCGAACTGTTATAGATCTCATATCGACACGACTTATCAAGCTACTGGGGTCTGACGTTTACCACCCTTAGGCGAGATATGCGACATATCAGACGAAGAGACCAGAGTGTACGGGAGTGTTACTGATTGGATTTACGGGAGAAAGAACAGGCTTGCTTGTTGATCTTCTGATCGCTCAATACCTGGATGGCTGTTACGTTTAGCTGACCGCTTGCAGCTTGTGGGTGTTTGATATGATCATCACCTACTGTCGGCGTATTGACGATTCTGTAGAGTCCTACACAGAGATTTCCTGGCTCAGGCAAAATGGAGTAGGAGCACATATATGATATGTGCGGGACCGAGAACAATACGTGTATGTGATACCGTATTAGATTCTCGCGATATGAGTTATCGGCCGAGTATATGAGATATAGCCGGGTCATCGGATCAAGTGTTGATTCGATGAACTGATACAGATTATATTAGTCGGTTATTTGTGAAATGGCCGGATTATCGGATCAAGTGTTGATTCAGTAATTTAATGTATAATTATATATTTGATATATTAAATTACATTAACTAATATAAGCTCACTAAAAGATTCTTTTTCTCACTCGGGTAATACATTGATATATATGCGATATATGTTAATTGTATTATTTTATTTTGTTACAATAAATATTGTATATGTGATATATAATATTGTAACATGTTATGGTTATAAATGCAACATGATTAGTGGAGATTAAACATGGTTAGGGTTTGATTTGGGTTAATTTTTCTAGAAGCTTTGCTTTTGTTTTTAACTAAAGATTTTTTCTAAAGATATTTTGGAGATATTTGTTAACCCAACCCAACCCTTCACCATGGTTAAGTCTCTATATGGGTTAAGTTAGCATACTTAACCCATGGTTGCATTTCTAACCACACTCCAATTCATTATTCATCACAAATGAGTTCATCTTCTTCATCCTCCTTGCAAAGCTTTCTAGCTTTGAGTTTAGTGATGAAAATGAGTGAGATTAAGAAAATAAATGAGAGCTAAATTCCTACTTCATCATCCTAATCTATTCTAGCCATTTAGATTAGGGTGTTTACTTTGCTAATACTTGATTAGCTAAGCAAAAACTTGGGTTTGAGTTTCTTCAAGGTAGATCATCTTTGTTATCGAAGATCGGAAGCAAGCTTGCATCTTTCTCTTCGTGGAGCCTTTCTAGAGTCCGGGAACTTGATGATCGCAGCGAAGGGACCACAACACGGAGCTTATGAAGTGAAGGACCGGACTACAAAGGTTGTAATCCCAAACTCTTAGAAGTAAAGTTGTTTACTTACTATTTGTTTCACCTAATCTCTAGTCTAAGATCTTGGTTAGGGTTGTTCGGCACGTCTAAAATTTGAATCGAGCATGGTTGATGCCTTGTAGAACCTTGTGTGAGTGCCTAGTAACCCTACAAGAAAAACCGGTGAGCCCGGAAATTCCATGCATGTCGCCGGCCAAATTCCGGCGATGGGGGTTCTAATTTCTACTGTGTTCATGTTATATCTCATATAACATTCTGCAATTGCTTAAAAAAAATTTAGACACCTTAAAAATTTTGACAGAAACTGTGTTTTTGTATCGGGTGTTTCAGAGTTGTTTCGGTTTCGTACTTCTACAAACATCGTCTAATTCTCTAGCATGGCTCTGATACCACTGCTGGGTTCCATAGGTCGCCGCTGGGTTATGGGAGGCATCGACCATGCCATTTTTTAAAAATCGGCGCGCTAAAGAACCCTAACGCTAGAATCTAAACTAGAGAATTAGACAAACAAGCATGTAAACATCTTTACATCTAAGTGAACAAAGAATACAACCTTTGTAGACCGGTCATCCACTTCAATAGCTCCGTGTAGTAGTCCCTTCACTCCGAGTAGTGATCTCCCAGACTCTAGTGAGGCTCCATAAGGTGAAATGAACAAGCTTGCTTGAAGTCTTCATGGCCGAAGATGATCTACGTCGAGGAGACACTAACTCAAGCTACATCTTCACTAAGTGATGAACTTAGTGAAGAAACAACCCAATCTAAATGGCTTGTAGAGAAGAGGATGATGAAGTAGGAATTTTGCTCACTTTAGAAATAATTTTCTCACTATATTTCTTCACCTCTCATAAAACTAAAAAGCTTTTTGGAGATAAGGAAGAAGATGAAGTATGAATCAAATAATGAGAATAGTAACCATGGGTGAGTTAGTATCATATACTAACTCATGTAGAGACTAAACCATGGGTAAACAATAATGGTTGGGTTAATAAATATCTTCAAGTAAAACAAAATTAGTGAACTTGGTCAATGGTTCCACAAGCTTCAACCATGTGACAATTTTCAACTAATTTGATTAACTTTAAATAAACAAACCCTCACATTATTATAAGCATGGTGTGAGTCTCATACATCCATGAAGCATGTGGCATCTAGCATGACACAAAAGATGTATATTAATATATATCACATATATACTAAGTGTACAGTAGTGAGAAAAAGAAATGCTTAAGTGAGCTAATATTAGTTAATGTAAATTTATATATCAAATATATAATTATACATTAAATTATTAAATCAACACTTGATTTAATAATCCGGCTATATTACATACAACCGGCTAATATCAAATGTATCAACTTATCGAATCAACACTTGATTCGACAGCCTGGCTATATCACATATAACCGACCGATATCACATATCGCGAGAATAGAATACGGTATCACATACTCGTATTAATCTCGGTCCCGCACATATCACATATGTGCTCCTACTTCGTTTCGCTTGAGCCAGGAAACCTCTGTGTAGGACTCTAAAGACTCGTCAATACGCCGGCAATAGGTGGTGATCATATCAGTCACCCACAAGCCGCAAGCGGTCTGCTAAACGTAACGGCCACCCGGGTATTGAGCGATCAGAAGATCAACAAGCAAGCCTGCTCATACTCCTGCGAATCCAATCAGTAACACTACCGTACAGTCCGGTCTCTTCGTCTGATATATCGCATATCACAGCCTGGGGGTGGTAATCGTCAGACCCCAATAGCCTAATAAGTCATGCCGATGTGAGGCCCATAACTGTTCGAGAAACTACTGATAACACTTACCAGTAGATCTCAGCAACCCTGGCCAGGGATTTCCTGTTATGGCCAATCGAGCATAACGCAACATCAACCTCCAATACCGGGAGAGACGAAATCCTTTCCTATCGCTCATTGCCTCCATGTGACTCAGGACTGTACCCAAAAACCACCGTGTTGCACGATCTCTTGAATGTGGTAAGGTGGAAATCAAAGCACAGTTGGAATCACACAAGACTCTATGACGATCTCGGGTCGACAGACTAACCTGTACCAGTGTCACCAGAGAACTGCTATCTGATGATAAGTTTAATACCATCTAGGAGTTCTCGGCGAGTTCGTCCAGTGTACCCAGTCTCCACTGCGCACCCGTATACCTTCTTTGATGTCAAACACCAATGGATGTGGGATCATCCATCGCTCATTATATGGGTCAAGAAGCGTATAAGCTAGTCTACTCTGGAATATCGATACCTCGTCTCGATACCCCTACGACTAGGAACATTTGAAGGATGTACTTACCGACTACCTCTGCCCCACTAGTATGATCTGCATCATAGTCCTGGTAGTCAAGTACTCATCCTAAGGGCTTTATCAACATGTAATAGAAAGACAATAAGTGTACATGTTAAGATAAAGAGCAACCAGATAACATACAATCATGTCGAGCAAGAAAGTCCTCTCTATATATGTCCAAGCATCCACTATAATATACATCACATGTATAATAATGGCCTATAGGGCATACATATGACTAATATCTTGGTTGCTCACAGTGATGCGTCGGGAAAAGGTTTGGGTTGCGTATTGATGCAGCATGGTCGAGTGGTGGCTTACGCTTCTCGTTAGCTGAGAACTCATGAGAAGAGCTACCCCGTGCATGACCTGGAGTTAGTGGCCGTCGTGTTCGCCTTAAAGATTTGGAGGCATTACTTACTAGGCGAAAGGGTGGAGATGTACACGGATCACAAAAATTTGAAATACGTGTTCACACAGAAGAAGCTGAATATCAGGCAGCGCAGATGGTTGGAGTTGATGGCAGACTACGACATTGATTTGCAGTATCACCCGGGGAAGGTGAACGTCGTTCCTGATGCTCTCAGTCGCAAGTCGTCAGCTGCGTTGCCGACTTGTCAGAAAGGGATTCTCGATGACCTTCGGAGACTTGAGTTGGAGGTAGTTACACCGGGTGTGCCCGGACAGCTCTGGCAGTTGCAGTTTCAATCATCGCTTATAGACCGCATCAAAGCTGCACAGGTTGGAGACCCTCAGTTGCAGAAGTTCATAGGGTTAGTCGAGGCCGGTTTGAGGACAGATTTGCAGATTCACGAAGATGGTTCTCTAAGATTTGGCAGCCGGCTGTGTGTTCCAAAGGGGGGTATTCAAGATGAAGTCCTAGTTGAAGCACATAGTTCCGCTTACTCGGTGCACCCGGGTGGCACCAAGATGTACAGAGACCTGAGACAGCACTTCTGGTGGAACGGAATGAAGAAGGAGATTTCTCGCTTTGTCTCCAAATGTCTGGTATGCCAACAGGTGAAAGCCGAACATCAAAGAATAGCTGGGTTGTTACAGCCGCTTCCAGTACCAGAGTGGAAATGGGAGCACATCACCATGGATTTTGTGACGGCACTACCTCGAAGTCCAAGGGGGAACAATGCCGTCTGGGTTATTGTTGATCATCTTATGAAGGCAGCGCATTTCTTACCTTTCCGGGTCGGACAATCGACGGAGTCGCTCGCGGAAAAATATATGCAAGAGATTGTGATACTGCATGGGGTGCTCGTTAGTATCGTGTCTGATCGAGACACCAGGTTCATCTCCCATTTCTGGAAGAGCCTGCAGGAGAGTTTGGGCACGCGTCTCAAGTTCAGCACGGCCTATCATCTACAGACAGACGGGCAATTCGAGCGTACCATCCAAACGCTCGAGGATATGCTGAGGGCATGCATGCTAGATTTCCAGGGTTCTTGGGAAATTCACCTCCATTTGGTAGAGCTTTCATATAACAACAGCTACCAGGCTAGCATCCAGATGGCACCGTTCGAGGCTCTGTATGGACGGAAGTGTCGATCCCCTGTATGTTGGGACGATGTGGGTGAACGAAGGTTGTTGGGCCCTAAGCTAGTAGTGCAGACAGTGAGCAAAGTTCAGATGATCAGGCAACGGATCAAGGCGGCTCAGGACCGACAGAAGAGTTGGGCAGATGCTGGCAGAAGATCGTTGGAGTTTGGTATTGGTGACCACATGTTTCTGAAGATATCGCCTACTCGGGGAGTAATCAGGTTTGATAGTCGCGGGAAACACAGCCCCCAATTCATCGGACCTTTTGAGGTGCTACAGCGAGTAGGAGAGGTGGCTTATCGACTTGCCTTGCCTCCATCGCTAGCTGGTGTGCACAATACTTTCCATGCTTCTCAGTTGAGGCACTACGTTTGGGACGACGGCCATATTCTGGACTATTCGGAGTTGACATTAGGCATTGATCTGTCCTACGAGGAGCAGCCTACCACCATTCTCGATCGTCGGGAAAAAGTGCTGAAGAACAAATTCATTCCCCTAGTTCGAGTTTTTTAGGACGGTCGTTCTCTAGGGGAGTCTACCTAGAAACGTGAGGAGGACATCCGTGCACATTTTCCGCATCTGTTTGTATAGTGTTGTTGTTCCGTTGTTTCCGTTTTAATTTCGAGGACGAAATTTTTGTAAGGAGGGTAAGATGTAAATCCCCAGTTTCCATATATTTATTTTCCGTATTTTTTCAGATTTTTCCTAGAATTTTTACACATTTTTAAATATTTTTATTATTTTATTTAAATTAAATTCCGAACCTAAACTCTAAACCCAAATCCTAAACCTACCCCAAACCGACCTGACTCGCCCGACCCGACCCGACCCGACCCGACACATCGCACCCGCTTCCCTCTTCTTCTTCCTCGTTCTTCCTCCTTTCCCGCTCTTTTCTCCAACGTCCCCCTTTTCTCGTGCTCGCCCGCTTCTCGTGCCCACTTCCCCATGACCCGCGCTCGCCCCACGACCCACGCTCCTCCAACGGCTCCTCTCTTCTAGCGTCGTGGCAGCGAGACCCACTCCCCCGCAGCGAGACCCGCACCCCCACGCCTCGATCGAGTCTCTCCCTTACTTCACTCTCTCCTGATCTCTCTCTCTCTCGTCTTCCTCTCTCTCCCGTTCTCCCTCTCCCAAACTCAGCGTCACCAACAACCCACCTTCCCTTCATCGACCCACCGACGCCTTCGAGCTCCCAAGCCGACCCCAGCTCCTCCTCCTTCAATGTGAGCGCACCGCCACCATGAACCCACCGTCGACTTGCCTCACCCCCATCGACCAACAACCGCAAGACCCAAAACTCCAGTAGAACCCACTACGTGCCGAGCTTCCTCGCACACGAACGCGATCACCTCTGCTTCCACCAACGTCGGAGCTCCCCAACTCACCATCTCAGAGCCCCAAGCATCTCCATCACTGACGACCACCAGCAGCTCCACCATCGTCGGAGCTCCCCAACTACTCCACTGCGACTAAAACCCGCCCCCTGCACACCACTCCGTCGCCGACGAGCCGAGCTCTCTGCAACCGCAGCACCCGAACGCCTCACCAGAGTCACCGAGAACCCACTGCCGTGGCCGCCTCCTCGCCACTGCCGAGCCCAAGTACCCCCCCCCCCGAGCCAGCCGAGTCGCACATGTATCGTGCCGTGATTGCACCCGTGTCGTGACGCCGTCTCAAGTCGTGCCACCTTTGCCACAGGCAAGAGAAAACCCATCTCTTGTTATTCATGCTATTTTAATACTTAGGCTAGACAATAGTGTTAGATTATTTTTGTTATAAAGCAGTATAAATATATGCTTTCGACCGATTACTAAACACTGGCCTAGTGTTCGATACAAACTACGAACCAAAATATAATTTGTGATGGAAGAATTTGCGATAGTTCGATTCCGTTACTGATGGAAAATATCGTGTAAAAATTTTGATGCAAAATATCGTGTGCATAACTATGTAGAGTAGCCCCCTAAAAGCGACACAAAATCTGAACCTTACCGCGCATGTTACCCTGTTAAAATCATTGTAAATTAAATACAGTTTGGAACGCAACGTTCTATGGCTCATATAGAAGCCGACTCGATAACCTAAAACTATCCATAGTGTTTTTCTCGGCAATTTTAGATAAATGTAACGATACTTGGTTGCGAACGTGGCACTGGACTGCAGTCCGGGGCATCATTTTGTTTTGGATACCAGATTTTGAACACCTGTGCATCCCCTCTTTAGACTGAAAATGCATAGAGACCCATATGAATACATAGATAATTTAATTATCTAACACTTGAATCTGGTACCATTCCGTTTGACCATCGTTTGATATTTAATTTGTATTTTAGCGTACCGATGTGTTCTGCAGTTTCTGCAGTGACCTCTCTTACACTGCTACACTAAAGAGGACATAACTTCAATTAAAGAAATCATATTGATAATCTGTTTGATACTTTGGAAACCTAACGGATATAAATAGATTCCATTCAACTGGGTCAATACCTGAATCTAAACATAACCACTAGTAAACTGCTCGCGAAGTTGGACTTCCAGTTCTGAAACTGGAATTTCAGCAACCGATCGCTAATTTAAAATAATGATAAGTCCCTAACCTGAATTCCGGTTGACATGAAACTAATTTTAATGCTTAGATAATCAAGTGTACTTTGCACGTCTTTTATATTATTTCAGTCGATTCTATTCGTGTGAATTTTCATAAATTTTGCAAGTTATATGGTATCGGTCGTCATAGAGTAGTGAATATCTGTTCAGTGCAATTCTATCTATTTTCATGCTTGCTTTATACCTGGTGATCGTTCACATTGAGAACTAACGACTGTTTTGCATTGTCGATATAAGTGTTAGTGATTGGGTTGTGATAAACACGAAAGTGATATTGATAGGTGGAAAAGTGATTGAAAGTGAAAGTGATACATATTTGTTCACAACCCATCGAATACCTAAATTCATACTATAACCTGGGGAATGGGGAAATTAAGGTGGAATCGAACTCGTATTTAGTAAGGTATAGTGATTTAGAGGATGATCATTCGCTATTAGTGATATATATACATATACATACATTAGGTCGTGGGCCTAGCGGCACGGCTGGCAGGATTATGTTCCAGGCACAGAGGGTCGTAGTCTCGGGCATGCACGAGACCCTTATTAAACGTGAGCATCTTTTCCACCATTTGATTTCATTGACTTAGTGACCGACAAGTAGTGACATACACATCGTCCAGTTTACTGACATGATACCTATATTGCACTATTCATATTTAGTTGATGTTTATTATACTCATGTTCTGCATTTTGTTGCACTTCTCATGTTTAATAATATTGCATACCCATCATATATATATTTATTGCTATATATGTCATCCTGATGACCTCAGTGTGCATTCTCAGAGGATGAAGTGGATCCAGCCCAGGAGCAGGACCTGCCATTCGAGATCGCGGAGATCTAGACTGCTTCATCAGCGCCATCTCTTTTGCTTTCAGCACTTTGTGTCACGCCCCGCTTCCCGGTATACGGCGAAGAGAACGGGACTGGTCCGCTACGTATTTACCGTGAAATAAATACGTTAAGCATATCTAAGAAATATAAAAGTAAATACACAAGTGACAAGATATATAAACTGAATAACAACTTTATTTATTAACATTCTTTTGTACAATGTATGAAAAGTAAATACAACTGAAATAAAAGCGATGCCTAAACCATGGTATAACAGGAATGCAAAGTACTGAAAGGAAATGTGTACAATGAAACTAAAGCGCTGGGTCTTCAGCAAACTGATCCAAGTCTTCAGCAGTAGGCTCGATCTCTGACGTGTCCAAACTACCTGACGACATTCAAAGAAGAAAGAAAGAGAATGTCGTCAGCGAACAGGTCGCTCGGTAAGTCCCAAAGGTAAGAGGAAAGTAGAATAGACAGAATAATAAGGTATCTTTTAAAGTTATATTATCTTGTTGTAATGTTGTATTAACGCTGTTGTTTATAGCTTGGTACAGAAGAATGCCAGTATATACGAGAGGAGTCTCTATATGCCAGAGACTAGAGGCAGGTATAGTACAAGGAACCGTTTATGCCACGGTACAACAGCAACTGGATTCATGTTAGGTGTATTAAGTCTAACAGTCTCGTGCCACTTTTAACACCTTCCATACCAATCTATCCATCAAACCCTGTAGTGTCTTGTTTGTATTGTATTGTATTGTAAATTGTATTGATTGTATAATTGGATGACTGACCGAAACCATGAAATCAGTAAACGGATGTAACTGTAGAATCATGTATGTAACTGGAGAATCATGAAAACTGGATGATCATGTAAATGGAATGTATATCCATAGTTCAGTTCGGTCAAGTTGTATGGATTGATAATTGGATTCATGGATTCATGTTGAATTGTAATATTGAAGATTGTAGATTGTAGATTGTAGACTGTAGATTGTAGATTGTAAATTGTACTTGAATCATATTCAAATCAGATTATAATGAGACTCACTCTGAGTCAGTAAGTTGAAGTCCTGATTGTTTTGATGTTATCGGTAACCACTGCACATGGACGGCAGGATTTGTGTCTTTTTCCAAGACGATTACCTTATTGATAACACCATTATTAAGTTGTCTACCTTAAATCGGTAAGCACCCACTTCTCCGGCTCTCTGAGGCTCAAGAGATTGGTCTCGTTTAAACCTATGTTTACTAGGGTCCTTAGGGTAATTTATAGAACTTGAGGGGGTTTTATGTAAAAATACTTTTATATACTTTTCAAAATACACCCAAGTATTTATTATTCATCTTTAGACTTGTAATGAATGTAGATTTTATATTGTGATATTTCTAGTGAAAATATCCTAATTTCAGAAATAAAGGTATTTATTTGTAATATTGATTTGTATGGAATTCATGGTATTTTAGTGTAAAATTGATTCTTGTGATATTGTAGAAAAGGTGGAATATTTATAATACTTCAAAAATAGATATGTTTATGTTACATATACATATATTTATATGAAAATAATTTTTGTATATATCTATAATATTCTAGAAATCTCATTTTCTTAAGATGTCGTATTTTAAATCTTTCGAGACCGAATGCTCCTTGCGGAGGTCTGAATCTCGCACTACTAAGCCCGAGGATGTGCGATAATCCGCACCATCCCGAACGGGTTCCCCAAATGGGTTGTAGCGGCGCTTTGCAAAGATTTGTATAAATACTAATTATTAAGGAAAACGGTTTTATTAATTATGGTATTTAAATGAAAAAGTGTCGTTTTCCCGTATTCTATGTTCTAGGATCTCCTAAGTCAACTAGACTGCTCCTAGCTGGTCCAAAGCGAAAAGTTGTGAGATACCTCAAATCGCCTCTTCACCGCCAATTGTGGCCAGGTAAGTACAAGTGAAGAAAGAAGGGATCCGCTCACGAATCACCGTGAGACGGGCCTTTTAAAGTTACCTTTCTCACTTGTCTAGCCTAGACACCACAAAGTCAGGTTTAGGTAAACGACTGAATGCCCACAACCATCATCTGTCCTAATGATCGCGACAGTCCTTAATTGGCTGAGTCTAGATATTTTTTATTAGCTCAAAGGTTATTTATTTGTAAAGATGTATCAATAATAAATCTTTTAGAAATGGTTTTATTAAGTAAAGGGTATTTAAATGAAAATGTTTGTTTTCCCGTATTCTGAGTTCTCGAGGGTATCATGTTATGTTGTATATGAGTGTGTAAGGAGGTAGGTCGTTACCTTGTAATCAATTTAAAGATATAGCAAGTTTAATGGAGTTAAATGTAGAATTGAAACAATATGGTATTTAAGTGAAAAATACGATAAATTGAAATAGGCATCATTTTATGAAATGAAACTTGATCAATTTGGTTGATTAGTGTTTAATGGTCAACATGAAGGAGTTTAAGCATAATTGTATTAACGAGAAGTGAAGTTTTATAAGAAAACCGAATCGGAAATCGGATTTGTTCCGATTCCGTCGGGTTTTGTAAATCCGTATTTTTAGAATGGAAAAGAAAGTTAGAAATGGGACTTACGGGTTTTGGACAATAATGAGAGTGACATGGAAGGAGAGGAATCGCCGGTGCGTCACTTCGTCGCCGAGAGCTCCTAGAACGATTGCCGGAAGTTCGCCGGGAATTTCGCCGTAGCTTCGCTTCATGCTCGTTTTCAAAGTACACACGTTTCTTGGAAATTTTAGAGAGTTGGCTCAGAGTTTTGGGGTTAGAGGGTAGAGGGTAGGGGTGATATTTATAGGGTTAGGTTAGGGTTAGAGTAGATGAAGGGTTTTAAATAAAAAAATATAAAAATGTATTAAAAAATCATTAAAATAGAGTAAATGGTGGTTAATGGGCTCTCTGGAACCGATCTCTGTAAATGAAGCATGCAGGGGGTTTCAGAAGATGGAAAGTCTCACTTTTAGTGTTGACGACTCGGCCGACCGGCCGAGTCCGGCCGGCGGCGCAGGCCCGAGTCGGCCGGTCCGCCGGCCGACTCGGCCGAGTCGGGCCGAGTCATGGGCTTGGGAGGTGGGGGTCGCCTGGTGAAGCCTCTGGTACCTTCAGTTTTTCAGGTTCAGTAGAAAGTTTGGGAGTTATCTCGTGTGGACTGTTTGGCTTCTATAAAATTTAAAACAAATAAATATAAAAAATAATGTGGGGCATGGGATTTGAACTCTGGTGGCTTGGTTCAGCAGTGCAAGGTATTACCAATGAGCTACAAGCTCCTTCTTGTAATTATGGAGTGAAATAGATACTTAAAGTGGTAACAGCAACATTAAATACTCCAAGTATACTTTAAATTTAAAGCAAATTTATGTACACTAAAAATGGAGTTGTTACACTTTGTATTTCGTTGGTTAGTTTTATTTTGCAAAATAAGTGTATTTCGAACTCTTTTTATTGCAATGTAATAAAGTTGTGAACTGTGATTTTCCTTTACTCCAGTACTGTTTACTGACGACCATGTAATGCTAGAAGCCGAAGTGTGACTACGGCGGGATTATTCTCTGACCGTAGGAGCATGGCTGGCCTAGTTGTTAGTTATATGTATGCCCTAGAGGCCATTGCTATACTAGGATGTATATTGTAGTGGATGCTGGGACATATATATAAGGATGACTTTCTTGCTCGACATGATAGTATGCTATCTGGTTGATCTTTACCTTAACGTGTACACTGATTGTCTCTCTGTTACGTGTTGTTAAAGCCCTTAGGATGTGTACTTGACTACCTGGACTATGATGCGGATCATACTAGTGGGGACATGGTAGTCCATAAGTACATCCTTCAAAGTCCCTAGTCGTGGGTATATCGAGACGGGGCATCGATATACCAGAGTAGACTAGCGTATACCTTCTCGACCCATACAGATGGGCGATGGATGATCCCATATCCATTGGTGTTTGACATCAGAGATGATATACGGGTGCTCAGTGGAGACTGGGTACACTGGACGGACTCGCCGAGAACTCCCAGATGGTATTATACCTTACGTCAGATGGCAGTTCTCTGGTGACACTGGTACAGAGTAGTCTGTTGACCCGAGATCGTCATAGAGTCTTGTGTGGTTCCCACTGTGCTTTGATTTCCACCTTACCACGTCCAAGAGGGCGTGCAAAACGGTGGTTTTTGGGTACAGTCCCGAGTCACATGGAGGCAATGAGCGATAGGAGGGGATTCGTCTCTCTCGGTATAAGGAGTTGATGTTGCGCTGTGTTCGATTGGCTATAACCGGAAATCCCCGGCCAGGGTTGCTGAGATTTACTGGTAAGTGTTACCAGTAGTTTCTCGAATTGTTATAGACCTCATATCGACAAGACTTATCGAGCTATTGGGGTCTGACGTTTACCATCCCTAGGCAAGATATGCGACATATCAGACGATCAGACCGGACTGTACGGTAAGTGTTACTGGTTGGATTCACAGGAGTGTGAGCGGGCTTGCTCGTCGATCTTCTGATCGCTCAATACCCGGGTGGCCGTTACGTTTAGCAGACCGCTTGCGGCTTATGGGTGTTTGATATGATCATCACCTGCTGCCGGCGTATTGACGAGTCTTTAGAGTCCTACACAGAGGTTTCCTGGCTCAAGCAAAACGAAATAGGAGCGCATATGAGATATGTGCGGGACCGAGAATAATACCAGTATATGATACTGTATTTGATTCTCGCGATTTGTAACATTGATCGGTTATATGCGATATAGCCGGGTTATCGGATCAAGTATTGATTCGATAAGTTGTTACTATTGATATTAGTCGGTTATATGCGATATGACCGGATCGTTAAATCAAGTGTTGATTTAATGATTTAATGCATAATTATATATTTGATATATTACTTTGCATTAACTAGTATTGGTTCGCTTTAAATGGATTTTCTCACTTGGTTTGTGCACATTGTATATGTGATATACTTTTGTACATTAGTATGTATCATGTTTGATGATACATGCTTACTTGAGTTTGTGTAAAGTTTAAACCTTGGTTAAGTAAATGGTTAGGGTTTCATTTGCTTATTTATTCATTTATTTATTTATTTATTTTTGGAAATGATAAAGAGAAAATGGTGGCTTTCTTTGTTCTTTGCTTGAAGCTTCTTGAAGTTTCAAAGCATCTTTGACTAAGTGACCATTTTGTCTTCATGCTTAACCCTAACCCTTTAACTAACATTAATTTATTCTCTACACTTGACCATGGTTGCCATATGATAAGTATTCACATTATTTTCTATTTTTAAAAAAACTTATCATAACATAATATTCATCTTCTTCTTCTTCTTCACATGAAGAAACCTTGCTCCATCAATGGCAACTTGAGCAAATGAGTGAGAAATCCAATTCTAAAGTGAACCCACTTCCTATTTCTTCATCCTCTACCACTTGCCAAGTAGTATAGGGTGTTATCTTCACAAGTTTCATGACTTGGTGAAGTGGGAGCTTGATCTAGTGATGCCTCGACGTAGATCATCTTCGGCATCGTAGTCGATGACCTAGCCCGTCCATTTCTCCGATGAAGCCGACGCTAAAGTCCGGGATCCGTTATGGACAGCGAGGAGACTTCATCACGGAGCTATGGAAGTGGAGCACCGGATCTAGAAAGGTTGTATATCCGATCACTTAGTTAAGTTGTTAACTAGTTTCATTTGTCGCCTAAAATCTAGTTAACGATCTAGACTAGGGTTTCTCGGCACCGTAAAATTCAAAATTGGCATGGTTGATGCCTTGTGAGACCTCTCGTGTGTGCCTAGGAACCCTACAGTGGTATCAGAGCCTAGCTAGAGCCTTAGGCGATGCGTAGACGCAGTTTGAAGTCCGATCGAACCAAAACCCGAACCCGAAACGGCTCTCTGGACATTTTCTGATTTTGTGGAATTTGGAGGATTAAAAATACGCAGAAAACTAAGCAGGAAGTCCTAAGAATTACTGTGAAGCCCGACCACCTGAATCGATAGAAGCGCGGCGGAACCGCGGCAATAGCAAGCCTATTGCGGCGGTTCCGTGGCCACTTGGTCTCTTCATACAATTTTTCCTGCACAGTAATTCTTATATTGTGATGCTATATTTTCTGGGAATTTTTAATCTGAATTCAAGAGTTGAATTTTCTGGGGTTGTTTTGGGGTTTCGATGATTCGATCGGATTATCAGATTTTATCTATGTGGATTCCGGATAATTTTTGAATTTGTTAAAAAGTTCGACCAGATATAAATACCCAACTTTTCCCCTGTCGGGAAATTTCCAAGTGTTGGATTTTTCCGTAGTTTAACGATGTTCTAAGTAGTGCAAGTAACGCGATGGACCCTCTAGAAGACAACAAACCTTAACTCGATTATGTGACCGTCTTGAACTGCCCTTAGAACCTTCGGGTTTGGGACAGTACGGCGTGCCACATGTGAGGCGTTGGCTTGACCCTTCTACGGCTGGACCGTTGGTACTGAGGCACGAACTGAATGTTGTTAGACTTGTTTCATGTGTTGATCTATTCTGGGAAAACTTGGGTGTTCGATTGTTCGATCGGAAAGTTTAACATTTTCTATCTTATTCGGAATGTGATACAACAATTGGAATTCACAAGAAGTTATGAGATAACTGAATGAATGTTATAAACATAGCAGTTTAGTCTCACTTGATCGGTTGTCAAGGAATTTTGATGTGATCAAAAGTCCGTCGCAATCACGTAGCGTACGCGGATACTCGCCGGGTAAACTTAATAGACAGCCTCACTCCATAGCCCCGACCAAGAGACTGTAGGAGAACCCCGTCGCCGAAAGCATCCGTCCGGGTGCTCGCGGCAGCAGTGTTCCGCCTTGGTGCACTTCGTCGACGGTATCGGGGGTGCGGCCGTCTACTAAAGTTTGCGACGAGTATTCGATCAGGATGTCGGGAATATTGTTGAATTGCCCGACTTGATATTGAAAAGAGTTTTCGATAATGAGACTAAAATGCGGGGTTTATAATTGTTAGGCATGCGATGTCTAAGTATTTCATTTGATTAGGCATGCGATGTCTAAACAAGTTGCGGATTCCAACTGTTGTAGTTTTACACTTTCTTTTCTGCGACCGTAAGTGTAATATGTGAAATCGCCGGTTTCGTTGCTATATGTCAACGACAATTGGGATGCGCATATTTACTTACGTTGCTGACATGTGATGTTATGTGTTGCTGGATATGTTATATTGGATCGTCGTGTTTGAATAGCCGGGGGTTTTTATGTGAGATGAGTGTTTTTTCATTTTCATTCATGTAAAAACTTGTATGTAATATTCTTTTATTGGGGCACTTCCAGGTAGCGGAAGATGTCACCCTTTGTATATTATTTACTTTTCCGCACTAGGATAGACCCAAGGAGGGGAGCACAAGTAACCGGGTTCTGGAGTCCAGTGGGAGACCAACTCAAGGAGTCGAGTCCGGATCTCCTAACTCCAGAATTGGTAGGGTTGCCTGCCGCTCTCGTAGGGGTCTAGGGGTGTGGGTTTGGCTATTCATCACGACCGTGGAATCCGTGTTTTATACTGGCTCGTATTGAAAACACGGACGTCCTAGTATATCCAATATTTCATATGATTCTTCTGCTGCGATATCTGTGATGTGATCATGTGATGTTCTGTGATGGATACTGTATATAGTATATATGATATATTATATAGATGTTACTTATGTTTTACACCCGCGCTAGCCCTGCCCTGCTCTGCCGTTAGTTACCTAACCTAACGGTGCACGAGGGGACATCGAGGCGAATGCGAATGGCATAAGTGTACGTCGTATTTATCTGTGATGTTTAGGTACTTAAATGATGGGACTTCATTAATGTGATTAATGAAATAAAAAGAAACCTAAGATGTTGTAGAATCGAATTTCATAATAAAAACAGGTAGCTACAGTTCTTGCTTTGCACAGCGGTATATATGATATATCCTGCACCTTATTCGATCCCTTCACCGGGAGTGACTCCTTTAGCAATAACTGGCAGATGCTACACCCTTCGGTTTGTCTTTTGATAGCTTCTATAGTTTCTGCTATGCACAGTGATGTATATGATATATCCCGCACCTCATTCGACGAGGAAAGGACCGACGATCCCTTCACCGGGAGTGACTCCTTTAGCAAAACTAGAAAAGCCTCAAAAACACTCCATTTTAAAATCATTTGATTCTACAACGATATCAAGTTCATTACGCAATAGGTTTTCAGAAAAACCTGTCGTAGCCCTCCGTCATTTCAGATAAGTGGTAGTTAGTATTCGTGCTACGTTTGTTGGCCTGCGTCAAGGCGTAGTGTGCGGTAGCTAACTAGTATTTATCTGCTTATGCATATGATGCAGATTGGATTAGGGTAGTCGTGCGACTTTGTTGGCCTGCGTCAAGGGTCGTGCGGGTGGGTTTAATTCAATCAAGAAATGACGGGTTGAACTTGACTAGCGAACTATGGTTTGTTGGCCTGCGTCAAGGTCATAGGACGCTAGGGGTAAAATATTATCGGGAATTTCAAGTGTTGAAATTTGCAATGAGATTGCATACCTTCTATGAGATAGTTGGATCCCGATACCCGCTGCGAGTAAGAGTTACTCCTAGGAGAGTTTTACACATTACAATTAGCCGATCAAGTAGGTGTCTAGAAAGGTGTTAACGAGGTTACGCCTCTGGGAAAACGAGGTTTACATTAATTAGGTTTGTGCGAAAGCACAGGGGACCTCCCTTAAAGTACCGACACTGGCCTGGCTGAAAGATTGGCGAACTTGTAATGTGTAATTAATCCCGGCTAGTCTTTCCTTTTAGGGTTTGAAGGAAGATTTGATAAAAAGCAGTGGGAGCCATCCTGATTAGATAAAATAATAACCAATCTATTCTTGCAAGAGTGCATGCTGAGTGTTTTCTTCTCTCTCTCTCCAGGTAGCGACCATATCACGCCTTAATCAAGATAATAATACGGATTATTGACCGAACTCGCTTGTTATACTGAGCTGGGGAACGTTGGTCCCGCTCCACCTTATAATTGTTATAAGACAGAGCAGGAAATTGGGGAATACCAGAATTCCCGTGCCGCCCAAACGAAGAGAGTGCATGCTGATGCATCATCTTCGGGTGTGTTCATTACACAGAACTGCTTTTCAGTATTCTTTACGTCCTGGATATGAGATACCGGATCAGGATCCCGCATATGTAATATGTTACATGGGCTACAGATAGGTAAAGAACTGAGAACGGGTGATAAGTTTCATGAGACAGAGAACGGGGCAAGTGTTGCAGCCAAGTCTGTTGGTCACTGTCACCCTGTATTACCAATACATTGATTATGAACGAATGTTATTAGATACCGAACCTAATATACAAAATCATATCTGTCTCTTTATTAGTAAAGAAACGGTAAAATTTTGTATTGTTGGATAATGTTTTGAACATTTCCTATATCAAAAGTTGATCGGTTCAGGCACGTTATCTAAAAGCATTGATGTTCTAAATCAAACTACAGTTCTTTAGTATACGGAACACACACAAGAGGAAGAGTTCAGAAATGAACGAATCCTACTTGAGGCATTGTAGACTAGGTCATATCAATGCGACCCGACTAGCTGAAGTTACATGTAGATGCATATTTAAATCAGTTTGAATTTACATATTGTGAAACTTGTCAGTCATGTCACAGAGATAAGATGACCATAGCTCCGTTTACTGGAAACAGAGAAAGAGTTAGTGAACTCTTGGGATGATACATGTTGATGTATGTAAGGTCCCCTGTCTACACATGCCAAGACCGGTTCTTTATACTTCATTAAATTCTCTGATGATCTCTTTTGATTCAGACACATGTTCCTGTTGAAACACAAGTCAGAACATTTTGAGATGTTCACAGAATATAAGTTAGAAGTAGAGAACCAATACGGGTATAAGTATTATGTCCTTTGATGAGATCAAGGAGGAGAATACTTGAGCACGGAATTCCTGGACTATTCTAAAGGAGAATGAGATACTCTCTCAGCATTACTCCTCCGTATACACCATGGCACGATAGTATATCGGGGTGGAGCAATCACACCCTATATGATAAGGTGTGCTCTATGATGAGTACTACTGAGTTACCTATTTCCTTTTGAGAGTTGTGCACTTGAGAAGCTGCATACCTATTGAATAGGGTTCGAATCAAATCAGTTGCCTACCACTTCATATGTGATATGGAAAGGGAAGAGCCCATGTCTTAAGTCAGTTAAGATTTGGGGTTGTCCGGCCTATGTCTAAAAGCAAAATCTGGACAAGCTCGAGGCAAAGTCTGTAATGTAGAACTGGAAAGGTTCCAGCTATACAAACTACAGCAGATGATTTGGTAGAACCAAAGGATTCAGTAGATTCCAACGAACCTCAGCCTCTCCGCCGATCTAGTAGGGTACCTCACCCACCTGAGAGATACTTCTGTTTCTCTATGACAGTGGGAGCGAGGATTGCATCATGTGATGATGACCCAACTAGTTTCGAGCAGGCCATCGAGAGTAGGGACTCTGTAAGAATGGCTGGATGCTTAGCGATCTGAGATGGAATCCATATACACCAACAAAGTATGGACTTTGGTTGCTATATCTGAAGGGTTAAATTCCCATCAGGAGCAAGTATATCTTGAGAAGATTACTTGGTGTACTTGGAAAGGTTGAGACTTTCAAAGCTGGACTTGTTAAAGGTTTTCGTCATCGACCAGGCGTGGATAATGATGAAACCTTTTCCAGTACCTATGCTTAAGTCCATCCAGATACTACTTGCCACGGCTACATACCATGACTACGATATCTGGCGGTTGGGTGTCATGACTGCTTTTCTAAATGATATTTTAGAAGAGTGCGTCTATAAGTACACAGCCAGAGGGCCTCGTAGACAGTGGGAGCAGCGGAAACGTGTACAAGATGCTTTATAAGATAAAGCAGGCATCGCGGAGTTGGAACATCTGTTTTGATGAGATAGTCAAAGAGTTTGACATCATCAAAATGGTAGATGAACCTTGTATATACAAAAAGGTAGTAGGGAGTATGGTGGCGATCCTCGTAGAGTACGTGGATGACATACTCTTGATAGGGAAGGAGTTTCCTATGCTACGCTCGGTCAATCTCCACTTATCAAAATGATTCTCCATACAGGATCAGAGTGATACCTCCTAAATCCTGGGTTTTGGATCTATGAGATAGATCTAATTGGATGTTAGGATTCTCACTAGTTGTAGTGAGATGGTATCAATCGATCCTGGGGAGAATCACTGGAAGGGTTCCAGGGTGATAAGGACGACTGAAAGTCAGTCACAGGCATTGTCTTTACCCTCAGTAAAGGGACGGTATGTTGGAAGGGTTCCAAGCTAGATACCGTGGCATACTAGACGATAAAGGCTGGATACATCGCTACTTAAGATGCTACCGAAGAGGCAGTCTGGATATATATTTGTTCATGAGATGAACTTAGTTCCTCCCATTGTGTGACAATGGAGTTGTGGCTTATGCCAAGGAACGTCCGTCCCATCAGTGATCCAGACAAATTCTAAGGCAGTATCACCTGATCATGGAGATAGTTGATCTCCAGGGTGATCGAGGTTAGGAGAGTAGACTCAGGGGACAGCACGGCGGATCCACTCACAAAGGCCTTTTCCCAGAGAGAGACTTTTATGGGATGGTTGAGTATGAGATACTGCAACCACTGCTATCAGATGGCCCTAGTGCAAGTGGGAGATTGTTAGTTATATGTATGCCCTAGAGGCCATTGCTATACATAGGATGTATATTGTAGTGGATGCTGGGACATATATATAGGGATGACTTTCTTGCTCGACATGATAGTATGCTATCTGGTTGATCTTTACCTTAACGTGTACACTGATTGTCTCTCTGTTACATGTTGGTAAAGCCCTTTGGATGTGTACTTGACTACCTGGACTATGATGCGGATCATACTAGTGGGGACATGGTAGTCCATAAGTACATCCTTCAAAGTCCCTAGTCGTGGGTATATCGAGACGGGGCATCGATATACCAGAGTAGACTAGCGTATACCTTCTCGACCTATACAGATGGACGATGGATGATCCCATATCCATTGGTGTTTGACATCAGAGATGATATACGGGTGCTCAGTGGAGACTGGGTATACTGGACGGACTCGCCGAGAACTCCCAGATGGTATTATACCTTACGTCAGATGGCAGTTCTCTGGTGACACTGGTACAGAGTAGTCTGTTGACCCGAGATCGTCATAGAGTCTTGTGTGGTTCCCACTGTGCTTTGATTTCCACCTTACCACATCCAAGAGGGCGTGCAAAACGGTGGTTTTTGGGTACAGTCCCGAGTCACATGGAGGCAATGAGCGATAGGAGGGGATTCGTCTCTCCCGGTATAGGGAGTTGATGTTGCGCTGTGTTCGATTGGCTATAACCGGAAATCCCTGGCCAGGGTTGCTGAGATTTACTGGTAAGTGTTACCAGTAGTTTCTCGAATTGTTATAGACCTCATATCGACACGACTTATCGAGCTATTGGGGTCTGACGTTTACCACCCCTAGGCAAGATATGCGACATATCAGACGATCAGACCGGACTGTACGGTAAGTGTTACTAGTTGGATTCACAGGAGTGTGAGCGGGCTTGCTCGTCGATCTTCTGATCGCTCAATACCCGGGTGGCCGTTACGTTTAGCAGACCGCTTGCGGCTTGTGGGTGTTTGATATGATCATCACCTGCTGCCGGCGTATTAACGAGTCTTTAGAGTCCTACACAGAGCTTTCCTGGCTCAAGCAAAACGAAATAGGAGCGCATATGAGATATGTGCGGGACCGAGAATAATACCAGTATATGATACTGTATTTGATTCTCGCGATTTGTAACATTGATCGGTTATATGCGATATAGCCGGGTTATCGGATCAAGTGTTGATTCGATAAGTTGTTACTATTGATATTAGTCGGTTATATGCGATATGACCGGATCGTTAAATCAAGTGTTGATTTAATGATTTAATGCATAATTATATATTTGATATATTACTTTGCATTAACTAGTATTGGTTCGCTTTAAATGGATTTTCTCACTTGGTTTGTGCACATTGTATATGTGATATACTTTTGTACATTAGTATGTATCATGTTTGATGATACATGCTTACTTGAGTTTGTGTAAAGTTTAAACCTTGGTTAAGTAAATGGTTAGGGTTTCATTTGCTTATTTATTCATTTATTTATTTATTTATTTTTGGAAATGATAAAGAGAAAATGGTGGCTTTCTTTATTCTTTGCTTGAAGCTTCTTGAAGTTTCAAAGCATTTTTGACTAAGTGACCATTTTGTCTTCATGCTTAACCCTAACCCTTTAACTAACCTTAGTTTATTCTCTACACTTGACCATGGTTGCCATATGATAAGTATTCACATTATTTTCTATTTTTAAAAAAACTTATCATAACATAATATTCATCTTCTTCTTCTTCTTCACATGAAGAAACCTTGCTCCATCAATGGCAACTTGAGCAAATGAGTGAGAAATCCAATTCTAAAGTGAACCCACTTCCTATTTCTTCATCTTCTACCACTTGCCAAGTAGTATAGGGTGTTATCTTCACAAGTTTCATGACTTGGTGAAGTGGGAGCTTGATCTAGTGATGCCTCGACGTAGATCATCTTCGGCATCGTAGTCGATGACCTAGCCCGTCCATTTCTCCGATGAAGCCGACGCTAAAGTCCGGGATCCGTTATGGACAGCGAGGAGACTTCATCACGGAGCTATGGAGGTGGAGCACCGGATCTACAAAGGTTGTATATCCGATCACTTAGTTAAGTTGTTAACTAGTTTCATTTGTCGCCTAAAATCTAGTTAACGATCTAGACTAGGGTTTCTCGGCACCGTAAAATTCAAAATTGGCATGGTTGATGCCTTGTGAGACCTCTTGTGTATGCCTAGGAACCCTACACTAGTCACCCCTCGTATTTCGTATTTTGGGATGCGGGGCGTGACACATTTCCTATAAGCGGTTATAATTCAAGATCAGATCCACTATGACTCTGAAGTGATAGTTGTGATGTGTTAAGTAAAATGTTCAATGTACAGTACACCTTCACGATGCATAGTAGTCCATCTCTGCTCATCATTATGATTTTTCATAATTTCCATATTATTGTTAATTTTATTATTTGCGTAATTTATCATTTTTTGTTTTTATTAAAATTAGTGGGGGTTGTTGGAAATTTTAATAAAATAATTCCCATTAATAATGATATTTTATTGTAAATAATTAGTGTTTAGATTTTTAAGGTTTATAGCGTAACATCCTTAACTATAAATCCTTTGTCATCGATATTTAATTTGTGTTTCATTGGATTTAATAATTAGGCCATTTTTTGAGTGATTAAATCTTAAATTTTAGCCTTTTGACTATGCATGAATAATGATATTAAATGGGTTTATAATGGCCATTTTAATGGAAAAGACTAGTATGCAAGAGCTTGCATGGTGCAAGCCACATACAAGCCCTTGGTGTAAGTCTACGGTAGCGCCCCGGCCAATAATCTGAGGCCAAATGCGGAACAAAAAACTTTTACAACTGGCGCTATCGCATACTATAACCCGGATCTTGCCATTAACGCTAAACTAACAAACTGTAAAGAGGTAGAAAGGCTATACCGATCGATCCGTGTCCTTCGGTCTTTAGCCATCATCTCACGCTCCTCGCGGCATCTCCGATCTGCTGTCTCCTCGTCGAGGTGGCACCACGTCAACGAATCTTTATACAGGCTCCCGCCTCTATACCGAGGCAACTCGGACATGAAGTATGCTAACCGACATGTCCAAGATGAAGTAGAGAATGAGTGGAATACTTTGTCTCAATACACTCTTTGGTTCTCATCACATGAGAGGGTAAGAGTGGAGGTTGAAGAAGATGCTAAGGTTTGGAGAGTGTGAGCTCAAGAAGTAAATCAAGTGAGCAAAATAAAACCAAGCATATAACTTGTTTTTATCTTTTCTTTTGTGAGTAGATATATAAGGTTGTGTAAAGAAAATATCTCATAAAAATATCTCCCAAAAAATATCTCCACAAACCCTAAAATATCTACACCCAAAACAAAACATCATTAATTCTATCATGACTCACTTAGTGACTCATTAGCATGAGTCACTAATGAACATGCTAGAAGAAATGTGTCACCATGAATGAGTCACACTTTCCAAATCCAATAATCATTTAAACCAAAATGATTAACCCAAAAAGAAATGCAACTTCTAAAATATTCTCGTAACGAATTACGAGAATACCCCTCACCTGTAAATACATACCTGTATCTGTATTTCGACCGAATACGAATACGATGAGACTAAAATATTCTGACTCAACATAATACTTGGATCCGGCTTAAACCAAATCCCACCAGTATTATCTGTCCGAAATATGACACGTGCACAAATGCACGTGCAGGTTCGAACCCTGCCATAAAACCATACGGTCTCTACAACGTTTCGCCCGAACTTGGGAAACTATCTGTGGGGGACTCTAAACACTCGTCAGTACCCTGTCAGTGGGTTTAACCACAAGCACGTCAGCGGCACTAGCTGCGCGTAACGGCTGCCCATGTACTGACCGAAAGGGAAGCTGATGAGCGAACTCATCCTGGAACCCTACTGAGCCTATCAGTGACAATATCTGTACAGTCCGGTCCGTTCGTCTATGAGCATCGCATATCGGGCCTAGGGGCTGGTAACGTCAGACCCCCAAAAGCTGTATAAGTCGTGTCGGAGGGTAGCCCTGAACACCCTGAGAAACTACTGGAATACCTACCAGTAATTCTCACCTGCCTTGGCCAAGGACTTAGTGTAATGGCTCTCCTAGACACAGCGCGATCTCACTCCCAATACCGGGAGAGACGAATCCCCTGTCGATCCACTCATTGCCCCTATGTGGCTCTGGACTGTACCTGATTGATACGAAAAAAGTATTTGTTTGTAGTTAACCGCAATCAGAACGGTGTCGCGTATAGCTAGACCGAGATGAGTACGGGTCGTCCTCTGGGAAACATGGAACCTTTTACTTTTACTTTAGATGTGTTGAGAAAAAGAGGAGGGATAAAAGAATTTTTATAGAATGGTTTCTAGATCTACGTTAAACAAGAATGTAAAATATAGATCTAGATTATTTTAGAGATGTAGATAATATAATAAGAGGGCTTGTAGGGTTCGTTAGGATTTAGTAGTTATGGACGATTAATTAAAAGTTACCCCTTTTATCCATTAATAGATTTAGAACTAGAACGACGGTGATGCGTGTAGATTAGGGTTTCTGGAGTAAAAAGGAATCCTACTCTTAACCCTTATCTCGACACGGAACTCCGTTCATATCTAGCCTTTACCAAAACAATCATTAATCTAATCTCTAATCGCGGTCGGAACTAGCAAAGAATTGCTAGCGTGCCCGATTAGGATGTTAATGATTCTTTTGATAAAGTTCCTAAACTTTATAGGACTTTAAAAGGGTTTAGTTATTTTCATCGTCCATTAGCCTACCCTAATCCTACGAACCCTAACAAGCGGAGAATTACCCGTGCATGTTGGGAGAAGAAGATGAAAAGACAGAGAGGGAAAACATAATGTAAATGCAAAAAGAATTAAATAAAATAACTACCTTTATTAATCAACTTGAACAATCTACACTTTGATTCCTTAGAAAATGATTACAAAGACTAGTTTGCTTCTCGATCTCTTCCAAGGAGGTAGACGAACAGTTGATGATCAGCCTGGATGCGTGAGCGTCTGGGGCTTCGTGATCTTTTCTGCTTGATACCTTTTCCAAGGGGCTCTCGGTGCCTTTTTATAGTGCCAAAGCCAGAATACAAGCTTCAATATTAGGTAAAATTTAGAAAAGATTTTCCCCAAATTTTCTGAGCTTCCAATTCCATAGATCTGCGGCGGATCCGCGGCCCAAGGGTGGTTATGGCCGTGGATCCGCGGCCATATAATCTCCTCCGCTTATCATTTTTCTTGGGCTCTATAATTGTGACATGTGGACTTCTCTGGAACCTTTGTATTTCAGAAATCTTCTCGTGGTTGCTGCAAGACTTGGTCTTCAAGTTTTGATTCTTAATTAGGCAAGTCTTCTTCAACAACTTGATTTGCTTGATTCTAGTCTTGGAAAATTCTGCACAACTTGGAAATATTCTGCACAACAACTCAAATAAGATTTAGTAGACCTTGCTCTACTAGGGTTTGGTCAATGAATTTATTTGCATACATTTTCCTACCAAATACTAATTAAAATATATTAACACATGGAAAATGGTGTTTTTACACATAAACCCCCATATGTTTGATATATTATAATAAAGTCCTTTTTTAATATGAAAATGGTAGGAAAAATGTAATACAAATGTGCAGTTTTATCAACTGAACAAATACCCCCAAACTTATCTTTGATCGTCCCGAGCAAACTAGTTTATTCAGGAGGAGAAAAAGAAAGGAGAAAACTAAGCACACTTTCGTAGGCAGACACGATTGCACTGAGCACGTGCAACAAGCCGTTAAACCTCTAGGTGTCCCTAGTAGGAGGAGTGTTGTCTCCTGAGGGTTTTCAGCGGATTACACCCACAAAATCCTATAACAAAAGAGAGATGGTGAAATTTACATATAAAGATAAGAACCATAAAAGAAAGACTTTGAAAATAAGAGTTTCCAACTATACTAGCTTTTCAGTTGTCATGAGCCCTATCTTAATAGTCATGAAAAAATGTTAGAAATCACATCATCCCTCAATAAAACATCGTCTTTATTCTTCATTCCTACCTTTCATCCAAACATTGATCATATAACCCCACGTGTGTGTAAAGAACATCCCTACACTCGGAGAATTCAATTCAAGCTATCATATTCTTGTCCATCTACCTTAGTACTTTTTAATTTGATGAATATTTAGATTTGCTCACACATGTTCATGCGATCGTTAATACTTCTTGAGGTACTAACCGGCCGATTACTCATGTGTTTGCTGATTAGGTGATATTATTTTCCTCGTCTTGCACCACCTAAGGCTTAGCAGTGACTCCCAGACCAGTTGGCCTTAGGGCACTAGGTGAAGAGGCACCCTCGCTGTATTTTTTTTATTGTTGCCTTGGCGATAACAAAACCAGTGTTCATTTTTTTTCACCATTTTTATATTTTCTTTATTTTTTTCATTTTCTTCATACTTTGGCTTTTAGACAAGAGCATTTCAAGGTATGCTCTACTATCCCGAGTTTCAAGACGTGTGTAAGTGCAAATAGTAGGGTATCAACATTCAAATGTTTGGCTTCCAGAATAAAAACTATTTTTCAGACTTATTTTTATCCTCAGATTAGTGACTTCCTTCATCTTACTAACCCTTAGGACAACAGCTCATAACTACTTATTACTAGTTCGTTTAAGAAAACTTCTAATTTTCTTGGTTTTCTTAAACTATTCCTATCTTTTGGATGTAATTTTTCACTTTCTACTCTTTTGTTATAAAAGAAATTTTTTTTTTAAAATTGTTGAAAATGTTGTGCTTATGCAAAGTATGATGCAAATTGATGTGTAAATAAGCACAAACCTCCCCCAAACCTGTTTACAGCAGTGTCCTCACTGATGTCATCCGTTAAGCTCAAAAACTTGTAGACTTGGGAGGAAATTATTAATGGGGGCAAGAATATATGAAAGTGAAAATCCTCCCCCAAACTTATTATAGGCTCACAATTTTGTAAAAATCATTTTCTTTCAAGAGCCAAAATATACCACCCCCCCCAAACTTGAGTTAAACAATTTTAATCTTTTAAAATCACACGAGGAGGTCAAGGTTATTGGTCAATGCCAAGCTTTGCAAAGACCGAAGGTCAACACCAACCATTCAAAAATTTTATCGATGAAGCACCAAGGTTGGTGGAAGAACATGTCACCTATTGACGTGAAGAAGTGGGGAGGTGACAAGAGGTATAATGGAAAAGGATTGCGTCTCAATTTGGAGAGACGACACATTGATAGTGATGATGGATTACTCGCATTATCATGATTGTCCAAAAGAAGGGGTGGAGGTCCAATTTCTTCATCTTGGAGTTGATTCATCTCAACACCCGTGTCTTGTAAAAATGCGAGTTCATCAGCGAAAATTTCCTCAAAGCTTTCATCGATACCCCGAAGAATAATGTCATCAGAGAAACTGGGGTGATCGTCAGACTCTATAAAAAGTTCCTCATCGGTGTTAGATGTTGACCCGGACAACTCGGTGGAAGAGTCCGTATCAAGCAACAACATATGAAAAGAGTCAGTATCATGAGCTTGATCAAATTCGCTGCTGTCGACATCCATTAATTCGACAGAACACACATGAACATAGGGTTCGGAGGGTTCACTTCCCAACTTTTAAATGTTAAGCTCAATTGACTTCTTTCCAAAGGATAGGGTCATAGAGCCGTTTCTACAATTGATTACTGCGTTGGAAGTGGCCAAAAAGGGTCGACCAAGTATCACCAGGATTTGATTGCTTGGGTTCGCCACAGGTTGTGTATCTATAACGATAAAGTCCACAGGGAATATGAATTCCCCGACTTTGATTAACACATCCTCTAGCTCACCCCTAGGTTGGGTGATAGATCGATCGGCCATCTGAAGAGTGCAATGCGCAGGTTTTAACTAACCGATCCCTAATTGCTCATAAACAGAATACGGAAGCAAGTTAACACTAGCACCTAAATCGAGTAGAGCACGATTGATATTTTTACCCCCAATAGAAATTGAAATTGTAGGACTTCCGGGGTCCTTTCGTTTCTTGGGTAGTTGTTGTGTAAAAGCAGTGCTCACATTACTCGCAAGGAAAACTTTTTTAGTTACTTGAACTTTTCTCTTCCTAGTGCACAAGTCCTTTAGGATTTTCGCATATGACGGAACTTGTTGAATAGCATCTAGGAGAGGAATGTTTATGTTAACTTGCTTAAAAATTTCCACAATCTTCTCCATTTGTGGACTTGGTCTGTTGCCCCTTAGCCTGTTTGGATAAAGTGCTTTATCAATAAGGGTTTGGTCCAACATTGGAGAGGATTGTGGGGACGGATTCGATCCCAAAACTGGAGAGGGAATCGACTTAGATAGATCTGGCGAAATGGGCAAAGGGTTCGAGCCTTGGGGAAAACGGAGAATAGGCTCGGGTGAAGGTGGGAGACTAGACGAATTAGGGGAAGAAGAAGAAGCTGGGGTATCATTGGTGTCACTATCATCGCATTGCTCACCCACTCGGTTATTCAGCACTTTTCCCGATCTCAACGTGGTAACAGCACTCACATTATAACTTTGTGAGTGGCCAGGATTAGGTATAGGTTGAGATGGGAGTTTCCCTTTCTCTCTCGCACTCATTGCGGCGTTTAACTGTGCGATTTGGTTTTCTAATGATTTAATACTCTCACCATGGGAGGCGGAGTTTTTCGTTATGGTATCAATAGAAGACCTCATCTCAGCCGAAATTTGCATGGATTGTTTCATAAACATATCCAAAGTTTGTGCAAGTGAGTTGTCAGTACCGGCCACTTGTGGTGTAGAAATGTTGGCCGGATTTTGGAAATTCTGTGACTGAAAGAGGGGCTGATTCTGTGGTTTTGGTTGCTGTGGAGGAGGTCTTTGATAATTACTTTGTTGGTTTTGATTCCAAGCAAAGTTAGGATGGTTCCTCCATCCTTGATTGTACGTAGAAGAATAAGGGTCGTTTCTAGGTCGCTGCTGAAAAGTAGCATTAGCTTGAAACGAAGCATTCATAGGACATTCTTCCGTTAAATGTGAAGGATCCGAACAACAACCACAGACGGTCTTAGGAAGCGTGACCTGATTTAGGGAGAATGATGAAAACTTGTTTTCAAACAGCGTCGAGTTTCTTCTGTATCGCTGCCATTTCGGCTTTTACTGCGATAGAAATATCGAGCTGGTGAATACCTCCCTTAGTTGAAGGTGGTCTTACGCTTTCCCACTGCAACGTGTGTTCAGCAAGGTCTTCCAGATATTTCCAAGCTTCACCGTCATCTTTAAACATGAAATTGCATTGACACATTGTTTCAAGCATCTGCTTTGTCGCTGGATTAATGCCCTCATATATAATCTGACATAAATCCCATCTTTGTATTCCGTGATGGGGGCATTGGACAAGCAGATCTTTGAAACGTTCAAAGCACTTCCAAAATGGTTCATTGGGAAGCTGGGTGAACTGGTTGATCTCGCTCATAATGTGGGCAGTCTTATGATTTGGGTAAAACTTCTTAAGAAATGCTACGACGAATTCATCCCAATTAGTGATAGAGTGTGCGGCAGTATTATAAAGCCATTTTTCTGCCAAGTCGCACAGTGTGAATGGGAGAAGACGTAAGCGCATAGCATCTAAAGTTAATTGTGAAGTACCCATCATTACGCATACGTTTTCGAATTTGGTGATGAAAACGTACGCGTCTTCCGACTCAAGCCCGTGAAATTTGGGTAGCAGGTTGATGTAGTGGGGTTTAATTTAGAAATTATCCCCGTTAGGTGGTGGAAGAGATAGACAAGTAGGAAGGGGACCACGGATAGGATAGCACCTCTCTTGGAGAGAGATGCGCGGTGGATTCTGCTCACCTGCGGGTGGTGGCAGCGTGGTGTTATAATTAGATGGAGTGCCGTCCATCACGGTCAATGTGGTGTGTGGTGGGGGAAAAGAAGATGAAGAAGTACCGACTTCGGCGTCGATAGCAGGAACACGGACAAGACGGGCACTAGGATCACGTGTCCAGCCGAGCATGCACTAAGTGGGTTTAGTGCAAGTGGCAGCGTGTGTGTGGTTTAAAAATTGGTTTATTTTTGAAAAAGTGGGACTCAAGACAAACCACCCTAAGATGCACAAGCAACCCTAGAACTAAGGTCACCTAGGTCCAGTCTCTAGACCGCTCCTAGACTTCCAAAGGACAAGCCGCAGGATCAATCCTCTACCGCCTCCGTACTACCCTTGTAGCCAGGTAAGTGCCAGGTAAGTGGGAAGGAACCACGTCGTGGGCCTAATTAAAAACCACTAGCCTTTGTCACACTTGCCTAGGCACTACAAAAGTAATGCGGATAAACGATAGATTACCCACGACCTTCCTCTGTCCTTATTGAGCGCGACAGTTCTTAGAGTCTGGTCTAGATATTTTTTAAATTAATGAAGGGTTGATCTATATGCTCAGTTTGTGATTTGTGGGGCTTAGGAAGGGTGATGAAATCCCCACCTAATCTTGATTTGGTCTTTGCCCCTTAAAGTCCGTATTAAATATGCAAAACAAAACCAATCACAAAACTTTTGCAAAAATATTTTTGAGCGGCGCAATTTTGCAAAGAATCCTGCAGAAGATAGATTTTATTGGATTTGAGGGGATAGAGAAAGAGTTGAGAAAGATACCAGTGGAGTTTGAACCCTAGATCCCCTTAACCTGCCGCGATTCCGCCGCAGATGCTTCTTTGTACCGCGGTTCCGCCGCGAGGTGGAGAGAACAGTCGATGAAAATTTTTCTGTGGCCTCCTTTGCTCCTCTGGATCTCGATGAATGTCTCTGTCTTCTGTTTTCCTCAATTCTGTGACTCCAGATTTCCTCGCAAAATTCACGCACAAATCGTTAAATATGCAATTTGCAGTTTTGTGTTAATAATGATATGAATCTTCTAAGAATTCAACACAAATAGTAAAAATAAAAAATTACGCACGTATCCCCGGCAACGGCGCCATTTGATTGATACGAAAAAAGTATTTGTTTGTAGTTAACCGCAATCAGAACGGTGTCGCGTATAGCTAGACCGAGATGAGTACGGGTCGTCCTCTGGAAAACGTGGAACCTTTTACTTTTACTTTAGATGTGTTGAGAAAGAGAGGAGGGATAAAAGAATTTTTATAGAATGGTTTCTAGATCTACGTTAAACAAGAATGTAAAATATAGATCTAGATTATTTTAGAGATGTAGATAATATAATAAGAGGGCTTGTAGGGTTCGTTAGGATTTAGTAGTTATGGACGATTAATTAAAAGTTACCCCTTTTATCCATTAATAGATTTAGAACTAGAACGACGGTGATGCGTGTAGATTAGGGTTTCTGGAGGAAAAAGGAATCCCACTCTTAACCCTTATCTCGACACGGAACTCCGTTCATATCTAGCCTTTACCAAAACAATCATTAATCTAATCTCTAATCGCGGTCGGAACTAGCAAAGAATTGCTAGTGTGCCCGATTAGGATGTTAATGATTCTTTTGATAAAGTTCCTAAACTTTATAGGACTTAAAAAGGGTTTAGTTATTTTCATCGTCCATTAGCCTACCATAATCCTACGAACCCTAACAAGCGGAGAATTACTCGCGCATGTTGGGAGAAGAAGATGAAAAGACAGAGAGGGAAAACATAATGTAAATGCAAAAAGAATTAAATAAAATACTACCTTTATTAATCAACTTGAACAATCTACACTTTGATTCCTTAGAAAATGATTACAAAGACTAGTTTGCTTCTCGATCTCTTCCAAGGAGGTAGACGAACAGTTGATGATCAGCCTGGATGCGTGAGCGTCTGGGGCTTCGTGATCTCTTCGGCTTGATACCTTTTCCAAGAGGCTCTCGGTGCCTTTTTATAGTGCCAAAGCCAGAATACAAGCTTCAATATTAGGTAAAATTTAGAAAAGATTTTCCCCAAATTTTCTGAGCTTCCAATTCCATAGATCTGCGGCGGATCCGCGGCCCAAGGGTGGTTATGGCCGCGGATCCGCGGCCATATAATCTCCTCCGCTTATCATTTTTCTTGGGCTCTATAATTGTGACATGTGGACTTCTCTGGAACCTTTGTATTTCAGAAATCTTCTCGTGGTTGCTGCCAGACTTGGTCTTTAAGTTTTGATTCTTAATTAGGCAAGTCTTCTTCAACAACTTGATTTGCTTGATTCTAGTCTTGGAAAATTCTGCACAACTTGGAAATATTCTGCACAACAACTCAAATAAGATTTAGTAGACCTTGCTCTACTAGGATTTGGTCAATGAATTTATTTGCATATATTTTCCTACCAAATGCTAATTAAAATATATTAACACATGGAAAATGGTGTTTTTACACATAAACCCCCATATGTTTGACATATTATAATAAAGTCCTTTTTTAATATGAAAATGGTAGGAAAAATGTAATACAAATGTGCAGTTTTATCAACTGAACAGTACCCAACTAAAACCTGTTTGCACGACTCCTTTGAGCCGTGGTAGGGTAGTAATCTAAGCACAGTGGGAACTCACACGAGACAAATAACGACCTCAGGTCGATGAACTAACCTGTACACATGTCACTAGGGAACTGCTATCTGACGCTAGGTATAATACCAACTAGCATGTTCCCGGCGAGTCCTGTCCGGTGCACTCATAACCCAATGAGCACCTGTATACATCTTAGGTGAACCAACTGACACCAATGGCTTGTGAGACCGCCCACCGCCCCTCGTCGGGGTCTCGACTGTATACACTAGTCTACTCCGGAGTATCGATGCCCTGTCTAGAAACTCCCACGACTAGGGACCACTTTTAAGGATGTGCTTATAGACTACCCAACTCTCACGTATATGATCGCCATCATACTGTTAGTAGTCAAGCAGGATTCTAAGGGCTCTATCAACGTGTAATAGTGAACAGTAATGTCACCTAAAGCTTTACACGATGATAAAGGCAAACAAGATAGCATACTATTATCTCGAGTAAGAATGTCCTACCGGTATAGGTCCTCCTCAATCATTGCAATCACGTGCCTGCGATCCAATAATTGACTTTGAGGGCACTACATCCAACAATCTCCCACTTGCACTTAAGGCTAATTATTGCGATGTCGCATACTTACAGCCCATGTGATACCGAACACCCAACTCCTCTACTAATCAGTTTCACAAAGCCCGTTTGTAAAACTATTGTGTTCGAGAAATAGCCTCAATGAGTGGATCCGCCCTGATATTTTTTTCTATTTCTCTCTTAATCTCAAGTTCGCGGAGAAAGCCATCTACCGAATTGAGTAATACCTGTCTTAGAATATGTCTGGATATCTGATGGAACCTAGTTCATAAATGAACTCCAAATCCAAACTTCTTAGACTGTATCGTCAACTGAACCTAATCAGTATCCTGCACCATGCCTCCCACAGTATCCTGTTGGACCACCCGTCCAAACTACTGCCCCTCATCAGAGGGAAAACTATAACTCTGGCAGTTACTCTGTCATCCATATCACCTTGGAAGCCTGGAATGATAACCGTCCCCGAAGGAGGCTGCCGTCATCAAATCCGTAGAACATCCACTTATGTTCTAAAACTGCTTTCGTATGTTTCTCCAGGATTGGATTAATTTAAACTTATTGCATCTAGTGCAAAAACAACATCTGGTGTGGTACTTGACATCTCATGATTGACTCAATTGTCTAAGCAAGTGATATGCCAATCATACACATCCCTCTCCCCTTTAGTCTGTAAGACACCTTTAGAGAGGGAGACTCCATCACCTGCAGGTACACCACCATGCCAGGAGTCGTCCATTCTAAAACACCTTTAGAATACAGTCTAAGTACCCAAATTGGGAAACTACCCAAATCTAGATCTAATAACCAGAATGTCTGATATTATATCCATATCCTGTGTGGAGAAACAACTGTGTGACAACCACAGTATAACCGATCGTAGTATAGGAATTTTACTTCCTACTCTGTGTATGTCATCCAAATAACAGGACATCACACCCTACTACCTTCTTAACTGATCCATCCCCTATTCTGATGAATTCAAATACATGACTGTCACATCAAAAATAGATGATCTATCTCCGCTATATTTGCTTCAGTCTATAAATAGACATAAGCTACTTATCCACTATTCTTCCGCTGCTCCCACTGTCCACAACAACCCTCTGGCAGAATAATATATACGTGCACTTCTAAAACTAGTTTAGAACGACGCTATACTCATCCTCCTGCCGGGTCTCATAGCCTGGAACAACAGTAGTGTCAAGTCTGGGTAAACAAGAACCTCCTTGTCACCGTTCTTGAGGCTACCAAAGTACCTCTCGGGTGCCTGAAGTTACCCATTATATCTGCGGAGTGGCTAATGGAATGTCAAACTTGATTGAATCTTTAGGTCCTATTAAATTTTCCTTAATCGTTTGCGGTTCTGGAATCACTTCCAGTTCTACCATACTCCCACTACTGTTTTCTCAAAAAGTCCATTTTACCAAAACTGTGGCGAGTCAAGAACAATATAGCCATTGATCTTCCAGATGGTAGAAAGTCAACCCTCGTCATAGCCTGGGCCAACCCACAAACTGCCATTACAGAAACGTGCCTTGAGTTGTCCAGAGTCTGGTTTTAAGTATAAGCCGGACAACTCCCCATACCTTAACATCGTTAAGATATGAACCATTCTATATCCAATATAGAAACTTTGGCACTGATTTAATTGGAACCAGATTCAAATCATGCAGCTGTCTCCAGTGCATGTCAACTTAATGGAAAGAGGCCGATCGGCATTACTCAACTTAGGAATGCATCCAATTATGAGTAACGTGAAAGAGAAACAAGTTTCTCTAAACCATTACTATCAACTGAATACCAATCACAAGTATCTACATTTTCGATCTCTTTGAAGAATCCCGATACTTGCGATACTTGGTTCTCTACTTTATTCTTATACCCACAACTTCTCAAAACTTAGACCTTGTATTTCTACGAAACACTTGTCTAAAAACTAGAGAAGTTATAAGTAAACAGAACATAGTACGAGGACCAACCCCTTTGTCCTGATGGACACTGGACAACATACAATACTCTGTATGAGTCCCCTGAGTTGAATAACTCAAAACCTGTGCATCGTAGGCTGAAAACTGTACTTATGGTTAAGAACTACTCCGCTGTTCAATGCTCCTTATCCAATCGTCAACTGATATAGGTAAATGTCACGGACATAATTTCAAAAAGTTATATCTCACTTTATAAAAATAAACGTACAGATATATCAGTTTGAAATTGGTGCACAACAACAGATACTCAAAACCAAATACTTGCCGTCCGGCAGAAACCCAGGCGATTTCCTCAAATATCACCAATTACAACGAATTCCGATATAATGAGGATGATCACCTAATTCCCAATAACTTACTCCCACTCATCATCTGTAAAACCATGCAGATGTGAGAATCATACCTGGTAAATATATACCCTGGAGTAAGTATCTAATCGGGAAATCAGTTTTCCTTTAACAATGCACAGTGAAACTGAAACATGAAAATGTTTCGTAGGGGTATCCTGGTATTCCTAGTAATGCCTCTTCCATAATCTAATTCATGACTGTAACCGTATATTTTTTTGGCCATATCTCCAAATCCCTTTATTTGTTTTTAGTCGTTACCTTCTGTACACCATCGTTAGGCTAAATGGTTTTCTTCCTTCCCTACCGCTCGACACCAGCCTATGGTTTGGAAGAAGACTATCCAGTAAGCATAATAGGTGTACTCTCCTAATCTTAGGAGTACTCGCAACCCGAGAGAAGGTGATGATAAAAGACAACTGAATAATACCTTATTCTATTTCTCCTGAACTGGAGAAAAAAAATCAAAGGTGAAGTAGGAGTGGCGATGAACTACGCGGTTTGGTCGTGAATGATAGCAGTCGCAATTTACTTTGCCCTCTTTCTAATCCCTTTATTTTGTCTTTACTTATTACCTTCTGTACACCCTACTTAGGCTAATTGGTTTTCTTCATTCCCAACCTTTCGGCACATGCCTATAGTTTGGAAGAAGATTATCCAATAAGCGTAATAGGTGTACTCTCCTAAACTAAGGAGCCCTCGCAACCTGAGAGAATGTGATGATAAAAGACAACTGAATAAACCAATTCAATTTCTCCTGAACCTTGATCCATCCTCGAAGAAGTCCCTTCGAGTTCGTATATAACCATACGATGGATCTATCCAATGGAAGTGGATGTTCGTAGTGATACGAGGTATTCTGAGAAATTCAAAGGGTAAAAGAAAGAGCGGCAATGATGTATGCAACTCAGACAATCCAAAAGCCAGTATTTTAAGAAAGTTTGGTCAACTTGTTCACTGAGTCATAGTCTAGGGTCGGTCAATGGTCGCTACCAAAGAGAGAGAGAAAAGAAACACTCTGCGTGCACTCTAACCTAGATCAGAATGGTTATCGCTTTATCTAATCAGGAAACCTCCCACTGTACCGTCAAATTCTCCTCCAAACCTGAAAGAAGAATTAGTCGGGATCACCCGAAGAGTAAACCAACTCATCAGTGGGAATCGGGATCCAACTCTCATCGCATGATAACGTGAAGGCATCCACTCACGTTATCACACTCCAGAAAGTATGCGCATACTTGGCAAGTTTCAGTTTCTTTAGAAACTCCCGATGTAGATTTTTGCCCCATGCTCTTATGACCCTGATGTTTGGCCAAATGCCATAAGTCACATGTCAAGTTCTACCCATCATTACCTTGTCAATTTGAACCCACCCGTACATGCCCTTGACGTTGGCCAAATGGCAGAACGACTGTCCCAAACCAACTCATCTATCTATGCAACAGATGAATACCCAGCAGCTACCAAACACTATGCCTTGGCGTTGGTCAAAATACATAACTTGAATACTACTGAATACCTAACTGAAATAACGGAGGGTTACGGCTGGTTTTTGGCGAAAAACCTTTAACGTAACGAACTTGATATCACTGAAGGAACCTGATAGCTTTTTATAAAAATATAGTGGCGAAAACCTTTGCTAAAGAGGTCACTCCCGGTGAAGAGATCTTGGCTCTTTCCTCATGGAATGAGGTGCAGGATATTCCAACTGAATACTGCGATGCAAAACAACAAGTAATCGACTATAGTGAAGTTATTACCCTGACACAAACTTCTGCCCAAGGGGTCATTCCCGGTGAAGGGATCTCGGCCCTTGCCTCGTCGAATGAGGTGCAAGATATTCCAACTGAATACCACTGTGCAAAACAAAAGAAAACGTCCTTGTAATAACACTTTTGAAAACTATTCCAACAACGTCAAACAGGTTTGTTTTTGCTTTGCATTGATCAAAATCAACGCAGTCCCATCAATTAATCACACCAGAAAAGAATGAAAATAAAATGTACGTATATGCCATCCGCATTCGTCACTGGGTCCCGTCATCACCCGTCAGGTTACTTAACTAACGACAGAGCGGGGACTGGACTAGCACGGGTGCAAAACATATACAACATCTACTAGTATATATACCAATATACAATAATTGCTCAACGCGTGATAAATGCAATATTACAGAAAAGTAATAAGCATCACAGAACAATACAGATAATCTGGGATCCCCGGGTTTCACAGAGCCGTTACTGAAACCCGACGTTCTCCTGGTCGTGTGGATAGCCTGTGCAATGAAACCTAGACCCCTACGAGTGCGGCAAGTTACCCGCCAAAACCTGAAGCGAGGCAGCCTCCTACAGCAAAATGAATGGACCACCCAGCGCTTCACGGAATCCGGTAACTTGGGCACTCCATCTTGGGCCAACCTGTACCCCCAACGAATGCGGCGAATAGTCTGCCAATTCTAGAGTGAGGCCCATTTGCCTCTCAAAGCCATGAGATGTGGACCCGTTGCCTTCCAGAATCCGGTTATCCGTGCACTCCATCGCGGGGTAAACCTAGTACAGAAATGAAAATATGTACAACGGGTACATCGACCTCAACCCGGTCGTGCCCCAAAAGAATAATATACAAACAGGCAGTGACGGCAGTCCACATGTTGGACGCTCGCCCCACAATATCAAATGTATAAATAAATCCAAACTGGACTACCATTGCACACAGCTATCCACCACAACAAATCCGCAACATCACAGCACAACACAGAATATCAACGCGAATGTCACGTTCGCAAACCCGTCTAAAAAAGCTATAGCAATTAGACATGATTTACCGCTCGAATGACATTCACGGTCACAGATATAATGTAAGCACTGTAAACTAACATATTTAAAATTCCGATCGACAAAACTTCCCGAAGTGGTCCCCAAGTACAACTCCAGTACTCAAATAAAATCTGGGCCCAAACAAAATATTCCAGAAACCACAATTCCACATGAAAGACACCCAGAAGAAAAATGGTACACTGTTGCTCTAAAACGGCTGCGGAACCGCGGCCAATACATGGCTTGTGCGGCGGTTCCGCGGCGTTCTTGAAGCTTCAGTCGACCAAATTTCTTCCAGAGTCTTAGAAAAGCCTGCTCGATTTTCTGAGATACTCAAAATAATTTTTAGACCAGTTTAAAAATTCGACAGAAACTTTGACATGAAAAGTGCGGTTTTGGAAATTTCGTTCGATCGATATTTTAAACACGTTAGAACAAGCTAGTAAAGGTTAATGGCGTGGCTCTGATACAATGTAAGTCTACGGTAGCGCCCGGGCCAATAATCTGAGGCCAAATGCGGAACAAAAAACTTTTACAACTGGCGCTATCGCATACTATAACCCGGATCTTTCCATTAACACTAAACTAACAAACTGTAAAAAGATAGAAAGGCTATACCGATCGATCCGTGTCCTTCGGTCTTTAGCCATCATCCCACGGTCCTCGCGGCATCTCCGATCTGCTGTCTCCTCGTCGAGGTGGCACCATGTCAACGGATCTTTATACGGGCTCCCGCCTCTATACCAAGGCAACTCGGACATGAAGTATGCTAACTGATATGTCCAAGATGAAGTAGAGAATGAGTGGAATACTTTGTCTCAATACACTCTTTGGTTCTCATCACATGAGAGGGTAAGAGTGAAGATTGAAGAAGATGCTAAGGTTTGGAGAGTGTGAGCTCAAGAAGTAAATCAAGTGAGCAAAAGAAAACCAAGCATATAACTTGTTTTTATCTTTTCTTTTGTGAGTAGATATATAAGGTTGTGTAAAGAAAATAACTCATAAAAATATCTCCCAAAAAATATCTCCACAAACCCTAAAATATCTACACCCAAAACAAAACATAATTAATTCTATCATGACTCATTAGCATGAGTCACTAATGAACATGCTAGAAGAAATGTGTCTGTTTCCCCCAATCAGAGCAAAACTCTGTTTTGAATTTCAAAATTTTAAAATTAAAGCAACGCTTCAGATCCCGTACGCTACACGCCACGTATCAAAAGCAGACATGCCAGCACCAGGAGCGCTGCGCCCTAGGCAGCGCACCCAATCAGAGCAAAACTCTGTTTTAAAATTCGAAATTTAAAATTGAAACAACGCTTCAGATCCCGTGCGCTCTGCGCTGCGTGCCACATGTCAACACGGGCGCGCTAGCACAACTGCGCTGCGTGCCATGTGTCAAACATAGGCGCGCTAGCGCAGTTGCGCTGTGCGCCACGTGTCGAACGTAGGTGCGCCAGCGCTGGAATTATAAAATTCCCCACCGTTAGATCAAAAGATCTAATAATAATGATAAATCATTAATTAATCAGAAACTAAATTCTGTTAAGGAAAGATTCCTCAAAATCTTTCCAAATAACAAGGTTGTGCTCTGTAAATCAGAGCACCGTTGGATCAATAACCCAATGGTAAATAAAAATTACCAAAAGACAGAATAAATTCTGTATGAAAAGATCTTTCCGATCTTGTTAAAATAAGAAGATTATCTTCTGTAAAGCAGAAGCCCTAGGATCAAAGATCCAACGGTGGGAAATTTTAAAGTGTAAACTATTGTTGTAATGTTATGTCAACGCTGTTGTTTGTAGCTTGGTACAGAAGGATGCCAGTGTATACGAGGGGGGTCTCTATATGCTAGAGACCAGGGCAAACGGAAAGTACAAGGAACCGTTAAGCCACGGTACAACAGCAACGGAATATAGGTTAGGTGTCTTAATCTGACCACCTCGTGCTACCTTTAACACCTTCCGTACCAATCTACCTCTTAAACCCCGTAGTGTTTTAACAGTATTGTTGTATTGTTTTATGTAAGTTGGATGACTGACCAAAACCATGATATCAGTAAACATGTTGTAACTACATAATCAGGTAAATGGAATAACAGGATAATGGATGTATATCCATGGTTTGATTCAGTCAAGTTATATAAAATGTTGACTGGATTCTGGGATTCATGTGTTCATATTGAGTTGGAATATTAAAGAATATGGATTGACTTGAATCATATTCAAGTCAGAAATAGTCAGACTCAAACCCGAGTCAGACTAAAAGAAAGGTAATTTGAAGTTCTATAATTGTTAGGGTCCTTATTGTAATTTATAAAATTTGAGGGGGTTTTATGTAAAAAGTACTTTTGTATAGTTTTCAAGATACACCTCAAGTATTTATTATTCGTCTTTATAGTTATAATGAGTGTAAGTTTTATTTGTGTTATTCTAGTGAATATATCCTAATAAAAGTATTAATTTATTTATTTGAAATTCATGGTATTTTAATGTAACTTTTAATCTTGTAATTTTTAGGAAAAGGTGGAATCTTTATTTTATAATAAAATAGGTGTTTAAATGATAAATATACATATATTTATACAAGAATAATTTTATATAAATATTTTATTTTCCAAAAATCTCATTTTTCTTAAATGTCGTATTTTAAACCTTTCGAGACCGAATGCTCCTTGCGGAGGTCTGAATCTCACACTACTAAGCCCGAGGGTGCACGATAAGCCGTACCATCCCTAACGAGTTCCCCAAAGGTGGGTTGTAGTGGCGCTTTGTAAAGGTTTAATAAATATTATTCATTTAGAAAATGGTTTTATAAAGATAAGGTATTTATTTGTAAAAGGATGTAAATTTCCGTATTTTAGTTTCTAGGGTTCCCTAAGCCAACTAGCCTATTTCTAAAGGTCTAAACGACAAGTCGTTAGAAACCTCAAATCGCCTCTTCACCGCCAATTGTGGCCAGGTAAGTACAAGTGAGGAGGGAGGGATCCGCTCACGAATCGTGAGGCGGGCCTTTTAAAATTACCCAAGCTCACTTGCCTAGCCTAGACACCACAAAATCAGTTTAGATAAACGATCGATATCCACAACTTATCGTATTTTTCCTAGTAAGAAATATTTATTTAAAATGTAACAAATCTAGACCTTTAAGAATGGTTTTATGAAGATTATGGTATTTTACTGAAAATTTCGTTTTATCGTATTCTAAATTTTTATGAAATCATTTTAGGGTTTGTATTTATGTGTGGGTAGAGGTAAATTGTTATCTTGTGCTCTACTTTAATTGTATAGTAAGGTTAAGGGTTAAATATGATAAACTAAACATGAGGGTATTTAAGTGAAAAAATACGGTATTTGCAAAAGTTATCATTTCATGTGTGAAAACTCATTCAAATTGATTTTTACAAGTTTAGTGTTCAAGATGAAGATGTTTAGGAATGATTTAATTGATTAGAAGAAGGAAAATAAACATTATGGTATTAATGTGAAAAAGAATACGATATTGCAAAAGTTATCATTTCATGTGCGAAACTTTGTCCAAATTAGTTGTTATGTGATTAATAGTCAACATAGATAAGTTTAGGTATTATGCAATTAGTGACAAGTGAGATTTTATAGAAAAACCGAATCGGAAATCGGTTTGTTCCGATTTCCGTCGGGTTTCGAAATTCCGTATTTTGAGAAGTAGAAAGGAGAGAGAATGGGACTTACGGGCTTCGATCTATACTAAAGAGTATAGAGGAACAAGGGAAATGGCCGAGATGTTGTTTCGTCGCCGGTTACTTCAAAGAACGTCGCCGGAAATCCGTCAGCGCTTCGCCGTGAACTCGGTTTCAAAGCACATCTTTCTTGTGAAAATTTTAAGAGAGTAAACCTAGTGTTTTGGGATGAGAGGGTAGAGGGTAGGGGGTCTATTTATAGGGTAGCTAGGGTAGGGTAGGTGAAAGGTTTTCTTTATTTAAAAAAAATTGAAAAATTAAAGAAAAAATCATTAAAATTTGTATTAAATAGGATGTATTTATCATTTGAGAACCGATCAATTAAATTGGAGTAAACAGGGGAGATGGGAAGACGAAAAGGCAAACTTTTCGTGTTGGCGACTCGGCCGGCCGGCCGATTCGGCCGGCCGGCCGACTCGGCCGATCCCGGCCGAGTCCGGTGGCCAAATCGAAGAGGGTCTTCTGGTGGGGCTTAAGGTATACTCCATTTTTAGGTTTAAGTTCATCATTTGGGAATAATAGCCTGTGGACTGTTGGGCTTCCAAGAATTTTAAAAGAAAAATAAACTAAAAATAATGTGGGGCATGGGATTCGAACTCTGGTGACTTGGTTCAGCAGTGCAAGGTATTACCAATGAGCTACAAGCTCCTTCTTATAATTATTGTAGGAGAATAGATACTTAAAATGATATCAGCAAAATTAAATACTCCAAGTATACTTCAAATTTAAATCAAATTTATGTATACAAAAATTGGAGTTGTTACACAAAGCCTCCTTTGAGGAACATAAATTTGTTCTTTGATCTTAAAATTGATCAAAATGCGCTGCCTTGCACTCATAAACTGCGCTCTTGCGTCCTTGGACCGGCGCTCGGCGCCAAAACATGCTACGTGTCAACCATAGACATGACCTGCGCTTTGCGCTCCTGAAAACAGCGCATTGCGCTCTTGGGTTGGCGCTCAGCGCCAAGCGCGCCACGTGTCACTCACTGGCGCACCCATAAACTAGCGCAGCGCGCTCATAAATTAAATGCGCAATGCGCTAAGCACGACACGTGTCATCTTCGTGTGAGCTACCTGACAGAAGCGCAATGCGCTCTTTAATTGGCGCAAAGCGCCTGGTGCGCCACGTGGCGCACTGTCAGAACATAATTTGTTCTGATGAATGCTATGCATTCAATATAAGACAAAAAAATGTGTCACGGCCCAATGCTTAGCATTATTAAAAGGGCAGAGCCCAAATAAAGGCCTAATGGCCAGAACAAAAATAAAATGTTAAACATTTTTTTTAACTGGACTTAGCCCAATTCTGGCCATAAGTCCTCAATTTATATTGAACTGAGCCCATCTGCTCTTTCAACCAATTCACATCGGTTCGAAGGTACATCTCTTTACTCCTCTGATATCTGTCATTGTAATCCTTCAACGTCGTCAGAGAAGTGACGGGTCCCGACAACCACACATTACTACGGACTGTGGGGTCCTTATACCCATGGACTATAATGTCCTTAACCTCGACCGTGATGTCTTAAAACTAACAACGGACTGTGGGGTCCTTAAACTCATGGACTATGATGTCCTTAACCTCGACCATGATGTCTTTAAACTAACATCGGACTGTGAGGTCCTTAAACTCACGGACTATGATGTCCTTAACCTCGACCGTGACGTCTTAAAACTAACATCGGACTGTGGAGTCCTTAAATCCACGGACTATGATGTCCTTAATCTCAACCGTGACGTCTTAAAACTAACATCGGACTGTGGAGTCCTTAAATCCACGGACTATGATGTCCTTAACCTCGACCGTGATGTCTTTAAACTAACATCGGACTGTGGGGTCCTTAAACCCACGGACTATGATGTCCTTAACCTCGACCGTGACGTCTTAAAACTAACATCGGACTATGGAGTCCTTAAATCCACGGACTATGATGTCCTTAACCTCGACCATGACGTCTTAAAACTAACATCGGACTGTGGAGTCCTTAAATTCATGGACTATGATGTCCTTAACCTCGACCGTGATGTCTTTAAACTAACATCGGACCGTGGCGTCCTTAAACCCACGGACTATGATGTCATTAACCTCGACCGCGATGTCTTTAAACTAACAATGGACCCCCATGTCCTTAAACTGGCAATCGACCGCAATGTCACTAAACTAAACAATAGAGCCCAATTGCTTTCTTGTCGGATCTAAATAGTCCCGTTAAGTTGATCTTAGTCTAAAATTAGACTAACATATCCTTAACAAACGTTTAAGTTGATCTTAGTCTCAAATGAGGCTAACGTATCCTTAAACCCAATTCCCAAATCCAAATCTAAGAAAGATACGGATTTGGACTAGTCCACGCCCTACAGGCGACAACATAACTTATTCTCCATATACAATCCACGGGCAACCACAAACAAAAAAAACACCCACGACATGAAGTGACCATCTAGAGAAGGAGAAAGTTGTTATCGCGATACGGTAGCGTAATTAACTGCAAGGGCTTGCGCCTGCAGGGAAGAGCGTCCCCACAATCAAAAACCCCTCAGATGAGGGGGAATCTGACGAAGTCTGCTATATCGGCCGCATCTGTTTAAACCTTCGATACATGGTGCCATAAATTAACTTGGCATCTTCGAAGAGGTGGACGGATAGCACCAATTAGCATCTGCCCCGAATTTTAGGCAAGACGTACATCGCGTCTCCGCCGCGTCTTTCGGAGGGGAACAGATTCTGGCACGCCCGGTGGGACCTTTTCCTCTTTCCACTCCACAATTCGTGTGTCGTGTTCGCGAACCAATCGCGGTTTTCTAATGGCTACCCTTGGGTTTAGAGGTACTAAGATTTGGCATTTCGCTTGGTGCAGAAAGCAAAGATCAATGGCATTCACCTGCTCGAAATGTTCCATATGCAACTGCAACCCACGTTCTGCCTTAACTGGGGGCATAGCTTACGGGCCCCAGGCGGCTTCCCTATTCACGATGCCGGTGGAACATGTCACTCAAGCCACCACAGGATTGTTTTTCGGGACCATGCTCCCGCCAGCAAGCTTCACCGCCCATGTGCCAACGCCGGAAGCTCCCAAAAAGTTGGTCTTCAATCGGCTTGCTGCTACCACGGCCCCTCTCAGCGGGTCGTCCAGCTCTAACTCCTCGGTCTTCGCCAGACTGAGCCTGAACTCTGATGGGCCTGCCAAGAAGCCCATAATACCTGAAGTGGCCATCCCAAAGAAGATAGCCATCCATGCTCCTGAAGTCGTTGAGACGACTTCTCCTGCCAAAGAGTCGGTCTTTACAAGACTGACTATTCCGGCTCCCGATCCTGCTCGAAGGTCTGTCTTTGACAGATTGGATACCGCTACTCAAAAGACGTCAGTCTTCAAGAGGCTGGTACCAGCGGCGCCTCATCTGGATAGGGGAAAAGACAAAGTCGTCCCCATCACTGAACCAACCCCAACAGCTCGACAAGCTCGACGTCGCCACTGGCGCCGAGTGAGGAAGGCTGGGGGCAACTCCCCCTCTGGGCTAACTCCACCAGCTCCAACAGTGGAAGTCAATGCTGCTGTTCCGACTGGGAACAGCTTTGAGCTGCTGAACAAGGTGCGCAGGAATTCGCCTACCGCCGTATTAAAAAGATCTCTGCCGCCGGTGGAGACTGTCACAGAAATGAAGCCAGAACAGTCCCCTCAACGACTGACTTCTAAAGTTTACAAAATCTGGCGACAAGTCCGAGATTCGGTGGTTGATCAAGACTATCCCCGCCGGCAGAAGAAGCTGAAGGTCCGACAGGAAGAAAACCATCCTGTTAATCCACAAAAGACGACGGCTACTTGGGTGCCCACCGCAACGGCCCCCTCAACTTCGACTGCTCATAAGAGGAGAAGGCCGGAGAAAATCACCATGCCTTCGACAAATGTCAAAGGCACTGAGCCCAAACGTCCTAAGTCTGGGGGCATGGTAGTGCATACCGTCTACATGGCATCCGGGAAAGAGGATAACTGCGCTTCTACGGGCCACCGACCACTCACCCGATCTATCACGAGAGCTCAGGAACAGCAGCAGCAGAAACTTCAGGAGATGCTGACTGCGATGGCTGCACTCACCGGGCCAAAAGAAAACCCGGAGGCATCATCAGAACAGCGTCACGAACAAGAAACTGATGCTGACTTCCTTCGTAGAGTCCTCGAAAAGAAGGACAAAGAAGCCGCGGAGCAAGCGCTAACATAAAGCGAATGGCCCTTCTATTCCAAGATATGGTGGGCATGATGATCCAGCCGGATCCCCCAGCCGAAGATCCTCTAGTAATTATCGAAGATGATAGAGGAGAAACATCAAATCCACCTCCAGCTCTTTCAGCAGCCAAAGAAGAAACTATTTCCTAGGTCGCTCTGGATGACTATATTGCTCAGCAAATACGAGCTCACCAGACAAATGAAGCGGCTGGCCAAGTCGTTAAAACTGGGCGACCGTATCCAGCCTGGTATGACCAAATAAAATACCCACCGGGATACACAATCCCCAAATTCCATGTGTACAAGGGGACAGGCAATCCCCATCAACATGTCGCTCAGTTCAGGGCTCTCTGTGGCAATACTGGTGGCGATGACAAGCTTTTGCTCCGTCAATTCGTCGGCAGCTTATCGAAGACGGCGTTTGAGTGGTACTCCGAACTTCCAAATGACTCCGTCAAAACCTTCGCGGAAATGGAGTTGTTGTTCATCCAGCGATTCGCAAGTGCTAGTGAACGCACCCCAATAACGGCATTGATCAATACCAGGGTGAAGCCGGGCGAGACGTGGGTTCAGTACGCAATCCGATGTCGGAATCTGTGGTCGAAGTGCGAACAGCGCATTGAAGAAGCACCAGCGGTGGGCATGTTCGTGGGCACTCTAGACCCTCATGCAACTCTTTCCCAGTTCATGATGTTTTTCAAACCGACCATGTTCCAGGCTTTAATCGACAAGCTAGCCCAGATGGACCAGATGGGGTATAGACCGTCTCCTCCGAAGCCGGAACAGCGAAACGAAAAGGGTAAAGGGAAGGCGACCTTTGTTGCAAATACCCAACAACAGCCCAGTGCCTCAAAACTAACGGATCAGTTGGAAGAGAGACGGCGCTATTATAATGAGAAAATGAAGCGTCCTTACTCGTTCCCACGGGACAAAACGAAGAGACTCTTCGAACTGGCGATGCGCAACAGGCTCATCAATCTGTCGAATCCAAGGCGGCCATTCCAACCCGGCGAAGCGAATAATCCCAATTATTGCCCTTACCACCAAACGGTAAGCCATCCAATCGAAGATTGCTTCGTCTTTAAGGGATGGATCGAGGATCAGTACCAACAAGGCAAGTTTGCGTTGTCTGAGAAGTGGAAAGTGAGCCCACCACAACCGCATACTCCTAAGAAAATGGACACAGCGGGGGCAACGTGCTCTTTTGTTGAAGAAGCTCCATGGGAGGTCGTTCTTTCGGCCAAAACCAAAAGGATGCTGAATGATCTCCAGACATGCCCGGCAATCAGGTGGAAGAATCCGTTGGAACCTGAAATCATCGAAGGACTGCTGAAGCCGCACCCAACTCCAAAGGTTGGTGGTGATAACGCACGGACCTACAGAAACAGATCGACGTGCTGGAAGAGTATAACCAGAAGGCGCGGACTCCAATCACGCTCCAAGAGTTTCTTTCCCACGTCCTTGAAGACGGAGGTGGTGGAGAAGAATCGTCGGACGAATCTGAGGATTACGTAGCAAGTTGCCATGTGGTCTCTCACTCATCGATGAACGATGAAGAAGCTCCTTGCACCGAAAGACTGGGGGCAGGTCCTGAACCGGAGCTTCCAGGGCCATCAGACGAGATGATCGACGCATTCCTAAACGAAGCTCTTCTGAAGAGTAAAGCTGATCGGGAACGTGAGATGGTTATATTTGAAAAGGCCAAACGCCGGCGACTGGACGAAAGAGTCGAGACATTCCCGCCGAATCAAACGACATCCGTCGTGAATAAAATCGAGTTCAAGATGAGGAAGAGGTTTTCTAAAGCCATATCAATGGGAATGAAGCTGCCGTCCTCCGAAGCGAACGCTCTTGGTGAAGGAGAAACACATCCTAGCTACTGTCTATATCATCGAAAGATTTCGCACCCCACCGAAGAGTGCAACGCTTTTATAAGATGGTGGCAGGGATATGTTGCTCACCAGCAACATTTCAAGCGGATGAAACGCAAAACTCGTCGGGAGCAGAGAAGTACGACCGAAAAGCATAAAGGAACTACCAGCAACTGTCACGTGGTCAACGCTGGGGGATCGCAAGTCCTCACCTTCGGAAATGACTCCGACGAAGAGATGACTCTTTGCCCTCTTTTCAAAAAATCCACCTCGGGAAAAGAGGAAGAACCAAAGACTTGCGAAAATATCCAACTGCGCAATCGTACGCTACCCGAAAAGAATCTTGGGCCCTCGAATAGTGGGTCAAACAGGAAAGATAAGGGAAAAGAAAAGGTCTCCGAGGATATCGCCCTAGATGACCAAGTCATGAAAGAGCTGACCGCCAAGGACCAGCCAAAGAAAAGTAAGGTGGACTACAACGTCCTGGCGCACCTAAAGAAGTTACATTCGCAGCTCAGCATTCTCGATGCCTTTTTACTATCAAAAGAAGCAAGAGATTCATTGATCAAGGTGCTGCAAGAGCCAGAGCAATTCCAAGCTTTTCTCGCTGAAGAGAAGATGAAAGACGAGCTGGAGGAAGTACACACAGCAGATATCACTTTCGGCGATGAAGACCTCCTCCTTGGGACGTGCGAACACAACCGTCCCCTCTATGTCTCAGGATACTGCCACGATATAAAGATAGGCAAAATCCTGGTCGACAATGGGTCTTCCGTCAATCTCCTCAACGTGCGAGTGTTGAAAGAAATCTGCATGAGCGTTCAACACCTCGCCCGTAATAAGATCACCATCTCCGGGTTCGACTCCCAATCATCTCGGACCCTCAGGTCTGTGATACTGACATTGCGCTTCGGGCTACTTGTCACGGATATTAAGTTTCACGTCATTGACGCCAAGGCATGCTACAACGCTTTGCTCGGCCGGCCCTGGTTACAGGAGTATAACATTATTCTTTCTACACAACATCAGTGCATGAAATACTTCAAGGATGGTCTCGAGTACACTATGACGGGGGAGTTGAATCCATTCTCCGTGAATGAAGTCCAAAAATACGAAGATGCAAAATATTTCTTACCAGATTTCGAGGACATGGAGAGATGGCATAAACCAAAGGACAAAGATAGCACCACCATTCCAGTATTCGGGAGTGATACAGAGGAGGAGGAAAAGATAGTTTATTCGGGGCCACCTCAACGCAACAACCCGGGACCGTCCGTCCCCATGTTGATCTTCGGCAGCGACTCGGAAGACGAGGTTAATGCTGTATTCTCCGCTTGGCCACCAATACAAGCATTCGTTGGTGATAATCAGAGTTTGCAAATCACTATGATTCCGCGGAAGCACTACAAAGATCTCGACGCACTTGAAGCTTATAGCGTGCAAGAGCTACAAACATTTTACGTCTCTCCCAGACGAAAAGGTGAACATGCAATCCTATTCTACCGATCCACAGAAACTAGAGTGGAGAAAGAAGTTTGGCATGGCGTCGATTCTACGCTCGACAGGCTCCAGCCCATCCGTCTGCCTAGATATTACACAGAAGGCTTGAAAAGGCTATTGAAGCGCCAAGGGGTACCCTTCAAACAGACCATTCGACAAGCTCGGTTCTACAACAGGATTTGGGATGTCCCTGGAACTCAGCGCAAGTTGCCCAACGGGAGAATGGAAACGCTCGGGCTTGGATATGTGAAATCCGGGAAACGGGGATGAGTCCATGGTAGCTACGTCATATATGACTTTGATGAAGAAGGGGACACCTTGTCAGAAAACGCTGATCCTGAACCAAGACGAAATCCTACCATCAAAATGCCGAGTCCGTCATTTGAAGAACGAATGGACAGGCTAGTAAGGGAAGCGGGTCAAAAGATCCGGGATGACCATAACCGTGAAATGGCCATTTACGAGAAAGCTAGGACGCAGCGCCTCCTTCAGCAAGCCACGGAAAATGACAATGCGCTGCCTTATCAACCCATCATACAAAAGACCCGGCGCAGAGGCAGAAACAAACTAAAGAATAGGAAAGGCATTCGACAGCGACAAAGCGGGTCTAAGAAGCCATGCGGTCAGGAATCGAGCAGTCAAGATTCGTCTCTTATAAAAAAAGATGAGTCGAGCATTGATTTGTCTCAAAAACTAACTATTACCGCAATCAAGAACGGCGTCGCATGAAGCTAGCCGGTAAGTACGGGTCGGTCCACAGGGATGTTGTGAATCTCCTAATCGCGCTTACGAGTTAATTCCGAAGGGTGTTCGGATTGGTTATTAAATCTAAAAACCTAAATTATTCTATCTACGATTATCTAGATCTATTCTTGCTAGGGTTAGGTTTAAGGATGGTTTGGAAATGCAAGTAAATCTCAACGCTTTCTATACCCGAATGAAGATCTATGAGGAGTTATGGTAATTATCAATAAAGGGGATTAGATCCATTCGGGACGGTGTTCCTTCCTCTAGGTTCTTGTCCTTCCTTTAGAGATCCTTACCCTAACCTCCATGGAAAACGCGCGCAACCGGGCCTTTACATTACGGTGTCATCGTTACCTCGAGGGGTAGGATGCCGTAGGGCGCGGTGTGTGCGTGTATGCATGGAGTCCTATTGTAAATATTTGGTGGGTAAGAAAAGGATGAGAGATCTCATCTCTCAAAATCCTTCCCCAAAGCTAAACCCTAAACAAGTTCCTAGGGCATGAAATTAAATCTACCTAGGGCAAAGAATTAAAATCTACACTAGGGCGAGAAATTAAATCTACTTACAGATGCATCCCTCCAACCATCCATGCAGGGTTGTCAGATCTGAATTTCTGAATGGAAAGGAAACACCGATGCTCTCCAAAAAGAGATCTGAAATTTATTATTAAAAGGAGGCATCAAAAAATTACAATGATTGGAGTTCCTATTTATAAAGAATAGGAAACCCTAGGGTTACAATGACTCGCATGTCTACATTTACAAAAATAGCCCTATAAAGACCAGTCAACGAAGCCACTGAATTTTGGTAAAAAATAATTCTCCTTTGGGCTTCTTATGGCCGCGGAACCGCGGCAACAGCAGGCTTGGGCCGCAGTTCCGCGGCCCAATAATGAGTTCAGAGGATTATTTTTTGCTGGGCTGCTTCAGGGTTCTTTGGGCTTTTCATTTCTTTAGTTTTTTCTCCATTTGGCCTTTGGGTTTTCTTCCAGATTTCCAGTGAACATTTGTAGTGGATTTTTAACCGTTTGCTTTGACAACTTGGACCTTGCGTTGCCTTGTTAATTGTGAACTTTATCTTTGATGTAGGCTTGATCAAGAGTTCTCTGTTTGTTGGTTAAAGTCCATATTTTTATCGTCTTTACATCGTTTTCACTGTTTTCTGTCCAAGAACCTATAACCTGTAACATGTAGCAGACATGCGTCAAAAGCACCTGTTTATTTATAAAAAGAATAAGAATGGGGAATATAATAATGCAATATTCTGGTGTGAACAAATACCCCCAAACTTATCTTTTGCTCGTCCTCGAGCAAACTTATTTTTATTCACTAAAATCTAACCTAACCGCACTTTCGCAGGGAGACGCGATTGGACTGAGCTCGTGCAACAAGCCGTTAAACCTCTAGGTGTCCCTAGTAGGAGGAGTGTTGTCTCCTGAGGGTTTTCAGCGGATACTACCCCTATCAACTCGGCCCATTAACTTTTGTTCTCCAATTAGGTTTTCTAACAAGGAATTCTATTATCTTCTACGTGTAAATTATACACCCACATTCTTCACACTTCCTCATCATCTAACTTAAGATTATATATGTTCTGCAGACCTACTTAGCTTTCGGCATTTCTTAAGTTTTCCTTCTAGGGTTCCATCTCCACTCGGGAATTTTTATCAACTCTACTAAAGATACAAGTTCTATTCTTCATTCCTCTCTCTCTTATCTAAATTCCAATCACATACCCCTACGTGTGTGTATAGATCATCCCTACACTTGGAAATTCAAATCAAGCAATCATACTCTCGTCCGTTGTCCAAAGCACTTCTTAATTGGTGAATTTTTAATTGAATTTTGCTTACACATCCTTCATGCGACCGTTAATACTTCTTGAGGTACCAACGACCGATTACAAGATGTGTTTGCACATTAAAGCATAATTCCTAGTCTTGCAACACCCAAGGCTTTAGCAGTGACTCCCAAACCAGTTGGTCTAAGGCACTAGGTGATGAAGCACCCTCGCTAAATATTTTTCTATTTTTATAGCCTTAAGTAATCACAAAAACCAGTGTCCATTTTTTTTTATTCTTCATTCACACTTATGTATATATTTTTTTTTCATTTTCATTGTACTAAGGACTTTAAACAAGAGCATTTCAAGGTCTCTTCTACTATTCCAAGTTTCAAGGTGCGTGATTGTGCAAATTATAGGGTATACATTTTCAGAATCTAGACTTAAGCTAGGAACTATTTTTCAAACTTATACTCTAATAAGAACATCAATACTCTTCCCTTGTTTCAACTTAGCCCAAGAACTGAACTCAAAATTTGCCTATTTCTAAATAAACTGCAAAGACATGTACTCTCTACTGTTAAACTTTACTAAGGTTATTTTTAGGGTTTTTACTTTACTAAGTCTAAGGTCTAGTTGTTCCTAGCCAGTTAACCTATTTGTCAAACTCAAGTCAACTAGGCCAAAATTGAATACAATAATTTTTATAATTTTTGAAATTTTTCAATTTTTATGGGTTTTCAAATAAGTATGCAAATGCAAAAAATATGTACAAATGAATGCGAAGGAAGAAGACGTACTGAGCATACCCCCAAACTTGAACTTGACAGTGTCCTCACTGTCATGCTAAACCAAGAGGGTCAAAATTGTCGGCACTCCCCTGTTTATTTATTTACAATTTTTTTATTTTATTTTTTGTTTTGTTTTGAATTTTTTGTATTTTTTTATAGAAAAAGAAAACAAAAATATATACATATATACAACAAGGTTCCCCCTAAACTTAAGCTTGGCCTTACACAAGCCAAAGGTTAGCACCAACCATTCAAAAATCTTATCGTGGTAATGGCCAAGTTGGTGAAATAATGGGGTGTAAAGAAGGGAAATGAGAAGCACACGAGACCGTATGGGAAGAAGAGCGGAATATGGTATCGGTGGAGGAGAAGAATGGCGGAAAGGAGAAAGAAGTGGAGTACGATCTTGAGGATGTAAATCGAGTGAATAAATTAGCACAATTTGTGATGACCGATGTGTTAAAAGCGATTGCACTAAGCTATCAACCCGTCGAGAAATGGGATCAAATCCCTCAAGATTCGCAAGAAAACATGGGTACGCCGAACTTGGTATCGGAGATGAAAGCGTAACGGTATCTTGTTCGGTCGGAACGATAGGAAGGACGAAAGGATGTGAATTAGGGATAGTATCATTCTCACCGTAGTAAACTGTCTCGAACTTGAAAGATTCCATTAATGGTTCGAAACTACTGTAAGCAACCGAGTCTGATGGTTCAACTAACTCATCTGAAAATGTAAAGGACTCAAACTCGGACGGTGAGTCATCAACAGCGTCCGAAAAAGTGAAACACTCGTAAGTGTTATCGGCTGTGAGAACTGTGTCAGATTCAAAGGAAAAATTTTCAAGCTCACAGTCTTCAAGCGTGATATTAGGCGTGGTCGGAACGATGGAAAGGAGGGAGGGTGATTTAGTTAAAGGTTCAAGAGGATGAATTGGAAAATCCGACACATCAAACAAGAATGGTTCAACCTCAATATGATCCTCAAAACTCTCCTCAATACTATCCTTATAATTCTCCTCAAGATTCAACTCATCCATGCCATTATCATCAAAGTCAAGACGCATATGAGATTCGGGAGAAACATTTAATAACTCGGGATGATGATTTGAACATAAAATCTCAATTAAATCGACAGGGTCATCATCCGAAATATTCCCGGCGTCTATATCCTCAATCAAGTGAAAATCAATTTTCTTAGACACCTCATCAAAAGCATGGATATCTATCGATTTAGGTTCTAGATGGGAGGTGTAAAGATCGAAAGGATTAGGTGCGGTTTCACTCGAAAGGGGTTCCTCACAATTTGGCAAATCAAACACTACAAAATCACACAACTCGTTTTTATTTTGAACTTGTGAATCATTTAGGACATTCAATGGAAAACTGGAGTTGTGGGCTTCAATTGGGTAAGGGTAGGTTTGATTTGGAAATCCTCTCTCATTCTCACTCTGTCCAACCGCCTCCTTATACATTGAAAAATTTGAAGCTAGCGGAAAACTAGCTACCGTTTCACTAGGTTGCATAAGGGCGGCCACGGACGCTTCCACATTCCTAGTCATTTTGTTTGTTGCTGCGATATATGCCTCCAACGACTCTTCCAAACTAGACTTGGGTGGTAAGGGGGTTTCGGTAAAAGATTCGAAATTGTTTGGATATGTGAAACTCCCAAAAGGCTGTGTAGAAACAGTGTCTAGTGAAGGTGGGAAAGTCGGATAGGACTGGTAGGAAGTGGGTGATTGGACAGGGGTAGGATCAACATATGGATAACAAGGTGAATAATCGTGTGGATCCCTAGAACTAGATGAGTGGAGAGGGGTGAAAGATCGGCTGCGAGATTGAGCAATATGTTCAGCAATGGATATCGGCTTAGAAGTGACAGAAGGACTCGAAAAAGTGGTGTCAACATATGGAGGTGGTAAGGGTTGACTTGGTTGACACAAGGTGGGTTGAAAAGTCGTACTGTTTCTCCTAGACGCCTCTATTTGATCTTTCAAAGATATTTTAGGCAAGGAAGAATCGTCTTTAAATTGACCGAACAAATTGACGTACGACGCAAAATTAGGTTCGGGATACCAAAGTTCGGCAAGCGATTTATTATGTGGGGTACCCATGTTATAAGAAGAAAGAGTGAAAGAAAGAAAGATGGGTGGTGGTGGTGCAAGGATTTGTTTGCGGCAAAAGTTTACAAGTTTCTAAAAAGATTTTTCCTTTTTCCTTTTCTTTATTTGAAAATTGTTGCAAAAAGATTTTTAATTAAAGATATGCAACCAAAAAAAATATTACTTGCAATCAGTTATTATTTTAAGCATATCACAAGAATCTTTATTTGGAAAAAATTGTTGCAAAAAGATATTCGAGAAAAGATATGCAACAAAAAAGATTACTTGCAATCAATTTCTATTTTAAGCGAGGCCCAAAAATCCTGCACAAGATTGTTATTTGGAAGAGAATATATTTTATAGCTCACAGAATCCGGCAGGAATTTCCAGAAAAGATATGTCAAAAATTACAGAGGAGGAACCAGAGAAACTTACAGAGGAAATTTCTTGCGCTGAATACACTGGATAACCGCGGAATCGCGGTCGTAGGCGGCTTGGCGCGGCGGAAGCGCGGTCTAGTGGGAAGTTCGCGTCTCGAGATTTTTTCTGTTGTTCTGTTTCTGAAATTCCCCTCTGTTCTGATCTTCTGATTTCTGTTTGGCTTTATGTAAATTTCCAGATCCGAGTTTGTTCCTGCAAGATTTCACACAACAAAGTACCCTTTCCAAAAAATAACAATTGATATATTTTTATGATTTTTGGATTTTTTAGATTTTTGTATTTTGATTAACCCGAAATTGCAAAAAGGAAATTTCTACGCCATCCCCGGCAACGGCGCCATTTGATTTATCTCAAAAACTAACTATTAGCGCAATCAAGAACGGCGTCGCATGAAGCTAGCCGGTGAGTGCGGGTCGGTCCACAGGGATGTTGTGAATCTCCTAGTCGCGCTTACGGGTTAATTCCGAAGGGTGTTCGGATTGGTTATTAAATCTAAAAACCTAAATTATTCTATCTACGATTATCTAGATCTATTCTTGCTAGGGTTAGGTTTAGGGATGGTTTGGAAATGCAAGTAAATCTCAACGCTTTCTATACCCGAATGAAGATCTATGAGGAGTTATGGTAATTATCAATAAAAGGGATTAGATCTATTCGGGAAAGTGTTCCTTCCTCTAGGTTCTTGTCCTTCCTTTAGAGATCCTTACCCTAACCTCCATGGAAAACGCGCGCAACCGGGCCTTTACACTACGGTGTCATCGTTACCTCGAGGGGTAGGATGCCGTAGGGCACGGTGTGTGCGTGTATGCATGGAGTCCTATTGTAAATATTTGGTGGGTAAGAAAGGGATGAGAGATCTCATCTCTCAAAATCCTTCCCCAAAGCTAAACCCTAAACAAGTTCCTAGGACATGAAATTAAATCTACCTAAGGCAAAGAATTAAAATCTACACTAGGGCGAGAAATTAAATCTACTTACAGATGCATCCCTCCAATCATCCATGCAGGATTGTCAGATCTGAATTTCTGAATGGAAAGGAAACACCGATGCTCTCCAAAAAGATATCTGAAATTTATTATTAAAAGGAGGCATCAAAAAATTACAATGATTAGAGTTCCTATTTATAAAAGAATAGGAAACCCTAGGGTTACAATGACTCGCATGTCTACATTTACAAAAATAGCCCTATAAAGACCAGTGAACGAAGCCACTGAATTTTGGTAAAAAATAATTCTCCTTTGGGGTTCTTATGGCCGCGGAACCGCGGCAACAGCAGGCTTGGGCCGCGGTTCCGCGGCCCAATAATGAGTTCAGAGGATTATTTATTGCTGGGCTGCTTCAGAGTTCTTTGGGCTTTTCATTTCTTTAGTTTTTTCTCCATTTGGCCTTTGGGTTTTCTTCTAGATTTCCAGTGAACATTTGTAGTGGATTTTTAACCGTTTGCTTTGACAACTTGGACCTTGCGTTGCCTTGTTAATTGTGAACTTTATCTTTGATATAGGCTTGATCAAGAGTCCTCTGTTTGTTGGTTAAAGTCCATATTTTCATCGTCTTTACATCGTTTTCACTGTTTTCTGTCCAAGAACCTGTAACCTGTAACATGTAGCAGACATGCGTCAAAAGCACCTATTTATTTATAAAAAGAATAAGAATGGGGAATATAATAATGCAATATTCTGGTGTGAACAAGCATACTCTTTTCCTCAGAACAAAACACGGAAAATACTTGATCTTGCCATAAAACATCAACTGATCATACTCCCGGAGTCCAAGCACCCCGAGCAAGCAGGCGAAATCTCTCATCCGGACTATTGCTCCTATCATAGGGCAATAGGACATCCTATTGAAGACTGCTTCACCTTCAAGAACTGGGTCGAAGATCAATATCAGCAAGGCAGGTTCGATTTATCCAACAGCTGGAAGGTAACCCCGCCACAGAAGCATGAACCCAAATCCACGAGGGTAGAACCAGATCAACATCGGTCTTGGAAGCGGGCTCGTACCTGCCACGTGATAACGCTATCAGAAGAAGGCCCCGACGGTATGGATAATCTCCCCTGGTGCTTCGAAAACAATGATGACGAAGTGATCTCGGAGTTTCCACCGGCGCCGAAAGAGCTGGAAGATGGAATACATACCACTGCAGATGAGCTCAAGAAAATTGATTTGGGGACGGCAAGTGACCCGCGGCCGACGTTCGTCAGCGAATTGTTGTCTGAAGAAAGGGTGGCTACACTAAAGGACGTGCTCATGCAGCATAAAGATTGCTTCGCATGGAATTATTCCGAGATGCCAGGACTATATCCAGAGATTGCTGTCCACAAACTGGCTATATCCCCAGACGTCAAGCCAATCAAGCAAGCACCGAGAAGAATGCGGCTCGAGCTTGAGATGAGCATCAATGCCGAGGTCAAGAAGCTGATCAACTCTGGTTTCATCCAAGAAGTTCAGTATCCTAACTGGATCGCCAACATCGTCCCGATGATGAAGAAAAATGGGACAGTACGCATATGCGTGGACTTTCGGGATCTCAATAAAGCCTGCCCGAAAGACGACTTCCCAATACCGGTCACCGAGCTGATGATAGATAATACATCCACTCACGAAGTCTTCTCCTTCATGGATAGCTCTTCAGGATACAATCAGATAAAGATGCATCCCGAGGACCAGAAGCACACCGCTTTCCGGACCCCTTTGGGTATATTCTGCTACAAGGTGATGCCCTTCGGTCTAAAGAACGCCGGCGCCACCTACCAAAGGCCCATGACGAAGATCTTCGATGACCTCATACATGAAATCGTCGAATGCTATATCGATGACCTCGTGGTGAAAAGCAAATCATACGAGGAACATCTAGAACATCTGAGGATCGTATTCCAGTGCCTCCGGCAATACAACTTGAAGATGAACCCTCTCAAATGCGCGTTCGGAGTTTCCTCGGGCAAATTCCTGGGATTCGTCGTCAGACACCGAGGCATCGAGATAGACCCGTCGAAGATCAAGGCGATCATGGAAATGCCTCCGCCAAGGACTCTCAAGCAATTGCGGTCTCTCCAAGGAAAGCTCGCGTACATCCGGCGATTTATAGCCAATCTTTCGGGCAAATGTCGTCCTTACAGCCACCTGATGAAGAAAGGAACCCCTTTTGTCTGGGATCACAAATGCCAAAGCGCGCTGGACGAAATCAAGAAGTACCTGCAGAATCCGCCAGTACTGGCCGCTCCGGTCAAGGGAAAACCTCTCATTCTGTATACAACCGCTCTTGAAGGTTCCTTAGACGTATTATGGGCACAAGAGAACGACCAAGGGAAGGAGAGAGCGCTCTACTATTTGAGTCGAGTTCTGCTGGGGGCAGAAAGCAATTATTCTCCCATCGAAAAACACTGCCTGGCATTAATCTTCGCGATTACAAAGCTCAGGCACTATGCATTGGCGCATGACGTCCGTCTCATATTGAAGGTGGATCCTCTCAAATATTTGATGTCAAAGGCCATATTGACAGGGAGGCTCGCTAAATGGGCCTTGCTCTTGATGGAGTTCTCAATAACTTATCAGCCTCTTAAGGCAGTAAAAGGCCAGGCCATCGCCGATTTCCTCGCTGACCATCCGATACCTGCCGATTCTCCTTTGAATTGCGAATTGCCAGATGAGCATGCGTTTGACACGATCGACGGTAATGGCACCCGATGGGAACTTTACTTTGATGGAGCGTCTTCCATGAAGAAGCGCAAACAAAACACCCCCATAATCAAATCAGGGGTAAGCCTCATCTTCGTAACTCCACAATGAGGGATAATGCGCTTTGCCTTCTCCTTAACAGAGCCGAATACAAACAATGAAGCCGAGTGTGAAGCTTTGATAGCAGGTCTCGAGATCGCCATCGACATGGGAGTTGAAAACCTGCTCATATACGGAGACTCCCAACTGGTCGTTAGTCAAGTAAACGGCGACTATCAAACGTGCAAATCAGAACTGGTGAAGTACGGCGAGAGGGTACAGCAACTGTTGACCCAAATACCTTCCTACACCTTGGAAAGCATACCACGTGTAGAAAATAGCAAGACGGATGCATTAGCTAAGCTCGCTAAAGAACTGGCTGACGAAAACCTCGATGACGCGAGGATCGTTGTTCAAAGCCGTCGGGTTCTTACACCGGCAGGAATATTTCCAAAGACGTCCAAGGAAAAGGGAACGACCGAGCAAACGGCTCTACAAGTAAAAGACCAGGTAAAGGTTGAAGATTGGAGAGAAGTCTTTATAGACTACTTCAAATCCCGTCGAACGCCTGAAGATGCGTCCTCAAAACATCAGCTCATGAAGCGAGCCCTATCTTTCGCCTTCGTCAATGATACCCTGTATAAGAGATCATTTGACTCTTTATGGCTAAGATGCCTGGGACCTGAAGAAGCAAGAAGAGTCGTCCAAGAAACTCATGACGGACTCTGCGGTTCTCACCAAGCCGGGCCAAAGATGAAGTTGAAGATCAAACGGATGGGTTATTATTGGCCCACGATGATCCACGACTGCCTTGAGTATGCGAAGCAATGCCACTCATGCCAGATCCATGGGGACTTTATCCATCAGCATCCAAATCCACTACACCTGACGATGGCTAGCTGGCCGTTCGAGATGTGGGGGACTGACATAATCGGCCCCATCGAACCAGCATCGTCCAGAGGACATCGGTTCATTTTGGCGACAACTGATTACTCCTCTAAATGGGCAGAAGCAGTACCGCTGAGGGAAGTGAAGACGGAGAATATCCTCCATTTCTTCAAGACACACGTCATTTATTGGTTCAGTACTCCGCAACGGATCGTCTCCGATAATGGGCCAGCCTACAGAAGCCACAAGATAAGCCGCTTCGCACAACAGCACAACATAGACTGGAGATACTCCTCAGTCTATAATCCTCGAGCTAACGGTCTGGCTGAAGCTTTTAACAAGACATTGACGAAGATTGTAAAGAAGACGGTGTCTCGAAATAAAAAGGACTGGCATGAGAGACTGTGCGAAGCTCTCTGGGCGTACCGAACGACGTTCAAAACAGCCACGAACACAACGCCGCACGCGTTGGTATTCGGTACAGAAGCGGTACTCCCCCTTGAGATAGAGCTACCCTCCCTACGAGTGGCAGTTCATTATGAGCTAACGGACGAAGAAAACACTCACCTTCGGCTTGAGGAGCTCGATGCTCTTGAAGAAACCCGGCTCATGGCGCAACAAAATCTGGAGGCCTATAAAGCAAAGATGACGCGCTCATACAAGAGATTGACTAGGCCGAGAACATTCCGCCAAGGCGAACTCGTGCTAGTGGTCAAAAGACCTATGATCCCCAATCGCGTTAAGCGGGGGAAGTTCGAGCTGAACTATGAAGACCCGTATATTATAGAAAAAGTCTACCAGGGTGGGGGCCTATCTACTCATAGACATGTATGGTGAAAGACCTTTCAGGCCAATAAACAGTCGCTTCCTGAAGAAATACTACGCCTGACGAGTCATGGCCTAGGTCAATGATAGATGACGACGCCTATGTCCGCTCGCTGTCTTCCTAAGCCCAAACTCTATAAGTAGTAACCGACAACAGACCGAAACGTCCTTAAACTAACGGCGGACCGAAACGTCCTTAAACTAACGGCGGACCGAAACATCCTTAAACTAACAACGGACCACTATGTCCTAAAACTAGCTGTTGACTGAGATGTCGATAAACTATGGTGGATTGCTGCATCCCAAACCTGATAAAAAAAAGAATAAAAAAAACGGTATGTCCATAAGCAAAATGGACACGGATGGAAACCCGAAAGGGCTCCGTGAGTAAAAACAGCAGGGCTACCGGCGCGTTTTGTGAAAACCCGAAAGGGCGCAATCTCGTTAGAATAAAAAAAAGAAAAAAGAAAACGGTACGTCCATAAGCAAAATGGGCACGGATGAAAACACGAAAGGGCTCCGTGAGTAAAAACAGCAGGGCTACCGGCGAGTTTTGTGAAAACCCGAAAGGGCGCAATCTTGTTAAAAGACACTTGCAAGGTCCTCTCGACTTTGTAAAGATAAACCACCTGCGTGAGATCCTTACGACTCACAAGGGAGCAACACACTTAGGGATCCACACGATCCCTAGGGAGAAATTACACTTGCGAGATCCTCACGACTCGTAAGGAGAACTCTCTTATGGGACCCTCACGGCTCATAAGATTCAAAAGTCTTAAGCTATAGGGATCTAAACCTGTTCTTAAGCAGCCCCCACAACCTCCGATACTGCCCTACAAGCGGCTCAATGCTGACCCTTGTATACAATCCACGGGCGCGAATAAACATTTCCCTAACAAAGTCCCACCCGTGACTAGGGATATGTTCGCACGGTGAACAACCCTTGTGAGTCCTCTCGACTTATAAGGAGAAAACACTCTTGTAAGATCCTTACGACTTATAAGAGAACATACACTTAGAAGTCCCCATGATTCCTAAGGAGAAAACGCACCTACGAGATCCTCACGACTTATAGGAAGAAATACCTTCATGAGACCTTTACGGCTCACGAAGTCAAAAGCCTTAGTCGACAGGATCCTAACCCTGTTTACTAAGCCATCTTTGTTCGATGTCGACAGAGGCAAATGATGATTCGCTCCTGGCAATATCCCAGTTGTTGCGGTGCTGATGCCGAAATCGGTGTCTAATCCCAAGTTTGCAGCGAAAAGCTAGCAAGCCACACATGCATACGAAATAGCCGAAATGATGGGGCAACTTGCAAATAAAAAATCAGCAAGTAAAAATATATGCATGCAAAATAGCCGAAATGATTGAGCAACTCGCAATAAAAAGCAGCGAGTAAAAAATTAAACAAATAGCTGAAATGATTGGGCACCGCGAAAAATAGCCGAAATGATTGGGCAATCGCGACCTTCGAGATATAAAAGCTGAAATGATAGAGCATCGCGAAAAGAAATAAAAAAATGAAATGATTGCCCTACAGGTGATATCACATCAATCCCTGTATACAATCCAGGGGCGCAAACAAAGAAGGAATCACACTCCTCCTCCCCAGGTTTCATCAGAAGAAGAAGCCAAATCTCAACGGTTCACAGATAGCCTGGAGATCATCTCAACATTCGTCTCATTACAACAGACACAACATAAAGCAAAGCAGAACAGCGGCAACTCCCAGTTCCATGACTCGACGGTACACAAAAGACCGAGAGTCAAACCCCGACTCTGTGAAATGCGGATAAAGTCAACCATTCCTGGCTACGTGGAACGCGGATTTTGTCACTTCTGACCCCGTGGAAAATGTCCAGAGCGGATCCTGGTCCTCGCAGAGCACGGCAGTGAACCCGTGTGAAGCATCCAGAGCGGAGCCTGGTCCTCGCCGAACACGGCAGTGAACCCGTGGGAAGCATCCAGAGCAAAATTCCTGGTTATATGGAACGCGGCAATGACCCCGTGGGAAACGTCCAGAGCGGATCCTGGTCCTCGCAGAGCACGTCAGTGAACCCATGTGAAGCATCCAGAGCGGAGCCTGGTCCTCGACGAACACGGCAGTGAACCCGTGGGAAGCATCCAGAGCAAAATTCCTGGCTACGTGGAACGTGGATTATGTCACTCCTGACCCCGTGGAAAACGTCCAGAGCGGATCCTGGTCCTCGCAGAGCACGGCAGTGAACCCATGTGAAGCATCCAGAGTGGAGCCTAGTCCTCGCCAAACACGGCAGTGAACCCGTGGGAAGCATCTAGAGCAAAATTTTTGGCTACGTGGAACGCAGATTATGTCACTCCTGACCCCGTAGGAAATGTCCAGAGCGGATCCTGGTCCTCGCAGAGCACGGCAGTGAACCCGTGTGAAGCATTGATTGTCACGCTCTAACTGTGTCGTGTTTAAAAAGAATTCTGAAATTACCGCAATCAAAACGGTGTCGCTTGTAGCGAGCCGCGATGAATACGGGTCGTCCGCAGGGAGATGGTAAGTTTCTTATTGCTTGTTTTAACGAGTTAATTCCGTGTTTTGATTTGTTGGTTAACTAATTGTCGTAACAAAGATATGAATAAAAAGGGCTTGTTAAGGGTAGTAATAAGTTAGATTGTATGAAGGTGATGTTTGCCAATTCCTTATAGCCCCGACTTGGTATTGATACTAAAGCAATAGGTAACAACGCGGATTAGGGAACTTGAAATACGGTATTTGCGGTATTTCGCTAAATCCGTTTTCCTTGTCCCTTGTCCTTCCGTTGTTATCTCTTGATTTTAGCCTTCGGCAAACGACGGGCAATCCGGTCATGATTAGGAATCATCACTATCGGGGTAGGATAGGATGCCTAGTGAGCGGAGTTGCGGGTGATTTGCACGAAGTTTCAATAGGCAAGTTTTAGGTTTTAAAGTTTGGACAAAGAAAATCTTCGAATACGATCTAACATATTACACCCTTAACAAGTGAAAAGATTACTCACACATATTTTCAAATTAACAAGAAAGAAAAGAGAAGATACATAAAAACATGCAATGAAATAAAGAGGAAAAGAGAACCGATGAGTTCAAGCGTTTTATCTCCCAGTGTTCAATCCCCGGCAACGTGTGAGATCCAAATACCAAGCTTTAAGGTTGCAAGCTCACTTAAGAGGTTGCAAGATCAAAGCAAGGCATGAATTTCACAATTGAAATCATGTAAAGTGGAACAAGACATGTAATAAAAATACGAACTTTTATTGAAGAACAAACTTGTTACAAGAGATCTTGAAGTCAAGAACCTAAGCCTTAAGCTTGCAAGTTCTAAATGAGAAGTTGCAAGGTCAAGACAAAGGGGCAAGAGCTCAAGAATGAAAAGAAAAATTACAAGAATTCTAAGATAGAACTAAAGAAAAAGCTACCATTTCCTCTTCCCTCTGGTCTCTATTTATAGGCTCAGAAAGAAATATTCATATCTGCCCCATTATGGCTCATGCTGATTTGTTTGATTGCCTTTGATTTGAACACATGCTTTTTAGTCTTGAATGCATATAATATCATATGCATATAAAATCATATCCTTGATTTCATATAAAATCATATCCTTGATGATTGCATATAAAATCATATCCTTGATTGCATATAGAATCATATCCTTGATGATTGCATATAAAATCATATCCTTGATTGCATATAGAATCATATCCTTGATTGCATATAAAATCATATCCACATGTGCTTAAAAGTCTTGTGTACACACTTGTTGTGTTGGACCATTTAGAAAAAAATGTGTACACAACTTGTTGCATAAAGGAACTCCTGAAGTATCGGTCGGTTAGCGTTTCTGGTCGCAGTGTCTTCCCTCAAGTGATATATCCGTGCTGTTGGATGCATTTCCAGTATTTTGTCATGGATACCTGTAATCTGTAATACTGAGCAGACACTGGTCAATAATACCGATAAATACAACAATTAGATAATGAATGAACGGTATTAGAATGCAATTTTTTGATATGAACAAGCATCCAGAGCAGAGCTTGGTCCTCGCCGAACACGGCAGTGAACCCGTGGGAAGCATCCAGAGCAAAATTCCTGGCTACGTGGAATGCGGATTATGTCACTTCTGACCCCGTGGAAAACGTCCAGAGCGGATCCTGGTCCTCGCAGAGCACGGCAGTGAACCCGTGTGAAGCATCCAGAGCGGAGCCTGGTCCTCGCCGAACACGGCAGTGAACCCGTGGGAAGCATCCAGAGCAAACACTGGACTGTGAGGTCCTTAAACTCGCGGACTATGATGTCCTTAACCTCGACCGTGATGTCTTAAAACTAACATTGGACTGTGAGGTCCTTAAACTCACGGACTATAATGTCCTTAACCTCGACCGTGATGTCTTAAAACTAAAATTGGACTGTGAGGTCCTTAAACTCATGGACTATGATGTCCTTAACCTCGACCGTGATGTCTTAAAACTAACATTGGACTGTGAGGTCCTTAAACTCATGGACTATGATGTCCTTAACCTCGACCGTGATGTCTTAAAACTAACAACGGACTGTGGAGTCCTTAAATCCATGGACTATGACGTCCTTAACCTCGACCGCGATGTCTTTAAACTACGGTATCCTGGAAAACATCCAGAGCGGAACCTGTTCCTCGCAGAACACGGTAGTGAACTCGTGGGCAGCATCCAGAGCAACTCCTGACTCCGTGAAGTACGGATAAGGACAACTTCACCCATCACTTGCAGGTCCTCACGACTCGTAAGGGAGTAAATTTTCTTGTGAGATCCTTACGACTTTCAAGAGAAAACACATTTAGGAATTCTCACGATTCTTAAGGAGAAATTACACCTACGGGATCCTCTCGACCGGTAGAGAGAAAATTCTTTATGAGACCCCCACGGCTCATAAAATTGAAAAGTCTTAGGTGACGGATCCTAATCCTGTTTTCTAAGCCATCACTACCTTACAAAGAGCTCAAGATTGACAGCCATATACTATCTACAGACCGCACTTGCTAAAATCACATGGCAACAACACAGCAAGGAGAAGAAAGCGACAAGGAGAACATTTGATTCGCATTTAATTAAGCGTTCGAGACATACCCGTTCATGCATGCGCAAAAGATTTAGTGTGTAAAATAAAACAAACTGAAATGAGAAACTTGCCATTCATACTGTGAAAAAGTTCTTACAATTATGAAAGCAGTAAACAAAAACATTATCAAAACAATTACAATGGCAAAACCTCAGATCCAGGGCATGGATTGAGGAACTCAAAAGTGACTTTGTCCAGAATCTTCCAGGCATTCCGAACCATCCTAGTATGCTTTCTTTCGCGATCACAAGCGTCGGGATCCTCACGGATGTCCTCCACCCTCCGATAGACAGCAAGTATGGCCGACTGTTGAAAATCCTGATGCAGGAGATCGACAAGATTGTCTCTCCTTCTCTTCAAGATTAGGCTCATCAGATACACCGAATGTACCTTATCCTCGGCGACATCCAATGCCCTGAGCGGCACGCCAGTACAGAATAGAGGAAGCGCCTCCTAGATCGCTCCCACAATAAGCTTCAGGAGAGAGGAGCGTCGAGAAAGCAGTTAACCATTGTATGTGTTAAAGCGACTCATAATTTCGGCACACTCGGCATTTGTGAATTCTCGATTCTAAGAACGGCTGAGTGAGCGGATGTCTCCGTAAGAGATAATCTCATCGAGAGCATACATATGAGCGTCCATTACTCCTGAAAAAGAAAATCAACAAAAATTAGCGAACAAACTGATTAAGCGAATTCTTATTAAAAACAGGCAGGCATAGGGAGTTAAATCCCTCGAGAGCAATGCTCTGCAGACAGGAGTGACACCTGTCAAAATTAATTATGAGGGGAATTTAAAGAAATTCCTCGAGGACATTGAGAGCCTTGCTCTGAGAAGATGATATAATTCATCAAAGATAAAATTCCTAAGGGTTCTTCTATATGATTTGAAAAGAGCAAAACTCCATTAATGAGTTAAGAAGTCATAAGTAAAATCCTTTTGGAGAGCAAAGCTCTATTAATGGAACCCTAAAAAGGTTCTCTTTAGGTCAAAGATCCATGGAGCAAAGCTTTGCTAGTGAAACCCTAAATGGGTTTTCTGAAGATCAAAGATCTATTAAAAGCAATGCTCTGTTAATAGGTAAAACCCTAACACATTAAGATTTATTAAAATTTTACCTAAGTTTGGTAGAGTTTTAACTCTTAAAATTTCTTGAACAAGAAGAGCAAGGCTCTGAGTAAAAATTCTTAAGAAGAAGATGATAATAATCTGAGGACCAAAGGTCCTATTTATAGGCACTGGACCGCCTCTTCAACTTCTGAGTTGATCCAATGGCTCAGATGTTGCCACCGCTGCACTCACGTGTGCGCCACGTGAGCGCAACGGTGGGGGGCATTTGTTTCCCCCAATCAGAGCAAAACTCTATTTTGAATTTCAAAATTTTAAAATTGAAGCAACGCTTCAGATCCCGTGCACTGCGCGCTGTGCGCCACGTGTCAAAAGCAGACATGCCAGCGCCAGGAGTGCTGCGCCCTAGGCAGCGCACCTAATCAGAGCAAAGCTCTGTTTTAAAATTCGAAATTTAAAATTGAAGCAACGCTTCAGATCCCGTGCGCTGCGCGCCACGTGTCAACACGGGCGCACTAGCACAGTTGCGCTGCGCTCTGTGCTGCGTGTCACGTGTCAAACACGGGCGCGCTAGCGCAGTTGCACTGCGCTGCGCGCCACGTATCGAACGTAGGTGTGCTTGCGCAAGGTGCGCCGGCGCTGAAATTATAAAATTCCCCACCGTTAGATCAAAAGATCTAATAATAATGATAAATCATTAATTAATCAAAAACTAAATTCTGTTAAGGAAAGATTCCTCGAAATCTTTCCAAATAACAAGATTGTGCTCTGTAAATCAGAGCACCGTTGGATCAATGATCCAATAGTAAATAAAAATTACCAAAAGACAAAATAAATTCTGTATGGAAAGATATTTCCGATCTTGTTAAAACAAGAAGATTATCTTCTGCAAAGCAGAAGCCCTAGAATCAAAGATCCAACGGTGGGAAATATTCCCAAATCAATCAGAGAAAGATCTCTTAAACTGATTTAACAAATCAATTGGCCCTATATAAAGGCCCCAAGACTTCAAGTCTTATATAGAGAAAACGCTCTGCAAACTTTGAGAAAACTCAAAGAAAAAGAAAGGCAAGCCTTTAGCAAAAGAAGATCATTTCTTCCAGGTAAAGAATTAATTCTTGAACAACAGAGATGAAACATCTCATAAAAAGAAGAAACATCTTCTAAAAAGATCTTAGATCTATAAAAAGACTAAGGTCTTTGATTAAAAAGAAAAGATCAAAAGATCTAATCATAAAAAAATAATAAACTTCATTGACAGATCTTTGATCTATAAAGGCAGAGCCTTTATAAAAACAAGAACTTTTATTCTTGGATCTTGAGGCAAAGCCTCCTTTGAAGAATATAAATTTGTTCTTTGATCTTAAAATTGATCAAAATACGCTGTCTTGCACTCATGAACTGCGCCCTTGCGCTCATTGGACCAGCGCTCAGCGCCAAAACATGCCGCGTGTCAACCATAGACATGACCTGCGCTTTGCGCTCCTGAAAACAGCGCATTGCGCTCTTGGGTTGGCGCTCAGCGCCAAGCGCGCCACGTGTCACTCACTAGCGCACCCATAAACTAGCGCAGCGCGCTCATAAATTAAAAGCGCAATGCGCTAACAAACTAGCGTTTACCGCTAAGCGCGACACGTGTCATGTTCGTGTACGCTACGTGACAGAAGCACAATGCCCTCTTTAATTGGCGCAAAGCGCCTGGTGCGCCACATGGCGCACTGTCAGAACATACTTTATTCTGATGAATGCTATGCATTCAATATAAGACAAAAAAATGTGTCACAGCCCAATGCTTAGCATCATTAAAAGGGCAGGGCCCAAATAAAGGCCTAATGGCCAGAACAAAAATAAAATGTTAAACATTTTTTTTAACTGGACTTAGCCTAATTCTGGCCATACGTCCTCAATTTATATTGAACTGAGCCCATCTGCTCTTTCAACCAATTCACATCGGTTCGAGAGTACATCTCTTTACTCCTCTGATATCTGTCGTTGTAATCCTTCAACGTCGTCAGAGAGGTGACGGGTCCCGACAACCACACATTACTACGGACTGTGGGGTCCTTAAACCCATAGACTATGATGTCCTTAATCTCGACCGTGATCTCTTAAAACTAACAACGGACTGTGGGGTCCTTAAACTCATGGACTATGATGTCCTTAATCTCGACCGTGATGTCTTTAAACTAACATCGGACTGTGAGGTCCTTAAACTCATGGACTATGATGTCCTTAACCTCGACCGTGACGTCTTAAAACTAACATCGGACTGTGGAGTCCTTAAATCCACGGACTATGATGTCCTTAACCTCGACCGTGATGTCTTTAAACTAACATCGGACTGTGGGGTCCTTAAACCCACGGACTATGATGTCCTTAACCTCGACCGTGACGTCTTAAAACTAACATCGGACTATGGGGTCCTTAAACCCACGGACTATGATGTCCTTAACCTCGACCGTGACGTCTTAAAACTAATATCGGACTGTGGAGTCCTTAAATCCACGGACTATGATGTCCTTAACCTCGACCGTGATGTCTTTAAACTAACATCGGACCGTGGGGTCCTTAAACCCATGGACTATGATGTCCTTAACCTCGACCGCGATGTCTTTAAACTAATAATGGACCTCCATGTCCTTAAACTGGCAATTGACCGCAATGTCACTAAACTAAATAATAGAGCCCAATCACTTTCTTGTCGGATCTAAATAGTCTCGTTAAGTTGATCTTAGTCTAAAATTAGACCAACGTATCCTTAACAAACGTTTAAGTTGATCTTAGTCTCAAATGAGGCTACCGTATCCTTAAACCCAACCCCCAAACCCAAATCTAAGAAAGACACGGATTTGGACTAGTCCACGCCCTACGGGCGACAACATAACTTAGTCTCCATATACAATCCACGGGCAACCACAAACAAAACAAACACCCACGACACGAAGTGACCATCTGGAGAAGGAAAAAGTTGTTATTGCGATGCGGTAGCGTAATTAACTGCAGGAGCTTGCGCCTGCAGGGAAGAGCGTCCCCACAATCAAAAACCCCTCAGATGAGGGGGAATCTGACGAAATCTGCTACATCGGCCGCATCCGTTTAAACCTTCGATACATGGTGCCATAAATCAACTTGGCATCTTCGGAGAGGTGGAAGAATAGCACCAATTAGCATCTGCCCCGAATTTCAGGCAAGACGTACATCGCGTCTCCGCCGTATCTTTCGGAAGGGAACAGTGTCACCATAAATAAGTCACACTTTCCAAATCCAATAATCATTTAAACCAAAATGATTAACCCAAAAAGAAATGCATCTTCTAAAATATTCTCGTAACGGATTACGAGAATACCCCTCACCTGTAAATACATACCTATATCCGTATTCCGACTGAATACGAATACGATGAGACTAAAATATTCTGACTCAATATAATACTTGGATCCGGCTTAAACCAAATCCTACCAGTATTATTTGTCCGAAATATGACACGTGCACAAATGCATGTGCATGTTCGAACCCTGCCATAAAACCATACGGCCTCTACAACGTTTCGCCCGAACTTGGGAAACTATCTGTGGGGAACTCTAAAGACTCGTCAGTACCCTGGCAGTGGGTTTAACCACAAGCACGTCAGCGGCATTAGCTGTGCGTAACGGCTGCCCATGTACTGACCGAAAAGGAAGCTGATGAGCGAACTCATCCTGGAACCCTACTGAGCCTATCAGTGATAATATCTGTACAGTCCAGTCCGTTCGTCTATGAGCATCACATATCGGGCCTAGGGGCTGGTAACGTCGGACCCCCAAAAGCTGTATAAGTCGTGTCGGAAGGTAGCCCTGAACACCTTGAGAAACTACTGGAATACCTACCAGTAATTCTCACATGCCTTGGCCAAGGACTTGGTGTAATGGCTCTCCTAGACACAGCGCGATCTTACCTCCAATACCGGGAGAGACGAATCCCCTGCCGATCCGCTCATTGCTCCTATGTGGCTCGGGACTGTATCCGACTAAAACCTGTTTGCACGACTCCTTTGAGCCGTGGTAGCGTAGTAATCTAAGCACAGTGGGAACTCACACGAGACAAATGACGACTTCAGGTATGAACTAACTTGTACACATGTCACCAGGGAACTGCTATCTGACGCTAGGTATAATACCAACTAGTATGTTCCCGGCGAGTCCTGTCCGGTGCACTCATAACCTAATGAGCACCTGTATACATCTTAGGTGAACTAACTGACACCAATGGCTTGTGAGACCGGCCACCGCCCCTCGTCAGGGTCTCGACTGTATACACTAGTCTACTCCAGAGTATCGATGCCCTGTCTCGAAACTTCCACCACTAGGGACCACTTTTAAGGATGTGCTTATAGACTACCCAACTCTCACGTATATGATCGCCATCATACTGTTGGTAGTCAAGCTGGATCTTAAGGGCTCTATCAACGTGTAATAGTGAACAATAATGTCACCGAAAGCTTTACACGATGATAAAGGCAAACCAGATAGCATACTATCATCTCGAGTAAGACTGTCCTACCGGTATAGGTCCTCCTCAATCATTGCAATCACGTGCCTGCGATCCAATAATTGATTTTGAGGGCACTACATCCAACACTTGGAAGACTTTGGGTTCTGGGTAAGGGAAGCCATCCAAGAGCTTGTAAGTGGCTTGCACCATTCAAGCCCTTGCATAGAAGTTTTTTCCCATTTTAATGGACAAATTTAATTGATTTATTAGTATCATGAATGAATGATGCTAGTAATTAGTGTTTATTGAAGCTATTCACGGTCACTTTATTTGGCACATTATTCTCTTTTTATTTTCTCAATATATGTTACAAGAGAGAGAGAGAGAGAGGAAAGATGTCATAGGAGGGAATTTCCTTCTATGGCGTCGAAAAAATACACCCTCGCTCATTTTTTCCGCCGATCGGCATCCACCATCTTGATCGTTATCATCTAAGATACGGGTACACCAAATTTCATGTGATTCTACAACCTTTTCACCGTTGATTTAGCAATGTAAAAAGTTCTATTGTCGGTAAACCGTTAATTTTAAACCCACCAAATCAACGTATATATATATGAGGTTAATGGGGGAAAAAGGCCATGGGAGTGAATTTCCTCTTATGGCGACAAAAAAATACACGCCCTCTCATTTTTTCCGACGATCGGCACCCACCATCTTCATCGTTATCATCTAAGATGTGGGTACACCAAATTTCATGTGATTCTACAACTTTTTCACCGTTGATTTAGTGGGTTCAAAATTAACGGTTTACCGACAATAGAACTTTTTACATTGCTAAATCAACGGTGAAATGGTTGTAGAATCACATGAAATTTGGTGTACCCACATCTTTGATGATAACGATGAAGATGGTGGGTGCCGATCGCCGGAAAAAATTAGGGACGATGTATTTTTTCGACGCCATAGGAGGAAATTCCCTCCTATGGCATATTCCCTCCATTATTCTCATATATATATATATATATATATATATATATATATATATATATATATATATATATATATATTGTTCGTAAATACGGGTAGAGAAAAAGGTGTGGGCAGTACTCTGTGCAGGAATGGAGAGCAAATGAGTGAGAATCGTTGGTTGTTGTATTCTGGAGGCAACGTGTCGAGATCCACTGCATCGGTGAAGAACCATTAGGTTTTTACCGTGGTGGTACGAATTGCCTTAAAGAAAACGAGATGCCCGTACCTCAGTCGACAACTTCACCAACCTCTATAATAATTATTTTTATGTTTTATTTCATTATGTAACATTATTGTATTTTATATAATTTGATTTTAGTTTGGTTCCATTTTATACCAGGAAAGAACAACAATTTTGTTAGTACCAATGAAGTTAATCACACTATATAGTGTGATTTACTCTTTAAATTTTTTCTGTTTAAAACTATTCTTTTTTACTTTACTTTATTGATAGATCCTATATATACCAAAATCTTGTGATTCATTTTCAAGACATTTACAGATTTAGATATATGGCAAACAGCATGAAGATCACAATAATAATAAAAAAATTATTTTTGTATACATAGGATTGACCATGTAGATAAACATGAACAATATTGATAATGGAATCAAAAAGCCTAATGTTTGTGGTTGGAATGAAATAAACCAATGTATTTACAATCAATGAGGAGATTCCAAATCTATTACAAGCAGCTTGTTTGGTGCCCTCTTGGATAAGTGTTATTGCCAGAAGAATAGGAGATTCGACCTAATTTGAAGATTCATTAATTTCCTTCATTCAGGACCGAGGCTGAGGCACAAGTGAGTCGGCCTTGCTTCGCATCTAATTCGGTTTGATGGCCCGATGCTTGCATTGGTTTTTGTTTATTTTCCTGTATTGTTATTTTTTGTCAATAATCAATGCACTCGCAGCTGTTGTTTTCCTCGGCCTTTTGTGTTTAATGTAGTAATTATCAGACTTAATGGCAATGGGTGCCGACAAGGTGCACTCTCTGTTCTATCAAACTTTCTATGATAATTTGCAACCATGGATGAGTACTTTGCCGAGTAGATTATATTTTACCTCTGCATATTGGCTTTAATTTATTTTTGTGACAAGGTCCTCTTGCTTGACTTTTTTTATTTAAAAAAACGCTAATTTGCAGAGATCTTCGCTCTTTTTATATTTGTGGTTTGTCTTCGCTTTTGTTTATGTTACACCAGAAAGACCATTTCATGGAGGAATAAAGTGTAAAATATTAATATAATTTTTTTTCAATAAAATTAATAAAATATAAAAAAATCGAAAATAAAACAAAAAGTTTCAGAAACCAAAGAAAACAACTGTTCAAAATAGAATTTTGCAGGATAAAATAGAATTTTGGAGGGAAGGAGTTCAGTGCACTTTCCCCTCTTTCTTTGTTGCATCGTTAATGATGAATATTTTATCCAAGTACAATTGTTAGTGAGTGAATAAAATATCAAGGTTTTTTTATATACAACCACCAAAAATCTCACATTTTCAAAAACAACCATCACAGAATAAAATTTTAGAAAACAATCATCGAAAATTTTCCATTATCTAAATAGACTCATCGGTTAGATTAAATCAGTTTCGATAGTGTCCTACGCGCACTCTTTCTTTCTCAATCTTCAGCTCATGAAGACCCAAGCCCTACAATTACCCCCAAAAAATTTCCTCTTTAAATCTCTTCTTATTTCTCAAATCAATTTCTCTTTCGATTTTTACATGCTCTGTCCAAATTCTCAAACTTTGGTGGTAAAAATTAGGGATTCCATTGTATATGTAGTTGTGTGGACTTTGCATGCAATTTTTACTGCATTCACCCAATTCCAAACAACAGCCCCAATTTATAACTTAGATCTTGAAATAATGTTTGGAGATTAGAGGGGAGGTTATGGGCTTTGCATGGTTTCTTTTAAGGATACAGTGTGTTCAAAGCAGCAATTTGAAGGATCAACAGGAACCCATCACCGATCTTTACACGAAGAAAACCCAAAACTCACCACCCAAATTGAATCATTACCACTAATTAATACAAATTTTAAAAATGAAAAGAGGAAAAGGGAAAGGATCATCATTGGACAACATAGGAACCGATGAAGATCATTTGAAGGATTGAAACTTCACGGAGAGCGGTGGACGGGACCCATCCGTCTTCCAGTAGAGGCGAGTTTTCTTGAGGGCAACGATCTTTTCAGAGCATTTTTTTAAGGCTATAACTTTAAGAAGCAGAGCGAAATGACTTTCAAAGAGAGAATATGACTGTTAGAGGGTCAAAACGGTCCTTTTAACCGAGTTGGCTTTCAATTTAAATTGAGGGCTGTATTTGGTTATTGGTTTTATAGGTTGTTTTTTAAAAAGGGTTTTTTAGGTTGTTTTTCAAAATAGGAGAGACTTTCAATGTTTGTATATATAAAATAAAAAAAACCCAAAAGTTACTGCTCTCTCGCTCCTTTCTAATCCCCAAAACCCCTAAAATCCCCAAAACCTCGCTGACATCCCCCAAAACCCTAACCCTAGAATTTTAGCATTCCCCTTGTTCTTGATGTCCAGCATCAGCTACGCAAAAGCTCCTCCGCGCAACCGCTACAAGCCCTAGCCTCCTTCTCTCCCCTTCAACATGGCTTAAAACCAAGAAATGTTCTCTGACCCCTAACCCTAATCGTAATTTTTCCTTCTCCATGTCCGTTTCCTTCAATCTCAACTCCCCAAACCCTCCATTTCGCCGCTACGCAGTCTCTACACCTCGCAATCTCATCACCTGCAGCTGTGGGGCCAGCTCTCAGAATCGGGCGCGGACCCCGCCTCTCCGGCGATCTGCCACGTGGCGAGGGTTCAGGGCCGCCGAGGGGTTGAGGAATCAAAATAAAGTTGGAGTCTTGGATGGGATCAATCATGAGGAGAAGAAGAGAGAAGAAAATCATAGGAGTGAAAGTGAGGATGAGAATGATGACGGTTTAAATGAGAAGAGCCTGGAGCCGGAGAGTAGTAGTAATGTTGGTAGCAGTAGTAATGTTGGTAGCAGTAAAGTTGTTTATAGAAGGCAGAAGGGAGCCGTGGTGGCGAATGTGGATCTTTTGGTGATACCGGGAGTTGGGCCGAGGAATCTGAGGAAGTTGGTGGATAAGGGGTTTGCCGGGGTTGCACAGCTCAAATAGCTCTATAGGGATAAGGTGTATGGACAGTCTTGCTTTATTGATTTTAGACTTTTGATAATTAGATGGTGTTTTATGTGAAATGAGATAGGTACTCTTGTATTGTGATTTGTCGGATAGTACAAACCAATTGTTGGGTCACGAATTACTAGCTTAAACTTTTGATTAAAGCGGTCACCAACATGGCATCATAGCTCAGGAGTAAATAGTCATCTGCTCAATTTCACTCCCATGTTTTGTCTTCCATGTGTAAAACAGAGGTTCTATTTAAGGGTTGCTGCTTGGTTGTATGTTAAAGTTGTTGGTCCGTCAACATTATAAAGTAGCGGAAAACCAAAAATTCTTATATCACTCTGTATCTTTGTGGGTTGGATTGACATACATCGAAATATCTCTCACTGAGTTTCGAGGGTGACAAGTGTGTAAAAACTGGTGTTTAAGTGAATCTAAAAATAATCGTGTAGCATGAGCGAAAAAATTGATAAACAGCAACCTGACTTTTTTTCGCTTGAGATTTGAGAACTTCTACAATATGTACTTACGACTTGTCTAACTAGCACTCTGAGCATAAGGTAATTAATTGCACTTGGACTTCTCTAAGGATCAAGGTAGCATGAAGTGAATATGTTAAGATGTGCTTAACGAAAGAGAAATGATTTTTCAGGTATATATTTTATGGGTTATAGTTAAGTTATTTGGACTTTTCTTTCTCAGGCTTGTCTGCACACAATTATCATGTTATTCAGTGCATGCAATGACATTAAATATGTACGTTTGGGAGTTGTAACCTTGTTTAGCCACGAAAGATAATGAATGATTTTTGCATTCTTGTGGATATGGGCTATAAGTTTATTTGCTGATCTTATAGTTGCTATAGTGACAGCAACTTTTAAAGTTATTTGCGCTTCCATTGTAAAGACTGTTAGATGATGCTAGCTTGTGCTGTTAATTTCTTAAGGTGTAGTGTTGTAATGAGTTATTTCTTTTTCCACAATGCGATGAAGTTTCCCTTGGAGTTAAGTTTAGCTATTTGATTCATGTTAAATGAGATAGAGAGATGGCGACTTCCCCTTATTTTTGGGTTATAAACACAATTCAATGGTAGGTAATTAATTCACGGGATGGCGGTTTATTCTTTTTGTTCCTATTATCCTGTTGCTTAGAAGGGGAATAAGATTTTTATTTTTTTATGGCAGACTTAGGATATGTATTTCATTTCTACATTTGTTGTTGATTAGAACGTTTTTGTTATTTTCCTTAAAAAAAACCAAAACAAAGGGTAGTTTGAAACGTGTAATCAATTTTAATGCTGTGATTTGGTTGCTACCAGTTTGTTTGAATAATGATATTGGGTTAATATGATTTCAAATAAGACCGTCTCCTCTCTGTAAGCCTCCAGTTTTTCGGAAAGTCAAGTGTGAGGATGGTTGAATTTTTAAGGAGCTCAGTGGGAATTGTCCATAAAGACCATGCGGAAAGTATAACCTCTTTCATAGAAGAGAGTGTTGATGAAGAGTTGAAAGAAGACAGCACCTCCGACCTCAAGCCTACTCAGAAGAAAAGGCTGACGTTTTGTGTTGAGGGAAACATTAGTGTTGGAAAGACCACCTTCCTGCAGAGAATTGCTAATGAAACACTTGAATTGCGTGATCTTGTAGAAATAGTCCCTGAGCCTATTAACAAATGGCAAGACAATGGTCCTGATCACTTCAACATACTGGATGCTTTCTATGCTGAGCCACAACGGTATGCCTACACCTTCCAGAATTATGTGTTTGTGACCAGGGTCATGCAGGAACGAGACTCTGCTGATGGAATCAAACCCCTACGGCTGATGGAAAGAAGTGTTTTCAGTGATAGAATGGTATGCATTTCAGTTACAGTATATAACTTCCAGCTGAATATATTTTTTCGACATTTGACTCTACTTTGGTATTTTTTGACATCGCTCTTGGCTTTATTTATGCCTGAGAATTTAGCATTATTTGCAACAACAAATATGTCATCCCCCCTCCTCTAGATTTCTTCTCCAATGTAGGAGGGTTGGGGGACACCAACTGGTCATTCTGGGATTATAACGGGCCCCACTTTAGTCATTAATTCATCTTTCCCCTTCTAGATTTTTCACTCCATGTAGAAGAATTTGAAGGATGTCAACTGGTCATTTGGATGATGGCAGGCCCCTCACTTGATATAGTTTTCTCAACCAATATTTTTACACTCATTGAGATAGATTTGATGCCAGGTCAACAACCAGTCGTAAACTGCAAATCTTTCGTGGAGCTTTGGTTCATAGCTGACCAATGTTTTTAATGGTAAAAGGCTTAGAAGAAGACGATGATGATGCCTCTAGTTTTTTGTATTTTCTTTTCAATTATGAAAACCAAATTATACATGACAGGTCTTTGTACGAGCAGTTCACGAAGCCAAGTGGATGAATGAGATGGAAATTAGCATCTACGACTCATGGTTCGACCCAGTTGTATCGACAGTGCCAGGTCTTATTCCCGATGGTTTCATTTATCTAAGAGCGAGCCCAGACACTTGCTATAGGAGAATGATGATGCATAAGAGAGCGGAAGAAGGTGGCGTGTCCCTTGATTATTTGAAAGGCTTGCATGAAAAACATGAGCTACTCCCATTTGAAACTGGAAACCATGGCGATCTGTCGTTTAGTGAGTTGCCTGTGCATATGGATAAGCCCTTTTATCCCGATATAAGAGACCACATGTTTTATTTGGAGGGGAATCATTCGCATCCAAGTATCCAAAAGGTAACCTTGTCAGTGGCCACTTCCATTCATAATATTTAATACCGTGCTGCATGAGCTCATGATCGAGTTTGTTTACGATCAGGTTCCTGCTTTGGTATTGGATTGTGAACCGAATATTGACTTCATTAAAGATATCGATGCTAAGAGGGAGTAAGCTATACTAACCCTGGAATCTTTATCTTTTTCATATTTAAATTTCGAACTGGTGCTTTTATTTCTGGCCATTCTGTTCCTTTGCTTTAATCTGATGTTCTGATATCAATTTGTAATTGCCATTTTACAATCTTTTTTAAATGCCAGGTTTCTTGTTTATTTCAATGTACGATAGTGTGAAAGACTAGCAATGCATAGAACTAGTGAGCTTGCCATATGATTACTAACCATGCTAAATGCAGTCGAGTTTATTTGTGATGTTGGTGCATTTTGATCTCCCATGAGATCACTATACATGCACAATGCACCTGGTAGGTGCTGCATCTAATACAAATTTCATTCGGAGCAACCTAGTGTAATGATTCTATACTGATCTGCAGCATACGCTAGGCTCTACTATATGATGAGATTGACATGTGCAGAATCTAGATACTCTAATCAAAATGGAGTTATCGACCTGCACAAATATAATTGAAGGGACTCAGGTGCTTGGTGTGAGAGATCAATATAAATGTTCTCTGTGGTTGTGTGGTTGATAAGACTGTCAGTTGCAGTTGATTTTAGGAGGATGAATGCTACTAACAAAGGCCTGGAATTAGGGCCGCTAAACGAGCCGAACTTGAGCGTGCTGGGGTTGGCTCGAGTTCAGCTTGTTTAGTATTGGCTTAGTTCGAGTTCGGCTCGAGTTCGTCCCGAGCTGAAACATTAGGCTCATGTTTGTTTATTTAACGAGCTAACGAACCCTTAACGAGTCGACCTTTGGAACTCAATTTTTTTGGTTTTGCGCTCGATTTTTTTGAGTTGGAGCTCGATGTTTTTAATTTGTAGAGATCTTCTAGTAGGACTTTAAAGAGGAACCATCATTCGAGAAGATTTGAATTTTTTTTAAAGGTTTCGAAGTTAGGGGTAAAGACTTTTCGAGTTGGGGTTGAGAAAAAAGGTGTCCAGTCGAAAATATTGCAATCTTGAACATAACAATTTCCTCACTTATCTAATCATTTAAAGATAGTTGATATAAATATAACACATATTACCAGTTCGTCTGCAAATTATCAAATACCACGTGTTATATATATAATCAACGTCTTTTTAAGGAAATTGTATGTTTATCATATCACGCATAATATTCTATATCTCCTACATTCTTCATTGAGATTTTGTGCAGAAAACTACCTCAGGACAGATATCGGAATCGCAATTTCGCCGACAAAATGCAGCAAGTCAAAGAGTTAAAATCTGGCAGAGATTCAGAAGAGATAAAAATATTCCAGATAGCAAATAAAGTCCCAAAGACCAACACCAAGATACACAAGAGAAATGAAACAGTGATCTCATTAAAAGGCCGCGGAACCGCGGTCGAGTCAGCCCGATCCGTTGCGGATCCGCGGCCGAATTGGGGGTGCCGGGATCGATACTTCTCCGGAAGCTTCAGCTCAACTTCCTAGCTTATTGGAGACGCTTCATACCGTCCTAACTTCTCGGGGAAGCCTCCACATAATAACCTAGCTTCTTGGGGAAGCTTGATAACTACCTTTTCTCTAGAAGCTTTCCTACAACTACCTAGCTTCTTAGGGAAGATTCACCTAGCTTCTAGTGGAAAATTGGTGAAGAGCTATATAAAGGGACCTAGGGCTACATTGTTGAGGTGGTTCATCAAGTGACAAAGTACAAAAACCAAAACCAAATCCAATTCAATTCAATCAAGATCCAAATCAAGATTCGTTGAGATCAACATCAAGCGACGACAACCAAGATCCTTTACGCGAAGCCGATCATCATCAAGAGCGCGAGATCCTCGACAGGTCCAAGTCTCACGAAGTTCAAGTCTCACAAAGATCGACGACAAATTCTCTTTTCTTTTCAAAGGAGTGATCGAGAGCTTAGTCTTGTAATCTCAGATTGAGAAGTGTAAATTTGAAGAAGATTTAATAAAAGTGATAAATTGTTAATTCTCGCTTTCTTTAAATTCTTGCATTATGAAATTTCTAATTCTTGATTCTTTTATTTTCATGATGTGTAAGTGAAATCTTCGCTTGTTAAGGATTCGGGGGAGATCGGTAGATCAAAGGGTGATGAAATACTAAACTAGTCTTAAGTCTTATGAGAATTATGAACTTTAAAAAAAAGAATCGTCAATGACCAAATTGGGAGCAAGATCACCATTCTTGATAATTTTGTTGCAATTTGGGATTAAATAATTGATGATTCTCTTTTCTAGAGGCTAGATTTGAATAGTGATAAATGAAAAGACAAGAGATAGTGAAGGTGAAATCCTAGTTTTTTCAATAGATTCCTAATCTTTATTCATCGTCATCGTTTTAGCTATAATTCATCAATAGATAAGATAAGTAATTTTTAGTATTCATCATTACTACTTATTCCTATCGAATCCTACAAGCTATTCTACATTTTCTTGATAACTAAAATTGATATTGGACACTTTCTTGATTTCTAATTCTTGAATTTTTTTCTTGATTTTCTTGAAATGACGACTCAATTAAATCTTGAATCACTTTCTTGAATTTTCTTTACTATTTTCTTTTGACTCAACTAAAGTAAGAACGAATAAATACACGAATCTCAGTGGACGATCCGTACTCATTAACGAACTACATAACACCGTTATTGATTGCGGCTATAAATTCTTTGATTGTGATTAAACTTTTCCATTTCATATCACACAATTAAACGACCAATCAAACGGCGCCGTTGCCGGGGATTGCGTGCTATTTTGTTCTTTCTTGCTATTTGAGTTGAAATATTATTATTCCATCAAAAATTTGAATCAAAATCGCATCAAGCGCTTAACGATTAGCGTGTGAATTTTGTAAGGGAATCTGGAATTATTGGAGAAGTGAGATCAAGATTTTGGAGCATTCAAGAAGGCCAGTGGAGCAACAGGAGCACCAGGAAAAACTTTTGTGCAAAGATATTGTGAACTGACCGCGGAACCGCGGCCATTAGCAAGCATTTGTCGCGGAACCGCGGCGATATTGTTGAATTGGAGCCCCAGTTTTCTCTGGTATATTCTCTTCTTTCTTATCCCCCCTCTGCTCTTGTCCAATAACACTTTTCCGCAGGATTCTTTGCAAAAATTCGCAGCGCTCAGAAATAAAAATTTGTTGCGTATTTTGATATTGTTTGTGTGCATATTTTAATACGGAAATTAAGGGGCAAAGACCAAATTCAGATTAGGTAGGGATTTCATTACCTTTCCTAAGCCCCGCAATTCACAAAACGAGCATCCGTATCACCCTTCATTAACTAAAAAATATCTAGACAAGACTCTAAGGACTGTCGCGCTCAATTAGGACAGAAGAAGGTCGTGGGTAATCTATTGCTTATCCGCATCTCTTTTGTGGTGTCTAAGGCAAGTGTGTCTAAGACAAGTGGTTACTTAATTACGCCCGCTACTTACGTAGCGGAGAACCTCCCACTTACCTGGCACTTACCTGGCCACAGGAAGGATAAAGAGGCAGTAGAGAATTTATCCTGCGATTTGTTTTCTGGAAGTCTAGGAGCGGTCTAGTGACTTGACCTAGGTGACCATTAGATCTAGGGTTGATTGTGCATTTTTTGTTGTGATTTTTTTTAAAATCCGTCTTTTTCAAAACAAACAACGCATTTCCTCTAATTATCACAGACGCTGTCACTTGTGCTAAACTGTTTAGTGCATGCTCGGCTGGACACGGGATTCTAGTGCCCGTCTTGTCCGCATTCCTCCTATCGACTCCAAAGTCGGTAATTCTACATCTTTTTCTTCACCCACTACCACATCCACCACAATGGACGGATCTCCATCAAACTTTAACACCACTCTGCCACAGCCTGCAGGTGCGCAGAATCCACCATGCATCTCTCTCCAAGAGAGATGCTATCATATTCGAGATCCCCTTTCTACTTGTCTTTCCATTCCACCAGCCAACGGGGATAACTTTGAAATCAAACCACATTACATCAATCTTTTACCTAAATTTCATGGTCTCGAGTCTGAGGACGCATACGTTTTTATTACCAAATTTGAAAATGTATGTGTTATGATGGGTACTTCACAGCTTTCTGTGGATGCTGTGCGTTTGCGTCTTCTTCCGTTCACTTTGTGCGATTTAGCCGAAAAATGGCTTTATAACACAGCCGCACATTCTATTGCCAACTGGGAGGAATTCGTTGTAGCATTCCTTAAGAAATTTTATCTCAATCATAAGACCGCCCGTGTTCGGAGCGAAATGAACCAGTTTACCCAGCTTCCAAATAAACCATTTTGGAAATGCTTTGAACGGTTCAAGGATCTGCTAGTCCAATGTCCTCGTCACGGAATCCATAGATGGAATCTGTGCCAAATCATATATGAGGGCATTACACCTGCCATAAAGCAGACGCTTGAAACCATGTGTCAAGGAAATTTCATGTCCAAAGACGATGGTGAAGCCTAGAAATTCCTAGAAAATTTCGCTGAAAACACTTTACAATGGGAAAGCGTTAGACCACCATCATCTAGGGAAGGTATTCATCAGCTTGAAGTTTCCATCGCAATGAAAGCCGAAATGGCTGCGATACAAAAGAAACTCGAAGTTATGGAAAACAAATTTTTATTAGCCTCCCTAAACCAGATGACGCTCTCTAAAACCATGTGTGGACGCTGTTCCGATCCATCACATTTGACAGAAGAATGTCCTTTGAATTTTCCGTTTCAAGACCAAGAGCACTCTAATGCTGCATTTCAGCAACGACCTAAAAACGATCCTTCTTCTTCCACATATAATCAGAGTTGGAGGAATCACCCTAACTTTGATTAGAACCAACACCAAACTCAAAACGCGGTTCCAAACCAAAATAACTTTCAAAAGGTTCTTCCACAGCTACAGCAACCACTACTGAGTCAGCACCCCTACCAAACACAAACTTTTCAAAATCCGGCCAACAATTCTGCACCTGGGAATAATTGTTTCCAAACGGCCGGTACAGAAAACTCCTCTGCACTCGAACGCACTTTGGATTTGTTTATGAAACATTCCATGCAAACGTCCGATGATATTAAGTCTTCTATCCAAACTTTAACGAAGGACTCCTCTCACGGTGAGAGTATTAAAGCGATAGAAGCATAAATTGCACAATTAAATGCTGTGATGAGTGCTACAAAGAAAGGGAAACTTCCAGCTCAACCCGTACCGAATCCTGGCTACTCACATCAGGTGAGTGCTATTACCACGTTGAGATCTGGAAGAGTGCTAGACAATCATATAGGCGAACAGATTGATATTGAGGATTCAGACAATGATACCCCGGTGTAACGTTTTAGGAATCGTTATGCGAATTTTCCGTTTAAAGGTAAAATAGGCGGTGTTTTTCCGTAAAAACCCGGAAGTGATCATTTTTCAGTATAGACTTAACTGCACCTAATTTAACTAGGAAATGGCTAGTTTGCGGTTTTTAGTTGTCACCTGAAAATTTTAGTTAATATTTTTCCCTAATTAATATATTATTATAAGCTTTTAATTATGCACTTAATTAGTGGTAATTACAAATTTGATTGGGTTAATTATGCTAAAGTGAATCTATGCTATTTTAATCACAAGGTTAAGCTTTAAACCTTCTCTCCAAAATATCTAAATATTTGTTGAATTAAAAGAAATGTTTTAAAGAAAATGATTAAGAGGTGGCATGGGTGGGAGAGGTTTTAAATGAGCATTTATTGGTGTTTTAGACTAGAAATTTCCACACAATTTCCTAACCTCCTCATTATTCTTCCCTTGGCCGAGCCCCCCTGCCGTCCTTTCTTTTCCTTTGCCCCATTTTCACTTTTTCAAGCTCAAATAAATCATCTAAAATCATCAAATAATCCCACAAACAAATCCCTACCCATTATTCTTCAACCCTAAACAAGCTTGGATTTTCATGAAAGTCATCATTTTGGAGGCTAATTTGGAGTTTAGTTGCTAATTTGTGAATTTAGTGGAGGTATAAAATCCTAACCTTAAATTTTAATTGTTGTTTAAATACATTAAGCTAGCTTATTAGATGTTTAATATAGCTTTAATTAGCATGTTTAGGAATTCATAAAAGAGTTGTGAAGATCAAGTTAGGGTTTGATTTATTTAAAATGGTTAATGGAGAAGTGTAGACTTTGACAATTTAATCTAGTTGTGAGAATGTTATTTGTTATTTTCCTAATTGTCTAATTAAGCTTAATAGCAAACTAACTTTTACTAAATCTTATATGGGTGGGATTATAGTAAAGGTTTGGGTAACTTAGTTAAGCTACTTTGCGATGATTGTGATCGCTAGAATTGTTAAAACTTCTACACTTGAGCTGAAATGATGAAAAGTTGTTTACTAGGTTTTCGGTTAAGTTAGGCGTGGGTTTCAATTGACGTTGCGATGTTATATATTTTATCTTCCACGCTATATATTTTGTTGTGAATGCGCGGTCGGTACGATCGGGGTCTAGGCTTGGTGGTTGCGTAATTTAGCGATCCTAGCTAGGGTTGTGCCGATGTCGTACGTGTTTTGTGCACTAGGTGCACAGTGTGTTTATCATGTGGACGTTATCCTTGCGTTTCGTTATAATTGTGTCGGCGCAGGATATTTAGCTTTATGTGTTGTGTTCGTGTAATTTTAGGACCGCAAGCGGGGACTTCGGACGCTGCGAGAAAAGGGAAGCATGTGGTCGGATTTTCTTAGCTTGAGACCATCTGTGAGTAGATTTAACATTTACGGGGAAATCGTCTGTATGGCGTTATGCATCAGGGCTGGATATGATATTATAGCTGCATGTTCATACGCATATGAATTGATTTCGCATGAGCATCATTGCATATTATTACATGTTATGCCTTGACTTAGTACCTATTGGACACAAAACCATTACTGACGGTTCATGTTGCACGAGCACAAATGGTATACTACACACACCGTCGGTAATTGTCATGACACGCACTACATATATATACATATGTGATATTGTATCGGTTATTATCTTTGAGACATTGATTCTTATTCCATTGTGCATATGAAATATAGCATATCTGTATACCTACATACTTACACATATGCCTTGCTATGCCTATAGGCTTACACATATACCTATATGGTATTGTATCATGATTGACAGGTATATACACATATCTTGCTTTAGCTACATGTATATCATGCATACATACTTACATGTACACCCATATACCTTACTATAGTTACATATACCCTACGTGGTATTGTGTTGTCATTTGATATTGAGACGTTGATTATTGTGCTATTGCGCTTACGAAATGCATCATACATACCTGCTTACATGTAGATACACATATCTTGCTATATTTACATGTACACCTCATATGATGCTACACTTGATTTCGGAGGAATTGGGAACCGCATGGTACATTTTAAAACTGGATTCATTTAAAAGAGCGGTTTTCCTTTAATATACTCATATTGCTGATTTATGTTAGATATATCAGTTTTCATGAATTTACGCATTGAGATATGGATTTTATGTGATTTATGGATTTGAGAACCGTGGGGGTATTTCAAGAAACTTATGTATTGTTTGAAAACCCGGTTTCTCTTGATATGATATTTCAGTGCGTCCACCATGAGTTTTCTCGGTTCTGAGACTTGTGTTAGAAACCCGATGCGAGGAGTGGATGAGGCCGTGTCGCGGGTTCATGGTGGACCCGGTATGGTACCCCGGGGTAAGAAAGGTATGTCGATGGATTTAGCCGATGAGCCTGGCAGGGGAGGTGCACTGCCTACCGGTGATAGTTTTAGACTCGGCGGTTATCCGGAGGATATCGATCGGAGTCGTTAGAGGGATATGGGCCGATTCGTACTGCCGGAGCTCGCGGGCTGATCAGGACAGACGGAGCCCATGGTACGTGGATTTACGTGTTGATGCTGGACACGAGTATTTCATGATGTTTCGAGTGTCGATATTGGATACTCAGGTTCCATGAGATTTACAAATATGAGGGCCGGTTTTGGTGACGGCGTCTGAGGATTTTGGGATTTGGGGTGTCATTGATGGACACCAGGGTTTTTCCATGCTGATGATTTGTGCATGAGGTTTATTATTTATCCCACACTCAGGATTTATTTGATATGCATTTGATTCATGTAGATGTAGTACCCTGGTGGTGTACCTTGATCATGATTGTTGCATATCCATATTGCCATATTTATGTTATCAGATTGCATATGATAGATTATCGTTGTTCGTGCATACTTGCGATTACAGTATGATGTTATTTACTATTCACGAGTTGGCAACTCACCCCCGTTGTGTTACAGTGTTTTGCAGGACTTACCCTCAGAGTAGTAGCGGCAGGGCTTTTTATTATCTCTACTTTTGCGGATACCGCTACGGTTGGCTGTGAGGCCTTTTGCTATAGATGGGTTTGCTGTTATCCGATGATGTTCATTATGTTTCTTTTGTATCTAGTACTCTTCATCTACCACTTCATGTATTTGACTTAGAGACGAGTTGTGAGGATCGGTGTTATATTATTTTTGTGACTCTGTGTGCCGTGCTCGTGGGATCCGGCCTTGTTATAAAGTTTTACCTCCTTATGCTGTTTTCATTTATATTTCTTCGCTACGGCATCGTATATATGCTTGTGGTGGTTGTTTCCGCCGTTGGGCATGATTTGCTCCCGTTTGGAATGCTTTATTTATATTCTATGTTGTACCCGTTTTCGGGGCTAGTTTTTACAAAGGAGGTGTTGCCGAAATTTTTAAGAGAATAAAACTTAGGTTTTAAGATTTTTACTTGAGATTTCCGAAGGTTTTTAACTATGTTTTCTCTACTTATCCATTTTTGGGTGGTTCAGATGTCTGGGTTTCGGCTTACTTAAATTGCGTACGTCTATTGACGTTACGTGGTTTAAGTGCCGGTCGTGTGCTTAAATTTGGGTCATGACTCCCGGCTTCCACCTCTTACCTTATTTCGTCAACTTCATCTTCTTCCGAGCCTATTCTACGTTTTCCCCAAGGCTCAGATCCTCATCCCACCCTTCTAGTCTACATAAGACGATCCCCACTCCTATTCTGGGATCTTTTCTACCCAAATGACCTTCTCCAATGTTGGATCCTGCCCTTACTGCTCAAGCTCCTTATCCTAACTGGTTAAGGGGAAACAGACCAAGTCCACAAATGGAGAAAATTATTGACATCTTTAAACAGGTTAACATCAATATCCCTCTCCTAGATGCTATACAACAAGTCCCGGCTTATGCGAAAATTCTCAAGGACTTGTGCACTAGGAAGAGGAAAACTCAAGTGCCGAAAAAGGTGTTCATGTCGAGGAATGTAAACACAGCTTTTACCCAACAATTACCTAAGAAACGTAAGGACCCTGATTGTCCTACAATTTCTATTTCTATTGGGGGTAAAAATATTAACCGTGCTCTACTCGATCTTGGCGCTAGTGTTAACCTGCTTCCATACTCGGTTTACGAGCAGTTAGGTATCGGAGAGTTGAAATCTACCCACCGCACTCTCCAGATGGCCGATAGATCTATCACCCACTCTAGGGGAGAGCTTGAGGATGTGTTGATAAAAGTCGGGGAATTATATTCCCTGTGGACTTTATTGTTCTACATACACAACCGGTAACGAACCCACGGAACCAAATTCCGGTGATTCTCGGTCGACCCTTTTTGGCCGCTTCCAATGCTATAATCAACTGTCGTAACGGCTCTATGACCCTATCCTTCGGGAAGATGTCAATTGAGCTTAACATTCACAAGTTGGGAAGTGTACCCTCCGAACCTTCTGCTCAAGCATGTTCTGTCGAATTAATGGATGTCGACAACAGCGAATTTGAACAGCTTCACGATACTGATATAAACTTCTTTGATACGTTATTGTTTGACCCAGCTTGTATTATACGCATATGGACTCTTCTATCAAGTTGTCCGGGTCAACATCTAACGCTGATTGCGAACCTTTTTCTGGAGTCTGAGGATCATTCCGCTCTTTCCGATAAGATTATTCTTCAGGGTATCGATGAAAGCTTTGAGGAAATTTTCGCTGATGAACTCGCATTTTTAAATGACACGGGAGTTGTGAAGCATAAACCCCAAAACAAAGAAGTTGCACCACCTCCCCTTCTTCTGGACTATAATGAGAATACGAGTAATCCATCATCATCATCACTGTGTCGTCTCTCCAAATCGAGACGCAAACCCTTTCTTTTACACCACTTAACTCTTCCCCACTTCTTCCTGGCTCTATATAACATGTTCTTCCACCAACTGTCATCAACAAAATCTTCGAATGGTTGGTGTTGACTTTCGGTCTTTGTAAGTCTTTGAATTGACCAATAACTTTACCTCCCTCTTTTGATTTTAAAAGCTTAATATTGTTTAACTCAAGTTTGGGGGTATATTTTTTGGCTCTTGAAAATAAAATTTGTACACAAAATTGTGAGCCAAAAAAAAAGTTTGGAGGAGATTTTCACGTCCATATATTCTTGTCCCCATTAATAACTTTTCCTCCTAAACCTACAGGTTTTTGAGATTTAACAGATGACAACAGTGAGTACACTACTGTAAACAGGTTTGGGGGAGGTTTGTGCTTATTTACGCATCACTTTGCATCATAATTGGCATAAGCACAAAAATTTCAAAAAATTTCTTTGATAATAAAAGATTAAAAAGTGAAAAATTATATTTGAAAGATTGGAAGAGTTTAAGAAAAATAAGAAAGTTAGATGTTTTCTTAAACGAAACTAGTAATAAGTAGTTTTGAGCCGTTGTCCCAAGAATTAGTAAGATGAAGAAAGTCACTAATCTGAGGATGAAAATAAATCTGAAAAATAGTTCCTATTTTGGAAGCCAAACATCTAAATATTGATATCCTACTATACGCACTTACACACGTCTTGAAACTCGGGATAGTAGAGGATACCTTGAAATGCTCTTGTCTAAAAGCCAAAGTATGAAGAAAAGAAATTATAAATAAAGCATAAAAGTATAAAATGATGAAAAAAATGAACACGGGTTTTGTAATCATCAAGGCAGCATAAAAAAATATAGCGAGGGTGCTTCATCACTTAGTGCCTTAGACCAACTGGTTTGGGAGTCACTGCTAAGCCTTAGGTGTTGCAAGACGAGGAAATTGCTAATTACGCCTAATATGTGAGCACATTGAGTAATCGGTCGGTTAGTACCTCAAGAAGTATTAACGGTCGTATGAAGAATGTGTGAGCAATTCCATCCAAAATATTCACCAACTAAAAAGTACTAAGGTAGATGGACAAGAGTATGATAGCTTGGATTGAATTCTCCGAGTGTAAGGATGTCTTTTACACACACGTAAGGGTATATGATCGGTGTTTGGAAGAAGGGTAGGAATGAAGAATAAAGGCGATATTTTATTGAGAGATGATGTGATTTCTAATATCTTTTCATGACTATTAAGATAGGGCTCATGACAACTGAAAAGGTAGTATAGTTGGAAACTCTGATTTTCAAAGTCTTTCTTTTACAACTCTTATTTTTATATGTAACTTTTACAGTCTTCCTTTTATTATAGGATTTTGTGGGTGCAATCCGCTGAAAACCCTCAGGAGACAACATTCCTCCTACTAGGAACACCTAGAGATTTAAAGGCTTGTTGCACGTGCTCAGTACAATCGTGTTGCCTATGAAAGTGTGCTAGTTAGTTTTTCTTTTTTCTTTCTATTTTCTCATTCTCTTGAATAAAAGAAGTTTGCTCGAGACGATCAAAATCAAGTTTGGGGGAATTTGTTCAGTCGAAAATATTGCAATCTTGAACATAACAATTTCCTCACTTTTCTAATCATTTAAGGACAGTTGATATAAATATAACACATATTACCAGTTCGTCTGCAAATTATCAAATACCAAGTGTTATATTTATAATCAACGTCATTTTAAGAAAATTGTATGTTTATCATGTCACGCATAATATTCTATATCTCATACATTCTTCATTTAGATTTTGTGCGGAAAACTATCTCAGGACAGATATCGGAATCGCAATTTCGCCGACAAAATACAGCAAGTCAAAGAGTTAAAATCTGGCAGATATTCAGAAAAGATAAAAAAATTCCAGATAGCAAATAAAGTCCCAAAGACCAACACCAAGATACACAAGAGAAATGAAACAGTGATCTCATTAAAAGGCCGCGGAACCACGGCCGAATCAGCCCGATCCACCGCGGATCCGCAGCCGAATTGGGGGCTGTTTACCGCCGAAAACCGGGAAGACAAACGTCCTGCCTGAATTTGGGAGCAGATGCTATTTAGTTTTATCCATCCACCTCTTCGAAGATGCCAAGTTGATTTATGGCACTATACATTGGAGGTTTAGACGGATGCGGCCATTGTAGCAGACTTCGTCAAATTCTCCCTTATTGTGAGGGGGTTTTGATTGTGGGGATGCTCTTCCCTGCAGGCGTAAGCCCCTGCAGTTAATTACGCTACCGCATCGCGGTAACCATTTTCTCCTGCTCCAGAAGGTCACTTCGGGTCATGTGTGTTTGTTTTATTTTTGGTTGTCCCTGGATTGTATACGGGTGTTGGATATAGTGCCCTCAGAGTCAATTATTGGATCACAGGCACGTGATTGCAATGATTGAGCAAGGACCTATGCCGGTAGGACAGTCTTACTCAAGATAATAGTATGCTATCTGCTTTGCCTTTATCATCGTGTACTGTTTTAGGTGACCTTACAGGTCACTATTGCGCGTTGATAGAGCTCTTAGGATTCTTGCTTGACGGCCAGCAGTATGATGGCGATCATATACGTGGGAGCTGGGGTCTATAAGCACATCCTTAAAAGGTCTCTAGTCGAGAGAGTTTCGAGACAGGGCATCGATACTCCAGAGTAGACTAGTGTATACAGTCGAGACCCCGACGAGGGGCGGTGGCCGGTCTCACAAGCCACTGGTGTCAGTTGGTTCACCTAAGATGTATACAGGTGCTCATTGGGTTATGAGTACACCGGACAGGACTCGTCGGGAACATGCTAGTTGGTCTTATACCTGACGTCAGATAGCAGTTCCCTGGTGACATGTGTACAGGTTAGTTCATCGACCTGAGATCGTCATTTGTCTCGTGTGAGTTCTCATTGTACTTTGATTACTACCCTACCATGGCTCAAAGGAGTCGTGGAAACAGGTTTTAGTTGGGTACAGTCCCGAGCCACATGGAGACAGTGAGCGGATCTGCAGGGGTTCGTCTCTCCCGGTATTGGGGATGAGGTCGCGCTGTGTCTAGGAGAGCCATTACACAAAGCCCTCAGCCGAGGCAGGAGATTTACTGGTAGGTATTCCAGTAGTATCTCAGGGTGTTCTGGGCTACACTCCGACACGACTTGTATCGCTTTTGGGGGTCTGACTTTTACCAACCCCCTAGGCCTGCCATGCGATGCTCATAGACGAACGGACCGGACTGTACGGATATTGTCACTGACAGGCTCAGTAGGGTGTCAGGATGAGTTTGCTCATCGACTTCCCTTTTGGTCAATACCTTGTAGCCCGTTACGTATGGCTAATACCTCTGACGTGCTAGTGGTTAAATCTACAGCCAAAGTATTGACGGGTCTTTAGAGTCCCCCACGGACAGTTGCTCAAGTTTCGGGCGAAACGCTGTAGAGGCCGTATGGAGATATGGCAGGGTTCGATCTTATCCGTGCGGTATTGCACTGATCATGATCGGACAGATAATACTAGCGGGCTTTGGTTTAAGCCGGATCCTAGTATTGTACTGTGTAGATTTTGTCTCATTGCATTTGTATTCGGTCGGAATACACATGCGGGTATGTATATAAAGTCGCGGGGTTTTCCTGTAATTTATTACGGGATTAGTTTTTTGAAGTTGCCAGTTTGCATTCCGTTTCGGCCAGTTTTCCTTTGTTCCTTCATGGCCGGATTTTTATGTGGGAGGGGCTTATTTGCAAGTGTTCAAATTAGCAATTGTGGAGGGTTTTATGTGGCATTTGGATTATGATAATAATAGCATCTTTTCTTTTTCCATCATGGTTTGCTTTAATGAGATGAGAAATGATTTGGCTTTGGTGTGACATTAATTCCTCATTATCATCACTTTTTCCTTAGCCTCACCCTTGCCTTTGTGCTCTCTTCCCTTATATATTTCCCTCTCTCACTTTGTCATGGCCGACCACTTCTTGGTGAAGGGAGAGGTTCATTTTGTGAAGGGGAAAATTTTGATCACATTCTTTGCTTGCTTCAAAATTCCAAAGCTCATCTCCATAGATTTTTCCTCCACATCTTTATGGCAACTTCACAACCCGCTAGAGACAAACCACTCTACACTCGCCTACAGCATTCTTGGACACGTCGGCTCGCCAATTTCGTGCCCGAGTTGCCTCGGTCCAGAGGTGGGAGCCCGTAAAAGAACCCGGCGATGTGGTGCCCTTTCCGACGAGGAGATGAAGACCGGAGATTCCGTGAGGAGATCGGGACGGAGACCGAAGACCGAAGGACACGGATCGCTCGGTATAGCTCTCTACCCCATTCTCTAGATAGCTAGTTGTAGGTTAATGGTTACGATCCGGGTTTTAGGATGCGGTAGTGCCGGTTTAAAGTCAAGAAAAATTTTCGTTTCCGCATTTTGGCCTCGGAAAGACGGCCGGGGCGCTACCGTAGTCCTACATGGTATCAGAGCCACGCCATTAACCTAGTCTAGCTTGTTCTAACGTGTTTACAAGTTCGATCGAACGGATTTTCCGAAAACCCGATTTCTAAAGTACAGTTTCTGTCGAATTTTTCCAGTGCTCTAAAAATTATTTGGTATATTGTAAAAATACGAGCAGGGTTTTTTAAGCATTCTGTGAAAATTTGGTCGCGTAACGTCACTTTTCCACCACGGAACCGCGGCCAAACCCACGCATTGGCCGCGGTTCCGCCACCACTTTAACTCTTCACAGCACCAAATTTTTATAGTAGGCTTCTGACTTGGAAATAGGGTTTTTGGTATATACTGTTTGGGCCCAGATTTTCTTTAAGTGCTACAGTTGTGCTTGGGACCCACTTCGGTAAATTTAGTCGATCGAAAATTTTAAACATGTTAGTTCACAGTATTTACATTATATCTGCGACCGTGAATGTCACTTGATCGGTAAATCCTGTCTAACTGCTATAGCCCTTTTAGACGGATTTGCAAACGTGACATTCACGTTGATGTTCTGTGTTGTGCTGTGATGTTGCGGATTTGTCGTGGTGGATAGCCTGGATGCAATGGTAGTACAGTTTGGTTTTATTATGTACATTTGATATTGCGGGACGAGCGTTCGACATGTGGACTGCCGTCACTGCCTGTTTGTATATTATTCTTTTGGGGCACGACCGGGCTGAGGTCGATGTACCCTTTGTATATTTTACTTTCTGTACTAGGATTACCCCGCGGAGGGGTGCACGGGTAGCCGGATTCTAGAGGGCAACGGGCCCGCATCTCATGGCGTTGAGACGGAGGGGCCTTTACTCTAGAATTCGCGGGCTATTCGCCGCACTCGTATGGGGTATAGGTTGACCCAAGGAGGGGTGCCCAAGTTACCGGATTCCGTGAAGTGCTGGGTGGTCCATTCACGTTGCTGAAGGGGGCTGCCTCGCTTCAGGTTTTGGCGGGTAACTTGCCGCGCCCGTAGGGGTCTAGGATTTCATTGCACAGGCTATCCACGCGACCAGGGGAACGTCGGGTTTCAGTAGCGGCTCTATGAAACCCGGGGATCCCAGATATCTATATTGTTCTGTGATGCTTATTACATTTCTGTGATGTTGTATTTTATCACGCCTTGAGCGAATATTATATATTGTTATATATACTAGTAGATGTTGTATATGTTTTGCATCCGTGCTAGTCCAGTTCCCGCTCTGTCGTTAATTAAGTAACCTAACAGGTGATAACGGGATCCAGTGGCGAATGCGGATGGCATATACGTACATCATTATTTTCGTTCTTTATTGGTGTGATCAATTGATGGGACTGCGTTGATTCGGATCAATGCAAGCTAAACAAACCTATTCTGATGTTGTTGGAACAATTTTTCAAAAAGCTGTTATTGCAAGGACGTTCTCTTTTATTTTGCACAGTGGTATTCGGTTATGAATATCCAGCATCTCAGTCGATGAGGCAAGGGCCGAGATCCCTTCACCGGGAGTGACCCCTTGGACAGAAGTTTGCGTTAGGGTAATAACTTCACTATAGCCGATTTCCTTTTGCTTTGCATCGTGGTATTCAGTTGGAATATCCTGCACCTCATTCTACGGGGAAAGAGCCGAGATCCCTTCACCGGGAGTGACCTCTTTAGCAAAGGTTTTCGCCGCTATATTTTTTTTATAAAAAGCTATCCGGGTCCTTCAACGATATCAAGTTCATTACGTTAAAGGTTTTTCGCCAAAAACCAGCCGTTGCTCTCCGTCATTTCAGATTAGTATTGCTTAGTATTCGTGCTACGTATGTCGTGCTCAGCCGAGGCGTAGTGTGCGGTAGAATGCTTTTCTGTCTTATGGATATGTGATTGGTTAGGACAGTCGTACGGTCATTTTGGCTCAGTCAAGGACTTGTGCGGGTGGGTCTAATGCAATCAAGATAATGACGGGTTGAACTTGACTAGGATCCTTTGATATGTTGGCTCAGTCAAGGTCACTTGGGTCCTAGGGGTGAAAATCACATCGGGAGTTTCTAAAGAAACTGAAACTTGCCAGGCATGCGCATACCTTCAGGAGTGTGATAACGTGAGTGGATTCCGTCACGTTATCATGCGATGATAGTTGGATCCCGATTCCCACTGATGAGTTGGTTTACTCCTCGGATGATCCCGACTAATTCTTCTTTCAGGTTTGGAGGAGAATTTGAGGTGACAGTGGGAGGTTTCCTGATTAGATAAAATGATAACCATTCTGATCAGGTTAGAGTGCACGCTGAGTGTTTCTTTTCTCTCTTTCTTTGGCAGCGGCCATGGCCCGACCCTTGACTATGACTCAGTGACCAAGTTAATCGAACCTTCTTAAAACACTGGCTTTTGGATTGTCAGAGTTGCATACCTCATTGCCACTCCTACTTTTACCCTTTTCTCCAGGACACCCCGTATTACTACGAACGTCCACTTCCATTGGATAAAACCATCGTATGGTTATATACGAACTCGAAAGAATTTATTCGAGGATGGTTTCCTGTTCTGGAGAAAACGAATAGGACTATTCAGTTGTCTTTTCCTTTTACCTTCTCTCAGGTTGCGAGTGCTCCTTGGATTAGGACAACACACCTATTACGCTTATTGAATAGTCTTCTTCCAAACCATAGGCTGGTGCCGAACGGTGGGGAATGAAGAAAACCAATTAGCCTAACGATGGTGTGCAGAAGGTATTAAGCAAAGAAAAATAAAGGGATTAGTAAGAGGGCAAAGTAAACTGCGACTGCTATTCACGACCAAACCAAGCATTTCTTCGCCAATCCTAAATCACCTTTGTATTTCTTCAGGACACTCCGTATCACTACGAAGATCCACAGTTTATTGGATACTCCATCGTATGGTTATATACGAACTCGAAAGGAACTTGTTCCAGTTCGGGGATGGATTCTGGTTCAGGAGAAATAGGAATAAGGTTTATTCGGTTGTCTTTTATCTTCATCTTCTCTCGCATTGCGAGTGCTCTTAGGATTAGGACAGTACACCCATTATGCTTATTGGATAGTCTTCTTCCAAACCATAGGCTGGTGCCGAATGGTAGGGAAGGAAGAAAACCATTTAGCCTAAGGGGTGTGCAGAAGGTAATGACTAAAGACATATAAAGGGATTTGGAGAGGTGGCAAAGAAATATACGGTTAAAGTCATGAATCTGGATAATGGAAGAGGCATTACTAGGAATACCCGGATACCCCTTCGAAACATTTATGTGTTTCAATTTCACTGTGTATTGTTAAAAGAAAACTGATTTCCTAATTAGTCATTGCTCCAGGGTATGTATTTACCAGGTTTAATTCTCACATCTGTATGGTTTTACAGATGATGAGTGGGAGTAAGTTATTGGGAATTAGGTGATTATCCTTATTATATCGGAATTCGTTGTAATTGGTGATATTTGAGGAAATCGCCTGGGCTATTTGCCGGACGACAGATATTTGGTTTTGAATATCCGTTGTTATGCACCAATTTCAAATTGATATATCTGTACGTTTATTTTTATAAAGTGAGATATGACTTTTTGAAATTATGTCTATGACATTTACCTATATCAGTGGATGGTTAGGTAAGGAGCATTAAACAGCGGTGTAATTCTTCTTAACCATAAGTACAGTTTTCAACCTACGACACACAGGGAATGAGTTATTAGACTCAAGGGACTTATACAGAGTATTGTATGTTGTCCAGTGTCCATTAGGACAGAGGGGTTGGTACTCGTACTATATTCTGTTTACTTATAACTTCTCTAGTTCTTAGACATGTGTTTCGTAGAAATGCAAGGTCCAAGTTTTGAGAAGTTATAGGTATAAGAGTAAAGTAGAGAACCAGATGTTGCAAGTATCGGGATTTTTCAAGGTGATCGAAGATGTAGATACCTGTATGTGGTATTCAGTTGATAGTAATGGTTTAAGAGAACTTGCTTCTCTTCAAGTTACTCATAATTGGATGTACTCCTAAGTTGAGTAACGCTGATCGGCCTCTTTCCATTTAGTTGATATGCACTAGAGACAGCTGCATAATTTGAATCTGGTTCCAATTAAATCAGTGCCTCTGTTTCTGTATTGGATATAGAACAGTTTATATCTTGACGATGTTAAGGACGGGGAGTTGTCCAGCTTATGCTTGAAACCAGACTCTGGATAACTCAAGGCACGTTTCTGTAATGGCTGTTTGTGGGTTGACCCGGGCTATGACGAGGGTTGATTTTCTACCATCTGGAAGATCAATAGTGATATTGTTCTAGACTCGCCACAGTTTTAATAAAAATGGATTTTTTCAGAAAACAGTAGTGGGAGTATGGTAGAACTGGAAGTGATTCCAGAACCGCAAACGATTACTGAAAATTTGATAAGAACCTAAAGATTCAATCTAGTTTGACATTCCGTTAGCCACTCCGCAGATATGGTGGGTAACCTCAGGCACTCGAGAGGTACTCCGGTAGCCTCAAGGACGGTGACAGGGAGGTTCTTGTTTACCCGGACTTACCATTGCCGTTGTTCCAGACTGTGAGACCCGGCAGGAGGATGAGTATAGCGTCGTTCTAAACTAGCTTTGGAAGTGTACGTGTATATTATTCTGCCAGAGAGTTGTCATAGTCAGTGGGAGCAGCGGAAGCATAGTGGACAAGTAGCTTATGTCTATTTATGGACTAAAGCAGATATAGCGGAGATAGATCATCTATTTCTGATGTGACAGTCATAGATTTGACTTCATCAGAATAAGGGATGGATCTGTTAAGAAGGTAGTAAGGTGTGATGTCCTGCTATTAGGATGACATACACAGAGTAGGAAGTGAAATTCCTATACTACGATCGGTTATACTTTGGTTGTCACACAGTGGTTTCTCCACATAGGATATAGATGTTGTTTTTGCACTAGATGCAATAAGGTGATATTGATCCAATCCTGGAGAAACATTTGGAAGCAGTTTTAGAACATAAGTGGATGTTCTAGGGATATGATAACGACAGCCTCATTCGGGAGACAGTTATCATTCCAGACTTCCAAGGTGACCTGGATGACAGAGTGGCTATCAGAGTTATAGTTTTCCCTCTGACGAGGGGCAGTATTTTGGACAGGTGGTCCAGGTGGATACTGAGGGAGGCATGGAGCAGGATACTGATTAAGTTCAGTTGACGATACAGTCTGAGAAGTTTGGATTTGGAGTTCATTTATGAACTAGGTCCCATCAGATATCCAGACATACTCTAAGATAGGTATTGCTCATTTCGGGAGATGGCTTTCTCTGCGAACTTGAGATAAAGAGAGTAATAGAAAGAAACATCAAAGCGGATCCACTCACTGAGGCTTTTCCTCGGACGCATTAGTTTCGCAAACGGGTTTTGTGAGACTGATTAGTAGAGGAGTCGGGTGTTCGGTATCACACGGGCTGTGAGTATACGACATCGCAATAATTAGCCTTGAGTGCAAGTGGGAGATTGTTGGATATAGTGCCCTCAGAGTCAATTATTGGATCACAGGCACGTGATTGCAATGATTGAGCAAGGACCTATGCCGGTAGGACAGTCTTACTCAAGATGATAGTATGCTATCTGCTTTGCCTTTATTATCGTGTACTGTTTTAGGTGACCTTACAGGTCACTATTGCGTGTTGATAGAGCCCTTAGGATTCTTGCTTGACGGCCGGCAGTATGATGGCGATCATATACGTGGGAGCTGGGGTCTATAAGCACATCCTTAAAAGGTCCCTAGTCGAGGGAGTTTCGAGACAGGGCATCGATACTCCAGAGTAGACTAGTGTATACAGTCGAGACCCCGACGAGGGGCGGTGGCCGGTCTCACAAGCCACTGGTGTCAGTTGGTTCACCTAAGATGTATACAGGTGCTCATTGGGTTATGAGTACACCGGACATGACTCGTCGGGAACATGCTAGTTGGTCTTATACCTGACGTCAGATAGCAATTCCCTGGTGACATGTGTACAGGTTAGTTCATCGACCTGAGATCATCATTTGTCTCGTGTGAGTTCCCACTGTACTTTGATTACTACCCTACCATGGCTCAAAGGAGTCGTGCAAACAGGTTTTAGTTGGGTACAGTCCCGAGCCACATGGAGACAGTGAGCGGATCTGCAGGGGTTCGTCTCTCCCGGTATTGGGGGTGAAGTCGCGCTGTGTCTAGGAGAGCCATTACACAAAGCCCTCGGCCGAGGCAGAAGATTTACTGGTAGGTATTCCAGTAGTATCTCAGGGTGTTCTGGGCTACACTCCGACACGACTTGTACCGCTTTTGGGGGTCTGACTTTTACCAACCCCCTAGGCCCGTCATGCGATGCTCATAGACGAACGGACCGGACTGTACGGATATTGTCACTGACAGGCTTAGTAGGGTGTCAGGATGAGGTTTGGTTTGATTTAAGGATCGTTAATCTCGTTTGAGGTTAAGATCAACTTAAAAGTTTGTTGAGTATACGTTAGTCTAAATTTAGACTAAGATCTACTCAACGGGGTTTTGGGATCATTTAAATCCAACGAAAGAGTATTTGGGCTCTATCGTCTTAGTTTAGGGACGTTGCGGTCCATTGAGTTTAAGGACATCATAGTCCATGTTTAAGGACATCATAGTCCATGAGTTTAAGGACCTCATAGTCCAGTTTAAAGACTTAATAGTCTAGTTTAAAGACTTCATAGTCTGTAATGTTTAAGGACATCACAGTCCATGAGTTTAAGGACCTCATAGTCCATAAAGTTTAAGGACATCATAGTCCATAAGTTTAAGGAGCTCATAGTCCATAGAGTTTAGTTTAGGGACGTTGCGGTCCACAGTTAGTTTAAGGACTTAACGGTCTATAGTTAGTTTTAGGACGTTGCGGTTCGCTGTTAGTTTAGGGACATTTCGGTCCGTAGAGTGTTTGGTTGTCGGGACCCGCCACCTCTCTGAAGACGTTGAAGAATTACAATGACACATATCAGAGGTGTGAAGAGATGTACCCTTGAACCAATGTTGGTTGGGAGATCTGTAGTCAGGTTTGGGACTAAGACCAATTGTGAGCACACGGGCTCAGTTGATCTGAGTTAGGGACTTATGGCCAACTTAGGCTCAGCCCACTCAGTTTTGATTAAAATGTTGAACATTTGTTTGGGTGTTGAACATTTGTTCGGGCTCAGTCCCTTCTTGTTCAATAATGCTGAGCATTAATTTGGGTTCTGACACCCCTTTTTTCTTTTTGTCTTTTATTGAGTGTTGAACACTCTTTGTAGCGCTGGGATTTGTTTGAAGAACACTTTGTGTCCCCTCAGCGCACACGTGAAGAGCACGTGGAGCGCTTAGCGCCAGACTTAAAGCGCTAGGGCGCTTCTTTTGAAATAGCGCACACGTGAGGGACACGTGGTGCGTTTGGCGCTGAGCGCCAGACTTGGAGCACTGAAGCACTTCTTTGTGAAATAGCGCACATGTGAGGAGCATATGGTGCGCTTGGCGCTGAGCGCCAGACTTGGAGCGCTGAGGCGCTTCTTTGTGAAATAGCGCATACGTGAAGAGCACGTGGTGCGCTTGGCGCTGAGCGCCAGACCTTGAACGCTGAGGCGCTTCTTTAAAATAGCGCTTGGAGCGTTGGGCGCTGAGCGTTGGCTCTGATTAACTTTGTGCTCTGAGAATTAAATTCTTGTTCATAGGAGACTTTGTCTCATACATCTAAGAACTAAGTTCTTATTTTAATAGGAGATGTTACAATCTCCTCTATTTTCGTGAAAGACTTTGTCTTTGTCTTATAGATATGTGATCTAAAGAGAACTAAGTTCTTCTCCCTCCCTTTTTATGATGAGATGCTTCAATCTTTTCTATGTTTATGAAAGACTTCTGTCTTTGTAGATTTATGATCTAGAAAAAGAACTAAGTTCTTCTTTTTTGATGAAATGCTTTGATCTCTCTGTTTTATTTACCTTGAAGAAATTCTTCTTCTCAGAGTTTGCTCTTCTCTTTTTCTTTTTTTTTAGAACTCGAAATTTATAGGGGGGTTCTTCTCTGTTATTTGGAAAGAGAGATCATTGATCATTGGGACCCACCACCTTTCCGACGACGCTGAGAGATTACAGCGCCATATGTCGAAGGTGTGGAGGGATGTACCCTTTGAACCATGTCCCACTTATCAGGAGGAAGAATATGTTGAAGCTTAAACTCCTAACTGCTGAAAATGCCACTTTGTGTTCGCGCACGTGCGTCGCACGTGTTGGGCGCATGTGCGTCGGACGTGGCGGGCGCACGTGCGTCGCACATGGCGGGCGCACATCATGGGGGGCAGCTAAGGCCCTAACATGGAGAACTAAGCTCCTTTGAGAATTGACTTCTTGCACGTGCATTGCACGTGGTGGGCGCATGTGCGTTGCGTGTGGTGCGCATATGCACATTATGGAGGGGCAGCTAAGGCCCTAACTTGGAGAACTAAGCTCCTTTGAGAATTGAATTCTCCTACGTACGTTGCACGTGTTTGGCTCACGTGGGCGCATGTGTTGGGCGCACGTGCATTGCACGTGGCGCACATGGCGTTTGCGCATATGCGCATTATGGGGCAGCTATGGCCTTAACTTGGAGCACTAAGCTCCTATGGAGAACTAAGCTCCTTCGAGAATTGAATTCTCCCACGTACGTTGCACATGTTTGGCACACGTGCGTTGCACGTGGCGCGCATGTGGCGGGCGCATGTGCATTGCACGTGGCGCACATGGCGCTTGCGTATATGCGCATTATGGGGGGCAGCTATGACTCTAATTTGGAGCACTAATCTCCTATGGAGAACTAATCTCCTTTAAGAATTGAATTCTCCTCCTTTTCTAAGAGGTATCCCTTCTTATTTATATAGGAGTGGTAGAGAATGGATCTCTCTTTTTCTCGATGTGGGACTAAAAATGCATCCTCCATGTAGTAGAGCATTACTTTAGATTACACGTGCATAGCACATTTGCTCATAACTTTTGATCCCGGATGAATTATGAGGCCCATAATTATCAAATCGAAGGATTTTTCGAGACGCTTTCGATACCATCAGAATTTAGCTGATTCTCATTTGGGAGTTTGTCAAAATACAGCCCGGAAAATACTGGTTTGCATTTTCTTCCTTAGATTACACGTGCATAGCACATTTGCTCATAAGTTTTGATCCCAGATGAATTATGAGGCCCATAATATATAAAATCGAAGGATTTTTTGAGACACTTTAGATACCACCAGAATTTAGCTTTTTCTCATTCGGGAGTTTGTCTAAATACAGCCCGGAAAATACTGGTTTGCATTTTCTTAAGCGTATCGCTGCCATTTGATACCTTGGGCTCTTTTGCGCAGAAATTTTTGGCGGGAACAAATGCCCCTCACTACTTTGCCCACGTAAGTATGTACGTGGGTGAAGTAGTGCAGAGTTATGCATGGCCATAGAATTGAGGGCTTAGGAGACAAGTTTAGGGTCCTTGTAGCCTAAGACTTTTCATCTTCATAAGCCGTAAGGGTCTCAAAAAGGTTTTTTCTCTCTACAAGTCGAGAGGATCTCATAGGTGCATATTCTCCCTAGAAATCGTGAGGATTTCTACGTGTTCATCGCCTCCATGAGTCGTAAGGATCTCACTCGGGTATTTTTCCTTACGAATCGTGAGGACCCGTAAGTAGCTTTTTTATTTCAGTGGTATGTAATTTTGGCAAATGTGGCCCGTAGATAGCCCATCTTGACCTCCTTGTAGGGCAGCGATGCCTTAGGAAACAGGTTTGGATCTGCTGCCTAAGACTTTTCAACTTTATGAGCCATGAGGGTCTCATAAAGACTTTTCTCCCTACGAGTCGAGAGGATTTCGTAGGTGTATTTTCTCCTTAGGACTCGTGAGAATTCCTAAGTGCGTTTTCTCTTGAGAGCCGTAAGGATCTCACAAAAGAATTTCCTTCCTTACAAGTCGAGAGGACTCGTAAGTGATTGTTTTCCTCCTTGTCGATGTTCGACTTCGGAGAGTGTGGCTTATAGATAGTCCATCTTAACCTCCTTGCAGGGCAGTGATGGCTTAGGAGACAGGGTTAGGATCTGCCACCTAAGACTTTCCAACTTTATGAGCCATGAGGGTCTCATAAAGACTTTTCTCCCTACGGGTCAAGAGGATCCCGCAAGTGTATTTTCTCCTTAGGGGTCATGAGGACTCCTAAGTGTGTTTTCTCTTGAGGGTCGTAAGGATCTCACAAGAGAATTTTCTTTTCATGAGCGGGGACACCAATTTCCCTGCAGGTCGAGACGAATCGAGAGATTCTCGCAAAGACACTGATTTTCTTGCAGGTCGAAACGAATCGAGAGATTCTCGCCAAGGACATTGATTTCCCTGGATCGAGAAGTTTTGCCAAGGACACTGATTTTCCTGGAGGTCGAGACGAATCGAGAGATTCCTGCAAAGACACTAATTTCCCTACGGGTCGAAACAAATCGAGAGGTTCTCGTCAAAGACGCTGATTTCCCTGAATCGAGATATTTTGCCAAGGACACTGATTTCCTTGTGGTTGAGACGAATCGAGAGATTCCCTTAAAGACACTGATTTCCCTGCGGGTCGACGCTAATCGAAAGGTTCCCGTCAAGGACGCTGATTTCCCTGAATTGAGATATGTTGCCAAGGACACTGATTTCCCTGTGGTTGAGACGAATCGAGAGATCCCTGCAAAGACGCTGATTTCCTTGCGGGTCGACGCGAATCGTGGTTCTCGTCAAGGACGTTGATTTCCCTGAATCGAGATACGTTGCCAAGGACACCGATTTCTCTGGGGTTGAGACGAATCGAGAGATTCCTGCAAAGACATTGATTTCCTTGCGGGTCGCCGCGAATCGAGAGGTTCTCGTCAAGGACGCTGATTTTCCTGAATCGATATATTTTGTGTAACGCCCCGCTTCCCGGTGTACGGTGAAGTGGACGCGACGAGGTCCGCTACGTATATACTTAGAAGTACATATGCTAAGCGTATCTAAGCAATAAAAAAGTAAATCACAAGAGACAAGAGATATAGAAATAACAGCAACTTTATTAATAACATTCTTTTGTACAATGCATGAAAAGTAAATACAACTGAAATGAAAAGCGATGCCTAAACAATGGCATAACAGGAAAAGAAAATACTGAATAGAACAAGGTACAATGTCTAGAGCTCGGGGTCTTCGTGAAACTGATCCAAGTCTTCTCCGGTGGGCTCGATCTCTGCTGGGTCCAAAGCACCTGACAACATTCAAAGAAGAAAGAAATAGAATGTCGTCAGCGAACAGGTCGCTCGGTAAGTCCCAAAGATAATGAAGAATTAGAAAAGACAGAATAAGAGGTATTTTCTAAAGAGATTGTAAAATATTGTAGAATATTGTGTTAACGCTGTTGTTTGTAGCTTGGTACAGAAGGATGCCAGTGTATACGAGAGGGGTCTCTATATGCTAGAGACCAGGGCAAACGGAATGTATAAGGAACCGTTAAGCCACGGTACAACAGCAATGGAATATAGGTTAGGTGTCTTAATCTGACCACCTCGTGCCACCTTTAACACCTTCCGTACCAATCTACCCCTTAAACCCCGTAGTGTTTTGATAGTATTGTTGTATTGTATTGTGTAAGTTGGATGACTGACCAAAACCATGATATCAGTAAACAGATTGTAACTGCATAATCAGGTAAATGGTATAACGGGATAATGGATGTATATCCATGGTTTGATTCGGTCAAGTTGCATAGATTGTTAACTGGATTCTGGGATTCATGTATTCATATTGAGTTGGAATATTAAAAAATATAGATTGACTTGAATCATATTCAAGTCAGAAATAATCAGACTCAAATCCGAGTCAGACTAAAAGAAATGTAAGTCGAAGTTCTATAATTGTTAGGGTCCTTATTGTAATTTATAAAACTTGAGGGGGTTTTATATAAAAATACTTTTGTATAGTTTTCAAGATACACCCCAAGTATTTATTATTCCTCTTTATGCTTATAATGAGTGTGATTTTATTTTGTCTTATTTCTAGTGAAAATATCCTAATTACATAAATAAAGGTATTAATTTGTAATATTGATTTATTTGAAATTCATGGTATTTTAATGTAACTTTTAATCTTGTAATTTTTAGAAAAAGATGGAAACTTTATCTTATAATAAAATAGGTGTTTAAATGATAAATATACATATGTTTTTACAAGAATAATTTTTAATAAATATTTTATTTTCCAAAAATCTCATTTTTCTTAAATGTCGTATTTTAAACCTTTCGAGACCGAATGCTCCTTGCGAAGGTCTGAATCTCGCACTACTAAGCCCGAGGGTGCACGATAAACCGTACTATCTCTAACGAGTTCCCCAAAGGTGGGTTGTAGTGGCGCTTTGTAAAGATTTAATAAATACTAATCATTTAGAAAACGGTTTTATAAAAATAAGGTATTTATTTGTAAAAGGGTGTAAATTTCCGTATTTTAGATTCTAGGGTTTTTTAAGCCAACTAGCCTATTTCTAAATGGTCTAAACGACAAGTCATTAGAAGCCTCAAATCGCCTCTTCACCGCCAATTGCGGCCAGGTAAGTGCCAGGTGAGTGGGAGGCTCTCCACTACAAGTAGTGGCCCTAATTAAGTAACCACTCGCCTTAGACACACTTGCCCAGACACCACAAAGTCAGGTTTAGATAAACGATCGATATCCATAACTTATCGTATTTCCTATTAAAAGATATTGTATTAAAATTGTATATAACTTAGAACTTTTAGAAAAGGTTTATAATGAAAATGGTATTTTAATGAAAAATCTTGTTTTGTCGTATTCTAAATTTTCAAGGTAGCGTGTTATGATTACATATGAGTGTGTGTGGAGGTAGGTCATTACCTCGTGATCTACTTTAAGGTATAGCAATGTTAAAGGGTTAATGTGATAAACTAAATATGTTGGTATTTAAGTGAAAGAATACGATATATTGCAAAAGCTATCATTTCATGTGTGAAAACTTGTTCAAATTGATTTTTAAGTGATTAGTAGTCAACATGAATATGTTTAAGCATTATGGAACTAGTGATAAGTGAGTTTTGATAGAAAACCGAATCAAAAATCGGTTTGTTCCGATTTCCGTCGGATTTATAAATTCGTATTTTAATGAAAGGAAAGAAGGATAGAAAAGGGGAACTTACGGGTTTGGACAACGGTAGAGAGTAAAGGGGAGGTAGAGAGTTTGCCGGTACATCGAATCGTCGTTGAGAGATCCTAGCACGATCGTCGGAATTTCGCCGTCGATTTCGTCAGCGCTTCGCCTTTCGCTCGTTTTCTAACGTACCAAGTTCTCTTGAAATTTTGGGAGAGTAGACTTAGAAAAACTGATGAGAGGGTAGAAGGTATGGGGGGTTTATATAGGGTTAGGCTAGGGTTAGGGTTTTTAATAAAAAATATTTAAAAAATATATAAAATCATTAAAAATTCATTAAACATAGGAGTAAAATGGATTTATTGGGCAATTTAAAACCGATCCAGGTATAATAAGTGTGCAGGAGGGTTGACCAAGTCAAGGAGCATTTTTTCTCTGTTGGTGACTCGGCCATTCGGCCAAGTCCGGCCGGCGGCGCCGAACCGAGTCGGCCGAGTCGCCGGCCGGCGGCGCCGAGTCGGGCTGAGTCAGGGCTCCAATGGCTGGGGATTCTTCGGGGGTACAATGTGGTATATTTACTTTTTGTTGTCCAGTACATATTTTGGGAGTTATGGTCTTTTTACTGTTGACTTCCAAAAGAAATTAAAATAAAATAAATACAAAAATAATGTGGGGCATGGGATTTGAACTCTGGTGGCTTGGTTCAGCAGTACAAGGTATTACCAATGAGCTACAAGCTCTTTCTTGTAATTATGGAGTGAAATAAATACTTAAAAAGATATCAGCTGCAATAAATACTCCAAGTATACATTGAATTTAAATCAATTCTTTGTACATTAAAAATGGAGTTGTTACAGTCTACCCTCCATACAAAAATTTCGTCCTCGAAATTTACAAATTTTATTTGAGGACTAGTTTACAAAGAGGTGTGGATATCTAGTACGCATTTCATCCTCCCTTTCCCAAGTGGACTCTCCTGGAGTGTTTTTCCACCACATCACTCGAACCAAGTTAACTTCCTTGTTCCGAAGTGTCTTCACTTTCCTGTTCAGGATCTCCACGGGCTGTTGTTCATAAGACAAATCGGGATGTATAGTGAGCTCGGAATGATCAAGTACATGGCTGGGGTCACTCACATACTTTCTGAGTTGGGATATGTGGAACATATTATGCACTCCTTCCAATGAGGGTGGAAGCGCTAAACGGTATGCCACTTCACCGACTCGTTCGAGTATGTCGAACAGTCCAATATATTTCGGACTCAATTTACCCCGTCTTACAAATCGGATCACTCCGCGGTTCGGAGATATTTTCAAGAATACGTGATCTCCTGGCTGGAACTCCAAGTGTCGCCTCTTTGCATCAGCCCAGTGCTTCTGTCGATCTTGGGCTATGCGCATCCTTTCCCTGATAGTACGAACCACATCAACAGTTGCTATTATCATCTCCAGTCCAAGAAGTTCCCTATCTCCGATGTCGTCCCAACTTAATGGCGATCGACACTTCCTTCCATACAGTGCTGCAAAAGGTGTCATTTCTATACTTGCTTGGTAGCTGTTGTTGTACGAAAACTCCACAAGATGTAGGTGATCCTTCCACGATCTTTTGAAGTCTAACATACATGCTCTGAGCATATCCTCCAAGATCTGAATAGTTCGTTCCGACTGACCATCTGTTTGTGGATGATAAGCCGTGCTGAAGTTCAGACTTGTTCCCAAGCTTGCTTGCAGACTCTGCCAAAATTGCGATCGGAACCTGGTGTCACGATCGGAGACAATGCAGACCGGTACTCCATGGAGTCTCACAATTTCCTGTATGAGTTCATGGGTATCAGAGATAGTACATTATGAAGATTTTTAAATCTAAATTAGATTATTACCTCCATGAACTTCTTTGCTAGTGTCTCAGTTGATTGGCCAACTCGAAATGGGATGAAGTGAGCCGACTTTGTGAGTCGATCCACAATGACCCATATGGCATCGTTACCCTTTGTGCTACGAGGAAGAGCAGTCACAAAGTCCATCGTGATGTGTTGCCACTTCCATTCTGGGATTGGTAACGGTTGAAGTAATCCAGCAGTCCTGTGATGTTCAACCTTTACTTGCTGACACACCAAGCATTTTGTGACGCTTCTGGCTACTTCACGCTTCATTCCATGCCACCAATAATTCTGACGTAGATCATTGTACATTTTGGTACCTCCAGGATGTACTGAATAGGGAGAGCTGTGAGCTTCTTTCATTAACTCTTCCCGAACAGGACCTTTTGGTACACACAATCTGCTGCCGTATCTCAAAGATCCGTCTTCATGGATGATGAAGTCTGTTCTGAGTCCATTCTCCACTTGTTCTCTGATCTTTTGCAGCTTAGCATCACTTGCTTGAGCTTCTTTGATCTGATTGAAAATGGTTGATTGAACTTGTAAATTCATCAAACTTGAAGCATTACCTGGCATGACTACTTCAATCTCCATCTGATGCAAGTCTTGTTGAAGCTTCCACTGAGCGGTGAGATTCATTTCTAATGGTTGGCGACTAAGAGCATCAGGTACTACATTCACCTTCCCTGGGTGATATTGCAAGTTGATGTCAAAGTCCGCCATGAGTTCTAACCATCTTCTCTGCCGCATATTCAACTCTTTCTGAGTAAACACGTACTTCAGGCTCTTATGATCTGTGTAGATGTTCACTCGTTCACCAAGTAGATAATGACGTCAAATCTTGAGAGCAAAGATGACGGCTGCCAACTCCAGATCATGCGTCGGATAATTGCGCTCATGAATCTTCAGCTGTCTTGAAGCATAAGCCATAACCTTACCGTGCTGATGTAGAACACATCCTAATCCTTTACCGGATGCATCACAATGCACCTCGAATCCTTCAGATTGATCCGGTATGACGAGAATAGGTGTTGATGTCAACCTTGACTTGAGTTCTACGAAAGCTTGTTCGCATGCTTCTGACCACACAAATTCTTCATTTTTACGCGTGAGCTTGGTCAGGGGCGTTGCTATCTTCGAAAAGCCTTCAATAAACCTTCTGTAATATCCAGCTAAACCCAAGAAACTTCGAATATCCTTCAATGACTTTGGTGTAGGCCATTCGCTAACTGCCGAAACTTTCGCTGGATCTACAGAGATTCCTTCTCCTGATACGATATGTCCAAGAAAACCAACTTGATTTAGCCAAAACTCGCACTTGCTGTATTTGGCATAAAGCTGATGTTGTCGAAGAGTTTCTAGGACAATTCGTAGATGTTCTGCATGTTCTTTCCAACTCTTAGAATACACCAGGATGTCGTCAATGAAGATGACAACAAACCTGTCTAAGTACTCCAGGAAAACTTGATTTATAAGGTTCATGAATATTGCGGGTGCGTTGGTCACTCCAAATGGCATCACCAGAAATTCGTAATGTCCATAGCGAGTTCTGAAAGCTATTTTGTGAATATCAGCTTCCTTGACCTTTACTTGATGATAATCTGAACGAAGATCTAATATAGAGAAAACACAAGATCCACTTAGCTGATCGAATAAATCATCGATGCGCGGGAGTGGATACTTGTTCTTTATAGTGACTTCGTTCAAGGCTCTGTAATCGATGCACATTCTGTATGAACCTTCCTTCTTCTTCACAAGTAGTACAGGTGATCCCCAACTTGAAGTGCTGGGACGAATTCATCCTTTCGCCAGTAATTCGTCCAACTGTGTTCGGACTTCCTTCAAACCTTCCGGACTTAAACGATAGGGTGCTTTGATCACCGGTTGTGCTCCTGGTACTAAATCAATACTGAATTCAAGAGCTCGATCGGGAGGCAAACCTGATATATCGTCAGGAAATACATCGTCGAACTCTCGAACTACATCTGGTCTTGATTCTTCCTCCGCTTGAGCTGCTGCAACTACTGCTTCTCTTGGTTTCGCTTTGTAGGTACTTGGCTCCAGTGTACGGTCTCCGCTTTTGAAATAGAAGACCGGATGGTCTGGGATCTCGAATACTACCCTCCTTTGACGACAGTCGATGGTAGCATAAAAAGTTCCAAGCCAATCCATTCCTAGAACCACATCGAAGTTCGGTATGTCCAGTACTTTGAAGTCAGCATAAAACTCTCGACTGCAGACGACGGCTGGACACAAGCTGTATCCCATAGTTGCCTTTAGAACGCCATTTCCTGAACTGACATTCCAGCTGGATACAAGCGGTGAGACTGGAATCGCATGGGTTCGGACAAACCGTTGCAACATAAAGCAGTGTGATGCTCCAGTATCGAACAGTGCAAGTGCAGGGATTGAGGATACTAAGATTGTACCTAAGGTATGTGGGATTTGTTTTAGGTATAGAAAATATGTAACTAAGTAGTAGGATAGAAAAGCAAAATTTGAAAAGAAAAGTTTACCAGTGATGACTTGGCCAGTGGCCTCAGCTTTTTCCACGGACATCGTGAAAGCCTGGCGCCTTGGTATATTCCTCCTGGCCTGAGGAGCATTCCTCGGAACGTTCCTTTGAGCTTGATGGAACTGACGAGGAGGTGGTGCAGCTTGTGGTCCTCTGGGTGGTGCAGGGAGTGCAGGTCTGGGAGCAGGTGCCTGAAGAGCTGGTCGCTACGGATAAGTAATTGCTGGCCTGGGTGCAACAACTTGGTTCTATCTTTGGGGACAAGACCCAATATCGTGAGTAGCTGAGCCGCAGACTAAGCAAAAGCAGTTGGCTCGACGGCAGTCCTTCATCATATGTCCAGTTCTCTTGCAGTAGGTGCAAAAGGCTGGGCTGGGATGATGGGTTGGTACTCCGGGTCGCCTTGGCACGAAAGGTGGTCTAGACGAGGCTTCACCTACCATCTGGTTGGCAGGGCGTTTGACTCCTGCAGACTGAGGTCTGCCCCTTGCTTTTATCACTGCCTCATAACTGCGGGCAGCTTCCAGAGCATCCTCATGAGTCAAAAATTTTCCTGTGGCTAGAGCAGCCTGAATCTCCGTGTTCAGTCCTTGTTGAAAGCGACGGGCTCTGATCTCGTCCGTCGGTATCAAGTGTGCCGCGAATCTGTTTAAAGATTGTGTTAGCTGTGTAGTATGTGATATTTAAAAATTGAACTATTGTGACATATCTTACCGGCTTAACATGGTGAATTCAGCGTCGTATTCATCTACTGATTTGTCCCACATTGAACCTTGTTGTAGATGAATGAACTACTGCTCCATTGCAAACCTGGCAGTCACAGGGAAGTATTTCGCGTCGAACTTCTCGCGAAAAGTCTTCCATTCAATCGGCTGTACCAGACGGCTTTCTTCCGCCTTCCACTAGTTGCGAGCATTATCCATGAGTTGTAGTTTCGCCACACGGACCCAAGCTATGTCTGGCACTTGTGCTGCTGCCAGATCATCTTCGATACTTTGTGCCCATTCTTCAGCTTCAAGAGGGCTTCCTTTACCAGAGAACTGCTTGGGGTGCAAATCCCTGAATTGCTTTACCCCTGGTGCGTCGGTCTCAGGACGGTTCAGGAGTTGTTGTTATCCCCCGAGAAGGCTGCGGATTGCTTCAAGTAGCACTGTTTGCTCGGTGGGTGGTGCAGGAACAGCTGGTGCGAGAGGTAGTGCTGAAAGTGTGTTGTTGACGGAGGTGCTGGTGTTGTTCGGGGAATCCATAACCTTGAAGAAAAATTTGGGTTAGGACAAATTCAAATACATGATATGATAAAATTCAAGGAATAGAAATTTGTAAGATTCAAGAAACATGAATTGTAAAGAATGTTTTAGTTGCTGGTTCTTGTGTTATATTGTTTAGGTTGTTCACGCAGACCAGAACTGCATGATAGGGATTCATATAGCTCTGACCTGCATGGGCCACCAACAAAACCTGTCACGCCCCGCTTCTCGGTGTACGGCGAAGTGGACGCGACGAGGTCCGCTACGTATATGCTTAGAAGTACATATGCTAAGCGCATCTAAGCAATATAAAAGTAAATCACAAGAAACAAGAGATATAAAAATAACAGCAACTTTATTAATAACATTCTTTTATACAATGCATGAAAAGTAAATACAACTGAAATGAAAAGCGATGCCTAAACAATGGCATAATAGGAAAAGAAAATACTGAATAGAACAAGGTACAATGTCTAGAGCTCGGGGTCTTCGTGAAACTGATCCAAGTCTTCTCCGGTGGGCTCGATCTCTGCTGGGTCCAAAGCACCTGACGACATTCAAAGAAGAAAGAAATAGAATGTCGTCAGCGAACAGGTCGCTCGGTAAGTCCCAAAGATAATGAAGAATTAGAAAAGACAGAATAAGAGGTATTTTCTAAAGAGATTGTAAAATATTGTAGAATATTGTGTTAACGCTGTTGTTTGTAGCTTGGTACAGAAGGATGCCAGTGTATACGAGAGGGGTCTCTATATGCTAGAGATCAGGGCAAACGGAATGTACAAGGAACCGTTAAGCCACGGGACAACAGCAACGGAATATAGGTTAGGTGTCTTAATCTGACCACCTCGTGCCACCTTTAACACCTTCCGTACCAATCTACCCCATAAACCCCATTGTGTTTTGATAGTATTGTTGTATTGTATTGTGTAAGTTGGATGACTGACCAAAACCATGATATCAGTAAACAGATTGTAACTGCATAATCAGGTAAATGGTATAACGGGATAATGGATGTATATCCATGGTTTGATTCAGTCAAATTGCATAGATTGTTAACTGGATTCTGGGATTCATGTATTCATATTGAGTTGGAATATTAAAAAATATAGATTGACTTGAATCATATTCAAGTCAGAAATAATCAGACTCAAACCCGAGTCAGACTAAAAGAAATGTAGGTCGAAGTTCTATAATTGTTAGGGTCCTTATTGTAATTTATAAAACTTGAGGGGGTTTTATGTAAAAATACTTTTGTATAGTTTTCAAGATACACCCCAAGTATTTATTATTCGTCTTTATACTTATAATGAGTGTGATTTTATTTTGTCTTATTTCTAGTGAAAATATCCTAATTACATAAATAAAAGTATTAATTTGTAATATTGATTTATTTGAAATTCATGGTATTTTAATGTAACTTTTAATCTTGTAATTTTTAGAAAAAAGTGGAAACTTTATCTTATAATAAAATAGGTGTTTAAATGATAAATATACATATGTTTTTACAAGAATAATTTTTAATAAATATTTTATTTTCCAAAAATCTCATTTTTCTTAAATGTCGTATTTTAAACCTTTCGAGACCGAATGCTCCTTGCGGGGGTCTGAATCTCGCACTACTAAGCCCGAGGGTGCACGATAAACCGTACTATCCCTAACGAGTTCCCCAAAGGTGGGTTGTAGTGGCGCTTTGCAAAGATTTAATAAATACTAATCATTTAGAAAACGGTTTTATAAAGATAAGGTATTTATTTGTAAAAGGGTGTAAATTTCCGTATTTTAGATTCTAGGGTTTTCTAAGCCAACTAGCCTATTTCTAAATGGTCTAAACGACAAGTCATTAGAAGTCTCAAATCGCCTCTTCACCACCAATTGCGGCCAGGTAAGTGCCAGGTGAGTGGGAGGCTCTCCACTACAAGTAGTGGCCCTAATTAAGTAACCACTCGCCTTAGACACACTTATCTAGACACCACAAAGTCAAGTTTAGATAAACGATCGATGTCCATAACTTAACGTATTTCCTATTAAAAGATATTGTATTAAAATTGTATATAACTTAGAACTTTTAGAAAAGATTTATAAAGAAAATGGTATTTTAATGAAAAATCTTGTTTTGTCGTATTCTAAATTTTCAAGGTAGCGTGTTATGATTACATATGAATGTGTGTGGAGGTAGGCCATTATCTCATGATCTACTTTAAGGTATAGCAATGTTAAAGGGTTAAATGTGATAAACTAAATATGGTGGTATTTAAGTAAAAGAATACGATATATTGCAAAATCTATCATTTCATGTGTGAAAACTTGTTCAAATTGATTTTTAAGTGATTAGTAGTCAACATGAATATGTTTAAGCATTATGGAATTAGTGATAAGTCAGTTTTGATAGAAAATCGAATCGAAAATCGGTTTGTTCCGATTTCCGTCGGGTTTATAAATTCGTATTTTAATGAAAGGAAAGAAGGATAGAAAAGGGGGACTTACGGGTTTGGACAACGTTAAAGAGTAAGGGGGAGGTAGAGGGTTTGCCGGTACGTCGAATCGTCGTTGAGAGGTCCTAGCACGATCGTCGGAATTTCGCCGTCGATTTCGTCAGCGCTTCGCCTTTCGCTCGTTTTCTAATGTACCAAGTTCTCTTGAAAGTTTAGGAGAGTAGACTTAGAAAAAGTGATGAGAGGGTAGAGGGTATGGGGGTTTTATATAGGGTTAGGCTAGGGTTAGGGTTTTTAATAAAAAATATTTAAAAAATATATAAAATCATTAAAAATTCATTAAATATAGGAGTAAAAGGGATTTATTGGGCAATTTAAAACCGATCCAGGTATAATAAGTGTGCAGGAGGGTTGACCAAGTTAAGAAGCATCTTTTCTCTGTTGGTGACTCGGCCGTTCGGCCAAGTCCGGCCGGCGGCGTCGGACCGAGTCGGCCGAGTCGCCGGCCGGCGGCGCCGAGTGGGGCCGAGTCAGGGCTCCAGTGGCTGGGGATTCTTCGGGAGTACAATATGGTATATTTAATTTTTGTTGTCCAGTACATATTTTGGGAGTTATGGCCTTTTTACTGTTGACTTCCAAAAGAAATTAAAATAAAATAAATACAAAAATAATGTGGGGCATGGGATTTGAACTCTGGTGGCTTGGTTCAGCAATACAAGGTATTACCAATGAGCTACAAGCTCTTTCTTGTAATTATGGAGTGAAATAAATACTTAAAGAGATATCAGCTGCAATAAATACTCCAAGTATACATTGAATTTAAATCAATTCTTTGTACATTAAAAATGAAATTGTTACATTTTGCCAAGGACACTGATTTTCCTGGGATTGAGACGGATCGAGAGATTCCTGCAAAGATACTGATTTCCTTACGGGTCGACGCGAATCGAGAGGTTCTCATCAAGGACGCTGATTTCCCTGAATCGAGATAGTTTGCCAAAGACACTGATTTCTCTGGGTTGAGACGAATCGAGAGATTTCTGCAAAGACGTTGTTTCCTTGCGGGTCGACGCGAATCGAGGTTCTCGTCAAGGATGCTGATTTCCTTGAATCGAGATATTTTGCTAAGGACACTGATTTCCCTAGGGTTGGTTGACTTGTTCTGCTTTTTGCGGTGTCCTCCACTTTCTGCAGTGTCAGGGTTGACGTATTTCCGAGTCGGGGTCACTGGATGACGTATTTCCGAGACGGAGGTCGTTGGCCGACATATTTCCGCTTTCTGTGGTATCGGGTTGACTCTAGGTTGTCTGTGAACCGTAGAGTCTTAGAATCGGGGACTTTGCCGTGGCTCCGATTGGTGATGTCGCGTCCGTATTCTGCTGGAATGAGGAGGAACGCCGTTGTCGGTCTTCAGGCTGTAGATATTGCCGTTGAGATCTGACCCTCTCTTTGACAGAGTCTGTCGGGAAATGTGGTTCCCTTTTCGTTTATGCCCATGGATTGTATACAGGGTCAGTATGGACTTACCTACATGGCAATGATGGCTTAGGAGACAAGGTTAGGACCTGTCACCTAGGACTTCTCAACTTTACGAGCCGTGAGAGTCTCATAAAGACTTTTCTCCCTACGAGTCGTGAGGATCCCGTAGGTGTATTTTCTTCTTAGGAGTCGTGAGGATTCCTAAGTGCGTTTTCTCTTGAGAGTCGTAAGGATCTCACAAGAGAATTTTCTCCCTTACATGTCGAGAGGACTCGTAAGTGATTGTTTCCTTCCTTGTCGATATTCGACTTTGGAGAGTGTGGCCCGTGAATAGTATGCAATAGTCCATCTTAGACTGACTTACAGGGCCCCAGTGCTTAGGAAATAGGTCCTTATCCCCATTACCTAAGGCTTTTCCCTACGAGTCGAGACGAGTCGAGAAGTTCTCGCAGAAACATTATTTTCCCCACGAGTCGAGACGAATCGAGAAGTTCTCGCAAGGATGTCCTAACGTCACAGTCAACTCTTGCTAATAGAAGTCCATTAGGGTCTGTGGTACTAGGGTTTTCTACCCGTCGCACCGTTGCGTTGGCTGGTGTATTCCTCGATACGCAATCTTGCTGTTTCAGTAGCCCCGCGACTGTCGTGTCTCTGATCCCTTCGGGGGCTGGACAAGTCATTTTCAAGTAATCTTCCAGGTGATATTACCGTCGAAAGAGCAAGCATTAGGGATATTCCATGTCGCTTTTTACTTGAGGTTAGGCTCAGTTTGAGAGCCCCGATGAGTCATGACCACTCCACGCTGGTGTGGGATGATCTCCGATAGTCTTTTCAGATCTCATTTGAGTTGCCGTCAAGACCCTGAAGTGAGGGATTTTCCTTGGCTTCGTTTGTTGACATTGTGTCTGCAATATTGCAACGGATGTCGAGGTTGTCTCTGGGTTATCTGTGAACCGTTGAAATTTGGAACTAAGGGACTTTGCCATGGTTCTGGGATAGTCTCTAGGCTGTCTGTGAACCGTCGAGATTTGGAACTAGGAACTTTGCCACGGCTTCGTTGTTTTGACCCTGGGGTCGTTTGTTGACGTCGCATCTGCATCCTGCTGGAGTGAGGAGAAGCGCCGTTGGTGATCTCCAGGCTGTCTGTGAACCGTCAAGATTTGGAACTAGGGGACTTTGCCATGGTTCCGGGGTAGTCTCTAGGTTGTCCGTGAACCGTCGAGATTTGGAACTAGGGATTTTGCTATGGCTCCGTTTTTGATGTCGCGTCTGCCTCCTGCTGAGGGAGAGGAATAACGCTGTTGTTGATTTCTAGGCTTGTAGATGTAGCCACTGAGATCTGGCTTCCCTTTGACGGAGCCTGGTGGAACAATATGGTTCCCTTTTTGGTTATGCCCATGGATTGTATACAGAGGTCAGTGTGGACTTACCTGTAGGGCAAAAGTTTCATCATTATTTTTTTTATTTCTTTCCGCGATGCTCAATCATTTCAACTCTTTGTATCGCGAAATTCGCGATTGCCCAATCATTTCGGCTATTTTTTTCACGGTGCCCAATCATTTCGGCTATTTTTCTTTTTACTTGCTGCTTTTTATTGCGAGTTGCCCAATCATTTCGGCTGTTTTATATACATTTATGGCTCACTGGCTTTATGCCGCGAGTGAGGGACTTAGGATCTGATACCGATTCGGGCATCAGCATCGCTACAACTGGGATATTGCCAGGAGCGAATTATCATTTGCCTTTGTCGGTTCGAACAAAGGTGGCTTAGCAAACAGGGTTAAGGTCCTGTCGACTAAGGCTTTTGATTTCATGAGCCGTAAGGATCTCATAAAGGTATTTCTCTCTACAAGTCGTGAGGATCTTGTAGGTGCGTTTTCTCCTTAGGGGTCGTGAGGACTCCTAAGTGCGTTTTCTCTTATAAGTTGTAAGGATCTTACAAGAGTGTTTTCTTCTTATAAGTCAAGAGGACTTATAAGGGTCGTTCACCATGTGAGGATGTTCTTTGTCGCTGGTGAGACTCTGTTGGGGAAATGTTTATTCGTGTCCGTGGATTGTATACAAGGGTCAATATTGAAACGCTTGTAGGGCAATCGGGATGTATGGCGGCTTAAGAACAGGTTTAGATCCCTATAGCTTAAGGCTTTTGAATCCTATGGGCCGTGAGGGTCTCATAGGGGAATTCTCCTTACGAGTCGTGAGGATCTTGTAAGTGTAACTTCTCCATAGGAATCGTGGGGATCTTTAAGTGTGTTGCTCCCTTGTGAGGCGTAAGGATCACACACAGGTATTTTCTCCTTACAAGGTCGAGAGGACCTTGCAAGTGTCTTTTAACGAGATTGCACCCTTTCGGGTTTTCACATACTCGCCGGTAGTCCTGCTGTTTTTACTCACGGAGCCCTTTCGGGTTTTCATTCGTGCCCATTTCGCTTATGGACGTACCCTTTTTTTGCGTCAGCTCTTGGTTTGTAGTAGTTTAAGGACGTTACGGTCCGTAGCTAGTTTAAGAACATTACGGTCCATTGTTAGTTTTAGGATATCTCGGTCCATAGTTAGTTTTAGGATATTTCGGTCCGTTGTTAGATTTAGGACATCTCGGTCTGTAGCCTTGGAGGCGAGGTTTCGCTGGGCACTACTTATAGAGTTTGGACTCAGGAAGATAGCGAGCGGACATAAGCGTCGTCATCTATCATTAACCTGGTTCGTGACTCGTCAGGCGCAGTATTTTTTCAGGAACTGACCGTTTATTGGCCGAAAGGGTCTTTCGCCATGCATATCCATAAGCAAGTAAGCCCCACCTTGGTAGGCTTTGTCTATGACATACGGGTCCTCATAGTTTGGCTCAAATTTCCCCCGTTTGGCACGATTGGGGATCATAAGCCTCTTGACCACTAGCACGAGTTCGCCTTGGCGAAATGTTCTCGGCCTATTCAATCTCCCGTACGAGCGCATCATCTTTACTTTGTAAGCCTCCAAGTTTTGCTGAGCCACGAGCCGAGTTTCATCGAGGGTGTCGAGCTCCTCGAGCCGAAGATGGGCATTCTCTTCGTCTGTTAGCTCGTAATGAACCGCCATTCGTAGAGAGGGTAAATCTATCTCCAAGGGGAGTACTACTTCAGTGCCGAACACCAATGCATATGGCGTTGTATTTGTGGCCGTTTTGAACGTGGTTCGGTACGCCCAGAGAGCTTCATGCAGTCTCTCGTGCCAGTTCTTCTTATTTTTGGACACCGTCTTCTTTATGATCTTCGTCAAGGTCTTGTTGAAGGCCTCAGCTAGACCGTTAGCTCAGGGATTATAGACCGAAGAGTATCTCCAGTTTATATTATGTTGCTGCGTGAAACGGCTGATTCTGTGACATCTGTAGGCTGACCCGTTATCGGAGATAATCCGTCGCGGAGTGCCGAACCGATAGATGACGTGTGTCTTGAAGAAATGGAGGATATTCTCCGTCTTCACTTCTCTCAGCAGTACTGCTTCTGTCCACTTAGAGAAGTAATCGGTTGTTGCCAATATGAACTGATGTCCTCTAGATGATGCTGGTTCGATGGGCCCGATTATGTCAGTTCCCTACATTTCGAACGGCCAGCTAGCCACCGTTGGGTGTAGTGGGTTTGGATGCTAGTGGATGAAATCCTCCTGAATCTGGCACGAGTGGCACTGCTTCGCGTATTCGAAGCAATCCTGAATCATCGTGGGCCAATAGTAGCCCATCCTTTTGATCTTCATCTTCATCTTTGGCCCGGTTTAGTGAGAACCGCAGAGTCCGTCGTGGGTTTCTTGGACGACTCTCCTTGCTTCTTCCTGTCCCGAGCATCTTAGTCACAGAGAGTCGAATGATCTCTTATATAGAGTATCATTGACGAAGGCAAAAGACAGAGCTCGTTTCATGAGCTGATGTCTTGAGAATGCATCTTCAGGTGTTCGACGGGATTTGAAGCAGTCTATAAAGACTTCTCTCTGATCCTTAACCTTTTCCTGGTCCTCCATTTGTAGGGCTATCTCCTTAGTCGCTTCCTTTTCTTCAGACGACTGCGGAGATATTTCTGCTGGCGCAAGAACCCGACGGGTTTGCACAACGATCCTCACGTCATCAAGGTTTTCGTCAGTCAGTTCTTTAGCGAGTTTGGATAACGCATCCGCTTTGCTATTTTCCGCACGCGGTATGCTTTCCAGGGCGTAGGCAGGGATTTGAGTCAGCAATTGTTGTACTCTCTCGCCGTACTTCACCAACTCTGGTTTGCACGTTTGATAGTCGTCGTTTACGTGGCTAACGACCAGCTGGGAGTCTTCGTATATTAGGAGGTTTTCGATTCCCATGTCGATAGCGATCTCAAGACCTGCTATCAAAGTTTCATATTCGGCTTCATTATTTGTCCTCGGATCTATTAAGGAGAAGGCAAAGCGCATCATCCCTCCTTGTGGAGTCACGAAGATGAGGCCTACCCCAGATTTGATTATGGGGGGGGCTGTGCTTTCGCTTCTTCATGGAAGATGCCCCATCGAAGTAGAGTTCCCATCGGGTATCATTCTCTCTTCTCCTCCCGTCGATCGTGTCAAACGCATGCTCATCTGGCAGTTTGCAATTTAGGGGTAAATCGGCGGGTATCGGGTGCTCAGCGAGGAAGTCGGCGATGGACTGGCCTTTTACTGCCTTGAGAGAACAATAAGTTATCGAGAACTCTATCAAGAGTAGGGCCCATTTAGCGAGTCGTCCTGTTAGTATGGCTCTTGACATCAAATACTTGAGAGGATCCATTTTTGATATGAGGTGGACCTCATGCGCCAAAGTATAGTGTTTGAGTTTCGTTATCGCGAAGATTAAAACCAGGCAGTGTTTTTCGATGGGGGAGTAGTTATTTTCTGCCCCCAGGAGAACTTGAATCAAATAGTAGAGGGCTCTCTCCTTCCCTTGGTCATTTTCCTGTGCCCATAGCGCGCCTAAAGAACCTTCAAGGGCGGTTGTGTACAAGATGAGAAGCTTTCTCTTGACTAGAGCGGTTAGCACTGGCGGATTCTGCAGGTATTGCTTGATTTGTCCCGTGCACTTTGGCATTTCCGATCCCAGACAAACGGGGTCCCCTTCTTCATTAGATGGTTGTAGGGACGGTATATGCCGGAGATGTTGACTTTGGAGTTTGACATCCTGTTTAGGCATCTGTATCGCTACAACTGGGATATTGCCAGGAGCGACTCATCATTTGCTTTGAGAGGACTCGAAATTTGATACCGATTTAGGCATCAGCATCGCTCCAACTGGGATAGTGCCAGGAGCGAATCATCATTTGCCCATGTCGATTTGGACAAAGGTGGCTTAGTAGACAGGACTAAAATCCTGTCGACTAAGACTTTTTGACTTTATGAGCCGTAAGGGTCTCATAAAGGGTTTTCTCCCTACGAGTCGTGAGGATCTCGTAGGCGTATTTTCTCCTTAAGAATCATGGGGATTCCTAAGTGATGTCATTTCTTGTAAGTCGTAAGGACCTTACAAGAGTGTTTTCTCCTTATAAGTCGAGAGGACTTACAAGCGTTGTTCACCAAGTGGGGAAATTTCGCGCCATTGGTGGGAACTTGGCAGAGAAATATTTATTCGTGTCCCTGGATTGTATACAAGGGTCAATATGGACCGCCTGTAGAGCAGTTTGGGAAATGTGATGGCTTAAGAACAGATCTAGATCCCTGTAACTTAAGGCTTTTGAATCCTATGAGCCGTGAGGGTCTCACAGGGGGATTCTCCTCACGAGTCGTAAGGATCTCGTAAGTGTATTTATTTTAACGAAGTTGCGTCCTTCTGGGTTTTCACAAGCTCGCCGGCAGTCCTGCTGTTTTTACTCACGGCGCCCTTTCGGGTTTTCATCCGTGCCCATTTTGCTTGTGGACATATCTTTTTTTTAATGAGATTGCGCCCTTTCAGGTTTTCACAAGATCGCCGGCAGTCCTGCTGTTTTTACTCATGGCGCCCTTTCGGGTTTTCATCCGTGCCCTTTTCGCTTGTGGACGTACCCTTTTTTTTAGCGTGGTATTCCATTAGATTGTAGGACCTGTTTGTAGGCCCCTTAATATCCTTCCTGTCTTTTGAGAAGAAATGACCATTCTACACTGAGATTCTTCCGCCAGTGAGGAATATGCCCTCTGTGTATATCTCGGGGGGAACGAGTACCCACGCCATCGCTATTTTGGTAACAAGTTACTTCAGAGCCGCTTATTTTTGTTGAGTGTAGACGACAAATGCCATCTTGCCTCCGCTTTTCACTCGTCATCATCGGATGAGAAAGAGTCTTGATCCATTTGATCCAATCGAACCATTTTATCCATGAATTCTTGGAAGGTTGTTGGCTTGAAAAGGGCCGTAAATGGGAACATCTTTTCAATTTGGGTCAAGCTTGGCTATGAACATTCTCATAGCTGCAGCTTCGTCGATACGTTGCTTGCATTTTAACAAGAGATTTTGCCATTGGGTAACATATTGAACCCAAGTCTCATTCGGTCTAACCTTTTCGTTGACCAGCGCCGTCATGGTAGTATGTTCGTTCTCATTAGCAAATCCCTGAAAGAAGAGCATATCCATTTTGTCGAAGCTCTTCACGAAATCATTTTGGAGTTCCGCATACCATTCGAAGGTGATGCCCGCCAGACCGCTGACGAACTGTCAGAGGAGTAGTATGTCGTTTCCTCCAGTATTTCCGCACATGGATTTAAATCGTGCAATGTGCTGGAAAGGATTCCCAGTTCCTTTATACATGTGGAACGTTGGAAGTGTGTACTCTGGCGGTACTGTATTTGATCATACCACGTCGGATACAGTCGATCAATCTTGATTGATCAATTTGCGGCTTCACTGGCGTGGTGAGCTTTGATTCGCTGAGCGATATATGTGTCCAGCTTTTCATTAGGAATCATTTTCTCCTCAACCGTTGATGAGATTTGCAGAGGATTTGAAATTTCATCTTTGTCTTTAAGACCGACTACCGACGGTTCATCTGCTAGTGGTTCCGATTGAACCATCTTTCCAGCCATATTCTGAATCAGAAAGGCCATCTGGTCCATTTTAGTGGATATTTCTGCCGCTTCATCTCTCTTTTTCAGAGCGCGTTTTAGGAAATCATTATCCGACTCCTTCTCTATTCTTTCTTCGGGTGCGCCCTTAGGATTTTCCTTAGACGATGGATTAGCGTATGCTGCCGCCTAAGCGAGCATCTTCTGCAGTTTTTCACGTTGCAGTTGAACTTTTGTCGGGGACCGAGTTTGAGGTCGGTGACTAGTAGAAGCTCGAACTTCATCTTTGGAATTTACCACGTAGACTATATGAACTACCATGCCCCCAGGCTTGGGGTGTTTGGAGTCTTGGCCTTTGGAGTTTGCTTCGGGCACTTGAGCTTTATTAAGCCTCTCTTTTTTTTTTGTGAAAAACCGCTTTGGTTTTGAGAGGAACCGCTGTATCAGGATCCGTCTTGGGGTGAGTCCCCCACCTGCTTCCACACTTTATATATAGATGAGGAAAGTTGTCTCAGGGAGCGAACTTGTTTCTGCTCTCGTGGGATCTCCATGGGCTGCGGAGACTTCTTCAGTATTGCGGTAGGAGAATTTTGTCTGACCCTTCACAACAGTTTGAAGCTGTTCCCAGTTGGAACAACATTCACCACTGGGGTTGAAACAGGACCATACGGAGGACTGCCCCCAGCTTATTTTGTCTGACGCTGATATCGACGTTGGTCGTTTCTTACGACCGGGATTTGATTAGCTTCAGGATTTTGCTGAGCCTCCCCCTGTTTCCTTTGAGAGCTTGAATATTATGCCCCTGCGCCGACCTTGGTCCTTGGCATGTGCCAGTTGTTTGAGGACTGATTCCGTCGGCAAAGCTGTTGTTTGGGGAACCAGCCTGTGGAAGACAGACTTCCTCTGGGATTCCTCCATCGGCGTTGAGGCACTGAGGGTGGGAGGTAGGAGTATCGATCCAAAAAGAAGCCCGTTGATTTCTTGAAGAGCCGAATTGCAGAGATTTGAGCCTGCAAGTGGCCCGTACTTGACTCCACGAGATATGACAGAGCCCGAGTTGCTAAGGTGGGAGAAAACGCCATTCTTCAAAGAGACGAAACGCCGGCTTCAGTATCCCCTCCCCTAAGGGCAACCACAAACATATATACCGTGATTATTTGATCGCGGAAAAACACGACACACGAAGTGTGGAGTGGAAAGACGAAAAGGTCCCACCGGGCGTGCCAGAATCTGTTTACCGCCGAAAACCGGGAAGACAAACGTCTTGCCTGAATTTAGGGGCAGATGCTATTTGGTTTTATCCGTCCACCTCTCCGAAGATACCAAGTTGATTTATGGCACCATGCATCGGAGGTTTAGACGGATGCGGTCGTTGTAGCAGACTTCGTCAGATTCCCCCTCATTGTGAGGGTTTTTTGATTGTGGGGACGCTCTTCCCTGCAGGCGCAAGTCTCTGCATTTAATTACGCTACCGCATCGCGGTAACCACTTTTTCCTGCTCCAGAAGGTCACTTCGTGTCGTGTGTGTGTTTTATTTTTGGTTGCCCGTGGATTGTATACGGGGACTAATTTATGTTGTCGCCCGTAGGGCGGGGATTGGTCCAAATCCGTATTTTCTTAGATTTGGGTTTGGTTTGATTTAAGGATCGTTAACCTCGTTTGAGGTTAAGATCAACTTAAAAGTTTGTTGAGAATACGTTAGTCTAATTTTAGACTAAGATCTACTCAACGGGGTTTTGGGATCATTTAGATCCAACAAAAGAGTATTTGGACTCTATCGGCTTAGTTTAGGGACATTGCGGTCCATTGGGTTTAAGCATATCATAGTCCATGAGTTTAAGGACCTCATAGTCCAGTTTAAAGACATCATAGTCTAGTTTAAAGACCTCATAGTCTGTAAAGTTTAAGGATATCATAGTCCATGAGTTTAAGGACCTCATAGTCCATAAAGTTTAAGGACCTCGTAGTCCATAGAGTTTAGTTTAGGGACGTTGCGGTCCACAGTTAGTTTAAGGACATTACGGTCCATAGTTAGTTTTAGGACGTTGCGGTCCGCTGTTAGTTTAGGGATATTTCGGTCCGTAGAGTGTTTGGTTGTCGGGACCCGCCACCTCTCTGAAGACGTTGAAGAATTACAACGACACATATCAGAGGTGTGAAGAGATGTACTCTTGAACCAATGTTGGTTGGGAGATCTGTAGTCAGGTTTGGGACTAAAACCAATTGTGAGCATATGGGCTCAGTTGATCTGAGTTAGGGACTTATGTCCAACTTAGGCTCAGCCCACTCAGTTTTGATTAAAATGTTGAACATTTGTTTGGGTGTTGAACATTTGTTCGGGCTCAGTCCCTTCTTGTTCAATAATGCTGAGCATTAATTTGGGTTCTGACACCCCCTTTTTCTTTTTATCTTTTATTGAGTGTTGAACACTCTTTGTAGCGCTGGGCTTTGTTTGAAGAACACTTTGTGTTCCCTCAGCGCACATGTGAGGAGCACGTGGAGCGCTTAGCGCTGAGCGCCAGACTTAAAGCGCTAAGGCGCTTCTTTTGAAATAGCGCACACGTGAGGAACACGTGGTGCGCTTGGCACTGAGCGCCAGACTTAAGGCATTGAAGCACTTCTTTGTGAAATAACGCACACGTGAGGAGCACGCGGTGAGCTTGGCGCTGAGCGCCAGACTTAGAGCGCTGAGGCGCTTCTTTGTGAAACAGCACACACGTGAGGAGTACATGGTGCGTTTGGCACTGAGCGCCAGACCTTGAGCGCTGAGGCGCTTCTTTAAAATAGCGCTGGGCGCTGAGCGTTAGCTCTGATTAATTTTGTGCTCTGAGAATTAAATTCTTGTTCATAGGAGACTTTGTCTCATAGATCTAAGAACTAAGTTCTTATTTTAACAGGAGATGTTACAATCTCCTCTGTTTTTGTGAAAGACTTTATTTTTGTCTTATAGATCTGTGATCTATAGAGAACTAAGTTCTTCTCCCTCCCTTTTTATGACGAGATGCTTCAATCTCTTCTATTTTTATGAAAGACTTCTGTCTTTGTAGATCTATGATCTAGAAAAAGAACTAAATTCTTTTTTGATGAAATGATTTGATCTCTCTGTTTTATTTATCTTGAAGAAATTCTTCTTCTCAGAGTTTGCTCTTCTCCTTTTCTTTTTTTTGAGAACTCGAAGTTTATAGGAGGGTTCTTCTCTGTTATTTGGAAAGAGAGATCATTGATCGTTGGGACCCACCACCTTTCCGACGACGCTGAGGGATTACAGCGCCATATATCGAAGGTGTGGAGGGATGTACCCTTTGAACCATGTCCCACTTATCAGGAGGAAAAATATGTTGAAACTTAAACTCCTAACTATTGAAAAAGGCCTCTTTGCGTTCGCGCACGTGCGTCGCACGTGTTGGGCGTACATGCGTCGGACGTGGCGGGCGCACGTGCATCGCACGTGGCGCTTGCACATCATGGGGGCAGCTAAGGCCCTAACATGGAGAACTAACCTTCTTTGAGAATTGACTTCTTGCACGTGCGTTGCACGTGGTGGGCGCACATGCGTTGCGCGTGGTGCGCACGTGCAATGCGCATATGCATATTATGGAGGGGCATCTAAGGCCCTAACTTGGAGAACTAAGCTCCTTTGAGAATTGAATTCTCTCACGTGCGTTGCACGTGTTTGGCTCACATGCGTTGCATGTGGCGCGCATGTGGCGGACACACGTGCATTGCACGTGGTGCACATGGAGACGCACATAGCGGTTGCGCATATGCGCATTATAGGGGGCAGCTATGGCCCTAACTTGGAGCACTAAGCTCCTATGGAGAACAAAGCTCCTTTGAGAATTGAAATCTCCCACGTGCGTTGCACATGTTTGGCACACGTGTGTTGCACGTGGCGTGCATGTGGCGGGCGCACGTGCATTGCACGTGGCGTACATGGCGCTTGCACATATGCGCATTATGGGGGGCAGCTATGGCCCTAACTTGGAGCACTAAACTCTTATGGAGAACTAATCTCATTTGAGAATTGAATTCTCCTCATTTTCTAAGAGGTACCCCTCTTATTTATATGGGAGTGGTAGAGAAGGGATCTTTCTTTTTCCCGATGTGGGACTAAAAATGTATCCCCATGTAGTAGAGCATTACTTTAGATTACACGTGCGTAGCACATTTGCTCATAACTTTTGATCCGGATGAATTATGAGGCCCATAATATATCAAATCGAAGGATTTTTCAAGACGCTTTCGATACCATCAGAATTTAGCTGATTCTCATTCGGGATTTTATCAAAATACAGTCCGGAAAATACTGGTTTGCATTTTCTTCCTTAAATTACACGTGCATAGCACATTTGCTTATAACTTTTGATCCCGGATGAAATATGAGGTCCATAATATATCAAATCGAAGGATTTTTCGAGACACTTTCGATACCATCAGAATTTAGCTGTCTCTCATTCGGGAGTTTGTCAAAATACAGCCTGGAAAATACTGGTTTGCATTTTCATAAGCGTATCGCTGCCATTTGATACCTTAGGCTCTTTTGAGCAGAAATTTTTGGCGGGAACAGGAGCGCCGGGATCGATATTTCTCCGGAAGCTTCAGCTCAACTTCCTAGCTTATTGGAGATGCTTCATACCGTCCTAGCTTCTCGGGGAAGCCTCCATATAATAACCTAGTTTCTTGAGGAAGCTTGATAACTACTTTACTCTAGAATATTCCCTAGAACTATCTAGCTTCTTAGGGAAGATTCATCTAGCTTCTAGTGGAAGATTGATGAAGAGCTATATAAAGATACCTAGGGCTATATTGTTGAGGTGGTTCGTCAAGTGACAGTGTACAAAAACCAAAACCAAATCCAATTCAATTCAATCAAGATCCAGATCAAGATTCGTTGAGATCAACATCAAGCGACGACAACCAAGATCCTTTACGCGAAGCCGATCATCATCAAGAGCGCGAGATCCTCGACAGGTCCAAGTTTTACGAAGATCGAGAAAAGCGAAGATCGACGACAAATTCTCGTTTTAAAGGAGTGATCGAGAGCTTAGTCTTGTAATCTCGGATTGAGAAGTGTAAATTTGAAGAAAATTTAATAAAAGTGATAAATTGTTAATTCTCGCTTTCTTTAAATTCTTGCATTATGAAATTTCTAATTCTTGATTTTTTTATTTTCATGATGCGTGAGTGAAATCTCCGCTTGTTAAGGATTCGAGGGAGATCGATAGATCAAATGGTGATAAAATCCTAAACTAGTCTTAAGTCTCATGAGAATTATGAATTTTAGGAAAAAGAATCGTCAATGACCAAATTGGGAGCAAGATCACCATTCTTGATAATTTTGTTGCAATTTGGGATTAAATAATTGACGATTCTCTTTTCTAGAGGCTAGATTTAATAGTAATAAATGAAAAGATAAAGGATAGTGAAGGAGAAACCTTAGTTTCTTCAATAGATCCCTAATTTTCATTTATCGCCATCGTTTTAGCTATAATTCATCAATAGATAAGATAAGTAATTTTTAGTATTCATCATTGCTACCAATTCCTATCGAATCCTACGAGTTATTCTACATTTTCTTGATAACTAAAATTGATATTGGATACTTTCTTGATTTCTAATTCTTGAACTTTTTTTTTTATTTTTTTGAAATGACGACTCAATTAAATCTTGAATCACTTTCTTGAATTTTCTTTACTATTTTCTTTTGACTCAACTAAAACAAGAACGAATAAATATACGAATCTCAGTGGACGATCCGTATTCATTAACGAACTACACCGACACCGTTATTGATTGCGGCTATAAATTCTTTGATTGTGATTAAACTTTTCCATTTCATATCACACAATTAAACGACCAATCAAAGGGCTAAAGTTATTTTCAAGTCAAAGGTAGGAAATTAGTGTTTGATATCAAGAGAGAGGAGTAAAAATAAAAGATTATGTTTATAATATGGGTTCAATACTATTAGGCTATTGGGGATGAGCTTAATATTTAAAACATATATTTTAAATGAACCGAACTCAAGCTGTTAACGAACAAGCCAGGTTCAGCTCGAGTTTGGTTCGTTTACTTAACGAGCTGGGAGTTTGGCTGAAGTTCAGCTCATTAACAAACGAACCAAACTTGAAAGAGCCCTTATCGAGCCGAACTTGAGTTCGATTAGCACCCCTACTTGGAATTAAAGCTAAGATGATTAGGTGAACCGGTGAGGATGGCATGAGATGTTGGCTTTCCGTGATTATGTGATATTGAGTAAAAATGTAAAAAAAAATTAGATTAATATGTTTGAGGCTTATTTTAAAAAGAGATTAATGAAGGAAAGAGGCCATAGGAAGGGATTTCCTCCTATGGCGTGGAAAAAATACAACCTTTACCATTTTTTCCGACGATCGGCACCCATCATCATCATCGTTATCATCTAAGATGTGCGTACACCAAATTTCATGTGATTCCACAACTTTTTCACCGTTGATTTAGTGGGTTCAAAATTAATTGTTTACCGACAATAGAACTTTTTACATTGCTAAATCAACGGTGAAAAAGTTGTAGAATCACATGAAATTTGGTGTACCCACATCTTAAATGATGACGATGAAGATGATGGGGGCCGATCGTCGGAAATATTGATGGAGGGGGTATTTTTTCGACGCCATAGGAGGGAATTCCCTCCTATGGCATCTTTTCTCTATTATTCTCTTTTAAAAAACTCTCCTATAGTTTCCTCCTTTCCCTAGAAACTATCATATAATTTCAAAAGTACAAAAAACTACCCAAACAAGTGTTCAGCCAGCAATGGTGTTAAATGGTATATTAAATGACCGTTTCCCTCTTTTTTGAAATATAATTAATTGTATTAAATATTTATTAAGTATTTTAATAAAAAAATTTGAATAAATACTAACAATTAAGTAATTAATTTCATGCCACGTTGGCAGCGGTGGTCGACGACGAGGGGAGGAGGTGAATGAGGGGAAGATGATGATGATGATGATGATGAGAGGAGGCCGAGGAAGTGGCAGTATGGCTGGAAGAGGTGTAGGATGGGAAGAAGGCACGATGATGATGATGAGGGGAGGCTGGGGAGGAGGATAAGATGTGATGAGGGGAGGCTGGGGAGGAGGATAAGATGTCGACGTCGATGCGAGGAGGAGGTTGGGGAGGGGATGAAGGGGAGGCGACGACGAGGATGATGATGAGAGGAGGAGGAGGCGGTGGGCGAAGGATGAGGATGAAAAGAGGGCGGCGGCGGGAGGAGGATGAAGCGGAGGAGACAGGGGGGGCGGCCGCGGCGGCGTAGCAATTGTGGGGTTAGGTCTAGGGTTCGGTTCAGAAGGATGAACAAGAGGGTATTTTGGGTATTTTTGTAAATTTTTAGATGTTGTGGCAATTGAATTGTTAATGCTGATGTGGCATTGACGTGGTATGTTAGTGCAAATGTCTTTTGGATAGTTTTTTCTTATTTTGAAACCATAGGGTAGTTTTTTAAAAATAAGCCCATATTTAAAGTTAACCCCAAATTACAGGAACGGAATTGGCTTCCTCTTGCGCAAATTTTTTAATGGAAAACATTTTTTGTGCCTCGTAACATTTTCCGTCCAAGTTCTTACCGTTCTAGTTGACATTTAACTTGCACTAGTAACAACATTGATAAACCAAAAAAAGAAGGAAAAAAGAAAAAAAGAAGGAAGAAACATCAAGTGTTAATGATCCTAATGGATCTACTCTTAACTCCATTGATAAAGAAATAGTTGAAACATCAAATGTTAATGATCATAATGGACCTACTCTTGTGAGTAACAATGAATTTATTGTTGACATTTGCCAATAATTTTTTAGTTCATTATTTTCGCCAATGTTCACCATATAGTCCGAGCCAGTTGCATGCTACCATAGTTTATTGTTACAGAGTTGTTACCGACCCCTGCTACTATAGAGAAACTGGGCTTGTTATTGACCCTTTGCTACCTTAGAGCAACTGGGCCCTGCAATATGCAAATGCTTATAAAGAGAGCCTGCATCTTTGATTGTTGCTCTTGTTTCCGTGTAGGTCTTGATCTAAATATAATACATTTCGAATATGCTATATTTCTGCCTTTTAATATCTTCTTGTTTCATAATTGCTCATATAGGTATGCTCGACAAGTTGCAGAGTTCTTCGAGTTTGTAAAAACAAGGAGAGACGGCACACCTCCCAAGACCGGTGGCACCGATGAGAAGAAGAGTATGGGCCAGCAAATAATGCTTCCTCGCGAGGGTTTATGGGTACCAAATGGAACTCCATTTCCCTGCTTTACTTTGGAATCTCTGGACTTGAGGCGAGCCTTGTCATGCTCATCTTGATTAACTTGCTTTACTTCGATTTATTGTATATTAAGGAGCAAGCTGTACAAATTTACTTTTGGTTGTAATGAGAGCTCAGGAACCTTTGTTGTTGTGTTTGTAAATTAATTTACTTGATGTGTCCTAGTTTCTTCACATGGAGAAATTTTATTGCAAAATTTCAAGACTGGGTAAATATTTTCATTTTAGGAATTGTTTGAAAGTTGTTGGCATTTGAGCTAAGAGATGCTCCTAGTACATTTTATAGATTTTTTGCACCTTGACAGCCATGGATATTTATTTTTTGACTTGTGGAGTTGTATGACATTTTACCAATTAGGCCCTTAAAAATTTGCTGGCATGTGTTCAAATATGTTTTAGAGAATTATCCATTTTTGACTTTTTTTAACTATGAATGTCTTGGTAAACATTTTCCAAAAGTCTCCATTTTTGACTTGTAACCGAAAGCACACCTGCATCCTCAAGAAAAAACAAAGTATGAAAAGAAGCCATTGGAGTTTGTTGTGTCAATGCAATTATTTGTCTAATTTAAACCTTGAATCTCAACTCCATTTGTGTTGTGCTCAATGTCTTATTTTTTCACTAGGGTATGCTTAATATCGTATTTTTTTCTCATTATTTGTTTCAAACGTCATTATCAACCAGAACACACAGGGCACGTGGCACATTCTCATTTTTTTTCAACACAATGGGATTTTGTTTTACCTCTTTTATTCAAGAGATGCCAACCCATCACCGTCGCCCCCCTTTCCTCTCTCTCGCGTGTGCACGCGGACTCATTTGGCCTTGTAATCTGCCCCCCACCCCCACATCTTACCAAATTTTTATGCCTAGCTTTAGTAGCATGAGAGAGGAGGTTTCAAATTAGCCTTTTTATTTTCTTCTTTGTATGATATACAACAAGAAATATTCTGATGACTTTGAAAAATATATTTAAAAAAACTCGATGTTATTTGCTTAAATTATCCGAAAAAGGGAATATTACAAGTACATGATTACATGTAAGTTGGGATGGGTTAGGATTGGGTGCCGCTTGATTTTTAATTTACCCTATCCGAAATCGGTCCAATTTAGAAATAGACATATTTTTTTAACAAAATCCTTGTACTTTTCTTATATTTTTGTTTTTTAACAAAACCCTTTTCATTGAAAAATATATTTAAAAAAACTCTTTGTTATTTGCTTAAATTATCAGAAAAAGGGAATATTACAATTACATGATTACATGTAAGTTGGGATGGATTCGTATTGGGTGCCGCTTGATTTTTAATTTACCCTATTCAAAACCGGTCCAATTTAGAAATAGACTTATTTTTTTGGCACTGTCCGTAAGCCTTAACCTAAACACACCACACAAGCACACAACACACACTCATCCATGAGACCCAGGAATTTGTCCTGAAAACGTTAATTTGGGGTTCTTGGGATTCGAACCTCACGCTCTTCACAAAAGAGGAAATGCATGCCCATACCAATGGAGCTATGACCAGGTATTATACCCTCCGATGAGGGTGGATTTCGTTTATAATTAACCCGGCCTTGTGCACAGCCGTAGCAGCCAGCATGCTGAGAATGAAACTTAATTAAATTTGAATAAAATTTTTGTATTAGATTATTGACATATGTAAGGACTGCACCGTGACATCACTCTTGAGTTATAGTCTCTTGAATCCTTCCATACTCTTCCGACGATCATGACTCAACGTGCACCCTGCCATTTATTGTGTTCTTTTAACTTTCCTCTTTTGAATCCGTCTTGAGTCCCTTTTTATCTTCCCTGACGATCAACTCTGGACGAAGAAGAAACGGAAATTCGAACCCTTCATCTCTGTTGTGATCTTTTCTTATAGCCCTCTTGATTCCATCTGGATTTCTTGACTCCCTATTGGTCCTTCTTGCTTACACCTCTTAATATATCTCTTGTATATGTGCTTGAACAATTTCCGATCTATCATAGCAGTCATTGTCCCGGCTTTGGATCTTCCGGATCGGAAGCATCCAGTGTCCTTCTGGATCATCGTATTCCTTTTTACTCGACCGATGGAGCGCGAAGGCGATAAGCGGCCGCGTTATCTCTACCTTGTCCAGTAGCAACACAATCATTCTGAATTTCAAGGACGAAACTTTTTAAAGGATGGTAGAATGTAACGACCGTAAAATCCTTGTACTTTTCTTATATTTTTGTTCTTTAACAAAACCCTTTTCATTAAATCAAGTGTGTATAAATTAATTTTCTTTCTATTTATATGCACGGTGAATTCTTGTATCTCCTGATTATTATATTATATTGTTATTCCGTAGGTTACAAGTTTGAATCCTGTATTGATCAATTATTATTTGACTCTCTTAATTATCAAAACTGTTTCAGGTTTGGAGCAATCTTTAACATGGTGCATGCGGCTTCTATTGGATGATTTTCAAGTGGGTTTTGACAAAGGGTCCGCTTGATGATAAAAGATATAAGATCCCTGCAAGTTGTCGTGCAAACTAGAAGTTTTGCTCAGAGTGTGGACTTGATCAAGTTGCTAATCGAAACTAATACTTACTCGCCTTCATACTATTAATATCGTTTTAGCATATCCTTGACGTGGAGAAGTTGGTGAGCGGTGACTTTACACACTTGCAGAAATGGTGAAATGGCCATCTGCGTGTTGTCTACAGACGAGTATGATTTCTTCGCCCTCGGTATAGATGATAAACATGAGAAACAAGAATCCATCATGAATATAAATAGAAAGAAAATTAATTTATACATACCCGATTCACTAAAAAAAGGTTTTTTTAAAGAAGAAAAATACAAATGTTACAACATATGTACTCAAGAAGGAAATATCATGTCGGCTTTGGACTTTCTTAGATGATGTACCATGCATACTATTATTATTATTATTATTATTATTCAACTTTGACAGGCTCCAACAAGTAATTGTACTTTCTGGTTTCTACCAACTTAACGAGCATGTACTCCTAATATTGACTTGATCAAAGACAGTTTCTTGTTTGATTTGGTTTATGTTATGTATTGTTTAGTCACAATTCCAAGCGCGCTTTCACTGCAGTTAATTAAATCTAATATTGTAGCAAATAACAGGGAGATTTTATCCTGATTCCATTATGGATCGGATTTGGTGTATTGTTAAACAACCACAACTCACCAACTTGTGCAAACCATTTGGAAATTCATTTTTAAAAATAGTTACATTGAATAATGATAATTTGTAGCCGCAAGTTACAAGTTTTTCATACAATTAATAAATTAAAATATGTAAATATTTATATCCAACTTTAGCTTTAAAATTACTTCATCAGAATATTTTGTAGTTTATATAACTTGAAATTTTTTCACAGTCCATCTCAAGAACTTCACCATGGAGTCATTCCTCATTGGATTTTACACAGTTATGAATTATCATGAGCAACCATGATGAGAAGATCTAATGAAGGTTTCAGAAATTTCTTAATAAATTGAGAAAATAAAAAGTAAATAATACATAAATTAATGACTATTTACAGGAAGCTGTTTTGGTAGAGGAGATCTTTCAAGAGTGGTATATTTGCTACCTTTTTGGCAATATCAGGAAATAAAAGGCTTTGTTAATTCTGTAATTTAACTAACTCTGTCTATTATTACTTTGATTTGTTATTAATTCGCTGTTTTAAAAAAATTTGAGAAGATTTCAGAAGTAATATACATAAGATTGTGAGACAATTCAAAAGACAATAAAAATAGCCGGCAAAACCGATATTTAGCATTGTTTGCCCGAATATAAATCTAGATAGTTCTTCATTATCTAGCTAAAGGGATATAATGAGTTTAAATCTTATTAAATTATAAAATTGACATGTAAAAGGCATGTAAAATTAAGATGGCCATTTTTTAGATTATGGAACGAAAATTTTAATTGTAATAAAATAAACCCGTAATCAGTTTGCACATAGAAGCCTGACAATTTTTTTCCCCAAAAAAGTACAGCTACGATTATTGAGATGACATAGACATTCTAGTAATAAAGGATTTTTTTATTATCTCTTTGTGTTTCTTTATGTGTCTTGTAGTTATAAGTAGGAGGCTAACTGTAGTTTATTTTTAAGTGAAGGCAGAGGAACGCAAATTCTGGTTTGCAACCCCCAAATTCTAAAAATGAAGTTTACAAAACATCGTTTAGATTGGAGTTGAGATAACTGCGGTTGTCTCATTTTTTAAGGCCCTATGTTTAGATATGGAGTTAGATTAACTGTAGTTTATTTTGAAGTTTAATAATATAGTTTACTAAATGTATATCATATTGGAGTTTAGATAACCATAGTTATCTTAACTTTGAAGTTGAGATAACCGCAGCTATCCAAACTCCTAAATGGAAGCCAAATATGGCAAAGTCAACATTTTAGGGTTAGGATTTGCTAACTTTATGAAACTGCGGTTGAGAAAACTTAACTCCATTCTCAAACAGGGCATGAACTGAAAAAACTGTAGTTATCTCAATTCCAAAATGATTGCCAAACAAGATAAAGTAAGGATTTTAGAGTTTAGTTTTGCTAACTTTATGATGCTACAGTTTAGAAAACTTAACACCGTTCCCAAACAGGGACTATAAAGAGAGATTTAGAGATGAGAATAATGGAGGAAAGAGACCATAGGAGGGAATTTCCTCCTATGACGTCAAAAAAGTGCGCCTTTCATCGTGTTTTTCGACGATCGGAATCCATCATCTTCATCGTTATAATCTAAGATGTGGGTACGCCAAATTTCTTGTGATTCTACAACCTTTTCACCGTTGATTTAGCAATGTAAAAAGTTATGATAGGTGTTTTTCGACGCCATAGGAGGAAATTCCCTCCCATGGCATCTTTCCTCCATTATTCTCTTTAGATATTTACATTTCAACTATTTTTAACTTCTTTAACAATGGATTGACAACGAACAAAAAATTTCCAAAAAATTGAAAAGAGGAAAAGAGAAAGGGTAAATTATAAAAAAAACCAAGCATTTTTTTTTGTTGTCAAAAAGCCCCACTCTCGAAAATCTGGTCGAAACTCCCATAAAAAGGCTTTTAATTGTCAAGAAACTCCTTACTTGTGATATTCAGTAGTTGCTTGCTATATCTAGTTTCCTACAATATCTAAGCACTAGCCTGATATCTAAGCAATTGTCTATGATATCTAAACCATTTTCTGCGATACCTATATAGCCTGTATGAATTTGTTAGACATAACATGCTTCTATGCAGACACAGAAAAAAATATAAAGGGTTTTTGACTGACGTTTCGCGGCGGGGCCTTTTTTGAAAGTGGAAAAAAGCACTTTTTTTTTAACAATATACCCAAAGGAAAAATAAAATAAAAATCTTCAAGTTGCTAGTTGTTATATAATTTAGGTAACCCTAAATAGCTGCAACCATGTTGACAAAACAAGAGTTGGAAAAGAGAGAAAAGAGGAAGGAGACGACTTGTATGAGTTTTTAAGTTTGACCGCCTCCTCATTCACTACGAATTCCTTTTTTGTTCTTTTTTAATTGTTTTTATTATTTTCATTAATTTTTCCACCTCTTAGACTCAGCTCTCTCTCATATTGAATACAAATAAATCCCTCGACTTTGCTGTCTCCTCTTCTCACCCAATGCCATTGCGACCAAAAAGCTCACTTCTTTATCGATCTGTTGATGTGCCGATCCCCAAATCTCATTATTTGACCGCCAAAGGTGAGATTTTTTTGCCTTTGTGATGTGGGTTTTCTTTGTATTGGGCTTTTCTTCGATTTTGCTGAATTGGGTCTCTTCCATTCGATGCATTAGTTTAACAAACTGTTTTTTGACATAATAGGGGGAATAAATTAGCCACCCCCTCGTGAATGGGAGACCTAGGTTCGATGCCGGGTCTCCCCGTGGGCTACCCCAAGCCCCATCAATGGGCTACTCCGAGCCCCTAGTCTAACAAACTGTTGATTTATGCGTTGTTGGGGAATTTCTGTCCATTTTGATGAATTGGGTCTTTTCCATTCACTTGCTGTTAAACTTTGTTTATATTTCCTTGTTTGCAGTAGTTTGATTTACAATGGGAGGGATTTGCTCTAGAAGAGCAGCTGTAGACAAATCCCCAAGTGATATTACTCTTAATGCTTATGGCTTTAAAGACCAAGATCCAATGGAGCCACCAGCTGGAGAAACAATGGAGAAGGAGTTTCAAGATGGGGCCTTTGCGTTCTCGGACCCCGGAGTTTGGAAGCCTAAGAAGCCGCAATTGTCGAGGGTGTACTCAGAGGGATCGAGCAAATCTAAGACAACAACCAAGGCAAGTGTGGAAATAATTGGTTCGATAAGGCATGACAAATAGGTCTTTGTATTGTTTGAGATGATAAAAGATGACAGCCATCTGTTTTCATGAGGTCACCCTGTTATTGGAATTATATGAATTGATTCCTTGTGCAATTTTGTCAATATTGAGGTTAAAGAAAACCATTTCCCATCTACATGGGGTGTGGGCAATGAAGCAGGGTTTCCATGCAAAATTGATCACAAAGGTTTTCATCAGAAGAGGCTTGCCGTAATCCTAAATGACATTTTTTGGGACCTTTTCTAGGATTGGCCCACACTTAGAAATCAAACCAGCGACGTTACGCGTGGGAGAGGAAAGTTTTACCGTAGGGCTATGCTCCTCCGGTTAAATGACAAGTTGACATTTTCCAAATTCTTATAGATTTGCATCAGAAGTTTAAATGGAGGGAGAGTACAATAGATTTGTTGCAGGAATTACGTTCAACACTAAGGTCCCAAATAAGCCAAGATCGAAATAAAACACATTCACATAAGTGACAATGCTAGAAACTACGAAGGCGGCTCTGCTCCGTGAGTCATATTATATCTTGTGTTACTGTTTTCTAGTTTTGGCTGAGGATTCTTTTAATAAGATGTGCGTTTATAAAGAAACTACAAGTAATTATTAAACTTTCAAGTTTCACGTGGTCTTGATGTGGAGCAGTTTCTTAATTACAATGAATCAAGTGCAAGGATCATCATCATCGTTCTAGGAGATCCCATCATTATAAGGCCAAGAAAAATCTAACAATTCCAAATTGAGGAGTATCTATCAATGCCACTTTCCCCATCTTTAAGTTCTATATGCATACACGTATCAGTGGACACTGCATCCCTAAAACTAATTATATACTAGATTAGTTCTAGGTTTTACGTTTATACATCTTCTACAAATAATGTGGCATTTTCATGTCACATCTTTGAACAATAAGGTATCCAACATCCTTGGTTTAACAACTAAATGTTTAAGTTAAAGGATATTTATGTGCTGTAGAAATATAGGGTTTCACTTTCTTCCTAAATCTACAGCGAAGGCTCTCGACAATTTTAACATCTTTAATTTAGAGGAGGGTTTGGGGTAGTAGAAGCTGGGTTTTTGAAGTGCAGACAATTTCCCTTGGGTTTCTTTTTGGGTCCTTTTTTTGGCATTGATACACAAAACCCCTTTAATTTATCCCATATAGAACTTTCGTCAAGTGACATATTAGTACAAACACTCCTCTGCTTGTCTTCCAAAAGAATACAGTCAAAATCAACTCTAAACATGCCAAATATAACTGGCAGAGTTGAATTAGACAGTCATTTAAACCAAAAAAAAACATGCGTGAATTATACTGGTTAGTACTGAGAAATTCTAATAATGTATCAGGTTTCAGAAGTGAGCTCACTTTTGGGCAGGGCTGGTACGGCTGGGTTTGGAAAAGCAGTTGATGTATTGGATACACTTGGTAGTAGCATGACCGGTTTGAGTCATGGTAGTGGTTTTGTATCAGGGACAGCAACAAAAGGCAATAAAATAGCTATTCTGGGTTTTGAGGTTGCCAACACGATAGTTAAAGGTGCCAGTCTCATGCAATCTCTTTCAAACGAAAACATAATATATTTGAAAGAAGCAGTGATTCCCTCAGAAGGCGTGCGGCATTTAATATCTAAAGATATGGATGAGTTGTTACAAATTGCTGCAAATGACAAAAGGTACATAATGAACTCTTAGGATTTCTGTAGAAAAACTTGAGTTAAGTTGTGTTGGACTTTTCTCAGGGTCTGTTTGGCTTTTGGAGTTATGATAGTTTAACTGGAGTTTTGTAGAGTCATCTAAACTTCACTCCAAATTTCTAACTATGCTCCGTTTGGCTTTGATATTGGAATTTAGATAACCAGAGTACCCTTAAGATTCTTAATGTAAAAGTTGAGATAAGAGTTACCTAAACTCCAATCCAACCTCTTTTAATTTTTTGAACTTCAAAAAATAAGACAAAAACATTCTTTTTAAAGTTTAGATAACTCCAAAGCAAAACAACAAACCAAGATTAAATTTGAAGGTAGAATTAGGGCTTTGCAAATCAGATTCTGCATAACCTAAAACTCCACATAAAACAACTCCTGTTGTCCTAAATCAAAGCCAAACAGGCCTTGCTAGTTTAGTTGCTTATAATTAAACCTCTGTTTCTTTCTTGCTAGAAAAACGAATTACTAATTGGCTTCTCACGTAAATTTAACAGGGAAGAATTGAAAATATTTTCAGGAGAGGTTGTTCGATTTGGAAATCGTTGCAAGGATCCTCAGTGGCACAACCTGGAGCGCTACTTTGCCAAGTAAATAATATAACAACCATAATTTACATATTATCATTGGATTCATTGTGCATCACTTGACATCACTTCATCACTATTAGACTGGAGACAGAATTTACACCACAGAAGCAACTGAAAGATGAAATAGCTGGAGTAATGCAGCACATGTCAACATTGGTTCAAAATACAGCTGTAAGTATCACTCTTTTTGTAAAATTGAGAACTAGGGGTCATCTGTTTGTAATCTTTGGTAGTTGCATGTTGAATAAGGCCAATGATTATGTGTGCTAATTGTTCTTCCAGACGGTTGTGTTTGATTTAAATGAACTTTCAAACTGTTTGCATATTTGGAATTTGAAAATCATATCGTCTTGTTATATAATTATTTATGTAATTTGTTCAAACAACAGTTTATTATATCTAGTTCACCTCTCTGGACTGTTTATTGTGCATAGAATTATCATCATCGACTTCTTTGTGAACATATTTTACTATTGGGTATCTACTTTTGTAAACTTTATGCTTCGTAATATAGTGGGCTTCTTTTTTCCTTTTATGGTTTCAGTATTTAATCAACCCATGTACGGGGAAGCTTTCTTTGTTCTTATTTTTCCTCCTGCTCTCTAAGTAATTACGTAGCAATCTATTTCTTATGAACCAAGATCTATACTGACCCTTTTCTTGGTCTAAATATCTTATTTCTTTACCGATTGAAATCTTAGTATTGAAAGCTTCATTTTTAATGGATGCAACAAAGGCTGCATCTTGAGGTGTAAAAACTCATAACTTGAATAAGCTTCCTTGAACTAATTCTGTTAGGAGCCTAAGAATATGATTACCATCACCTGAGAATATATTGCTATCCAGAGCTTTACATGACAGTAATTTGCATAGTTGCAGATTTGCTGTATCCATTAAGTGGAAGTGAACAAAGCTTTTTTACACTAAAAATTCAAGTCAAGTGAAAAAGATGCTATAGAAAGAAATTTGATGCCTTGATCATCATAAATGCTTGTAGAAAGATTTTATCTGAAACATTTGTCTTTACATAGTTTCTTCGATGCATATTTGAGGTCTTTGTTGGTATTAAGATTATAGTTATATCATCAGCTAACTTCTGTTTCTTCTACTTCTAGGAGCTGTATCATGAGATGCATGCCTTGGATAAATTCGAACAAGATTATCGGCAGAAACTCCAGGAAGAGGAGAATTCAAATGCAGCACAAAAAGGTTCATCTCTCTTTTATTTGACACTCGTGATTCCCTAATATATTTATCATTCACTTATCACACCATTGCCTTATTTAGCTTTACCCATGAAATAGTATCCTTGCACACTTTTGTGCTTGTTCTCCATGATGGTGTCAGTTTAGCTGGATCGTAATTAGTTGAACTGGCTGAAGCTTTCATGCAAGGGTTTCCCACAAATGCCTGTAGAGATACCATATACATTGCTTATAATTTGTATGCATGTATGTAAAGGATGCATACACACAAACGTAAAAGGCCCTACTCTTATTTTAAGTTAGAAAATCATAGTTGTAACATCTTGATATTGTTTGAAGTTTCGTTTCATCTTGTGTTGGCATTGATGTTGGGATTTTGAAGGCTTTCGACCAACAACAATGACTACCCATTTTATGCCCAAATTATGGGGCTGGCTACATTCGTCTCTTCCTCTTACCACTTTCAAGGCCATCTTCTTGAATCTTGGTTACTTATCAATTTTTAATCACCTCCATCTATGATCGAATAAGCCTATCTCTAGCTCGTTCCTCTTAACTACAATCGTTCCTTTCCTAATAAGCGCATTTGTCAACCTTCGTTGCACATGACCAAACCATCTTCATCGATTCTTCCTTGTTCTTCTATGGGAGCACCTCAAACTCCTTAGAATGCATTTATTTATATATCCTATATCTTACCAATTGTTCTGATGCCCTCGAGTTAGAGTATTATGTTGTTGGTATTGATTGGTTGAATATTTGAAATTTATTAAAATAGTTTTGCTATGTTTATAGATATCCGTGAGTTTTTAAAGCCTTGGTCAAAACGCTTTAAAAGATTTGCGATACTCATCAAAAATCTTGGATTTTGCTATGAGCATAAGAACAAAGTATCCTGAAAGATATTTTGTGAAGAAGTTTTCAATTTAAAACTGGCATAGCTTAGAGCAGTTTGAATTCAAAGATAACAGTAACAGAAGGTCAATACTTACCATGTCGACCTTGTTGTCCTGTTACACACATTATTTTGTCTGTTAACTCTCTCTGAGCAGTTAAATGCCATGCCGATATAAATCGTATGCACATGCATATGGATTCTAACAATCATGTGATGTAGAGGCTCTTTGATCGGATGTAGGACTATATAGTTTGATGTAGAGATTCTTTAATGAGATTGCATGATGCATGTGTCTGGAAAACTCCCATGTTTTACTTTCTTGAATGCTCCTTTTTAGATTTTTCTTTCGTAGGAAATGCATGATTGCAAAGTAACCATATAGCTTGAACACGCCAAATCAATTTGTTCTGCTCAAGTTAAAATTGTAAATTCTTTGGTGCTGTCTTCAACTTTAATTATTATCCTCTATGCGGCATATTGTTTCCTAATAGTCACAAACAAATATGAAAGCATGTGTAGTGCACATAAACTTTGTATATTACTCTGTTGTTTGAAATTAAATTATATGTTGATTTTAATTTTCTTTAGCCACATATTCTTATAGGTGATGATCTTCAAATTCTAAGGCAAGAGTTGAAGAGCCAGCGAAAACATACAAGGAGCTTAAAGAAAAAATCACTGTGGTCGAAGACTTTAGAAGAGGTGAGTATGGTACTGATTTAAGTTTTATACTCATAATCATCTCAGCCTTTTCCCATCATATGGGATTAATAACAAAGATACTTCCAACTTCAAAAATATTTAGTGAATATTCGAGCTAACTACTATGACCAACTTTCCACCGATTATGCTATATTGTCAACCAGCAGAACTATGACAAGCATTTGTCTTTGAAAGCTAGTTGACGCATGAGTTGCGTATCATTACCTTGTGGATGAGTATGACACACCCTTCCCTTATTTTCAGCTATTGTAACCCCTATAACTTAGTTATTAGCACCAGACATCCCTGTAATTGGTCAGTTAATGCGGGTATAGTTGCTATTTTATCAAGCTTGAGCTGACCTAAGGGTGTCGGGTGTGGATATGCAAGTTGAAGATATATTAATGCTGGATGAGGAATATATATGAAGCGCGATAAATGCAATTAACCCTCTTTCTTAATATTGAGTTCCATTTGAATTCTCAGTATTGTACCTTTAAGGGTGCAACTGCCAGCTCTGTTGTTCTCATATGTAGTATTGCTTTACTCGACAGTTGACTTTTTCTAGAATATCTAATTTCTTGCTCAACCTGTGCCAAAATGCCTGCCTACTAATCTCAAGATGCGCATATTTTTTGAAATGATTATTTTTCTTTCAGCAGAAGAAACTAATTCACCTTTGTCATAGGTCATGGAGAGGCTTGTAGACATCGTTCACTTCTTACATTTGGAGATTCATGATGCATTTGGAACTTCTGGTATGTTTGTACAAACATTTCCGTTTTCCTTTAAAAAAGCAAAAACAACTTGAACAAGCCATTGTTATGATATGTTATGATCATAACAAAGTTGCTGTTAAACTCTGCCCACTTTTTAGGTAACCTGCAAAATTAGAGTTAGGAAACTGAGATAAACATGCCCTCTTTAGTTTCAAATTCTATTTCAATACAAATTCCATAAACATTCAGAATTGCAGCTTACAAAGTTGTATCTGGCAGTTACATATACAATCTATTTCCCTATATCACTAGCATATTTATGTGGCATGGTTATTCAAGACACTTGGGAGAGGACCAACATTACTATTTTCCGAGCCAAAGGAAGAAAAGGATTAAACAAGCACCTAGGTGGTCAAACTGAATTTTCGGGTAGAATACTTGTATCTTGCATTGTGATAGGCCAAGCCCATAAAATAAGGTAGGTGAATCGAAAGTTGTTCTTGCTGTCTGGCTGCGTAGAAAAACAGCTTTGATCTACTTTAAACAACTCTTAGCTAAATTGCTGCAGTTGTCTATATTTCAAAATTTCATCAATCATTTTGGTAAACCTTCAATGAGACATTTCCTGTGGAAGAATCAAGAAACGTGATAACAAAACACATACACTTGTCAAGTAGCAAGGTGGTATGAGGATTTGGCATATGAAAAACACATTAATCATTTGTTTGAGGAAGATAAAGGGGAAATGGAGGAGAAACCAGAGGAGGAATAACCGAGAAATGAAGTTTGATCCCATGCAAAAGCCCTAAATAAATAGAGGAGTCTCCTTTTGCTTTGTTGGTTGGATGCCTCGAACAGTATTAAAATCAATATTGAAATCTTTGGTTAGACACAGCCTTGTTTGCAGATATTAAAGATAATAAGCCCTGGTTCTACTAAAATTCATATAACTAATATATTTGAAATATAACTCATAACTGAACTCAAATCATAATAAATGCTATCTTGAAATCTCCCAGTGAAGCAATTTCATCTTAAAACAAGATAATTTCAAGATGGCATTTCCGGTTTCAGAAGCTGCGAACCTGCTCATAAACCCTTTATGGGTCAGCTGAGGTCAGGTCACTATGGTCCAAAGATGAGGTGTGGTACAATCTAGATGCAAGTTAGCTGGATAACTTCCTTTTTGGCAACACATTTAAATCATCTGCAACAACAGCTTTCATATTCTCATTAAACTAAAAGCAACTTTTTGATATCAGAAATGTAATGAATGACTTCATTTCTAAGGCACATTGCAAGCAAATACACACTCCAGGTAATTTTTTTATAAAAAAAAATACGCAAAAGAAAAAATGAAGTACTGTAGTTGCACGAGCTTTTACGACTTTGAGTTGAGGAGGCCACAGGTCAGGGACAAACAGAGGCATTTGAATTTTATTATGTTAGGCGTTTAGAAAGACGGAAATTTTTAATATCACATAGATGAGAGAGATTAGAGCATTTGAAACCGTTGTGGTGCAGTTCAATATTACATATTTATGATATAAATGAGTATCAGTTTGACAATTACAACCATGGTTTTATTAGTGTAATCCCATTGTAGCAACTTATTAATCCTTCAAATTATTCACTTCATTTTCTTCTTCTTTGGCCATTTATAACACCACCTTTCTTATTTATTAATTATTTTTGGAGTGAACTGTAGGTGCAAAGAAACATGTGAAAAAATCTACGGATTTGCATCAAAGATTAGGTCCCGCTGGCCTCGCCTTGCACTATGCAAATATCATCAGTCAAATTGATACTCTTGTAAGTTTTGCCTCTCTTCTCACAACTATAATATCTGTTTTCTATTTTATTGCAGCTAAATTGCAGAATACATTCCAAACCTTTGCCCTTATAGGAGGATACCCACTTCTATTATGAAAAACTGCCCTCTGCATTGGCAGGCATTAATTTTTCCCGTTTTCTATGTTTTTATCCCCAATAAGACAGTATTCAATATATAGTGTTAATGGAAATATTAAAAGAAATTACAAAATTAAAGAAAATTAAAGAGAATTTTGGAGTGAGAAGTTGCAAAAGGCGAGGAATACTAACTACCATTAAATGAGTGGAAGTATTGGCAACCTGCAGCTTATCAAAATAGAGGGAGGTTTACTGTGATACAAGCAACAGTGATGTGGGTTTCCTGCAATTTAGCCTTTTATTATTCTGTTTGTATGATCTTTGGTTTAATCCATCTTATATGTTGGATGTGTGAGGAAATCACGGAATATAACTCCAGGCATTTAGAAGCCTACTATATCAAACTTTTTAAATCGGAACTTACTGTGCACTTGAATAATGCTCCAATCATGAAGGCTTCTCAACGTTGACGGTTTATTTATGAAATGCAGGTATCTCGATCAAGTTCTGTGCCTACAAACATGCGGGACTCGTTGTATCAAGGGTTGCCCCCAAGAATTAAATCTTCTTTAAGATCTAAATTGCGAGCGTTTCAAGTTGAGGAAGAGGTAACACAGATTTCTGCCTATCATTCTCCAGGATGAGATGAGTATGAGAATTTGATAGATCACATCCATAAATCCCTCGTTACATACATGATTTACATTTCTTTATTTGTTATGAACATGCAGATAACTGTGCCTCAAATCAAAGCCGAAATGGAGAAAACACTGCAATGGCTTGTTCCTATCGCAAATAACACCACCAAGTAATCCATCTATTATGATCAAAGTGTTTCTCGTCGTCAAGATTCTTTACTTCCTATGTATTTATCAATTCATGTTTCTTTGTCAGGGCGCATCATGGCTTTGGTTGGGTTGGGGAGTGGGCAAACACACGGTCAGTTTCTATTTCTTATTTTACTATCGGTTGGCTGTTGAATAAAACTGTCATTCATTTATGTATGGTTTCATTTTCGGGTTAACTACACAAAACCCCACAGTAGCCGCAACCTAATGTAATCCCCAAAGACCATAGACTCGCATAGTTTCCCTTATATGTAGCTTTTCTTACTTTCAGGACCGAGTTAAACCAAGCTCAAACCGGGACCGACTTAATCCGATTAGAGACGTTATACCACGCCGACAAGGACAAGACCGAGGCTTTTATACTCGACTTAGTAATGTGGCTTCACCACCTCATCAGCCAGTCTCGGGCCAGTAATGGACCCACGCGATCTCCAATCAAGTCTCCAATCCGCTCTCCTGTTGGGAGAAACACGAACAAACCGAGCTCTCAATCGTTGAGGCTCTCGAAAGAAGACCTAGAGATGCTACGGAATGTAAGCAACTGGAAACACACCCCGGGCATAAGCAAGAGCCAGGAGTTCGACAGGGGCGGGGCACGGATGAATAAAAATATCAAGCGGAGTAAGAGCAGCAGCCATTCTCCGATGACTGAGAGCATGGTGAAAGAGTTGCCTTTGATTGTTAGCCGACGGCCCGCGGCGGGGCCTTTTATCGATTTCGACATCGATAGGATCAAGGTTTTAGATGCTATCGATAGAGTGGATACTCTTAGAAATCTATGAGAACCGTGGATGCAGGGTGGTTTTATTGGGAGGATGATTCATTGGTGGTTAGGAAATTAGAGCATTCAATATTTCTTTCTTTTTTCCATTTTGTATGTAATGATCTGGAAAGATGATATTGGTTCTTAGATTGTATTATATGTGGATAGTTTCTCAGCCTAACCTATGCATACTACACACACGCAATATATTCACCCATACATTACATACAAGCATACAAAGCACACATAAGCACCCAAGCCCATAAATTTGTCCGAAAGCGTTAATTTGTGGCCACTTTACTTCCTCTTTTGGAGTTTCTTGGGTTTGAACATGTACTCTTTCCAATAGGGCATGTGTCCGTACCAACTGGGCTATTGCTCATTGGCGAATTAACATGCAAAATGGAGGTAAATTAACATGCAAAAAATCTGTGGATCATATCAATTGGTTAACCTTGTATGTTTCAGTAAAAGGCAAATGAAGATCGCTGTTAACGGAGTTCCCTTCTGCTAGTCCTTTTGTTCTGGAAAGAAAATTTATATTTATTGAAGAAAAGTTTATTGATTGGTCAAATATCGTATAGCATCTTGTGCTTTATATTGGTCCCCATCTGAGGCGGTAGTTTTTCTTCTATTTTGGTCAGAACTTCAATCTTATGCAAAAATTTTTAATGACCAGCGTGGTTTCATTTTTTTCATCACTTATAACATAAAGTATAAAACATCAATTTTCATGTGATATTAATATTTCTTGATAATCGATTTGATTATGAAAAATATTTGTTGCTCACAACTTATTGCTAGCTACATCAGAAAAACAGACAAGAAGGCTTCAAGACTTAAATTAATGAAAGACAAAACAGAAATCACATTCAAAACAAAAACAAATCTGTAAATTATATAGGGTCTAATCTTACACCACACTTGTTCACTAGGGCATTTAGTTGCTCGCACCCTCAACAACACTACAAAGAAAGTCATCCAACCCATCACATTCAAGAAGCAAAGCTCCAAAACTACAATCTAGTGCAATCTTAACCACAGTTATTGATTATTCTATACTGTTAGCGTCTGAACCACAGCGGTCCAAATCATATGGCTCGATCCTGGGTAGTTTGACGGCTGATTGGGTGGATCTTTTAGTTAGGCTAAAAGATCAGATTTGAAACCAACAAGATATATTCATGTTGCGATATGAGTTAATACTATTGAGATTTCTCAACGGTATTAGTCACTATAAAAATAATAGCTTGCACCCTCTACATTAATTAATTACTCTACACCACAACCATATAGAAACCCTAGGTCTCTCCTCTCCCAATCAAGGTGGCATTGCGGTGATGAGTGGAGGCTTCTCGCTCTAGCTGGTGTGTGGTCGCCTCCTGACCTTCGAATGAGCATTGCAGATTCCGTGGTGTGCGCAAACAAGATTCCTAGGGTGTAAGGTATGTCTAGCAGTTTTTCCGCTGCAAGATTGTAGCATAGATCAATCCATCTACATACCTTTAGAAAAAAATGAATGCTACACAGAGATAGATGCTCCTTCACTGGTTAATTTCTAGCTGCATTGATTAATATTGCAAACCAGTGGTATTGTACTCGACTCATATATCCCCTCCCCAAATCAATCAAGTGGTCGCTGATAAAAGGAAACAACAGTATAACAGATGCATCTCTCTTAATAACTAACCGTGCTCCATTTTCAATCTATGATGATGTCCATAAGTTAATATTAGGATTTGAAAGTCCACTCCAATACATACAAGTGCATTCCACAGTATTGTTTGTTAAAATTATGTAGAAACTTCATGCCGATCTCTGATGTGAGAAGTACAAACGTTTGGATATGCACGAGAGCCATGTCAGAAATTCAGAGCAACGCCAGACCTCTTAAAGGAGAGAATGCAGACGTCTGGTCAAGTCGAAACCAAAAGAACAGAGCGTAGCCAGACGTCTGCGACAGACATCTGGAGATGCTAAAGCCCGATCCAGAGGAACGGCAGACGTCTGGTAAAGGTTAAGACATTTGCTGAAGGAGATGAAGTCTTACAGAGAGTTAGTAGACGTTTGACCATTTCTTTTTCAGACGTCTGTCGACGGGAAATCTGTGCGAATCTTATATTTGGTAATTTGAGTTTATCTCCTATTTAAAGTAGGATTAGAGTTTGCCTATATATATGGACCTTTCATATGACTAATGTACTGCTATTAAGAGAGACTATTGTATTGAGAGGGTGATGGTTTAGATCTAGAGAGATTTGAGAGAAATCTTCTAAGCTTACTCGTATGTGTACTTGACTCGAGATTATAGTAGATTTTGCAGATTCCTCTCTGCCGAGAACTAGCCATACGGTGGGTGAATCTCGTTAACAAATCTCTCATCTTTTCTAGTTTGATTGTGATTCTATTTTTTTATTCTCGCACTTTATTATTATTATTTGTGATCTTTTGTCAGTATCACATTTGTTGTTGTGTGATTGTTTGTCGTAATGTTGATTCTCCGTCATAGGTTATCTTCCAACAACTGGTATCAGAGCCTGGGGCTTCACGCTTGATACCAACAACTGGTATCAGAGCATGGTTAGGGAACCAAAAGATCTTTAATTCTACGATATAAGATAACGGTGGGTAACGATACTTGTGTCCTCTTTCCATCTTCTTAGATTATAGTTTTGAAGGTGTTGGTTCAGATCCGAAAGAGAAGTTAAGTTTGCTGCGACGGTAGATGAAAGATGTCGAAGAATAAGATAAGAATCGAGAAATTACAATTATGATCGGTGGCGCATGCACTACTGGATATTGTACATATTAGAGACCATACTATACGATCTTTAATACTTGTTGAACGGATGCTAAACTGTATTAGCGACCGTCCACTATTCAAACGGTCGTTAATATCCGGTCTGAGAAACTTTGGTTGCTGATACGTGTATGAGCGATCGTTCACGGACGGTCACTAATGCGACATTAGAGACCGTACATCACAGTTGCTAAAAAGATGCCACGTGGACAACGTAACAATTTTAACTGATATCTGATATCACTACATCGTCGCTAATGCGGGTATTAGCGACCGTTCTTGTTGCTTGAACGGTCGTTAATACTCATTTATATTGATTTTTTTTTACAGAAATTCCTATATCCAATACAATAATGCAATTAATCCCAATAAATTACACAAAAAACGTTTTGATTGCAAACAAATATATTAATACGATATAGCACAAAGCAATAGCATTTCGATCACAAACCAATATATATTCAGCAGTTTCAACAACTCAAACATAGAACTAAAATCGTAATAAACAATACAACACGTCGAATGATACGAAACTCTCTCCAAATCAATACATAGATAATATCGTTTTGAATACAAATAATAAATTACGTACTCTATATGTCCAACAATACGTAAAATCCTCTAAATCGTGCACGGACGCAATTCTCGCTCACCGAACCATGCGAATCCTGCAAATCCAAATAAATAAATAAATATATGAACTGAAACCATAATCTTCGAAATTAAACAACGCGCCAGCTATACTAATTAACACATGTATATGCGTGCCTCACTAACTCCCACCGTTGCCATCACTACCAGAACCTCGCCTTGACAAGTATCGGTCTGATTTGTCGATGTCTTCTTGCGAAAAAAATGAAGAGGAGGCTAAGGGTAGTAGTAGGGTCCTTGTTGCGGAGGCGGAGGGAAGAAAAACTACGACGGTTCCTGTGTTGGAGGAAGGTAACGTACGCTGCGTCAAAGAAGGGTAATATGGCGGCTGGGACGGCCATGGACCCTGTGCTGACCACGGTTGCGAAGGTGGATCGTGTTGTTGCGAGTATTGATCCCTCCACGCATCCATACCAGCTCTCCATGTCGCTTCTTCTGCCACCTTCTTCTCTGCTTTTTCATGCATTCTTCTGAGCTTCTCCTGTTGCTCGTGGATCTGCTGTGCTTCAGCCATTTGTTGGTAGGAGCGAACAGTCGACATATTTAAAAATTTTTGACGGAACTCGACTGCACAAGACTAACGAGACCACCTAAAAAGGGATAACGGCCGTGTTCCTTTGAGTGAGGGAAAAATTGATCTAATATACTGTAATACCTCAAATGGAGTTAGGGATGTATACCACCTACCCTGTGAGAAATGAGGTGTTATCCGATATTGAGATGGGGATGTAATTGATACAAATACACACGGGGACCCACTGTAGAACAATGGGGAGTACCGAATTCTATTCCGAAAGAGAGCACGATCGGAACTATAAATGGAATGATACCACTCTTATAACACGGAGGCGCCTTTTAGGTGAACCGCAACTTCGGAGTTTGAAGAACTCCGTAGTTAAGCATGCCCGAGCTAGGGAAATTGTAAGATGGGTGACCTCCTAGGAAGTGGCCCTTTCTCGAGTCTGGTTCATTCTAAGGGACAAAACCGTGCCACTTCAGGCAGGACGGACAATACCGTATGGGGGAATGCAATACCCCAAGTGGAGTTAGGCATATATACCACCTATCCCGTGAGAAGTGAGGTGTTATCCCATATTGAGATGGGGATGTAACTGATATGGATACACATGGAGACCCACTGTAGAACAATAGGAAGTATTGAATTCCATTCAGAAAGAGGGCACGATCAGAACTATAAATGGAATGATACCACTCCTATAACACGGAGGCACCTTTTGGATGAACCGGAACTCCGGAGTTTGAAAAACTCCGTAGTTAAGCATGCTCGAGCTAAGGAAATTCTGGGATGGGTGATTTTTTGGGAAGTGGCCCCTTTTCGAGCCCGGTTCATTCCAAGAGACAAAATCGTGCGGTTTCGGTTAGAGCGGACAATACCGTTTGTGTTTGGGGGTGGGTCATGACATATAGATATTTTGGCCTCCCTAGGAAAAGGATCGTCGGATGGAAAATTGTCATTTGATTACCAATAACTCATCTCCGCCGTGTTAAAATCCGTCTTTGACAAATGAAATAATAATTATTTCTCTTTGCGAAGTTAATAATTAAATATAATTACTTAAAAAAATTATAAATGCAATCTCACCATATGTTGAGTGACTATCTCCATTTTTTCTTCTGACATGTCTTCTTTAGTATGCAATACCTCCCAAGTTTTAGTAAGGCTCGGTTTTTCCTCAGCATTCTACTGTACCAAATATATGATTTATGTATACATCAGAATATATAACGATAAATTTAAAAAATTGAACATGTAAATAATTAAAGATAAACTCACCAAAGTCGACCTATATTGATCAGTAGGTACCGATCCTTAGAAAGTGGCCCTTTCTCGAGACCAGTTCATTCCAAGGGATAAAATCGTGCGGTTTCGGTCAGAGCGGACAATACCGTTTGTGTTTGGGGGTGGGTCGTGACATATAGATATCCCGGCCTCCCTAGAAAGATGATCGTCGGTTGGAAAATCGGCATTTGATTCCCAATAACTCATCTCCGCCGTGTCAAAATCCGGCTTCGACAAATGAAATAGTAATCATTTCTCTCTGCAAAATTAATAATTAAATGTAATTACTTCAAAATTATATAAATGCAATCTCATCATACGCCTGAGTGACTATCTTCATTTTTTTCTTTTGGTATGCAATTTTAGTGTGCAATGCCTCCCAAGTTTCTGCAAGGCTCGGCTTTTTCCCAACATTCTCCTGTACCAAATATATGATTTATGTATACATGAGAATATGTAACGATAAACTTAAAAAATAGAACATGTAAATAATTAAAGATAAACTCACCAAAGCCAACCTATACAGATCAGTAGGTACCGATCCACCATAATTGTCATCTTTTGCTTTCCCTCGGTTCCTCTTATTTCTCTCTGATTCTGCTTGTTTATTCAGAAAATAATATATATCAATGTAAACGAATCTAAATTTGGTATTCAAATCAATTAAGTACATTTTAAATTACTTTTGCTTCAGGTGTTCCCGATACAGTAGGAGAAAGGAAAATTGTTTCCTTAGGATGACAGAGAGAAAAGCGGCAAACCGTTTTCAATCCCCCGTAAATTTGTTAGGATCTTTGAAAGTTTTTTTCAATCTTGTTTGCCATCTGACATCTCATTTCGGACATACATCCAATGCCCGTCTATATCATCCTCAAGGTAGAAATGTTTCTGTAATACAGATTAATAAATATAATAGCTAATAAATTAATACTATATAAAAAGTGCATGTAATGTTGAAATATTGTTAATTGAGTTATGTATTACCAAGAGGGAGCGCCAAGTCCATACATTGGCCTCCCATGGGTTATTTTCAAACGTGAATCCCACGTTCCAGAAGTCTGTATCGCATACGAGAATACCAATATACCCATTGAAATAGGTAACTCATATACCCGGACCTACGGGCTTCTCACCCACCAATTGCAAAATTGCCCTTTTTCCTTTCATATCGTATTTGATAATCTCGTTAGCAACACCTCTTCCGTGGTGTGCAAACCAGGCCAAATCATCCCTCACAGCCTGTGCCTCAGATACTCGCTAATGCCGCATCTATCATCCTTTCCATCTGAGGACGAAAATTGGCCATCTCGTCATTGCCTTTCCATTGTCCCTATCACGATAAGGTTTCTCATTTTGTAAATTGCGAGTAAAAGGTAATGAATTAACGAACTTATCTGTAACGGGATCCGAGAACGTCCCAGGTTCTATGCTCAGATCTGTGCACTGCTCATCTATATGTGCATACAGATCCTCCAGCACGGATGCACCTACATCTTTCTGATCAGATATATCTACACATTTTAATTTATTATAATCAATGCAATAGTTATATGAACAAAATAATTTGAACAAGTTTATTTAAAACACGTAATATAATACCTTTACTCTCATGCTTAGACTATGTAGAAGATGAACCATCTCGATCTTTTTTCTTCATAGATAATGCCTTGGCAAATCCGCTGAATATTCCTTTTCGCGGCATTTTTTCATGCAAGTTATGACAATACAAAATATATAAAATACATAAATCATTAAACCAATATATTAATTGATTAAAATGTGATTAGAACTGTAAAGTTTTCAAATAGCTTTTGATTGTAAGTGTTGTAACTGCAGAATTTATAACATATTTACATATAAATGATTACAGCCGCAAATTTTTTTCATATGTCAATCGGATATACGTTCTCAATGTCACCCTCATCGATAGAACTATCAAATATGGATTTAGGCGGTGCCCGCAGTGCAATCCAAGCATCTTTGTGATTAGGATCTTTGACATAGAAGTATTGTTCAGCTTGTGAATCTAACATGAACTTATCTCGGAAACTTCTTTAGTGAGATTGACAAGCTGAAAACCGTACTTATCCTTTTGGATGCAAGTGCACCAACGAATTTTGAATATAACAAATCGTACTTGCTCGTTACTCTCGTAAAATATCTCTATTATGTCTTCCAACTGACCGTATTATTTCTTTTTTTCCATCTTGCGGTTTTTGAACACGGGAACTTGAGAAGCACGTCTATTCAAATGGAAAAAATGCCGTTATTTTGGGTAGTCAATCTTTCGGCCGTAAGAAATTTTAGGTTATTAATACAATATGAACTGTATCGATTTACTTTTGCACTAGAACTTTTAGATAGTCACACAAGAACATCCGGGAATTGCATCCCTTTTGCTATGCCATCTTCAATCTACAATGTATTTACCCTTAAAATGTATAAGCTATATATGTGATATATGCATGTGATACGTGAAATCTATAAAAGATACGTACGTGTTTACGGAACCACCGTGAAAAGGGTTTCTTATGTTCTTGATTAATCTTCCAATTAGCGCCTTTTCCGGTAATCGCGGACGTAAGTTCTTGAGTATGTCGGCTTTAAAAATACCAATATTATCTATTCAGGCATATATATATCTAGACACAAAAAATATTGATGCTATTAAAAGTTTAATTTATATACCTTCTGTGATCGGCAGTAATTTCAAGATTACTAAGGATATACGTATGCGCTGGGTCGAGCCACTCCCTCCGGCAGGATCGATCTCCCCTTGTTAAAAGGATAGACAGTCCTCGTTAATTAGAGAAGGACGATTTAATCTTGTTTCAATTTTATGCAACTAACGAGAAGTGAAAGTTGAGACATTCGTTGGCACAATAACTCTCGGCTATTGACGCTTCCGGTTGAGCTCGATTGCGCGCTTGCTATTTTAAGAATCCTAAGTATCTAAAAAGTTAACAAATACTTTAAACAAATATGGATGTTATAATAATTCAATATCAAATTTGACTTAAAAAATTAATTATGTTTCTACTAGATACATCCACCTATATAAGACTGGTCCAGCAATCAATGCTTCTGTAGTTAGATGTACCGTAAGATGAACTATAACCGTGAAGAAATATTGTGGGAATATCATCTCCAACTTGCAGAGGATTTCAACATTAATGATCTGCAACTCCTTAAATTTGGCTACATCTATCACTTTAAAACAAAGTTTATTGAAAAATTCACAATACTCTATCAAAACCTTGGTGATATTGGACGACAAATTATGTCGAAGAGCTAATGGAAGTAATTGATGAAGAAGGATATGGCAATTATGAGTTTTAAGGTTTAATAGTTTCGGTGGATCGACTGGCACATTCTTTGATATGGAGGAGTAACCATGTGGCATTTCGACACGCTTTAGCTCCTTACAAAAAAAATTTCATAGCCAATTTCGACATTATGTGGTTCGAACCTGGTAATTCATAGACACCATCATCATGAAGTATCGGATGTAATTCCTGTCTGATTCCAAGCTCCTCCAAGCACTCACGAGCACTCATCTTATCCTTGGATTTAAAATCATCCTGTAATAATGTGCCAAAAATATTATTAAACGCATTCTTCTCTATATGCATGACATCGATATTATGTCGAATCAACCGATATTTCCAGTAAGGAAGATTCTATAATATACTTTTCTTCTTCCACACATTTATTTTCGGATCGCTTCCATTTTTTTGTTTATTCAAGGAACCATCCGAGTTAAAATGATTAGATTCTTGCTGGAATTGACACGCTGACATCTGCTAAAATTTTTCTATCCCTGACAACTGTTTTGGTGTTTCACCTCTCTCCACTTGTAACATTTCAGAAAATGGAAAATATTATTTTAGAATTTAAATAATAAAATAATTAATTTTACGGATATCATACAAGAATGGATTTGAGTTTCCGTAAATTGATATAATTATATACCTCTCTATTTTGGAAAGTACTTGGAATTTAAAAGGAATTAGTAATTTTGAAAGCATGGATTTAAATGGACTTTTCTTATTTTAGTATATAATTATAATCATACAAGTTTAATATTAAAATTAATTAGTGTTTTACTAGTTACTAAACTAAACTAAGTTTTATTTTGTTAAACTATGTTAAATATTGTGTTTTCCTATTTTATGCATTAACCAAACTTTATTTACTAAACCATGATTAGTGTGCATGACATGTTATTTACATGTTATCTTTTCATTCTATTTTATGATGGTTTTACATTTTACAAAAGAAAAGAAAAGAAAAGAAAAGAATATGAGATGAGTATGAGAGCATGGTTGCTAATATTTTAATGAGGTATGAGCAAGTGAGAGAGAGGGGGGGGGGGGGGTTTATGGTTGCCAAGCCTTAGCCATTTGCATTTCTTCATTCATTTCATCTTCTCTTCTTCTCCTTTCTCTTCTCCTCTTCATTCTCCACCTTCTCCACCTACTACTACAAACCGCAAACAATCCACAAACATCTTCAAAAGACTTTGTAGCCTTCACAAAAAATGTTCCTATCCTCATTCTAAGCATCATAGTGTGAGCAAGTCTTCATTCTTAAAATCTTTTGCCATCTTAGAATTTTCCTTAGTTGCCATCTTTAGGTAATAACCCCATTTTTAGATAAATTTTCATAACACTTGCCTTCACACAGTAGTTTAGAGTTAAAAGTATATGTTTTACAGACTTAAGATTTTCAAAAATGAGTTTTGGTGGGTAGAACTTGTAGTGGTGGTATGGTAGGGGTTTTGGGAGTGATTACAAGCTTATTAGTGATAGGTGAGAGTGTTTTAGTGGAAGTATCTTTAAGTGTTATTGAGTTTTGAAGTTTCAAACATGAGTTTAGAATTTTAAATGTCGGGTTTCTTAAGTTCTTGAAGTTCAAATGAAATCTGGAGCAATTAGGGTTTTCTGAAAATTATTTAGAGGATACAGTGAGATGCTTGGACCCGTAGAAGACCACCGTAGAAGCCCGAGCCCCAATTCAAAAATTTAATACGTTTGGCCTCAATTTGCGGCCATGTCAGAGAGTTAGGGTCTGGGGTTTGTTCTATAGTCCACACACTCGATGACTAAGCCTACCCTATATGTTAAATAGTCCCAGATCACCTGAGTAAAAATCTGGAAGCATTCTGCTTGGTTTTAGCGATATTTTACGATATTTTAAAACTTGGTTTTTGGATTTTCATGATGCGCCTTGGTCGTTCGACGTTCGTACGTCGACGTCGGGGAGTATTTTGTCATTTTAGCACGTTGACTATAGGTTCTAACCTATGTGTGCTTCGCTCGTGATTTCAAATTCGAATTGGGTTTTTATGCGATTTTGGTTATGATTTCGATTGTAGGTACAATCGCGTGGACTTCCGAGACGACGAAGGAGAGCAAGGCGTTCGTCAGTTTCGACTAGGGCGAGGATATGGGATGAGTAGATGCATATCTATGGGGGAAGTCGGGCGGATAGCGTATAGCACCCCCGTAACCGTAGTAGTTAGGATATGATATACTTAGTATAACCTTATACGTATGCTAGTATACTTAGTAGAAGTTTTATACTTAGTATCTATTTCTTAGCCACTGAGCTATATATATATATATATATATATATATATATATATATATATATATATATATATATTCTTGAGTACTTAGTATGATATAAGTAAATCTATAATATGATATGATAAGATATGAGATGACATGACATGATACGATACGATATGATATGAGATGACACGAGATGATACGATATGGTACGAGATGATATGATATAATATGAGATGATGTACGCGACTATAGATCTGTATCATTTTGATTTTATGATATCATACAAAGGATATTCCGTACATGATATGATGATAATTGATTGCCGATTACGGCCGATTTTATTTCGACTCGAGGAGTCTTGTTTATGATTCAAAGTGGAAAATTTTGAGATGTTTATAACCATACCTACTTTCAAAACTAACGAATCATTACGTATTGGATGATACACACACGCTACGGATGACATGTTGCCACATATTGATACATGCACGATATTACACACACACACACGTTCACCTTTGCTACCACACGATATGATATTATTAGTACTGTATGACTAGGTAGATCGTTATGCATTCGATTTCTATATGATGATATTTTCTACTCACGAGTTGGCAACTTAACCACGTTGTGCCATAGTTTTCTTGCAGGACCGACCGTTCGGATCAGTATCGGCTTGCTGGCGCACTCCTTCTTCGGGTGATTGCTTGGTAGGTGGGTTACATTCCAGATCGTAACCACTGCTTGTATATTTTTATTTCTTTATAATCTGGTTAAAAATTCCATCAACTAGACTATGTATATTTGTGGACTCAAAGACCAGACTTGTATATTCTTTTGGACTTAGAACGAGACTTGTATATATTCTTTTATATGCCGAGTTTGGACATTGTTGAGTTGATGGTTTGGAATTTCTTGTACTTTCTTTCTTATGATGATCTTCGTCTTGGGTGTCGTATATACTGTGTGTTTGTGTTTCCGCTGATTGGCGATGAGTTAGCTCCCGATCGGGGATGCCAATATTATATATGTATATGTTCTGGTTTTTTATTAAAATATACAAAGGAGATGCTTCCAAAATTTCAAATGACGAAAATATTTTCAAACTTTAGCATACAATCCACTTGAAACGAACTTTACTTATATTTTAAAAAGCAAAACTTTATTTCATTTATACCCCTTTTCCTAAAATTTCACCTCCACTATTTTATTTAAAAACGTTTATATTCCTGGTTTTCGGCTTACTTGGGTTACAGTGGGGTCCTATAGGCTTCACGTGACTCAAGTGCCGGTCACGTGCTGTTTCCGGGTCGTGATACCACTGTTCCATCAAACTTATTTGCCATCTTTCTGTACGGATGAATCACCGGTAGCCATCTACGGTGAAACCAGTAGCAAAACTTACCATCTAGATAATATGCCGTATACTAGAAAATCGTTGATTGTCTAAATAACAGTCGCTCGCATTCTAAACCTCTTCTCGGCATACACATCATATGTCTCTACTCCATTTTTCCAGAGTTTTATCAGCTCTTCAATTAAAGGTTCTATATAGACGTCGATGTTCTGTCCAGGTGAATATTGTACAGGGATTAATAAAGAAAGAATCATATACGGTTACTTCATACACATCCAAGGAGGCAGATTGTAAGGCATAAACAAGACTGGCCACGTGGACCAACTAGAGCTCATGAGTCTGTAAGGCATGAACCCGTCGGTTGCCAAATCTAGACGTACATTTCTCAGCTCATCTCCAAAATGATCAACACTGTCTAATCGTTTTCATGCTTCTGCATCAGCCGGGTGCCTCGACTTCCCATCTTTGATACGACGATCGGAATGCCATTGCATGCTCTTTGCCATGTCCTTTAAAATATATAAATTTTGCAACCTCTTAACCAGGGGAAAATAACGAAGGACTTTACCTATAGTTTTCTTACTCTTTCTGCTAACGTCGGACGTTTTTGTGATTGAACTTCGCTTAACACTTTTCTACCTAGACAAGTTGCAAGTGGGGCACTCATTGAGAGATGCATAATCGTTGCGATATGGCACACAGTTGTTGGGACATGCATCGATATTCTCATACGAGAAACCAAGTGTCTAATAATCTTTTTTTCTCGGTAATGATTATCTAGAATGCTTTCCGTTCCTTCAAGAACTATCTTGTGTAGGAGATTAAGAAGCACGTCAAAGTGCTCGTTAGCCATCCCGCTAATCAATTTCAGATGGAGGAGCCTTATTACGAAAGAAAACTTACTATATTCCGTACACCCTTCTATAGATTTTGTTCATTTTTCTCCAAAAGTTTCTTCAATTCCTCTACTCAACCGGTGTCTTTAGAAGGTTCGACATCATTCATTTCCTTGCTTCATTTCCTTGCCAGCAAATAAATTTTTCAACATCTCATGCTTGTCATCTATCCTATCACCCGTCGGCGACTTAGATTATGAAGCCGCGGTCTCATTATCCTTCCTCACTTCCTTGTCACATATTTCCTCGCTATGGTAATTCCAAAGTTTGTAGCCTTCTTCAAAATTGTCAACATACACATTTCTTCTATTTCTACACGTTGAAGGCGTTCTCTGTTCTTACATTTCTTATAAGGACAGAACATGAATCCATCTTTACTATGCTTTGGGTTTAGCTCCGCGTAATCTAAAATGGTTTTAAATCCATTCTTAAATCGGGTCTCTCTCAAACTATACCTATCATTTTTCCTATGAGCTTAAAAGATTTATCCGAAAGAATTCTTATATGTTATTATACAGATAATAATATAAGTGTAACATATCATAGGAGTTTATTACAAGATCATCATTAAATAAATTTTCAAGTCTTAAATTAGGTTTAATGGTGTGGACGCATCAAAGCATCTGATGTCATTTAAGGCTGGCATAAGTCGGGACGGATAATTAGTTTCACGGTTGTCAAGGCTAAAGGTCCTAATTTCCATAACGTATGCGACACTCAAATCTCACTTCCTCCCGTTTTTCGTTCATTTCGAGAAAAATTCGACATCACTTTCCCCATGTTCCCCATGTTTATATATAAATCTGTACACGGGGAACAAGTGGAAATTACCGTCAAAACTTCTTGAAATAGATGAAAATACAGGAGGATGTGAGATATGAGTCTTGTTGCATTCGTTACATGTCCAATCTGGACAAATCCAACAATTACTGTATGTCAAATTCTCTCGTCGAATACTACACATACGTTTGAAAAATTTGAATATGACGCTCAATTCTTACAAACATTTATGATCGCATTCGACGGTTAAAAGATTTGACATACACAAATTGTCAGACGGGAAACTATAGGTTGATCCTAAACAAGTTTAAGACCTTTCGATCTTAAATTTACTAATTAAATGAAAAATAAAACCCTACTTAATTTTCTAATCATAATTTTAGGATTTCCCTTAACTTTTTATTTAATCATTTTTTAATTAGGGTCACGGTCACTAGTATTTAGTTTTTATTAAGGTTTCTTAATTAATGTAATTATTGTTATAACTTAATTAGTGTTAATTTTTTTAATCGATTTGATTTTATTTTCGATTTATGCATCTAGTAAGTTTAATTGGTATTAAAGGATTTGATTTTTATTTTGATTTGGTTTATAGATTATGCTACAATTTAAAAATCTAAGTAATAAATCATAAACAACAAGATATCGAATCATTAAATTTACAAAATACAGGATATCGAATCATTAAATTTACAAAATATAAGGTAGAAGTTAGGATGAATATATATTTGAAATATTTCATATACGGGCGCATGCGCACACACACACATACACTTTTACACACTCACACATACACGCGCGTACTCAAACACTTATACATACACTCGCTCACACATTCACACACACTCGCTCACATATGTACGCGCGGACACACACTTACACATACGCATAAACACACATACACGCGTGTGCACTCGTTCACGCACCCCCTCAATTACCTATAATTCATCTAACATAATTCTATAATCTATCTTACCCTAAATTAATCTAACAATTAAATACATCGAACCCTTCTCAAAATTCATCTAACAATTAAACCTCGATTACCTATAATCCATATATCTTCAACTCTAAGGCTAAATTACTAAATTTTTAGGGTTTGTTAATTAGATTTTATAAGTTTTCATTAGGGTTTTTTAGGGTTAGATTAGGTTTCATAGGTTTTCATTAGGGTTTATAATCCATCATCATACAACCAATTCAATTCATTATTATCCATATCAAACATCTCAAAACCAACATAAATCAAATATTAGAATCACCTAATTTACAAATTTAATAATCTAATTATAAAAATTAGGGGTAGGAGAGGAGAAAACACTAACCTTGGACCGGATTTGGAAAAGAAAGAAGAGATTGCAAGCTCCAACAACAACTCCTCCAACAATAACATCTACAAAAAAAGATTTGGGTTAAAATTGAGAATTTTTCATAAAATTTTGATGAAAGGCGGGGAAGGGGGCTTACTCTTGGGTGATATTTGAAGGGAATGAGGAGGAAGAGAGCTGGTCGCCAGCTAAATCTGATCGCTGTATTAGCGCTGTTCATAAATGGTCGCTAATACTTTTTGGACGGTCGCCAATACATGGCGACCGCATAAAATGTACGGTTGCTAATAACTTATTAGCGTCTGTATATATTTATACGGACGCTAATAGACTGACTTTAATGTGTACAGTTTCTACCAATGATGCTGATGGAGGATACCTATACCAAAAGAATTTGTATCTTCCGTTGTTTGGCGAAATGCCCGTGAAGATATTCGATAAGGCATGGTATCTATTGGATATGAAAGCCTTGCCGACGATCAGGCTACCGTTGACTCCACAAGTGGTCTTTAATATCTCGAAGGAGAAAACAACCATAGGGATAATGGCTACATTTTTCACGTCCCGCTTTCCAAAATATGGAATACGAGGGGTGACAAGGTCAGCCATGCTTCTACGGTTGAGGAAATATCCTGCCGTAGTCACACTTCGACTTCTAGCATTACGTGGTAATCAGTAATCAATGCACAGGTAATGAGAAATGCAGCCACTAATTCTATCGACACAGATATAAAACTAACCAGATAGAGATCAAGGGAAAGATAGGCTGGCGTGGCTGATCTAGATGTCCGCAATATCCTCGAAATACGACAGATCCTGATCCGAGCTAAGTCCACTTCTCACTCTGAGTATACATACTCAGGTCGTCAGAGCGACACAATAGCAAAATTTATATATACACATGTAAACACATGCAATGATGATGAACATGAAACAGTAAATATGGAGTGATGACATGAGCATGAAGTAACCAGTACAGGTAAACATTAAAAGCAGGTATATCGAGTCAGTAATTAATGCATGTCCATGTCACTAAACTTATCTGTGTCTGAGTCTCACTGTCTAAGTCACTAAACCTATCGTCAGTCCAAATGTGAGCGTCAACCACCGCACGAGTATGCCTAACCCAAGGGTAGGCCCCAGAGGTAAGGGAATACGGGCCCGAATCACGCTCGCTAATATTCAGTAATATTACCCATATGACTCCCAAAATCGCTGTATATGCCGGCAGTGGGACTCCCGAGATTCCGTTGATCGAACTCACACTCAAACTACCTCACACTCATGGTCTACATCAAACACTAACCATGAATCCAAATACTAGTCGCTACATGGCAAGTCTACGTGAGAAACTGGAGACAGGGTCTCCAACAAGCATGTCTCGACTGGTACCCAAGATAAATGGACAGTACTCGACGTCTTACCTATGACACTAATATAAGTGCTTCCATAACCGTCCTATTCCAGTTATAGTTACACTTATATGTGTCCCATAGGCGTCGACAATGCAATAATTTAACTGGTTCCGCTGATTGTGTACAAGTACGTGACATTTCACTTATTCATTCACGCTTTAATACTAACGTACTTGCCACAATCCAATCACTAATATTTATCACTGGGTAATGTAACACGGTCACTAGGTTATCAATGTTTATGACCACTATTCAAATGAGGATATAACCGCTACATGGTATGATGAGAATGCAATTAATTATGATACGAATAAAATATAGCAGCAGTGTCACACCCCTCACAAAATTTACTATAAGTCACACGTGCAGAATTAAGCAAAACAATATAAACGGGGTAAGCATTAGGTTTAATTATCTGTCCATCAAAATTGATTTTACGTCAATCGGGTTTCAGGTTTGCTAGTTATGGTCATTTCATTTTAAGTGTTTACTGCTAGAAACCAATTTCTGAACCGGAAGTCCGTTTCATAACACGTTTTACTCCTAGTTGGTAGCATAATTAGGCGATGCTACAGTTGGATAATATTTAGGTTTATCAGTCAGGTTTCCAACACACCTTACAGATTGATAATATCCTCCGTACACAGGGAGATATGCACTGTTTTAGGGTAAGGTATACATTCTGTCTCTGCATGAAACTGCAGAACACATCGATGGTTTAAAAGACGTTATAAATATCAAAAGATACTGGAATGCAACGAGACCAATACCATTAGAAGGCTAATTCAATTATCTGAACTTCTATGTATGGATCCGCACACTTGCGCGCTTAAACAGTGAGAAATATGCGTTCTAAAACGGGTAAAGGTAAAGATTCTTGCTCTGGCCAGCAGTCCAGAGCCACGAATCGCCTCAGTATTCGTCGTTATAGCTTATTAAAATACAAGGATGAACTTTGGATGCTGTAGGTTTATCTATTGGATTCGATATGAGCCATCGAAAATTAATTTGCAAGTTGTATTCAATTTAATATGGATTTTAGAACATGGCCTGTGCGGTGAATTCCAGATTCAACGTCGCCTTTTGGGGTCGTCGTTTCTTGTGCGAAACAACGTTATTTTGCCTTCAAAATTTTTTACACGATAATTATAAACAGTAAAGGGATTTATCTATCATAAGTTCCGCTATTCTCATTTAGGTTTTGGTTCAGGATTCGCATCGAACACTCTTGAATTATATACATGTCACGATTGAAATATCGGTTTTACCCAATTAATTAAAGTGTGATTTAATCCCTACAAGTTCCACACGATACTAGAAAAGTAATATTAAACCCGAATGTGTTCCACTCAATATGATGAAATGATGACGGTCACACATTAGAATGTAACGATAATTATAGTGTAAATATAATATCAATATAACCACAATTTGACAACTAATAATTTATAGCATGTAGAGCAAGTGAGGGGTTCACTTGTTTCGGTTGCTGATATAGAAGCGACACCGCTTGCGGACTTCGTCTCGACACACGAGACGATGCAATGCGGGACACGGCGCGTGGCGCGAGCGCGATGCGTGAAGATCCGGTACGGGGCACGGTGACGATGCGAGTGTGACACGATAGTGGGCGTGGTGATGATACGGGCGCGACATGGTACTGGGCACCGTCTTGACTCGGTACGTGGTCCGGGAGCGGCACGACGCGTGCACTGAATCTGGTACGGCGTGGCACATGGGCTGGCACAACGTAGCATGGGGACTGGGTACGATGTGGCATGAAGAGTGAGCACGGGGTGCGACACGTCTGGGTACGCGGTGGCATGGAGGCGGGCACGGCGCGAGGCTTGAGCGTGACACACACTGCGACGGAAATGTGCGGTGTTGCGACAGCGACTACACTGATGACCATGATGGTCACAGGGACCGAGGACACGGCTTGGAGGGCAACTCCAGCGACTGGAACAACGGGGATCGCAACAAACGTACATGTTCGACGAAATGTCGGGTATTGATTTTGGTGTCGATGAGACACGGAGTTAGGCACAACGAGGCCACTGTGCTGGGGTGCTATTTGGGCATAGCTTAGCACAGGCCGCGACGACGTCAGTGAGGAGGTAGGCTAGCGGCAGTGAGACGGCAGCGGCGACGATGAGCTTAGACAGCGCAGGCGGCGATGAGCTTAGACAGCGCAGGCGGCGATGGGTTCTCGGGCGCGGCTCTGTGCAGCAAGGAGGCTTGGGACCTAGGGAGTAGGAAGTGAAGAGACGAGGTCAAGGATGAGAAATCGGGGATCGGGGTGCAAAGACGTGGTGAGGAGCTCGATGGCGACAAGCTCCGGCGAAGAGGTGCAGGCAATGGTGTGGGCTGTTGGGTTTGAGGTCGCAGGGGAGAGCTTGCGTGGGAGGGGAAGTAATGGAGAGGTGGTGGTTGCGGTGTCGGAGAGGAGGCGAGGTCGGGGGTGGAGGCGACGACGGTAATGAGGTGAAGGTGGAGGGTTCGTCGCGGGCACGGTTGCAGGGTGCTCAGGGTGATGGTGGCCACGGAGTTGGGAGGAGGAGGAGATGGTGGTGGTGAGGGCATGAGGGAGACGTCGGTGGTGGTGGGGTTACGGTGAGGCTGGAAGTGGGTGCTTGGGTGCGGGTTGGTGGAGGCGGCGAGGTCGCAGGGGTAGGGTGATGACGGTGAAGATGGTCGGGGACGAGAGCGATGAGGGAAGGTGAGGTAAGGTCGAGAAGATGAGGTGAGGTAGAGGGGAGCTCTGGGTAGGCGAAGGTGAAGGGATGGAAAACGTGCGGGGGAGAAGGAGGACAAGAAAAAGAAGAAGAAAGTCTGGGGAGTTAGGGGAGCTCGTCATGGGTGATGGGTGCGATTGTCGAGAAGCGGGCGCGAGGAAGTTGAGACGAGGACGGGGTCGTGGGGGTGGCGCGGAGGAGATGGAGGAGTTGACGAGAGAGGGGAGCTGGTCGTGGGGGTGGGCATGGGTCTCGCGGGGGTGTGCGAGGAAGGAGAGAAGAGAAGAAGGAGAAGGGAGGGGGGAGTTCGGGTCGGGTCGTGTTCGGGTTCGGGTAGAGTGTGGGCTGGGCTCGGGGCAGAGATGAGGAAAAGGGGAGTTGGGGGGTTTGGGCTGAGGGAATAGATTAGGAAAAAGGTTTAAAAGAATTGGGGTTTTAAGAAATTAATAGTTAGGGTTAGGAAAATAAAATATTTAAGTTAATAAAATTTTGAAATTTTTGTTTTTAAAAATACGGAAATTATTTAAGGTAACTGGTTATTACATCATACCCCATTTATATAAAATTTCGTCCTCGAAATTTAAAATAAACGATAAGCTATAAAATACTATATGAAAAGCTACAAAATCAAATACTACTATATAGTGATTTACGCAGAAGCAACTAGAACAAAAAAATCATAATTTTATATATATGTATATAAGAAATAGCACAGCTGAAATAATAATCATAACTACGCACAGGGAATAACCGTTTATAAAGATAAACTATATATATACAACACAAGGAAAAACAATAATAAACAATAGTGAGGGATCGGCTGATAAGCCTTAAGAATCGAAACTACTTTGGTGAAATTACAATTCAAATAAGTATAAAATAATTTTAGAATACGTATGAGGTAAAAGTGTCGAAAAATAAAACGAAGAATAAGCGAGCTAGTAATAAAAACAAAAAAAGTGACATGTAAACTGGAAGCATTAGTATGGAAATTTCACTAGAAAATAAAATATATAATGTAAATCAAAACAATTTAAAAGCTTGAAAATAGTAGAGAACTTCAGGACAGTAAGTAAAACTAAAAATATTTACTAACACATGATGTAAATATAACTTATTATAAATAGGAAAAACTCTAAAATTTTAAAATTGTAAACATACTAATTATAATTATATGAACAGGAAAATAACACTGATAATATACAGAAGATTAGCCGGAGAATGGATCGCGGTATATATATTGGAGATCAATGCCGTGAGCAAGCACCCAAATGGAAAAATGTGAGGAGGAATTGGGTTGCCCAGGATGCCACAAGGATAGAAGGATGAAACAGGATTCAAAATCAGGGAGAGTCATAAGTTAACAAGGAGTATAGGATCGACAATTTCAGACGGGAGTATGCGGCAAGATACAAGCTAATCGAAAAGAGAGTCCGGAGGGTGCGGTGATGAACCATGATGTCGACTAAGCCTAGGGTGTAAATGTAGTGAGTCAAACAAAGTAGTTAGTCATAATCCACAACTTTATTGCATTCAAACTAAGAAGTTCAACGGATACAGATTTTAAACGAAAGGGAACATACACTAAATAGAGTAACAATATCTTTATTGGAAGCAGGAAAGGTGAATCTGAATTTTGTGCTGGGTCCGTGCCGTCCTCGAAATTAAAGTACGAGAACAACTAAGTCGCTCAAGCAGATTTGGAGGGCGTTGACGAATCTTCACCTTGCAGCTCCTTCCTTCTAAGGCAACCATTGACAAGATGTTCGTCGGATCCACAAATCAAGCACTGTCCTTCGGCCCTGCGACAGTCTCTCTGAAGTTGTCCTGGTCTCTTGCAATAATCACAACATTAAGTTCTTCGCTGCTTATGTTGCTAAGGAACAAATGGGCGCTTCATCTGCACGCCACCTCTTCATCTAACATGGATTCCCTTACGATTTGGGGCTCCCGCTGGTGCTTGAGCCATTTGCCTTCTTAGTCCTTCAGCTAAGAGATCGTTTGTTCGCTCCTGGGCTTCCAGCAAACCTTGCAGTACACCCAAAATCTCGACGGTCTGACTCTGGGTAGTGGAGGAGGACGGAGAGTTGTTGGAAGTCATGGTCTTGAAACAACAAATTTTAGGATGACATAAGGGACAATGTATAAGAATCAGAATAAGATGTAGAACGAAACAAGAATATGTGGAGGTGAAATCGAATGTAGAACTCCAAGTCACTCAAGAAGAGTGTTGCTTTGTAACTATGCTGCAGTCATAGTTACAATCAGATAACTCTACCAAATCACCCAAAACTCTAGCAGATGGAGTCAAAATATAGCTTGACAAACTGTAGGGATCCTAGTCAAGGATAATAGGTTTACAATCTAGACCGAATGAGCGACTTAAATTGTCAAGCCCTACCCGAGAACTGCAATCCCAATCTAAACCAAACCTGGCTCTGATACCAACAAAACCATGTCACGCCCTGCTTCCCAAAATATGGAATACGAGGGGCGACATGGTCAGCCATGATCCTTTGGTCGAGGAAATATCCTGCCGTAGTCACATTTCGACTTCTAGCATTATATGGTAATCAATAATCAATGCACAGGTAATGAGAAATGCAGTCACAAATTCTATCAACACAGATATAAAACTAACCAAATAGAGATCAAGGGAAAGATAGCGCTGGCGTGGCTGATCTAGATGTCCACAATATCCTCGAGGTATGATAGATCCTGATCCGAGCTAAGTTTACTTCTCACTCTGAGCATGCATACTCAGGTCGTCAGAGCGACACAAAAGAAAAATTTATATATACACATGTAAACACGTGCAATGATGATGAACATGAAACAGTAAATATGGAATGATGACATGAGCATGAAGTAACCAGTACAGGTAAATAATAAAAGCAGGTATATCGAGCCAGTAATTAATGCTTGTCCATGTCACTAAACCTATCAGTCTCTGAGTCTCACTGTCCAAGTCACTAAACCTATCGTCATCCCAAGTGTGAGCATCAACCACCGCAGGAGTATCCCCAACCCAAGGATAGGCCCCAGGGGCAAGAGAACACGGGCCCGAATCACGCTCGTTAATAATCAGTAATATCACCCATATGACTCCCAAAATCGCTGTATACGCCGGAAGTGGGAACCCCGAGATTCCGTTGATAAAACTCATACTCAAACTACCCCACACCTACGGTCTACATCAAACACCAACCATGAACCCAAATACTAGTCGCTACATGGCAAGTCTACGCGAGAAACTGAAGACAGGATCTCCAATAAGCATGTCTCGACTGGTACCCAAGATAAATGGACAGTACTCGACGTCTTACCCATGACACTAATATAAGTGCTTTCATAACCGTCCCATTCTAGTTATAGTTACACTTATATGTGTCTCATAGGCGTCGACAATGCAATAATTTAACTGGTTCCGCTGATTGTGTACAAGTACGTGACATTTCACTTATTCATTCACGCTTTAACACTAACGTACTTGCCACAATCCAATCACTAATATTTATCACTGGGTAATGTAACACGGTCACTAGGTTATCAATATTTATGACCACTATTCAAATGAGGATATAACTGCTACGTGATATGACGAGAATGCAATTAATTATGATACGAATAAAATATAGCAACAGTGTCATACCCCTCGCAAAATTTACTATAAGTCATACGTGCAGAATTAAGCAAAACAATATAAAAGGGGTAAGCAGTAGGTTTAATTATCTATCCATAAAAATTGATTTCGCGTCAATCGGGTTTCAGGTTTGCTAGTTATGGTCATTTCATTTTAAGTGTTTACTTCTGGAAATCCAATTTCTGAACCGGATGTCCGTTTCATAACACGTTTTACTCCTAGTTAGGAGCATAATTAGGTGACTCTACATTTGATAATATTTAGGTTTATCAGTCAGGTTTCCAACGCACCATACGGATCGATAATATCCTCCGTACGCAGGGAGATATGCATTGTTTTAGGGTAAGGTATACATTCTGTTTCTGCATGAAACTGCAGAACACATCGAAGATTTAAAAGGTGTTATAAATATCAAACGATACTGGAATGCAACGAGACCAGTACCATTAGAAGTCTAATTCAATTATATGAACTTCTATGTATGGATCCGCACACTTGCGCGCTTAAACAGTGAGAAATATGCGTTCTAAAATGGGTAAAGGTAAAGATTCTTGCTCTGGACAGCAGTCCAGAGCCACGAATCGCCTCAGTATTCGTCATTATAGATTATTAAAATACAAGGATGAACTCTGGGGTGCTGTAGGTTTATCTATTGGATTCGATACGAGCCGTCGAAAATTAAGTTGCAAGTTGTATTCAATTTAATATGGATTTTAGAACATGGCCTGTGCGGTGAATTCCAGTTTCAACGTCGCCTTTTGGGGGCGTCGTTTCTTATGCGAAACAACGTTATTTTGCCTTCAAATTTTTTTACACGATAATTATAAACAGTAAAGGGATGATCTATCATAAGTTCCGCTATTCTTATTTAGGTTTTGGTTCAGGATTCGCATCGAACACTCTTGCATTATATACATATCATGATTGAAACATCGGTTTTACCCAATTAATTGAAGTGTGATTTAATCCCTACAAGTTCCACACGATACTAGAAAGGTAATATTAAACCCGAATGTGTTCCACTCAATATGATGAAATGACGACGGTCACACATTAGGGAGCGGCACGGTGCGTGCACTGAATCGGGCACGGCATGGCACGGGGATTGGCATGACGTGGCACGGGGACTGGGTACGATGTAGCACGAAGAGTGAGCACGGGGTACGACACGTCTGGTACGCGGTGGAACGGAGGCGGGCACGGTGCGAGGTTCGAGCGTGATACACACTGCGACGGAAATGTGCGGTGTTGTGATGGCGACTACACTGACGACCATGATGGTCATAGGGACCGAGTCCACGGCTTGGATGGCAACTCCGGCGACTGGAACAGCGGGGATCGCAACAGACGCACGTGTTCGACGAATTGTCGGGCATTGATTTTGGTGTCGATGAGACACGGAGCTAGGCACGGCGAGGCCACTGTGCTGGGGTGCTGTTTGGGCACAGCTTAGAAGATGCCGCGGCGACAGCAGTGAGGAGGTAGGCTAGAGGCAGTGAGACGGCAGCGGCGGCGATGAGATTAGATAGCTCAGGCGGCGATGGGTTCTTGGGCACGGCTCTATGCATCGAGGAGGCTCGGGACCTGGGTAGTAGGAAGTGAGGAGACGAGGTCGGGGATCAGGATGCAGCGATGTGGTGAGGAGCTCGACGGCGACGAGCTCCGGCGAAGAGGTGCAGGCAACGGTGTGGGCTGTTGGGTTTGAGGTCGCAGGGGAGAGGTTGCATGGGAGGGGAGGTGATGGAGAGGTGGTGGTTGCGGTGTCGGAGAGGAGGCGAGATCGGGGGTGGAGGAGATGACGGCGATGAGGTGAAGGTGGTGGGTTTGTCGCGGGGCGGTTGTAGGGTGCTCGGGGTGATGGTGGTCGCGGAGTTGGGAGGAGGAGGAGATGGTGGTGGCGAGGGCGTGAGGGAGACGTCGGCGGTGGTGGGGTTATGTTGAGGGTGGAAGTGGGTGCTTGGGTGCGGGTTGGTGGAGGCGGCGAGGTCGCAGGGGTGCGGTGATGACGGTGGAGATGGTCGGGGACGAGAGCGACGAGGGGAGGTGAGGTAAGGTCGAGGAGATGAGGTGAGGTAGAGGGAAGCTTTGGGCAGGTGAGGGTGAAGGGTAGGAAAACGTGCGGGGAGAAGGAGGACAAGAAGAAGAAGAAGAAGAAGAAGAAGAAAGGCTGGGGAGTTGGGGGTGCTCGTCGTGGGTGATGGGCGCGATTGTCGTGGAGCGGGCGTGAGGACGTTGAGACGAGGACAGGGTCATGGGGGTGGCGCGAAGGAGATGAGGGAGTTGGCGAGAGAGGGGAGCTGGTTATAGGGGTGGGCACAGGTCTCACGGGGGTGTGCGAGGAAGGCGGGAAAGGAGAGAAGAGAAGAAGAAGAAGGGAGAGGGGAGTTCGGGTCGGGTCGGGTTCGGGTATAGTGTGGGTTGGGCTCGGGGCAGAGAAGGGGAAAAAGGGAGTTGGGGTGTTTGGGCCGAGGGAATAGATTAGGAAAAAGGGTTAAAAGAATTGGGGTTTTAAGAAATTAATAGTTAGGGTTAGGAAAATAAAATATTTAAGTTAATAAATTTTTGAAATTTTTGTTTTTAAAAATACGGAAATTATTTAAAGTAACTGGGTATTACAACATTAACAAAGTTGTATGTGAAGCTGACTTCAAACAAGATATTCCTGATGATGAAGCTTTTCAACATGAAGATGGCAGAGAATGGTTCGGTGACAGAGCACCTAAACAAATTCAACAGCATGACAAGCCAATTCGAATCGGTTTCAATCGTGTTTGAAGATGAGATTCGGGCCTTGTTATTTCTCTGTTCGTTGCCGGAGAGTTGGGAAAATCTCGTGATGGCGGTAAGCAACTCGATCTCAGAGACTCTTACATTTAATGATGCGGTGAGTAGCATATTAAGTGATGAGATGAGAAAAATGTTCGAAAAACACCTAACAAAAACGAGCCCAAACACCTGTAACAAAACCGGCCAGGCTGGCCATTTTGCCTTTGTCGCCGGCCAAAAAGTGGATTTTGGGTCTCGATTTTCTTTGGTGTTCTAGTTACATCACATGTAACATTCTGCACCTGTTTAAAAAAATTTCAAAGACCATTTAAAAATTTACAGAAACTTGGGGTTTTGGGTTTTAGTTTCGGAGTCGTTTTGGTTTCGCAATTCTAACATCGTTTCGGGTTTAAGTTTGATATATGATACAATAGTTGGAATCCACATTAAATTAGTTTTGGGAAAACTAGTTTGTAATTGGTAAATCTAGTGTTTTAGTCTCGGTTGATCGATTGCCACGGAGTTTTGATTCAGATAAAAACTCCATCGCAATCTCGTATAGTACGCGAACACTCGCCGGGTAACACTATTAGATAGCCACGCCCCATAGCCCCGACCAAGTGACTATAGGAGAACCTCGTTGCCAAAAGCATCCACTCGGGTGCTCGCGGCTATGGTGTTCCGCCTAAGTGCACTTCGTCGACGACATCGGGGGTGCGGCCATCTACTAAAGTTCCCGACGAGCATTCGATCAGGTAGTCGGGGATCTTGTTGAATTACTCGACTAAGTTATTGAAAAGTGTTTTTGATATGAGACTAAAATGCAAGGTTTATAGGGTTAGGCATGAAATTCGGAATATGATATATTCCGGGTTTATGATGTCTAAGAAGTTTGAGGATTCTAATTATTGTAGTTTTTCATTTCTTTTTTTCGACCGTAAGTGTAATATGTGGTGTATCCCCGATCTCGTTGCTATATGTCAACGACATTCGGGATACGCATATTTACTTACGTCGATAACATGAGATGTTTATGTGTTGTTGTGATATGTTATATTGGATCATCGTGATTGAATAGCCGGGGTTTTTTTTTTGCGCGAGATGAGAGTTTTTCAATTTTCATTCATGTAATCAAATGTATATAATATTCTTTTATTGGGACACTTCCAGGTTGAGGATGATATCTCCATTGATGTATATTATTTACTTTTTCATATTAGGATAGACCCAAAGCGGGGAGCACAAGTAATCGGGTTCTAGAGTCCAGTGGGAGACCATCTCGAGGAGTCGAGACCGGGTCTCCTAACTCTAGAATTGGCAGGATTGCTTGCCGCTCTCGTAGGGGTCTAGGGATGTGGGTTTGACTATTTATCATGACCGTGAAATCCGTGTTTTTCATTACTGGATGAATTTAAAACACGGACCTCCTAGTGTGTCCAATATTTCATATGTTGACTTCTGCTCTTTGAGTTCTGTGATGTTATCATATAACTGCATGAGACGAATGCTATATATATATGATATATATAATAAACGTTGCTTATGTTTTGCACCCGCGCTAGTCCAGCCCCCCTCTGCCGTTAGTTAAGTAACTTAACGGTGCATGACGGAGCCCCGTGGCGAATGCGGATGGTATAAGCGTACATTCCATTTTCGTTTCTTTTCTGTGATGTTTAGGGAAAAATAAATGATGGGACTTCATTAATGAGATTAATGGAAATAAAACAAACTAAAGATATTGTAGAATCAAAATTTTTAAAAAAGGTAGCTCTAGTTCTTGCTTTGCATAGTGGTATTCCTTGATGAATATCCAGCACCTCATTCGATGAGGAAAGAGCCGAGATCTCTTTACCGGGAGTGATCTCTTTAGCAAAATTAGCAAATGCTACAATCCACTCGGTTTTGTTTTGATAGCTTCTCTAGTTCTTGCTTTGCATAGTGGTATTCCTTGATGAATATCCAGCACCTCATTCGATGATGAAAGAGCCGAGATCACTTCACCAGGAGTGACCTCTTTAGCAAAACTAGCAAATGCTACAAAAAACACTCCTTTTCAAATCACCAGATTCTACAACGATATCAAGTTCATTACGTTAAAGGTTTTTTACAAAACCAGTCGTAGCCCTCTGTCATTTTAGATAAGTGCTATTTAGTATTCGTGCTGCGTTTGTTGACCATACTCAAAGTATAGTGTACGGTAGCTGATTAGTGCATATCTGCCGCATATGATGCGATTGGATTAGGGTAGTCGTACGGCCTTATTGACCATAGTAAAGGGTCGTGCGGGTGGGTTTAATTCAAACATGAAATGACGGGTTGAACTTGGTTAGTGCTTATGATTTGTTGACCATAGTTAAGGTCATAAGTTGTTAGGGGTAAAAACAGATATTGGGAATTTCAAGTGTTGAAATTTGCAATGAGATCGCATACCTTCTATGAGATAGTTGGATCCCGATACCCACTGTGAGTAAGAGTTACTCCTGAGAGAATTTTCCACTTTACAATTAGTTAATCCAGTAGGTGTCTAAGAAATGTGTTAACGGGGTTATGCCCCGGCGGAAACGAGGTTATTTAATTAGTTCCATGCGAAAGCATAGGGAGACTCTCTTGGGATACCAATACCTGCCTGGCTGAACGATTGGCGAACTTATAGGGTGTAATTAATACCGGCTAATCTTACCTTTTATGGTTTGAAAGAATATTTGATAAAAATAGTGGGAGCCATCCTGATTAGATAAGATAATAACCAATCTAATTTTGCAAAGAGCGCACGCTAAAGCGTTTTCTTTTCTCTCTCCACGTAGCGACCATGAAACGCCTTAATCAAGATAATAATATGGATGTATTGACTGAACCCACTTATTATACTGAGCTGGGGAACGTTAATTCCGCTTTTTCTTATGATTTTCATAAGTCTGAGCAATGAATAGGAGAATATCAGGATTCCCATGCAACTCGAACAAAGAAAGAGCATGATGATGCATTTTCTTCGGGTGTGTTCGTTACCGAGAACTGTTTCTTAGTATGCTCTACGTCCTTGATATTAGATACCGGATCAGGATCCCACGTATGTAATTTGTTACATGGGTTAAGAAGAAGTAGAGAACTGGGAAAGGGTGATATGTATCTCAAAGTAGGGAATGGAGCAATTGTTACAGTCAAAGCAGTTGGCGAATATCACCTAGTGTTACCAAATGGTAATACAATGATTCTGAACGACTATTATTACGTACCAAATATGATGTGCAATATTATATCAGTTTCTTTGTTGCATAAAGAAGGATATAACTTTGCATTTGAGGATAATGTTATGAACATTTTTCTAAATCAAGTGTTGATTGGGTTTGGTACATTGTGTAATGGTATATATGTTCTGAATCAAACCACGGTTCTAAATATATAGAACACACACAAGATGAAAAGTTCAGAAATGAACGAATCCTACTTGTGGCATTGTAGACTAGGTCATATCAATGTGACAAGACTAGCTAAGTTGCATAAAGATGGATATTTGAATCCGTTCGAATTTACATCTTATGAAACTTGCTAGTCATGTCTCAAAGGCAAGATGACCAAAACTCCGTTTACTGGACACGGAGAAAGGTTGATATGTCTCTCAAAGTTGGGAATGGAACAATTGTTACAGTCAAAGCAGTTGGCAAATATCACCTAGTATTACCAAATGGTAATACAATGATTCTGAACGACTATTATTACATACCAAATATGATGTGCAATATTATATCAATTTCTTTATTGCATAAAGAAGGATATAATTTTACATTAGAGGATAATGTTATGAACATTTTCCTAAATCAAGTGTTGATTGGGTTTGGTACGTTGTGTAATGGTATATACGTTCTAAATCAAACCACAGTTCTAAATATACAACACACACAAGAGGAAAAGTTCAGAAATGAACGAAGCCTACTTGTGGCATTGTAGACTAGGTCATATCAATGCGACAAGACTAGCTAAGTTGCATAAAGATGGATATTTGAATCCATTCGAATTTACATCTTATGAAACTTGTGAGTCATGTCTCAAAGGCAAGATGACCAAAACTTCGTTTACTGGATACAGAGAAAGAGATATTGAACTCTTCGGACTGATACATAGTGATGCATGTTGTCCTATGTCTACACATGCTTGGAATAGTTCCTCATACTTCATTACATTCACCGATGATCTCTCAAGATTCGGACATGTGTTCCTGTTGAAACAAAAATCTGAAACTTTTGAGAAATTCAAGAAATATAAGAACGAAGTTGAGAACTAGACGAGTAAAAGTATTAAAGTCCAATGATCTGATCGGGGAGGAGAATACTTGAGCACGGAATTCCGAGACCACTTAAAAGAGAACGAGATTCTCTCTCAGCTTACTCCTCCATATACACCACAGCACAATGGAGTATCGGAGCGGAGAAATCGTATCCTATTAGATATGGTGTGCTCTATGATGAGTGTTGCTGAGTTACTTATTTCCTTTTGGGGTTATGCACTTGAGACAGCTGCATACCTATTGAATAGGGTTCCGACCAAATCCGTGCCTACCACTCTATATGAGATATAGAATGGGAAGAGATCATCTCTTAAATGAGTTAAGATATGGGGTTGTCCGGCTTATGTTAAAATTCAAAATCCGGACAAGCTCGAGACAAGGTCTGTTTTGTGCAAGTTTGTGGGATATCCAAAGGATTCATATGGATATATTTTCTACCACACTGAGGAACAAAAGGTATTTGTTTCTCAATATGCCACCTTTTTATAAAAGAAATTTCTTGTGAAAGAAATTAGTGGTAATGAGGTAGAACTGGAAGAAGTTCTAGCAACACAAACTATAACTGACGGTTTAGTAGAACCAGAGGATTCAATAGTTCTCGACGAAGCTCAGCCACTCCGCAGATCTAGTAGGGTTCCCCATCCACCTGAGAGATACTATGGTTTTCTCAGAGACGGTGGGAGCGACGATTGCATTATGGAAGATGATGACCCAACTAGTTTTGAGCAGGCCATCACAAGTGGGGACTCTATGAAATGGCTGGATGCTATGGGATCTGAGATAGAATCCATGTGCACCAACAAAGTATGGACTTTGGAACATGTTCCTGAAGGGGTAAAACCCATCGGGAGCAAGTGGATCTCTAAAAAGAAAATTGGTGTAGATGAAAAGGTTGAGACCTTCAAAACTAGACTTGTTGCTAAAGGTTTTCGTCAACGACCAGGTGTCGACTATGATGAAACATTTTCTCATGTCGCTATGCTTAAGTCCATCAGGATCTTATTTTCCATTACTGCATACCATGACTACGAAATCTGGAAAATGGACGTCAAGACCGCTTTTCTAAATGGTGATTTAGAAGAGAGTGTGTATATGATACGGCCAGAGGGCTTCGTAGAAAGTGGGGGCAGCGAAAAGGTGTGCAAGCTTCTTATATCCATCTATGAATTAAAGCAGGCATCACGGAGCTGGAACATCTATTTTGATGAAGCTATCTAAGAGTTTGGCTTCATAAAAAATGTAGATAAACCATGTATATACAAAAAGGTTGTAGAGAGTAAGGTTATCTTCCTCGTATTGTACGTAGATGACATACTCTTGATAGAAAACAATGTTCCTATGCTACACTCGGTCAAGCTCTTCTTATCACAAAAGTTCTCTATGAAAGATCTAGGTGACGCCTCTTACATTCCGGGGATAAAGATCTATAGAGATAGATCTAAGCGGACGTTGGGATTGTCCCAATCCAGGTATATTGACATCATACTAAAGATGTTTAGTACGGAAGATTCTAAGCATGGTAATTTACCTGCTTGTTCAGGAATCACGCTCTCCAAGGAGATGTCTCCCAAGAATAATTTGGAGAGGGCTCGGATGCAAGGGATACCCTATGCTTCGGCAGTTGGGTCTATCATGTATGCGATGTTATGTACTAAACCGGATGGGGCTTACTCACTAGGTGTAGTGAGTAGGTATCAATCAGATCCTGGAGAGAAACACTGGACATCTGTGAAGAACATTGTTAAGTACTTGAGAAGGACTAAAGAAATGTTCTTGGTGTATGGCAACGAAGAACTCCAGGTGGAGTCCTTTACTGATTCGAGCTTTCAGAGTGATAAGGATGACAGTAAGTCGGTCTCGGGTTTTGTCTCCACCTTCAATGGAGGGGCGGTATGTTGGAAGAGTCCCAAGCAAGATACCGTAACATACTCGACGATGGAGGCTGAATACTTCGCTGCCAATGATACTGCCAATAAGGCTATCTGGATGAAGAAGTTCATAGCCGAACTTGGTGTGGTTCCATCTATTGAACATTCAATACCTGTGTATTGTGATAACAATGGAGCTGTGGCTTTGGCTAAGGAACCCCAGTCCCATCAGCGATCCAGACATATTCTTAGGCGGTATCACCTGATCCGGAAGAAAGTAGATCGACGGGAAATCGAGATCAGGAGAGCTGACATGAAGGACAACACAGCGGATCCACTCATGAAGGCCCTCCCCCAGACACAGTTTGAGAGACTTTTTGGGATGTTAGGTATAAGATACTACAACAACTGGCCTTAGTGCAAGTGGGAGATTGTTAGGAATATGTATACCCTAGAGGCCATTATTGTAAGATATAGCGGATGCTTGGACATATATATGAGGACTTTCTTGCTTGATATGATAGTATGCTATCTGGTTGCTTTTTATCTTAACATGTACATGTTCCCCTCCGAATCACGGCAAGACATACGTCTTGCCTGAAATTCGGGGCAGATGCTAATTGGTGCTATCCGTCCACCTCTTCGAAGACGCCAAGTTGATTTATGGCACCATGTATCGAAGGTTTAAACGGATGCGGCCGATATAGCAGACTTCGTCAGATTCCCCTTCATTTGAGGGGTTTTTGATTGTGGGGACGCTCTTCCCTGCAGGCGCAAGCCCCTCCAGTTAATTACGCTACCGCATCGCGGTAACAACTTTCTCCTTCTCCAGATGGTCACTTCGTGTCGTGGGTGTTTGTTTTGTGTTTGTTTGCCCGTGGATTGTATACGGAGACTGAGTTATTTTGTCGCCCGTAGGGCGTGGACTAGTCCCAATCCGTATCTTTCTTAGATTTGGGTTTGGGGGGTTGAGCTTAAGGATACGTTAGCCTCATTTGAGGCTAAGATCAACTTAAACATTCGTTAAGGATACGTTAGTCTAATTTTAGACTAAGATCAACTTAACGGAATCGTTTAGATCCGACAAGAGAGCAATTGGGCTCTATTGTTTAGTTTAATGACATTGCGGTCGATAATTAGTTTAAGGACATTACGGTCCAATGTTAGTTTAAAGACATTACGGTCGAGGTTAAGGACATCATAGTCCGTGGGTTTAAGGAATCCACAGTCCGTTGTTAGTTTTAAGACATCACGGTCGTGGTTAAAGACGTCATAGTTCGTGAGTTTAAGGACTCCACAGTCCGTTGTTAGTTTTAAGACATCACGGTCGAGGTTAAGGACATCATAGTCCATGGGTTTAAGGACCCCACAGTCCATCGTTAGTTTTAAGACATCACGGTCGAGGTTAAGGACATCATAGTCCATGAGTTTAAGGACCCCACAGTCCGTGAAATGTATGGTTGTAGGGACCCGTCACCTCTTTGAAGACGTTGAGGAATTGCAACGACAAATATCAAAGGAGTGAAGAGATGTACCCCACCCTTGAACCAAGGTGGATTAAATGATCTGTAGCCCAGTTTGGAACTAAGACCAATTAATTATATTATGAGCACATTGGCTCAGTTAAGTATGAATTGAGGACTTATGGCCTACTTGGGCTAAGTCCAATTAAGTTTGAAGTGTTGGCCCTCTGTTGGTCCATTAGACATTTGTCTGGGTTTAAGCCCATATTATTCAGCAATGCTAAACATTTTCATTTTTGATTTCCTCAATTTTGGGATTCATTTGGAGGAGGGACTTTTGCCTCTGGAAAATTAGCCAATTTGGCTAAAGATAGTGTTAAATACTAGAGAACAATAGTGTTAAACACTGAAGATAAAACTCTCAAATTAGTGTTAAACACTAAAAGACAATCAGTGTTAAACACTGGAAATATAATCTTCAATTTAGTGTTAAACACTAGAAAACAATCAGTGTTAAACACTGGAAATATAATCCCCAAATTAGTGTTAAACGCTAAAGAAAGAGGGGTCACGTGTGGACACGCGAGGGCGCCCAAAGGTGGGACCAGATCCCTTTATTTCATTCTGCAATTAAGTGTTAAACACTTTTTATTTTTATTTTGAGCATCACGCGTTGACACGTGATGGGGATTTATGCGCTGACTGTTAAAGCGTTTGCTAAGGGGTCACGTGGTAACACGTGAGAGCGTCCAAAGCCTAGATTTCCTTTGCTTTTTCTTTCTGTGTTTTGGAAGTCACGTGGGAGCACGTGAGGCATTGCCTCAGAGTCTTTTCCTTCTTATTCTTGGAGATCTTTTCAGGGATCACGTGGGGCCACATGATCTTTGTATGTATGAAGATAATTCTCTTTATGTTTAAGAATTAAATTCTCTGTAGGGTTAAACCCCAATTATGATTTAGGAAGAATTAAATTCCTATTGTGAAAGAATTAAATTCCTATGTAGGGTTAAACCCTAATTTCTTTTAGAGGAATTAAATTCCCATGAATTTGAGAGAATTAAATTCTCCATTAGGGTTAAACCCTAGTTCTGTTTTGGAGGAATTAAATTCCTATAAATTTGGAGAATTAAATTCTCAGATAGGGTTTAAACCCAAATTTCATATCTTGAAGGATTTAAATTCCTGTAAATCTTGAGAGAATTAAATTCTCAGATAGGGTTTAAACCCTAATATATCTTGTAGGAATTAAATTCCTATAAATTTAGGAGAATTAAATTCTCTGAACTCAATCCTCCCTCTAAGTTTTAGATCTGCATGGCATGATCTCAACCCGATGAGAATTAAATTCTCAACCTATGGGGAGATGTGCTTCTGCAGATCTTCAACTAGAGGAAGAACTGAGTTCTTTTGCAGAAGAGTTAAACTCTTAGATTTTGAGAATTAAATTCTCTGTTTGAAGTTTTGATTCCCTTTCTTTTCTCACCTAGTGTTTTCTTTGTTGAGAATTAAATTCTCCTCTTTTCTCTCTGCTTTTTTGCCTTTAGGAAATTTCGAGATCCCAAAATTCTCTCTTTCTTTTCTCTTGGCTCCTATTTATAGGAGAAGGAAAAGAATCAATTTATTTAATGAATCTTTCATTGAAAGATTTTGTTTGTTTTCATAATTAATATGAGCCTTTAGATCATTCAGTGAATTTTATTCACCGTTGGATTTTCAATCCAAAGATATTCTGTTTGTTATTTTCGGTGAGATTTAGGGAAATCTTTCCCTGTCTAAGATTTCTCTATAAATTGGTGATATTTAATCACCCCTGGATTTTTAAGCCAACGGTTCCCCATAACCCTTTTCCATTTTGGAAAGATTTAGAGGAAATTAGAATTTAGTTCTATTAAACTGTAAGGCTTTCAAAGCCTGTCACGTGTGGGCACATGACCCCTGGAATTAAGTCATTTTCTCAGCGGCTTGTTTTTATTTCTGATTGATGAGTTTAACCATCACGTGTCAACACGTGACCAATGGTCACGTGTGAGCACGTGATATCTCATTGAGGTAATTCCTGATTTTTTAGGATTAAATTCTATTAAGTTATAAGGTTTTCACAGCCTGTCACATGCTGGCACGTGACCCTTGGTCACGTGTGAGCATGTGACCCCCAATTGAGTCCTCCTTCAGCCGTTTGTTTTTATTTCTGATTGATGAGAATTTAACCATCACGTGTCAACACGTGACCATTGGTCACGTATGAACACGTGATACCTCATTGAGGTAATTCCTGATTTTTAATCAGGAAACAGTACACTTGTATTATTATACTGTCTCTTTGATACATGTTGATAAAGCCCTTAGGTTGTTTGCTTGACTACCAGGACTATGATGCAGATCATACTACTAGGACTTGTGTAGTTTACAAGCACATCTTTTAACTGTTCCTAGTCGAGGGAGTATCGAGACAGGGCATCGATATTCCAGAGTAGTACGTTTCTTGACCCTGTTGGGGGCAATGGTTGATCCCATAACCATTGGTGTTTGACATCAAAGATTGTACATATGCGCTCATTAGAGAATGGGTACACTGAACAGAACTCGTCGAGAACTCCTAGATGGTACTATACCTATCGTCAGATAGCAGTTCTCTGGTGACACTAGTACGGGTTAGTCTGTAGACCTGAGATCGTCATAGTGTCTTGTGTGGTTCCCACCGTGCTTTGATTTCCTCCCTAACACGGTTCAAAGGAGTCATGCAAACAGGTGGATTTTGGGTACAGTCCCAAGTCACATGGAGGCAGTAAGCGATAGGAAGGGTTTTTTCTCTTTCGGTATAGGGAGTTGATGTTGCGCTATACTCGATTGGCTATAACAACAAGTCCCTGGCCAGGGCTGATGAGATTTACTCGTAAGTGTTATCAGTAGTTCTCGAACCGTTATGAGGCATACATCGGCATGACTTATCAAGTTACTGGGGTATGATGATTTCACCCTATTTACCGCCGAAAACAGAGACGAGACCGCGTAGGCCGTCTTGCTTAAATTTGGGGGCATATGCTATTTGGTTTTATCCGTCCACCTGTCCGAAGATGCCAATTTGATTTATGGCACCATATATCGGAAGTTTGGACGGACGCAGCCGTTGTAGCATACTTTATCAGATTCCCCCTCGTTTATGAGGGTTTTTTTGATTGTGTGGACGCTCTTCCCTGCAGGCGCAAGCCCCTGCAGTTAATTACGCTACCCCATAGTGGTAACCACTTTCTCCTTCTCCAGATGATCACTTCGTGTCGTGTGTGTTTATTTTATTTTTGGTTGCCCGTGGATTGTATACGGGGGCTAATTTATGTTGTCGCCCGTAGGGCGTGGATTAGTCCAAATCCGTATTTTCTTAGATTTGGGTTTGGTTTGGGTTTAAAGATCGTTAATCTCATTGAGATTAATATCAACTTAAACGTTTGTTGAGGATACGCTAGCCTAATTTTAGACTAAGATCTACTCAACAGGATTTTGGGATCATTTAGATCCAACGAAAGAGTATTTGGACTCTATCGTTTTAGTTTAGGGACATTGCGATTCACTGTTTAAGGACATCATAGTCCATGAGTTTAAGGACCTCATAGTCCGTAAAGTTTAAGGACGTCATAGTCCATGAGTTTAGGGACGTCATGGTCCATTGGGTTTAAGGACGTCATGGTCCATTGGGTTTAAGGACCTCATAGTCCGTAAAGTTTAAGGACATCATAGTCCATGAGTTTAAGGACCTCATAGTCCGGTTTAAAGACATCATAGTCTGGTTTAAAGATATCATGGTCTGTAAGGTTTTGATTTAACCATTTGGGGATGCACAAAAAGTTATTGGTTATTGGGACCCTTCATCTCTCTGAAGACGCTGAAGAATTACAGCGATGTGTATCAGAGGTATGAAGAGATGTACCCTTAAACCGAAGTTGGTTGGGAGATCTACAGTCAGGTTTGAGACTACGACCAATTAAAAATATTATGAGCACATGGGCTCAGTTGATCTGAATTAGGGATTTGTAGCCAACTTAGGTTCAGCCCACTTAGTTTTGAATAAATGTTGAACATTTATTTGGGCCCAGTCCCTTTTTTATTTAACAATGTTGAGCATTGATTTGGGTTCTAACACCCCTTTTTATTTTGTCTTTTACCGAGTGTTGAACACTTTTTGTGGCGCTGGGCTTTATTTAAAGAACACTTTGTGTTCCCTTAGCGCACACATGAGGAGCACGTGGTGCGTTTGGCGCTGAGTCCCAAACCTGGAGCGCTAAGGCGCTTCTTTTGAAACAGCGCACACGTGAGGAGCATATGGTGCGCTTGGCACTGAGCGCCAGACCTGGAGCGCTAAGGTGCTTCTTTTGAAATAGCGCACACACGAGGAGCACGTGGTGCTCCTGGCGCTAAGCGCCAGACTTGGAGCGCTGAAGCGCTTCTTATGAAATAGCGCACCTGGGAGGAGCACGTGGTGCGCTTGGCGCTGAGCGCCAGACCTGGAGCGCTGAAGCGCTTCTTACGAAATAGCGCACACGTGAGGAGCACGTGGTGCGCTTGGCGCTGAGCGCCAGACTTAGAATGCTGAAGCGCTTCTTTTGAAATAGCGTACACGTGAGGAGCACGTGGTGCGCTTGGCGCTGAGCGCCAGACGTGGAGCGCTGAAGCGCTTCTTATAAAATAGCGCACATGTGAGGAGCACGTGGTGCGCTTGGCGCTGAGCGCCAGACTTGAAGTGCTGAACCGCTTCTTTTGAAATAGCGCACACGTGAGGAGTACGTGGTGCGCTTGGCGCTGAACGCCAGACTTGGAGCGCTGAAGTGATTCTTTGGCAGTTCTGGTCAGTTCTGTGCTCTGAGAATTAAATTCTCGTTTATAAGAGATTTTGTCTCATGGATCTAAGAACTAAGTTCTTTTTTTTATGAAGAGATGCAATGATCTCTTCTGTTTTTATGAAAGACTTTGTCTTACAGATCTGTGATCTAGAAAAAGAACTAAGTTCTTATTTTTATCAAGAGATGCCATGCTCTTTTTTTTTAATTTACCTTGAAGAAAGTTCTTCTTCTTAGAGCTTGCTCTTCTCTTTTTTTTTTTTGAGAACTTGAAGTTTATGGGGGGTTCCTCTGTGCAAGACTTGAAATCTTGGGTCCTTTGTATAGGGGAGGCTTATTTGTTGAATCGGTTAAAGAAATCTTTCTCTGATTGATTTGGGGATGTTTCCCCACCATTGGATCTTTGATCTAGGGCTTCTGTTTTACAGAAGACAATCTTCTTGTTTTTAACAAGATTGGGAAAATATTTTCCCATACAGAACTTATTTTGTATCTTAGTGATTTTTAATCACCATTGGATCTTTTGATCCAACGGTGCTCCGATTTACAGAGCACAATCTTTCCTGCTTGGAAAGATTTGAGGAGTATTTCCTCAACAAAATTTTATCATGTAATTTGATGATTTATTCATCTTAGTTGGATTTTTGATCCAATGGTGGAGAACATTTAGTTCTAGCGCTTGGCGCTCTCGTGTTTTGCACGTGAGGCGCTGCCGCAGAGTCTTTGACTCTTAGCACTCGCGCTCCTGGCGCTAGCGCTCTCGTGCTTTGCACGTGAGGCGCTGTCTCAGAGTCTTTGACTCTTAGCCCTGGCACTCCTGGCGGGAGCGCTCTTGTGCTTTGCACGTGAGGTGCTACCTCAGAGTCTTTGACTCTTGGCGATGGCGCTCCTGGCACTAGAGCTCTCGTGCTTTACACGTAAGGCGCTGCCTCAGAGTCTTTGACTCTTAGCGCTGACGCTCTTGGCGCTAGTGCTCTCGTACTTTCCACGTGAGGCGCTACTTTAGTTTAAATTTCAAATTTTGAACTTTTAAATAGATCTTTACTCTCTGATTGGGGGAAACTAATGTCCCCACCGTTGCGCTCACGTGACTCACACGTGAGTGCAGCGGTGGCAGCTTTTCCACCATTGGATCAACTTGGAAGTTGGATCGGCTCCCAGTGCCTATAAATAGGGCCTTTGGTCCTTGAGATGACTGTTTGTTTATCTTCCTGTTTTTCTTGAGAATTAATTCTCCTTCAGAGCCCAGCTCTCTGCCTTAAGAACTCTCTTAGAGTCGGAATCCTGTCAAAAATTTAGGTAAAGATCAAATCTTTGAAGGTATTACTTCATAATCTAGGGTTTCACCCATTAACAGAGCTTTGCTCTTCTCAAATCATATAGATTTTTAGGGCTTCTCAACAGAGCTTTGCTCTTCTTAGATCACAGATCTAAATAGATCATTTTAGGGTTTCTTAACCCATTAATGCTGAACTCTTAGAGTTCATTTTGCAGATCTTAAAGATCTCGGAGTTTTTAACTCAGTAAAACTTTGCTTTTTTAGGGTTTTGATGGATATTCCATCGTCTTCACAGAGCATACCTCTTCAGAATTTTTTGGGGAATTTTTATTCCCTTCATCATTAGAGTCGACAGATGTCACTCTTTTGCAGAGCACTGCTCTCAAGTGAGTTTTACTTCTTGGCCCGAGGGGTTTCTCATTGAATGAGAATCCTTCTAGGGATTTCTATTTAATGAATTGACTGTCTCATCAATGATGAGACTGTCTCATCAATGATGAGCCATCGTCTTGATTGTGTAGGTTCCCTTTGGTCCCTTTCCACTGCATTGCAGTGTAGTACAAATTTTATGTACCAAGTGTCAGCATTTGAATTGTAGCCTTGACAGCTAACACTTGTTCTTTTCCGTGCAGGTACTATGTCTTTTGATACTTCTTTCCCATTTGTTCGTCCGGAGAGTGTATTCCCTGACGCGCCAGTAGACCGGGAAGTCTTCGCTCTGATCAAAGATCACGACCCGGAGCATAAGTATCTTCATCTATGGGGGACGTGGTTGTAGGGTGTTTTTCATCACCCCATTGAGATGGGAATACGCGCGCGCTTGTCAGGCGTACTATAGATTCCCCCTGCCTGGGGTAGGCCGGGGTTTATTAATTGTGGGGATCCGAATCTCCGGCAGCCGCGGACTAAGCTGCCGTTAATTACCCTTCGCCTTTGGGGCGAGGGAACCTTCGATTAATGGGTTAAACTGGTCATGCGAACTCAATGTGCGGTGTGCGTGTGTTGTGCTTTGAAAAGGGGTTTTGGATATATCGGGAGCCACACAGAGTTTTTACAGCGCCCCGTTAGAAATTTTTTTCTAACAGGGACAGTGTCGTGGAGCACGTGTGTGCGCAAATATGTATACATATGTATATGTATATGTATGTACATAAAAAGAGGGAGAAAAGGCATCCAAAGGATGCGTGGGGCCATCTCCTTGAGCACTGTGCGCTTAGGTGCTGTACGCTTAGGCGCAAGCGCGCCACGTGTCGGCACGTGGGCGCTATGCACATGAGCGCCGGGCGCTCGAGCGCAAGCCCGCCACGTGTCAGCACTTGGGCGCTTTGCACTTGAGCGCAAGGCGCTGGAGCGCAAGCGCGCCACGTGTCGGCACATGGGCGCCTTGCGCTCGGACGCAGAGTGCTGGAGCGCAAGCGCGCCACGTGTCGGCATGCGGGCGCCTTGCGCTCGGGCGCAGAGCGCCGGAGCGCAAGTGCGCCACGTGTCGGCACGCGGGCGCCTTGCGCTCGGGCGCAGAGCGCCGGAGCGCAAGTGCGCCACGTGTCGGCACGCGGGCGCCTTGCACTCGGGCGCAGAGCGCAAGCGCGCCACGTGTCGGCATGCGGGCGCCTTGCGCTCGAGCGCAGTGCGCTGGAGCGCAAGCGCGCCACGTGTCGGTACGTGGGCTCTTTGCGCTCGAGCGCAAGGGCGCTAGACCGCAAACGCGCCACGTGTCGGCACGTGGGCGCTTTGCGCTCGAGCGCTAGCGCGCCACGTGTGTGTGTGTGTGTGTGTGTGTGTGTGTGTGTGTGTGTATGGAGTTAAACTCCTAGGATGTGTTGAAGCTGATTAAGGGGGGTTCTTCTTCTTCCTCCTGTGGTTTGGCCGGATCTTGAAGATCAAGAGATGTAAGATCTAAAAATCTGTTCTTTTGAGATCTAATGACAGATCCAAGCTCCTCTTGGTGGGTTTTATGGTAAAAAGCTATTTAGTTTTGGAAAAGGAAGAGTAAAACTCTTGATTTAATTCAAAGAAAGAAAAAGGTTTGAAACCTTCAGAAAAGGGAAAGATGTACAAACCCTAGGTTTTTGAGAGAATGGAAAAAGTGTTGGTTTATTCATCATCATGTTGCCTTTTATAGGCTTACATATTTACATATAGCCCCTTGGGCTTCACAAAATGGCATTTTAGCCATCCCATGGCTCATGTGTCATTTCTTTTTGCACATAAGCCATGGGCTTACAAAATATTGGCTTTATACCCATTTTGCATGCATTCATGTATAAAAAATTACATAAAAATTATTTATTACATGATCTATATTTTGGCATGGAGGAGGCTGGCCGTGGGCTCGACTTGGGCATGGGCCCACTTGACCTGGGCTTGGACCCACCTAGCTTGGGGGTTGACCTTGACTTTGACTCAGTCAACTGGGGTGTAAATTTTTACCCCAACAAATTGCCCCCCATCAATGAATGCACACCACACATGTGGGTCGTGTGCATGAAATTGATGGATCTTCTTTTGCGTGGAGGCGACTTGCTTTGGTTCCCACTTTTTGGGATGCACTGCCCTTTTTACGACATGGACGGCCGACACTTGACGCGTCTCCGAGATAGAGTGTCCGTGGTAGATGTTTCCCTAGCCCTGAGTGATTTCGTTGACGTGCCCCCGGCGCGGCGTGTCCCTGGTCGACGTTTCCCCGAGGCGGAGTATCGGCTGGTTGACGTGTCCCCGAGACGGAGTGTCTGCTTGACGTTTCCCCGAGACGGAGTGTCGCTGGTCGACGTGTCCCCGGCGTGGAGTGTCTGCTGGTTGACGTATCCCTGAGACGGAGTGTCGCTGTTGGATGTTTCCCTGATGCAGAGTGTTTGTGTTGGACGTTTCCCCGATGCAGAGTGTCGCTGGTTGACGTTTCCCTGATGCGGAGTGTTTGTGTTAGACGTTTCCCTGATGCAGAATATCGCTGGTTGACGTGTTCCCGGAACGGAGTGTCATCTTGACGTTTCCCCGGCACGGAGTGTCGCTGATCGACTTTTCCCCGGCGCGGAGTGTCGCTGATCGACTTTTCCCCGGCGCGGAGTGTCGCTGATTGACTTTTTCCCGGCACGGAGTGTCGCTGGTCGACTTTTCCCCGGCGCGGAGTGTCGCTGGTTGACTTTTCCCCGGCACGGAGTGTCGCTGATCGACTTTTCCCCGGCGCGGAGTGTCGCTGATCTACTTTTCCCCGGCGCGGAGTGTCGGGTTGACTTTTCCCCGGCACGGAGTGTCGCTGATCTACTTTTCCCCGGCGCGGAGTGTCGGGTCAACTTTTCCCCGGCACGGAGTGTCGTTGGTCGACTTTTCCCCGGCGCGGAGTATCGGGTTGACTTTTTCCCGGCACGGAGTGTCGCTGATCGACTTTTCCCCGGCGCGGAGGGTCGGGTTGACTTTTCCCCGGCACGGAGTGTCGCTGATCGACTTTTCCCCGGCACGGAGTGTCGCTGGCTGACTTTTCCCGGGCACGGAGTGTCGCTGATCGACTTTTCCCCGGCACGGAGTGTCCGGTTGACTTTTCCCCGGCATGGAGTGTCGCTGATCGACTTTTCCCCGGCGCGGAGTGTCGCTGGTTGACTTTTCCCCAGCACGGAGTATCGCTGATTGACTTTTCCCCGGCGTGGAGTGTCGGGTTGACTTTTCCCCGGCACGAAGTGTCGCTGATCGACTTTTCCCCGGCGCGGAGTGTCGGGTTGACTTTTCCCCGGCACGGAGTGTCTCTGATTGACTTTTCCCCGGCACGGAGTGTCGCTGGTTGACTTTTCCCTGGCACGGAGTGTCGCTGATCGACTTTTCCCTCGGTGCGGAGTGTCGGGTTGACTTTTCCCTCGGCGCGGAGTGTCGGGTTGACTTTTCCCCAGCACGGAGTGTCGGGTTGAATTTTCCCTGGCACGGAGTGTCGTTGATCGACTTTTCCCCGGCACGGAGTGTTGCTGATCGACTTTTACCCGGCGCGGAGTGTCGCTGATCGACTTTTACCCGGCGCGGAGTGTCGCTGGTTGACGTTTCCCTGATACGTAGTGTCTGTGTTGGACGTTTCCCGGATGCAGAGTGTCGCTTGTTGACGCAGAGGTCGATGTTGGAATTGGTTGGCTTGAGTTGTTTGATTTGAGTCGACATCAGCATCGCTACACTGGAATATGGTACTAGGAGTGAATCATCATCCGTCTTTGAGATGATTTGGGAATTGGGGGTTTTTGTTTGGCATCTGCATTGCTGCACTGGAATAATGCCAGGAGAAACTCATCATTTGCCCCGGGAGGATTTGGGAATTGTTTTTTTTGTTTGGCATCTGCATTGCTGCACTGGAATAATGCTAGGAGCAACTCATCATTTGCCCCGGGAGGATTTAGGAATTGGTTTTTTTGTTTGGCATCTGCATTGCTGCACTAGAATAATGCCAGGAGCAACTCATCATTTGCCCCGAGAGGATTTGGGAATTGGTTTTTGTTTGGCATCAGCATCGCTACACTGGAATATGGTACCAGAAGCGAATCATCATTTGCATTTGCTTATTAGGGAACGATGGCTTAGGAAACAGGTTTTAGGTCCCTATCACTTAAGACTTTTCAATTTTATGGGCCGTAAGGGTCCCATAAAAGCATTTTCTCCCTACGAGTCGAAAGGATCTCATAGGTGTATTTTCTCCTTAGGAGTCATGGGGAATCCTAAGGGTGTTGCTCCTTTGTGAGTCGTAAGGATCTCATGCGGGAATTTTCTCCTCACAAAGTCGAGAGGACTTTGCGAGTGCATTTCATCTCTTTTTTACGAGTGTGCACCCTTTCGGGTTTTCATAAACTCGCCGGCAGTTCTACTGTTTTTACTCACGGAGCCCTTTCGGGTTTTCATCCGTGCCCATTTTGCTTGCGGACATGCCTTTTTTATTTCTATTCTTTTTTTATTTTTGGTGGGACTTTTTATATGGTCTCACCGGTAGGACTTGGGAGGGACTGTGATTGTTTTACGCCCGTGGATTGTATACGGTTTTGCAGGATGTATGATCCAGACCGTAGGGCCAAAAACATTTTGGGTCTTTGTTGGCGTCTGCATCGCTGCACTGGAATATGGTACCAGGAGCGACTCATCATTCGCCGTTGGGATTTGGAATTTGCCTGGCGTCTGCATCGCTGCACTGGAATATGGTACCAGGAGCGACTCATCATTCGCCACTTGGGGATTGGGGAGCGATGGCTTAGGAGACAGGTTCAGATCCCTATCGCTTAAGGATTTTCAATTTTATGGGCTGTGAGGGTCCCATAAAAGCATTTTCTCCCTGCGAGTCGTAAGGATCCCGCAGGTGTATTTTCTCCTTAGGAGTCGTGAGGACTCCTAAGTGTGTTTTTCCTTTGTGAGTCGTAAGGATCCCACAAAGGTTTGTTGTCCTCATGTATCGTGAGGACACATGAGTGGATTTCCCTCGTTCCCAGTTGAATGACTTAGAGGTCGACTATTTCCAGTTTAACGACTTAGCGGTCATCTGTTTCTAGTTTAAAGACTTAGCGGTCATCTGTTTCTAGTTTAAAGACTTAGCGGTCTGTGGTGCCCAGTTTAACGACTTAGAGGTCATCTGTTTCCAGTTTAACGACGTGGTGGTCATCTGTTTCCAGTTTAACGACTTAGAGGTCATCTGTTTCCAGTTTAACGACTTGGTGGTCATCTGTTTCCATTTTAACGACTTGGTGGTCATCTGTTTCCAGTTTAACGACTTGGTGGTCATCTGTTTCCAGTTTAACGACTTGGTGGTCATCTGTTTCCATTTTAGAGACTTGGTGGTCTACTGTTTCCAGTTTAACGACTTAGAGGTCATCTGTTTCCAGTTTAACGACATAGAGGTCATCTGTTTCCAGTTTAACGACTTGGTGGTCATCTGTTTCCAGTTTAACGACTCGGTGGTCATCTGTTTCCAGTTTAGAGACTTAGAGGTCTACTGTTTCTAGTTTAACGACTTAGAGGTCGTCTGTTTCCAGTTTAACGACTTGGTGGTCATCTGTTTCCAGTTTAACGACTTGGAGGTCATCTGTTTCCAGTTTAAAGACTTAGGGGTCTATTGATGGCGAGCTTGGAATTTTGGGGTAGGGACCAGCATCAGCGTTGCTAACACTGAAGCAGAGGTGCCAGGAGCAATTCATCATTTGCCTACTCTTGTTGGCGGAGCGATGGCTTAGGAGACGGGTTTAGGTCCCTATCGCCTAAGGTTTTTCAATTTTATGGGCCGTGAGGGTCCCATAAAAGCATTTTCTCCCTGCGAGTCGTGAGGATCCCGCAGGTGTATTTTCTCCTTAGGAGTCGTGAGGACTCCTAAGTGTGTTTTTCCTTTGTGAGTCGTAAGGATCCCACAAAGGTTTGTTCTCCTCATGTATCGTGAGGACACATGAGTGGGTCTTCTCAATGGAGCATAACTCCAAAGGCGGAGACCAGCCGCGTAACTGGTGATTACGGTGGGGCATGGGTATGATGAGAATTATTTGAGCCCGTGGATTGTATACGACAGTCAATTTGGGGACTGGCCGTAGGGCTGGAAGAATTTTGAAAAAATGGATTTTTGTTGGCGTCTGCATCGCTGCACTGGAATATGGTACCAGGAGCAACTCATCATTCGCCAGTTGTTTTTTTTTTTGTTTTTTTTGTTTTACCGCGATTGCTTTATCATTTCAGCTTTTCTTATCGCGAAGGTCATGATTGCCCTATCATTTCGGCTATTTATTCGCGGTTGCCCCATCATTTCGGCTTTATTTTCATGTTTATCTTTACTCGCTGATTTTTTTTTGCGAGTTGCCCCATCATTTCGGCTTTTCTTTATTTTTCTTTTATTTACACATTTTTTGTTTATTTACATACATATATATTTTTTTACACTCCCAGTTTAACGACTTAGAGGTCGACGGTTCCCAGTTTAACAACGTGGGGGTCATCTTTGCTTATCCCAGCTCCTTGAACTTTGATCTTGGCGGAGCTGTGTTGACGACCTAGCTCCATGGCTTGCCGATACATCCGAGGATTGTGAGGTTTTTCCAAGCTTATATTGGTCCTCTGCCCAATCTTTAAAAATATAGCAGTCTTCGATGGTATGACCCACCACTCTATGATATGGGCAGTATACGGGATTGCCGGTCATGTTCATTTCCTATGGCCTCTTTAGAACAGGCAGTTGCAGACCGTTGTTCAAGGCGTCCATGAATATTTTGCGGACTTTATCCCTCCTGAAAGAGTATACCTTCTTCTTCCTCTCCATTGGAGTAGGTGCCTTTACTGATGCTCGTCCTCGAGGCCGATCGGTCTTTGGTTCACCCTTTTCAGATAATGGCACATGTCTGGGAGGATTAGGTTCCCGAAAGGCTCCGGTCTCCATTTGCATGAAATCGGCGGTCGTAGCTTGACTGTTTGCTAACGCGCCTTTAGACAGTTCTATCTCTCCCGTCTTGTATTGTCTTTCGACCCAATCTTTGAAGACGAAGCAGTCCTCAATAGCATGACTTATCACCATGTGGTAGGGGCAATATTCTGGGTCGTCGGTCATATTCGCTTCTTGCGGTCTCTTTGATTCCGGCAGTTGTAGACCGTTTCTTAGGGCGTCCCTGAATATCTTGTGGACTTTTTCCCTTTTGAAGGAATAGACTTTCTCCAGTTTCTCTTTCAGAGGCGATTCCCCTCCGGCGTATGTGTCGGAGGGACTGGAGGTTGATTGCGGCCGTTTTCCGCGAAGGCGCTCCGCCCTTAGGTTGATGGGGGTATCAGTTGGCTGCCTACGGGTATCAATCCCTGGCTCATGAACCAAAATTTGATTCTGCTGTAACTACAATCGGGCGACTTGGGTCGCGAGATCTGCCACAACGTTTGCCAGCTCGTCGACTTTGGAATAGACCTCGGCCATCTTCTCATCCCTGTCCTGAAATTGCCTTTGAAGCCATTGGAATAATGCTTGTTCTGTAGTTCCGGCTATGACAACCGGGTAATCTTTATTGCCTGAGCTCAATTCCGCAGGAACCACGGGCTCCTCTGGATTATCGGCCTGAGCAGGTTCTTCATCATTTAGATCAAGCTGATGCTGGGTAGCGTCAACCATATCATCACCATGGCTGTGAAGAAGAGGAGGGTTCGTTTCTTCATGTTCGGCCATGTAGACAGTGTGGATAACACATTCAGCCATTCTTTCATCACTGGCAGCTGGTTTCGCGGAGCGGTCCGGGCTTTGGAAATTCATAAATTTTAATATGGCCAGAGCCCTAGCCCTTTTGTTGGCTCTATATTTGAGCCACTTCTGCCTCAGCTTCTCTGCCATAAGCGCTTGGCAGGCTTCTGCTCTTCAGGAAGCCGCCATAGGCCGAGTGATGGGGATGCTTGAGAAGACATCTGCCCATGTGTCCGTCGAAGGTATCGCCTGGGCTTGCCCACGACATCTGGCAACTTCTTTTGTTCCGATGGCTTTGCCCCCAGTTGGGGCCATGGAAAGCCGTCCAGACACCGATTTGCATTTGGGTTGGGATGCCTTCGAGACCACCACATTTGTCCTCTTGCCTTTTGAGGCCGGTTTGTTGGTCACCGGAGCTTGAGGAACTGGGATGGTGTTAGCTGACACGAATATAATAGAGCCAAATGGTAGCGGCTCCTCCTCCCATTGTCGCCCGAGACTGGCCGGAAGGACCGTTCTGGAGTCCATCTTCATCGTGTATGAGATGGGAGCAGAGTTCATCTTTGGAGACATTGTTGAAAGGTGATTGCTTGAAAATCCTGCATGAAAAAGCATTATTTTAGTATAAATAGAGATATGTATATTGATTGAGTTCGCATGAACCTTTAACCCGAAATATGGGAGGAGAGATTGGTCCCACCGGGCGTGCCAGAATCTGTAGGGTGTTTTTCGTCACCCCATTAAGATGGGAATATGCGCGCGCTTGTCAGGCGTACTACAGATTCCCCCTGCCTGGGGTAGGGCGGGGTTTATTGATTGTGGGGATCCGAATCTCCGGCAGCCGCGGACAAAGCTGCCGTTAATTACCCCTCGCCTTTGGGGCGAGGGAACCTCCGATTAACGAGTTAAACTGGTCATGCGAACTCAAGGTGCGGTGTGTTTGTGTTGTGCTTTGAAAAGGGGTTTTGGATATATCGGGAGCCACGCAGAGTTTTTACGGGGGTCCCGCTACCCGGATAGCGGGCTGGAGGTCAAGGGAGCTAGCAGCCCCCTTGCGGGGTGCGGGACAGCGCCCCGTTAGAAATTTTTTTCTAACAGGGACAGTGTCGTGGAGCACGTGTGTGTGCAAATATGTATACATATGTATATGTATGTACATAAAAAGAGGGGGGAAAGGCATCCAAGGGATGCGTGGGGCCAGCGCCTTGAGTGCTGTGCGCTTAGGTGTTGTACGCTTAGGCGCAAGCACGCCACGTGTCGGCACGTGGGCACTTTGCGCATGAGCGCCGGGCGCTCGAGCGCAAGCGCGCCACGTGTCGGCACGTGGGCGCTTTGCGCTGGAGCGCAAGCCCGCCACGTGTCGGCACGTGGGCGCTTTGCGCTGGAGCGCAAGGCGCTGCGTGTCGTCACGCGGGCGCCTTGCGCTCGGGCGCAGAGCACCGGAGCACAAGCGCGCCACGTGTCGGCACGCGGGCGCAGTGCGTTGGAGCGCAAACGTGCCACGTGTCGGCACGCGGGCGCCTTGCGCTCGAGCGCAGTGCGCTGGAGCGCAAGCGTGCCACGTGTCGGTACGTGGGCTCTTTGCGCTCGAGCGCAAGGGAGCTGGAGCGCAAACGCGCCACGTGTCGGCACGTGGGCGCTTTGCGCTCGAGCGCTGGCGCGCCACGTGTCGGCACGTGGGCGCTCGGCGCTTGAGCGCTTGGGCGCCGGCGAGGAAAAGAGGGCTTTTAGCCCCAGAAACCAGAAGCTATGCTTCAGAAAGGAAATATTATATATATATATATATATATATATGGAGTTAAACTCCTTGGATGTGTTGAAGCTGATTAAGGGGGTTCTTCTTCTTCCTCCTGTGGTTTGGCCGGATCTTGAAGATTAAAAGATGTAATATCTAAAAATCTCTTCTTTTGAGATCTAATGACAGATCCAAGCTCCCCTTGGTGGGTTTTATGGTGAAAAACTATTTAGTTTTGGAAAAGGAAGAGTAAAACTCTTGATTTAATTCAAAGAAAGAAAAAGGTTTGAAACCTTCAGAAAAGGGAAAGATGTACAACCCCTAGGTTTTTGAGAGAATGGAAAAAGTGTTGGTTTATTCATCATCATGTTGCCTTTTATAGGCTTACATATTTACATATAGCCCATTGGGCTTCACAAAATGGCATTTTTGCCATCCCATGGCTCATGTGTCATTTCTTTTTGCACATAAGCCATGGGCTTACAAAATATTGGCTTTATGCCCATTTTGCATGCATTCATGTATAAAAAATTACATAAAAATTATTTATTACATGATCTATATTTTGGCATGGAGGAGGATGGCTGCGGGCTCGACTTGGGCATGGGCCCGTTTGACCTGGGCTTGGGCCCACCTAGCTTGGGGTTGACCTTCACTTTGACTCAGTCAACCGAGGTGTAAATTTTTACCCCAACAGTGGTATAATCAAATTATCAGGGGCCGATGTAGCTTTTCTTGTGCAGCACCTTCGGAGGTGATCTTCGCCATTCACTACGCCGACTCACCCCCAATGAACTATTCCGTAGAGGAGGTCAATTGGACTTCGGAGGGTTGCCTTCAGCCCTCTATGGCCGCAATACCCGTACAACCTCCAATGGCTTTGGATATCTTGGGGCGACGTATATGTCAAGGCGAGTCGCGCCCTTGGGGACAGCCATACATGATAGGCTTGACTCCCTGCCATTCAGCCGGATATCTGCAGTGGGCTCGATACATCTTATCGGCCATGAAATCGCAGCTGCTGAAACTTGGGTTGTATCCCGCGATTTATGCTTCTCTCTTCCAGTATTCCACGCCCCCTGTATAGTGGGTCAACGCTTTTTTGGAACAATGGAACGTTCCAACTCATGCCTTCCTTCTATTAGATCGGGAACTTTCAATCTCTTTAGAGGAGTTCGCGGAGATCTCCGGCTTGCCTGTCAGAGGGGAGCATTATGAGGAGATATTATCCCCTGACGAGTACATTTTCGCCACTCGATCAGTAATGATGGGTCTGACCCCAGAGAATGCCATTCAACACCGATTCCCAAGCGTGATCAAGGTGTTAAATATTTACAAGAGCCTGTTTCTCGAATTTGGAAGCCACGGGGTCAGTTTTATGAATTTCATCGCCCGTTTTCTTCGCCCGGAAGTCTTGTTGAAACAAGATGCGAAGTTTGCCAAGCTCGACGATCCTTTTGGTTTTGGCTTAGATAACCGGCAGACAGCGGAAGCAGATCAAAAGAATTTCTTCCTCCCAAACGCCGCGGTCGTCCCCTTTGCAGAACTCGCCACTCAAGACATCGACGAAGAGGCATTCTTTTTAGGGTTCTTTAGTTTATGGTTAAGCTGGTTTGCGCTCCCCATGCACCCTCGCTACATGAGACCGTCTGTTTTTCTATCTGGCTCACCGAATAGTTGAAGGGACGCAGGTTGCCGTTGGGATTGCTGGGCTGGCTCATTTGTATCATGGCCTTAGCTTGGCGGCAGACACCACTCAACCGGGGGTGCAGCCCATAAACTTCCCGATGCATTATTTCACTTCGTGGCTCGAGTTGCATGTGCTCGGCGCCTTCGGAATCCATAAGAGGCCCCGTTTCTACGAAATTTATAACTTTCCTTGAGTTATGCGGTTGGTTGACGCTTTCGTTTTGGAACCGACTTAGTGAGAGGCTCGGGGTCTGATTCTTCGCCCGCGTATGGTTGGGGATGGCATGACCTTCGTCGATAAGGCCATGACTATCGGCATGGAATCTACTAAGACAGTGCAGCCACTGCGGGACACCTTCAAAGATGGGGTTTCTACCTTGAAAGCTCGGGAGATTCTTCACTTATATTCAATCAGGCCGGGCTTTTCAGTGTTTAGGCAGAACGATGCGGCGTTGTTCATGAGATACAACTCACACCGCTTTTTGCTCAACAATCAAGCTACAATCAGGGTGTCCCGCTTGAAGCCTTTTTAGCTGAGCCTACTGCTACAGAGGAAGGTATCCGTAGTGCGCTGCACCATTTCATGCGGCTAAATACCGGGTCTAACTTCTTTATCAGCGAACCAAGCTGCGTTCTGAAAGCTTTGAATGTGTACGTGGCGTGGTATCAGCACGAGATGGGAGCTGTTATCAGGGAAGAAAAGCGATTATTGCTTGATCGAAAGGGTGCCGTCCCAGCGAGTAACCCAACCGTTCCCTTGAAGCGACGGACCATCGTTCGTACTCCCCTAAGAGAAGTTGCTGCGGCTGTGGTTCCACACGCTTTTCCTGATAAGGGTCTACCTCGTGCGCCTGTAGAAGCGGTAGCTGCAGCGTCTCCCGATTCTGGCGTGGGTACGGAGATGGGGACTCGTCGCCCAATGTTGCCCACCAAGCGTAAGCTCGTGTTATCGGTTGCCAGCACTTGCTCACAGAAAAAAAATCACTCTTCTCTATGGACGTTGTACTTGGTCAGGAGCCCCATGCTCCTTACAGCGAAGGCTTATCCAAGTATGGGACCAATGAGGGTCTATTCACTATGCCGGATGATACCAATCTAGAGCCTACCATCGCGGTTTCCGAGCAATTAGCTCGCGATGAAGCAACACTGATCACCATTGCACAGTCAGGTAGACTTCAGTCGTATCTTTTCGCGGTTATATTTTATTATTATTATGCTTTGACTGGCGCTTTCTTTTTCAACAGGTATCTCCGCCGAAGAGGCTCTTGCGGCTTCCCTCAAGACTTTTGAAGAGGAAGAGAGGCTCTGTGCTTCTTTGGGCCTTGGTATACTTCGGCTCATTGTGTCTTCATTCCCTTTTTTTCATTCGTGGCTTGACCCTTTCTTTTGTCTTATTGCAGGGACTACCTTGACCCCGGTTATCCCTAACGCGGTGTCGATCCCGAGCGGTGATGCAGCGACATTTCCAAAGCCGGCTATTGTGGCCATAGCTCCCTTGACAGGACTGCAGGGGGCTTCACTTAAACAGCCGATGACGGAAGCCGTAGCGGCTCCAGAGGCAGAACTTGGTTTGGATGATGACGTCCCTTTGACGGAGGTCTTGCGGAGATCGCTTCTCACCGCTCAGACCGAAAGGAGGCGCAGGAAGCGTGCGGCGAAGGAGCGCGATGCTAGCTTGGCTGTGGGTGCAGGTTCAAGTACTACTCCCTCTATCGCCATTTCTTCAGAGGATGCTCCAGTTGCCCTGTCTACTGCTCATAGGCAGGTTGTGCGCCCGGCTCGGGAATAAACCGAAAAGCCGCCCTAAGGTAACGTAATACCGGGTCTTTTTATTAGAATTTGGTTTTCAAATTCATATATGTCATATCCTGTAGGGCCAAGTCCTGGCGATAGGGTGGCAGGTGAGATGACGGCAACCACCGAGCCCGAAGCGGCTACTTTTTCTCAGGAGTCTGGGACTGCCCCAATTGCCGCTTTTTCTCCTTGTGGTTCTCTGCCATCTGCGGGCATTGCGAGTGTCACGGCGGCCCTCGTAGAGTCAGGGGATGAAGCCACTGGCGCCGAAACTATTCCACTGAAGGAGAGCGAAGAAACCGCAACTCCCAGTGATGCTTCCGTCGCAATTTTGGCTGATGACCCATCAGGTAGGTCTCGAGTCGCTGTTTACTTTTTGTTTCGCAATCGCTTTCAGTCCCTTCTGATGACATTTCATTTGTTTCGAATGCAGGTGTGGTGAGCACTGAGGTTGTGCCACCCAAAGAAGCGTTACCAGTTGTTGCTCTGACGGTCGCCGTCCCTTCACCTTCTCTTATGTCCTCTCAAATGCTGGAAGGTATGAGTTTGCGATTAATTTAAATTGTGGATATTATTTTCCTTGTACTGACCATGTATTGTCGCAACCTTGCAGGGGTTCTCTTTGATTATCTGTATCAGGTGCTGAACCCTTATTTCTCCTTCCAGTCGGAAGTCAGTCTGCCTGCTGATGTCGGTGAGTATAGTTTTTAACCGACATCCTTTCCTTCCTTTTACGGGCGACCATGTCGTTTTTAATTCTTCTTTGAATTGATTACAGCATTACAAATTGAAGGAGGGGACGAGAGAATAGGCGCGTCACCGGTACTCCCAACTTTGCCACCTGTCGCAGCCGGTATAGTAGACTCTATTGCTCGTGCATTTTCTTTATCTCTCGAGCCTACCTTTGACATAACTTGTCTTGCAGCAATCGCACGAGCTCCAGCTTCCTTCGAGTCTCACATCCTGATGCCGGCATGCCCCTTTTCTAGACGTCCATCTTCCAAGGGCGCTGCGACCAGCCTGCGTATGCTGAATGAATCCATCGAGAAGCTTGACGCGGAGGCCCCTGCATTCACTGCAGATTTTACTGCTGAGGTTAATACCATGCTGGCGATGCTTGTGCACTTCCATAGCGAGAGCGTCGTCGAGTCTTGGGTCAATTATTGCAGACAGCTCGAAGCCTGCTTGCATGAGATTGAGCTCAAGCGTCCTGCTCCCGAGGTTCTGGCTCTAAACTCCCAGCGGGCTGCGTGGGTTGAGCAGAGCGTTCCCTTCCTCCGCCATTTCGAATAAGAGGCGACCTTGAGGTGGAAGGAATATGAGGAGGCTTCAGGCGAATCCGTCCGGCTGCGCGCCCAGGTTGATGCGAATGCTGCACAACTGAAAGCTATCTTTGAGGGCCGCCTACGATGTATTTCTGACGGGCTAATGCTAAGGCAGAAGCTCGATCTCACTGAGTGGGATGCGCAGAGTCGTGAGGTAGCTCAGCGGGAAATCGATGAGAAACTTTCATCCTGTTTGCAGCAACGGGCTCGAGTCGAAGCGGAGTTAGCCATGGCGGCTAATCATGAAAAGGAGCTGAGAGGAGTGCGCGAGCGGCTTGATGATTTGCTAAAATCGCCTCCTTCTCAATAGTCGTCTTTGTATCGGTTGTAACTTATGTATTCATTTCATTTTTTTATTTTATATGATGTATCTCGTATTCATTTGAATTCATGAATAAAGACATATTTTTTATCTCCGACTATCGCTTTCTTTTCTCTACGGTGTTGTTGGCATGTGATTTTAGCAATATGGCCTGTAGATAGTAGATAGCTGTCCATCTTAAACTCTTTATAGGGTAGCGATGGGTTAGGAAACAAGGTTAGGATCTGTTGTCTAAGACTTTCCAACTTTATGAGCCGTGAGGGTCTCATAAAGACTTTTCTCCCTACGAGTCATGATGATCTCGTAGGTGATTTTCTCCTCAGGAATCGTGAGGATTCCAAAGTGCGTTTTCTCTTGAGAGTCGTAAGGATCTCACAAGAGAATTTCCCCCCTTACAAGTCGAGAAGACTCGTAAGTGGTTATTTCCCCCCTTGTCGATATTCGACTTGGGAGAGTGTGGCCCGCGGATAGTCCATCTTGACCTCCTTGCAGGACAGTGATGTCTTAGGGGACAGGGTTATGATTTCCCACCTAAGACTTTTCAACTTTATGAGCCATGAGGGTCTCATAAAGCCTTTTCTCCCTACGAGTCAAGATAATCCCGTAGGTGTCTTTTCTCCATAGAAGTCGTGAGGACTCCTAAGTGCGTTTTCTCTTGAGAGTCGTAAGGATCTCACAAGAGAATTTTCTCCCTTACAAGTCGAAAGGACTCGTAAGTGGTTGTTTCCCCCCTTGTCGATATTCGACTTGGGAGAGTGTGTCCTGTGGATAGTCCATCTTGATCTCCTTGCAGGGCAGTGATGGCTTAGGAGACAGGGTTATGATTTGCCACCTAAGACTTTTCAACTTTATGAGCCATGAGGGTCTCATAAAGACTTTTCTCCCTGCGAGTCGAGAGGATCCCGTAGGTGTCTTTTCTCCTTAGGACTCGTGAAGACTCCTAAGTGCATTTTCTCTTGAGAGTCGTAAGGATCTCACAAGAGAATTTTCTCCCTTACAAATCGAGAGGACTCGTAAGTGGTTATTTCCCCCTTGTCGATATTCGACTTAGGAGAGTGTGGCCCGTGGATAGTCCATCTTGACCTCATTGCAGGACAATGATGGCTTAGGAGATAGGGTTATGATTTGCCACCTAAAACTTTTCAACTTTATGAGCCATGAGGGTCTCATAAAGACATTTCTCCCTACGAGTCGAGAGGATCCCGTAGGTGTCTTTTCTCCTTAGGAGTCATGAGGACTCCTAAGTGCGTTTTCTCTTGAGAATCGTAAGGATCCCACAAGAGAATTTTCTTTATGCGTAGGGACACTAGTTTCCCCGTGGGTCGAGACGAATCGAGAGATTCTCGCAAAGACACTGATTTCCTTAAGGGTCGAAACGAATCGAGGGGTTCTCGCCAAGGACGCTGATTTCCCTGAATCGAGGTTTTTGCCAAGGACACTGATTTCCCTGGGGTTGAGACGAATCGAGAGCTTCCTGCAAAGAAATTGATTTCCTTGCGGGTCGACGCGAATCGAGGTTCTCCTCAAAGGACACTGATTTCCCTGAATCAAGATTTTTGCCAAGGACATTGATTGATCGTTTTCCTGTTGTGTAGTATGAATCAATTCAAAAGGTCCCCGGCAACGGCGCCATTTGATTGATCATTTCTTTGTGTGTCGGTAATTAGAAAATGTATAGAATCACAACCAAAGAATTATTTGACCGCAATCAACTACGGTGTCGGATTGTAGATTGTAAGTGAGTGCGGATCGTCCTCAGGGAAAGTGTAATCGTTCGTCTTTTGAATTAGATGAGTTGAAACTTTAATGAAAAGAAAACAAAACAATTCATGATTTAAAATTGAAGTTCAAGAATTAGAAAAATCTAGATCTAATAACAAGAAAAAGATAGAATCAAGAATTGATAGTTTGTTGATTTTTTTCAAACCAAATATCAAGAATCGAAATGAGGCCCGTAGGAATCGATCGGATCTATAGATGTGATGTAATCTTACAATGACGTATTCTTATCCTTCGATGAATTGATACTAGATCGATGATGATCTACAAGAATTAGGGATTTCTTGTGAAACTAGGGTTTCATCTCATCCCTTGTTCTTTCGTCGATATCATTCACATTCTAGCCTCTAGTAAATTCAAGAAACGATCGTAGATCCCTAATTTCGAGCGATAACAATCAAGAAAGTATTGCAACGAAACTAGGTCATCGATTCTTGAACTTGCTAGGGTTTACAAAACTCGTAGGACTTAAAAATCGTAGTAAGATTTGTTACATCATCATTCTACAATCGTCTCGACTCCTTTACGAGCGGAGTTTTACTCAAACATCACAACAAGAACAACAATTACAAATTGAGATCTAATCATGATGCAAGAATTAAAAGAAAGCAAGATTAAAGAAATTCACCTTTTATTTATATCAACAATTTCATTACATTCGCTCAAGAACTACAAGAGGAAGAATTCGATCGTCGATTTGGCTTCGCTCGTCTCCGTGGGTCGCGGATCGGCTTGGATCACTTGCCCGATTGAAGATCGGCTCGGCTCCTAAAAGGTTGAAGGCTTCTCGCTTGATTGGTACTCAAGATCTTGAATTTGGAGTGGAATTAAGGTTAGGGTTTCGTACAAGCCTTGTCACTAGACTTGTGGAAGAAGATGAAGAAAGAGGATGATGAGAGAAGACTAACTAATGATTAATGAACAACCTCAACCCTTAGATCTAGGTTCCTATTTATAGCCATCTAAACCCTAGATCTAGGATTTCAAATTCTAAGTTTCCCTCCTAAAGTTTGTTGAGGAAATTTGAATTTCCCTCCAAAAGTTAGTTAGAGGAGAAGCTTCTAGATGTGATTAGTTAGGAGGGAGCTTCTAGAAGAGGTTAGTTAGGAGCTTAATTAGGATTAGCCTTGCTTAATGATCTTTGCTGATCTGGCAGTAGCTTCTGGAGAATTCTGGAATTTGACATGTCTTTCTGAGCTTCTGGGAGTGAGATAGAAATTATGCCCTAAAAATAAACTGCTGACGTGGCAAGAGTGCGGCGGATCCGCGGCGCAAGCAAGCTCCCGCCGCGGATCCGCGGCTCTTTGGGGGAGTTGGAGCTTGGGCTCTCTGGTGCTTGTTTGGGTTGATGTATGGGCCTTTGTTTGATATATAGAATTATATAATTCCTTCTGAATTGCTACCAGATCTGAAATGATTGAGTTGGCGTAATGTTTGATCAGCTAAATAACAATTTTGGCCTGTCTCCTGGATTTTCCTGCACAAATCTCGAAACAAGTATTGCGCAAATACAGAAATGATGCGATGCCATGAAATGCGGTTAATTTCCATTAAAGTGTCGGTTTAAAAGTCTAATACATGAAATCTGATATTTTACGACTGATTTGCTAATATGTGAAATATGAATACCGAACACTTCTAAATGAGTGCAAATGTTAGGGAAATTGCCGTGTTAAAAATACATTATTTTTGACTGATCAAATACCCCCAAACTTAATTTCGATCGTCTCGAGCGAATGTTTTATTAAAAAGAGAAGGAGAAAATAAAGAAAGAGAAAAACTATCTAGCACACTTTCGTAGGCAACACGATTGCACTGAGCACGTGTAACAAGCCTTTAAACCTCTAGGTGTCCCTAGTAGGAGGAGTGTTGTCTCCTGAGGGTTTTCAGCGGATTGCACCCACAAAATCCAATAATAAAAGCAAGATCATGAATATTAAATTTAAAGAAAAGAATCGTAAAAGAAAGACTTTGAAAATTAGGGTTTCCAACTAAGCTATCTTTTCGGTTGTCATGAGCCCTATCTTAATGGTCATGAAAAGATGTTAGAAATCACGTCCTCCCTCAATAAAACATCGTCTTATTCTTCATTCCTATCTTTATTCCAAACATCGATTATATAACCCTGCGTGTGTGTAAAGAACATCCCTACACCCGGAGAATTCAATTCAAGCTATCATACTCGTGCCCATCAGCCTCAGTACTTTTTAATTAATGAATATTTAGATGAGATTGCTCACACACTTTCATGCGACCGTTAATACTTCTTGAGGTACTAACCGACCGATTACTCATGTGTTTGCTTATTTGGTATATTTTCCTCGTCTTACGCCACCTCAGGCATAGCAGTGACTCCCAGACCAGTTGGCCTTAGGGCACTAGGTGAAGAAGCACCCTCGCTATACATTTTTTTATTGCCCTTGGTGATAACAAAACCAGTGTCCATTTTTCTCACCGTTTTATATTTTTTCATTTTCATTTTTTTTCTTTTTATTTCCTTCATACTTTTGGCTTTAAGACAAGAGCATTTCAAGGTATCCTCTACTATCCCAGGCTTCAAGATGTGTGTAAGTGCGAATAGCAGGGTATCAACGTTCAAAATGTTTGGCTTCCAGAATAGAAACTATTTTTCGGACTTATTTTTATCCTCAGATTAGTGACGTCCTTCATCTTACTAACCCTTGGGACAACGGCTCATAACTACTTATTACTAGTTCGTATAAGAAAACTTCTATTTTTCTTAGTTTTCTTAAATTTTTCTAATCTCATGGATGTAATTTTTCACTATCTAATCTTTTATTATCTTATTTATATACAAAAAATATTTTTATATTTTGAATTTTTTTTTTTATAGGTTTTCAAAAAATGTTTTGTGCTTATGCAAAGTGATATGCAAATGATGCGAAAATAAGCACAAACCTCCCCCAAACTTGTTTTCAACAGTGTCCTCACTGTTGCCTTCCGTTAAATCTCGAAAAAACCTGTAAGCTTGGGAGGATTTATTAGCGGGGGCAAAATATATAAGTGAAGAACCTCCCCCAAACTTATTTTTTTTGCTCAACATTTTGTAAAAATTTTCTTTTCAAGAGCCAGATAATGTACCCCCCCAAACTTGAGTTATGCAATGTTAAGCTTTTAAAATCACAAGTGGGGGTCAAAAATCATTGGTCGATGCCAAGCTTTGCAAAGACCAAATGTTAAAACCAACCATTCAAAAATTTTATCAATGCAGTGCTCTGGTTGGTGGAAGAAGAAGTGGGGAAAGGTTAAGTGGTGGAATAGAATGTGTGTGCGTCTCATTTTGGAGAGACGATACAGTGAATGTGATGGATTATTCGCATTCTTTTTACAAGTCAAAAGAAGGGGTGGAGGTTCAATTTCATTGATTGGGAGATGATTCATCTTAACACCCGTGTCATTCAAAAATGCGAGTTCATCAGCGAAGATCTCCTTAAAAGTTCCATTAATACCCCGATGAATAATGTCATCACAAAGTGCGGGGTGATCTTCAGACTCTAAAAGCAGTTCATAATCAGTGTTATTTGTTGACCCGGACATCTCGGTGGAAGAGTCCGTATGTGTATGATACATAATTGGGTCAAACAATAACGTATAAAAAGAGTCTAGATCAATATCAGGAGGATCATCTAATTCGCTGCTGTCGACATCCATTAAGTCGACAGAACATACCTGAGCAATAGGTTCGGAGGGTACACTTCCCAACTTGTAAATGTTCAGCTTTATTGACCTATTCCCGAAAGATAGGGTCATAGAACCGTTACGACAGTTGATTATTGCATTGGAAGTGGCCAAAAAGGGGCGACCTAAAATCACCGGAATTTGATTCCGTGGGTTCGCTACAGGCTGTGTATCAAGTACAATAAAATCCACAGGGAATACAAATTCCCCGATTTTTATTAACACATCCTCCAGTTCACCCCTAGGTTTGGTGATTGATCGGTCAGCCATCTGGAGAGTTATGCTCGAGGGCTTTAACACTCCGATACCTAGTTGCTCGTATACCGAGTAAGGAAGTAAGTTAACACTAGCGCCAAGGTCAAGTAACGCACGGTTGATGTGTTTCTCCCCAATAAAAATGGAAATAGTAGGACAGCCAGGGTCCTTACGTTTCCGTGGTAATTGTTGGGGAAAAGCCGTGTCTACAGTACCCGACATGAAGATTTTTTTAGGCACTTGAGTCTTCCTCTTCCTAGTGCACAAGTTCTTAAGAGTTTTTGCATAGGACGGAACTTGTTGAATAGCATCTAGGAGAGGGATGTTGATATTAACTTCCTTAAACATGTCCACAATCTTCTCCATTTGGGCATCATGTTTCTTGGGCCTCAACCTATTTGGAAATGGAGCTCTATTAATAAGTATTGGGTCTAACATTTGTAGAGAAGTTTGTGGGGGTGGAAAAGATGAGGTGGGTGGAGGGTTCGAGCCTTTGGGAACACGGAGAATAGGCTCGGAAGAAGAAGGTAAGTTAGACGAAATAGGGTAAGAAATAGAAGTGTGAGTGGAAGTGGAAGTTGAAGCCGGGGTGTTAATGATCAATTCATCATTATCAATTTGTTCACCCAAATGATTGTCTAGCACTCTTCCAGATCTCAACGTTGTAAAAGCGTCCATATTAGTGCAATGTGAAGGTCTAGGATCAGGTACGGGTTGAGATGGAAGATTCCCTTCTTCTCTAGCACTTATTTCGGCTGTTATTCGTTCAGTTTGAGCTTCCATTGATTTGATATTCTCATTTTGAGTGAGAATGATCTTTATCATATTATCGATGGAAGATTGAAAACTTGCCGACTCTTGGATGGATTGTTTCATGAAAGTAACCGAGGTTTGCACCAGTGCAGAGATATTATCAGTACCGGCCAATTGCAAAGAGTTTTCATGTAGTGCAAAAGTGTTGGCAGGATTTTGAAAATTTTGCGGTTGGAAGGGGTGCTGACTAAATTGAAGTGGTGGTTGCTGTTGTGGTGGAGGGACCCTTTGAAAATTGTTTAGGATTGGAACCGTGTTTTGAGATTGTGATTGGCTCCAAGAAAAGTTCGGGTGATTCCTCCAATCTTGATTATATGAGGAAGAAGAGGGATAGTTTCCAGGTCTTTGCTGAAGTGAAGTATTAGTGTGACCTTGAAACGGTACATTCAAAGGACATTCTTCCGTCAAATGTGAAGGGTTTGAACAGCAGCCACACACGGTTTTGGGAAATGTGGATTGGTTTAGGGAGGCTGAAGAGATTTTATTTTCTATAGCGTCAAGTTTCCTTTGTATTGCGGCCATTTCGGCTTTCAAGGTGACGGAAACATCGAGCTGATTGACATCTTCTCTAGGTGGTGGTGGTCTAACACTTTCCCATTGTGATGTGTTTTGAGCTAAATCTTCTAAGTATTTCTAAGCTTCACCATCATCTTTAGATAGGAATTGGCAATGACACATGGTTTCAAGCATCTGTCTAGTAGTGAGATCAATACCTTCATAGATAATTCGACACAAATCCCATCTGGAGATTCCGTGATGAGGGCATTGGATAAGAAGATCCTTGAACCGTTCAAAGCATTTCCAAAATGGTTCATTGGGAAGTTGGGTAAATTTAGAGATTTTGCTCCGAACACGGGCGGTCTTGTGATTGGGATAAAATTTCTTAAGGAATGCTGCAACGAATTCGTCCCATGTTGAAATAGAATGTGCGGGTGTGATGTAAAGCCACTTCTCGGCTAAATCGCACAAAGTGAATGGGAGAAGACGTAAACGCAGAGCATCCAAAGACAGTTGTGAATTCCCCATCAAAGCACATACGTTTTCAAATTTGGAAATAAACATGTATGCGTTTTCAGAATCAAGACCATGAAATTTGGGTAATAGTTTGATGAATTGGGGGTTGATTTCAAAATTTTCCCTGATGGAAGGTGGTATAGAAAGACAGGTGGGAAGGGCAACACGTGTAGGATAGCATCTCTCTTGGAGAGAAATGCGTGGAAGATTCTGCGCACCTGCGGGCGGTGGCAGAATAGTGTTAAAGTTTGATGGATTTGGGTCTATCGCGGGTGTGGTGGGTGGTGGGGGAGAAGACGAAGAATTACCGACTCTGGGGTCGATAAAAGAAACGCGGACAAGACGGGAAATGGAATCCCGTGTCCAGCCTAACATTGTGCTAAATGGTTGTAGCACAAGTGGCAGCGTTGGTATAATTAGAGGAAATGAAGTGTTGGTGTTTGTTTTGAAAAATGATACGGATTTTTGAAAAATGATGCGATCACAACAAATGCAACAAGCAAAACCCTAAAATCTAGTGGTCACCTAGGTAAGACTCTAGACCGCTCCTAACTGCCAAAAGACAAGTCGCAGGATAGAATCCTCCACTGCCTCTTTGTTCCCCTGTGGCCGGATAAGTGCCAGGTAAGTGGGAAGGTACTCCACTACGTAAGTAGTGGGCCTAATTAATAACCACTAGCCTTAGAAACACTCGCCTTAGGCACCACAGGAAAACGCGGATAAGCAATGAATTACCCACGGCCTTCTCTTGTCCTAATTGAGCGCGACGGTCCTTAGAGTCATCTCTAGATATTTTTTAGTTAATGTGGGTCAATGCGGATGCAAGTTTTGCGATTTTCGGGGCCTAGGAAGGGTAATGAACTCCCCACCTAATTTGGATTTGGTCGTGCCCCTTAATTTCCGTATTAATATGCAAACAACCAAAAATCAAAAACACGCACAAATTTTTATTTTGCTTTTGTGGCGCAGCGATTAATTGCAAAGAAACCTGCAGCAAAGTGTTAATTGGAGTAGACAGAGAAGAAGATAAGAAAGATAGAAAGTTACAGAGGAATTTTGGTGCAGTGAAGAAATAGGAATGGCGCGGAACCGCCGCAAAACTCGACTTAGGCCGCGGAAGCGCCGCAAGTTGAAGAGATCACTGCTTCAAAATTTGTGGTACTGTTCCTATTGAGCTTCTCAGCTCTCTGGAATATTCACAAAAATTTTATCCAAGCTCCAATGATTCCAGATTTCCTCGCAATTAAATCACAACACACGTATTAGTGTTTGCACGAATTTTGATCACAAAATTTAGATGGAATAAAATTTTCAACTCAAATTTCAAAATACGAACAATTAGCGCACTATCCCCGGCAACGGCGCCATTTTGATTGATCGTTTTCCTGTTGTGTAGTATGAATCAATTCAAAAGGTCCCCGGCAACGGCGCCATTTGATTGATCATTTCTTTGTGTGTCGGTAATTAGAAAATGTATAGAATCACAACCAAAGAATTATTTGACCGCAATCAACTACGGTGTCGGATTGTAGATTGTAAGTGAGTGCGGATCGTCCTCAGGGAAAGTGTAATCGTTCGTCTTTTGAATTAGATGAGTTGAAACTTTAATGAAAAGAAAACAAAACAATTCATGATTTAAAATTGAATTTCAAGAATTAGAAAAATCTAGATCTAATAACAAGAAAAAGATAGAATCAAGAATTGATAGTTTGTTGATTTTTTTCAAACCAAATATCAAGAATCGAAATGAGGCTCGTAGGAATCAATCGGATCTATAGATGTGATGTAATCTTACAATGACGTATTCTTATCCTTCGATGAATTGATACTAGATCGATGATGATCTACAAGAATTAGGGATTTCTTGTGAAACTAGGGTTTCATCTCATCCCTTGTTTTTTCGTCGATATCATTCACATTCTAGCCTCTAGTAAATTCAAGAAACGATCGTAGATCCCTAATTTCGAGCGATAACAATCAAGAAAGTATTGCAACAAAACTAGGTCATCGATTCTTGAACTTGCTAGGGTTTACAAAACTCGTAGGACTTAAAAATCGTAGTAAGATTTGTTACATCATCATTCTACAATCGTCTCGACTCCTTTACGAGCGGAGTTTTACTCAAACATCACAACAAGAACAACAATTACAAATTGAGATCTAATCATGATGCAAGAATTAAAAGAAAGCAAAATTAAAGAAATTCACCTTTTATTTATATCAACAATTTCATTACATTCGCTCAAGAACTACAAGAGGAAGAATTCGATCGTCGATTTGGCTTCGCTCGTCTCCGTGGGTCGCGGATCGGCTTGGATCACTTGCCCGATTGAAGATCGGCTCGGCTCCTAAAAGGTTGAAGGCTTCTCGCTTGATTGGTACTCAAGATCTTGAATTTGGAGTGGAATTAGGGTTAGGGTTTCGCACAAGCCTTGTCACTAGACTTGTGGAAGAAGATGAAGAAAGAGGATGATGAGAGAAGACTAACTAATGATTAATGAACAACCTCAACTCTTAGATCTAGGTTCCTATTTATAGCCATCTAAACCCTAGATCTAGGATTTCAAATTCTAAGTTTCCCTCCTAAAGTTTGTTGAGGAAATTTGAATTTCCCTCCAAAAGTTAGTTAGAGGAGAAGCTTCTAGATGTGATTAGTTAGGAGGGAGCTTCTAGAAGAGGTTAGTTAGGAGCTTAATTAGGATTAGCCTTGCTTAATGATCTTTGCTGATCTGGCAGTAGCTTCTGGAGAATTCTGGAATTTGACATGTCTTTCTGAGCTTCTGGGAGTGAGATAGAAATTATGCCCTAAAAATAAACTGCTGACGTGGCAAGAGTGCGGCGGATCCGCGGCGCAAGCAAGCTCCCGCCGCGGATCCGCGGCTCTTTGGGGGAGTTGGAGCTTGGGCTCTCTGGTGCTTGTTTGGGCTGATGTATGGGCCTTTGTTTGATATATAGAATTGTATAATTCCTTCTGAATTACTACCAGATCTGAAATGATTGAGTTGGCGTAATGTTTGATCAGCTAAATAACAATTTTGGCCTGTCTCCTGGATTTTCCTGCACAAATCTCGAAACAAGTGTTGCGCAAATACAGAAATGATGCGATGCCATGAAATGCGGTTAATTTCCCTTAAAGTGTCGGTTTAAAAGTCTAATACATGAAATCTGATATTTTACGACTGATTTGCTAATATGTGAAATATGAATACCGAACACTTCTAAATGAGTGCAAATGTTAGGGAAATTGTCGTGTTAAAAATACATTATTTTCGACTGATCAACTCCTAAGTGCGTTTTCTCTTGAGAATCGTAAGGATCCCACAAGAGAATTTTCTTTATGCGTAGGGACACTAGTTTCCCCGTGGGTCGAGACAAATCGAGAGATTCTCGCAAAGACACAGATTTCCTTAAGGGTCGAAACGAATCGAGGGGTTCTCGCCAAGGACGCTGATTTCCCTGAATCGAGGTTTTTGCCAAGGACACTGATTTCCCTGGGGTTGAGACGAATCGAGAGCTTCCTGCAAAGACATTGATTTCCTTGCGGGTCGACGCGAATCGAGGTTCTCCCCAAGGACACTGATTTCCCTGAATCAAGATTTTTGCCAAGGACACTGATTTCCCTGGGGATTGAGACGAATCGAGGTATTCCTGCAAAGACACTGATTTCTCTGCAGGTCGGTGCGAATCAAGATGTTCTCATTGTTTCCCCCAATCAGAGCAAAGATATGTTCAAATTCCAAGACTGGAAATGAAGCGACGCTTCTGCATCCCCCAATCAGAGCAAAGCTCTGTTCAAGTTCCAAGACTGGAAATGAAGCGACGCTTCTGCATCCCCCAATCAGAGCAAAGCTCTGTTTAGAAATTTAAGAGTTAAAAATTGAAGCAACGCTTCAGATCCCGCGCTCTGCGCTGCGCGCCACGTGTCTAACATAGATGCGCTGGCGCAGTTGCGCTACTCGCCACGTGTCTGCGCCAGCGCAATTGCGCTGCGCCCTGCACTGCGCGCCACGTGTCGAGCGCAAGTGCGCTAGCGCAAGGCGCGCCGCGTGCCACGTGTCAAAAAACGAATGCGCTAGGGCTAGCGCAATTGCGCTGCGCACCCCAAATTAGAGCAAAGCTCTGTTTCTAAGATTGGAAAGCGAAGCAACGCTTCATGATTATGCAGCGCATAAACATCTTACAGAGGAATAACAAAGAATTACAAACAAGAGAACACTTAACAGATAATAAAATACTAAATTAAAACATCTTTTTATTATTATTATTATTACATTTAAAAAAGATCACCAAACAAGGGATCAGTGGCACATGGGTTAACAAAACAATAAACAAAATTCTCTAACTCCCTCGTCGCCTTCTCCAGCACATCAAAACGTTGATTTTCACGAGGAGTGGCTCCCCACCGATTGGCGCCATGTTCATCCGCAAAAGTAGACATGATAGCCCGCCGGGCTCTTATCTGGCTCAACAAGTGAACCGAGCAGTCTTTCAGAGCCTGAGTAATCAGGCACGCCTCATGGAAACACTCGAGCTTATCCTCAGCCGCATCGAGTATCGCCAGGGTCATCTCCGCTGGGTGAGGGGGAAGATCGGCGGGCACAGACGCAAGGATCATCCAAAGCCAAATGGAGTGTGGGGGAAGAGGGGACCCCACACGAGTCAAAAGATCGTGCAGCGCAGCGTCGCACTGCTTATCCGTGAGAGAAGGATCCACCAAGCGTGCAGCAAAGCGAGGAACAAGGTCCTGAATGGGCACTTCCCACGGCTGTCTACGAGCATGGGGACGGTTACAAGCCATAGTTGAGAAAGTTCTTTGGGGATGAGAAAAGGAAGAAGCTTTGCTTCAAGTTATAAAGACGAAGCACAGAAAATTTTGTGCACAATGGAACTATTTCCAAGATTGAGAAATGAAAGATTCTCGGGAATATAAGTTTGGCTTAAAAAGGAAGGTGAAAAGATATCTCTGTTGAAGCAACGCTTCGGATCCAGCGCTCTGCTGAAGCAACGCTTCAGATCCAGCGCTCTGCGCTGCGCGCCACGTGTCAAGCACGGGTGCGCTAGCGCAGTTGCGCTGCGCTCTGCGTGTCTAACGTAAGTGCGCCAGCGCTGGAATTAAAAATTCCCACCATTGGATCAAGTGATCTGATAATGATGGTAAATCATTAATTAACCAGAATTAAATTCTATTAAGGAAAGATTTCTCGAAATCTTTCCAAATAACAAGATTGTGCTTTAAGCACCGCTGGATCAATAATCCAATGGTAAATAATGAATTACCAAAAAACAGAACAAATTCTGCATGGAAAGATTTTCCAATCTTGTTAAAAACAAGAAGATTGCCTTCTGTAAAACAGAAGCCCAAGGATCAAAGATCCAATGGTGGGGAAACATCCCAAAATCAATCAGAGAAAGATCTCTTTAACTGATTTAACAAATCAATTGGTTCTATATAAAAGCCCCAAGACTTCAAGTCTGGAGAGACAGAACAACGATAGAAAAAACCCTCTGCAAACTTAGAGAAGAACTGAAAAAAAAAAAAAGGCAAGCTTTTGAAGAAAGAAGACCATTTCTTCATTTTTAAAGGTAAAACAATTAATTTTTGAATAATAGAGATGAAATCATCTCGAAAAAAGAAGAAACATCTTCTAAAAAGATCTTAGATCTATAAAAAATACCAAGGTCTTTGATTAAACATAAAGGATTAAAAGATCCAATCCTTAAAATATATAAAAAAATAAGTATTGTACTTCACTCACAGATCTTCTGATCCACAAAGGCAGAGCCTTTTAATAAAAACAAGAACTTTTGTTATTGAATCTTGAGGTAAAACCTCCATTAAGAAGAACATAAAAGTTGTTCTTTGATCTTAAATCTGATCTGATGCGCTTTGCGCTACTGGAAAGTGCTTTGCACTCATGGACTGCGCCTTTGCACTCCTTGGACCGGCGCTCAGCGTCAAAACATGCCACGTGTCAACCACAGACACAGCTTGCGCTTTGCGCTCTTGAAAACAGCGCACTGCGCTCTTGGGTTGCCGCTCAGCGCCAAGCGCGCCACGTGTCACTCACTGACGCACCCATAAACTGGCGCAGTGCGCTCATAAATTTAAAGCGCAGTGCGCTAACAAACTAGCGCTTAGCACTAAGCGACACGTGTCACTCTCATGTGCGCTTGCGCAATGCGCTCTTTAATTGGCGCAAAGCGCCTGATGGGCCACGTGGCGCGCTATCAGAACATACTTTGTTCTGATGAATGCTATGCATTCAATACCAGAAAAAATGTTAGAGCCCAATGCTTGGCATTATTAAAAGGGCAGAGCCCAAATAAAAGCCTAGCAGGCAGAACAACAATGAAATGTTAAACATTTTTTTTAACTGAACTTAGCCCAATTCTGGCAATAAGTCCTCAATTTAAATTGAACTGAGCCTATCTGCTCTTCCAATCAATTTACACCCGGTTCGAGGGTACATCTCTTCACTCCTTTGATATTTGTCGTTGTAATTCCTCAACGTCTTCAAAGAGGTGACGGGTCCCGGCAACCATACATTTTACGGACTGTGGGGTCCTTAAACTCATGGACTATGATGTCCTTAATCTCGACTGTGATGTCTTAAAACTAACGTCGGACTGTGGAGTCCTTAAATCCACGGACTATGATGTCCTTAACCTTGACCGTGATGTCTTAAAACTAACACCGGACTGTGGGGTCCTTAAACTCATGGACTATGATGTCCTTAACCTCGACCGTGATGTCTTAAAACTAACACCGGACTGTGTGGTCCTTAAACTCATGGACTATGATGTCCTTAACCTCGACCGTGATGTCTTAAAACTAACATCGGACTGTGGAGTCCTTAAATCCACGGACTATGATGTCCTTAACCTCGACCGTGATGTCTTAAAACTAACACCGGACTGTGGGGTCCTTAAACTCATGGACTATGATGTCCTTAACCTCGACCGTGTTATCTTAAAACTAACACTGGACTGTGAGGTCCTTAAACTCATGGATTATGATATCCTTAACCTCGAACGCGATGTCTTAAAACTAACATTGGACCGCAATGTCCTTAAACTAATTATCGACCGCAACGTCATTAAACTAAACAATAGAGCCCGATTGCTCTTTTGTTGGATCTAAACGATCCCGTTAAGTTGATCTTAATCTAAAATTAGACTAACGTATCCTTAACAAACGTTTTAGTTGATCTTAGTCTCAAATGAGACTAACGTATCCTTAAACCTAAACCCCCTAAATCCAAATCTAAGAAAGATACGGATTTGGACTAGTCCACGCCCTACGGGCGACAACATAACTTAGTCTCCGTATACAATCCATGGGCAACCACAAACAAAACAAACACCTACGACACGAAGTGACCATCTGGAGAAGGAGAAAGTTGTTACCGCGATGCGGTAGAGTAATTAACTGCAGGGGATTGCGCCTGCAGGGAAGAGCGTCCCCACAATCAAAACCCCCTCAAACGAGGGGGGATCTGACGAAGTATTCTATATCGGTTGCATCCGTTTAAACCTTCGATACATGGTGTCATAAATCAACTTGGCATCTTCGGAGAGGTGGACGGATAACACTAATTAGCATCTGCCCCGAATTTCAGGCAAGACGGACTTGCGCGGTCGCGTCTCCGTGATTCGGAGGGGAACGGATTCTGGCACGCCCGGTGGGACCTTTTCCTCTTTCCACTCCACACTTCGTGTGTCGTGTTCGCGAACGAATCACGGTTTGCTAATGGTTGCCCTTGGGTTCGAGGTACTAAGATTTGGCGTTTTGCTTGGTGCAGAAAGCAAAGATCAATGGTGTTCACCTGCCCAAAGTGTTCCATATGCAAGTGCAACCCACGCCCTGCCTCAACTGGGGGCATAACCTACGGGCCCCAAGCGGCTTCCCTGTTCAACGATGCCCGTGGAAGAGGTTACTCAAGCCACCACAGAGTTGTTTTTTGGGTCCATGCTCCCGCCAGCAAACTTCACCACTCCCGTGCCAGTACCAGAAGCTCCCAAGAAGTCGGTCTTTGATCGGCGTACAGCTGCTGCGGCCCCTCTCAACGGGTCATCCAGCACCGGCGCCTCGGTCTTCTCCAGATTGGGCCAAAATTCTTATGGGCCCACAATGAAACTTGCAATCCCAGAGAAGGTTATTCCGAAGAGAGTAACCAACCCTGCTCCCGAAGTCGTCAAGGCAGCTTCTCCTGCTAAGGGGTCGGTCTTTACAAGACCGACCGTCCCAACTCCCACTCCCGCTCCTGCTACTCAAAGGACATCAGTTTTTAACAGGCTGACGCCAGCAACAGCCCTTCACCTGAACAGGGGGAAAGACAAAGCCATCCCCATCACCGAGCCAACTCCATCAACTCAACACGCTCGATGTCGTCACTGGCACTGGGTAAGGAAGGCCGGGGGCAACTCCCCCTCTGGGCTAACCCCACCAATCCCAATGGCCGAAATTATTGTTGTTGTTCCAACCGGGAACAGCTTCGAGCTGCTGAATAAGGTGCGCATGAATTCTCCCACCGCCGTACTGAAAAGATCTCCTCCTCCAGTGGAGAATGTTGCAAAAACAAAGCCAGAACAGTCCCCTCAGTGGCTGTCCTCTAAAATCTATAAGGTCTGGCGTCAAGTCCAAGACTCGGTGAGTGATCCAAATTTCTCCCGCCGACAGAAAATGGGCAAAGGTTCAACAAGAAGAAAGCCATCCTGCCAAGCTATGAAAATTTATCTGGGTGCCCACTGCGACGGCCCTCTCAACTTCGACCGCTCATGAGAAGAGAAGGTCGGAGAAGATCCCCATGCCTGCGACAAATGTCAAAGGCACCGAGCCCAAACGCCCTAAGTCTGGGGGCATGGTGGTGCATACTATTTACATGGTATCCGGGAAGGAGGATAGCCGCACTTCTACGGGCCACCGACCACTCACCCGATCCATCACAAGAGCTCAGGAACAGCAACAACAGAAGCTTCAGGAGATGCTGACTGCCATGGCCGCACTCACCGGGCTAAAAGAAAGCCCGGAGGCGTCATCGGAACAACGTCATGAACACGAGACTGATGCTGAATTCGTTCGGAGAATGCTTGAAAAGAAGGACAAGGAGGCTGCGGAACAAGCGGCCAATATAAAGCAAATGGCTCTTCTGTTCCAAGACATGGTGGGTATGATGATCCAGCAGGACCCTCCAGCTGAAGATCCTCCGATTATTCTTGAAGATGGCAGAGGAGAAACGTCGAATCCCCTGCCGGCTCTTTCAACAGCCAAGGAGGAAACCATTTCTAAGGCCGCCCTGGATGATTATATTGCTCAACAAATACGAGTTCACCAGGCAAATGAAGCGGCCGGCCAAGTCGTCAAAACTGGGCGACCATATCCGGGTTGGTATGATCAGATAAAATACCCGCCGGGCTATACGATCCCGAAATTCCACGTGTACAAGGGGATGGGCAATCCCCACCAGCACGTTGCCCAGTTCAGAGCTCTGTGCGGCAACACCGGGGGCGATGATAAGCTTTTGCTTCGCCAATTCGTCGGCAGCTTATCAGAGACGGCGTTTGAATGGTACTCCGAACTACCAAACGACTCCGTCAAAACTTTCGCAGAAATGGAGTTATTGTTCACCCAGCGATTTGCGAGCGCAAGTGAACGCACCCCAATAACGGCATTGATCAATGCCAGGGTGAAGCCGGGCGAGACGTGGGTTCAGTACGCAATCCGATGGCGGAATCTGTGATCGAAGTGCGAACAACGCATCGAAGAAGCACTAGCGGTAGGCATGTTCGTGGGCACTCTAGACCCTCATGCAACTATTTCACAGTTCATGATGTTCTTCAAACCGACCACGTTCCAGGCCTTAATCGATAAGTTAGCCCAGATGGATCAGATGGGTTATAGACCGTCTCCCCTGAAACCAGAACCGCGGAACGAAAAGGGTAAAGGGAAGGCGATCTTCGTTGCGAACACCCAACAGCAGCCCAGTGCTCCAAGACTAACGGATCAACTGGAGGAGAGACGAAGCTATTACAATGAGAAAATGAAGCGTCCTTACTCATTCCCACGGGACAATACGAAGAGGCTGTTCGAGCTGGTGGTACGCAACAGGCTTATCAACTTGCTAAATCCAAGACGACCATCGCAACCCAGCGAAGTGAAAATCCCAATTACTGCCCTTACCACCAAACGGTAAGCCACCCGATCAAAGATTGCTTCGTCTTTAAGGGATGGATCGAGGATTAGTACCTACAAGACAAGTTTACGTTGTCTGAGAAGTGGAAAGTAAACCCACCACAACCGCACACTCCTAAGAACACGGACACACCGGGGGCAACGTGCTCTTTTGTTGAAGAAGTCCCATGGGAGGTCGTGCTTTCAGCCAAAACCAAAAGGATGCTGAATGATCTCCAGACATGCCCGGTGATTAGGTGGAAGAACCCGCAGGAACCCCAGATCATCGAAGGGATGCTGAAGCCGCGTCCAACTCCAAAGATTGGTGGTGATAGCCAAAGTGCTCATATCCAGCCGTCAAAATCTTCGGAAAAAAAGAAGAAATCCAAGAAGCCCGTGAATCCTGGCAATAAGCGCATGGACTTACAGAAGCAGATTGACGCGCTGGAAGAGTACAACCAGAAGGCGCGAACCCCAATCATGCTTCAAGAGTTCCTCGACCACGTCCTTGAGGACGAAGATGATGGAGAAGACTTGTCAAATGGATCTGAGGATTACGTAGCAAGTTGCCATGTGATCTCTCATTCATCGCTAAACAATGAAGAAGCTCCCTGCACAGAGAGACTGGGGGAAGGTCCCGAGCCAGAACTTCTATGTCCGTCAGACGAAATGATCGACGCCTTCCTGAATGAGATTCATCTGAAAAGTAAAGCCAATCGGGAGCGTGAGATGTCCATATTTGAAAGAGCCAAACGTCGGCGAATGGACGAAAGAGGCGAGGCACTCCCGCCGAATCAAGGAACATCCGTCGCAGATAAAAACAAGTTCAGGACGAGGAAAAGGTTTGCTAAAGCCATATCAATGGGAATGAAGCTACCACCCTCTGAAGGAAACACTCCTGGTGAAACAGAAACACATCCTAGTTACTGCTTATATCATCGAAAGATTTCGCACCCTACCGATGAGTGCGACGCTTTTAAAAAATGGTGACAGGGATATGTTGCTCACCGGCAACATTTTAAGCGGATGAAACGCAAAACTCGTCGGGAGCAAAGAAGTGTGACCGAGGAGCATAAAAGAACTACCGGTAACTGTCGCATGGTCAACGCCGGAGGATCGCAGGTTCTCACCTTTGGGAGCGACTCTGACAAGGAAATGGCTCTAGGCCCTCTATTTAAAGAATCCACCTTGGGGAAGGAGGAAGAACCGAGGGCCTGCGAAAATATTCAGCTGCGCAATCGCACGCTTCCAGAAAAGAATCTCGGATCCATGAGTAGAAAAGATAAGGGAAAAGAAAAGGCCTCTGAGGATATCGCTCTGGATGACCAAGTCATGAAAGAGCTGACTGCCAAGGACCCGCCAAAGAAGAACAAGGTGGACTACAACGTTCTGGCACACTTGAGGAAGTTACCCTCGCAACTCAGCATTCTCGACGCCCTTTTACTATCCAAAGAAGCGAGAGATTCATTGGTCAAGGCACTACAAGAGCCAGAGCAATTCCAAGCTTTTCTCACCGAAGAAAAGATGAAGGACGAGCTGGAGGAAGTACACACAACCGATATCACCTTCGGCGACGAAGACCTCCCCCTTGGGACGTGCGAGCACAACCATCCCCTCTATGTCTCAGGATGCTGCCACGATATAAAGATTGGCAAAATCCTGATCGACAATGGGTCTTCCGTCAATCTCTTCAACGTGCGAGTGTTGAAGGAAATTTGCATGAGCGTCCAACATTTCGCTCGTGATAAAATCACCATCTCTGGTTTTGAATCCCAATCTCGTGATAAAATCACCATCTCGGGTCTGTGATATTGACATTACGATTCGGGATACTTGTCACGGATATTAAATTTCATGTCATTGAGGCCAAGACATGCTATAACGCTTTGCTCGGCCGGCCTTGGTTACACGAGTACAACATCATCCCTTCTACACAACATCAGTGTATGAAATACTTTAAGGATGGTCTCGAGTATACCGTAACGGGAGAGCTGAACCCATTCTCCATGAACGAAGTCCGTAAGTACGAAGATGTAAAATACTTTTTGCCAGATTTCGAGGACACGGAGAGATGTCACAAACCGGAGAACAAAGATATCACCACCATTCCAGTCTTCGGGAGTGATACCGAAGAAGAGGAAGCGATAGTTTATTCAGGTCCACCCCAGCACAACAAGCCGGGACCGTCCGCTCCTATGTTGATCTTTGGCAGCGGCTCGGAAGATGAGGTCCATGCTACATTCTCCGCTCGGCCACCAATACAAGCATTCGCTGGTGATAATCAGAGTTTGCAAATTACAATGATTCCGCGGGAGCACTATAAAGATCTAGACGAACTTGAAGCTTATAGCGTGCAAGAGCTACAAACATTTTACGTCCCTCCCGGGCAAAAAGGTGAACAGGAAATCCTATTCTACCGATCCACGGAAACAAGAGTGGAGAAAGAAGTTTGGCATGGCACGGATTCTATACTTGACAGGCTACAACCCATCCGTCTGCCTAGATATTACACAGAAGGCTTGAAAAAGCTATTGAAGCGCCAAAGGATACCCTTCAAACAGACCGCTCAAAAAGCTAAGTTCTATGACAGGATCTGGAACGTTCCCGGAACTCAGCGCAAGTTGCCTAACGGGAGAATGGAAGCGATCGGGCTTGGATATGTTCGGTCCAAGAAATGGGAGCTACTCCGCGACTGCTATGTCGTACATGACTTTGATGAAGAAGGAGATGCTCAATGGGAGAATGCTAACCCTGAACCAGAAATAGCCCCCGACGTGAAAATGCCCAGTCCGTCGTTTGAAGAACAAATGGACAAGCTTATAAGGGAAGCGAGTCAAAAGGTTCGAGATGACCACAATCGCGAAATGGCCATCTATGAGAAAGCCAGGACGCAACGCCTCCTTCAACAGGCTGTGAAAAATGAAGATGCTCCTCCTTGCCAAACCGTTGTACAAAAGGCTCGACACAGAGGCCGAAACAAGTCAAAGAGTGAAAAAGGAGTTCGACAACGACAAAGTGGGACCAAGAAGTCACGCGATCGGGAATTGAGCGGTCTGGATTTTTCCTTTACGAAGAAGATGAGTCGAGCATACTCTTTTCCTCAAGACAAGACAAAGAAGATACTTGACCTCGCTATAAAACATCAAATGATCACCCTCCCGGAGTCTAAGCACCCCGATCAAGCAGGCGAAGTCTCTCACCCGGACTATTGCTCCTATCATAGGGCAATAGGACATCCTATTGAAGACTGTTTCACCTTCAAGAACTGGGTCGAAGATCAATATCAGCTTGGCAAATTCGCTCTATCCAGCAGTTGGAGGGTAACACCGCCGCAGAAGCATGAACCCAAATCCACGAGAGTAGACCCAGATCCACATCGGTCTTGGAAGCGAGCTCGTACTTGTCATATGATAACGATATCAAAAGAAGAACCCGAGAATATGGATGACCTCCCCTGGTGCTTCGAAAACAATGATGACGAGGTGATCTCAGAGTTTCCACTGGCGCCAAAAGAGCTGGAAGATGGAATACATACCACTGCAGATAACCTCAAGAAAATTGATTTGGGGACGACAATTGACCCGCGACCGATATTCGTCAGTGAGCTGCTATCTGAAGAAAGGGTGGCTGCGCTAAAAGACGTGCTTATGCAGCATAGAGATTGCTTCGCATGGAACTATTCCGAAATGCCGGGATTAGATCCAGAGATCGCTATGCACAAGTTGGCAATATCCTCGGACGTCAAGCTAATCAAACAAGCACCGAGAAGAATGCAGCTCGAGCTTGAAATGAGCATCAACGCCGAGGTCAAGAAGCTAATCGACTCTGGCTTCATCCAAGAGGTTCAGTATCCTGACTGGATCGCCAACATCGTCCTGGTGATGAAGAAGAATGGGACGGTGCGCATCTGCGTAGACTTTCGGGATCTCAATAAAGCCTGCCCGAAGGACGACTTTCCAGTACCGGTCACCGAGCTGATGATAGATAACACGTCCACTCATGAAGTTTTCTCCTTCATGGACGGCTCATCAGGATACAATCAGATAAAGATGCATCCCGAAGACCAGAAGCATACTGCTTTCTGGACCCCTTTGGGTATATTCTGCTACAAGGTGATGCCCTTCGGTCTAAAGAATGCCGGTGCCATCTATCAGAGGGCCATGACGAAGATCTTTGATGACCTCATACATGAAATTGTTGAGTGCTATATCGACGAACTCGTGGTGAAAAGCAAATCATACGAGGAACACCTCGACCATCTGAAGATCGTATTTCAACGCCTTCGGCAATACAACTTGAAGACGAACCCTCTCAAATGCGCGTTTGGGGTGTCCTCATGAAAATTCCTAGGATTCATCGTCCGACACCGAGGTATCGAGATAGATCCGTCAAAGATCAAGGCGATCATGGAGATGCCCCCGCTAAGAACTCTCAAGCAATTACGGTCTCTCCAAGGGAAGCTCGCGTACATCCGGCGATTTATAGCCAATCTCTCTGGCAAGTCTCGCCCTTACAGCCACCTGATGAAGAAGGGAACCCCGTTCGTTTGGGATCACAAATGCCAAGGCGCGCTGGACGAAATCAAGCAGTATCTGCAGAACCCGCCAGTGCTGGCTGCTCCGGTCAAAGGAAAGCCCCTTATTCTTTATACAACAGCCCTCGAAGGCTCCTTAGGCGTATTATGGGCACAAGAAAACGACCAAGGGAAAGAAAGAGCTCTCTATTACTTGAGTCGAGTTCTGCTGGAGGCAGAAAGCAATTACTCTCCCATCGAAAAACACTGCCTGGCACTGATCTTCGCGATAACGAAACTTAGGCACTATGCATTGGCGCATGAAGTCCGTCTCATATCGAAGGTGGATCCTCTCAAATATTTGATGTCAAAAGCCATATTGACAGGGCGTCTCGCTAAATGGGCCTTGCTCTTGATGGAGTTCTCAATAACTTACCAGCCTCTTAAGGCAGTGAAAGGCCAGGCCATCGCCGACTTCCTCGCTGAACATCCGATACCGGCCGATTCCCCTTTGAATTGCGAACTGCCAGACAAACATGCGTTTGATGCGATCGACGGTGGTGGTATCCGGTGGGAACTTTATTTTGATGGAGCGTCTTCCATGAAGAAGCGCAAACAGAACGCGCTTATAATCAAATCAGGGGTAGGCCTCATCTTCGTGACTCCACAAGGAGGGATAATGCGCTTCGCCTTCTCCTTGACAGAGCCGAGGACAAACAATGAAGCCGAATACGAAGCTTTGATAGCAGGCCTCGAGATCTCCATCGACATGGGGATTGAGAACCTCCTCATATACGGAGACTCCCAGCTGGTCGTTAGTCAAGTAAACGGCGACTATCAAACGTGCAAACCAGAACTGGTAAAGTACGGCGAGAGGGTACAACAACTGCTGATTCCTTCCTATACCTTGGAAAGCATACCACGTGCGGAAAATAGCATAGCGGATGCATTAGCCAAGCTCGCTAAAGAATTGGCCGATGAGAACATCGATGACGTAAGAATCGTGGTACAGAGCCGTCGGGTTCTTGCACCGGCAGAAATATTTCCAGAGACGTCCGGGGAAAAAGGAATGACCAAGCCATCAGCTCTACAAATAAAAGACCAAGAGAAGGTTGAAGATTGGAGAGAAGTCTTCATAGACTATTTCAAATCCCGTCGAATGCCTGAAGATGCGTCCTCAAAACATCAGCTCATGAAGCGGGCCCTATCTTTCGCTTTCATCAATGATACTCTGTACAAGAGGTCATTTGATTCTTTATGGTTAAGATGCCTGGGACCTGAAGAAGCAAAAAGGGTCGTCCAAGAAACTCACGACGGACTCTACGGTTCTCACCAAGCAGGCTCGAAGGTGAAGTTGAAGATCAAACGGATGGGTTATTATTGGCCTACGATGATCCAGGACTGCCTCGAGTATGCGAAGCAATGCCACTCGTGCCAGATCCATGGGGACTTTATCCATCAGCATCCGAATCCGTTACATCCAACAGTGGCTAGCTGGCCGTTCGAAATATGGAGGACTGACATAATCGGCCCCATCGAACCAGTATCGTCCATAGGACATCGGATCATTTTGGCGACAACTGATTACTTCTTTAAATGGGCAGAAGCAGTACCGCTGAGGGAAGTGAAGACGGAGAATATCCTCCATTTCTGCAAGACGCACGTCATTTATCGGTTTGGAACTCCGAGACGGATCATCTCCGATAACGGGCCAGCCTACTGAAGCCATAAGATCAGCCACTTCGCTCATCAACACAACATAGACTGGAGATACTCCTCGGTCTATAATCCCCGAGCTAACGGTCTAGCTGAGGCTTTTAACAAGACCTTGACAAAGATCGTGAAAAAGATGGTGTCCCAGAATAAGAAGGACTGGCATGAGAGACTGCATGAAGCTCTGTGGGCGTACCGGACTACGTTCAAGACGGCCACGAACACAACGCCGTACGCATTAGTATTCGGTACAGAAACGGTACTCCCCCTCGAGATAGAGCTACCCTATCTACGAATGGCAGTTCATTACGAGCTGACGGACGAAGAGAATGTTCACCTTCGGCTTGAGGAGCTCGACGCCCTTGACGAAACTCGGCTCATAGCGCAACAAAACCTGGAGGCTTATAAAGCAAAGATGACGCGCTAATATGAAAGATTGACTAGGCCGAGGACATTCCGCCAAGGCGAACTCGTGCTAGTGGTCAAAAGACCTATGATCCCCATTCGTGCCAAGCGAGGAAAATTCGAGCCGAACTATGAAGGACTGTATATCATAGACAAGGTCTACCAGGGTGGAGCCTATCTACTCATGGACATGCATGGCGAAAGGCCCTTCAGGCCAATAAATGGTTGCTTCCTGAAGAAATACTACGCCTAACGAGTCACGGCCTAGGTCAATGATAGATGACGACGACTATGTCCGCTCGTTATCTTCCTAAGCTTAAACTCTGTAAGTAGTAACCGACTTCCTTAACAATGGACCGAAATGTCCTTAAACTAACAACGTACCGAAATGTCCTTAAACTAACAGCGGACCGAAACGTCCCTAAACTAACGACGGACCGAAACGTCCTTAAAACTAACAACGGACCGCTATGTCCTAAAAATAGCTGTTGACCGAGATGTCGATAAACTATGGTGGATTGCAGCATCCCAAAGCTGATACAAAAAAAACGGTATGTCCATAAGCAAAATCGGCATGGATGAAAACCCAAAAGGGCTCCCTGTGTAAAAACAGCAGGGCTACCGGCGAGTATTGTGAAAACCCGAAAGGGCGCAACCTCGTTAGAATAAAAAAAAGAGAGAAAAACAAAAAAAGGAAAACGGTATGTCCATAAGCAAAATGGGCACGGATGAAAACCCGAAAGGGCTCCGTGAGTAAAAACAGCAGGGCTACTGGCGGGTGTTTGTGAAAACCCGAAAGGGCGCAACCTCGTTAAAAGACACTTGCAAGGTCCTCTCGACCTTGTGAGGAGAAATCACCCGCGTGAGATCCTTACGACTCACAAAGGAGCAACACACTTAAGAATCCTCATGATTCCTAAGGAGAAATTACACTTGCGAGATCCTCATGACTCGTAAGGAGAATCCTCTTATAAGACTCTCACGGCTCACAAGATTTGAAAGTCTTAAGCTACAGAGACCTGAACCCGTTCTTAAGCAACCTCCACAACCTCCAATACTGCCCTACAAGCGGTTCAGTGTTAACCCCTGTATACAATCCACGGGCGTGAATAAACATTCCCCTAACGAAGTCTCATCCGTGACTAGGGATATGTTTACACAGTGAACAACCCTTGTAAGTCCTCTCGACTTATAAGGAGAGAACACTCTTGTAAGATCCTTATGACTTATAAGAGATCATACACTTAGGAGTCCTCACGATTCCTAAGGAGAAAACGCACCTGCGAGATCCTCACGACTCGCAGGGAGAAATACTTTCATGAGACCCTTACGGCTCATGAAGTCAAAAGCCTTAGTCGACAGGATCCTAACCCTGTTTACTAAGCCACCTTTGTTCGACATCGACAGAGGCAAATGATGATTCGCTCCTGGCAATATCCCAGTAGTAGCGGTGCTGATGCCGAAATCGGTGTCTAATTCCGAGCTTGCAGCGAAAGCCAGCAAGACACGCATGCGTACGAAATAGCCGAAATGATGGGGCAACTTGCAAACAAAATCAGCAAGTAAAAATGTATGCATGCAAAATAGCCAAAATGATTGGGCAACTCACAATAAAAAACAGCGAGTAAAAATAAAACAAATAGCCGAAATGATTGGGCACCGCGAAAATAGCCGAAATGATTGGGCAATCGCGACCTTCGCGATATAAAAGCTAAAATGATAGAGCATCGCGGAAAGAAATAAAAAAAAAATGAAATTTATGCCCTACAGGTGATATTACATCAATCCCTGTATACAATCCAGGGGCGCAAACAAAGAAGGAATCACACTCCTTCTCCCCAGGTTTCATCAGAAGAAGAAGCCAAATCTCGACGGTTCACAGATAGCCTGGAGAGCATCTCAACATTCGTCTCATTACAGCAGACACAACATCAAGCAAAGCGGAACAGCGGCAACTCCCAGTTCCATGACTCGGCGGTGTACAGACGACCGAGAGCCAAATTCCGACTCCGTGAAATGCGAATAAAGTCAAAAATTCCAGGCTACGTGGAACGCGGATTATGTCACTTCTGAACCCGTGGAAAACGTCCTGAGCGGATCCTGGTCCTCGCAGAGCACGGCAGTGAACCCGTGTGAAGCATCCAGAGTGGAGCCTGGTCCTCTCCGAACACGGCAGTGAACCCGTGGGAAGCATCTAGAGCAAAATTCCTGGCTACGTGGAACGCGGATTATGTCACTTCTGACCCCGTGGAAAACGTCCAGAGCGGATCCTGGTCCTCGCAGAGCACAGCAGTGAACCCGTGTGAAGCATCCAGAGCGGAGCCTAGTCCTCGCCGAACACGGCAGTGAACCCGTGGGAAGCATCTAGAGCAAAATTCCTGGCTACGTGGAACGTGGATTATGTCACTTCTGACCCCGTGGAAAACGTCCAGAGCGGATCCTGGTCCTCGCAGAGCACGGCAGTGAACCCGTGTGAAGCATCCAGAGCGGAGCCTAGTCCTCGCCGAACACGGCAGTGAACCCGTGGGAAGCATCTAGAGCAAAATTCCTGGCTACGTGGAACGCAGATTATGTCACTTCTGACCCCATGGAAAACGTCCAGAGCGGATCCTGGTCCTCGCAGAGCACGGCAGTGAACCCGTGTGAAGCATTTAGAGCGGAGCCTAGTCCTCACCAAACACAGCAGTGAACCCGTGGGAAGCATCTAGAGCAAAATTCCTGGCTATGTAGAACGCGGATTATGTCACTTCTGACCCCGTGGAAAACGTCCAGAGTGGATCCCGGTCCTCGCAGAGCACGGCAGTGAACCCGTGTGAAGCATCCAGAGCAGAGCCTGGTCCTCGCCGAGCACGGCAGTGAACCCGTGTGAAGCATCCAGAGCAAACATTGGACTGTGAAGTCCCTAAATCCACGGACTATGATGTCCTTAACCTCGACCGTGATGTCTTAAAACTAACATCAGACTGTGAAGTCCTTAAAACCACGGACTATGATGTCCTTAACCTCGACCGCGATGTCTTAAAACTAATAACGGACTATGGAGTCCTTAAAACCACGGACTATGATGTCCTTAACCTCGACCGTGATGTCTTAAAACTAACAACGGACTATGGAGTCCTTAAAACCACGGACTATGATGTCCTTAACCTCGACCGTGATGTCTTAAAACTAACAATGGACCGTAATGTCCTTAAACTAATTTTACCTTAGTTCAAGGGTACATCTCTTCATTCCTTTGACATTTTTCGTTGTAATTCCTCAACGACTTCAAAGAGGTGACGGGTCCCGACAACCACAAATTTCACAGACTGTGGGGTCCTTCAATCCATGGACTATGATGTCCTTAACCTCGACCGTGATGTCTTAAAACTAACATTGGACTGTGAGGTCCTTAAACTCATGGACTATGATGTCCTTAACCTCGACCGCAATGTCTTAAAACTAACATTGGACCGTGGAGTCCCTAAACTCATGAACTATGATGTCCTTAACCTCGACCGTGATGTCTTAAAACTAACAACGGACTGTGGAGTCCTTAAAACCATGGACTATGATGTCCTTAACCTCGACCGCGATGTCGTTAAACTACGATATCCTGGAAAACGTCTAGAGCGGAGCCTGGTCCTCGCCAAACATGGCAGTGAACTCGTGGGAAGCATCCAGGGCAACCCTTAACTCCGTGAAATGCGGATAAGGATAACTTCACCCATCACTTGCAAGTCCTCACGACTTGTAAGGGAGTAAATTCTCTTGTGAGATCCTTACGACTTTCAAGAGAAAACGCACTTAGGAATCCTCACGATTCTTAAGGAGAAATTACACCTACGGGATCCTCTCGACCGGTAGGGAGAAAATTCTTTATGAGACCCTCACGGCTCATAAAGTCGAAAAGTCTTAGATGACAGATCCTAACCCTGTTTTCTAAGCCATCACCACTCTACAAAGAATCGAAGACTGACAGTTATATACTATCTAAAATCACATGGCAACAACACAGCAAAGAGAAGAAGGCAACAAGGAGAACATCTGATCTGCATTTAATTAAGCGTTCGAGGCACACCCCATCCATGCATTTGCAAAAGATTCAGAACATGAAATAAAATACGCTAAAATGAGAAATTTGCCATTCATATTGAAAAAAGGTTCTTACAATTATGAAAGCAATGAACAAAGACATTACTAAAGTAATTACGATGTCAAAACCTCAAATCCAGGACACGGATTGAGGAACTCAAAAGTGACCTTGTCCAGAATTTTCCAAGCCTGGCGAACCATCCTAGTGTGCTTTCTTTCGCGATCACAAGTGTCGGAATCCCCACGGATGTCCTCCACCCTCCGATAGGCAGCAAGTATGGCAGACTGTTGAAAAGCCTGGTGCAGGAGATCGACAAGATTGTCTCGCCGTCTCTTTGAGGTTAGGTTCATCAGATACACCGAGTGCACCTTATCCTCAGCGGCATCCAATTCTCTAAGCGACACGCTGGTACAGAATAGAGGGAGCGCTTCCCAGATCGCTCCCACAATAAGCTTTAGAAGAGGGGAACGCCGAGGAAGCAGTTGACCATTGTATGCGTCAAAACGACTCATAATTTCGGCACACTCAGCGTTTGTGAATTCTCGATTCTGAGAACGGACGAGTCGGCGGATGTCTCCGTAAGAGATAATCTCTTCGAGATCATACATGTGGGCGTTCATTACTCCTGTAAAAGAAAATCAGCAAAGATCAGCAGACAGACTGAATAAACAATTTCTTATTCAAAATAGGCACATGGAGTTAAACTCCTCAAGAGCAATGCTCTGCAGACAGGAGTGACACCTGTCAAAATCAGTTATGAAGGAAAGTTAAAGAAAGCCCCTGAGAACATTAAGAGCTTTGCTCTGAGAAGATGATATAATTCATCAAAAAATAAAATTCCATCTTTAATCTTCAAGATCCATGAATAACTCTTAAGAGTTCTTCTATATGATTTGAAATGAGCAAAGCTCCATTAATGAATTAAGAAATTACAAGAAAAATCCTTTTAGAGAGCAGATCTCTATTAATGGAACCCTAATAAGGTTCTCTTTAGTTCTCTTTAGATCTCTTTAGACCTATGGAGCAAAGCTCTGCTAGTGAAACCCTAAATGGGTTTTTTTAGGTCAAAGATCTATTAAGAGCAAGGCTCTGTTAATAGGTAAAAACCTTAATTTCTTAAAATTAATTAAATCTTACCTAATCTTGGAAAGAGTTCTAACTCTTAAAAGTTCTTGAACAGAAGAGCAAGGCTCTGAATAAAAATTCTTATGAAGAAGATGGTAATCATCTGAGGACCAAAGGTCCTATTTATAGGCATTGAGAGCCGTTTCAACTCCCCGAAAATTGATCCAACGGCTGAGATGCTGTCACCGCCGCACTCATGTTTGGGGCCACGTAAGCGCAACGGTGGGGGGGGCATTTGTTTCCCCCAATCAGAACAAAGCTCTATTCAAATTCCAAGACTGGAATGAAGCGACGCTTTGTTCACACCATAATATTGTATTATTATATTCCCCATTCTTATTCCTTTTATAAATAAACAGGTGCTTTTGACGCATGTCTGCTACATATTACAGATTACAGGTTCTTGGACAGAAAACAGTGAAAACGATGAAAAGGCGATGCAAAAGTGGACTTTGACCAACAAACAGAAGACTCTTGATCAAGCCTACATCAAAGATAAAATTCACAAAGTACAAGGCAATGCAAGGTCCAAGATTACAAAGCGAACGGTTAAAAGTCCACCACAATTATTCACTGGAGATCTGGAAGAAACATAGAAGCTATTTTAATAAAAGAACCAAATAATAAGGAAGCCCAAAGACAGAAGAGCCAACAAAGGAAATTTAAAGGCCCAATACTTCCTTTTAAAGAAACAGAGACATAAAATTTTACCAAAGCTTGGAGTCTACTTTGACTAGGTCTACCTAAGGATATTTTGATAAATGTAGACGTGCGAATCAATTGTAACCTAGGGTTTCCTATCCTCTATAAATAGGAACTCTAAATCATTGTAAAGGCTATGCCTCCCTATGCCTCTTTTTATGAATAAAATTTAAAAATCTTTTGGAGAGCATCGGTGCCTCTTTTCAATTCATGAATTCAGATCTGACAACCCTGCGTTGATGTTTGGAGAGAGCCATCTGTAAGTAGTTTTATTTAATTGCTCTAGTTTAGATTCAATTCTTGCCCTAGGTAATTTTTCATTCTTTGCCCTAGATAAATGTTTTTAAATTCCCTAATGAGCGAGTAGTCTCCTCGCTTGTTAGGGTTAGCTTTGGGGAAGGCTTTTGAGAGATGAGATCTCTCATCCCTTTCTTGCCCATTATATATTTTCAATAGGACTCCATGCATACACGCACACATTGTGCCCTACGGCACCTTATCTCTCGAGGTAGCGGTGATACCGTAGTATAAAGGCCCGGTTGCGCGTGTTTTCCATGGAGGTTAGGGTAAGGATTGATAAAGGAAGGATAAGAACCTAGAGGAAGGAACACCTCCCCGAATGGATCTAATCCCCTTTATTGATAATTATCATAACTCCTTTTAGATCCTAATTTGGGTATAGAAAGCGTTGAGATTTATTTACATTTCCAAACCATTCCTAAATCTAACCCTAGCAAGATTTAGATCTAGATAATCTTAGTATAGATAGATTTAGTTTTTAGATTTAATAAATCAATCCGGCTCCCATCGGAATTAACTCGTTTGAGCGATTAGGAAATTCACAACATCCCTGTGGACCGACCCGTACTCACCGGCTAGCTATCAAGTGACGCCGTTCTTGATTGCGGTTAATAGATAGTTTTTGAGATCAATCACGCTTCTGCGTCCCCCAATCAGAGCAAAGCTCTGTTCAAGTTCCAAGACTGGAAATGAAGCGACGCTTCTGCATCTCCCAATCAGAGCGAAGCTCTGTTTAGAAATTTAAGAGTCAAAAATTGAAGCAACACTTTAGATCCTGCGCTCTGCGCTGCGCGCCACGTGTCTAACATAGATGCACTGCGCATTGCGCTACTCGCCACGTGTCTGACACTGGTGCGCCAGCGCAGTTGCGCTGGGCCCTGCACTGCGTGCCACGTATCAAGCACAAGTGCGCTAGCGCAAGGCGCACTGCGTGCCACGTATCAAAACACGAATGCGCTAGCGCTAGCGCAATTGCGCTGCGCACCCAAAATTAGAGCAAAACTCTGTTTCCAAGATTGGAAAGCGAAGCAACGCTTCATGATTATGCAGCGCATAAACATCTTACAGAGGAATAACAAAGAATTAAAAACAAGAGAACACTTAACAGATAATAAAATACTAAATTAAAACATCTTTATTATTATTATTATTATTATTACATTTAAAAAAAGATCACCAAACAAGGGATCAGTGACACAGGGGTTAACAAAACAATAAACAAAATTCTCTAACTCTCTCGTCGCCTTCTCCAGCACATCAAAACGTTGATTTTCATGCCCACCGATTGGCGCCATGTTCATCCGCAAAAGCAGACATGATAGCCCGTCGGGCTCTTATCTGGCTCAACAGGTGAACCGAGCAGTCTTTCAGAGCCCGAGTAATCAGGCACGCCTCATGGAAACACTCGAGCTTGTCCTCAGCCGCATCGAGCATCGCCAGGGTCATCTCCGCTGGGTGAGGGGGAAGATCGGCGAGCACAGACGCAAGGATCATCCGAAGCCAAATGGAGTGTGGGGGAAGAGGGGACCCACATGAGTCAAAAGATCGTGCAGCGCAGCATCACACTGCTCATCCGTGAGAGAAGGATCCACCAAGCGTGCAGCAAAGCGAGGAACAAGGTCCTGAATGGGCACTTCCCACGGCTGTCTACGAGCATGGGGACGGTTACAAGCCATAGTTGAGAAAGTTCTTTGGGGATGAGAAAAGTAAGAAGCTTTGCTTCGAGTTATAAAGACGAAGCACAGAAAATTTTATGCACAATGGAACTATTTCCAAGATTGAGAAATGAAAGATTCTCGGGAATATAAGTTTGGCTTAAAAAAGAAGGTGAAAAGACACCTCTGTTGAAGCAACGCTTCGGATCCAGCACTCTTTAGCGCTCTGCTGAAGCAACGCTTCAAATCCAGCGCTCTGCGCTGCGCGCCACGTGTCAAGCACGGGTGCGCTAGCGCAGTTGCGCTGCGCTCTGCGTGTCTAACGTAGGTGCGCCAGTGCTGGAATTAAAAATTCCCACCGTTGGATCAAGGGATCTGATAATGATGGTAAATCATTAATTAACCAGAATTAAATTCTGTTAAGGAAAGTTTTCTCGAAATCTTTCCAAATAACAAGATTGTGCTTTAAGCACCGCTGGATCAATGATCCAATGGTAAATAATGAATTACCAAAAAACAGAACAAATTCTGTATGGAAAGATTTTCCAATCTTGTTAAAAACAAGAAGATTGCCTTCTGTAAAACAGAAGCCCTAGGATCAATGATCCAATGGTGGGGAAACATCCCCAAATCAATCAGAGAAAGATCTCTTTAACTGATTTAACAAATCAATTGGCCCTATATAAAGGCCCCAAGACTTCAAGTCTGGAGAGACAGAACAACGTTAGAAAAACCCTCTGCAAACTTGGAGAAGTACTCAAAAAGAAAGAAAGGCAAGCCTTTGAAGAAAGAAGATCATTTCTTCATCTTTAAAGGTGAAACAATTAATTCTTGAACAATAGAGATGAAATCATCTTGTAAAAAGAAGAAACATCTTCTAAAAAGATCTTATATCTATAAAAAAAGACTAAGGTCTTTGATTAAACATAAAGGATTAAAAGATCCAATCCTTAAAATATTAAAAAAATAAGTATTTTACTTCACTTACAGATCTTCTGATCTACAAAGGCAGAGCCTTTTAATAAAAACAAGAACTTTTGTTCTTGAATCTTGAGGCAAAGCCTCCATTAAGAAGAACATAAAAGTTGTTCTTTGATCTTAAATCTGATCTGATGCGCTTTGCGCTACTGAAAAGTGCTTTGCACTCATGGACTGCGCCTTTGCGCTCCTTGGACCAGCGCTCTACGCCAAAACATGCCACGTGTCAACCATAGACACAGCTTGGGCTTTGCGTTCCTGAAAACAGTGCACTGCGCTCTTGGATTGGCGCTCAGCGCTAAGCGCGCCACGTGTCACTCACTGGCACACCCATAAACTGGTGCATCGCGCTCATAAATTTAAAGCGCAGTGCGCTAACAAACTAGCGCTTAGCGCTAAGCGACACGCGTCACTCTCATGTGCGCTAGCGCAATGCGCTCTTTAATTGGCGCAAAGTGCCTGATGCGCCACGTGGCGCGTTGTCAGAACATACTTTGTTCTGATGAATGCTATGCATTCAATACCAGACAAAATGTTAGAGCCCAATGCTTGGCATTATTAAAAGGGCAGAGCCCAAATAAAGGCCTAGCAGGAAGAACAACAATGAAATGTTAAACATTTTTTTAAACTGGACTTAGCCCAATTCTGGCCATAAGTCCTCAAGTTAAATTGAACTGAGCCTATCCGCTCTTCCAATCAATTTACACCCGGTTCGAGGGTACATCTCTTCACTCCTTTGATATTTGTCGTTGTAATTCCTCAACGTCTTCAAAGAGGTGACGAGTCCCGGCAACCATACATTTTATGGACTGTGGGGTCCTTAAACTCATGGACTATGATGTCCTTAACCTCGACCGTGATGTCTTAAAACTAACGTCGGACTGTGGAGTCCTTAAATCCACGGACTATGATGTCCTTAACCTCGACCGTGATGTCTTAAAACTAACACCGGACTGTGGGGTCCTTAAACTCATGGACTATGATGTCCTTAATCTCGACCGTGATGTCTTAAAACTAACGCCGGACTGTGGGGTCCTTAAACTCATGGACTATGATGTCCTTAATCTCGACCGTGGTGTCTTAAAACTAACGTCGGACTGTGGAGTCCTTAAATCCACGGACTATGATATCCTTAACCTCGACCGTGATGTCTTAAAACTAACACCGGACTGTGGGGTCCTTAAACTCATGGACTATGATGTCCTTAACCTCGACCGTGATGTCTTAAAACTAACACCGGACTGTGAGGTCCTTAAACTCATGGACTATGATGTTCTTAACCTCAATCGCGATGTCTTAAAACTAACATTGGACCGTAATGTCCTTAAACTAATTATCGACCGCAACGTCATTAAACTAAACAATAGAGCCCGATTGCTCTTTTGTTGGATCTAAACGATCCCGTTAAGTTGATCTTAGTCTAAAATTAGACTAACATATCCTTAACAAACGTTTAAGTTGATCTTAGTCTCAAATGAGACTAACGTATCCTTAAACCCAAACCCCCCAAACCCAAATCTAAGAAAGATACGGATTTGGACTAGTCCACGCCCTACGGGCGACAACATAACTTAGTCTCCGTATACAATCCACGGGCAACCACAAACAAAACAAACACCCACGATACGAAGTGACCATCTGAAGAAGGAGAAAGTTGTTACCGCGATGCGGTAGCGTAATTAACTGCAGGGGCTTGTGCCTGCAGGGAAGAGCGTCCCCACAATCAAAAACCCCTCAAACGAGGGGGAATCTGACGAAGTCTGCTACATCGGTCGCATCCGTTTAAACCTTCGATACATGGTGTCATAAATCAACTTGGCATCTTCGGAGAGGTGGACGGATAGCACTAATTAGCATCTACCCCGAATTTCAGGCAAGACGGACCTGCGCGGTCGCGTCTCCGTGATTCGGAGGGGAACACTCGTCAAGGACGCTGATTTCCCTGAATCGAGATATTTGCCAAGGACACTGATTTCCCTGGGGTTCGAGACGAATCGAGGTATTCCTGCAAAGACACTGATTTCTCTGCGGGTCTACGCGAATCGAGATGTTCTCGTCAAGGACGCTAATTTCCCTGAATCGAGATATTTGCCAAGGACCCTGATTTCCCTGGGGGTCGAGACGAATCGAGATATTCCTGCAAAGACACCGATTTCTCTGCTGGTCGACATGAATCGAGATGTTCTCATCAAGGACGCTGATTTCCCTGAATCGAGATATTTGCCAAGGACACAGATTTCCCTGGGGGTAAAGACAAATCGAGATATTCCTGCAAAGACACTGATTTCCCTGCGGGTTTATGCAAATCGAGATGTTCTCGCCAAGGACGCTGATTTCCCTGAATCGAGATTTTTGCTAAGGACACTGATTTTCCTGGGGGTTGAGACGAATTGTGCTATTCCTGCAAAGACACTGATTTCTCTGCGGGTCTACGCGAATCGAGATGTTCTCGTCAAAAATGTTAATTTCCCTGAATCGAGATATTTGCCAAGGACATTGATTTCCCTGGGGGTCGAGATGAATCGAGGTATTTCTGCAAATACACTGATTTCTCTGCGGGTCAACGCGAATCGAGATGTTCTCGTCAAGGACGCTGATTTCCCTGAATTGAGATATTTGCCAAGGACACTGATTTCCCTGGGGGTCGAGACGAATCGAGGTATTCCTGCAAAGACACTGATTTCTCTGCGGGTCGACGCGAATCGAGATGTTCTCGTCAAGGATGTTGATTTCCCTGAATCGAGATATTTGCTAAGGACACTGATTTCCCTGGGGGTTGAAACGAATCGAGATATTCCTGCAAAAAAACTGATTTTTCTGCGGGTCGACGTGAATCGAGATGTTCTCGTCAAGGATGCTGGTTTCCCTGAATCGAGATATTTTTCCATGGACACTGATTTCCCTAGGGTCAAAACGAATCGATGTATTCCTACAAAGATACCGATTTCCTTACGGGTCGACGCGAATCGAGAGGTTCTCGCCAAGGACGTTGATTTCCCTGAATTGAGAGGTTTTACCAAGGACACTGATTTCCCTGGGGGTTGGAGGTCATTAGCTAACTTGCTCCGCTTTCCGCGATGTCAGGGTTGACATTCTCCACTTTCTTTGGTGTCAGGGTTGGCATTCTCCGATTTCTGCGGTGTCAGGGTTGACTTTCTCCGTTTTCTTCGGTGTCGGGATCGACTTTCTCCGTTTTCTACGGTGTCGGGATCGACTTTCTCCGTTTTCTATGGTGTCAGGGTCGACTTTCTCCATTTTCTACGGTGTCGGGGTCGACTTTCTCCGTTTTCTACGGTGTCGGGATCGATTTCTCCGTTTTCTACGGTGTCGGGGTTGACTTTCTCCGTTTTCTACGGTGTCCGGGATCGACTTTCTCCGTTTTCTACGGTGTCCGGGTTGACTTTCTCCGTTTTCTACTGTGTAGGGGTTGACTTTCTCCGTTTTCTACGGTGTCGGGATCGACTTTCTTCATTTTCTACGGTGTCGGGGTTGATTTTCTCCGTTTTCTACGGTGTCGGGATCGACTTTCTCCGTTTTCTACGGTGTAGGGATCGATTTTCTCCGTTTTCTACAGTGTCAGGGTTGACTTTCGGTTGTCTGTGAACCGCAGAGTCTTAGAACTGGGGACTTTGCCGTGGCTCCGATTGGTAGTGTCGCGTCTATGTCCTGCTAGCATGAGGAGGAACACTGTTGCTGGTCTTCTGGGATGCAGATACTACCGCTGAGACCTGACTATCCCTTTGATAGAGTCATGCTCATGGATTGTATACAGGGGTCAGTATGGACTTACCTGCAGGGCAAAAATTTCAATCTTTCATTTTTTTAATTTCTTTCCACGATGCTATATCATTTCAGCTTTTTATATCGCGAAAGTCACGATTGCCCAATCATTTCGGCTCTTTTTCTTTTTACTAGCTGTTTTTTATTGCGAGTTGCCCAATCATTTCGGCTATTTTCGTATGCATATCCTTTACTTGCTGATTTTGTTGCAAGTTGCCCTATCATTTCGGCTATTTCATATGCATTTATAGCTCGCTGACTTTTTGCCGCGACTGGAATATTGCCAGGAGCGAATCATCATTTGCCGTGAAAGGACTTGGAATTTGTTGCCGATTTAGGCATCATCATCGCTACTACTGGAATATTGCCAGGAGCGAATCATCATTTGCCTTTGTCGATTCGAACAAAGGTGGCTTAGAAAACAAGGTTAGGATCCTATCGACTAAGGCTTTTGACTTCATGAGCCGTAAGGGTCTCATAAAGATTGTTCCCGCCAAAAATTTCTGCGCAAAAGAGTCCAAGGTATCAAATGGCAGTGATACGCTTAAGAAAATGCGAACCAGTATCTTCCGGCCTGTATTTTGATAAACTCCCCAATGAGAAACTGTTAAATTATGATGGTGTTGAAAGCATCTCGAAAATGCCTTCAATTTGATATATTATGGGCCTCATAATTCATCCGGGATCAAAAGTTATGAGCAAATGTGTTATGCACATGTGATCTAAGAAAGAAGATGCGAACCAGTATTTTCCTAGCTTTATTTTGACAAACTCTGGAATGTGAAACAGCTAAATTCTGATGGTATTGAAAGCATCTTAAAAAGTCCTTCGATTTGATATATTATGGGCCTCATAATTCATTCGGGATCAAAAGTTATGAGCAAATGTCTATGCACATGTGATCTAAGTAGGAAGATGCGAACCAGTATTTTCCGAGCTGTATTTTGACAAACTCCGGAACGAAAAACAGCTAAATTCTGATGATATTGAAAGCATCTTGAAAAGACCTTCGATTTGATATATTATGGGCCTCATAATTCATCCAAGATCAAAAGTTATGAGCAAATGTGTTATACACGTGTAATCTAAAGTAATGCTCTACTACATGGGGAATGCATTTTTTAGTCCCACATCGGAAAAAGAAGAGATGGCTTCTCTACCACTCCCATATAAATAAGAGGGGATACCTCTTAGAAAGGTAGAGTTAAATCCTCAAAGGATTCAATACTCAAAGGAGCTTAGTTCTCCAAAGGAGCTTAGTTCTCCAAGATAGGAGCATGCTCCTCCATAATGCGCATATGCGCAAGCGCCATGTGCGCTACGTGCAACGCACGTGTGCCCGCCATGTGGCACTACGTGCAACGCACGTGCGCACCACATGAGAATATTTAATAATATTAAAAGGAGCTTGTTCTCCATATATAGAAGCTTTGTTTCTCCTCATAATGCGCATGTGCGCCACGTGCAACGCATGTGTGCCCGCCATACGGCACCACGTGCAACGCACGTGCGCACCACATGAGAACATTTAATAACATTAAAAGGAGCTTGTTCTCTATATATAGAAGCTTTGCTTCTCCTCATAATGCGCATGTGCGCCACGTGCAACGCACGTGTGCCCGCCATGCGGCACCACGTGCAACGCATATGCGCACCACATGAAAACATTTAATAATATTAAAAAGAGCTTGTTCTCCATATATAGAAGCTCTGCTTCTCCTTATAATGCGCATGTGCTCCACGTGCAACGTACGTGTGCCCGCCATGCGGCACCACGTGCAACGCACGTGCGCACCACATGAGAACATTTAATAATATTAAAAGGAGCATGTTCTCCATATATAGAAGCTCTTCCTCTCCTCATAATGCGCATGTGCGCCACGTGCAACGCACGTGTGCCCGCCACGTGCGCACCACGTGCAACGCACGTGCGCACCACATAAGAATATTCAAAGGAGACTCGTTCTCCATAGGAGCTTGCTCCCCCTCATAATGGGCATATACGCAAGATCCATGTGCGCTACGTGCAAATATGAGCGCCCAACACGTGCGACACACGTGTGACGCACGTGCGCGAACGCAAAGAAGCCTTTTTCAGCAGCGAGAAGCTTAAGCTCCAGCCTGTTCTTCCCCCCTAATGAGTGAGACATGGTTCAAAGGGTATATCCCTCCACACCTTCGATATATGGCACCGCAATCTCTCAGTGTCGTCGAAGAGGTGGTGGGTCCCAACGACCAATGATCCTTCTTTCTAAAATAAAAAAAAGGGGGATCAACATTTCTTAAAAAAAATCAAGAGCTTCAAATAGAGAGAACTCTGAGAAAAATTTCAAGAAAAAGGTAAAAACCTTCACAAGAGAGAAGAAATTTCTTTTAATAGATCATTGATCTAAAAACCAGATCAATGATCTTCAGATAATAAACAGTGCTTTGCACTTCTTATGAACCACTGGTTCTTTAAAACAAGAAAAAACAAAATAAAAAAAATAGTGTTTTGCACTTTTATGAACCTTTGGTTCCTGAAATAAAAAGAAAAAACTTGTTTTTCTTTGATCTAAATTAGATAAAGGAAACAAACAGTGTTCTGCACTTCTTTTATGAACCATTGGTTCTTGAATCTAAAAGATTCTTAAATCATAGTGCCTTGCACTTGCAAACTGCGCTGTTGCGCTCCTGGATTGGCGCAAGCCACCAGAGCGCGCCACGTGTCAGCAGCGCAGGCGCAGTGCATTAGCGCAGCGCACTGCGCTTGCGCGACACGTGTCAACACTACAAGTGCTTGCGCTCTCTGATTGGCGCAAAGCGCCTGACAAATGCAAGGCATTTCCTAAAGGGCCAGGCCCAAATCAAAAAGACCTAGCAGGCCAAAATAAATTGCAAAGCAATAAAAAGGGGGCGGAGCCCAAGTGAAATTGATGCTCTGCATCTTTTATGGGCAGAGCCCAAACAAAAAAAATAGAAGTAATGCAATGAATTATTTAAGTATTGGCAAAGCCCTAGCACAGGTCTAATAGACCAAAAATAAATAAGGGTGTTGAACATTTTCAACTGGACTTAGCCCAATTTTGGCCGTAAGTCCTCAAATTAAATTGACTGAGCACAGCTGTTCTCTTAAATTAATTTATATCCGGTTCGAGGGTACATCTCCGAACTCCTCTGACACCCATCGTTGTAATCCTTCAACGACGTCAGAGATGTGATGGGTCCCGACGACCACACATTAATACGGACTGCGGGGTCCTTAAACTCGTGGACCGGAACGTCCTTAAACTAATGTTGGACCGAAACGTCCTTAAACTAATGTTGGACCGAAACGTCCCTAAACTAATGTCGGACCACCACGTCCCTAAACTGGAAGATGGACCACCACGTCCCTAAACTGGAACATGGACCGCCACGTCCCTAAACTGGAACATGGACCACCACGTCCCTAAACTACCTATGGATCACTACGTCCCTAAACTGGAACAATAGAGCCTCCAAATGCTCTTTTGCCGGATCTAAACGTTCCCGTTTAAGTTGATCTTAGCCCCCAAACACGGCTAATGTATCCTTAAACATTCAAACGGACTATAAAATTCCAAATCAATCTTGGTTCAAGGGTACATCTCTGAACTCCTCTGACATCTGCCGTTGTAATCCTTCAACGACGTTAGAGAGGTGACGAGTCCCGATGGCCAGATATTAAATGGATTATCACGTTAAGTTGATCTTAGTCTCAAACAGGACTATCGTATCCTTAACGAACGTTTAAGTTGATCTTAGCCGCTACGCGACTAATGCATCCTTAAACTAAAAACACCAAACCCAAATCTAAGTAAATACGGATTTGGACTAATCCACGTCCTACGGGCGACGGCATTACTCAGTCTCCGTATACAATCCACGGGCAACCACAAACAAAACAAACACACACAACACGAAGTGAAATTCTGGAGAAGGAGAAAGTTGTTACCGCTATGCGGTAGCGTAATTAACTGCAGGGGCTTGCGCCTGCAGGGAAGAGCGTCCCCACAATCAAAAACCTCTCAAGCGAGGGGGAATCTGACGAAGTCTGCTACATCGGCCGCATCCGTCTAAACCTCCGATACACGGTGCCATAAATCAACTTGGCATCTTCGGAGAGGTGGACGGATAAAACCAAATAGCATCTGTCCCGAATCTCAGAGTCAGGACACCGCAGTCTTGTGCGCCGTCTTTCGGAGGGGAACAGATCACGGGAGGCAGTGCCTCACGTGACTCACGTGACCCTTGACAGAAGCTTTAACACACAAGCGCTTGAATCCCCGTCCCGTGATGGCACGTGATGCTCTAAAAGATGCATAGTCTCAGAAGAACAAGTGAAGGGAGGGCGCTCTCACGTGTTGCCACGTGACCCCTCTTGCCTTAGTGTTTAAACACTAAAACGGAACCCCTGAATTCAGTGATAAAACATTGTTTGGCCTTAGTGCAACACTAAGCACAGAACTATATTTGCAGTGTTCAACACTGATTACCGTAGTGTTCAACACTAGTTTGGGACTCCTGTTGACAATGTTTAACACTGGTCTGTTTTAGTGTTCAACACTAATCTGAAAGCCTGGTTGCTGGTGTTTAACACCAACTATCTTTTAGTGTTGAAACACTAACTTATCAATCTTATTCCCAGTGTTCAACACTGATTCGTCTTTAGTGTTTAACACTAGACACTGGCCCAATTGGCCGAATGGATAGAGGCAAAGCCTCTCCTTCAAGGGACCAACAGGAAGCCAATATTCCAGACATGATTGGACTTAGCCCAAGATGGCCATAAGTCCTCGATTCGTAATTAACTGGGCTAATAGGCTCATAACATAATTAATTGGTCTTGATCCCAAATTGGGCCAAAGACTATTTAATCCACTCCGGTTCCAGGGTACATCTCTTCACTCCTTTGATACTTGGTGCTGTAATCCCTCAACGTCTTCAAAGAGGTGACGGGTCCCGATAACCACGCATTGATATGGACTGTGGGGTCCTTAAACCCATGGACTACGACGTCCTTAACCTCGACCGAGATGTCTTAAAACTAACAATGGACTGTGGGGTCCTTAAACCCATGGACTACGACGTCCTTAACCTCGACCGAGATGTCTTAAAACTAACAATGGACTGTGGGGTCCTTAAACCCATGGACTACGACGTCCTTAACCTTGACCGAGATGTCTTAAAACTAACCGTGGACCGCAATGTCCTTAAACTACCCATGGACCGCAATGTCCTTAAACTAGCAATGGACCACCATGTCCCTAAACTGGAACAATAGAGCCCCGCATGCTCTTTTTTCGGATCTAAACGATCCCGTTTAAGTTGATCTTAGCCTCCAAGATGGCTAACGTATCCTTAAACCTTTAAACAAATTGGACTATAGATCCTCCCAATCTACTTTGGTTCAAGGGTACATCTCTGAACTCCTCTGGCATCTGTCGTTGTAATCCTTCAACGACGTCAGAGAGGTGACGGGTCCCGACGGCTATACATACAATGGACCACCATGTCCCTAAACTGGAACAATAGAGCCCAAATGCTCTTTTGTCGGATCTAAACGATCCCGTTTGAGTTGATCTTAGCCTCAAGTATGGCTAACGTATCCTCAAACCAAACCCCCAAACCCAAACCTAAGATAATACGGATTTGGACTAGTCCAGGCCCTACGGGCGACAACATAACTCGGTCTCCGTAAACAATCCACGGGCAACAAAACAAAAAATAAACACACACGACACGAAGTGAAATTCTGGAGAAGGAGAAAGTTGTTACCGCGATGCGGTAGCGTAATTAACTGCAGGGACTTGCGCCTGCAGGGAAGAGCGTCCCTACAATCAAAAACCCCTCATCCTGAGGGGGAATCTGACGAAGTCTGCTACATCGGCCGCATCCGTTTAAACCTTCGATACATGGTGCTATAAATCAACTTGGCATCTTCGGAGAGGTGGACGGATAGCACCAATTAGCATCTGCCCCGAATTTCAGGCGAGACGTCCCGTCTTGCGCGTCTTTCGGAGGGGAACAAAGATGTTTCTCCCTACGAGTCGTGAGGATCTCATATGTGTGTTTTCTCCTTAAGAGTCATGAGGATTCCTAAATGTATGTTCTCTTATAAGTCGTAAGGATCTTGCAAGAGTGTTTTCTCCTTGTAAATCGAGAGGACCTACAAGTGTCTGTTCACCAAATGAGGGCATTCCTCGTCGTTGGTGAGACTCAGCAAGGAAATGATTATTTGTACCCGTAGATTGTATACAAATGTCAATATTGAACCGTTTGTAGGGCAGTCTGGGAAATGTGATGGCTTAAGAATAGGTTCAGATCCCTATAACTTAAGGCTTTTGAATCTTATGAGCCGTGAGAGTCTCATAAGAGGGTTCTCCTTACGAGTCATGAGGATCTCGTAAGTGTAATTTCTCCTTAGGAATCGTGGGGATCCCTAAGTGTGTTGCTCCCTTGTGAGTCGTAAGGATCTCACGCAGGTGTTTTCTCCTGACAAGGTCGAGAGGACCTCGCAAGTGTGCACGAATTTTTTACGAGCCTGCGCCCTCTCGGGTTTTCACAAACTCGCCGATGGCCCTGCTGTTTTTATTCACGGAGCCCTTTCGGGTTTTCATCCGTGCCCATTTTGCTTGTGGACGTACCGCCTTTTTTTACGAGTCTGCGCCCTTTCGGGTTTTCACAAACATCGCCGGTTGCCTTGCTGTTTTTACCCACGAAGTCTTTTCGGGTTTTCATCCGTGCCCATTTTGCTTATGGACGTACCTTTTTTTTACGAGTCTGCGCCGTTTCAGGTTTTCACAAACATCACCGGTAGCCTTGCTGTTTTTACTCATGGAGCCCTTTCAGGTTTTCATCCGTGCCCATTTTGCTTGTGGACGTACCATTTTTTTTGTCAGCCCTAGGATGCTGCGGTTTGTAGTAGTTTAAGGATGTTTCGGTCCGTCACTAGTTTTAGGACACTGCGGTACATAGCTAGTTTAGGGACATTTTGGTCCGCCGCTCATCCTGTATGCACGTGTATTTGTCACGCGACGGGATTCATAACGATAAAGTGGGATACACCCATTTAGGGTGTGATTTGGTTTGGTTGGGGTGTTTTGTGATCCATCCCTACCACGACTTCTTCCACTTGACGTCGACGTCTGGTTTTTTCAAATATGGCTATTTTGCGTTCTCGATCAACTTTGCTCTTCTGACGGGCTTCATTTAGCAGCACGTCAATCAGCTCATCGGATGGTTCCAAGGATTTTGGTGTCGATTCTGCCCCCAGCTTCTCTGCATCAGGAGCTTCTTTATCATCTATTGACGAGTGAGTGATCATGTAACAACTTGCCACGCAATCTTCGGGTTCTTCTGACGCGTCGTCTCCCCCTTCATTGTCATTGCCTCTTATCTCAAGGATATGGTGGAGAAACTCATGGAGTGTGACTGGGGTCCGCGCCTTCTGGTTGTATTCCTCCAGCGCATCAATATACTTTTGTAGGTCCGCACGCTTGTCATCAGGCTGTGTGGGCTTTTTGGTCTTCTTCTTCTTCGAAGACTTTAACGGTTGGACCTGGGTATTTTGCCCCTTGCTACCAACTCTCGGTGTCGGGCGCGGTTTCAGCATTCCCTTAATGATCTCAGGCTCTAGCGGGCTTTTCCACCTAATCGCCGGGCATGTTTGGAGATCTTTCAGCATTCGTTTTGTTTTGGCTGAAAGAGCGACCTCCCATGGAACTTCCTCTATGAATGAGCATGATGCCCATGGCGTGTCCACCCTTTCAGGAGTGTGCTGTTGTGGCGGATTTACCTTCCAGTTTTCAGACAACGCGAATTTGCCTTACTGGTACTGGTCTTCAACCCAGTTTTTGAAGACGTAGCAGTTTTCGATCGGATGGCCCAATATTCGGTGGTATGGGCAGTAATTGGGATTGTTGACGTCGTTCGGTTGCAGTGGGCGTCTCGACTCCGGTAGAGTGATGAGCCCGTTGGGCATTGCCAGTTCAAACAATCTCCTTGTTTTATCCTGGGGAAATGAGTAAGGACGTCTTAACTTCTCATCAAGGGATCGCCGCTTGTTGCTTTAGCGAACAACCGGTCTCGGGCCACTCGGTTGTTGAGCGTTGGCGACGAAGGTTGCTTTCCCTTTGCCCTTTTCATTTCGCGGCTCCGTTTTTTAGGAGGACGGTCTATGGCCCATCTAGTCTATATAGGCCAGCTTGTTGATCAAAGCCTAGAAAGTGGTCGGCTTGAAGAACATCATAAACTGGGATATGGTCGCTTTCGGATCGAGGGTTCCCATAAACATGCCCACGACAGGAGCTTCCTCTATGCGATGTTCGCATCTCAACCACAGGTTCCGCCACCGAATGGCGTATTGAACCCAAGTTTCTCCTGGTTTCACCCTGCTATTGATCAATACCGTGATTGGGGTACGTTCGCTGGCGCTTGCGAAACGCTGAGTGAATAGCAACTCCATCTCCGTGAATGTTTTGACGGAGTCGTTTGGAAGTTGCGAATACCATTCGAAGGCCGTGTCTGCCGACGAGTTGGCGAAACAGTAGCTTATCGTCACCTCCAGTGTTGCCGCACAGAGCCCGGAACTGGGCGACATGTTGATGTGGATTACCCATCCCCCTATACACATAGAATTTAGGGATCGTATATCCTAGCGGGTACTTTATTTGATCGTACCAACCCGGATAGGGTGTCTCGATGATTTGACCGGCTGCTTCGCTCGCCTGATGAGCTCGTATCTGTTGAGCTATATAGTCATCAAGGGAGGATTTGGAGATGGTCTCTTCCCTGGCTGCTGATAAAGCCGGAAGAGGGTGTGATGTCTCCCCTCTATCGTCTTCAATTATTACTGGAGGATCTTCGGCTCGGTGGTCTGGCTGGATCATCATGCCCACCATATCTTGGAACAATAGCGTCAATTGTTTTATGTTGGCCGCTTGTTCCGCGGCCTCTTTGTTTTTCTTCTCGAGCATTCTTCGGAGGAACTCAGCGTCGGTTTCCTGTTCCCGGCGCTGCTATGACGACGTCTCCGGGCTTTCTTTCGGCCCAGTGAGCGCGACCATCTTCGTTAGCGTTTCTTGGAGCTTTTGCTGTTGCTCCTAGGCTTTTGTTACAGATTGGATGAGTGTTCGATGACCTGTAAAGATACGGCTATCCTCCTTCCCGGAAGCCATGTAGATGGTGTGCACTACCATACCCCCAGACTTGGGGCATTTGGATTCAGCACCCTTGAGATTTGTCGCAGACACATGGATCTTCTCCGGCCTTCTCTTTTTATGGGCGGTGGAAGTTGCGGGGGCTGTTGCAGCCGATGCTTTTCGTGGTACGACGGCGGTGAGATTCTCTTCTTTCCGGATCTTCATTCTCTTCTGTCGGCGGGAGTAGTCTTGGTTGATCACAGAGTCTTGGACTCTTCACCAGACCCTGTAGATTTTAGAGGACAGCCCCTGAGGGGGCTGCTCTGGCTTTGTTTCAGTAACATTCTCCACAGACGGAAGAGATCTTTTAAGCATGGCAGTCGGAGAGTTCTTGCGCACCTTCTTGAGTGGTTCAAAGCCGTTCCCAGTTAGAACAATAACGTTAATTTCTACCATCAGAGCTGGTGGAGTCAATCCAGAAGGGGAACTGCCCCCGGCTTTCCTCACTCGTTGCCAGTGGCGACATCGAGCGCGTCTTGCAAACGGTACTGGCTCAATTATGGGGGTGGCTTCATTATGCCCCCTGTTCTGGTGAAGGGTTGCTGTTGGTGTTAGCCTGTCAAAGACTGACATCCATAAAGAAGGGATGGACAACCTGTCGAAGGCAGAATTTCGAGTAGGGGTAGAAGCCTTGGTAACTTCGCCTGAAGCGGGAGTTGGAACGACCAGTCTTATGAATACCGACCCTTTAGTAGGAGAAGTCTCTCTGATGACTTCATTTACTAGAGCAGGATGGCTATCCATTTGGGGATAGCCCCTTCAGGTAATGCGGGCTTCTTCACGGGCCCATTAGAGCTTTGGCCCAGTCTGTTAAAGACCGAGGCGTTGGATTTAGGTGACCCGTTCAGAGGGGCCGTAGTAGTTGCAAGCCGATCAAAGACCGACTTCTTTGGAGCTTCTTGCGATAGCACCGGGGCGTTGAAGCTCACCGGTGGGATCATGGTCCCAAAGAACAGTCCAGTGGTGGTCTGAGTCACCTATTCCATTGGCATGGCAAAGATGGAGGCCGCTTGGGGCCCATAGGTCACTCCTCCAGCGAGGATGGAGTGAGAGTTGCTGTTGCAGTTAGTGCAGCAGGAGGCCATTGCTCTTCTTTTCTGCACGGAGCAAGACACCAAATCTTAGTACCTCGAATACAGAGGTAACCATATTAAACCGCGATTCGTTCGTGAACACGACACGCGAAGTGTGGAGTGGAAAGAGGAAAAGGTCCCACCGGGCGTGCCAGAATCTGTTTACCGCCGAAAATAGAAATGAGACCGTGTAGGCCGTCTTGCCTGAATTTGGGGGCAGATGCTATTTGGTTTTATCCGTCCACCTCTTCGAAGATGCCAAGTTGATTTATAACACCGTATATCGGAAGTTTGGACGGACGCGGCCGTTGTAGCAGACTTCGTTAGATTCCCCCTCGTTTATGAGGGATTTTTGGATTGTGTGGACGCTCTTCCCTGCAGGCGCAAGCCCCTGCAGTTAATTACGCTACCGCATAGTGGTAACCACTTTCTCCTTTTCCAGATGGTCACTTCGTGTCATGTGTGTTTGTTTTATTTTTGGTTGCCCATGGATTATATACGGGGACTAATTTATGTTGTCGCCCGTAGGGCGTGGATTAGTCCAAATCCGTATTTTCTTAAATTTGGGTTTGGTTTGGGTTTAAGGATCGTTAATCTCATTGAGATTAAGATCAACTTAAACGTTTGTTGAGGATACGTTAGCCTAATTTTAGACTAAGATCTACTCAACAAGATTTTGGGATCATTTAGATCCAACGAAAGAGTATTTGGACTCTATCGTTTTAGTTTAGGGACATTGCGGTCCACTGTTTAAGGACATCATAGTCCATGAGTTTAAGGACTTCATAGTCCGTAAAGTTTAAGGACGTCATAGTCCATGAGTTTAGGGACGTCATGGTCTATTGGGTTTAAGGACATTATAGTCCGTAAAGTTTAAGGACATCATAGTCCGTAAAATTTAAGGACCTCATAGTCCGTAAAATTTAAGGACATCATAGTCCATGAGTTGAAGGACCTCATTGTCCGGTTTAAAGACATCATAGTCTGATTTAAAGACATCATGGTCTGTAAGGTTTTGATTTAACCATTTGGGGATGCACCAAAATTTATTGGTTATTGTGACCCTTCATCTCTCTGAAGACGCTGAAGAATTACAGCGACGTGTATCAGAGGTATGAGGAGATTTGCCCTTGAATCAAAGTTGGTTGGGAGATCTACAGTCAGGTTTGAGACTAAGACCAATTAAAAAGATTATGAGCACATGGGCTTAGTTGATCTGAATTAGGGATTTGTAGCCAACTTGGGCTCAGCCCACTTAGTTTTGAAATAAATGTTGAACATTTATTTGGGCTCGTCCCTTTTTTATTTTACAATACTGAGCATTGATTTAGGTTCTAACACCCCTTTTTCTTTTGTCTTTTACTGAGTGTTGAACACTTTTTGTGGCACTAGGCTTTATTTAAAGAACACTTTGTGCTCCATTAGCGCACACGTGAGGAGCACGTGGTGCGCTTGGCGCTGAGCATCGGACCTGGAGCGCTAAGGTGCTTCTTTTGAAATAGCACACACGTGAGGAGCATGTGGTGCGCTTGACGCTGAGTGCCAGACCTGAAGCGCTAAGGCACTTCTTTTGAAATAGCGCACACGTGTGGAGCATGTGGTGCGCTTGGCGCTGAGCGCCAGACCTGGAGCGCTGAAGTGCTTCTTATGAAATAGCACACACGTGAGGAGCACGTGGTGCGCTTGGCGCTGAGCGCCAGACTTGGAGCGCTGAAGCGCTTCTTTTGAAATAGCGCACACGTGAGGAGCACGTGGTGCGCTTGGCGCTAAATGCCAGACTTGGGGCGCTGAATGCCAGAGTTGGAGCGCTGAAGTGCTTCTTTGGCAGTTCTGCTCAGTTTTTTGCTCTGAGAATTAAATTCTCGTTTATAAGAGACTTTGTCTCATGGATCTAAGAACTAAGTTCTTCTTTTTATGAAGAGATGCTATGATCTCTTCTGTTTTTGTGAAAGACTTTGTCTTACAGATATGTGATCTAGAAAAAGAACTAAGTTCTTATTTTTTATCAAGAGATACTATGATCTCTCTTCTTTTTATTTACCTTGAAGAAAGTTCTTCTTGTTAGAGCTTGCTCTTCTCTTTTTTTTCTGAGAACTTGAAGTTTATGGGGGGGTCCTCTGTGCAAGACTTGAAGTCTTGGGTCCTTTATATAGAGGAGGCTGATTTGTTGAATCAGTTAAAGAAATCTTTCTCTGATTGATTTGGGGATGTTTCCCCACCATTAGATCTTTGATCCTAGGGTTTCTGTTTTACAGAAAACAATCTTCTTGTTTTTAACAAGATTGGGAAAATATTTTCCCAGTATCTTGATGATTTTTAATCACCATTGGATCTTTGATCCAACGGTGCTCCAATTTACAGAGCACAATCTTTCCTGTTTGGAAAGATTTGAGGAATGTTTCCTCAACAGAATTTTATTCTGTAATTTGATGATTTATTCATCTCAGTTGGATTTTTGATCCAATGGTGGAGAACATTTAGTTCTAGCACTTGGCGCTCTCGTGCTTTGCACGTGAGGCGCTACCTCAGAGTCTTTGACTCTTAGCGCTGGCGCTCCTAGCGCGAGCGCTCTCGTGCTTTGCACGTGAGGCGCTGCTTCAGAGTCTTTGACTCTTAGCGCTGGTGCTCCTGGCGCGAGCGCTCTCGTGCTTTGCACGTGAAGCGCTGCCTCGGTTTAAATTTCAAATTTTGAACTTTTAAATAGAGCTTTTCTCTCTGATTTGGAGAAACACACCCCTAGACTTGATATGCGACATATCAGATGAAGAGACCAGACTGTACGATAAGTGTTACTTATAGGCTTCATAAGAGTTTGGACAAGCTTGATTGTTGATCTTCTAATCGCTCAATACCTGGGTAGCCGTTACGTCCAGCTAGTACCGCTGACGGCTTGTGGGTAACCGATGTGATCATTACCTGCTGCTGGCGCATTGACGAGTCTTTAGAGTCCCACACAGAGCTTTCATAGTTCAAGCGAAACGAAGTAGGGCACATATGATGATATGTGCGGGGGCCTGATTAAATATGAGTATGTGATACCGTATTCTAATATGCAGATAAATGATATTAGTCGGTTATATATGATATAACCGGATTATTGAATCAAGTGTTGATTTAATAATATGATATATATTATATTTGATATAATTATATATTAACTAATATTATTGCTCACTAATTATTTTCTTCTCTTAATATATATATGATATATGTATATATGTATATATATGATATATGATATATGTGTATATGTGCATATGTGTATATATGTGTATATGTGTATATATGGATATGTGTATATGTGTGCATATGTGTATATATTATGAAGCATGGTTGAATTTCTATTTTGAGAAAATAGAAATGAGATGGAAAATGGGGAGATATTTGTGGAATGGGTGAAGCATGGCTTGATCAATTCTTTATTCATTTGCTTTACACTATACAAGCATGGTTGCAATTTATTATTGCAATTTTATTCATGCTTCAATGATATGTGAGCCATTCTTCATTCTTCACTCACTTGAGTTTTTTCTTTAGCTCATTTTTCTTACACTCTCTCCATTCTCTTCTTCTTCCTCATCCAAGCTCTAACCCTCATATGAGTTGTGAATCCAAGGGCTTGAGAAAATTCCTAGTGAGCTAAAAAAAACCTACTTCATCATCCTAGTCTAGATTAGCACTTTAGATTAGGATGTTTACTTCACTAATATTAGATTAGTGAAGAGGTAGCTTGGCCTAGAGGGATTTCGGATGGATCATCTTCGACACGAAGGTTGTGAAGTAAGCTCGATCCGTTTTTCAAGTGGAGCCTAGAGGAGTCGTAGGGACTACTATCCGGAGCTTTAGAAGAGAAGGACTTGGTCTACAAAGGTTGTAGTCTCCATCACTTAGTGTAGTTCTTCTTTTATCATATGTTAAATCCTAATACTCTAGTTAGATTCTAGCTTAGTGTAGCTTAGCACCAAGAAAATTTTAAAATTGCATGCTTGATGCCGGTTAAAATCTTGTGGTGGTGCTAGGATACACTTTCAAAAAACTATGAGTAGGAGTTCAGGAACTTTTGCACTTTCAAAAGAGAATCGTGGCAGAATGATGGAAAGGGGAAAAGGGAAGATAGGAAACTTAAAGAGTCGAGGAAAATCGAAAGGGAAGATCCAAGACGGCTGTTGAAACTGCGGAAAGAAGGGTTATAGAAAAAGCGAATGTAGACTCTTGAAAAAAGACTCAGATGGGAAGGCAAATAAAAATGAAGCCAATGTGGTATCTACACATGAGCAAGAGGAACATGGGCTTTATCTTTCGATGAATGAGAGTACAAATGTGGATACCGGGTTCCTAAATTCGGGGGCATCCTTTCATTGCACTACAGGCCGGTGCCATTTTAGCGAGTATGATCAAGAGGACCTTAAACATGCGACGGTGGGAAATGGTCAGCCGTGTAAGATCGTTGGAAAAGGGATGATCATACAACAACCGTCAAGAGGAGATCAGATCAAGCTGAAGAACGTGAGACACATTCCAGATCTGAAGAAAAGCTTAATTTCTACAAGTCAGCTGGACAACGAAGGTTATATGACGGTGTTTGGGAATTCTCGGTGGAAAATTTCCAAAGGAGCATTGGTGGTCGAAAGGGCAAGTTGAGTGATTCATTGTACTCATTCGGTGGGAGCAGTGGAGGTTCGGTTGCGTTGGCGATAGGTTCAGAAGCAGATTCCGAGACTTCGTTGTGGCACAAAAGATTGGGGCACATCAATATGAAGAATATGAAGATTCTTCAGGGTAGGGGTCTTCTTTTCGGGATGAAAAGGGTGGAGTTGGGACTTTGCGAGAGTTGCGTTTGTGGAAAGCAAAGTGCATTCAGATTTCAGATTAGAGTCATTGCTAAAATGACCAAGAAAGTAGAGAATGTGCATACGGACGTATGGGGACCGGCCTTAGTGGAGTCTTATGGAGAAAGTTGGTACTTTGTAACTTTCATAAATGATGCAAATAGGAACACCTGGGTTTATGCGTTAAAGAAGAAATCCGATGTGTTTAGTCTCTTTAAACACTGAATTACACAGGTGGAGAATTAGACAGGGACGAAGGTAAAGTGCCTGAAATCCGACAATGACGGGGAATATTGCACACAAGAGTTCGAGACGTCTTGCTCACAGGAGGGTATTCGTTGGTTGAAGACGGTACCGGGGACGCTGCAACAGAACGACATCGCTGAAAGGATGAACATGATGATTCAAGAGCGAGTGCGGAGCATGACCTTAAATGCAGATGTGCCAAAATTCCTATGAGCGGCAGCGGTCGATACTGCTGTGTATCTGATCAACAGAAGCCCGACAAGTGCGCTCGATGGAGATATTCCGGAAGAAATTTGGTCAGATAAACCGGTTAATTATTCGCACTTTAAAATCTTTGGTTGCATTGCATATTCTTTAATTGATAAGGCAGAAAGGAGTAAGCTTGACTCCAAGTTTAGGAAGTGTGCTTTCATCGGGTATGGTGGAGATCAGTTCAGACATCGGCTGGGGGATTATATTAGTAAGAAGGTAATACGAAACCAGAACGTCGTATTTAATGAGCAACACTTGTACAAAGAAGAAAAGCAAGCCATAGATAGTGCAGTATCGGAGTTTGTCGAGTTAAATGGAAATCAAGAGAGTAATCAGGTATCTTCAAGTGGAGATCAGAATTTGGAGGAGACTGCAGTATAGGATTAGGTTCAAGAGCAGATTGAAGACCAAGTCAGCAACCAGATGTACCGGCTCTGAGGAGATCTATACGAGATAAGAAGCTACCTGATAGACTTGTTACCGATTTTATCTTGTACACAGATTCAGGAGGTCCCGAATCCCTTGCAGAAGCAACAAACAACGATGCTAGTAAGAAGTGGGAGCTAGCTATGAATAAGAAGATGGATTCTTTGAAAAAGAACCATACGTAGGATCTAGTAAAGCTACTCAAAGGTCGAAAAGCGCTGCCGAATATATGGGTGTACAGGATAAAAAAATGAGGCTAAGGGTGTGAAGTGGTGCAAGGCTCGTTTGGTAATCAAGGGATACAAAAAACGGCATGGGATTGACTATCAAGAGATATTTTCCCTAATGGTGAAGATGACATCAATTCCGGTGATTCTTAGTATCGTGGCGGTGGAGGATTTTTCACTTAGAAAAGCTGGATGTGAAAACGACATTACTTCATAGAGATTTAGAGGAGAAGATCTATATGATGCAGCTATCAGGATACGATGTGAAGGGGAAAGAGAATATGGTATGTAGATTGCGAAAAAGATTGTATGGCTTCAAGCAAGCTCCTAGGCAGTGGTATATCAGGTTCGATCAGTTCATGTTAGAGACAAGAATTGTACGCTGTGAATCGGATCACTACGTGTATGTTCAGACTTTCAAGGATGATGACTACATTATTTTGTCACTTTACGTGGATGATATGCTGGTAGCGGGTCCAAATTTCGAGAAAATTCAAAGTCTGAAGAAGATGATGGCTGAAAAATTCTTTATGAAGGATTTGGGAGCGGCCAAGAAAATCTTGGGCATGAAGATCATACGAGATAGGAAACAGTGAAACGTGTGGTTATCGCAAAAGGAATATTTCGAAAGGTTTTGAAGCAGTTCAATATGGACAAGTCAAAACCGGTGAGCATGACTTTAGTGAAACAAATCAAACTCAGTAAAGAGTTGTGCCCGACAACTTAAGAGCTGAAGGACGAGATGGAAATAATGCCTTATGCATTTGCGGTAGGGAGTTTGATGTATGCGATGGTGAGTACGAGACCTGATATTGCACATGTAGTGAGAGTTATGAGCAGGTACATGCAAAACCCGAGAAAAGAGCATTGGAATGCAGTGAAGTGGATGTTGAGATATCTCAAGAGAACGTCCAGTCATTGCTTATGTTTCGGGGGTGATACTCTCAAGGTGTAAGGATACGTTGATGCGGACTAATCAGATGATTGAGATAGTAGGAAAAACACAAAGGGGTACGTATTCACAGTTAAGGGAACAACGGTGAGTTGGGTTTCTCAGTGGCAAAAAGTGGCGGCATTGTCAACTACGGAGGCCAAATATGTGGCCATCACGAAAGCCAACAAGGAGATAATATGTTTGTAAGGGCTTCTTGAAGAATCGGGAAAGAAATAAGACTTCAATACCTTATGGAGTGACATCCAAAATGCGATACATTTGGTAAAGAAAGCGGCATATCACTCTCTGACGAAGCACATCAAAGTGTGGTACCATTTCATATGTATAGTGTTAGAAGATGAAGAGTTAATATTGCAGAAGATCGCGGAGAAAAGAATTCTGCAGATTTGTTCGCTAAAGTCATAGACTAAGATAAGCTGGATCTCTGTTGCCAGTTGGTGAATCTCTCCATGAAAATCTAATGAGGAGAGAGTAGAGCGGGGTCGTGTGAAGTCTATTAGCGCTGGGAATTAAGGCGGAAATATCTCCAAGTGGGAGATTGTTAAAATTATGGAGAAACTTCTTGCAGATGTCTGATGTGAGGAGTACAGATGTCTGGACATGCACGAGAGCCATGTTAGAATTTCAGAACAACACCAAACGTCTTATGAAGAGGATGTAAACGTCTGGTCAAGTCGAAACCAAAAGAACAGAGTGTAGCCGGACATCTATGACAGTCGTTTGGAGATCCTGAAGTCCGATCCAAAGCAGCGGCAGACGTCTGATGGTAAAGATGAACACGTCAGCCCAAGATGATGAAGCCTTATAGAGAGTTGGTAGACGTCTGACCATTTCTTGTTCAGACGTCTGTCAACGGGAAATCTGTGTGTATCTTATATTTAGTAATTTGAGTTTATCTCCTGTTTGATGTAGGATTAGGGTTTGTCTATATATAGGGACCTCTCAAATGATTAATATATCGCTATTAAAAGAGGGTAAATTATTGAGAGGACGATGGCTTAGATCTAAAGAGATTTGGGAGAAATCTCCTAGAGTTGCTCATGGTTGTACTTGATTCGATTATAATAGACTTTGCAGATTCCGCTTTGTCGGGAACTAGCCATACGGTGGGTGAATCTCGTTAACAAATCTTTCGTCTTTTCTGGTTTGATTGTTATTCTGTTTTCTTATTTTCGCTCTTTATTATCATTTGTGATCTTTCGTCGGTATCACGTTTGTCGTAGCGTGATTGTTTGTCGTAGTGTTGATTCTCCATCATAGGTTATCTCCCAACATTATCAACTAATTAATAACGCAAAACCCTAACATTGCACTCAACCACCGCATCTCCAGTCCCAAAATCAATCCAGTGCTTCTTTGCCAACGTAAACCCCGAAGCAAACCTGACCTTACCGCTCCCTCCGACCACTGGCATCTCCCTGGTCTCACTCATTGGCGTGTTCCGTCCCAAGCTGTCGTTGTACTTCCCTTCCGTAAAATACAAATTCATGGCCTACAAGGATTTACTTGTCGGGGGGGTTGCCGTGGGGTTGCGGCTGCTGCTGATGCCGTGGAAGTAGAAGCGGAGGTGACTCAGTTTATGTTTCAGGGCTTTCTTGGGAGATACTGGGGTTGTTTTGATGAAGGCAAGAGCGTTGTTGGTGAATAGGAAGAAGAGGAGGGAGAAGAAGAAGAGAGAGTTGGTTTTTATTGGAGGAGGCATATTGAAGGAATAATCAAAAGTAGCTTCGCTCTTGTATTTTGTGTTTGTGGGGTTGTCGGTTAATTTGTGCGTGGGGACTTTATATATAGAGATAATGTAGGGAGGAGAGGTACCGAAGGATTTGGAGTGTATGCTGTTATCACGTGCGTTAGATCCAACGACCAGAATTGTATAGAGGTTTGGATTTTGATGTGTGAAGAAGATGTTTTAATAACATGGAAAATAACTACCGGCAGAGGTTCCTTGTCCAGTGGCTATATGATAAGATGACATCCTTAAAATTATATTAATCTAAAATTTAAGCAAGAGCCTTGCATGTGAAAATAATTTAAGGAATAAGTATAATCTAATTAAATGAGGGGATGATCTATGATTTTCTGTTTTAAATTTCTAGACTCATGCATGATTTTACTTGGGGACGCAGGGCGATGAGAACCATTTTGGATTTGGAATAATTATACAAAGAGTACTATTTATTTTAATTTTTTTCTGAAAAAAAGACAAAATGCCACCGTGCCGTTTTTTTTGCTAATAATAATAGAGTTTGTATTTTATATATATCAGCCATCTTTGTATTATAAAAAAAACGGTGGTTAATTGGCTTAGACAAAAAAATTTCAAAGCTTGTTTTTACCGGATCCACGGGCATAGTTGGGAGATGGTGAAAATATCTTTAAACGCAGAAAAAGAGATGAAAAAGGAAAGAAACGTCTGCTTCAATAAAGCCAATGACTAGAAACGTCATATATTCCACGATATCAATTAATGACACACGTGGTGGAGACAAAAAAAATGCAGCTTTTTTTTAATTGAAGAAGTTCTCACTATTGTAGCAAAAGTAAGAAGGCTTGCATGTTAGTAAGTTGATTTTTTATTGGGTAAATTATTAAAAAGCTCCTGGCCCACTTAAACTTGTGTAAAACCTCCTGATACTTTTGCTCTTGTTAAAAAAGCTCGGGTTCAGTTAAAACCCCATTTATATTAGTTGTCTGTAATATCTAAAATGTTGCATATAATATCTAAAAAGCTGCTTGTAATATTTAAGCAGTTGGAGGGAATAAAGACCTAAATGAATATGCGACCCAGGAATTTTTTCACAAAGATTTTGGACTGCATGCGTTTCACGGCGCTTTTGAAAATATCATAGGTTTTTAGACAACTCCCTGACGGGGCAAGGCATTTTGACAATTTACGCTTTTTCATCACAAGTTGAGTGTCATTTTTATCTCGACCTGCAAGAACCCGGCTCATGGCGCTGGCGTAAATCCCCTGCGCACGTTGAATTTCTTTCGGGGGTCCCAGTTAAGAGGTTGTCCATGATGGCGATCATGCTGAACCCGAAGGGGTAGGATTTGTGGGGGGGGGGGGGGGGTTTGGGTGACGGTGATTGCTGTGGGGTTGCAGCCGCTGACGATGTCGTGGAAGTAGAAGTGGAGGTGGCTCATTTTTTGTCTTGGAGTTTTCTTGGGAGATACTAGGGTTGTTTTGATGAAGGCAGCAATGTTGTTGCTGAGTAGAAAGCAGAGGAGGAGCGAGAAGAAGAGAGAGTTAATTGGTTTTTAGTAGAGGAGAGGTAGTTTCGCTTGTATTATGTTTGTTTGTGAGGTTGGGGCTTTATATAGAGAGAGATGATGCAGGGATGGGAGCTAGCTATTGCTTTGAAATTTTATATTCACCCTTTTTCTTGTGTATAAAAATTGCTAAGAGATGCATAGAAATCAAGGAATTTTTAGCTTTTTATCATCATCATTACTACACCACCACCACCGGTAGTAAAAAGTGCTTAATGACCAATGAACTAATCTCTCGTATTATGCTACTTTCTATCATGAGACCGGTCTATTTTCCTTAAACTTTTTGTATTTCACATTTATAATTGTAAGTGTCAGCTATTAGGCCTGAACCGGTCCAATACCCGTCTATATGAGTGAGTTCCCCATATATGTAAGTGTTAGCTGTTAGGCCTGAACCGGCCCAATACCTACCCATATGAGTGGGTACCCCATATATTCATATATGGGATATAGGGGTTAGGGTTTCATATGAGAGAAAGATATGATGTAACATAAAGAGTTTTTCTCGAGAGAAACAAGAGAGTTGTTGTCTCCTTTTTCCATCCTTTTCTATTTTGAGTTGACTTGCGGGATGATCAAGAGAAAAATTCTCGCTTTTTACTAAATTGTGGTTTCGCTTCGGCCGTTACATGGAAACGATAAAGATCAGATCATCTACGTGACGTGAGCGAGAAACGATCCAATCAATCAATCGGATCAGATATATCGTAAACTTTTAAGGTAGATACATGTATTTTCGCCGTATTTGATTGCTTGTTATGTATCTACGTCATCTAAAGTGTACATTAGTATCAGAACCATGGATCTCACGTTCGAAGAATTATAAATCTATGATGTTTAAAATATTTGCAACTCAAAAGTTGAGTTTTTTTTATCTAAACATAAATCAATTTTTTTTAAAAATTATTTTATGATAGATCTATATTATTAGGGTTATCGTTTGATAGATCTTTTAAGATTTATCTATTATGCATCATTATGTGTCACTATAAATTAGATCTATTTTATTTATGACGCTCTGATTTAGTTTTTTTTAGTTCGTTGATGTGAAATAACCCATGGAATAAAGATGATATAAATTTTTTGTAAAGATTTGATGTAACCCCCAGCCCTTTTTATACCAATATCTGTACTCCTATTTCACTTGTAAGATTTATTTTAGAATTTTACTTATGATTATTATTAATTTATTTATTTTAAACCCCCTTTTAAAACCCAAATCCAAACTATAATTATTTTCTCCAAGCCACTTCATTTTCTGTGGCCTATTTCCCTTTTCCCAATTTCTTTTCCTATTTATTTCGGGCCCACGTTCCGTCACAGCCCAAGCTATTTTCAGTTATAAATTAATGGATTTTTAAAACCTTCCTAGTCCGTTTCTTTTCATTCAAATCAATTCCCTATAATTCACTTATTCTATTTGAGCCAGCAGCCCAACAAAGCCCGGTTCCCCGTATTAATTATTTTGTTTCTTTTATTTTTCTCAAACCGGCCTTTCCCTTCTTATTCATCTTTATTTTACTTGGCCCAATCTCTTAACCCAATCTACTCATTTCCTCAGCCCATCCTTCTCTAATTTGTTTCCTGTTTTTCCTTTCAACCAAGGCCGGCCTCACTCATTTTTTCCCCACAAATATTTCAATTTCCTAATCTCCCAGCCCACTCCCATTTCTCTGGCCCGTTTCCCTTTCTCCCCTAATTCTTTTATTACTAATTCTCGGCCCAGCCACTCACCGGCCCGCTTCCTTTCCCCTCAAATAATTCATTTTCCTTACATTAAAAGCCCGGCCCCTCAATTTATTTTCGTTTCCCTTTTATCCCTTTGGCCCAGCCCAATCTCCCCTCACCCGCTCGCGCTTCAAACCCGACCCGACCCGACCCGACTCCTGTTTCTCTTCTTCAAAATTCCCAACGGCTCTCTTCCTCCTCTCGCGCTCTCGATCCGCACTCCCCGCCTCCGCCGTCGCCCCCGCGTCGCAACAGTTACCCCACGATGCTCGCCTCGTCTCAACTCTCTCCCCACGTCTCTCTCTCTGTATACTCCCCTCTCCCTCTCAATCTCAAACCTCCCCTCTCGCTCGCGAGAAAACTCCGGCCACCTCCCTCCATCACCACCGCCACGACAGTCCTCCACCACCATCGTTCATCCACTCGCTCTCTCTTCTCGCTCCTCCTCCTACTTCTCTCTTCCTCACTGCATACTCAACTTCCCTCTCTCTCTCGCGCTGCACCTCTCACTCTGGGAACTCTCTCTCTCAACTCTCTCTTCCTCTGTGCTCTCTAATCTCTGTCTCTCTCCTCTCTCTAGCTCACACAGACCTCTCTAACTCTCTCTCTCTTTCCCCATGTTCTTTCTCTCTCTTTCTCACAGTCTCAGCTCTCTCTCTACATTTCTCTCTCACTCTGAACTCTCTCTCTCTCTCTCTCACTGAACACACACTCTCTCTCTCTCTGAACTCTCTCTCTCTCTAAACAATTTCTCTCTCTCTCCTTATTTCAACCCAAGCCTCCAAGCTTCGGCCACCCGTCGCTACGCTCACCACCTCTGGAGCTCGAACAGCCGACCCCAGTAACCAAGCCACCGCTGCCGAGACACGAGTCCGAGCCAAATCAAGTTGCCGTGCCGCGCGTGTGTCGCGCGTTCGTGACGTCACAGCCACCGTACATCCCCGAGACGTGTCCAGGCAAGTTTTTACTTGCTTACATGCTATTTTACTTAAGTTATAATTGTTAAATGCATAAATTATAAAGTTACAAGTTTAAACTATTATGTGCCGTAACTGTTCGATACTTGTTCTCTTAGGAAAACATTATCAAATTTGACGGAACTCAATGGTGTAGGTTGGCCCGTAGGGTTGTGAACATAGTGTGTGATTTTTGTTGGATGATGTGATCGATAACGACTAAAACAACTACCCCCAAGTTTGATCGTAAAACTGAATTCCTGTTGCACCTGAAAACCGTTAAATTCACCATAAATCATATACATAGTAGAATGGTGCGTTCGAGGGCTCAAATCGAAGCCGACTCGATGAACTTTAACCCTATACTAGTTTCCAGACATTTCTGTATTTAAACTGTGATGATATTCGGATCGGAGTGCGACTCTGGACTGCAGTCCAGGGCGACTCCAATTATTGGTTGCTGTTCCATAATGTGTACCACAAGACTTGCTTATCACTTAGGTTGCGAAACTATGCTGTTTATTGTAGATAAATCTGTTAGCTAGACAACACAATTAATTTCATACTGTTTCGTTACCATTTGTTATTTATTCTGTAATTTAAAAGATCGGGACGCATAGCAGTCCCAGCAGAATCAGAACTGACACATTATTGTTAAACAGATTATAACTCCTAACGTACAGATGCGATCGAAGATCCGTCTGTTGCGTTAAAAACCTTACTGAAAACCCTAGAATTCATCCAACTGTAGCGTCGCTAAAATCTGATCCCCACAGGGATTAAAATGCGTTGCGAAACGGACTCCTGATTCTGAAATTGGATTTCCAGCCGCGAGCGCTTAAAATGAAATGATTATAACTAATGCTCCTGGAACCCGATTGGCTTGAAACTAAATTCTATGAATGGACAACTGAACATACTAATTACTTCCTGTTTATCATTTCACCAAATTATATACGTATGTTTCATGATAAATCGTACAAGTGAAAGAATGCTGTTTCATAACATCCTCATCATGTTTATATACTTGTTCACGCATCATGTCATACCCATATCCTCGTATTGATAACATAGTGACATCGTGCATTTACCCAGTGTTAGATTTTAGTGTTGATTGTGGCAAGTACGTCAGTGTTCGTGTATTCGTGATTAAGTGAAAGTGATACGTACTTGTGCACAATCAGTGACCATATTATTCTATTGCATTGTCGACGTCTGTGAGATGCGTGCACGTGTGACTAATAAGTGGAATGGGACACTTATGGAAGCGTTTGCACGGGTGTCACAGATAAGACACCAGACACTGCCATTTATCTTAGGTATTAGTCGGGACGTGCTTGATGGGGGTCCTGCCTCCAGTTCTCGCGCAGACTTGTCACGGATCGATTAGTATTTAGATTGATGGTTAGCGTTTGATGTAGACCTCGGGGTATGGGGTAGTTCAAGTGTGAATTCAACAGAATCTCGGGAGTCCCATGCCGGCTTATATATTTAGGGAGTTATATGGAGATTTACAGGGTATGTGCTATAGACACCGTGATACATTCATTACATGTTGGGTCCGTGGTCCCTTGCCCTTGGGTTCTACCCTTGGGTGGAGGACACTCGCGAGTGGTTGACTCTCACGCTTGGACTGACGATAGGCTTATTGACCTGTGCAGTGAGACTTAGAGACTGATAGGGTTACTGTCATTTACATTCCTTCTATACTGTGTTGACATTCGTGACATATTGTTATACTGCTTTACTTTTCCGCTGCATTGATTACTGCACATTCATATTCATGCTATTATTGATTCACTGATATTCATGTCCATTACCACTGTTAGAATTGTCACTTGTTTTCATATATAATATATTGCTATTGTGTCGCTCTGACGACCTGAGTATGCATGCTCAGTGTGAGGAGAAGATTTAGCTTGGACCAGAACTAGACGTGCATCACAGACTTCTTGGTTTGTCCTCCCGAGTTACATTCTTTGGTTCCACTCAGGTCAGTTTATATTATTGTATCTTTCAGTTACTGCATTTCTCATTACCTGCGCATCATTTACTGTTTACCATGATAAACTAGAAGCCGAAGTGTGACTACGGCAGGACTTTTCCCTGACCGTAGGAGCATGGCTGGCCTTGTCTACCCCTCGTATTCCGTATTTTGGGAAGCGGGGCGTGACATGGTTTAGTTGGTATCAGAGCCAGGTTTTGCATCGATTGGGATTGCAGTTTCCGTGTATAGTTTGGCAATCTAAGACATCACTCGGTCTAGATTGTAAACTTGTCATTCTTGATCCATATTCACATCGTGTGTTCAGCTATCTATTCACTATGGTTTCGGGCGACTTGACAAGGATACGTGGTTGCAATTGCACTACCGTACTCTATTCAAGTGACTTAAAGTGATACAGTTGATTCCCCACTTGTAATGAAATTCATCATCTCGAATATTCTTGAATCCTTGTCCTATCCATATCATATTTTGACTTATTTAGCGTGTGACTCATATCATTCTCGAAATTGTTGTCTCGGAATCATGTCTTTCCACGACTCTTCGTCTATATCCACTCCTCAGGATAAGAATGTTGAGATCCTTAGTGTACTGCAAGGTTTAAAGGAAGCCCAGGAGCGAACAAACGACTTATTAGCTGAAGGACTGAGAAGACAGGTGAGTCAGACCCCAGCGGGAGTCTCCTATCATAAAGGGATCCCTATTAGACGAGGAAAAGAGAAGAAGATGAAGCGTCAACAGAAGCATCAGAAGAACCCTTGCTGTGGATATTGTAAGAGGCCGGGACATCTTCAGAAGGATTGTCGCCGTGCCCAAGGGAAATGTCTGATGTGCGGTTCCGACAAACATCTCATCAACGGTTGTCCAGAAAGGAAAGAACTACAAGGAGGAAACTTGTCCACACTCTCTACTGCTGCCAAGTGAGGATTTCTACCTAGTTCGAATTTCAAGGATAAAGCGGACCCAACACAGGATTCAACTCGCGTAACGATGATGCAGCGTTCTGGCAGTCAAAGAAGAATTTTATGTTTTCCAATTTCAGTATTATGTTGTCATACTCTTATAAACATTTCCTTCCATTTGAACCTTTGTATTCGTCGAACCTTTAGTCGAATGAAATAAAATTTGAATCATAATATATGTATCATTCTCATGTTTTCTCTATGTCAAATTCTATTCATTATCACAGTATTTTCAATCTGATCTTTCAGTTCCTGCAACCGCATATTTTTCCTATATTTCGTACCCTGAGTTTTCCTTGATGTATTCCATTGTCTAATCATGACTCTTTTCTTTCAGACATGGCCCATCCTGGAGCAGCGCCGCTTCTAGATGAGGATGCACAGTCATGCGTTTCCTTAGATCGCACACTGATGAGTTCTGATGATGAGGTCAATGGTCCCCAGGTCAAATTCGGAAACAACGATTCAGAGGACGAAGAAGTAGCCGCCCCAGAGTTTAACGTGTTAGCTGATTCCGACGAAGAAGAAGGAGACCCTGAAGAGAACCCGATAGAGGAAGACCCCGAGGAAGAACCGATAGAAGAAAATCCAGTGGAGGAAGACCCCATGGAAGAGAATCCAGAAGGAGAGGAACACATGGGATCAGATCTCGATGAAGAAGCTCTATCCGAGGAAGAAGGACCAGAAGATCAAGATCCTGTGGTGGAAGGACTTCCAATAGAGGTACCTACGAGGCGCTATGGAAATGGACGCCCCTACCTGAGTGCGCGAGCCTACCGCAACCTACTGAATCTCCACAACCGCGACTGATGGAATTTCTTTCAATGTTGTCTTTCTGGCCAAATAAAATGTGTATAGTTTAGGGCCACTTTCCGTATTTGAGAATGCCTTGTTTCAAATTTTCTTGAATGAAATAAATCTTCTGTATTCGTAAACCTTTTGATTATTGGTTCGCTTGATACTTGTTTATTGCCCATATCTATTTATTCTTCTGTTGAGTTCCTGACTGTCCATCCCTACTCATCGTATAGTTTTCACGCTCGTTTCAATTAGGAAGTACCGCACCCTGATCCTTAGAATGAGCCACCCTCCATTCTTCGCTCGTGCCTCGTTCGTAACCCTTTTGGGAGGAGAAAATTTTGGAGAAACTTCTGAGTTCGCTCACCCTTCACATCTTGATTCATATGTCGTACCGACCGCTATCCTACCCATACTTTTTCCCTTGTAGTCATTTGTTATTCGACCTTACTTCCTGTGCTGATCCGATCCAAATCCCCTTGGTCTTCAGCCTAAAGCCACCACACTCCGACCTTCTGACTGAGCCACATTTCCTTGTAATCATTACCCTAACTAGCCTATGCAATTTTGTGTTCTTTCTATTACCCTAACTATATATAGGGACTGTGTTATTCGAAAATTTAGTTTTCATTATTTTGGTTTGTGTTATTGATTACTCCGTTTTTGTATTTTAAGTACAACTATTACTATTTTCAGTTTTCAGTAGCGCACTCTTATACCGCGCAAATTTTGTTCCATGTTTTTTAGATTCACTATACGAGTTTTCTAAATCATTTTAAACCTATTTTTCGATACGTTTTCCTAAAATGTTTTAACCTACTGACTAGTTTTCACTACATTATCGTCGTTACTTTATTTTTGAGTTTTGTGCCTACGGTTACTATTATAAATAGTTGAACCTTACACTTATTTCTCTGTTTGCTATTTTGATATACTTAGATGTGCACACATTAGGGTTTCGATCTTATTGAACACGTCTTGATTATTTCCATTCGCTATTGTTACCTATTTTCTCGTGTACTTATAGCTCGACCATATAGTTGTTCCTGCCTTATACTTAATAAAATCCTTTCTGTGTATGTTGTTCTTGCGTATATATATATATCTTCACAAACTTCATCAACCCGTTTTAAGTAAACCATTATGAGTTAGTTTTTGACATGGTAGCTTTCGTTTTTGATTTTACAACTTATCATTAGTTTTAAATTTCGAGGACGAAATTTTTATAAGGGTGGTATGATGTAACCCCCAGCCCTTTTTATACCAATATCTGTACTCCTATTTCACTTGTAAGATTTATTTTAGAATTTTACTTATGATTATTATTAATTTATTTATTTTAAACCCCCTTTTAAAACCCAAATCCAAACTATAATTATTTTCTCCAAGCCACTTCATTTTCTGTGGCCTATTTCCCTTTTCCCAATTTCTTTTCCTATTTATTTCGGGCCCACGTTCCGTCACAGCCCAAGCTATTTTCAGTTATAAATTAATGGATTTTTAAAACCTTCCTAGTCCGTTTCTTTTCATTCAAATCAATTCCCTATAATTCACTTATTCTATTTGAGCCAGCAGCCCAACAAAGCCCGGTTCCCCGTATTAATTATTTTGTTTCTTTTATTTTTCTCAAACCGGCCTTTCCCTTCTTATTCATCTTTATTTTACTTGGCCCAATCTCTTAACCCAATCTACTCATTTCCTCAGCCCATCCTTCTCTAATTTGTTTCCTGTTTTTCCTTTCAACCAAGGCCGGCCTCACTCATTTTTTCCCCACAAATATTTCAATTTCCTAATCTCCCAGCCCACTCCCATTTCTCTGGCCCGTTTCCCTTTCTCCCCTAATTCTTTTATTACTAATTCTCGGCCCAGCCACTCACCGGCCCGCTTCCTTTCCCCTCAAATAATTCATTTTCCTTACATTAAAAGCCCGGCCCCTCAATTTATTTTCGTTTCCCTTTTATCCCTTTGGCCCAGCCCAATCTCCCCTCACCCGCTCGCGCTTCAAACCCGACCCGACCCGACCCGACTCCTGTTTCTCTTCTTCAAAATTCCCAACGGCTCTCTTCCTCCTCTCGCGCTCTCGATCCGCACTCCCCGCCTCCGCCGTCGCCCCCGCGTCGCAACAGTTACCCCACGATGCTCGCCTCGTCTCAACTCTCTCCCCACGTCTCTCTCTCTGTATACTCCCCTCTCCCTCTCAATCTCAAACCTCCCCTCTCGCTCGCGAGAAAACTCCGGCCACCTCCCTCCATCACCACCGCCACGACAGTCCTCCACCACCATCGTTCATCCACTCGCTCTCTCTTCTCGCTCCTCCTCCTACTTCTCTCTTCCTCACTGCATACTCAACTTCCCTCTCTCTCTCGCGCTGCACCTCTCACTCTGGGAACTCTCTCTCTCAACTCTCTCTTCCTCTGTGCTCTCTAATCTCTGTCTCTCTCCTCTCTCTAGCTCACACAGACCTCTCTAACTCTCTCTCTCTTTCCCCATGTTCTTTCTCTCTCTTTCTCACAGTCTCAGCTCTCTCTCTACATTTCTCTCTCACTCTGAACTCTCTCTCTCTCTCTCTCACTGAACACACACTCTCTCTCTCTCTGAACTCTCTCTCTCTCTAAACAATTTCTCTCTCTCTCCTTATTTCAACCCAAGCCTCCAAGCTTCGGCCACCCGTCGCTACGCTCACCACCTCTGGAGCTCGAACAGCCGACCCCAGTAACCAAGCCACCGCTGCCGAGACACGAGTCCGAGCCAAATCAAGTTGCCGTGCCGCGCGTGTGTCGCGCGTTCGTGACGTCACAGCCACCGTACATCCCCGAGACGTGTCCAGGCAAGTTTTTACTTGCTTACATGCTATTTTACTTAAGTTATAATTGTTAAATGCATAAATTATAAAGTTACAAGTTTAAACTATTATGTGCCGTAACTGTTCGATACTTGTTCTCTTAGGAAAACATTATCAAATTTGACGGAACTCAATGGTGTAGGTTGGCCCGTAGGGTTGTGAACATAGTGTGTGATTTTTGTTGGATGATGTGATCGATAACGACTAAAACAACTACCCCCAAGTTTGATCGTAAAACTGAATTCCTGTTGCACCTGAAAACCGTTAAATTCACCATAAATCATATACATAGTAGAATGGTGCGTTCGAGGGCTCAAATCGAAGCCGACTCGATGAACTTTAACCCTATACTAGTTTCCAGACATTTCTGTATTTAAACTGTGATGATATTCGGATCGGAGTGCGACTCTGGACTGCAGTCCAGGGCGACTCCAATTATTGGTTGCTGTTCCATAATGTGTACCACAAGACTTGCTTATCACTTAGGTTGCGAAACTATGCTGTTTATTGTAGATAAATCTGTTAGCTAGACAACACAATTAATTTCATACTGTTTCGTTACCATTTGTTATTTATTCTGTAATTTAAAAGATCGGGACGCATAGCAGTCCCAGCAGAATCAGAACTGACACATTATTGTTAAACAGATTATAACTCCTAACGTACAGATGCGATCGAAGATCCGTCTGTTGCGTTAAAAACCTTACTGAAAACCCTAGAATTCATCCAACTGTAGCGTCGCTAAAATCTGATCCCCACAGGGATTAAAATGCGTTGCGAAACGGACTCCTGATTCTGAAATTGGATTTCCAGCCGCGAGCGCTTAAAATGAAATGATTATAACTAATGCTCCTGGAACCCGATTGGCTTGAAACTAAATTCTATGAATGGACAACTGAACATACTAATTACTTCCTGTTTATCATTTCACCAAATTATATACGTATGTTTCATGATAAATCGTACAAGTGAAAGAATGCTGTTTCATAACATCCTCATCATGTTTATATACTTGTTCACGCATCATGTCATACCCATATCCTCGTATTGATAACATAGTGACATCGTGCATTTACCCAGTGTTAGATTTTAGTGTTGATTGTGGCAAGTACGTCAGTGTTCGTGTATTCGTGATTAAGTGAAAGTGATACGTACTTGTGCACAATCAGTGACCATATTATTCTATTGCATTGTCGACGTCTGTGAGATGCGTGCACGTGTGACTAATAAGTGGAATGGGACACTTATGGAAGCGTTTGCACGGGTGTCACAGATAAGACACCAGACACTGCCATTTATCTTAGGTATTAGTCGGGACGTGCTTGATGGGGGTCCTGCCTCCAGTTCTCGCGCAGACTTGTCACGGATCGATTAGTATTTAGATTGATGGTTAGCGTTTGATGTAGACCTCGGGGTATGGGGTAGTTCAAGTGTGAATTCAACAGAATCTCGGGAGTCCCATGCCGGCTTATATATTTAGGGAGTTATATGGAGATTTACAGGGTATGTGCTATAGACACCGTGATACATTCGTTACATGTTGGGTCCGTGGTCCCTTGCCCTTGGGTTCTACCCTTGGGTGGAGGACACTCGCGAGTGGTTGACTCTCACGCTTGGACTGACGATAGGCTTATTGACCTGTGCAGTGAGACTTAGAGACTGATAGGGTTACTGTCATTTACATTCCTTCTATACTGTGTTGACATTCGTGACATATTGTTATACTGCTTTACTTTTCCGCTGCATTGATTACTGCACATTCATATTCATGCTATTATTGATTCACTGATATTCATGTCCATTACCACTGTTAGAATTGTCACTTGTTTTCATATATAATATATTGCTATTGTGTCGCTCTGACGACCTGAGTATGCATGCTCAGTGTGAGGAGAAGATTTAGCTTGGACCAGAACTAGACGTGCATCACAGACTTCTTGGTTTGTCCTCCCGAGTTACATTCTTTGGTTCCACTCAGGTCAGTTTATATTATTGTATCTTTCAGTTACTGCATTTCTCATTACCTGCGCATCATTTACTGTTTACCATGATAAACTAGAAGCCGAAGTGTGACTACGGCAGGACTTTTCCCTGACCGTAGGAGCATGGCTGGCCTTGTCTACCCCTCGTATTCCGTATTTTGGGAAGCGGGGCGTGACATTTGATCTTTTGAACCAAAAGAAAATTTTAATTTTTTTTCTTGTCTTTTAGTGAACATTAATGACGGCAAGCTCGCATTTCTTTCTAAACCCTAATCCTAATTTTTTTTGATAGGGTAAAACTCGTGGGATATTTATTTTGGGAGTTTTGGCTGGACCAAATTTTTTGTTTGATTTTTGTTTGGACCAAAAAGATTTTTATAGTTTGGTTATAGCACCAAATATTTTTTTTGGATTTTGGATTGTAACCAAATATTTTTTGGATTTTTTGTTAAGAGCCAAATACGTTTTAGATTTTTAGTTTGGAACCAAAATTATTTTTCTTGGGATTTTGTTTGGGAACCAAAAATTTTCTTGATTGTGGTAGTGGGCCAAATATTTTATAACAAAAATAATAATTTCTGAAAATTTTATTTTTTCCGACATTTTATTTAAAAAATTCAATTTTGAAAAAAAAAATAGGGGAAGGGGGTGGGCAGCCCCAAGCTCGAGCCCTGCTCGGGCCTCGGCCTAAGCCCCTGGCCCGAGCCGGCTGAGCCGAGCAGTCGGGCTCTTAGCCGACAGCGTGGGCCGAGCCGCCAAGCCGGGCTCGGAGCAGCCGAGCCACCGAGCCCTGGCTCGGAGCCGGCTTAGTTTTATAACTTTTTTTTTAAAAATAAAAATAAAAAATCCAAAATATCCAGAAAAAATCTCAGAAAATTTAAAAAATCCCAGAAAATTCTAGAAAATTAAAAAAAATTGCTTTTTGAGTTTTCTTATTTTTGAGGAATTTTTCACTCAAGTTTTGGGTTAGTTAAGTGTTTTATTGTTAACTCTGAAAGTTATATTTTTTTCGCTCACCAAAATTTTCAAATTTTTACTCTCACATAAAATTTTGGAGATTTATTGGATAGTTGTTTCGGTGGGAGCGCCTGGGACACATATTAATTTCATGAATAAAATGAAAACTCTAATAAAACGAACATGATTAGATAGAGTAGTTTAAATGAAAATGAAATTTGATAGATTGATTGTTGCGTTTTGTGTTGTGTGTGGCGTATTTTTATATACAAAGACGCATACTGTATTAATCTAACAAATTTCAAGTGGGAGATTTTGATAGGAGATGGTAGTTTAGATTCAACTACCTAATCTATTCCGTTTCTAGAAATTATGTATTCCGTTATTCAATCATTTTAACAGATTTTTAAATTTTATACTTTTGAATGATGTGATTGGAGCCGTGGACCTTCTTCTTTTTTCGGAGTGTAAAATTTATTATTTTTGTTAAGATAGGATGAAGACAAAGTATTTTTTAGGAAAGAACGGTACTCCATTATATGCCGTAGTCTTAACGCATCCATAATAAAATCAAGATATCGTCAGTTTCACCAGGGGTGAGATGATAGATGATGATAACATAATAAAATAGTTACATTAGTTTAATGTTAAATGAATAAGCTGAAAAACTTGGACGCTAGTGACAAGGTGACAGCGATGTAGCAGGGTTACATGACGTAGCACCATCGAGATGGCAGCAATGTAGGTAGCGGGGCTACATGATGGAGCGCCATTGAGATGAAGCAATTTCGGAGGATTAACGCATCTCCGATTGCTCTACGCGTTGGACGTGATGAAGAGCGATGTCATTAATGATCATATGTTTTATTGCCGAGCACTTGCAGTTTATGCTGAATGGTAGTTATAAGATATCTGCACGTCAAGACATAAGCTATGCGATGATTACGGAGTAATCTATGCGACGTGGCAGCGTCACAATATTTCTCGGTTTTGACATTATTTTTATATAATGAGTCGAACCAAGTAATGCGGATACACTTAAAAGTTATATCTTCATCGATCTGGGATCTAAAGAGTGCTGCTCCAGTTAGACTATTGAGCGATAGCAACGGACGGTTATATTTTTTTCTACTCGATATATGAAGCAGTTAGCTATGCGGAAAGCGAATGTGTTGACGTTTGCTAGGACGTTTGAGTAACTGAGGCTTAAGGTTTAATCGCTAGGGTCGATAGAACCAAGAGCGCTGCTGATATATGGACGAGATCAACAGTGCGTAAGGACATGTGTCCTAATGTAAGATGAGTTCAATCGAGCCACGAAAACAGAAATAATGCGCCTACAACTTAAGTGATCTAATATGGAGAAATATGTTGGCAATAATGGATATAATAAGTCCACCGTTTAACTGTGAGAATTTGAACTGCTCCACTTATCAGGGTACTGAGTGGAAATAGGTCTTCTGTTTCGAGCAGAAAAATTTGCGGAAGCAAATCATATGTCGAGAACATATGAGTCTATTCAGTATCGGGAATGTAGATAGCTATCCATAAATCATCTTCCCGTCAGTTACAGTTTCAGTTTAGGATATTTGGATAGCTTAATAGGACAATCTGTCTTATGAGTCTTTTATGGTTTTGAGAATTGACCATTCTATAAATGTCATGAGTGGTATGATATATTAGGTCAACAGATAGATGGGATGACTTAATCACCTGGGATGGATGAGTTGGTATTTGAGCCAAAACCAAAGTATTAACTTGTAAGTTGCCTTAATGGCAAAACTGCCAAAAGAAAATCATTTAGATATCCATTGCAGATAAGTCACTCCGATAGATACAGACTAATAAATGTGAAGACACGTAGTTAAGTTTTCTAATTTAACACCTTTATTAATAATTACTCGATAAGCTACTGATCTCACACGGAACTGAAGCGTTGATTTGTATCAAACGTTGTGTCAGTGAAATAAAAAGTCAGTTCACGCAAATAGGGTTGTGCGTGTTTTACGGAGCAGTTCTGGGAACTGTAAATAAGCCATGAGTATTTATTTTAGCAGTTCACGGAACTGAATGAAGGAAAAAGATAGTCAGATAGCTGATGATACCGTAAACTCTGCAACAAAATTCTATTGTCGAGAGGAGAATTAGGAAACCGTAGATATGATAAAGAACGTGATGGGAAGTGCCAATCTTACATATTATTTGGAAGATGCGCTGTTGGCAGCGGCTTATATTTTTGATCATATGTTTTTAAAGTCAGTACAGTCAAACACCCTGTGAGTAGTAAACAAACGAGAGACATGTGAGGTCGCTTGTGTCCATAAGTTTGTGATAGGACTGTGATTGACATTTGGTCGTGCAACGTTGATTTCCTCATGGAGGAAACAACGAACGGTTTTCTCGAAGAGGAATTTACGCAAAAGGCAGAAATAGGTTAGGATTTGGGATTCTACGAGATTAAGGAGTCTCCTAGTCGGTCGGCGGTGCAGAAAGAATTAGTTCCTTTAGTTGCTGATGACAGTGGGAGCGATATTTTCGCTGATGGCTCGGAGCCAATCATGGATCCTCAAGAGACTTATAGATAGTGCTGTGGATTGACACGCCGACGATATTCGATATCGAAGGGGAGAAATCTATGGTAACTCCGCATTGGTTGCGGAACTCAAGTCATATGAGGACTCTATTTATGAGCCTATTGCAAAGGAGTGAATGATGACAATGGAAGAGATGCAAGAGTCAACGTTAGAGAATCAAGTCTGAGATTTGATCAAATTATCCTACTAGGCGTAAGACTATTGATAAAAACTGGGTTTTTTAAGTCTTGTGAAAGGAGGAGGATATTGTAGAGAGATACAAGGCACGCTTATTTGCGAAGAGATTTACCTAGCCTGGGTAGACAACGAATAGACATTTTTCACCCGGGGTGATGATTGCGTCTATTTCGCATTCCTTAACAAATCGTTGCACATAAAGATCTTGAGCTAGTCTTGTGGACTTAGATCGTATTGTCATTGTAGATTTGGATAAGAAGATCTGCCTACGGATTTCAAAACCAAAGTGACTCGAGTTGACTCAAAAAGACCATTTATGACTCGAAACACTTATCAAAACAGTTGTTGGTTCGATATCATCAATCTATATTAGATATAGACCGACGATGATTGAATGTGACAACTGTAAGTTCAGAGATCTTGTTATGAACGATATAGTAATGACCAAAAGTGACTTGGAGACAATGAATACCACTTGAAGTGTCTATTCTCGCTATAAAGGACATATCGGATTTTGAGTTTTTGCTAGGGAATTGGATCCAAGAGGTGTCGTTTCAAGAGCTTTCTATATTTGTTTTCGGAGACTCACATGAGATATGTCTTAAAACGGTCCAGCCCGCACAATCACTCCAACTTATTACTCCAGCCACTGATGGATATATTTTTAGCCTTGATCTTTACTATAAGACTCTTGATGAAGAAGGACAGATTTTGTGGGTTTCATTTTGTATAGTCAATGTATGCTAGTGTGTACTTGACTAGACATATAACCCTTGCCGATTGGACTTAATATTAGGGTCTGTTTGTTGGGATGAAGTGACAAGAATTTTTAGGTATTTATGTGGGACAGCCCACTATACCTTGTGCTATGAGGAATCATGGTTTGCGGTTATGTGGACATACAAATGCCGACTGGGCTGGCAATCTGGGTATGCATACAACTGCATGTGCTTTCTTGCATAATGGCAAGGCCATCACTCAGAATAGCAAGAAGAAGGAGATGTAGTTTTTTCACCATGTGGGTGGAATATGCGGCTACCTCGGTAGCGTCAAAAGGGCTGCTAGGCTGAGGTGGTTCCTCGGGAGTTCGCACATGATTTCACACGAAACAGAGTTTCTCTTTATCGTGACATCAGGTCAACGATAACATACTCAATCAATCTCATATATATGGAAAGTTGAAGCACTTAAAGATCTAACGACGCTTCATTAAGGAGTAAGTGACATGAGAATGTGGTTTAAACTATAGAGTTTTCTTTCAGGTCAGACGATCGGGGATCCGATGACGAAGGAAATAGCTGAGTAATGATATTTACTTTTGGGCTTCGTCCTAGGTGACATATTGCATTTCAGATAGCTTGATAGACCTTACTTTTAAGTTTTGATATTATTATTATGGGTGTCGACTTTATAGATGCATATTTTAAGATTGATGGTGTGTAGTTTTCTTTCTTTATTATCTGGGATGGATATTTCTATATTTTGTTTGCCTATTTGATGCATGGAGTACACAAAGTGTGCGGGGTACACAATGTGTGCAGGGTACACGATGTGTGCAGGGCATACATTTAACAAGGCAGGTAGGAACTCTTCCTTACATGAGAGATCCGTTTTATGCTAAGAAAACATACGAAGGTGAGACTAAGTGCTGGATATCATCTGTTTGGAGCAGTGACTATGATGTTACATACTGGGTATGGCGACAGTGGTAGCACTTAAAAGAGTCGCCCTAACCGGGTCAGGATGAGATTGCCATGTGCTATAGGCCGAGTGACTGAAACGGTTATCTCATGCCACTTTACCTGCTTACATATGCCAGACTAAAGATCTGACTCGTCGTACGGGGTGCGAGCTTGTCGAGAGATCCCAGGCATATCGCAGGACGATATGGCCGGGCAAGTCAATCACATGGTGATTGGACTTGGGTCCGTACAGTATAGCCTTAATGGCGTATGCTCTCAGGAAGAGAATTTTATACCGTAGCATATTGCCATAGGACGTGCGCTTGGATCATGCACATAAGGAGGTTGAGAGATGGATCCCATCTCTCTCACTGTGTGAGCCCTTATGACGACCTCCTTCATAAAAGGATGGGCAGTCTATACCCTTAGCGACACTGGACTGTCTGGGTAGACATGTTATGAGCGTCTGCTAATTCGGTTGTTATTTTCTGCTGCGATGACAATATACAGCACATACGGGCAGTGTCAGGAAAGCGGGTGAATAGCAGACCTAACTATTCAGAGCCAGAGGAAGATCGATTGGAATGTTTCCTGATTGTATCGCATGGCTAACTCTTATTAACACCATTGTGGCGAAGTTTAAGAGTGCGATAAATTAAGAGGTATACCTAGGTGTTCAAGTATACTTCTGAGAGAGATCGAAAGTACTTGAGCATGCATATCTGATCGGATCTGGGTATGAGATTTCATGAGCTTAACATATTTTTTGGTTTATGTTGTTTCTTTTAGGAAGATTTTTGTGTCGGTCCTAATGGATCTGGCTGTAAGGTTACTCGCTTGCAGCTTCTCAATGGTCCACGCCACACCAACATATATATATGGGTATGAATGAAGAAGAGAAAGATGAGATTCTCAGGAATGCAATTGATTCAGGGAATCAATGATTTAAGGAACCAGCTCATGGAGCAATGGACGGCACCCGCTCGAATGTGCGAGTGGGAGTATGTTAGCCAATGGGTCCGAACCGGCTCAATACCCGCCCATATGAGTGTGTACCCTATATATTCATATATTGGGGCTTGGGTTTCATATGAGAGAAAGATATGAAACAACATAGAGAGTTTTTTTAGAGAGAAAAACAAGAGAGAGCCGTCGTCTTCTTTTCTCATTCTCTTCTAATTTGGGTTTGCTTGGGAAGTGATCAAGAGAGATTCTTGCTTTCAACCAAAGTATAGCTTTCCTTCGGTTGTTGCTTGGAGGCGATAAAGATCAGATTCTATACGTGACGTGGACGAGAAATGATCCAACCAATCGGATCAGGTATATCGTAAATTTTTAGGATAGATACATGTATTTCTGCTGTGCTTGATTGCTTGTTATGCATTTACGTCATCTAAAATATACAATAAATGTACAAAAAGTTAACATGCATGGTTAGTATATTATATATGAACCTTTTAGGTAGCAACTAGATCTCAATGGATCCATGTACCTTTTTCTCATTTTACAAAAGTTAACTTTAAAAATTGGGAAAATTTCACCACTCTTTTCATGTGATAAAAAATATGTCTTTCTTCTTACTTTTTGTCTCTTTATTATATACAGATACACAGCATGTGCAAAATTAACTAGGCTATAATTGTAACAATCCTATATGATAACATTGGAGTCATGTGAGAATAATATGCACGTGCTATGAACGTGAAATATAACCTAATAAACTAAGCAATCATCTATGATTTTTCGTTTTAAACTCCCAACCTTATGCACGTTTTCGCTTCTTTATTTTTCTTTTTTCTGGTGTGGGGTGTGGGTTGGGGGATGATGATGTGATCAATTTTAGGATTTTTAGAATAAATTGTACAAATTTTATTTCTTTTTGAAATTTTTACTTGAAAGATGACAAAAGTCCAGATGTCTGTATTGGATTCTATTCATAAATAGTACAGATATAGAGGAAATATCTTTGAAAGGAAAAGGTGAAGAAAAGGAAAAGACAGTACGCATGGGTAAATCCAATGACTAGAAACATAATGTATTCCATGATTAGAGCTTAGGTGATGTTAGCTTTAGGCTGAGGGCTTTAGGGAAAAAACTACTGTAGAAGGGCTTACATGGTACAAACCCCTCTAGAGTCCATCCAATGGCTATGTAAGGGCTTGCACCATGCAAGTCCTTGCATAGTAGTTTTTTCCGGGCTTCATGGCCCATGATTGAGGTACCATTGTAGGTAAATATAATTTAATTAATTACTGTTTCTTCATCAATCTTCATTTAGGTGAATATTAGATGCATAAGATGAACCATGAACCTAAAAGGAGCCCACTTGAAAAGCATGATGATCTCACGTATAATAATAATAATCATAGCAGTTTAATTCTACAATAAAACTATAAACTCAAATACATGAGTTTAGTTATCCATTTATATATGTAATCCTAGAAGCAATGTTTGTTTGCCCCTAAGGTTAAATACGTAGGGGCATAAGTTGGCCATACGGTTTACTCCATAGGGAAAAATATAAATTAAAAATTATTAAAATTTACAATCTGTTATTGCCTTGACGGTGCCCCAAGACAATCCCCTTATGTTGGGCACCCTAGGGACAACAAATGAGTATTAAATAAAAAACAAAATGTGAACAGATAATATTATCTTGGAGCTGCAAATGTAGGGAGGAAATATCAGGAAAAACCGATATTTTGCCCCAACGGTAAATTCTATAGGGCCAAATACATGCCTTACGGTGTAAACCATAGGAGCATAAATTATAAATTTTTTAAAAATATGTTTTATTAAAATGAAAGTATAGCCCTACGGTGTAATCCATAGGCCAAAGTTCTGCTTCTACGGTTTTAAGTAGGAGAATAAATTACCAATTTTTTTAAAAAACATTTTACTAAAATGAAAGTCTGTTTCTACAGATAATTTAATTTGGCCCTACGGTCTCAACCGCATGAGCAAGAAATTGCTAATTTTTTTTAACGTAAATTAAAAAAAAAAAACTATCCCTATGTGTGAAACCGTAGGGACAGTTTCACCTGCTAATATAACGGTAGGGCAAACTCTTTATCCGTAGGGCTGAAATTTGCCCCTACGCTTTTTAAACCTACGGATTGTTTTTAAGTTCCCACCGTAGGTATAGTGAATTGCCCCTGCGGTCCGAGCATAGGGGCAGTCCCTCTTTGCACTAGTGTATTTTGAGTCTCAAAACAACATCTCATATAGACATGTATGTTAAATCATTTTTAGGAAGAAACTTGAAATTTTGGATATCTAGATAAGGGTTAGCGATTGGGTGAGATGAGATTTTTAAAGTGAAATGGAAAAATACAACCATCATCCATCAATTAAAATGATGATCGACTCCTTACATCTTATTCTACACGATCAATAGAAAAATGTGTACAAAAATTTAGAAGATTTAGACATTTTTAAGGCATGGGTATCACAGTCGCAAAATTGATGGTTATTAAAGCATCGTAAAATTTGCATACATTGCATATCCTTGATGCATGAGTTATAAGCCTGCAAATCGTCTAATTTTTATACACATACATAATTTGACATGTAGAACATAATGCAAAGATTCGATCGTCGACGCAACGGTCGAATTTTTCCATCTCATTTTAAGGATCTCATCTCACCATCTCACCCTATCGTTACCCTCATAAGTTATCAAACTACAAAAGCATGGAGAAAGAGTATTCGATTAAGGTGGACGTTTGGCTGAATCCACTTCTTCAATCATAATTATACATAGCCATATGAATAATTAGATTGTGATATGTCAAAAGAGTAGATACAACTCAATTGATCATTTGTGTATTTTTGTCTCAAAACCTTGCTTCAACCATTACCATTAGGAGTAGATTCAACCATTAGGAAAGATATTTGGTAATTGAATAGAACAGATTATGTTGGAATTTTCTAAATTTCTAAATTAATATTTAATTTATCTACTATATAGTCATATATTAGATGCTTCTTTCAACAAGGCTTGTGTAGTCTAGTGGTTAAGAAATATGAGAGAGAATGAGGAGGTTTGGATTCGAATGGTCGCAATAGTTTGTTCTGTGTACGGATGTGACTGGTTTGGTTTGAATCAATGGGTGCGAGCATCCGAATAGTCATGGATTTAAACGAAAAGATGCAGCCAGATCCGGTTCGAACCGAAAGGACACCGGATGTGCTTTTGATTCAAGTCCGAAAGGGTAATCCAAGACCTATAAATAGAAGGTCCGGGTTACTCTCGTTCCCACCAATAAAATTGGTCAGACTGAGACTCAAGTCCAAGCGCCAGAAGACTCTTGGTGCTTCTTCACGTGCAACTCTGATATGGTGTTGATAATATCTGAAGCCAAGCTTTATATAGGTCATGCTATATTAGGAAGTTAACTTCCCATATCTTTCTTAAAACAGAAAGATGTCATAAAATCGAATAGTTTAAGCTATTTTGAGAAAATATTTTCTTTATTTTTCTAAAACAAGAAAGATCAAGATCAATAACATGAAATTGATTTTAACCCATCACCTTAATTGATATGTATATGGATCAATTAAAATCAAATCAAATCAAATCACCGAGAAAATTGGACGGAGTTGGATTCAAGTCCAAGCACCAAAAGACTCTTGGCGCCACTCCACGTACAACTCACATGGACATACGCCAAGTTGATCTGGCGCTGATAATATCTGAAGCCTTTGCTTCATATAGTTTAGGCTATATTTGGAAGTTAACTTTCCATATCTTTCTTAAACAAGAAAGATATTTTAAATAAGAAAAATATATTAACAGAAACTTAACCTTCGAAAATCTTTCTTAAAACAAAAATATATCATTGTTAATTAATATAATCGAACAACTTAAACTATTTTGAGAAAATATTTTCTCTATCTTTCTAAAACAAGAAAAATCAAAATCAATAACAGGAAATTGATTTCAAAAAATGATACCGGTTAACATTAACCCTTGGATCCATTAATCCAACGGTACTTAAGCACCCGAGCTAATATTAGCTCTTTTCATATATTCTTTTAAACCAAAAGAATCAATGGAATATCCTATCTGAATAAGAAAGATATTAATTATATCAATAGATAACCCTTGGATTTATAATCCAACGGTGCTTAAGCACCCGGGCTTGATCTTAGGATCATTTAGAGAAATCTAAAAAAAAAAATTGTCTCTACTTGCCCAACAATATTTACACCTTGTATAAGGGACCCTAGAGGTCAAAATTGAGGGATTTACATCACATATAGATAGATCACTGATCTCATCGGCTTTCATAAATAACTTAAGTTCTCTGCATTTGAGTTTCTCCTTCTTCTTCCTCCATACTACCGAGGTAAATAGGAGATCAATCTCCATCATCATAGAAACTTAAGATTCATTTATAAGAAGGTTAACTTTCATTGATATATATAAAACTTAAGTTTTTTCTCAGATCTAATGATCTCTAAATCAAGGTCGTTCTTTTTTCATAAGAAACTTAAGTTTCATAAAATAATTGTTTTGATCTTAAGATCAATGATTTGAGAAAGAAATCGAACTCTCTTCATAGAAATATGATGAACATCAAGGTAATGAGATGACCAAAAGAATGTATAATGATTGAGAGACCCCGGATCATTAAAATAATGATCTTGGTAATCGTTAATGGAAACATTGCCATTAACCGAAGCTTAAGCTTCATGAAACTTAAGTTTCAATGATGTACATAACTAAAGGTAGATGCACCAACAATTTATGGGATTTAAGTTTATGGACAGAGACTTAAAACTTAAGTCTCTAAGCGCCAGATCTATATAAGCACCTGTGGGTATGCGTAAGAGGCAGATACGCCAATAGGAATGCGCCATATGGCAAGCGTCAGCGGAAGAAGCACCAGAGGCTAATATGATGAGTGGATATGAATTCAGAAGCGTCCGTGGGCATGAATCAAAAGCAGATACGCCAAAGGGTCCGTGCGCCACGCAGCAGAAGTGTCAGTGGCATATGCAACATAAGAACTTAAGTACAAAGCATCAACAGCCCAAATATAAGGATCTCTAAACCAGTGGAAAAGCGCCACGTGGTAAGCGCCAGTGATCATGGGGACCTCATATACATGCGTCCAAGTCTTATATGCATGTTTCTTAGCTCAATATTGGCTAAGATATATCTCTGAAGTTTAAGCTTCTGAGCTCAGTGCTTAACACGGTTGGGTTATGTAAAGCCCAAAATAAACCATGGTTTAGTGCTTAACACGGTTGGGTTATGTAAAGCCCAAAATAAACCATGGTTTAGTGCTTAACACTATTGGGTAACAAGGCCTCACATTTAGTCTAAAATTAGACCGATTCCCTGAAGTTTCAAATTTCTTTGATTTTCAAAGGAAAATCAATTGACCATACATACTTCAAATCGACTTTAATCTAAAACTAGATTAATGGTCTTTATACGCATTTTAAGTCGATCTTAATCTAAAACTATGTTAATGATCCTTAAACCCCTGGACTTATGAACCTCATTTATATGAGATCTGCGTCCCAAGTTCACGCAAAATATGATTATAGGTTTGGACTAATTCGTGCCCTACGGACGACAAAATTAGTCTCCGTATACAATCCAAAAGCAACTCCATAATAAACAATATATAACACGACACGAAGTGATCAATTGAAGCAGGTTAAAGTTGTTATCACAATGCGATAACGTAATTAACTGCAGAGACTTGCGCCTGCAGGGAAAATCATCCCTACAATCAAAAACCTATCAAATGAGAGGGAATCTGATAAGTTTGCTAAAACGGTCGCATCTATCCAAACTTCCGATATAAGGTACTATAAATTAACTTGGTATCTTCAGAGAGGTGGATGGATATATTCCATATAGTATCTGTCCCCGAATTCAGGCTAGACGTCTCCGCGTCTTAGTACAGTCTTCAGCGGTAAACTCTCATGTACAACAATTCCAAGAGAATTTCCTCATCCCACTCTCTTTTTCTCTTTTGTTTTTTTCTGCGTTCTAGTGTAGTTTTGGTTAATTAATTTTTTTTGCAAATAAATACTTAACAACAGAATTATTCTGGAGCCTGTTTTATCTTGGGAAGCAAATTTGCTATAACTCGTTGCAGTATAGGGTGCAAATATTGTCTTAAGGATAAAGTGATCATCGACTCGGGCAATCAAGTTTTTTTCTCTCCACCATCTTATCTCCAAACTAAATAATCTTATATATAAAATATATTATTTCTACAACAATCTTAAAACAATATTTGTCAAGATGGCGGCAGAGGCTGTGAAGTTTTCGGCAACCAAAGAACACGAGAAACTTGACAAGTTCGATGTCACTCATTTCAGGCGTTAGAAGGGAAAGATGTATTTCTTTCTCGTGGTTCTCAAAGTGGCACATGTTTTGAAGGAGGAATGACCGGAAGAAAAGAATGATGAAACCATGGTGGATTTCAATACTCGTAGTAAATGGGAACAAGAAAACTTTATGTGCAAATGCTATATTCTCAACGGACTGTCCAACACTCTCTACGATGTGTACTTGCAAAAGTCAATGGAGTCTACAACAAGACAACTTTGGAAAGATCTGAATTCTCGCTACAAGACAGAGAGGTTGGCAATAAGAACTTCTTTGTCGATAAGCTTGATAAATTTAAAATGTTTCCTAATAAGACTATAATTTTTCAAGTTCATGAACTGCAAATTATTATGAACCGAATTGTTGCCGAGGGTCGCTTTTTTGAAGAATCTTTTTAAGTGTCCTTCATTATTTTAAAATTACCAATCTTTTGAAAGGACGCTCATAAAGAACTTAAACATAAAATAAAGATGATATTATAATGCAAGAGCTAATAAAGTTTCTTCAAGCGGAAGAAAATTCTCGCAATCTAGATAAACTAGAAATGCAAGACAATTCTTCAAAGGCTCTTGTTGTTGAAAATGTATCTCAAAAAAGAGACCTAAAAAGGAAAATTGAAAACAAAGACAACAACAACAAATTTGATAATAATAAAAGGCGGAAATAAGGAAAGCCTAATGGTGCTTGCTGGAAGTGTGGCAAAACTGGACACTTCAAAAGGTAGTGTAGGGTCTTTCTGAAACAAAAGGAAGATCAAGCTAATATGGTCAACGATGAGTTTGCAGCAGTAGTTACCGAGGCAAACATTATTGGAAGCGATGTGGAATGGTAGATAAATTCGGAAGCTACAAAGCATATTGCACGTATCAGGAGTCTATTCAAGACCTATGAAGAAGTTGATGGTGATGAGGAACTCTATATGGGTAACTCTTCAACGACTAAGATCAAAGGAGAAGGAAAAGTGATTCTTCATCTTATTTCAGGAAAGAAAATGACTCTAAATGATGTTCTTTATGTGCCAGAAATACGGAAGAATTTAGTGTCAGCAAGTCTTTTGAATAAGTATGGTTTTAAAGTTCCGTTTGAGAGTGACAATATTATTCTCTCTAAAGGCGGTGCGTATGTTAGAAATGGTTATGTAACCAATGATATGTACAAGATGAACTTGATGAATGAAAATGATAATTTTATTTATATAGCTTCTTCTGCTTTTGAATTTTGGCATTCCAGATTAGGACATGTTAATAATAAATGTTTGAAAACCATATCCAAACTAGGTTTAATTCCTGAATGCTTGCCTACTAGTAATGATAAATATCAAATATGTATTAAAGCAAAATTTGCTAGAAAGTCTTTTACTAAACTAGAAAGAAAATCCAACTTATTACAATTAATTCATTCTGATATATATGAATTAAATGGAATATTAACTAGAGGAGGCAAAAGACACTTTATTACATTTATAAATGATTTTTCTTAGTATAGTCATGTTTATTTGTTAAGGACTAAGGACGGCGTTTTAGATAAATTCAAAGCATATAAAACTGAAGTGGAAAATCAATCGAGCATGAAAATTAAAATTCTTAGATCTGACAGAGGAGGAGAATATATGCCTAATGAGTTTAGTTATTTTTGTGAAAATCATGGTATTATCCATCAAGTCACTACTCCGTATAGTCCACAATAAAATGGAATAGCATAAAGAAAAATAGGATCTCAGTAGAAATGGTTAACTCACTTTTATTATCTTCTGGTTCAAATAAATATTTATGGGGGGAAGCACTTATGGCATCCTGTTATATATTAAATAGAATACCTCATAAAAGGACTAATGTGACTCCCTATGATGGAGGCTGTGATCTCCCACAGATTTTGTCCTCCGTCGATCTGATAGAGAGCAGTTTTTAGCAGCTGAGATTTGGTTTGGGAGTTGTTGAGCGTGTGGATCTCAATTGGTTATCGGAAATTGCTGAGGCCGAGCTACCTGCAAGGGAAGTCCCAGGGTGGGAAACCACCGTAGGACCTTCCGACGATCAAGTTAGTACCGGGGAATTAGAGCAGCGTAGTGGCCTATTGGAATTAGTTCCAGTTACCTGAGTCGTCTAAAAGAGGCGTTTATATAGCGGTCACGTGGAGCAAGCCGGCGCGAGATTCTCACCGTCAGTTACGCCCTCTCGTTACGCCCGTGTTGATGGTGGTGTAAGTACACGGTAGCGCCCCGGCCGTCTAACAGACGCCAAATGCGAAACAAAAACTTTTACAACTGGCACTATCGTGTACTATAACCCGGATCTGCCATTAAAACTAAACTAACAAACTACAAAGTGGGTAGAAATGTTATACCGAACGATCTGAGTCCTTCGGTCTTCAACCATTATCCCACGCTTTGTTGCGGCTGCTCCGATCTCCAGAATCTCCAGTCTTCTCGTCCAGGTGGCACCACGTCGACGGATCTTTAAACGGGCTCCCGCCTCTGAATCGAGGCAACTCGATCATCAAGTTTGCTAAAAGAGATGACCAAGATTGATGTAGAGAATGAGTAGAACATTTTGTCTCTCTTCGTCCAAAGCCATGGACGAACGGTTAATGAAGTTTCCATTTGAATCGGGTGATGGAATAAAAAGAGTTATGAAATTTTCATACACCAAAAACTATCATCTTTTTTAAACAACAACCATAATCCCCTCACAAGCATGGGCCGACCAATATATGTGAGGAAAGTGGTGAGTGTAGGAGGAAAAATGGTGACCATAAGAAGAAAGCTTATCACTTCACATTAATGAAAGAATGAATCACTAAAATCATTAAATGCAAAATGGTGATTCATAATAACACATCACCATTTCATTTAATGCAAGAAAGATACATGAATCTAGTCACCATTTCTAGAACTTTCTAGAACCATGACTCACCCAAGAAAAGATAAATCCGTATTTAACCGAATGTTTAATACGTGATAGAAAACTGGAAACTGGAAACTAGCAACTTCCAAAAGCGATCCCGAAACGAATTTTAGGATAACTCCGTAATAGTATAAACATACCTGTATTTGTATTGTGACCGAATACAAATGCAACTGAGACAAAAATATTATATCTACACAGTATAATACTCGGATCCGGCTTAAACCAAAGCCTACCAGTATTATCTGCCCGAAATATGACACGTGCGTAAACGCACGTGCATTTTCCGAACCCTGCCATAAAACCATACGGCCTCTACAACGTTTCGCCCGAACTTGGGAAACTGTCTGTGGGGGACTCTAATGACTCATCAACACACTGGCACTGGGTATAACCACTAGCACGTCAGAGGTACAAGCTGTACGTAACGGTTGCCTGTGTATTGATTGGAAGGGAAGCTGACGAGCGAGCTCATCCAGAAACCCTACTGAGCCTAACAGTGACAATATACATACAGTCCGGTCCGTTCGTCTATGAGTATCGCATATCAGCCTAGGGGGCTGATAACGTCAGACCCTAATAGCGGTATAAGTCGTGTCAGAGAGTAGCCCAGAATACCCTGAGATACTACTGGAGTACCTCCCAGTAAATCTCCTGCCTCAGCCGAGGGCTTTGTGTAATGGCTCTCCTAGACACAGCGCGATCTCACCCCCAATATCGGGAGAGACGAATCCCCTGCCGATCCGCTCACTTGCCTCCATGTGGCTCGAGACTGTACCCAAAAAAGACTTGTTTGCACGACTCCTTTGAGCCGTGGTAGGGTAGAAATCAAGGCACAGTGGAAACGCACACGAGACAAATAACGACCTCAGGTCGATGAACTAACCTGTACACATGTCACCAGGGAACTGCTATCTGACGCTAGGTATAATACCAACTAGCATGTTCCCGGCGAGTCCTGTCCGGTGTACTCATAACCCAATGAGCACATATATACATCTTAGGTGAACCAACTAACACCAATGGCTTGTGAGACCGGCCACCGCCCCTCGTCGGGGTCTCGACTGTATACACTAGTCTACTCTGGAGTATCGATGCTCTGTCTCGAAACTCCCATGACTAGGGACACTTTAAGGATATGCTTATAGACCCCAGCTCCCACGTACATGATCGCCATCATACTGCTGGCAGTCAAGCAAGAATCCTATGGGCTCTATCAACATGCAATAGCGAACTAAACCATGTATACGATGATAAAGACAAACCAGATAGCATACTATCATCTCGAGCAGGACTGTCATATCGGTATAGGTCTTGCCTCAATCATTGCAATCACGTACCTGCGATCCAATAATTGACTTTGTCTGCCGTCATCAAATCCGTAGAACATGCACTTATGTTCTAAAACTGCTTCCTTATGTTTCTTCAGGATTGGATTAATATAAACTCATCGCATCTAGTGCAAAAAACAACATCTGGTGTGGTACTTAACATCTCATGATTGACTCAATTGCCTAAGCAAGTATCTGCCAATCATGCATATCCCTCTCTCCTTTAGTCTGTAAGACACCTTTAGAGAGGGTGACTCCATCACCTGCAGGTACACCACCATGCCAGGAGTCATCTATTCTAAAATACTATTAGAATATTGTCAAAGTACCCATATTGGGAAACTGCTTAAATCTAGATCTAAAACCATAGATCTAGTAACCAGAATGTCAGATATTATATCCATATCCTTTGTGGAGAAACAACTGTATGACGACCACAGTATAACCGATCGTAGTATAGGAATTTTACTTCCTACTCTGTGTATGTCATCCAAATACCAGGACATCACTCCCTACTACCTCCTTAACAGATCCATCCCCTATTCTGATGAAGTCAAACCCATGACTGTCACATCAAAAATAGATGATCTTATCTCCGCTATCTTTGCTCAAGCCTATAAATAAACATAAGCTACTTGCCCACTATGCTTCCGCTGCTCTCACTGACTACGACAACCCTCTGGCAGAATAATATATACGTCCACTTCTAAAGCTAGTTTAGAACGACGCTATATTTAACCTCTTGCCGGGTCTCATAGTCTGGAACAACAGTAGTGTCAAGTCTGGGTAAACAAGAACCTCCCTGTCACCGTCCTTGAGGCTACCGGAGTACCTCTCGGGTGTCTGAAGTTACCCACCATATCTGTGGAGTGGCTATTGGAATTTCAAAACCTGATTGAATATATAGGTCCTATTAAATTTTCCGTAATCGTTTGCGGTTCTGGAATCACTTCCAGTTCTACCATATTCCCACTACCGTTTTCTGAATAAGTCCATTTTAATAAAACTGTGGCGAGTCAAGAACAATATCACTATTGATCTTCCAGATGGTAGAAATGTCAACCTTCGTCAAAACCAGGGTCAACCCACAAACTGCCATTACAGAAACGTGCCTTGAGTTATCCAGTGTCTGGTTTTAAGCATAAGCTGGACAACTCCCTGTATCTTAACATCGTTAAGATATGAACCATTCTATATACAATATAGAATTAGAGGCACTAATTTAATTGGAACCCGATTCAAATCATGCAGCTGTCTCCAGTGCATATCAACTTAATGGAGAGAGGCTACTCAGCATTACTCAACTTAGGAATCCATCCAATTATGAGTAACCTGAAAGAGAAACAAGTTTCTCAAAACCATTACTATCAACTGAATACCAATCACAAGAATCTACATCTTCGATTTCTTTTGAAGAATCCTGATACTTGCGACACCTGGTTCTCTACTTTATTCCCATACCCACAACTTCTCAAAACTTAGACATTGTATTTTTACGAAACACTTGTCTAAAAACTAGATAAGTCATAAGTAAACATAACATAGTATGAGGACCTACCCCTTTGTCCTGACGGACACTGGACAACATACAATACTCTGTATAAGTCCTCTGATTTTGAATAACTCTAAACCTGTGCATCGTAGGTTGAAAACTGTACTCAGGTGATTTCCTCAAATATCACCAATTACAACAAATTCCGATATATAATGAGGATGATCTCCTAATTCCCAATAACTTACTCCCACTCATCATCTGTAAAACCATACAGATATGAGAATGAAACCTGGTAAATACATACCTTGGAGTAAGCATCTAATCGGGAAAATAGTTTTCTTTTAACAATGCACTGAAACATGAAAATGTTTCGTAGGGGTATCTTGGTATTCTTAGTAATGCCTCTTCCATAATCCAATGACTATAACCGTATATTTCTTTTCCACCTCTCCAAATCCCTTTATTTGCATTTATTCATTTCCTTCTGTACACCCCTTTAGGCTAAGTGGTTTTCTTCCTTCCCTACCGTTCGGCACCAGCCTATGGTTTGGAAGAAGACTATCCAGTAAACATAATAGGTGTACCCTCCTCAACCTAGGAGTACTCGCAATTTGAGAAAAATGTGATGATAAAAGACAACTGAATAATACCTTATTCTACTTCTCCCGAACTGGGGAAAAAAGCAATGGTGAAATAGGAGTGGCGATGAAGTACGTGGTTTGGTCGTGAATGATAGCAGTCGCAATTTACTTTGCTCTCTTTCTAATCCCTTTATTTTGTCTTTAGTTATTTCCTTCTGTACACCCTACTTAGGCTAATTGGTTTTCTTCATTCCCTACCTTTCGGCACCTGCCTATGGTTTGGAATAAGACTATCCAATAAGCGTAATAGGTGTACTCTCCTAAACTAAGGAGCCCTCGCAACCTGAGAGAAGGTGATAATAAAAGACAACTGAATAAACCAATTCTATTTCTCCTGAACCTGGATCCATCCTCGAAGAAGTCCCTTCGAGTTCGTATATAACCATACGATGGATCTATCCAATGGAAGTGGATGTCCGTAGTAATACGGGGTGTTCTGAGAAACGCAAAGGGTAAAAGAAGGAGCGGCAATGACTTATGCAACTTTAGACAATCCAAAATCCAGTATTTTAAGAAGGTTCGGTCAACTTGGTCACTGAGTCATAGTCTAGGGCCGGTCAAAGGTCGCTGCCAAAGAGAGAGAGAGAGAAAAGAAACACTCTGCGTGCACTCTAACCTAGATCAGAATGGTTATCACTTTATCTAATCAGGAAACCTCCCACTGTAATCTCAAATTCTCCTCCAAACCTGAAAGAAGAACTAGTCGGGATCACTCGAAGAGTAAACCAACTCATCAGTGAGAATCGGGATCCAACTATCATCGCATGATAACTTGATGGAAGCCACTCAAGTTATCACACTCCATAAGATATGCGCATGCCTGGCAAGTTTGCTGTTTGTTTGAAACTCCCGATGTGATTTTTGCCCCATGCTCTTATGACCTTGACGAAGGCCAACATATCATACGTCACATGTCAAGTTCTTCCCATCATTATCCAAGTTAATTTGAACCCACCCGTACATACCCTTGACGAAGGCCAAAATAGTAGTACGACTGTCCCAAACCAACGCATCTATCTATGCTACAAATAAATACCCCAGCAGCTACCAACCACTATGCTTTGACGAAGGCCAAAATACATAGCTTGAATACTACTGACCATTCATATGAAATGACGGAGGGCTACGGCTGGTTTTTGGCGAAAAACCTTTAACGTAATGAACTTGATCTCGTTGAAGGAACGTGATAGCTTTTTATAAAAAATATAGTGGCAAAAACTTTTGCTAAAGAGGTCACTCCCGGTGAAGGGATCTCGGCTCTTTCCTCGTGGAATGAGGTGCAGGATATTCCAACTGAATATCACGATGTAAAGCAACTTGTAATCGACTATAGTGAAGTTATTATCCTGACGCAAACTTCTGCCCAAGGGGTCACTCCCGGTGAAGGGATCTCGGCCCTTGCCTCGTCGAATGAGGTGCTGGATATTCATAACCGAATATCACTATGCAAAACAAAAGGAAACGTCTTTGTAATAACACTTTTAAAAACTGTTCCAACAACATCCAATATAGGTTTGTTTTACTTGCATTGATAAGAATCAACGCAGTCCCATCTATCAATCACACCAGAAAAGAACGAAAATATAATGTACGTATATGCCATCCGCATTCGCCACTGGGTCCCGTCATCACCCGTTAGGTTATTTAACTAACGACAGAGCGGGGACTGGACTAGCGCGGGTGTAAAACATATACAACATCTAATAGTATATATACCAATATACAATAATCACTCCAGGCGTGATAATATGCAACATTACAGAAAAGTAATAAGCATCACAGAACAATACAGATAATCTGGGATCCTCGGGTTTCACAGAGCCGCTACTGAAACCCGACGTTCCCCTGGTCGTGTGGATAGCTTGTGCAATGAAACCTAGACCCCTACGGGTGCGGCAAGTTACCCGCCAAAACCTGAAGCGAGGCAGCCCCCTACAGCAAAGTGAATGGACTATCCGGCACTTCACGGAATCCGGTAACTTGAGCACCCCTCCTTGGGTCAACCTGTACCCCCTACGAGTGCGGCGAATAGTCTACCAATTCTAGAGTGAGGTCCCTTTGCCTCTCAAAGCCATGAGATACGGACCCGTTGCCCTCCAGAACCCGGCTATCCGTGCACTCCGTCGCGGGGTAATCCTAGTACAGAAATGAAAAAATATATACAACGGGTACATCGACCTCAGCCCGGTCGTGCCCCAAAAGAATATTATACAAACAGGCAGTGACGGCAGTCCACATGTTGGATGCTCGCCCCGCGATATCAAATGTACAAATAAATTCAAACAGCACTACCATTGCACACTGCTATCCACTACGACATATCCGCAACATCACAGTACAACACAGAACATCAACGCGAATGTCACGTTCGCAAACCCGTCTAAAAGGACTATAGCAATTAGACACGGTTTACCGCTCGAATGACATTCACGGTTGGAGATATAATGTAAATACTGCATACTAACAAGTTTAAAATTTTGATCGATAAAACTTCCCGAAGTGGGCCCCACGAACATCTGCTGTACAGTAATAAAATCTGGGCCCAAAAGAATAGTACCAAAAACCACAATTTCCAATGTGAAGCTCTCTGGAAAAACTTGGAGCACTGTTCCCATAAAACGGCCGCGGTTCCGCGGTCAAACCCTAGGTTTGACCGCGGATCCGCGGTGGTAATTAGGGATCACGTGCCCAAATTTTCCCAGAATGCTTAGAAAAGCCTGCTTTGTTTTCTGTGATATGAAAAATTATTTTTAGACCCATTTAAAAATCGACAGAAAGTTTCTACAGAAAAATTGTAGTTTTCGAAAATCCGCTCGATCGATATTTTAAACGTGTTAGCACAAGTTAGTAAAGCTTAATGGCGAGGCTCTGATACCACTGTAAGTACACGGTAGCGCCCCGGCCGTCTAACAGACGCCAAATGCGGAACAAAAACTTTTACAGCTGGCGCTATCGGGTACTATAACCCGGATCTGCCATTAAAGCTAAACTAACAAACTACAAAGTGGGTAGAAATGTTATACCGAACGATCCGAGTCTTCGGTCTTCAACCATCATCCCACGCTTTGTTGCGGCTGCTCCGATCTCCAGAATCTCCAGTCTTCTCGTCCAGGTGGCACCACGTCGACGGATCTTTAAACGGGCTCCCGCCTCTGAACCGAGGCAACTCGATCATCAAGTTTGCTAAAAGAGATGACCAAGATTGATGTAGAGAGTGAGTAGAACATTTTTTCTCGCTTCGTCCAAAGCCATGGACGAACGGTTAATGAAGTTGCCATTTGAATCGGGTGATAGAATAAAAGGAGCTATGAAATTTCCATACACAAAAAACTATCATCTTTTTTAAACAACAACCATAATCCCCTCACAAGCATGGGCCGGCCAATATATGTGAGGAAAGTGGTGAGTGTAGGAGGAAAAATGGTGACCATAAGAAGAAAGCTTATCACTTCACATTAATGAATGAATGAATCACTAAAATCATTAAATGCAAAATGGTGATTCATAATAACACATCACCATTTCATTTAATGCAAGAAAGATACATGAATCTAGTCACCATTTCTAGAACCTTCTAGAACCATGACTCACCCAAGAAAAGATAAATCCGTATTTAACCGAATGTTTAATACGGGTGATAGAAAACTGGAAACTGAAAACTGGCAACTTCCAAAAGCGACCCCGAAACAAATTTCAGGATAACTCCGTAATAGTATAAACATACCCGCATTTGTATTACGACCGAATACAAATGCAACTGAGACAAAGATATTATATCTACACAGTATAATACTCGGATCCGGCTTAAACCAAAGCCTACCAGTATTATCTGCCCGAAATATGACACGTGCGTAAACGCACGTGCATTTTCCGAACCCTGCCATAAAACCATACGGCCTCTACAATATTTCGCCCGAACTTGGGAAACTGTCTGTGGGGGACTCTAATGACTCATCAACACACTGGCACTGGGTATAACCACTAGCACGTCAGAGGTACAAGCTGTACGTAACGGTTGCCTGTGTATTGATTGGAAGGGAAGCTGACGAGCGAGCTCATCCAGAAACCCTACTGAGCCTAACAGTGACAATATACATACAGTCCGGTCCGTTCGTCTATGAGTATCGCATATCAGCCTAGGGGGCTGGTAACGTCAGACCCCAATAGCGGTATAAGTCGTGTCAGGGAGTAGCCCAGAACATCCTGAGATACTACTGGAGTACCTCCCAGTAAATCTCCTGCCTCGGCCGAGGGCTTTGTGTAATGGCTCTCCTAGACACAGCGCGATCTCACCCCCAATACCGAGAGAGACGAATCCCCTGCCGATCCGCTCACTTGCCTCCATGTGGCTCGGGACTGTACCCAAAAAAGACTTGTTTGCACGACTCCTTTGAGCCGTGGTAGGGTAGAAATCAAAGCACAGTGGGAACTCACATGAGACAAATAACGACCTCAGGTCGATGAACTAACCTGTACACATGTCACCAGGGAACTGCTATCTGACGCTAGGTATAATACCAACTAGCAGGTTCCCGGCGAGTCCTGTCCGGTGTACTCATAACCCAATGAGCGCCTGTATACATCTTATGTGAACCAACTAACACCAATGGCTTGTGAGACCGGCCACCGCCCCTCGTCGGGGTCTCGACTGTATACACTAGTCTACTCTGGAGTATCGATGCCCTGTCTCGAAACTCCCACGACTAGGGACACTTTAAGGATATGCTTATAGACCCCAGCTCCCACGTACATGATCGCCATCATACTGCTGGCAGTCAAGCAAGAATCCTATGGGCTCTATCAACATGCAATAGCGAACTAAAGCATGTATACGATGATAAAGAGAAACCAGATAGCATACTATCATCTCGAGCAAGACTGTCATATCGGTATAGGTCCTGCCTCAATCATTGCAATCACGTACCCGCGATCCAATAATTGACTTTGAGGGCACTATATCCAACAGGTGGGATCCGCTCATTAATAGGAGGACGCGCCCGCATGAGACGCGGAATGTACGGCGGCGGATATCTTTCTTTGGCGAGATACGTGGAGACATTACGGAGGCGCATGGGCTCCACACTCTCGGTTGATCGGGGAAGCCGAGGAAGCTCGGCCTGTCCGATGGCTCAGATACGAGCACAGAGGCTGTGGAAGCTCACCTCTGCAATAGCTCAGAGACGAGCAAAAGAGGGTGAAGGTTCGGTTGCTGGATTGCTCTAGGGTAAGAAGTGGGGGTGTAAGCTCAAACACCATCCGAGAAAAATCACCAATGATCCACACCGATTCTACCTTCGCATCCCCCAGGAGCCTAGTGGTCTTTACGTGGATAACACGCCATCTTCCACGTGTCGTGATCTGAGGAATTCCCACTTATGAGCATCATTACCGTGTGAATATTTGAAAAAAGAAAGCCTTATCTTGGACATTTCAAGGTTTGGGGATATAAAATATTAGTAAGATTACCTGATCCTAAGAGACCTAAAATAGAACTTAAAGCAATCGAATGTGTCTTTATTGGATATTCATAAGATAGTAAAACATATCGATTTCTATCTAAAGAATCCATGGAATCTATTGACCAAAATACAATTTTGGAGTCAAGAGATATTGAATTCTTTGAGAATTCTTTCTCTGGAAAAAGATTGCGGGAAGACTTGGACGAAGAGGTTCGGGAATCTGTTCAACTTTCTACACCTATAATAAAATCTGTAGTAGAAGAAATACCAAGTCCCTGAAGAAGTAAGAGAATAAGAATCGAAAAATCTTTTGTACCAAATTTTATAGTTTATTTAGTAAAAGAAAATAAAAATGATATTTTATCTTCTACTGAATATGATATTAAATCTGATGATAATATATGCATTTATAATATCGAGAATGATCCTATAACATATAGAGAAGTCATGAATTCTAGGAATTGTGTTTTTTGGCAAGAAGTTATAAATGATGAAATAAATTCTATTCCAGTAAATAAGACTTGATTTTTAGTAGATTTACCCCCTGATTGTAAATCCATTGATTCTAAATGGATATTTAAATGTAAACTTAAACCTGATGGTTTTGTTGTTTAAAGCTAGACTCGTAGCTAAAGGTTTTAGTAAAAAAGAAGGCATTAATTACATTGACACTTATGCATCGGTAACTAGAATTAGTACCATAAGAGTACTAATAGTTTTAGCATCTATATATAAATTAGTTATATACCAAATGAATGTTAAGACTGCTTTTCTAAATGATGATTTAGAAGAAGAAATCTATATGAAACAACTGGAAGGGTTTGTTTTGAAAGGTTAAGAAAACAAAGTTTGTAAACTTATCAAATCTTTGTATGCCCTAAAATAAGTACCTAAACAATGGTATGAATTTTTTTGATAAAACTATTATTGCTAATGGTTTTAAGGTAAATGAGCCCGACAAGTGTGTATATTCTAAGGTAAAAAAAGAAAAATATATTATAATTTGTTTATATGTAGAGGACATGCTAATCTTTGGTAGTGATAAAAAAGCAGTTGTAGAAACAAAGAAATTTCCTTCTTTATGTTTTGATATGAAAGATATGGGAGAAGCAAATGTAAATTTTGGTATCAAAATTATAAAATCCTCTTATTCAATTTCACCATTTTAATCTCATTATATTGAGAAAATACTAAAGAAATTCAATTATGAAAATTGTAAAACAGCGTCAACACCATATGATTTTTCTTTCAAGTTAACCAATAATGAAGGTAGGAGTGTTTCACAACTAGAATATGCTAGTGTTATAAGTAGTCTTATGTGTGCAATGCACTGTACCCGACCAGATATAGCTTTTGCAATAGGAGTTTTAAGTAGATTTACTCATAATTCTGGATAAGTTCATTGGGATGCAGTCTCACGAGTACTTAAGTATTTAAAAGGTACAATAAACTATGCGTTAAGTTATAGTGCATATCCTGCGGTATTAGAAGGGTACACAGATGCAAATTGGATAAGAAATTCTGGTGAGTCAAAGTTTACAAGTAGATGGATTTTTACCCTAGGTGGAGGAGCGGTTTCTTGGGTTCAAAGAAACAAACTTTTATTTCACATTCAGCTATGAAATATGAATTTATTGCTTTGGCAATAGCAATACAGGAAGTAGAATGTCTTAGAGATTTAATGTTAGAGATTCCTTTATGATCTAAACCAATATCTGCTATTTTGATCTCATATGATAATGGGGCTGCATTATCATGAGCATATAATAAGGTGTATAATGGGAAGTCAAGACATATAACTATAAGACATAGTTATGTAAGGGAACAAATTGAAAAAAGAATTGTGACTATTAACTATATAAAGTCAGAGGGAAATTTGGCGGATTCTTTCACAAAAGACCTAGATAGGGATGTAATATTGAAGACTTCCAAAGAGATGAGTTTAAAGCTTTTAGAATAAAAGGCAGCCTATGTGTGGAACCCAACCATTTACTGGAGTAACATCTAGTCTTATGGTTCAAAGGAAAATCACATGTAGCTGTAACCAATTATGCATTTACATGCTTGGAAATAACTAATTGCCAAGATCATCTCAAGAAAAGTGCATGCTGGTATGGAGAATAACAGAGGTTGGAAAATATTTCCTTAATGAATCTATGCAACATCCAGATCATACAAATGGATTTATTTTATATTCACCTATATAAGTATGGGAAGTGAGGCCGCTTCTGCAAAAATTGAAAGTTTGCCTTTAAAAATACTTATGAAATGTAAGATAGCGCGTAAGGCCATTAAATGTGCGGGGTTTTTAAAAGAACATATAATGGGTAAACTATATGTTTACTATGTCCGGTTTGTCTCTAAAGGGTCCTTAGTTCAAAACTATGGCTACTCTGTACCCTGATAAACCTTGATATAGTTAAACTACGTAAAGATTCAAAGTTACAGCTATCTTTATTGATGTATAGTCTACCAAAGAACACAAAAAGGTTATTTAAGAAACTTAAATAATTTAGAAAATGGGGTGGGGTGTGGGTGGGGGGGTGGGGGTGGGGGAATTGTTGGAATTTTCTAAATTTCTAAATATTTAATTTATCTAGTGTATAGTCATATATTAGATGCTTCTTTCAACAATGCTTGTATAGCCTAGTGATTAAGAAATATGAGAAAGAATGAGGTTTGAACTCGAATGGTCACAACAGTTCATTCTGTGTGCGGATGTGACTGATTCGGTTTGAACCAATGGGTGCGACCATCCGAATAGTCGTGGATTTCAATGAAAAGATGCAGTCAGATCCGATTCGAACGAAAGGGCACCGGATGTGCCCTTTGATTTAAGTCCGAAAGGGAATCCAAGACCTATAAATAGAAGGTCCGGGTTACTCTCAAGTACAACAATTCCAAGAGCATTTCCTCATCTCGATCTCTTTTTCTCTTCTGTTCTTTTCTGTGTTCTAGTGTAGTTATGGTTAAGTAATTTTTTCCGCAAATAAATACTTAACAACAGAATTATTATGGAGCCTGTTTTATCTTGGGAGGCAAATTTATTACAACTTGTTGCTGTATAGGAAGCAAATATTGTCTTAAGGATAAAGCGACCCTCGACTCGGACAATCAAATCTATCTCTATATATAATGTAAATACTCTTGGTTAGAGATCCACCCTTCTTTTTTTTAGATAAAAAGAAAAAACGAGAAAAATTCTCACCTCTCAGGCCCTCCACTTCATCTCTCTCACCTCTCAAACCCTCCAACTCATCCCTCTCATTTTTTAAAAATAAATAAATAAATAAGACTCTAGAACCCTCCACATATCTCTTTTCCCTTCGCAAATTTTTTTAAACACGTGCAACGCGCGTGCACAAATTCTAGTATATGTAAAGAGTCTAAGATGTTTATATGAATGCCGGTGTAATCATGAAAAGTTGGATCGAACCACAAGAAGATGAATCCATCATGAGGAGGAGAACAAAAGTAGGAAAAGCCGGATTCAACTATGTGAAGCTTGGAATTGACCATGAGGAGTCGGATCTAACCATGAAAAGCGGGACTTGATTATGCTTTGCAAAGTTGTTGACATGAGATATTGAGATATCACGGTGATGTTTAAGAGAGGAGAGGCACTCATTCACCCAATGCTTGAGCTTCCATGGGCAAGGATATTTGGCGTTGTCGATCCATGTATAGTCTACTCAATGATTGCATGCTTGGCTAAAACCACCCTTCACAACAATTTCCAAAAAGCGATACGCCAATAGCTCGAAAGCCTCAACGTCTGAAGGGTTAAGAAGCTCGACTGTGCATGCCACCACTTCTCCTTCTTGGTTGCGGACCACAATAGCAGCGGCGTCTCTTTCAGAAAGAGCAGCTCCATCGACGTTGACCTTGAAGACATTTGGAGGATGAGGTTGCCAAATTAGGATCGAGATTAGCGTTAGGACGAGAAGGACTGGTGTTGTGAGGTGTATTTCCATAACCATGGAAGCACTGCGAGTAGCAGCCAAGTAGGAGGTGATCGAGGGTCTCCGGTGAGGATTGACATCGTGGACAGGAGGAATCAACATCGGGAATTCTAGCTGCCCTTGCGTGATTGGTGGATATAGCATGTATAAGGCAACACCATATAAACATCACCGATTCATGGACAAAAAATCACCTTCAATAACTTCTTCAAAGAGTCCGAACATAGGTCAGCAATGCACAAGGTGATTCCTAGATTCAAACCTGGAATAACATATGATATGTGGACCAGGAACTAAACACACCTGATTTTGTATGGTTACAAACATATCCTCATCTGAAGGCTCAAAAGCAGTTGTCGTCTTCAAAATATGTTGTGCAATAGCTAGATCAAAGTTTCGGTAGATAGTGGCGGCATCCCATATTTTACCATCAGCGGATAAAAGGCCCTTGACCAAAATGGGATGTGAACCACTCAAATTGTCATTTGACTCTGTTCAGATACGGGTGCTAAGAGAAGGAACCTAGACATCGTCGAAAATTCAGATGTGTTCGTCATTAACCACCGAAAATAGTTATGCAATGGAGAATGGAAAAAAAAATGGAACCAATTTTTTATTTTAAAATTTATACACCAATAAATTATATTTATGAAACCCAATAAAAATAGTTATGCTAATGGAGAATGGAAAAATAATCATCATCATCAAATTAAATCAATTTTAACCAATAAATATTACACACTAATAAAAGTAAGGTTTCGGGTCCCACAGTGACACTGCCTCACTCAACTGCGGGTGAGGCCCAACGGTTTATTTGCATAAAAGCCCTTGGGCTCCATCCGCAATTGATTGAGGCCGAGTAATCCAATCATCTTCTCCCACTATAACCATCCACACACAACAATCATCCAACATTTTATACTCACATGTATTGCACATGCAATATATTAGTCCTAATTAAATGAAACATGAGAGGATCATGGAGATTTACAGATTCCAAATTCAGCAAACCAAAGCAGCCAGAAAAGTTCACTTGCCTAAACACTTAAAATTGATCCCCATCAGATCAAAAAGTGCAAAGAAACAAAAGAACAAAATATCATGTAATCAAAACACAAGGAAAAGCAAAATTTCCCTTGTTGACTGTTATATTAATTCACTCATGATATTGACTTCTTTCTAAGCATGAGTTCTCGCCTGAAATTTACTTTTCATTAACTTCGCAATGTCCCTAATTTTGTAGTAAATTTTTAGGCCTTCATCTATAATCAAGAGCAAATGCTTAATGATTTATGTCCTTTTTCCGTCTTCATTTGCACTAAATAAACTCGGGGGGTTACTACTCTTTATCAAATGATAAAACCCTGTAGAAAAATACATATCATGCCTTTTCACTAAACTACGCTCCACTACAGTGGCTTTTCACTAAAATACATTAAAGTTTTTTTTATGACAGCAAAATACCTTAAATGCTACTTTTTTAGGGTATTTTAGTGAAATAAAATCTCTTGAAAAACATAGTTTAAGAAATTTTGCTGTGCTAAAAAAGCTTCAAGGTACTTAAATGAAAACTGCGATGGTTAAGGGTATTTTGGTGTAATTTACCCCACAATTTGTCACTGGTTAAAGCCATGAAGCACAATTTTGGCAGACCACCATGCAATAAAATTATTCAAACAAAAAACATTGTAACCCTGCATCTTCTCTTCAAGCAAGCCCAAGCTGCAATAATTTCTATGACATAGCAAGTTAAATCAACATAGAATTAGATCTTAGCCATTCGGGCTCAAATTCACACTCACTTTTAGTTCAGCAGCATCAAAGCCTTGGCATATACATCTAGTTATCAAGCCTTGACTATGAGAGGACGACACCTCACAACAACAATGAACCAATTTCATTCAGAATCATTTATATGAAATCTAAAGATGAAATTTTTATATGATCCTAAAGTTTGATGAAGGAGAATGAGAAGAACATTGTATGGATAATACATAAATTAGGTTCCAATTCCAAAAAATTATTCAAAAGGAGGAACCCAGAAATTACCATCTGGAACAAAAAGTTTGCAGATGCTGCATGATAAACTTCAATACCTGTGGGCCTGCTTCTCTTTCTCCAGGTAGTGCTGAACATACCTGAAAAATACATGCACAAGAAAACTTCTATTGTTCATGATCAAGTTTTGGCTGAAGAAATAGAAGTAAAGAGATACAATTCCTAATTCCAAAATTAACCTGACAAATTTGAATACCAAAATACCAACACATACCGGGGGCATGGCCAAATTCTGTTGCCACAGAAAATATTAATAAGGATGTACATACCAACACATTAAATTCTAAGTTTATAGTGTGATACCATAGGAACTATCCCATATCATAGATTTATAGTAAACATCTAGAGTCTAGGCTCATAAATCTATCTACACAAGTACACAAACCTTATACTCTGCCCGAAACTTGTGACCAAACGTTGGCTAAGTACACGAGAATCATGATGACCGGTTTTATAGAGTCAATCAGGTCAAATAATTGGCGCAAAAGAGCTAATATGGATCAGATGAACAATTTTGAGCTAGTGTTGAAGAAAACAACGGATCATACCTCAGTCTCTACTAATGTAAGCATTGTTCTCTGTCTCTCTCCCCTCATACCTCCTCCATCACAAAATTTGGCATGCCGCGGAGTTGCAGCTATTAAATTATTTGTTGCTTCGTGTGGTTACAGTTTTTCATTTTTCATTGCATTGAATGTTCCTGTCTTGCTATTTGTATACTTAATTCTCCACTATTACATAATGAAATTAACTTACATTATACACTGACAAAACGGAATGCGATACGATATCTAAAGACACCGACATACGATACAAATCACGCCTAGACAGCCTTGGTTGTAGTAGACCGCCTTTCGGTATGACACACTTGATACTACAGCAAGAACTCCAATGTGTCACACATAGCGACATTGTTCATATATAGATTGTGTGACTACGTGGTCTACCAAGACCATTGGCTATGGTGCCTGGTTCAAAAGAAGTAATCATGAGCTCAACGACCCGCAGGAGAATTTCTTCACGACTTCTAAGATGTCCACGGCTTATCGTCTACGGATTGATGGGAATCAAAGTGTTCAATATGAATTTAAAAGATCCTTTGGATTGTTTGTTAGGCATATATCTGAGGGTGTTGCATTGCCAATGGCCAAGTTTGCATATGGTAGTTCAGTAAATAGGACTATTGGGACAAGTCCGTTGGAAATAGTTATAGGGTATAGACCTAGAAAGCCTTTTGGCCTTGGAACCATACCATTAAGGTTCATGTCTAGCATGTTTGCATAGTCTTCTCCATGTTATTTGCATCATTTGCATAATGAGGTCCAGCACAGAATAGCTGTGATTAATGGATTATATTGTTTTGTTTTGCTCATCATTTGCATGATTTGTATTATAAGGTCCAACTCAAATAGCCAAGTAGTGACTTATATAAGTATGCGGCTGACATTTACATGTGAGTTCTGGAGTATGGTGTAGGAGATGACATGGTAGTGAGAGTACGACTATAGAGATTCCCTCAACAACGACATGGAATTAACACAAGCGTCGTGCAGGATGGTTGGGTTATATGCCTATGAGCTTAACATTCTAAGGCCATGTTTGGATAGTTGGGAAAATAATTCTACGGATTTAATTTGGGATAAAAATGTCCTAGATTACACTTGTATTCCTTTAGGCTAAAAATATCTAGGATTTTTTTTATTTCAGAACTTGTTTGGATTGTATAGGAAAAGTCTACTTTATAAAATATTTTATTATTATTATGAACATTGAAAATACCGGCCATTCTTGACCCATCTTCCTTTTTCAACATCATATGAAATGCTAGGTTGACCCAAACTCTTTTTTCTAATTTATGTTTTCTAATAACAAAAAATAATTTCTTGTTCTCATAGAATTTAAAACTAAAATCAAAACTTCATAATCAAACCATTTTCACTATATATTTCCACCAAAAACTACATAACCAAAAAATTAGGAAATTTTTACACCATAAAAGTTGCTAAATTGATTACTAGTCCTTCCATTTGAACAACTCGAAGAGGCGGAGCCACCTCCTCCGAAGCCACCACTTGAAGAAACGAACGCGCGCCATTGCTTCAATCCACCAAAAAAAAAATGAAAAAAATAAAAAATAAAAAATCCAAAGAGGGGAATCAAATAAGATCCATAAAAACCCTAATCAACAGCGGATAATAAGAATTGAGAACAAAAGGTAAATGAATTTCGCACTATTTGTCGCCATTTCAGCAAAAATCTATGGAAAAATTAATGGCAACGGCGCGATTCTCCTCATATCGAGCAAAAACTGCCAAAAAAACGAGGTCAAATAGACCTAAAATCCAAAATATATATCTTTCCGAAACGGGTCCTGCTTGATGATTCGCTCAAAGGATTGCTTGGCAAGCTCGACGTCGACGGATCGAACCAAGAGGTGGGATTTGAGGAGGGGGCTCAGGGTCGTGGGGCTCGAGGTCGACAAGGTGGTTGAGAATGGAGACGGCGTCGGGGAGCTCGTTGGATTGGATCTTGACATCAAGAAGAGAGCGGAGGGATCGAGATACTTTGAGAGAAGGGAAGAAGAAGAAGAAGCGAGAAGGGAACGGGGATAAAGAGACGCGAGTGAATAAAGAGACGCGAGTGAAAGTTGGGGAAAAAATTGGCTCTGATTCAAATTTTTTTATTCAGGGGCTAGGGCCAAAGTATAGGTTTTTTTTCTATTGATCAAAGATCAAAAATCCCATCCAAACAACCCTTTTGCGGGATTGAGCCAATCCGGCGGAAAAATAGCACTTGGGCTTTTTTCCCATGTGATAGGCGGTATCCAAACAAGGCCTAAGGGAGAACATAGGACACTCCCAACCTATCTCTTGGCAATAACTTTACTAACATAAAGAAGAAGAAAATTTCATTAAAAGCAATCATCACTAGAATTATCATAAACCCTATGTCTATATACAAAGGGAGAAACCTATTCCAGTTATTCACATAAGTCTTAATACAATTACAAAATTCCTAGACTACCTGGAATTTACAAACAAGCTCAATAATAAAATAAACTATGCAAAAATATCTCTGACAACTAAAATAAAATAAAACCCAACTAAAATTTACAAACAAGCCAAAAATAACAAAAAAAAAACTATACAAAACATCTACGACAAATAATATAAACCCTATCTAACTAAATTAAATATGTCAATCGAGTACTCTGACGTCTCCACATCGATCTACAAGATCGATTCCCATGATCCCATCACGAGGAGTTTCCAGGTTACTGATAATGGTTCTGCCTATATATCATGTAACATGGTCTGCTAGATGGCTTACGATAAGTAATCTTGCAGGCCTATGATACCATTCCGAGGTCCTTGATGATGTGCAAAATGTATCCAACTGAAGAACATTATATCTGGAGTTGTAGGTTTTGGATAAACATATTCAACCAAGAAACAGACTACCGAATTTCCTATCTCACTCAACAATAGGCTCAACTGATAATAAGGGAAAAAGATTAAGCATATCAAAAATAACTATAAACATGACTTTTACAAGATCATGGATTGTGACAGGTAGACATTGTCGGCTACTATATAGTGATGAGAAGAACTCCAAAACAAAAAAAATGAAGATGCAGATTTATGGGAGTCGATATACTTTATACAAAAGAAATCAAAACATGTAACTAGTGACTACTATGAGAATTGTTTACGCTCAATAGCCACAAATCGAAACTCTAAAAGAGGTATAAGCTGGTACTAGAGCAAATTATTATTTTTTATGGTTAGTTTTGTAATCCTTTTGTCATGTTAATGACAGTAAGTTATAGTCTAACACAAAGAAACTCAAATATAATGGAGGTAAAAGGATATTCAATATAGAGTGCCGATACCAAATCACCCAAGTTTGTTACCATTAATCAATAAGAATTTTAATGAGATTTTTTGGTCATATAGCAAATGACAGATATTTTCAAAGCATGGAATGTGGGTATTGGCAAGCACATGAACCTATTGAGTGTGACAATGCTGTGGTCTTCGGTTAGTACACGATACGGTCGTAGACTATCCTAACTTGCCTACAATATAAAAGCACATTTCATGTCTCTAGAGAGGGCACAAAAAATGTTCTGTGGCGTTGAATACTCAACATACCTTTTAAATAAACTACTATATGAATTGATCACAATATATAGGTGTTGATCGTAAGGCTCTGCAAGAAATTTTGCAATTAGCGATTTTTTTTCATTTTAGGCATTTTTACTTTTTTGACTTATCTAGAACTTCCATATTACCCTATTCCACTCGAAACTAGCAAAAACAAGCAATCTATCTTTTACCACCATCAATATCTTAAATTACTACCTTCAGACCTCCGAACAGCTAAGCTAGCATTATATCAAATATTTCATTAGTAACCAACATAAATGGTCTAAATATATTAAGAAAGGTGTAGGATTTTGAAGGTAGAGGATACTGCAATTTGAAGAATGAATATTGGGTTTTAAGAAGTAGAAAATGATATAGATTAGTAAAGATTGTGATCTCTAATAGGATTTAGAACTACAAATAATGGATGAAAAGTTGAAAACCGATAGGGAAACCTAAAAGAGGTAGCTTCGACTTTCATGGGGCCAATATGTTAATATCTAGGTTAAAGGATTTATAGAACAATAGGAAAATAAGGTGGCTATGAGTAAAATATAATAATATGAAATGAAAGTAACCATTCATTTAGAGTGAAGAAAACATGCTTCTCAAATATATACTGATGCGTGAAAATTGTGAGATACAAGAGTGGATCCTGAATTACCTAGGTTGTTAACACTTGTCAATAGAAATTGGAGGTGAGAATCCCGTCATGTATGAAAAAATGATGGTATTTGTCAAATTACTGCCATTGGGATGTTGACAAGCAGATGAACTTAGACTGTGAAACGTTGTCATCTTGACTGAGTTTAACATGGGGTGCTTTATTTCCCTTACATGGTAATTTATTTCATGGAGCATTCTCTAGTAACAGTTGGTGTTATATATCACACGAGTGTAAATTGAAAACAGACATAAGCCCTCACTGTTTCCTATAATTAGACATCTTGAACATCTAATAGTAAGATTTTTGGGTGATAATAAAAATGTTATATTTATCTTATTCTTATACCTCAAGTGTAAATTCTATTGCATATTCTTTAATTGAAATTCAGTCACAAAATACATAAATATGGCTACTTGAATTTTCTCCAAATGTTGCATATAATGACATGATTGATCATTCAGATTCAAGTTGCCAAGAGCTTTTGACAGAAAAAACATTCATAAAAAAAGTTGGAATCCAGCAGAAAAAAGCATCAAAGTTACAAGCAACTAAAAAACATGAATGCACTTGCATTCTCGATGGTTTCCAAATTCATTTATCTCAAAACAACAGGTATACCCTCGCCAGAAAAGATATCAAGGTTTGTTGGACCCTATCATGGCTTTAAACCAAAAGCAAATTGGAAAAAGCCCTTCAGAGACCGATACCTATCCAAATTATCGTCTATAAGTTTCCCTCTTTTTCATTAAGATTCCCAAGTTGGATCCTAATTAAGCCAATAGAGCTTTTCCTTTGGATAAACAACCTTCACAAGGAAACTAGTATCTTTATCACCCTAAAGAGAACAAGCAAACCATTCGCAGCTTATCAAAATATGGAATTAACCAAAAGCTTCATCCAATCCAAATTTTCACAACAATAATAATAATAATAATAATAATAATAATAATAAAACAATGTTAAGAGATCCAAACTATTAAGAAACCCTAGCTGGCTAATTAAAAAATTGGAGAAGCAAGAAGAAGAAGATGAGAGAGAGAGAGAGATGGGGGGTAAATACCCGTAGGTGCCGACGAGGGGACCGAGGAGGAGGATGGTGCTGATCCAGTTGTCGGCGACCTTGTGATGGATCTTGGAAGGAAGGTCGTTCCAGAGGCCAGGCATGATCTTCTGCTGGAACGGGGAGAGTCCGTACACCACCGCCTTCACCTTCACCGGTATCTTCCCCATTTCAAATCACTCTCTCTCTCTCTCTCTCTGATCTCTTTTGATACCTCTCTCTTCTCTCTCTCCTGTTTTTTGGTTTTGTGAGATCTTTGGGATATTGTGGTGGGTGTGGAAAGGCTTTTGTTGACTATAATGGGCCATAGTAGCCCAAACTTGTATGGCTGGTTAGTTGCTCTCGAACATAAATGCAAACTCTGAACTTTGTTTATAAGGGCCTGTTTGGTTGCAGGATTATGAGTTTGGATTTGGATTTGGATTTTGGATTGTGGAATCCTAGGATTCCACAATTTTGTGTTTGGTTGCAGAATTAGGATTTCTAGGATTCCTTTGTTTTTTATGAGGGGCCCACCACAAAACAAGGATTCATGAATCCAAAAGAATTTCAAGGATTTGGCACTATTCATTATACTTTTAGATGGGACCCATATACTTTATTTATTTAACAATCCTCTCTCTCTCTATCTCTCTATAAAATCCTCAAATCCAAATCCCATTTATTTTTCACCAACCAAACAAAGATTACAAGGATCTACAAATCCAATACTAGGAATCCAAAACCAACCAAACAACAAATTACCAAATCCAGAAATTGCAACCGTACTATTTTGGAATCCAAATTCCATAATCCTGCAACCAAACAGCCCCTAAGAAATTTGTTTCACTTGAAATTAAGAGTTTGAAATTTTTGTTGGACAGGGCATTTACAAAAATTAGGAGTTTCTAAATGAATATGGAGTAAAATAAGGTAGTTAAAAGAGAATAAATAATTTTATATAAATAAGGTTGCTTATGAGAACTCAGACATAACTCCATTCAAAAAAATATGACTTCGAACTCTCGATTTCATTACATTCACATAAAAAATTAGGAGTTCGAAGGAACAAACTTCTCTGACAAGACAGAAAAATATCTTCAAATTCTGGTCTAAAAGACTAAAATCCAGACTTCGAACTCCTGATTTTAGAAACTCCTTTGAAACAAACATGCCTTAACTAAAGAAATGATTCAAAGTCCTGCTATTATTATCTCTTTACTATTGCAACTGTTAGGTCGAACGGTGGACGTGAGGGTAAACCAAGGGAATCTCATAGGTTTGTTTTTTTTATCTGTGATGTATGGATAAGATGCAATAATAGTCGGAAAAATGGCCGGCATTGATAGCAGATCCTAGTCCATTAAGGGACGAGTCTCAACTTGTTTGGAGCATGGAAGATAATAAGAAATATCCTTATCTTTTTTCATTTGAAAAAAGATAAGAAAAATTTTTAACTCAGTTTATTTGAAACAAATATTTTAAATATTTTATTTCTAGCCGTCCAAATATTCTCGATCCCTTAATGAGTGATAGAGGGTAACAAATAATATAATAGCATTGCGACAAAGCACTCTTTTGCTCATTTGAGAACGTCTTCGATTTTGCTAAATTACATTGAAGGCTTAAATACAATAAACTCCCTTATGATTTCAACATGTGACGATCCAGGCCAACACCATTAACCATGGATAAAAACACAATTCTACACTCGTTAATTTTTTCTGAGAAAACAATAAAAAATTTAAAAACTAAGAAGGGTGACGATGATGATGATGAAGGGACTGTTGGAGGGGAGGAGGATGATGATGGAGGTGGTGGTGAAAAGGGGATGGTGGCGATTTTAGGGTAGGTCGAGGAAGGGGTGGTAGAGAAGATGATGGAGATGGTGATAGCGGCGATTTTAGGGGAGGTGGAGAAAGTGGGTGGTGAAGGGGAGGATGATGACGATGGAGGCGATGATAGCGGCGAATTAGGGAAAGGACGAGTCAAGAAAGGGAGTAGCGGAGAGGCTGAGGATGATGGCGGTGGAGGTGATGGTAGCAGCGATTTTGGAAAGGTCAAGAAAGTGATGGCGGAGGGGTTGATGGTGATGGCGGAGGTGGCGGTGGCGGCATGAGAGGTCAAGGAAGGGACTGACGACGGCGGAGACGGTGGCTGTGGTGGTGGAGGGGGAGTGATGAAGATGAGGATATTTTGGAAATGATTGAATTTTTGTGATGTGGCAGCAAGTTAATGCTGACGTGGCAATGATGTGGACCGTTAATACTAACATGGTAACGTTAGATATGATGGTTATCTGCTTTTTTAAAATTACACGGTAGTTATCTGCTACGAGCTGAAACCACAAGAGAGTTTGTTGCATTTAAATCATAATTAAATTCTCTTTATTTTTTCTTTTAAGTAAATAGAGTCATATTCAATTATAGAATATGCACTTTACCTCTAATTTTAGAAATTTTATTTCGATATATTTTTTTTCTTCCTAACAAACCATTCCAAGATGCATTAAACAAAGGCTATAATGAGACTTCGAAATTCCTGAATGTAAGAATTCTTCGCAAACAAATATAGGAAATTTAATTCTACAGAATAAAGACATGGTAAAGCATCTCGGGACTACCACGAGGCTTGCCTTCGTTCTTGAGAAAGAAAGACCGGAAGCCTTAGATTTAGACGAGGTTTCAAATCCTTATTTTTGCCTTCTTATTTTCCGCAATCAAATAGGTCTTTACATAATGGAGAAGAAGAAAAACATCTATAGATTAATTAGCTACTGATGGAGCTCCTTTTCGGGCCTCCGTCAGATGTTGTCTTACTTTGATCTCAAGGTGAACCTGATTGATTGTTCTTCGTTGCGTGTGGGTCTTAATGGGTTTTGTGAGGACAAGGTGGGATGGGAGGGCTGCCGCCGTGTACCTGCAAGAAAGTCCCGGGGTGGTTTGGTACCACCGAGGACCCTCCGACGCTCAAGTTAGTGATAATATCCGAGCAGAGTAACGGCGTAAGTGTAAAGAATGGCTTACTTGACCCTTCTGTGATGGGGGTTTATATGGTGGCGGTAGCACGCAGCGGCAGGCGCGAGAATCTCGCCGGCAGTTACGCTCCCGACGTCACGCCCGCGTGATAAGCGGATCGCCCGTTAATGGGGATCGCAACGGCGTGGAACGTGGGATGTTGCTGGCGGAGAATCTACGCATGGCGAGATTCGCGGAGCGGCGGTTACACCTGTGAGCGGTGGATCTGGTCGGTCGGAGGGACCGAGGAAGATGGCCTCGGTAGGCGAGCTCGGGAAAGAACGAGAGGGCCGAGGCATCTTGGTCTTGCGACAGCTCGGGATGAGCTGAGTGGCCGAGGAGGCGCATTCGCATAGGGCCTCGAGGTGGGCCAGTTTGTGCTCGTAGGTCGGGTACAGGGGTGGCCTGGTCGGCGCCTGTGGGCCCTTTCTTCTGGGTTCTGGGACACGTCATCTGCCACGTGTCCCAATCAGGGGGTCGCCAATATAGAGTATCATCATTAGCCCCCCACTCTTGTACCGACCAGATCGTGGTCGGGTCAGGAGTGGACTGCCGGGCCTCCTGAGGCGAGATCCCTTCTAGGGTCTCGTCGGGACGAGTCCTCGGGTCATCGGTTGTCTTTCTTGCCAGCGAATCGAGGCGGGATCTTTGCATTTAAGTAGGGTGCGCCGGTTCGTGCTCTCTGCAGCCGAAACGAAGGTCCACGTGTCAGGCGCCAATCGGCTGACGTGACGCGTGCAGGTCTGCAGCGTCTGATGGGACGCAGTCAATCACTGGGCTGCCACGTGGAGCGATCGGAGCCGCTGGGCGCAAGGAGCCGTTTCGGCGGGAGACGACGGGCGTCGTTGGATGAGGCCGTATGCGGTAACAAATACATGCGGGGCCCACCTCGGGGCCCCCGACCTTTCATCTCCTTCCTTCCTTAAGTCGCTATTGCTCGGCGCTCTTCTCCCCTCGCGAGACATGGTTCGTTCCTATTTTTCGGGCGGCTCGTGCCAGGGGGAGGCCGGTGGCATGGCCGAGCCCCCGGCCAACTTGCGTCCTCCGCCTGGTTCTTCGCCGACGGCTGGGTCGTCCCTCTCGTCAGCGACACCTGGGAGCTCTTCAGGCGGCGGCCAGAGTCGTCAGCCATCACCCGAGTTCCAGACTGGTGATGGGAGGACGGGCGAGGGCCGGCCTCTTTTTAAGAGGAAAAGGACGGTTTCTCGCGTGCGCCGTCGAAGGCCCCCGGAGGGATTCCGGTGCGGGAAGGGGGCTCCGTCTTCACTGTACCGTCTGGGCTTTCCGTTGTTACTGGTCTGCTCGCCGGGATGGAGGAATCGGACGGGGGAAGGATCCCGTGTGGCTCCTTGAGGGATCAGTTGGAGGCTATGGCCCAAGGGGAGGTTCAGGTATGAATCCCTCCACGCGCATTCGCCTTGGTATGCCTCTCCTTTGTTTCTCACTGGCTTTCTGTCAGGTTCTTCAGCACTGCGCCCTCGCCGTTCGCATGGAGGCCGAGGGAGAGTTCCACGCCCTGAGGCCAGTGAAGGCGTTTCCTTCGGAGGTCGAGATCTTGCAACATGACCTGTGCCAGGAGAGGGACAAGGCTAACGTCGTGGCAGGACGGGCGGAGGCCGCGGAGCTCACCAATTCAGCGACTCGGGGTGCCCTTCGCCGTCTGAATGCGTCACTCCGGGTCGCTGATAGGAAGCTGGAGGACCTGACCGGATGCTTTGCGGCACTGGAGAAGGAGAAGGACGCAAGCAGGGGGGATGCTGAGTCGGCGCTGTTGAGGGCTCAGGTTGCCGAGGCTCAGGCTAAGAAAGCTGTGGACGAGTACAAGGCGTCGGAGCAGTTTTACATCGAGCTCGGGGAGTATTCGGCTGTTGCGTGGAATAAGGCTTTGGACGCCGTGAAAGAACAGCTCCCCGAGTTCGACGATGGTGAACTCCGCGCTCGGGTTCCGCTTCCGGCGACGAGGCCTCCGGCGAGAGATGACGAAGGAGGCCCAGCGTGCCCTTGGTGGCACGGTCTTCAGTGGTAGGGCCGTGACGCCGACGACGAAGTGGCCGAAGTAAGCCTCCGGGAAGTATGTAGGGCCGGGGGCCCAGAGTACCCCTTGTAAAGATTTTGATTCTGGCAATAAAGAAAGAAGCCTTTACTTGTCGGTTTGTGTCCCCCCTTTTTCTTCTTTCTCCTTTTTGTGTGAAGGATGTCCGTAGAATGCCCTTGTTTGCATTGTTGGGTCTCCGTGTAAGTTTGGCCATATGCCTAGCGGCCTCTTGCCGAGTCTGCCAGCCGGCGAGGGCGCCAAGCGCTGCCGTGGAGGTATCCCGTGTACCCGCCAGGTCGACGGGAGACCGTTCGGGTTTGGACAACCCAGTTGCTCTTCCGGGTGTCTCAGATCCTTGCGCGCGGCCACAAGGTAGCCGCCGGGTTCGGCCGAGCAGGGTAGCTGCTCGGTTGCCCCTTGTGGGGGCTCTCGATCCTTCAGGACGGTGGTAGGAAGTTACCAGCCATCGACGGTCAGGCAAGGACCCGACCGCTTCGGGGAGGAATTTTGATCCTCAGCGTGTGGCAGGGAAGCTGCCCGCTGGGGATAGCTGAGCGAGGGAATCTCGGGCTCGACCGCCTCTGGGAGGGCTTTCAGATCTTCCAGGATGGGGACCGAGCAGGGTTACTGCCCAGTGCCTCTTGGCGAGGACTTTGATCCCAGTCGGTTGGGGTAGGAAGCTACCAGCCGGGGATAGCCGGGCGAAGACCCGACTGCCTCTTGGAGGACTTTGGCCCTTGGGCGAGGAAAGCTATAAAGCTGTAGGAAGCCACCAAGGACCCTTGGCCGGGCAGGGTTACTTCCCGGTGCCTCTTGGCGAGGGCTTTTGTCCTGAAAGATAGCCGAGCGAGGGAACCTCTGGCCTCGACTGCTTCTGGGAGGGCTTTTTGATCCCCGGCGTTGTGGCAGAGGAGCTGCCCGCGGGGGATAGCCGAGCGAGGGAACCTATGGCCTCGACTGCCTCTGGGAGGGCTTTCCGATCCCCGGCGTTGTGGCAGGGAAGCTGCCCGCGGGGGATAGCCGAGCGAGGGAACCTCGGGTTCGGCTGCCTCTGAGAGGGCTTTGGTTCCTGGCGCCGTGGCAGGGGAGTTGCCCGCTGGAGACAGTCGAGCGAGGGAACCTCGGGCTCAAAGACCTCCATTGTGGCAGGGAAGCTGCCCGCGGGGGATAGCCGAGCGAGGGAACCTCGGGCTCGACCATCTCTGGGGGGCCCTTCTCGTTGTACAGGGGGAACCCTATCGGGAAAGAAGGTTCGAAAGTTTCTTTATTCGCATGGATAGGAATTCCAGATAATGCTATACATCATCATTCAAAAAGGGAGATTTTGAGCGGTGGCCGGGGCACGGCGCTTTGCTAGTTTTTGGCTTCATAGGTATAGCTTGAGCTTCTCCGCGTTGTAAGGCCGAGGTAGCTTCCGCCCATCCCATCTTGCAGGCGGTAGGCTCCGCCGGGGAGCGCCTCGTAGACGAGGAAGGGACCCTCCCACTTTGGGGAGAACTTATGGAGCCTGCCTTGGTCGATGAACTCGTTCCGCCACAGGACTAAGTCCCCGGCCTTGAAGGATCGGTGATTTACCCGAGCGTTGTAGTACCGGGCCGCTTGCTGTTGGTAGGCGGTGGCTCTGATCTAGGCCCGATCCCTTTTCTCCAACAATACGTCGAGGTTGGTTCGTAGGGCCATGGTGTTCACTTCATCGTCAAAGTGCTCGACTTGGTGGCTAAGGAGCCCAATCTCTGCTGGGACCATTGCTTCGGTCCCGTAGCAGAGGCTGAAAGGGGTCTCTCCGGTAGGAGTCTTTTTCGACGTGCGCAGGGCCCACAATACCCGGGGTAGTTCCTCGACCCAACTTCCCTGCCTCCCTTCCAGGCGGGTTCGGAGGCCCCTGAGGACGCCTCGGTTAGCGACCTCGGCCTGCCCGTTACATTGGGGGTGCGCGACCACGGCAAACTTCATAAGGATGTGGTATTCTTTGCAGAAGTCCCTTACTTTCTCGTTCTCGAAGTTCGTCCCGTGGTCGGTGATGATGCACCTTAGGATCCCGAACCGGTGAATCAGGTTGTTTTGGAGGAACTTGATGGTTATGGCGGCGTCCGGTTTCCTGATGGGAACGGCCTCGATCTATTTGGTGAAATAGTCAACTGCGACGAGGACGTACTTATGTTCGCCAGTCCCCGTGGGAAACTGGCCGATCATATCCAATCCCCATTGGGCGAACGGCCACAGGGACGCCAGGGTTGTTAGCTCGGTAGCCGGGAGGCGGGGGACACTGCCGTGGAGTTGGCAGCTCTTACACCTTCTGACCAACTTCAGGGCATCTCCGTGCATGGTGGGCCAATAATACCCCTGAAGTAGTGCCTTTTGGGTTGGGGTTCGAGCCCCCTGGTGTGCGCCGCCCTTTGATCATTAGGGGCTCCCTTGCCTCGAAGCGGACGGTCACTTGACCGACGACCAGGGCCGAGTCGCTGTGGACCCGGATGACCTTCAGCCCCAGCCCAGCGGCCATGCGCAGGCCGGCTAGGAAGGCCTCGTACTTCGCCGCGTTTTTTGATGCTTTGAAACCGAGCCTCAAGGAATACTCTATTTCGGCTTCGTTCGGGCCTCGGATAATGAGGCCGGCACCGCAGCCATCCTCGGTAGAGGACCTGTCGACGTAGATGATCCACTCCGGGGGTGAGCTACGGCCTTCCTGGTCGGGACGCCGGGCCGCGAGGGGCGGCGCGGGATCTAGCTTCCTACTGGGGATGGTGCATTCGGCAACGAAATCGGCCAGGGCTTGCGCCTTGATGGCTTGCCTCGGGCGATACCTTATGTCGAATTGAGACAGCTCCCATCTCTATTTCTCTAGGCGGCCAGAGGACTCTGGCGATGCCAAGATAGCCCCCAAGGGGCGCTCAGTGAGGACGACGATAGTGTGTGCTTAGAAGTAGTGCCGCAGCTTCCGCGATGTTACCACGAGGGCCAGGACGATCTTCTCTATGGCGGGGTACCTCGTCTCCGCGTCTTTGAAGACATGGCTCACATAATACACTGGCCTCTGCACCCCCTGGGCCTCTCGGACGAGCACTGACCCTGCTGCTTGGTCGGATACCGCCAGGTACAGCGACAGCTCGTCCCCTTCTACGGGCCGGGTGAGTAGGGGTGGCGTCGCGAGGTGCCTCTTCAGCTGGTCAAAGGCTGCTTGGCAATCCTCCGACCACTCGAACCTTGGGATTTTCCTCAGCGCCTTGAAGAACGGGAGGCACTTCTCCCCCGACCTGGACATGAAACGGCTCAGAGCGGCGATCCGTCCTGTGAGCCGCATGATTTCGACGTTGGTCCGGGGTGCAGTCATGTTCAGGATGGTGTCGATCTTCTCCGGGTTAGCTTTAATCCCGCGGTGGGTGACCATGAACCCGAGGAACTTTCCTCCGGTCACTCCGAACGCTCACTTGGCGGGGTTCAGCTTTATGTTGAACTTGCAGAGCACCTTGAACGCCTCGCCCAGGTCCCCGATATGGTCGTCCGATGAGACGGACTTGATGAGCATGTCGTCGACGTAGACCTCCATGTTTCTACCGTTCTGCGGCTTGAACATGCGGTTGACCAGCCTCTGGTATGTGGCCCCGGCATTCTTGAGGCCGAACGACATCACCCTGTAACAATACACCCCTCGGTCCGTCGTGAATGCGGTCATGTCTTCGTCGTTAGGGTTCATGCGGATTTGGTTGTAGCCGGAGAAAGCGTCCATGAAGCTCAGGAGCTCGTGCCCGGCCGAGCTGTCGACGAGCTGGTCTATGCAGGGAAGAGAGAAGTTGTCCTTGGGGCAGGCCTTGTTGAGGTCGGTGAAGTCGACGCACATACGCCACTTCCCGCTCGATTTCTTGACCAGGACCACGTTGGCCAGCCATTCCGAGTAGGGCACGTTCCTGATGAAGTTGGCGGCGAGGAGTCGGTCAACTTCTTCCTCGATGGCCTTTTGTTTGACCGGGGCGAAGCTTCTCTTTTTCTGCCGGATGGGTCAGGCCGCGGGATCAACCCCTAGCTTGTGGGAGATGATCTTGGGGTCGATCCCGGGCATGTCGGCGGGGGCCCAGGCGAAGACGTCGGAATTGCTCCGGAGGAACTCGGTTAGGTCATCCCGTTAGGTTCCCGTCAGGAGTGACCCGACCTGGATGGTCTTCCCTGGGTCTCTTTCCGCTAAGGGCACCTCGGTCAGCCGCTCGACCGGCGCCCCACGGACCTCCTTCCGCTCGTCCCTGGTGTCTAGGGACCCCTCCACGTCGTCGCATGCATCGGCGCTATCGGCGTGCTGCTCGGGAGGAGATGCCTCTGCCAGACCTACCTCCGTGACCCGTTGGCTCCCGTAGGCCCTGCCCACCCTACCTTGGTTGAGAGGAAATTTTATCGCTAGGTGGTACGTCGAGATCTGGGCCTGGAGGGAGTTCAGAGTCGGTCGGCCGAGGAGGACGTTGTAGGCCGAAGGGACCCTAGCCACGATAAAGTCTACCGGCAGCGTGCGCGTGTGGCCGGGCTCCCTGATCATGAACTGCAGGGTGACCACCCCTTGCGCCGGGACGGAGTGGTTGGTGAATCCCGAAAGGACGTGGGAGGTCGGCCTTAAGTCCGATGGGGCCAGCCCCATCCGCAGGAAGCAGTCGTAGAAGAGGATGTCCGCCGAGCTGCCCGAATCGATGAGTATTCAGTGGACCTCGTATCGGTGAATTCGCGCTACGATCACCAGTGGGTCGCTATGGGGCACAGATATGCCGTGGAGCTCCTCGTCGCCAAAGGTGATGGGCTCCCGGCTCTCTTGGTCGGGCGGCCGCTGGAGCGTGCGGGGTAGCAGCCTGCGGGGAGGCCGGCGGCCTCGGGCGAGGATCCGCCCGCGCCCCCGTTGCACGGGGGGCGGTAGTGGGCGTTTGGATCCTTAGGGGAGTCGGTTGCCATGCGGGCGGAGATCGGAAGGCCAACTTTGTATTTTGGGGAGTTAGTTTCCCACAGACGGTGCCAACTGATGGAGCTCCTTTTCGGGCCTCCGTCAGATGTTGTCTTCCTTTGATCTCAAGGTGAACCGGGTTGATTGTCCTTCGTTGCGTGTGGGTCTCAATGGGTTTTGTGAGGACAAGGTGGGATGAGAGGGCTGCCGCCGTGTACCTGCAAGGAAGTCCCAGGGTGGTTTGGTACCACCGAGGACCCTCCGACGCTCAAGTTAGTGATAATATCCGAGCAGAGTAACGACGTAAGTGTAAAGAATGGCTTACTTGACCCCTCTGTGATGGGGGTTTATATGGTGGCAGAAGCACGCAGTGGCAGGCGCGAGAATCTCGCCGGCAGTTACACTCCCGACGTCACGCCCACGTGATAAGCGGATCGCCCGTTAATGGGGATCGCAACGGCGTGGAACGTGGGATGTTGCTGGCGGAGAATCTGCGCATGGTGAGAATCGCGGAGCGGCGGTTACGCCTGTGAGCGGTGGATTTGGTTGGTCGAAGGGACCGAGGAAGATGGCCTCAGTAGGCGAGCTCGGGAAAGAACGGGAGGGCCGAGGCATCTTGGTCTTGCAGCAGCTCGGGATGAGCTGAGTGGCCGAGGAGGCGCATTCGCAGAGGGCCCCGAGGTGGGCCAGTTTATGCTCGTAGGTCAGGTACAGGGGTGGCCTGGTCGGTGCCTGTGGGCCCTTTCTTCTGGGTTCTGGGACACGTCATCTGCCACGTATCCTAATCAGGGGGGTCGCCAATATAGAGTATCATCAGCTACTCAAAAAAAGCTGGTAGGTTATAAGTACCGGTAGAGTTTGAACACTGTATATATTGAGTAATACTTTTCCTATCCTCAATTTTTCTATCAAAAAAGTTTACCCAAGAGACCAAATGACAGAACCCACAACATCTAGATAATAGTGTCAAACAGGTAAATCCATGGTGTTTGTCTTTTGGGTAAACTTTTTGGTAGACAAATTGTGGGTATGAAAAGTATTAGTCATACATATTATATCATTTGAGTAAGTGATATATATACAGGGGTTAGAGTTCCAAAATCCGTGAGGTCAGAGTGTGAATGTTGTGTCTCACCTATTATTTTGTGGGGTGAAAAAAAGAAAGGCGAGATGGTGATGAGAGAGAGTTTGAGAGTTTCTTAACTCGATTTTCTCTTTCATTATAGAGGAATCCTTAAATTTGTGTCTTATTTTTCCAGGCCCATTAGACCGAACTTATTTATGTTTGTGATGTCTTGTGTTTGATTTGGTGAGAAGATCAACATCTCCAACAAAAGTTCCACCAAAATTCATTCAGAATAACAAGCGAAAAATTAGAACACAATATTACATTGAATAAGAAATTTATTAAATTTTGAATATTAGATCTGATAATACTCGATATCGGCCATCTCCAAGATCATGACACGTGGCGTGTGACGTATCCCAGAACTCAGAAGAAAGGGCCTGCAGGGGGCCGACCAGGCCACCCCGTACCCGATCTGCAAACACAAAGCTGGCTCACCTCAGAGCCCCCTGCAAATTGATCTCCTCGGCCCTTTAGCTCGCCCCGATCTGCCGAGGACCAAGACTCCTCGGCCACCTCGCCCGTCCCCGAGCTCCCGGCCGAGGTCGTCCCCTTCGACCCTCCGACCAAGGTCACCGCTCACTGGCGTAACCGCTGCTCCGCGAATATCGCCATGCGCAGATTCTACGCCAACACCATCCCACGTTCCACGCCATCGCGATCCCCATTAATGGGCGATCCGCTTTCTACGTGGGCGTGACGTCGGGGGGCGTGACTGCCGGCGAGATTCTCGCGCATGCTGCTGCGTGCCGCCACCACTATATAAACCCACATCACAGAGGGGTCAAGTAAGCCATTTTGTTTTACACTTACGCTATTACTCTGCTCGGATCTTGTCACTGACTTGAGCGTTGGAGGGTCCTCGGTGGTACCAAACCACCTCGGGACTTCTTTGCAGGTACACGGCGGCAGTCTCCTCATCCCACTTTGTCCTCTCAAAACCCATTGAGACCCACACGCAACAAAGGACAATCAACCCAATTCACCTCGAGATTAACGGAAGACAACTGTAACAACCGAGTCCAGTTATACCAATTTCAGTTACCGTATGTGTTTTTTGTGGTATTTGTTTCATTTATCCTGTTTGGTTGCAAATGGTAATTTGCTTTATATTCGACCCGTTTACTTGAGCTCGGTGTTTCCTAGTTATAGATTACACAAACATTACATATTGTTGCATATAACAATTTAAGCCCCTTAAAAATAATTTTAAAATACATGACATGGTCTGCTTGATACCCCTAACCCTGTGGTGGCGTCCTTGCATCGTGTTCTCGTTCCGTTCAGTGAAACGGACGTGTTTGGACGGCTACGCGCACGTACGTGCGTCCGTTCTTGGGGGTATGTTTTCTGTTACAAAATCCTTCATTTTTAATTTTGGAACTTGCCAGTAATTTTCATATTTCAAATCCAAAATTTTGGACCCGACCCTGGCGTTTTTCTGAATTATTTTGCATTCCGCCAAATTCTAATTATTTAAATATTTTTAAAATTCATTAAGCTTTTTCACCAGCGAAAGATTTTGGTAAGTTAACAGAAGAAAATATTTTACAATGGAAAATCTTTTGCCAGCCATGAAATCATACTTCCAAATATTAAAAATCTTTATAAATTTTATCAAGTTTCTCCCGAGCCAATCAAGCTCTTTTGCTTGCACTGGGCTCCTCACCAAATCTCTCCCTCTCTTCTATCTTTCTCTTATTTTTACTTCAGCCAATCAAAATCGCTGGGCCCCACTGATTTCTCCCTTTCTCTCTCTTTCCCTTTCTTTCTCTCTCTCTCTCAGCGACGCAGCTCTCTCTCTCCCTTCTCTTTTCTCTCCACTCGCGCCCACTCTCCCACCTCTCGCGAATACTATGTATTCCTCGATTCTCATCACCGCGCCTCGCATCTTGTCACCTTTCTCTGTGTCTTCTTCTTCTTCGCTGTTTCTTTTAAACAGCCCATGCATCCTCGCCACGAGACAACCACCAAAGAAAAACCCTAACTCTATTTTTCCCCGCTCCTCAGCCCTCATCGACATCTTCCTCGCCCTCATCACCATCTTATTCTCCTTCTCTCCTTCTTCCAGAGTCTCTCCCATGCACACACTCCCGAGGATAACCCAAGAATCCAGCGCCGCCTTCCATCGCCGTCGACCATCCCCATCGCCATCACCATCTCCTCCCTCTCCTCTGCTCTCCCTCCAGCACCCAAAATCTTGCACACAAACCCCAACAACCTCAAACCCGAGCCTAAAACCCTAACCAAACCCTAACTCTTCAGCACCCTTCGCCGGCGCCCCTCACAGCCATTGCCTCGCCGCCATCACCAGCCCACCCTTCTACAACCCAGTAAGCTATCCCTTCTTCTCCTCCTTCTTCTTCTTCTCTTCTTCTCTGTGTTTTCTATCTTTCTGTGTATGTCTTTTCTTTTCTGAGAGATCTTTACTGTAGATCACTGATATTCTGACGACGGCGACGATCCCGACGACCCAGCAAGGACGTCTGACCCGTGGGATTCCATCGTGCGTGGTTTGGACTCTTTCCGTGTACCGTGCGTGCGTCGCGACTTTTCCCGCCGACGCGAGACGTTCCGTTTACCGATTCTTGAATCCGTCGAGGCAAGTGAAAACTTTCTACATGCTATTTGAATTATTATATTTGCTATGTAAAGTTCTATATATCCACTTGATTGCACGTTAAACCCGTAGCTTACATTTAATACCATAATTTCCTTTTAACAGGTTGACGTTCCGTTATATCATTTTAGATTTATCGCACGAAACATACCATGTTGCATTTAGTTCTACTATACATAGTACCCACAATCATATTTAAATCATATAACAATTATTTGCATAGTCCACAGTACCCCTTTATATTTTTATACCCTGTCAGACGACCGTTTGCATACATCTAACCTGATCTATATTCAATCGCATCTCTAGATTATTTAGTACATAATAACATGATTTTGACATCCATCTTGGTTATACTGTAGTCAAGTAACATTGAAACCATCCCTTAAACGCAAAATGATAACCGTGCATCGATATAATTTAATCTGTACCTATTTGCTTATCATCTTACCTGATCTAGTTTATTGTTCTGATAGCACTCATGCTTGTTCATTTATAATATTGTTTATGTTAGTTTTATTATGAGCACCTACATGACATCTTGTGCTTCCTGACATAACCTGTTGCACTGCCTACTTGATTTGACATGGTACAGTACACTCTTGACATGACATGACACCTAATTACACTACTTGACTTGACCTGATGTACCATGGCTTTACCTGTTACCTGATCTTGAGTCTAATGCCAACAAACCTGACCTGTAGTCCTCATGGACCGTTCCTGTTGTCTATCCAGACAAATATGTACCTGCCTGATCATGTGTTGGCATTAATGCTAGATTATTTAATACTTTACTTGAACATATATAACTTGGGGGTATAGGGAAATCAGTATTGTAACCGAACGTAACTCAAAGGGCCATCCTATTGTTTGCCGTTTTTCCGGGCGTTACGGAATACCTACTGTTTGCCGTTTTTCCGGGCGTTACGGAATACCTATTGTTTGCCGTTTTTCTTGGCGTTACGGAATACCTACTGTTTGCCGTTATTCCGGGCGTTACGGAATACCTATTGTTTGCCATTTTTCCGGACGTTACGGAATACCTACTGTTTGCCGTTTTTTCCGGGCGTTAAGGAATACCTATTGTTTGCCGTCTTTCCGGGCGTTACAGAATAATCACCGACGAGTTACAATGAGGATTACATTACTTGGTTTTGAAGACTTAGAATAGATAACCCCGTAGCACAGTCTAGACATCTCTGCACGTCACTTGTACTGACACATTCACCGTTATATATTCTTTTCCATACTCATACCTGCACGTCTTACTACCCCCTGTTAATATTATTGCTTGATAATTATGACGCGCCGACGTCTGGGTTTTGCATGGTCCAGATTCCTTACCTTTGCTGCAGTCTGAGCAAGAGTACTTCAGTCGGCAGGCTGAGCAGTGAGGACTCGTTAGTAGTTAGTTCTTTTATTTTTCAGTACTTTCATTCCTGTTGTGAGCCCGCATTATGGGACATACATTCCAGTTATTCTTGTATTGGATCTTTTGCTTTCGCATTATTTATTCTTGACTCATTTTATTTTGGCTTATGGTCATGTGCTAGATAGTTTTATTTTTGTTCTTGATATCTCTACAGCCGTAATGTGACTGTGGAAGGATAATTCCTATCCACAGGTAGCTTGGTTGGCTATGTCGCGTGCCTACCTTAGCATACTCTGGGAAGCGGGGAGTGACATGGTTCTTTTGGTATCAGAGCCATAGGTTAATCGGGTTGATTCTTTTGTAGTTGGGTATTATACCCAATACAGGAATCATAATACTCGTGATTAGGAAACATGTCCTGCCACCTTGCCGTTTTACCGTTCTTGAATCTTAACCTCCTCCCGATTATACTTTTACGATATGCAAACCTCCTTTGCATATCGACTCGAAACCTGATCCTTTGTTTATCTCTAGAACGTAAGCGACTTGGGTGGAGTTATGTAATTGTAGCTATGATACCGCGACATGGTTACAATGCGGTACTCTATTTAAGTAACTCGGAGTTCTAGCTTTGATCTATATTTTGAATCTGTTATCATGCTAATCTTTAGGTGCTTTGATTTTAGGAACATGGCAGGAAAGAATCTGAAAACGTACCAAAGGCGTGTTGACGAAGCCGCGATGCTTGGAGTAATCCGTGGGATGTTGGAAACCAGAAGCGACAGACCGAGCTGATTCAGCAGCAAGCTGAATATTTTCAGGAAGGTTTGCGGACTGTTCAACAGTCCGTGAGCAATGTTGTGGCCAGACCAGTGGATCGTGTGGGTACCGTGGCGGATTTCAGCAGACTGGGTCCGTCTGTCTTTACTGTCCTGGAGGAGCCGTTGCTAGCGGAGCAGTGGCTGATTGATACGGAGAATTTACTCGTTGCGGCACAGATCCTAAAGGATAAGAGGGTGGATGTGGTACGCATCCAGTTGGTAGACTACGCCCGTGAATGGTGGCTTGTGGAAGAGACCCGCTTGCCCTAACCGATCAGTTGGGAGGATTTCTCGAAGAGTTTCTTGGAGAAGTTCTTCCCGCGGACTGCACGGGAGGAAATGGAGGAAAAGTTCGTCAGTTTGAAACAGAACGGCGCACCTGTAGATGTACATGCAGCTGAGTGGACGCGGCTCAGTAGATTCGCGGGACCTTTGGTTGCCAGCAATGCGGATAGGGCAAGAAGGTTCATGCGCAGTTTGAATGTGGACATCCAGAGGCAGATTGTCTCCCTGGGTTTGACCACTTTCTCACAAGTGCTTACCGCAGCCCGAGAGCAGCAGAGTTTATCTATGAAGACCGGGAATACACCGCAGCCAACAGTTACAGCACGGAAGCCGATATTTGCACCGAATCGAGCACATGGACGCAAGGGTATTCCGGTGAACAGGCGTGGCGTTGTACCAATGAAGAAACCAGTTTTGCCCGAACAAAAGGGAAGGGTGTTGTGCGATTACTGCCAACGACCGGGTCATTATCGAAGAGATTGTCGTAAGAGGCTTGGACTTTGTCTTGTTTGTGGATCAGCGGATCACACCATTGATACTTTTCCATCGAAGCTACGGTTGAAGGAAGATACTCAAAAGCCACCGCAGAGACCGTTTCAGGAGCAGAAGCTGATAACTCAGGGACCCAATCAAGCTCGAACCTTTACCCAGACGGCTGAAGAGGCTAAAGCTTCAGAGGAAGCCGTTTCAGGTACCCTCTTTGTTCATGGTTCTCTCGCATTAGTGTTATTCAATTCTGTGCATCCCATTGATTTATGTTATCCAAGTTTATTACTACACACTCGATTACTTACACGAGCCTGTTTAGTTATTGGGACATACACACTGGGAATGGGAAAATCATAACTAATAGAGGGTGTAAGGATTGTTCTGTTGTTGTTGGCGGACGGGAGTTGTTTGCGGATTTCTTGGTGATTGTTACCGGCAGTTATGAAGTCGTCTTGGGAATGGATTTTTCAGCACTTTCCATGCTCACATTGAGTGGAGAGAAAAGGAAGTGAATTTCCCAGATTCCCGGACATCCAGAGGTTGTCTGGAGGAAGAAATTCTGTCGGGCCAGTTGAGTTTAGGGCTATGCCGACAAATAGTGTTCTTCGTTGATGGAAGTTGTTAAAGATGAAGCGCCAGCTGTGGTTTAAGAGTTCGTGGACGTGTTTGAGGACATCTCGGGTTTACCGCCAAAACGAGAGGTGAAGTTTGCGGTCGATCATGTTCCTGGTGCAACGCCAATCTCAAAGGCGTATTATCCAATGGCACCATTAGAATTAGAAGAAGTTAAGAAGCAGGTTACTGAATTACCTGAGAAGGGTTGGATTCGAAGCAGTAACTCACCTTGGGGAGCTCCAGTTCTTCTAGTAAAGAAGAAAGATGGCACAAGGAGGATGTGCATCAACTATCAAGAATTAAAACGGGTGACTATTAAGAACAAGTACCCGATCCCTCGAATTGGCGAATTATTTGAGCAGCTTAGTGGCGCGAGGGTATTCTCGAAGCTGGACTTGCGATCCGGATATCATCAGGTCCGAGTGAAAACAGAAGATATTTGCAAGACGGCGTTCCGAACTCGGTATGGACATTACAAGTACTTAGTGTTGCCCTTCAGAGTAACGAATGCACCGGCGATATTCATGGACTTGATGAACCGAATCTTTTCGCCATTCTTGGACAAATTTATAGTGGTGTTTATTTTGATCCACTCAAAAGAGTATTGAAGAGCATGCAGAACACTTGAAGATCGCACTACGGACAGTGAGGCAAGAAAGATTGTATGCAAAGATGAGCAAGTGCGAGTTTTAGCTTGAAGAAGTGAAGTTTTGGGGCATATCGTAGCTAGAGATGGAATCGCCGTTATCCAGGGAAGATTGCAGCAGTTCAAGACTGGCCGATTCCGAAGCACGTTGCAGAGATCAGAAGCTTTCTTGGACTTGACGGGTGATACAGATATTCATGAAGAACTTATGAAGGAGGCGCACAGTTCAACATATTCCGTACATCCAGGAGGCACGAAGAGGTACCGAGTTTTACGACAGCAATTCTGGTGGGAAGGCATGAAACGGGAGATTGCCCGCTTTGTGGCAAAATGCTTGGTGTGTCAGCAAGTTAAGGCTGAACAGCAAAGGGTTGCTGGTTTATTGCAGCCACTTCCGATCCCTCAATGGAAGTGGGAACATATAACCATGGGTTCCATGAAGGCTCTACCGCGGAGGCCAAAAGGCAACAATGCAGTTTGGGTGAATGTTGATCGTTTGACCAAGGCAGCTCATTTCATTCCTTTCGGGTTGGTCAATCGACAGAAACCTTGGTAGAACGGTACATACAGGAGATTGTAAGATTGCATGGAGTACCGGCAAGTATCGTGTCCGACCGTGACACTCGGTTCTTATCGCACTTTTGGAGGAGCTTACAGGAAAGTTTGGGGACTCGATTGAAGTTTAGCACAGCTTATCATCCTCAAATAGGTGGCCAGTCGGAGAGAACGATCCAAACGCTTGAAGATATGTTGAGAGCTTGCATGTTGGACTTCAAGGGTTCATGGGAGGATCATCTACATTTAGTGGAGTTTTCTTACAACAACAGTTTCCAGGAAACTATTCAGATGGCTCCATTCGAAGCCTTGTATGGTCGCAAGTGTCGTTCACCTGTCTGTTGGGACGATGTCGGTGAACGAAGATTGTTGAGACCAGACTTGGTTGTGCAGACAGTTGAGAAAGTTAATGCTATCCGAAATCATATGAAGCAGCACAAGACAGACAGAAGAGTTGGGCAGATACGTCGAGAAGACCTATAGAGTTCACCATGGGTGATTTGGTATTCTTGAAGATATCATCGTCTAGAGGGGTGATTCGTTTCGGAAGTCGAGGAAAGCTCAGTCCTCGATTCGTTGGACCCTTTGAGATTTTGGAGCGTGTCGGTAATGTAGCGTATCGATTGGCGTTACCGCAATCCTTGGCGAATATGCATGATGTGTTTCACGTATCTCAACTCCGTAAGTATGTTCGAGATGAAACACATGTATTGGATCATTCAGAGCTGACTGTATGAGAAGACTTGACTTTTGAGGAGCGACCGGTTGCAACTGGGGATCGAAGGGAAAAGGTTATCCCTCTTGTACTTGTTTCTTGGGGTAGTCGCTCACATGGAGAGTCAACTTGGGAACGAGTAGATGAAATCCGGCAGAAGTTTCCCCATCTTTCTTGTAGTGTTGGTCGTTTATCCTTTTGTGTCTTGGAATTTCGAGGATGAAATTCTTTTGTAGTTGGGTATAATGTAACAACCGAGTCCAGTTATACCAATTTCAGTTACCGTATGTGTTGTTTGTGGTATTTGTTTCATTTATCATGTTTGGTTGCAAATGGTAATTTACTTTATATTTGACTCGTTTACTTGAGCTCGGTGTTTCCTAGTTATAGATTACACAAACATTACATATTGTTGCATATAACAATTTAAGTCCCTTAAAAATAATTTAAAAATACATGACATGGCCTGCTTGATACCCCTAACCCTGTGGTGGCGTCCTTGCATCGTGTTCTCGTTCCGTTCAGTGGAATGGACGTGTTTGGACGGCTACGCGCACGTACGTGCGTCCGTTCTTGGGGGTATGTTTTCTGTTACAAAATCCTTCATTTTTAATTTTGGAACTTGCCAGTAATTTTCATATTTCAAATCCAAAATTTTGGACCCGACCCTGGCGTTTTTCTGAATTATTTTGCATTCCGCCAAATTCTAATTATTTAAATATTTTTAAAATTCATTTAAGCTTTTTCACCTGCGAAAGATTTTGGTAAGTTAACAGAAGAAAATATTTTACAATGGAAAATCTTTTGCCAGCCATGAAATCATACATCCAAATATTAAAAATCTTTATAAATTTTATCAAGTTTCTCCCGAGCCAATCAAGCTCTTTTGCTTGCACTGGTCCCCTCACCAAATCTCTCCCTATCTTCTATCTTTCTCTTATTTTTGCTTCAGCCAATCAAAATCGCTGGGCCCCACTGATTTCTCCCTTTCTCTCTCTTTCCCTTTCTTTCTCTCTCTCTCTCAGCGACGTAGCTTTCTCTCTCTCCCTTCTCTTTCTCTCTCCTCTCGCGCCCACTCTCTCACCTCTCGCGAATACTGTGTATTCCTCAATTCTCGTCACCGCGCCTCGCATCTTGTCACCTCCCTCTGTGTCTTCTTCTTCTTCGCTGTTTCTTTTAAACAGCCCATGCATCCTCGCCACGAGACAACCACAAAAGAAAAACCCTAACTCTATTTTTCCCCGCTCCTCAGCCCTCGTCGACATCCTCCTCGCCTCCTCGTCGCCCTCATCACCATCTTATTCTCCTTCCCTCCTTCTTCCAGAGTCTCTCCCCTGCACACACTCCCGAAGATAACCCAAGAACACAGCACCGCCTTCCATCGCCGTCGACCATCCTCATCGCCATCACCATCTCCTCCCTCTCCTCTGCTCTCCCTCCAGCACCCAAAATCTTGCACACAAACCCCAACAACCTCAAACCCGAGCCCAAAACCCTAACCAAACCCTAACTCTTCAGCACCCTTCGCCAGCGCCCCTCACCGCCGTTGCCTCGCCGCCATCACCAGCTCACCCTTCTACAACGCAGTAAGCTATCCCTTCTTCTTCTCCTTCTTCTTCTTCTCTTCTCTTCTTCTCTGTGTTTTCTATCTTTCTGTGTATGTCTTTTATTTTCTAAGAGATCTTTACTGTAGATCACTGATATTCTGACGACGGCGATGATCCCGACGACCCAGCAAGGACGTCTGACCCGTGGGATTCCATCGTGCGTGGTTTGGACTCTTTCCGTGTACCGTGCGCGCGTCGCGACTTTTCCCGCCGACGCGAGACGTTCCGTTTACCGTTTCTTGAATCCGTCGAGGCAAGTGAAAACTTGCTACATGCTATTTGAATTATTATGTAAAGTTCTATATATCCACTTGATTGCACGTTAAACCCGTAGCTTACATTTAATACCATAATTTCCTTTTAACAGGTTGACGTTCCGTTATATCATTTTAGATTCATCGCACGAAACATACCATGTTGCATTTAGTTCTACTATACATAGTACCCATAATCATATTTAAATCATATAACAATTATTTGCATAGTCCACAGTACCCCTTTATATTTTTATACCCTGTCAGACGACCGTTTGCATACATCTAACCTGATTTATATTCAATCGCATCTCTAGATTATTTAGTACATAATAACATGATTTTGACATCCATCTTGGTTATACTGTAATCAAGTAACATTGAAACCATCCCTTAAACGCAAAATGATAACCGTGCATCGATATAATTTAATCTGTACCTATTTGCTTATCATCTTACCTGATCTAGTTTATTGTTCTGATAGCACTCATGCTTGTTCATTTATAATCTTGTTTATGTTAGTTTGATTATGAGCACCCACATGACATTTTGTGCTTCCTGACACAACCAGTTGCACTGCCTACTTGATTTGACATAGTACAGTACACTCTTGACATGACATGACACCTAATTACACTACTTGACCTGACCTGATGTACCATGACTTTACCTGTTACCTGATCTTGAGTCTAATGCCAACAAACCTGACCTGTAGTCCTTACGGACCGTTCCTGTTGTCTATCCAGACAAACCTGTACCTGCCTGATCATGTGTTGGCATTAGTGCTAGATTATTTAATACTTGACTTGAACATATATAATTTGGGGGTATGGGGAAATCAGTATTGTAACCGAACGTAACTCAAAGGGACATCCTATTGTTTGCCGTTTCTCCGGGCGTTACGGAATACCTATTGTTTGCCGTTTTTCCGGGCGTTACAGAATACCTTCTGTTTGCCGTTTTTCCGGGCGTTACGGAATACCTATTGTTTGCCGTCTTTCCGGGCATTACGGAATAATCACTGACGAGTTACAATGAGGATTACATTACTTGGTTTCGAAGACTTAGAATAGATAACCCCGTAGCACAGTCTAGACATCTCTGCACGTCACTTGTACCGACACATTCACCGTTATATATTCTCTTTATATTCTTGTCCATACTCATACCTGCACGTCTTACTACCCCCTGTTAATATTATTACTTGATAATTATGACGCGCTGACGTCTGGGTTTTGCATGGCCCAGATTTCTTACCTTTGCTGCAGTCCGAGCAGGAGTACTTCAGTCGGCAGGCTGAGCAGTGAGGACTCGTTAGTAGTTAGTTCTTTTATTTTTCAGTACTTTCATTCCTGTTGTGAGCCCGCATTATGGGACATACATTCCAGTTATTCTTGTGTTGGATCTTTTGCTTCCAGATTATTTATTCTTGACTCATTTTATTTTGGCTTATGGACATGTGCTAGATAGTTTTATTTTTGTTCTTGATATCTCTACAGCCGTAATGTGACTGTGGAAGGACAATTCCTATCCACAGGTAGCATGGTTGGCTATGTCACATGCCTACCTTAGCGTACTCTGGGAAGCGGGGCGTGACAACAACATCTGATGGAGGCCCGAAAGGGAGATCCATCAGTTGGCGCCGTCTGTGCGAAAACAAATTCCACAAAATACAAAGTTGACCTTCCTATCTCCTCTCTCATGTCGGATGACCATCCTGAGGATCCCGGTACCAGCCGCCGCCTTCCGCTCACCGAAGGCGGGGATGAACCTTACCCTATGACCGTCATCAATGCCCTCACAGACCGGATAGATCGCCTGCAATCCCTCGTGGAGGCCCTCGTCCGCGTCCAAACGACCGCGCCCGGGCCCCAGATCGCTGCTCCGCCGCCTCCAGAAGACTCTGCCTCTGTCTGGACGGCCAACCACCAGCAGGCGGCATCCCCTCGCCACCGGTCCCTCGAACCTGTGCTCCCTGAGGCCCGCTGGGCGCCCCAGGGCTCCACGCCGAGACCCGCCGCCAGGGAGCCTCGCCCCGAGCCTCCTCGCGGCCCTTACCCTCCTGAAAAAATGTCGGTCACCTCTCCTATCCATGAGCGTGGCCGACCCCATCATGGTCGGCGGGAACACACAGAAGGGGTCCGTCCCGGCGACTCAAGGGCTTCCCCATCCCGGGACCTGATGCACCTTATCGAAAGAAACCGGGACCGCTCCCAGGCGCAGTCCGCCCGCAGCGGGGCCTGGGAATCTCGAGGCGCCGATTCCTCAAGGTACCACGGTCGGCTCGACGCCCTCGAGAAGAAGATCGAGGGCATGCGCCGAGAAGCTCACTTCTCGAGCGACGGGGCTAAGTACGCCTCCGACTCGCTCACGAAGCCATTCACCGAGGAACTGCTCGCCGTGTGCGTCTCCTCGCGTAACAAGCCTCCGGAGGTCTCTCTGTTCGATGGGAAAACCGACCCGAAGGACCACTTGGACGCTTTCACCGCGGGGATGAGCTTCCAAGATCACTCTGACGCCGCCCAGTGCAGGGCTTTCCCGGCCACCCTCATCCGCGCGGGTCGGGACTGGTTCCGGGGGCTCGACCCCCGCTCAATTTCAACCTTCGACGAGCTGGCCACTCAGTTCCTCGGCCATTTCGTGGGGAACCGTCGACAGAAGCGCACAGTCGACTACCTCTTCACGGTCAAAAGCGGGGACAAGGAAACGTTCAAGGCCTACATCACCCGCTTCTACAACGCCCTCCTCGAGGTGCCCGAGCACCGGGACGAGACCATCATAATGGCGCTCAGGTTTAGTCTGAGGCACAAAGAATGGTTGCGCTCCTTCGCGCTTGCTCAACCTAAGACCATGGCCGAAGTCAAGGCATGGACCGAGCGCGAGGTCCAGCTGGAATCCGAAGTGAACGCCGACCTTCCTCGGGCGGATCGACCTGACCAGAAGAAAAGGATTCGGGAGGACGGGCCGGAGCGTCAGCAACCCTACCACCCGAAATTCCAAGAGTATACCCCCCTCAACGTCTCCCTCGCGGTGTTGCTGTAGGAGGCCCAGAATGAGGGGTTCTTCAAGTTCCCCCCGATCCCACGTCAGGTCGCTAAGCGAAGCCGGGGCCCCTATTGCGCTTTCCACCGGGTGCCAGGACATGCCACAGAGGACTGCAAGCAATTGAGGGACTACGTCGAGGAGCTTATCCGGTCTGGGAACCTCGCCCCCTACCTAAGGGACAAACGGCAGGCCGACCGTGAGCAAGAGCAGCCTCACCCTCCCACTGAACTGACCATCGGCCAGATCATGCTTGTTTCAGCGCACGGCCAACCTGGAGCTTAGGGGTCCCTCTGCACTATGCCAAGCGCGGGGGTCGACAGCCCTTCAGGGAGCCCGGCCCAAGCCAATAAAGTCATCTTTTAGCCCATACCCTTTTTTTCTTGTTTTTTCCTCAAGCAATGCGGGTTCTTCCCAATATCTACTGTTAAGTTTGATAAAGATCAATGAAGCATTGCGGAAAATAAAAGAAAGCTTTGTTTTATTCAAAGGGTATTATGGGCTCCTCAGCTATACATGTAAAAAAGGGGGGGAGAGTTACAATAGTGGGGGACGGGGTGCAATGAGCACTGTTCATGGTACTCGGTAAAAATCTCCACCAGCCGGGGCCTCGCAAGTTCCAGCCTTTGCCCCCAGTTCCCCCCGCGGGCATCGACCCAGAGCCTCAGCTCGTAGCATTCGCGGACGAGCGCCTCTGAGCGGCCAGCCAGTTCGCGGAGATTAGGCCGAAGCGCCTCAAAGACCGTAGCTTGCCCATGGCCTCATCGAAGAGCAGCTCCGACACAGGGTTGTAAAACCCCGGTGATGCCTTCCAGATGGAGTACATCAGTAGCTGCAGCAGGGAGGAGCGCCTGGGGAGCGACCGGCCAAAGTGATCCTCAATGCGCCCGTAAACCAACTGCACCGTGTCCTCGGTGCAATAGTAGTCGTAGAGGTACACATCTTCAAAGCTGACGATGTCGGGGATGGTGAACAGAAAATCCTGCATTCTCGATGGCCTGTCTGCGAAAAGGGGGGACCTGTACTCCTTATATAGCCTGATGCACTGCCCAACAGCCGCTCGCTTTTGCCTAGGGAGTCTCCGCCACGCGGCGTCCATCGAGTGTTATCTGGTGAGAACGAAGCGACGCGTCCCTGTCGCTTCGCCTCCCCCCGCATTCAATGCGATGGCTGCGAACGCCGTTGCCCCGACCGTTCCCATCCCGCACCTACAGCTGATGGTCAGGCTACACCTCATCAAGATTTGGCCTCGCGGCTTCCCTGCTTGGTCGTCCCCGGCGGGTGGCTTCCCTGCCGCAACGCCGGGAACCCAAAAGCCCTCTCAGAGGCAGTCGAGCCCGAGGTTCCCTCGCTCGGCTATCCTCAGCGGGCAGCTTCCCTGCCACAATGCCGGGGATTGAAGAGCCCTCTTAGAGACAGTCGAGCCCGAGGTTCCCTTGCTCGGCTATCCCCAGTGGGCAGCTTCCCTGCCACAACGCTGGGGACCAAAAAGCCCTCTCAGAGGCAGCCGAGCCCGAGGTTCCCTCGCTCGGCTATCCCCAGCGGGAAGCTTCCCTGCCACAATGCTGGGGATCGAAAATCCCTCTCGGAGGCAGTCGAGCCCGAGGTCCCCTCACTCGGCTATCCCAGCGGGCAGCTTTCCTGCCACAACGCTGGGGACCAAAAAGCCCTCTCAGAGGCAGTCGAGCCTGAGGTTCCCTCGCTCGGCTATCCCTAGCGGGCAGCTTCCCTGCCACAATGCCGGGGATCGAAAAGCCCTCTCAGAGGCAGTCGAGCCCGAGGTTCCTTCGCTCGGCTATCCCCAGTGGGCAGCTTCTCTGCCTCAACGCTGGGGATAAAAAAGCCCTCCCAGAGGCAGCCGAGGCCCGAGGTTCCCTCACTCGGCTATCCTTCAGGACAAAATCCCTCGCCAAGAGGCACCGGGTAGCAACCCTACCCGGACAAGGGTCCTTGGTAGGCTTCTTACAGCCCTGTAGCTTTTTTCTCGCGCTAGGGACCAAAGTCCTCCCAGAGGCAGTCGGGTCTTTGCCCGGCTATCCCCGGCTGGTAGCTTCCTACCACAACTGACAGGGGTCAAAGTCCTCGCCAAGAGGCACCGAGCGGTAACCCCGTTCGGTCCCCGTCCTGAAGGATCAAAAGCCCTCGCAAGAGGCAAACCGAGCAGCTACCCTGCTCGATCTTCTCCGGCTGGTATTTTTCTACCCAAGACGCCAGAGATAAAAGCCCTTGCCAAGAGGCGACCGCGCAGCTTCACTGCCCGGTCATCCTTTGCAGGCCTCTCATGGCCCCTCCGGCGTCAAGGATCAAGGCCCTCGCCAAGAGGCACCAAGCAGCTACCCTGCTCGGCCATCCTTCACAGGCCTCTCCCGCCCTTTCCAGCGCTAAAGGTCAGAGCCCTCGCCATGAGGCCGCCGAGTTCCTTCCTACTCGATGCATCCCTGCGAGTAGATTCCTACCCGACAAGAGACATCAGGTCTGTGCAAGCCCAAACGATGCCCCCTCGACTCCAGGGCCCAATGAGTACCTCCTCGAAAATGCTCGTCAGCAAGCGATTGCAGTCAACTCGACGGGCGATCGTTAGACAGAGGGCCAACCTAACATTAAAACACAAGCACAACGGTGCAGGCAAGGAAAAATAACATTCTTCACAAACAGACAGAACGTGGGAGCTAAGGAAAAACTTTATCACTACCAACAAAAACAGTTTTTGGTTACAAAAGGTATTTTCTGGCTCTTCAGCCTTACAAAAATTCAAAAGAAAAACAAAATGAAGTTAGGGGAGCGAAGGCTCTACACCTCGGGCCCAGGCACGGCCTCGAGGTCCTCAACCTCCACCACTGGGGGCGTCGGGTCCTCGGCCCCCGCCTCGCCGGGAACCTCTCCCCCATGCTCGTCGGCGCCCACGAGGGGGAACTCGGCCCGGAGATCCGCGTCGTCGCATTCCGGCATCTTGGACTTCACGACATCAAGGGCGTCATGCCAGATGCGGGTCGTGGCCACGGCCAGGTCGTCGTAAAAATCTCTCGACCTCTTATAGCTCGCCACGGCCTTCGATCCAGCCGACTCTAAGGCTTCGGCCGACGCCCCCAGCTCCTTCCGGATGGTCTTCACCGTTTTCCTCAGGTTCCTGGCGAGCACCTGGGAGTCCCCGAGCTTGCCCTCTGCGATCGCGGCAGCCTCTCGTTGCCGGGCGGCCTCCTTCTTCCCGGCTGCCACCTCACCCTCCAGGGCGGCGATCCTCGCCGACATCGCCTCCTGCTCCCGCTTGGAGCATTCTTTCAACGTGGCGAGCTGGCCTGCGGCCTCCACCGCCAGGGCTACAACCTCGGTCTCCATGCGGAGGGCGAGGGCCACGTGCTGTAGAGTCTGGGAAGGAGCAAAAAGAAGAAGGATCAGAAATATGAAGGAAAACACTAAGTCTCACCGCGCAATGGGGGCTTACCTGTACGGCTTCCTGGGCGATCGACGCCAGCTGAGCTTTGAGGGTCCCTTCAGGAACCCAACCCCCGGCCGAGGTCTCTATCTCGTGGAGGAGGCTTTCCGCGACTGACAGCCCGGACGGCACCGTGAACCGGTGCCCCCTTCCTCCACCACGGTCGACGAGGACTGACCCCCGGAAGGTCTCCGGGAACTCCTCCTGAGCGGCTCCGGGGGGGGGAGCCGATCTCCTCTTTCGAGGCAGTGTCCTCCACAATCAGGGCCCGCTTCCGACCCGATGCTCGGCTGGGGCCCGGGGCAGGATCCGCTGCCGATCGTCCTCGGGGCGACGCCACTAGGGCGTTACGGGCCGGGGCAGGTTGCATCCGGGAAGAGCTGGCGCCCCCGGCCCTGGTAGGCTGCTTCGGCTAGCGCATAACATCCCTGAGAGCTTCGAAGTCCATGGATCTTGCACGAAACAAACACCCCACTTATCAGTAACGCGAGTAAAACATAAACCCAGAAAGCAAGCCTAACTTACCAACGAACTCGACGGGGCTAAGCCCGGCCCAGCTCAAGACCCTCTCGGACAGCAGCACGTCATGTCGGGGGATGGGCTCTCATGACGACACTCTCACCGCGGCGGGGCCGTTGGACAGGCTCCCCGGCAGGCACTTCTCCCTCGACCATTTGGTGGGCACTGGCCAGTCCTCGCCCTCAGGAGGGGAAACGAAGAAAAACTTCTTTTTCCAATCATGAATGGAGAAGGGCAAGGCTACGACACCGGACTCAGCGGCAACCCCGGGCCGGTTCCTAAAGGCAAAATACACCCACCTGGGGTCGCCAGCTCGACCGCCGGGATGACTCTTGAATGCAAGGGAGGAATCGAGAAGGGAAAGACTGAAAGGAACCGCCTACAGCCTCAGGCGGATCAAGAACCCAAGGAGAATCCTCCATGAGTTCGGCACTAGCTGGCCGGGGGCCAAACCGAAGAAGTTTAGAGTAGTGATGACCTCAGGAGAGAAGGGCAGGCGCATTCTGCCCCAAAAGCTTCTAAGTACAGGGCAATCTCCCTGCCCCGCACCTGATCGGCCCTCTCTCCCTCCTTGGCCAGGCGAAGCGTGTAGCGCGGGGGAATGTGAAAGCGAGCCCGAGCGTTGACGAGCTCGTCCTCATGCCTCATCCAGCACGGGAGGCTGGGGGCCATGTCTGCCGCCTCCTCCCTGGAGGCGGCCCCTATTCCCCTCCGAAAGACGTCCAAGACTGAACGTGAAGACGTCTTGCCTGAGATTCGGGGCAGATGCTATTTGGTTTTTATCCGTCCACTTCTCCGAAGATGCCAAGTTGATTTATGGCACCGTGTATTGGAGGTTTAGACGGATGCGGCCGATATAGCAGACTTCGTCAGATTCCCCCCCGCTTGAGGGGTTTTTGATTATGGGGACGCTCTTCCCTGCAGGCGCAAGCCCCTGCAGGTAATTACGCTACCGCATCGCGGTAACAACTTTCTCCTTCTCCAGAATTTCACTTCGTGTCGTGTGTGTTTGTTTTGTTTGTGGTTGCCCGTGGATTGTATACGGAGACTAAGTTATGCCGTCGCCCGTAGGACATGGATTAGTCCAAATCCGTATTTACTTAGATTTGGGTTTGGGGTTTTAGTTTAAGGATACGTTAGCTATGTTTGAGGCTAAGATCAACTTAAACGTTCGTTAAGGATACGTTAGTCCAATTTGAGACTGAGATCAACTTAACAGGATCATTTAGATCTGACAAAAGAGCATTTGGAGGTTCTATTGTTCCAGTTTAGGGACAAGTGGTCCATTGCATGTATGGCCGTCGGGACCCATCACCTCTCTGACGACGTTGAATGATTACAACGACAGGTGTCAGAGGAGTTCAGAGATGTACCCTTGAACCAAAGTTGATTGAGGGGGTCTATAGTCCAATTTGGGACTAAAGTCTGTTCGAAGGTTTAAGGATACGTTAGCCATATTTGAGGCTAAGATCAACTTAAACGGGATCGTTTAGATCCGACAAAAGAGCATTTGGAGGCTCTATTGTTCCAGTTTAGGGAAATAGTGGTCCATGTTCCAGTTTAGGGACGTGGTGGTCCATCACCAGTTTAGGGACATGCTGGTCCATTGCCAGTTTAGGGACGTGGTGGTCCATGTTCCAGTTTAGGGACGTGGTGGTCCATGAGTTGGTTTAAGGACGCTTAAGTCTATAGGTTGGTTTAAGGATGCTTAAGTCCATGAGTTGGTTTAAGGGCGCTTAAGTCCATAGGTTGGTTTAAGGACGCTTAAGTCCATATTGATATGTGGTTGTCGGGATCCGTCACCTCTCTGACGTCGTTGAAGGATTACAACGATAGGTGTCAGAGGAGTTCGGAGATGTACCCTTGAACCAGATGTAAATTGATTTAAGAGAGCAGTCGTGCTCAGTCAATTTAATTTGAGGACTTACGGCCATGATTGGGCTAAGTCCAGTTGAAGATGTTCATCATTTTTATTTGTCTTTGGCCTATTAGGCCTATGCTAGGGCTTTGCCCCTGTTTAATAATGCATTGCATTTTATTTTGGCCTGTAATGCCTATCTGATTTGGGCTCTGTCCTTTTATTTTTATAATGCAGAGCATTTGTTTTGGTCTGACAGACCTTTGTTTGGGCTCTGCCCTTTTTAGAATAATGCATTGCATTTTATTAGGCCTGTTAGGCCCTTTTTAATTGGGCTCAGCCCTTCTTTAAATAATGCAGAGCATTGATTACACTGACAGAGTGCCACGTGGCCTGTCAGGCGCTCTGCGCCAATTAATGAGCACAAGCGCATGTGGAGGTGGCACGTGTCACGCTCTGGTGAGCGCAAGCGCAGTTAGCGCAGTGCGTTGTGCTGTTGCGCTGCTGACACGTGGCGCGCTCTGGTGAGTTCGGCCAATTTCAGAGAGCAATGCTCTATTTTAAAAGCACATAGCGCAAGTGGTTCTGGAGCTGACACGTGGCGCTCTCTGGTGGCTTGCGCCAACCCAAGAGCGCAACAGTGCAGATTTACAAGTGCAAGACACTGTTTTAATATCTTGATCCAATTTTGGATTCAAGAAAAGAATCTTTTAAGATTCCAGAACCAATGGTTCATAAAAAAGGCAATGCCTTTATTATTATTATCTTTTTTATTAAAAATCTTTGATCTTGTTCTTAGATCATTGATCTTTTTTTAAGAAGAAATTCTTCTTTATTCAAAGGTTTTTACCTTTCTTTATTTTTCTGAGCTCTTCTCAAAATTTTAGAGGAGCTATCTATCTTTTTCTCTGTTTTCTCTGTGTTTCTGTGTTTTTTTCTCTGTTTTAGACTTGCGATCTAAGGGCCTTTATATAGTGCCAATTAGTTTGTTAAATTAGTTAAAGAGATCTTTCTCTGAGTGATTTAGGGATTTTTCCCTACCGTTGGATCTTTGATCCAAGGGCTTCTGTTTTACAGAAGACAATCTTCTTATTTTAACAAGATCAGAAAGATCTTACTGGAATTTTAATTCTGTTTGGCGCAAACGCACCTGCGCTTGACACGTGTCGCGCAGCGCAGAGCGCAGCGCAACTGCGCTAACACGTGTCGCGTAGCGCAGAGCGCAAGTCAGCTGAAGCATTGCTTCCTTTATAGAGCCTTGCTCTGATTGAGTGCGCTGCCTTGTGCGCTGCGCTCCCTGTGCTGGCGTGTCTGATTTTGACACTTGGCACTCTGCGCGCAGCGCAGGGGATCTGAAGCGTTGCTTCATTCATTTTAACTTTAATTTTCATTTTAATTTCAAAGCAGAGCTTAGCTCTGATTGGGGAAAACAGAAGCGTTGCTTCGTTTCCCGCCTTGGAATTTGAACAGAGTTTTGCTCTGATTGGGGTAAACAAATGCCCCCCCACCGTTGCGCTTACGTGGCCCCAAATGTGAGCGCAGCGGTGGCAGAATCCCAACCGTTGGGAAGTTGAAACGACACTTGTTGCCTATAAATAGGACCTTTGTTCCCTCAACAGATGATTATCATCTTCAAAATTTCTACTTTCAGAATCTCAGAGCCCTGCTCTTTACTTTCAAGAACTCCAAGAGTTAAACTCTTAAAACTTTTTAGGTAAATTTTTTAATTTAAATCAAATCAAATTAAATTAATTTTCATTGACAGAGCCTTATTCTCAATAGATCCCTGATCTAAAGAAAACCCATTTAGGGTTTCACTTAGCAGAGCTTTGCTCTATAGGTCTAAAAGGATATAAAGAGAACTAAAGGGAACCCTATTAGGGTTCCATTAATAAAGCTCTGCTCTCTAAAGAATCTCCTTGTATTTTCTTAATTCATTAATGGAGCTTTGCTCCTTCCAAATCATATAGAAGAACTCTTAAGAGTTTTTCATGGATCTTGGAGATTTTAAGATGGAATTCTATTTTTGATGAATTATATCATCTTTTTAGAGCAGAGCTCTCAATGTTCTTACGGGATTTTCTTTCAATTCTCCTCATAACTGATTTTTGACAGGTGTCACTCCTGTCTGCAGAGCATTGCTCTCGAGGAGTTTAACTCCCTGTCTATTTTTTCTCATTGCTAATCTTTCAATGATGTTTCCTCCAGGCATTATGGCTGTTCATCTATACAGTCTGCACTAATTCATCACCTACGAGAATATCCGCGTACAGGGCCGTCATCAAAACCAGGAGTTTACAGATGCCCAGTGTGCGGAGGTTATGAGTAGCTTGAACGCACGCGTTGGTTAGCTGCTCCCTCGCCGTTCTGCTCTCTTGAAAGTCGTGCTGGGAGCAATTTGGAGAGCACTCCCGGGGTTCCACGAGGCCATACCGTTTAATGCGCTGGATGATGCCGAAGACAAGGTGCATTCAGTGCACCTGTCGGGGCTGTTCTCGAAGAAACGGCGGGATAGCCTCATCGACATTCTGCATCAAATTTTTCAGCAGACGACGATAATCGCTGCTTATCGAAGGATAGGGGGCCTTGCCGAAGATCTTGACACACGTGAGCGCGAGAGGCTGCGCACGAGAATAATCAGAAAGGCCAGAAGAACTCTAGATGGCCTTACTTTTGAATTCCTTAATCCGTGCCCTGGATCTGAGATTATACCATTGTAATCATTTGAATAATGTCTTCATTTATTTCCTTATGATTGTAAGAACCCTTGGCAATATGAATGATTTTTTTTAATTTCAGCTTGTCTTATTTTTCGTTCTGAGTCTTTTGCACATGCATGAATGAGTGTGTCTCGAACGCTTGATCAAATGCAAATCGGATGTTTTTTTTTTGCTTTCTTCTTTCTTTGATTATCAGTATGTCGCCTTGGTAAACATGGTCGATAGATGACAGAGCGAGCATCCTGTCTTGGCTCCTTCAAGAGGTGGTGATGGCTTAGACGGCAAGTTCAGATCTGCTGCCTAAGACTTTTCAACTTTATGAGCCGTGAGAGTCTCATAAAGACTTTTCTCCCTACGGATCGAGAGGATCTCGTAGGTGTATTTTCTCTTTAGGAATCGTGAGGATTCCTAAGTGTGTTTTCTCTTATGAGTCGTAAGGATCTTATAAGAGAATTTTCCCTTTTACGAGTCGAGAGGACCCATAAGCGGTTGTTTCCCTCCTTGTCGAGATTCGAGTTTGGAGAGTGTGACCCGTGAATAGTATACAAGAGTCCATTTTTGGACCAACTTGCAGGGCCCCAGTGCTTAGGAAACAGGTGTTTTTAAAAAAAAAATCCCCGCTGCCTAAGGCTTTTCCTCACGAGTCGAAATGAATCGAGCATTTCTCGCAAGGATGTCCTAACGTCACAGTTAACCTCTGCTCTTTACGACAGAGGTCCGTTAGGGTCTGTGGTACTTAGGGATTTGGCCGTCGTACCATCGCATTGGCTAATATATTCCTCGATATGCAATCTTGCTGTTCGAGTAGCCTTGCGATTGCCGTGTCTCTGATCCCTTCGGGGGCTGGACAAGACGTCTTCAAGTAATCTTCCAGGTGGTATTACCGTCGAAAGGGCAAGTGTAGGGATATTCCATGTCACTTTTTACTTGAGGTTAGGCTCATTTTGGAGAGCCCCGATGAGTCATAACCACTCCGCGCTGGTGTGGGATGATCTCCGATAGTCTTTCAGGCTTTATATGACTTGCCGTCAAGACCCTGAAGCTAGGAATTTGGCCTTTGCTTCGTTTGCTGGCATTGCGTCCTCTATATCGAGACGAATGTCACGATTGTCTCTAGGTTGTTGGTGAACCGTCGAGGTTTGGAACTAGGGACTTTGCCGTGACTCCGCTGTTTGATGATGTTGCGTCTGCTGTGTCGAGACGAACGTCGAGGTGGTGACCATCCCGCACTGGTGTGAGATGATCTCCGGTTGTCTTTCAGGCTTTATATGACTTGCCGTTAAGACCTTGAAGCTAGGAATTTGGCCTTCGCTTCATTTGCTGGCATTGCGTCCTCTATATCGAGACGAATATCGTGGTTGTCTCTAGGTTGTTGGTGAACCGTCGAGGTTTGGAACTAAGGACTTTGCCGTGGCTCCTTTGTTGTTGTCGCGTCTGAACCCTGCTGGAGGAACAACGCTGTGGTTGACATCTCGTCTGCTGTATAGAGACGATCGTCGAGGTGGAGACCACTCCGCGTTGTTGCAAGATGATCTCGGATTGTCTTTCAGGCTTTATATGACTTGCCGTTAAGACCGTGAAGCTAGGAATTTGGCCTTCGCTTCGTTTGCTGGCACTGCGTCCTCTATATCGAAACGAATGTCGCGGTTGTCTCTAGGTTTTTGGTGAACCGTCGAGGTTTGGAACTAGGGACTTTGTCGTGGCTCCGCTGTTTGATGATGTTGCGTCTGCTGTGTTGAGACGAACGTCGAGGTGGTGACCATTCCGCACTGATGTGAGATGATCTCCGGTTGTCTTTCCGGTTTTATATGACTTGCCGTTAAGACCTTGAAGCTAGGAATTTGGCCTTCGCTTCATTTGCTTTGTCACGTCCGAGTCCTGTTGGAGGAAGAACACTGTCATGCCATCTCGTCTGTCGTATTGAAACAGACGTCGAGGTGGTGACCACTCCGTGCTGGTGCGAGATGATCTCCGATCGTCTTTCAGGTTTTATATGAGTTACCATCAAGACTTGGCTCCGTTTTCTGATGGAGCATGGGGAGGGAAGACGTGTTTCCTTCTTTGTTTGTGCCCCGGGATTGTATACAGGGATTGCTGTGCTATCGCCTGTAGGGAAAAAGTTTCATTCATCATTTTTTTATTATTTTATTTCCGCGATGCTCTATCATTTCAGCTTTTATATCGCGAAGGTCGCGATTGCCCCATCATTTCAGCTATTTTTCGCGGTGCCCAATCATTTCGGCTGTTTATTTTATTTTTACTCGCTGCTTTTTATTGCGAGTTGCCCAATCATATCGGCTGTTTTTTTATTTTACTCGCTGCTTTTTATTGCGAGTTGCCCAATCATTTCGGCTGTTTTTGTATGCATACATTTTTACTTGCTAATTTCGTTGCAAGTTGCCCCATCATTTCGGCTATTTCATATGCATTTTTGGCTCACTGATTTTTTTTATCGCGAGTGTAGAACTTGGAATCTAATGCCAATCTTAGTATCAGCATCGCTACGACTGGAATATTGCCAGGAGCGAATCATCATTTGCCGTAAAAGGACTTGGAATTTGATACCGTTTTAGGCATCAGTATCGCTACAACTGGGATATTACCAAGAGAGAATCATCATTTGCCTCTGTCGATGTCGAACAAAGATGGCTTAGCAAACAGGGTTAGGATCCCATCGACTAAGGCTTTTGGCTTCATGAGCCGTAAGGGTCTCATAAAGGTGTTTCTCCCTACAAGTCGTGAGGATCTCGTAGGTGCTTTTTCTCCTTAGGAATCGTGAGGATTCCTAAGTGTGTGTTCTCTTATAAGTCGTAAGGATCTTACAAGAGTGTTTTCTCCTTGTAAGTCGAGAGGACCTACAAGTGTTTCTTCACCGTGTAAACATTTCCCTAGTCACGGATGGGACTTTGTTAAGGAAATGTTTATTCGCGCCCGTGGATTGTATACAAGGGTCAGCATTGATCCGCTTGTAGGGAAGTATCGGAGGTTGTGGGGGTTGCTTAAGCACAGGTTTAGGTCTCTGTAACTTAAGACTTTCAAATCTTATGAGCCGTGAGGGTCCTATAAGAGAGCTCCTTACGAGTCGTGAGGATCTCGCATGTGTAATTTCTCCTTAGGAATCGTGGGGATCCCTAAGTGTGTTGCTCCCTTGTGAGTCGTAAGGATCTCACGCGGGTGGTTTCTCCTTACAAGGTCGAGAGGACCCTATAAGTGTCTTTTAACGAGGTTGCGCCCTTTCGGGTTTTCACAAACACACGCCGGTAGTCCTGCTGTTTTTACTCACGGAGCCCCTTCGGGTTTTCATCCGTGCCCATTTTGCTTATGGACATACCGTCTTTTTTTTTTATTCTTTTTTTTTTATTTTTCTAACGAGATTGCTCCCTTTCAGGTTTTCACAAACACTCGCCGGTAGCCCTGCTGTTTTTACTCACGGAGTCCTTTCGTGTTTTCATCCGTGCCCATTTCGCTTATGGACATACCGTCTTTACTATTATTATTTTTTTTTTTTACTTTTTTTTATTTCGTCAGCCTGAGGATACCGCGGTAGCAGTTTAAAGACGTTTCGGTCGTTTGCAAGTTTTAGGACATTGCGGTCCATCGTTAGTTTAAGGACGTTTCGATCTGCCGTCGCCGTATTTGAGGCGAATTTCTAGTTTACGGACTTTTCGATCCATGAGGCTTTCCCTATGAATGAGCAGGATGCCCCCGGTGTATCCATCTTTCTCGGAGCATGTGGTTGTGGCGGGCTCACCTTCCAGTTTTCGGAGATGACGAACTTGCCCTGTTGGTATCGGTCTTCAACCCAGTTTTTGAAGACGTGGCAGTTTTCAATCGGATGGCCCAATACTTGGTGGTAAGGGCAGTAATTAGGAGTGTTGACGTCATTCAGTTGTGGCTGGTGTTTCGGCTCCGGTAGAGTGATAAGCCTGTTGTGCACTGCCACTTCGAACAGCCTCCTTGTTTCATCACGGGGAAATGAATAAGGACGTTTCAACCTTTCATAGAGGGGTTGCCGCTTGTTGTTTTGGCGAACAACTGGTCTAGAGCCAATCGATTGTTGTTGAGTGTTGGCGACAAAGGTCGTTTTTCCCTTTTCTTTATCCTTTTTGTTCGCTCCGTTGTTTGTGGATCCGAGATTCTCTCCGGGTATCGCGAAATTGCACGGCTGGGTGTTCTCGCAATTCCTTAATTCTTCTGAGATGGACTCCTTGAAGAAAGGGCCGAGGGCCACTTTTTCGTCGGAATCGCTCCCGAAGGTGAGAACTCGTGATCCCCCGGGATCATCCCTATGACAATTGCCGACAACTCTTTTATGCTCATCTGTCGTATTTTTCCGCTGTCTATGAGCCTCACGCTTTGTCCTGTTGACGTGTTGCCTGTGAGCGACATACCCTTGCCACCAACACTTAAAGGAGTCGCAGTCTTCAGTGGGATGTGCGATCTTCTGATGATATAGGCAATAATTAGGATGCATCTCTACTCTACCGAGAGTGTTTTCTTTAGAGGGTGGTAGCTTCATTCCCACTGATATGGTTTTAGCGAACCTTTTCCTTGTCTAGAATTTGTTTTTATCCGTAGCGGATGATTTTTGATTTGACGGGAGTGCCTCGACTCTTTCGTCTAGTCACCGGTGTTTGGCTCCTTCTAGTATGGCCATCTCACGCTCTTGATTGGCTTTAACTTTCAGACGAATCTCATTCAGGAAGGCATCGATCATCTCGTCTGATGGCCGCAGAATTTCTGGTTCAGGGTCCGCCCTCGGTTTCTCGGCGCAAGGAGCCTCTTTATCATCCACCAATGAGTGAGAGATCACATGACAAGTTGCCCCCGGTGCGTCCGTCTTCTTTTGAGTGTGTGGCTGTGGTGGGTTTATCTTCCACTTTTCAGACAGCGCAAACTTGCCTTGTAGGTATTGGTCTTCAATCCAGTTTTTGAAGACATAGCAATCCTCAATCGGATGACCCAATACTCGGTGGTAGGGACAGTAATTGGGATCATTGACGTCGTTTGGCTGCCACGGGCGTCTTGGATCTGGCAGATTGATGAGCCGGTTGCGCAGTGCCAGCTCGAACATTCTTCTCGTTTTATTTTGAGGAAACGAGTAAGGACGTCCTATCTTCTCCTGGAGGGATACGCGTGGACGCATATTGTTTTGACGGACAACCGGCTTCAAGTTGCTTGGTTGTTGTTGAGCATTGGTGACGACAATCGCTTTTCCTTTCCCCTTCTCATTTCGAGAGTCTGGCTTTGGAGGAGACGGTTTATGTCCCATCTGATCCATTTGGGCCAACTTGTTAATCAAGGCCTGGAAAGTAATTGGCCTGAAGAACATCATGAACTACGAGATGGTCGCTTGCGGATCAAGAGTGCCTACGAACATGCCTACCGCAGGTGCTTCTTCGATCCGCTGTTCGCATTTCGACCACAGATTACGCCATCGTGTTACGTATTGGACCCACGTTTCGCCTGGCATTATCCTGGCACTGTTATCGGGGTGCGTCCACTAGCACTCGCGAATCTTTGTGTAAACAGTAGCTCCATCTCTGCAAATGTTTTAACAGAGTCGTTAGGTAGCACTGAATACCATTCAAAGGCTGTTTCCGCTAGGCTGCCGACGAATTGGCGAAGCATCAGTTTGTCGTCACCTCCAGTGTTGCCGCATAAAGCTCTGAATTGAGAGACATGCTGATGTGGGTTCCCTGTCCCCTTATATAAGTGGAACTTAGGGATCGTATATCCCGGCGGGTAGCTGATTTGGTCATACCAGCTTGGATAGGGTCGTTCGGTTTTAACAATTTGCGCAGCCGCTTCATTCGCCTGGTGGACTCGTATTTGCTGAGCTATATATTCGTCTAGTGCAGCTTTGGAAATGGTTTCCTCCTTGTCTGCTGAAAGGGCCGGAGGAGGACTAGATGTCTCCCCTCCGTCGTCTCCGATAATGATTGTAGGGTCTTCAGCTGGAGGGTCCGGCTGCAACATCATCCCTACCATGTCTTGAAAGAGGAGCGCCATTTGTTTTATGTTAGCCGCTTGCTTTGCGGCTTCTTTGTCCTTCTTTTCGAGGACTCTTCGTAAGAAGTCAGCATCGGTTTCTTCCTCATGACGCTGTCCTGATGATACCTCCGATCTTTCTTTTGGCCCGGTAAGTGCAGCCATTGCAGTCATCATTTCCTGAAGCTTCTGTTGCTGCTCCTGGGCTTTTGTCACGGATCGGGTAAGCGGTCGGTGACCCGTCGAAGCACGGCCTTCCTCCTTTCCGGAAGCCATATAAACAGTGTGTACCATCATGCCCCCAGACATGAGGCGTTTGTATTTAGCGCTTTTACGGTCCGCCATGCTCACAAGGGCTTTTTGCGGTCTCCTTTTCTTTTGAGTGATCGATGTTGAGGGAGCCGTTGCAGCAGGCACCCATTCGGCTGTCACTTTTTGTGACTTTGAGTAATCCCTCTCCTGCAGAACTTTCATCTTTTTCTATCGGCAGAGATAGTCTTGATCGACCACTGACTCTTGGACACGTCGCCAAACTTTGTAAATTTTGGAGGACAGTCGCTGAGGGGGCTGCTCCGGCTTCTTCTCTGAAGTATTCTCCATAAGTGAAGGAGTTCTCTTCAACACTGCAGTAGGAGAGTTTCTGCGCACCTTGTTGAGCAGTTCAAAACTGTTCTTGGTTGGAGCAGCAGCCTCAATCTCCACCGTTGGAGCTGGCGGAGTAAATCCAGAGGGGGAGTTGCCCCCAGCCTTCCTCACTCGGCGCTGTTCCCCTCCGAAAGACGGCGACGACGTAGGGACATCTTGCCTGAGATTCGGGGCATATGCTAATTGGTTTTATCCATCTACCTCTCCGAAGATGCCAAGTTGATTTATGGCACCGTGTATCGGAGGTTTAGACGGATGCGGCCGACGTAGCAGACTTCATCAGATTCCCTCTCGCTTGAGGGGTTTTTGATTGTGGGGACGCTCTTCCCTGCAGGGGCAAGCCCCTGCAGTTAATTACGCTACCGCATCGCGGTAACAACTTTCTCCTTCTCCAGAAATTTCACTTCGTGTCGTATGTGTGTTTGTTTGTTTGTGGATGCCCGTGGATTGTATACGGAGACTAAGTGATGTCGTCGCCCGTAGGACGTGGATTAGTCCAAATTCGTATTTACTTAGATTTGGGTTTGGTGTTTTTGTTTAAGGATACGTTAGCCATATTGAGGCTAAGATCAATTTAAACGTTCGTTAAGGATACGTTAGTCCTATTTGAGACTAAGATCAACTTAACGGAAGAGCATTTAGGGGTTCTAATGTTCCAGTTTAGGGACGTAGTGGTCCATTTAATATATGGTCGTCGGGACCTGTCACCTCTCTGACGACGTTGAAGGATTACAACGACAGGTGTCAGAGGAGTTCGGAGATGTACCCTTGAACCAAAGTTGATTAGGGAATATGTAGTCCGATTGAATGTTTAAGGATATGTTAGCCATGTTTGAGGCTAGGATCAACTTAAACGGTATCGTTTAGATCCGACAAAAAGAGCATTTGGGGGATCTATTGTTCCAGTTTAGGGACGTAGTGGTCCATAGGTAGTTTAGGGACATTGCGGTCCATTACTAGGTTAGGGACATGGTGGTCCATTGCCAGTTTAGGGACATGGGGGTCCATCGTTCTCGTTTTAGGGATGGATATTAGTTTAAGGATGCATAAGTCCTTGGGTTTAAGGACCCCACAGTCCGTATGGTTGTGTTTAAGGACGCATTAGTCCATTAGTTTAAGGACGCATAAGTTCATGGGTTTAAGGACCCCACAGTCCGTATGGGTGTGTTTAAGGACGCATTAGTCCATTAGTTTAAGGACGTTTCGGTCCATGGGTTTAAGGACCCCACAATCCATATAGATGTGTGGTTGTCAGGACCCGTCACCTCTCTGACGTCGTTGAAGGATTACAACGATAGGCGTCAGAGGAGTTCGGAGATGTACTCTTGAACCGGATGTAAATTGATTTAAGAGAGCAGTCTTGCTCAGTCAATTTAATTTGAGGACTTACGACCATGATTGGGCTAAGTCCAGTTGAGAATATCCAACGTTTTTATCTTTGGCCTATTAGGCCTGTGTTAGGGTTTTTCCCCTGTTTAATAATGCACTGCATTTTATTCTGGCCTGCTAGGCCTTTTTGATTTGGGCTCTGTCCCTTTTAAATGATGCACATCATCTGTTTTTATTTGGGCTCTGCCCTTCTTTAAAATAATACATTGCATTTAATTTGGCCTGTTAGGCCTTTTTTAATTGGGCTTGGCCCTTCTGTAAATAATGCAGTGCATTAATCAAACTGACAATGGCCATGTGGCCTGTCAGGCGCTTTGCGCCAATTATTGAGCACAAGCATATGTGAAGGTGACACGTGTCACACTAGCGCAGTGCGCTGCGCCAGTGCGCTGCGCTGTTGCGCTGTGACACGTGGCGCGCTCTGATGAGTTGCGCCAACTTCAAAGAGCAATGCTCTATTTTTAAAAGCGCATAGCGCAAGTTATTATGGTGCTGACACGTGACACTCTCTGGTGGCTTGCACCAATCCAGGAGCGCAACAGTGCAGATCTGCAAGTGCAAGGCACTGTTTTAATTTCTTGATCCAATTTTGGATTCAAGAAAAGAATCTTTAAGATTCCAGAACCAATGGTTCATGAAAAAGCAATACTTTTGTCATTATTTATTTTTTTATTGAAGATCATTGATCTTGTTCTTAGATCAATGATCTATTCAGAAGAAATTCTTCTTTTTTAAAGGTTTTACCTTCTTTTTCCTTATGAATTTCTTCTCAGAGTTCTTTAGAGTTCTCTCTCTGTTTTTAGAGTTTTTCTATTCTCTGTGTTCTTGTTGTTGTTCTTAATGTGTTTTGAATTGGGGTCTGGGGCCTTTATATAGTGCCCATTAATTTGTTAAATTTGTTAAAGAGATCATTCTCTGAGTGATTTGGGGAATTTTCCCCACCGTTGGATCTTTGATTCAAGGGCTTCTGTTTTACAGAAGACAATCTTCTTGTTTTAACAAGAACAGAAAGATCTTACTGGAATTTTAATTCTGTTTGGCGCAAACGCACCAGCGCTTGACACGTATCGCACAGCGCAACGCAACTGCGCTGACACGTGTCGCACAGCGCAACTGCGCTTGCGCAACTGCGCTGACACGTGTCGCGCAGCGCACAGCGCAGCGCAACTGCGCTTACGCAACTGCGCTGACACGTGTCGCGCAGCGCAGCGCTTGCGCAACTGAAGCGTTGCTTCCTTTAATTTTATTTTAAATAGAGCCTTACTTTGATTGGGTGCGCTGCCTTGGGCGCTGTGTTGACGTATCAGCTTTTGACACGTGGCGCATTGCGCGCAACGCAAGGGATTTGAAGTGTTGCTTCAATTTTTGAATTTTTGAAATTCAAACAGAGCTTTGCTCTGATTGGGGGAAACAAATGCTCCCCCAACGTTGCGCTCACGTGGCGCACACGTGAGTGCAGTGGTGGCAAGATCTTGGCCGTTGGACCAACTTGTGAGTTGAAGGGGCGCAGGCGCCTATAAATAGGACCCTTGGTCCTTAGTAAATGATTTACCATTTTCAAGAACTTGAGTTTTCAGAGCCTTGCTCTTGTTTTAAAGAATTTTAGAGTCTTGCTCTCGTTCCTTTTCAAGAACTTCAGAGTTCAAAACCTAGAATCATATTAGGTAAAATTTAACTTAAATTAAATTTAATTAACAGAGCCTTGCTTTCATAGATCTTTGATCTAAAGAAAACCCCTTTGGGGTTTCATCAACAGACCCTTGCTCTCAAGAATCCATAGATCTACAGAGATCTTGTTTCATGGGTTTTAACCCATGAACAGAGCTTTGCTCATGGATCAAATGTAGATCTTTTTGATCTGAAAATGAAGAACTCCTAAGAGTTTTCATGGATCTTTAAGACCCAAATTTTTCTAATTCTTTCAAGAGTTAAATTTTTCTTTTGTTGGATCTTTCCATCATTATCACAGAGTTAGGCTCTTTTTAGGAAATTTTTATTCCCTTAAGACCAGAGTCTGACAAATGTCACTCTGTGATAGAGCTTTGCTCTGAAAGAGGAGATTTTCTCCTTGTCTCTAGGGATTTCCCATTAATAAGAATATTCTGTTGGGGATCTCTTCATTAATTGACAGTCTTATCCAATGATGGGGCTGTCTTATTAACTGATGCACTGTCATTCAGATTTTGTGGGTCCCCATTTGGTCCCCTACCCACTGCATTGCAATGTGGTAAAATTTTTTTTTTTATAAAAACGCCAAGCGTTGGAATTACAAAACTGACGACTGATTTTTGTCCCTCCGCAGGAAACATGTCTTTCGATACCTCATTCCCATTTGTTCGTTCGGAGGGAGGATTCCCCGGAGCACCCATAGACCGGGAGGTCCTAGCTATGATCAGGGACTACGATCCGGAATATAAGAATCTTCACCTTTGGGGGTCGTGGTACAACCAAATTATCATGGGTCGACAGAGCTTTTCATGCGCAGTACCATCAGAGCCTATTACGGCGATCCACTATGCCAGCCCACCCCCGGTGAAGTATGCCGTGGAGATGGTCGATTAGACTTCCAAGGGCCTTCTTCATCCTGCTACAGATGCAATTCTGGTTCAGCCTCCTATGGTTTTGGATATCCTGGGACGCCGTATTTGTCAAGACGAGGCGCGACTTTGAGGGCAATCATATAACATAGGTCTGATCCCCCGCCATCCGATCCGTTATCTGCCATGGGCTCTCTACATTTTGTCAGCGAAGAAGTCGCAGTTGATGAGGCTCGGGTTGTACACTGCTGTTTACGTTTCCCTCTTCCAATATCCCACGCTTCCCACCTGGTGGTTTAAGGCCTTTTTGGAGCAGTGGAACATCCCTACTCACACTTTCCTCGCACTGGACCGGGAAGTGTCGATTTCTTTGGAGAAATTCACAGAGGTCTCCGGCTTACCGGTTATAGGGGAGCACTATGAGGAGCTGCTTCCTACAGACGAATATGTCTTCGGTGCTAAGCCGGCAATAAGGGGCCTCACTCCGTAGAATGCTGTTCAACATCAGTTTCCAAGTTTGATCAAAGTGTTGAACATCTACGAGGCCCTTTTTATCGAACGTGGGAGCCGCGGGGTCAGTTTCGAGGATTTCATCGCTCGATTCCTTCACCCAAACGTTCTCTCGGCAGAAGCTGCTAAGTTCGCCACGCTTGATGACCCTTTCGGTTTAGGTTTGAACAACCTGCCAGCGAAGGAGGTAGATCAAAAGGGCTTTTTCCTTCCTAACTCTCTGGTTGTCTCTTTTGCGGAGGTTGCAGCCTCTGGGATGGACGAGGAAGCGTTCTTCTTAGGATTTCTTGGGCTGTGGCTGAGTTGGTTTGCGCTCCCGATGCATTCTCGCCATATGAGGCCCTCTGTCTTTTACCCAGCTCACCAGATGACCATTGGGGTAAAAGTGGCCGTCGGGATCGCCGGTTTGGCACACCCGTATCACGGCCTTAGTCAAGCGGCGGATGCTAATGAGCCTGGAGTACTGCACGTGATCTTCCCGATGCATTACTTCATATCATGGCTTGAGTTACATACACTGGGCGTCTTCGGTATGTACAAAAGGCCCTCGTTCTATGACAGGTGCAGCTTCCCTCGAATCATGCGACTGATCGACGCCTCAATTGTGACTCCATCGCCACGGAATGCCAGAGGTTTGCTCCTTCGTCCCCACACAGTTGGAGATGGGACGTCTTTCACTGACAAAGTGCTGACCATTGGAAATGCGTCTACTACCACAGTGCTGCCATTGCAAGACACTTTCAAAGATGGGGCCTCAGTCCTGACAGCCCGGGAGACCCTCCATCTATATTCCATCAGACCGGGTTTCCTGGTGTTTAGGCAAAATGATGCGGCGCTTTTCATGAGATACAACCCACATTGTTTTGCCCAGCAACTGAGCTACAATCAAGGGGTGCCGTTGGAAGCTTTCTTGCTGGAACCTGCTGCTACTGAAGAAGGGATGCGGAGCGCGCTACATCACTTTATGCGTCTGAATACGGGCTCTCATTTTTTTATCAGCGAGCCGGCTTACGCCCTATGAATCCTTAATACATATACAGCATGGTACAATCATTCGACGGGCGCCGTTATAAAGGAAGAAAAGCGATTGTTGGTCGACCGTAAGGGTGTGCCTCCCGGCAGCGACCGCAAAGCTCCCTTGGTGCCAAGGACCCCCGTAGTCCCTCCGCTGAAAGATGCTAGAGCCAAACCACCGTGTGTGCTGAGCCCTCCACGCGGATTGCCGCCTCCTGATACTGCGGATGTGCCACCAGCGCCCCGTGCTTCAGTGGAGACGGTAAATGTGGCTTCGCCGGAGTCCGGCGTGGGCGCGGATATCGGGACCCGCCACCCTAAGGTGCCTGCAAAGCGCAAGTTGATCTCGGGTGCACCCAGGGCTGGCGGGCAGAAGAGGAAGAAGAAGTCGCTCCTCTCTCTCGATACTATCCTCGGTTTAGAGCCTCAGGCCACTCTTACCGAAGGTATAAGCGAGTATGGCAGCAATGAAGGCTTCTCGGTAGATCCCTGTTCCCCTCCGAACGGCGGCGCAGACTTTGCGTCTGTGCCAGAGATTCGGGGCAGATGCTATTTGGTTTTATCCGTCTACCTCTCCGAAGATGCCAAGTTGATTTATGGCACCGTGTATCGGAGGTTTAGACGGATGCGGCCGATGTAGCAAACTTCGTCAGATTCCCCCTCAGGGTGAGGGGTTTTTGATTGTGGGGACGCTCTTCCCTGCAGGCGCAAGCCCCTGCAGTTAATTACGCTACCGCATCGCGGTAACAACTTTCTCCTTCTCCAGAATTTCACTTCGTGTCGTGTGTATTTGTTTTGTTTGTGGTTGCCCGTGGATTGTATACGGAGACTGAGTGATGCCGTCGCCCGTAGGACGTGGATTAGTCCAAATCCGTATTTACTTAGATTTGGGTTTGGTGTTTTTAGTTTAAGGATGCCTTAGTCGCGTTGCGACTAAGATCAACTTGAACGTTCGTCAAGGATACGTTAGTCCTGTTTTGGACTAAGATCAACTTGACGTGATGATCGATTTAATATCTGGCCACCGGGACTCGTCACCTCTCTAACGTCGTTGAAGGATTACAACGGCAGATGTCAGAGGATTTCAGAGATGTACCCTTGAACCAAGGTTGATTTAGAGTTTTATAGTTCATTTGAATGTCTAAGGATACGTTAGCCGTATTTGGGGCTAAGATCAACTTAAACAGGACCGTTTAGAGCTGGCAAAAGAGCATTTGGAAGCTCTATTGTTCCAGTTTAGGGACATAGTGGTCCATCGCCAGTTTAGGGACATGGTGGTCCATATTCCAGTTTAGGGACGTGGTGGTCCATCGCCAGTTTAGGGACGTGGTGGTCCATATTCCAGTTTAGGGACGTGTAGGTCCATCGCCAGTTTAGGGACGTGGTGGTCCATATTCCAGTTTAGGGACGTGTGGGTCCATATTCCAGTTTAGCGACGTGGTGGTCCGACATTAGTTTAAGGACGTTTCGGTCCAACATTAGTTTAAGGACGTTCCGGTCCAATATTAGTTTTAAGAACGTCTCGGTCCAATATTAGTTTTAAGGACGTCTCGGTCTAATATTAGTTTTAAGGATGTCTCGGTCCAACATTAGTTTAAGGACGTTCCGGTCCAATATTAGTTTTAAGGACGTGTCGGTCCAACATTAGTTTAAGGACGTTCCGGTCCAATATTAGTTTTAAGGACGTCTCGGTCCAATATTAGTTTTAAGGACGTCTCGGTCCAATATTAGTTTTAAGGACGTCTCGGTCCACGAGTTTAAGGACCCCGCAGTCCGTATTGACGTATGTGGTCGTCGGGACCCGTCACCTCTCTGACGTCGTTGAAGGATTACAACGATAAGTGTCAGAGGAGCTCGGAGATGTACCCTCGAACCGGATATAAATTGATTTAGGGAGCAGCCGTGCTCAGTCAATTTAATTTGAGGACTTACGGCCAAAATTGGGCTAAGTCCAGTTGAAAATGTTCAACACCCTTATTTATTTTTGGTCTATTAGACCTGTGCTAGGGCTTTGCCCACACTTAAATAATGCATTGCATTACTTCAGGCCATTTATGCCCATTTTGATTGGGCTCTACCCTTTTTATTATGATGCAGATCATTTGTTTTGGTCCATTGGACCTTTCAATTGGGTTCTGCCCTTTCAAATAATGCACAGCATTTTATTTATTAGGCCTGTTAAGCCTTTTAATTGGGCCTGGCCCTTCAGGAAGTGAAATGCATTGCATTTGTCAGGCGCTTTGCGCCAATCACTGAGCGCAAGCGCTTGTGGTGAGGACACGTGTCATGCTCTGGCGAGCGCAGTGCGCTGCGCTAGTACGCTGCGCTGTTGCGCTGCGCTGTTGCGCTGCTGACACATGGCGCGCTCTGGTGAGATGCGCCAATTCCAGAGAGCAAAGCTCTATTTCAAGAGCGCATAGCGCAAGTTGTTCTGTAGCTGACACGTGGCGCTCTCTTAAGAGCGCAACGGCGCAGTTTGGAAGTGCAAAGCACTAAGAATCTTTTAGATTCAAGAACAGAAGTGCAAAGCACTATTTGATTTCTTGATCTAATTTTAGATCAAAGAAAAATAAGTTTTTTCTTTTTGTTTGAAGAACCAGAGGTTCATAAAAGTGCAAAGCACTATTTTTATTTTGTTGTTTTCTTGTTTTAAAGAACTAGAGGTTCATAAGAAGTGCAAAGCACTGTTTTTTTTTATGTAAAGATCACTGATCTTGTTTTTAGATCAATGATCTATTAGAAGAAATTTCTTCTATTTTATGAAGGTTCTTTACCTTTTTCTTGGAATTTTCTCAGAGTTCTCTCTGTTTGAAGCTCTTGACTTTTTTCAAGAAAAATGTTGATGCCTTTGAATTGAGCCTAGGGTCCTTTTTATAGTGCCTATAAATTAGTTAAATTTGTTAGAGAGATCTTTCTCTGAGTGATTTGGGGAATTTTCCCCACCGTTGGATTTTTGATCCAAGGGCTTCTGCTTTGCAGAAGAAAATCTTCTTGTTTTAACAAGAACAGAAAAGATTTCTTAAAAATTTAATTCTGTTTGGCGCAGATGCCCCAGCGCGTGACACGTGTCGCGCAGCGCAGCGCAACTGCGCTAGCGCAATTGCGCTGACACGTGTCGCGCAGCGCAGCACTAGCGCAACTGTGCTGACACATGTCGTGCAGCGCAGCACTAGCGCAACTGAAGCGTTGCTTCCTTTAATAGAGCTTTGCTCTGATTGGGCGCGCCTTCTTGGGCGCTGCGCTGACGTATCAGCGCCGGACACGTGGCGCGTTGCTCCCGGGATTTGAAGCGTTGCTTCAAAATTTGAATTTTGAATTTCCAGCAGAGCTTTGCTCTGATTGGGGGAAACAAATGCCCCCCCACCGTTGCACTCACGTGGCGCGCACGTGAGTGCAGCGGTGGCAAGCCCCTGACCGTTGGATCAAGGGGTGAGCTGAAGGGACGCAAGCGCCTTATAAATACGACCTATGGCCCTTTAGAAAACTTCACCATTTTCTAGATTTTGATTTCAGAGCTTTGCTCTTGCTTAGAACTTCAGAGCTTTGCTCGTTTCCACAGTTAGAACACTTTTAGGTAAAATTAATTTAAATCAGATTAATTTAAATCAATCTTAACCAAAAGAGCTTTGCTCTTATAGATCTTTTGATCTAAAGAAATTCCCTTTGGGGTTTCACCAACTGAGCTTTGCTCTCATGATTCCATAGATCTATACAGATCTTGTTCATGGGTTTTAACCCATGAGCAGAGCTTTGCTCATGGATCCAAAAATAGATCTTTTTGATCTAAAAACGAAGAACTTCTAATAGTCTTCAAAAGGTTTTAATTTCTTTAGGAGTTTTAAATAAATTTTCTCATCATCATCACAGAGCTAGGCTCTTTTAAGGAATCTTATTCCCCTGAGACCAGAGTTTGACAAGTGTCACTCTGTGACAGAGCTTTGCTCTGAAAGAGGAGATTTTCTCCTTGTCTCTAGGGATTCTTTATTAATGGGAATGTTTTCCTGGGGACCAACTGATGATCTCATCCAATGATGAGTTTGTCTTATTAACCGACGTATTGTCATCCAGATTTTGTGGGTCCCCCTTTGGTCCCTTACTCACTGCACTGCTGTGTGGTGTAATTAATTAATTTTAATTTTAATTTAATTAATGCATTTTCTTCTTTAAACGCCAAACGTTGGGATTACAACACTAACGGCTAAATCGTTCTTTTGCAGCGATCATGTCTTCAGACACTTCATTCCCGTTCGTCCGCTCAGAGGAGGGGTTTCCCGAGGCGCCCCTGGACCGTGAAGTCCTGGCTATGATCAAGGAGTACGACCCGGAATACAAGAGTCTCCATCTTTGGGGGTCGTGGTACAATCAGATCATCATGGGCCGACGGAGCTTCACCTGCGCGGTGCCGTCAGAACCCATCACGGCAATTCACTACGCTATCCCACCTTTAGTGCAGTATGCCGTGGAGATGATAGACTGGACCGCGAACAGCTTTCTTCATCCCGCTATGGATGCGGTTCCGGTTCAGCGTCCCATGGTCTTGGATATCCTAGGACGCCGTATTTATCAGGGAGAAGCACGGCCCTGGGGGCAATCATATAACCTTGGTTTGATTCCCCGTCACCCGATTGGCTATCTGCCGTGGGCCCGGTACATCCTGTCGACGAAGAAGTCGCAGTTGGTAAGACTAGGACTGTACACCGCGGTCTACGTCTCTCTCTTCCATTATCCCACGCTCCCCACTTGGTGGTTCAAGGCTTTCTTGGAGCAATGGAATATTCCCACCCACACTTTCCTTGCTATGGATCGGGAAGTGTCCATCTCTTTGGAGGAATTCGCGGAGGTATCCGGCCTACCGGTCATGGGAGAACATTACGAGGAGCTGCTCCCGACAGATGTGTACGTCTTTGGTGCTAGGCCAGTGGTCAGGGGGGTCACGCCGAAGAATGCCGTTCAACATCAATTCCCGAGCTTGATTAAGGTGTTGAACATCTATGAATCTCTCTTTATCGAACGCGGGAGTCGCGGAGTTAATTTTGAGGATTTCATTGCTCAGTTTCTTCATCCAAACGTCCTCTCGGCAGAAGCTACCAAGTTTGTCACCCTTGAGGACCCTTTCGGTTTAGGTTTGGATAACCTGCCAGCCAGAGATATAAACCAAAAGGACTTCTTTCTTCCTAACTCCCCAACTACGTCCTTCGCAGAAATTGCGGCCCCCGGAATGGATGAGGATGCCTTTTTCTTAGGATTTCTCGGACTGTGGCTGAGTTGGTTCGCGATCCCAATGCACTCTCATCGCATGCGGCCTTCTGTCTTTTACCCAGCCCATCGAATGGTCATCGGGGTAAAGGTGGCTGTGGGGATCGCTGGCCTGGCACACCTATATCATGGCCTCAGCCGAGCAGCGGATGCCAACGAGCCCGGGGTACTGCACGTGGTCTTCCCGATGCACTACTTTGCATCGCGGCTCGAGCTACACACGGCGGGTGTCTTCGGCATGCATAAAAGGCCTTCATTCTTTGACAAGTGCGGTTTTCCTCGCATTTTACAGTTGATTGGCTCATCAATCGTGACCCCTTCACCACGGGACGCCAGGGGTTTACTGCTTCGCCCTCACACCATTGGAGTCGGGATGTCCTTTATTGATAAGGTATTAACCATTGGAAAAGCGTCCACTACTGCGGTGCGACCATTACAGGACTCCTTCAAGGATGGAGCTTCAGTGTTAACGGCCCGGGAGATCCTCCATTTGTATTCTATTAGACCGGGTTTCCTAGTCTTCAGGCAGGGCGGTGCAACAGTCTTTATGAGATATAACCCGCATCGTATTGCCCAACAACTGGGTTACGATCAAGGGGTACCCTTGGAAGCTTTCTTACTGGAACCTGCTGTCAATGAAGAAGGGATGGAGAACGCGTTACATCACTTCATGCGTCTGAACACGGGTTCTCGTTTTTTCATCAGCACGCCGGCCTGTGCTCCACGACTCCTTAATGTATATAAAGAGTGGTACAATCATGCGACGGGGGCTGTTATAAAAGAAGAGAGGCGAGTGTTGATCGACCGTAAAGAAGTACCCCCCGGCACCAATCGTAACGCTCCCTTAGCGCCAAGGATCCTGGTGGCTCCTCCTTTAAAAGATGCTGGGGGCAGACCATCACGTGCGCAAAGTCCTCCACGTGAGCTGCCGCTCCCTGATATCGCAGATGCACCTCCCGCACCCTGTGCTCCAGTGGAGACAGTGGTTGTACCCTCACCGGAGTCTGGCGTGGGTGCGGACATCGGGACCCGTCGTCCTAAAGTGGCTGCTAAGCGGAAGTCGATCCCCCGCGAGCCTAGGGTCGGAGGGCAAAAGAAAAAGAAGTCGCTCTTCGCTGCGGACATCGTGTTCGGCCAGGAACCCCATGCTCCCTATGCTGAAGGTCTGCTCGAATATGGGACTAACGCAGGATTAGTGATGCCGCCGCCGGACGATACAGACTTGGAGGCTGCTCTCAAAGCTTCGGCATGGTTGGCGAGGCGTGACGCGTGGTTAGCTAAGCTTGCACAGTCAGGTAACTACTAGTCACATTTTCCTTATTATAACATATCTTCCTTATCGCCCTTGATTACCGCTTTTCTCTCCTTTCTTTCAACAGGCATCACTGATGAAGAAGCCATTGCCTCTTCTTTGAAGACTTTCCAAGAGGAGGAACGTCTTAGAGCGTCTATGGGCCTTAGTAAGTTTTAATTCATCAAGTCTCCATCTCCCTCGTGTTTTGGTCGATCTAACCTCTCTCTTTTTATTGCAGAAACCTCAATGCCATTCCCACCAAGCGACACAAATGTTCCGCCAGCCGCCGATATTCCTGCTTCCTCTGGGCCACCGCAGGAGGTTCGTCTTGAAGAGCCGATGAGAGATGCCTTAAAGGCTCTGGAGGCATCCCTGAACGAGGATGACGACGCCTTGAAGGAGGCATCTCAAAGGTCTATCGCGATAGCCCGGGAGGAAAGGAAGAGGCTGAGGCGTGAGGCGAAGGCACGCAGGGCTGCCTTGGCTATGGGAGCGGGTCCCAGCACTGTTCCTCGCGCTGATACTCCATCCGAAGAGGCCCCTGTCGCCCTATCCACTGCCCGCAGAGAGGTGGCGCGCGCAGTTCAGAGTGCAAACGGTAAATCCACTTCAGGTAATGTTTCTCTCTGAGTTTTTGTTATAAGGATTTTAATGTCGTTGGTCCTTATATCTCTTATCTTGCAGGGTCAAGTCCGATCAAGGGGGAGGTGGAAACCGTTGATCCCAAAGAAACAGAGGAGGCGGTACCTGCCGAACTCGAGCCGACGGTGGGCAATGTCGTTGTGGCTTTAGAGCCTAAAGTGGAGGTTGAGGGGCCTACCGCCGAGAAGGTCATTGATGCCGAACCTGAAGTGGTGGCAGATGATATGATTATTATAACTGAGTCCAGGGTGGTGGCGGATGAGGCGCTCGAGGCCGGCGATCCCCCGGCGACGGTGGAAGATACAACCGCAACTACTGAACCTGAGAGAGTAGTGGATGAGGTGGCCATGATTCCCGAGGACGAGCCAACCGCTCCTTCTCTGGAATCTGGCAATACTCCAATCATAGCCCTTCCCGTCTATGGCCCTCTGCCGTCTCTAGGTCTTGCGAGCACGACGACGGTCCCCATCGAGTCAGGTGACGAGGCCACGGGCGGTGGTCTCATGTCGATAGAGGAGGGAGTCGCCTCCGTTTCAGCCGGGAGCTCCTCAGGTAAACCCCAAGTGGCTGCTTTTCTTTACTTTACAATCTTTTCTGACAAGTTCACCTTTTCGTAATGCAGGTGCAGCCAGTGTCGATGCCCCACTGCTCGAGGGAGCGCCTTCAACGACTGCCTTGGCGGTGGTCACCTCTCAACCCTCTCTCATACCCGCGAAGATGTTGGAAGGTATGTGTTTACGATTTATTAATCTTGTTTTCCAGACATATAATTCGTGTACTAAAGTCACACTGTTGTGTTTTCAGGAGTGCTTTTTGATCATGTATATCAGATGTTGCTCCCACACTTTTCCTTCCCATCTGAGCTTGCTTCTTCCTCTGGTGGCGTTGGTGAGTATGATTTCCGTTGACATCCTTCCTCTCTTTTTTCTTATTGATGGAATTACCTCTAACCTCTTTTTCTCATCTCAACTGCAGTGCTACAGATTGAAGGAGGGGATAAAAGATCAGCTGCGCTACCAGCCCTTCCGACCTTACCACCTGTCTCAACTGGTACAATGACCATCATATTGGTAACTTTCCTCTCTTTATTTTCTGTACTGTTATCTGATTGCATCCTGTTTCTTTCAGCTGTCGTTCTGGCTTCGGCGTCCTTCGAACCTCGCATCACAATGCCGGCGGGTCCTTATCTGAGGAGTCTGTCTTCAAAAGGCGCCGCGAATAGTCTGCGCATGTTGAGTGACTACGTCGAGGAACCCGACGTTGAAACTCCTACATCTGCCGCAGACTTTGCTATGGTGGTTAACCCGATGCTAGCAATACTCGTGAACTTTCATGATGAGGGCATCATTGCATCCTGGGTTAACCATTGTAAGGAGATCGAGGGTCGCATATATCAGTTGGAGTCGCTGCATCCCGCTCCCGAGACCGTGGCTGCCAGTAATCAAAGGACAGCGTGGATTGAGCAGAGCGCTCTTTACTTCCGCCATCTCGAACAAGAAGTCATTTCAAGGCGTAAGGAGCGTGGTGAGACTTCGAGCAAGTCTGCTCAACTGCATGCTCGGGTGAAGGCCAACGCCGCACGGCTGAAGGTTATCTTTGAGGGCCTTCTGCAATGTCTCTCCGAAGGGTTATCATTGAGGCAAAAACTTGACATTGTCGAGCGAGCTGCACCCAGCCAGGAAGCAGCCCAGAAGGCGGCGGAGGAGCAACTTTCATCCTTCTTGCAGCAGGGGGCCCAGGTGGAGGCGGAGGTGGCCGCGGCTGTCACTCGAGAGGAAGCGCTGAAGGAAGTGCGAGAGCAGCTTGTGAACTTACTAAAGACACTTCCTCCTCAGTAGCTATCCATTTTTGTATCGTTTGTACTTATAGATAAAAGAATGTATATATATATTTTTTATTCTTTGACATAATGTATCCTGTATCCAATCAAGTTTATGAATAAAAGATACACCTTTTTTGTAATGTGTCATTTTTTGGTCTTTTCCTTCTTTTATTATCAGCATATCACCTTAGCGAATATGGTTAACGGATAGTAGGGCACGCATCTTGACTTTCCTAATAATCAGCGATGGCTTAGGCCGCAGGTTCAGATCTGCTGCCTAAGACTTTTCAACTCCATAAGCCGTGAGGGTCTCATAGAGACTTTTCTCCCTACAGATCGAGAGGATCTCGTAGGTGGGTTTTCTCCTTAGGAATCGTGAGGATTCCTAAGTGTGGTTTTCTCTTATAAGTCGTAAGGATCCTATAAGAGAATTTTTCCCTCTTACGAGTCGAGAGGACCCACAAGCGGTTGTTTCCCTCCTCGTCGAAATTCGACTTTGGAGAGTGAGACCCGTGAATAGTATGCAAGAGACCATTTTGGATTGACTTGCAGGGTCCCATTGTTCAGGAAGCAAGTTTTTTAATCCCTGCTGTCTGAGGCTTCATTTGCAAGTTGAGACGAATCGGGAGTTTCCCGCGGAGACAATGGTTTCTCTGCGAGCCGACGCGAATCAGGAGGCTCTCGTCAAGGAGTGTTTGTATCCGTGAGTCGAGGAGTTTGCTAGGGATTATTTGTTTCCCAAGCGCCAAGGATTATTTGTTTCCTTGGGGTTTGAAACGAGTCGAGGATTCCCACGGAGGCACTGGTGGCTCTGCGAGTCGACGCGGATCAGGAGGCTCTCGTCAAGGAGTGTTTGTATCCGTGAGTCGAGGAGTTTGCTAGGGATTATTTGTTTCCCAAGCGCCAAGGATTATTTGTTTTCTTGGGGTTTGAAACGAGTCGAGGATTTCCCACGGAGGTGCTGGTGGCTCTACGAGTCGACGCGGATCAGGAGGCTCTCGTCAAGGAGTGTTTGTATCCGTGAGTCGAGGAGTTTGCTAGGGATTATTTGTTTCCCAAGCGCCAAGGATTATTTGTTTCCTTGGGGTTTGAAACGAGTCGAGGATTTCCCACGGAGGCACTGGTGGCTCTGCGAGTCGACGCGGATTAGGAGGCTCTCGTCAAGGAGTGTTTGTATCCGTGAGTCGAGGAATTGGCTGAAGACACTGGTTTCTTCGGAGTTGGAATGAACCGTCGAGGTTTGGCTTCGTCTTCTGGCGGAGCCTGTTGGGAAGGTATGGTTCCCTCTTTGTTTACGCCCTTGGATTGTATACAGGGATCGATGTGATCTTAACTGTAGGGCCAAAGTTTTATCATTTCTTCTCTTTTTTTATTTATTTCCGCGATGCTCTATCATTTCAGCTTGTATATCGCGAAGGTCGCGATTGCCCAATCATTTCGGCTATTTTCCGCGGTGCCCAATCATTTCGGCTATTTATTTTATTTTTACTCGCTGCTTTTTATTGCGAGTTGCCCAATCATTTCGGCTGTTTTCCATGCATACATTTTCTTTACTTGCTGCTTTTTATTGCAAGCTGCCCCATCATTTCGGCTATTTCGTATGCATGTGCGGCCTACCGGCTTTTCGCTGTAAACCTGAAATTAGACACCGATTTCGGCATCAGCACCGCTACAACTGAGATATTGCCAGGAGCGAATCATCATTTGCCTCTGTCGATGTCGAACAAAGGTAGCTTGGCGAACAGGGTTAAGGTCCTGTCGGCTAAGGCTTTTGGCTTCATGAGCCGTAAGGGTCTCACAAAGTTATTTCTCCCTACAAGTCGTGAGGATCTTGTAGGTGCATTTTCTCCTTAGGAATCGTGAGGATTCCTAAGTGTTCGTTTCCTCTGTAAGTCGTAAGGATCCTACAGGAGGGTCTTCTCCTCATAAATCGAGAGGATTTACAAGGGTTGTTTATCATGCGAACATATCCCCAGTCACGGATGAGACTTGGTTAGGGAAATGTTTATTCGCGCCCGTGGATTGTATACAAGGGTCAATATTGAGCCACTTGTAGGGCAGTATTGGAAGTTTGTGGGGGTTTGCTTAAGCACAGGTTTAGGTCTCTGTAACTTAAGACTTTCAAATCTTATGAGCCGTGAGGGTCCCATAAGAGATTTCTCCTCGCGAGTCGTGAGGATCTCGCGAGTGTATTTTCTCCCTAGGAATTGTGAGGATCCCTAAGTGTGTTGCTCCCTTGTGAGTCGTAAGGATCTCACGCGGGTGGTTTCTCCTTACAAGGTCGAGGGGACCCTGTAAGTGTCTTTTGACGAGGTTGCGCCCTTTCGAGTTTTCACAAACACTCGTCGGTAGTCCTGCTGTTTTTACTCACGGAGCCCTTTCGGGTTTTCATCCGTGCCCATTTTGCTTATGGACATACCGTTTTTTATTCTTTTTATTTTCTTTTTCTCTCTCTTTTTTTTACGAGGTCGCGTCCTTTCGGGTTTTCACGAACACTCGTCGGTAGCCCTGCTGTTTTTACTCACGGAGCCCTTTCGGGTTTTCATCCGTGCCCTTTTTGCTTATGGACATACCGTTTTCATTTATTTATTTATTTTATTTTTATATATATATATATTTTTATATCTTGTCAGCCTAAAGATGCTGCGGTCGTAGTTTAAAGACGTTTCGGTCTGCTATTAGTTTAAGGACATTTCGGTCCGTCGTTAGTTTAAGGATGTTTCGGTCCGTTATTGAGAAGGCTGGGTACTGCTTATAGAGCCTGAGCTTAGGAAGACAGAGAGCGGACATAGTCATCGTTATCTATCATTGATCTAGGTCGTAACTCATTAAGCGTAGTATTTCTTTAGGAATCGACCGTTTATTGGCCTGAAAGGCCTTTCACCGTGCATATCCATGAGTAGATAGGCTCCACCCTGGTAGACTTTATCTATGATGTACGGGCCTTCATAGTTTGGCTCGAATTTTCCCCGCTTGGCGCGATTGGGGATCATAGGCCTTTTGACCACTAGCACAAGCTCGCCTTGGCGGAATGTCCTCGGTCGGGTCAATCTTTCATATGAGCGCGTCATCTTTGCTTTATAAGCCTCCAGATTTTGTTGCGCTATGAGCCGGGTTTCATCAAGGGCGTCAAGCTCCTCAAGCCGAAGGTGAGCATTTTCTTCGTCCGTCAACTCGTAGTGGACTGCCACCCGTAGAGAGGGTAACTCTATCTCGAGGGGGAGTACTGCTTCTGTACCGAACACCAACGCGTAGGGCGTTGTGTTTGTGGCCATCTTGAACGCTGTTCGATATGCCCAAAGAGCTTCTTGCAGTCTTTCGTGCCAGTCTTTCTTATTTCGGGACACGGTTTTCTTTATGATCTTTGTTAAGGTCTTGTTGAAGGCTTCAGCTAGTCCGTTGGCTCGCGGATTGTAAACCGAGGAATATCTCCAGTCTATATTATGCTGTTGCGCGAAGCGACTGATCTTGTGGCTTCTGTAAGCTGACCCATTATCGGAGATGATCCGTCGCGGAGTTCCAAACCGATATATGACGTGCATCTTGAAGAAATAGAGGATATTCTCCGTCTTAACTTCTCTTAACGGTACTGTTTCTGCCCATTTGGAGAAGTAGTCAGTCGTCGCCAAGATGAAACGATGTCCCCTAGACGATGCTGGTTCGATAGGACCGACTATATCAGTCCCCCACATCTCGAATGGCCAGCTAGCCACCGTTGGATGTAGTGGATTTGGGTGCTGGTGGATGAAGTCCCCATGAATTTGGCATGAGTGGCATTGCTTCGCGTATTCGAGGCAGTCCTGAATCATTGTGGGCCAATAGTAGCCCATCCGTTTGACTTTCAACTTCATCTTAGGGCCTGCTTGAAGAGAACCACAGAGTCCGTCGTGAACTTCTTGGACGACTCTTTTCGCTTCGTCGGGTCCTAAGCATCTCAGCCACAGAGAATCAAATGACCTTTTGTACAGAGTATCATTGACGAAGGCGAAAGTTAGAGCTCGTTTTATGAGCTGATGTTTCGTGGACGCTTCATTGGGCAATCGGTGGGACTTGAAGTAATCTATGAAGACTTCTATCCAATCCTCGGTATTTTCCCAATCTTTTACTTGCAGGGTCGTCTGCTCGCTCGCTCCTTTTTCTTCGGATGATTCCGGAGATATTTCTGCTGGGGCAAGCACCCGACGGCTTTGTACCACGATTCTAACGTCATCGAGGTTCTCATCAGCCAGTTCTTTAGCAAGTTTGGCCAATGCGTCCGCTTTGCTGTTTTCCGCGTGCGGTATGTTCTCCAAAGTATAAGAAGGAATTTGGGTCAACAGTTGCTGCACCTTTTCGCCGTACTTTACCAATTCTGGCTTGCACGTTTGGTAGTCGCCGATTACTTGACTAACGACCAGTTGAGAATCCCCGTATATGAGGAGGTCTTCAATTCCCATGTCAATGGCGATCTCGAGGCCTGCTATCAGAGCTTCGTATTCGGCTTCGTTGTTTGTCCTCAGCTCCGTCAGGGAGAACGCATAGCGCATTATCCCTCCTTGTAGAGTTATAAAGATGAGTCCCACCCCCGATTTGATTATAGGGGTATTTTGTTTGCGCTTTTTCATGGAAGATGCTCCGTCGAAATAAAGTTCCCATTGGGTATCACCACCGTCGATCGCATCAAACGCATGTTCGTCTGGAAGATCGCAATTCAGAGGAGAATCGGCCGGTATGGGATGCTCAGCGAGGAAGTCGGCGATGGCCTGGCCTTTCACTGCCTTGAGAGGTTGATACGTTATCGAAAACTCCATCAAGAGTAGGGCCCATTTAGCGAGTCGTCCCGTCAATATGGCCTTTGACATCAAGAATTTAAGGGGGTCCACCTTTGAAATGAGACGGACCTCATGCGCCAACGCATAGTGTCTAAGCTTTGTTATCGCAAAGATCAACGCCAGACAATGTTTTTCAATGGGGGAGTAGTTGCTTTCTGCCCCCAGTAGAACTCGACTTAAGTAGTAGAGTGCTCTTTCTTTCCCTTGATCGTTCTCTTGTGCCCATAATGCGCCTAAAGAACCTTCGAGGGCGGTTGTATAAAGAATGAGAGGCTTTCCCTTAACCGGAGCAGCCAACACCGGCGGGTTCTGCAGGTATTGCTTGATCTCGTCTAGTGCGCTTTGGCATTTTTGGTCCCAGACGAACGGGGTTCCCTTCTTCATCAGGTGGCTGTAAGGACGGCACTTTCCTGAAAGGTTGGCTATAAATCGCCGAATGTACGCGAGCTTCCCTTGGAGAGATCGCAACTGTTTAAGAGTTCTTGGCGGAGGCATTTCCATGATCGCTTTGATCTTTGACGGATCTATTTCAATACCTCGGTGTCGAACAATGAATCCCAGGAATTTGCCTGAGGAAACTCCGAATGCACACTTGAGCGGGTTCATCTTCAAGTTGTATTGCCGAAGGCGTTGAAATACGGTCTTCAGATGTTCGAGATGTTCCTCATATGATTTGCTTTTAACCACGAGATCGTCGATATAGCATTCGACGATTTCGTGTATAAGGTCATCGAAGATCTTCGTCATGGCCCTTTGGTAGGTGGCACCGACGTTCTTTAAACCGAATGGCATCACCTTGTAACAAAATATTCCCAGAGGAGTCCTGAAGGCGGTGTGCTTCTGGTCTTCGGGATGCATCTTTATTTGATTATACCCTGATGAGCCGTCCATGAAGGAGAAAACCTCATGAGTGGACGTATTGTCTATCATCAGTTCGGTGACTGGCACTGGGAAATCGTCTTTCGGACAAGCCTTATTAAGATCCCGGAAGTCTAGGCATATACGCACTGTCCCATTTTTCTTCATCACCGGGACGATGTTGGCGATCCACTCCGGATATTGAACTTCCTGGATGAAGCCAGAATCAATCAGCTTCTTGACCTCAGCATTGATGCTCATCTCAAGCTCGAGCCGCATTCTTCTCGGCGCCTGTTTGACTGGCTTGACGTCCGGAGATATCGCCAACCTATGCACAGCAATTTCTGGATCTAATCCCGGCATTTCGGAATAGTTCCACGCAAAGCAATCTCTATGTTGTAGAAGCACGTCTTTTAACGCGGCCACCCTCTTTTCAGATAGCAGCTCGCTGATGAATGTCGGTCGCGGGTCATTTGCCGTTCCCAACTTAATTTTCTTAAGGTTATCTGCAGTGGTATGGATTCCATCTTCCAGCTCTTTTGGCGCTGGCGGAAATTCTGAGATCACCTCGTCATTGCTGTTCTCGAAGCACCAAGGAAGGTTATCTATATTCTCGGGCCCTTCTTTTGATAGCGTTATCACGTGACAAGTACGAATTCGCTTCCAATCCCAATGTGGAACTGGTTTTTCTTTCGTGGCCTTGGGCTCGTGCTTTCGTGGTGGCGCTACCCTCCAGTTGTCGGACAGAGCGAACTTGCCAAGCTGATACTGATCTTCGACCCAATTTTTGAAGGTGAAGCAATCTTCAAGAGGATGCCCTATTACTCGATGGTAAGAGCAATAGTCCGGGTGTGAGACTTCGCCCGCTTGTTCGGGATGTTTAGACTCCGGCAATGTAAGCATTTGATGTTTTAGAGCAAGGTCAAGTATCTTCTTCTTCTTGTCCCGAGGAAACGGGTACGCTCGACCCATTTTCTTCATAAGGGATAGATCGATAACGCTCGACTCCCGTTTGTGTGGCTTCTTAGCCCCGCTTTGCTGCTGTTGAGCGTCTTTTCGGCCTTTCGACTTATTTCTTCTTTTGCGTCGAGCCTTGTTTATAACAAGTTGATAGGGAGCAGCCTTTTCATCTTTCACGGCCTGTTGGAGAAGGCGTTGCGTTCTAGCTTTCTCGTAGATGACCATTTCGCGGTTATGATCGTCTCGGAATTTTTGACCCGCTTCCCTTATAAGCTTGTCCATTTGTTCTTCGAACGACGGACTGGGCACTTTTGCATCCGGCATTTTCATTGTTTCAGGATTAGCTTCCCCCCATTGAGCATCCGCTTCTTCATCGAAGTCATACACGACATAGCAGCTGTTTAATAGCTCTCGTTTCTTTGTCCGGATGTATCCGAGCCCGATCGTCTCCATCCTCCCATTAGGTAGCTTGTGTTGAGTTCCGGGGACGTTCCAAACCCTGTCATAGAATTTGGCCTTCCTAACAGTCTGTTCGAAGGGTATCCCTTAGCGCTTTAACAGTCGTTTCAAGCCTTCTGTATAATATCTAGGTAGACGAATGGGTTGAAGCCTGTCCAGCGTTGGATCTGCTCCATACCAGATTTCTTTCTCCACTTTATTTTCTTCAGAGCGGTAAAGCAGAATTGCTTTCTCTCTCTTTCTTCTGGGAGGGATATAGAATGTCCGCAACTCTTCTACACTGTAGATATTAAGTGCATCCAGTTCTTTATGGTGTCTAAGCGGCACCATGGCTATCTACAGACTTCGCTCTTCATCAGCAGAAGCTCGTATTGAAAGCCGAGCAGGGAATACAGCATGAACTTCATCCTCCGAATCACTACCGAAGATCAATGAAGGAACGGATGGTCCTGGCTTGGTGTATTGGGGTGGACCCGAATAAGTTATATCCTCTTCTTCCTCGGTATCGCTGCCGAAGACAGGGATGGTGGCATTAGTTTTGTTCTCAGGCTTGTGACACCTTTCCGTATCTTTGAAACTCGGCAAGAAGTATTTGGCATCTTCATACTTACGAACTTCATTCACGGAAAACAGATTCAATTCTCCTGCCACAGTGTACTGGAGACCATCCTTGCAATATTTCATACACTGATGCTGTGTAGAAGGGATGATATTGTACTCATGTAACCATGGTCGACCGAGCAGAGCATTGTAGCATGTCTTGGCATCTATGACATGGAATTTAATATCTGTGACGAACAACCCGAAGCGTAACGTTAATATCACAGATCCAAGAGTCTTTGACGATTGGGAGTCGAACCCGGAGATGGTGATCTTGTCCCGAGCAAGGTGCTGGACGCTCATGCAGATTTCCTTCAACACCCGCACATTGAGTAAATTAACAGACGATCCGTTATCGACCAAGATTTTACCTATCTTTATGTCATGGCAGTATCCTGAGACATAAAGGGGACGATTGTGTTCGCACGTCCCGAGGAGCAGGTCTTCATCGCCAAAAGCAACGTCGGCCGTGTGCACCTCTTCCAACTCATTCTTCATCTTTTCTTCGGCCAGGAAGGCTTGGAACTGGTCCAGATCCTGTAGCGCCTTAATCAACGAATCTCTCGCCTCTTTTGATAGTAACAGGGCATCAAGAATGCTGAGTTGTGAGGGCAGCTTCCTCAGATGCGCTAAGACGTTGTAATCCACCTTATTTCTCTTCGGCGGATTCTTGGCGGTTAGCTCTTCCGCAACTTGGTCATCTAGAGTAATATCCTCAGAGAACTTTTCTTTCCCTTTATCTTTCTTGTTTAAGGGTCCGAGATTCTTTTCAGGTAGCGTCCGATTGCGTAGCTGGATATTTTCGCAAACCTTTGGCTCTTCTTCTTTTCCCGAAGTTGACTCTTTAAAGAAAGGGGCGAGTTCCAGCTCCTCATCAGAATCGCTCCCGAATGTAGGCACTTGTGACCCGCCAGTGTTAACCATGTGACAATCGCCGGTAGTTCTTTCAAGCTCTTCGGTCGTATTTCTTTGCTCTCGACGAGTTTTACGTTTTTCCCGCTTAAAGCGTTGTCGACGAGCAACATATCCTTGCCACCATTTATCGAAAGCTTTGCATTCTTGAGTGGGGTGCGAAACCTTCTGATGGTATAAGCAATAGGAGGGGTGCATTTCTATTTCACCAGTGATGTTTCCTCCAGAGGATGGTAGTTTCATGCCCATTGACATGGCCTTAGCAAACCTTTTCTTTATCTTGAATTGGCTTTTGTCGGTAGCGGAGGTGTTTAGCTCCAGCGGGATCGTCTCAGCTCTTTCATCAAGTCGCTGGCGCTTGGCCCTTTCAAATATAGCCATCTCGCGTTCTTGATCAGCTTTACTTTTCAGTCGAGCTTCGTTAAGGAACGCGTCAATCATTTCGACTGATAGCTCCGTAATTTTTGATTCGGTATCTGCCCCCAGCGTTTTAGTGCCAGAAGTCTCCTCATCGTTCGTGATCGAATGGGAGATCATATGACAGCTTGCTACATATTCCTCGGATTCATCCGATGAACTTTCTCCCTCATCTTCTTCTTGAAAGACGTGATTGAGGAACTCTTGGAGCGTAATGGGAGTCCGCGCCTTTTGGTTGTATTCATCCAGCGCGTCAATTTGCTTTTGTAAGTCCGTGCGCTTGTCGCCAAGCTTCACGGGTTTCTTAGATTTCTTCTTCTTCTTTTTCGAAGATTTTGACGGCTGGTTGCGAGTGCTTGAGCCACCACCATCGGTCTTCGGAGTTGGACGTGGCTACAACATCCCCTTAATGACCTGCGGTTCCAACGGGTTCTTCCACTTGATCACTGGACATACCTGAAGATCGTTTAGCATTTTCTTGGTCTTGGCTGATAATACAACCTCCCAAGGAGCTTCTTCAATGACGGAGCATGTTGCCCCCGGCGTATTCGTCCCCTTAGCGTTGTGGGGCTGCGGGGGATTCACTTTCCATTTGTCATATAACGCGAACTTGCCCTGTCGGTACTGGTTTTCAAGCCAATTTTTGAAAACGTAGCAATCTTCAATCGGATGGCCCAGTACTCGATGATAAGGACAGTAGTTGGGCTCGTTGACGTCACTTGGTTGCAACGGACGTTTTGGATCCGGCAGATTTATGAGTCTGTTGCGCAACGCCAACTCGAATAACCTTCTCGTTTTATCGCGGGGAAAGGAATAAGGACGTCCCATCCTATCCTCAAGGGGTACATACGGGCGCACATTATTTTGACGAGCAACTGGATTCGGGTCGCTTGATTGTTGTTGAGCATTAGCGACGACGATCGCTTTTCCCTTCCCTTTGTCATTTCGGGAGTCCGGCCTTGGAAGAGGAGGTTTATGGCCCATCTGATCCATCTGTGCTAATTTGTCGATCAAGGCCTGGAAGGTAGTCGGCTTGAAAAATATCATAAACTGCGAGATGGTTGCTTGTGGATCGAGGGTTCCCATAAACATACCAACCGCGGGAGCTTCTTCAATGCGCTGCTCACACTTTGACCATAAATTCCGCCATCGTATAGCGTACTGAACCCATGTCTCGCCGGGTTTTACCCTAGCGTTAATCAGTGCCGTCATTGGGGTACCTTCACTGGCACTTGCAAAACGTTGAGTAAACAGCAGTTCCATCTCCGCGAAGGTTTTAATAGAGTCGTTTGGGAGTTCAGAATACCACTCGAACGCCGTATCTGATAAGCTTCTAACAAACTGGCGAAGCAACAGCTTGTCGTCACCGCCGGTGTTGCCGCAGAGTGCCCTGAACTGGGCAACATGCTGATGAGGATTGCCCGTCCCCTTGTAGACATGGAACTTGGGAATTGTATAACCTGGCGGGTATTTGATTTGATCGTACCAACTTGGATATGGTCGCCCTGTTTTTACGACCTGACCGGCCGCTTCGGTCGCGTGATGAACCCGTATTTGCTGGGCGATGTATTCATCCAAATCAGCTTTTGAGATGGTATCCTCCTTAGCTGTGGACAGAGCTGGTGGAGGATTCAACGTCTCTTCCCTATCGTCTTCAAGAATGATCGGGGGATCTTCAGCAGGTGGATCTTGTTGAATCATCGTACCCACCATATCCTGGAACAGGAGGGCCATTTTCTTTATGTTGGCTGCCTGCTCCGCAGCTTCTTTATCTTTCTTCTCTAGTACGCGCCGAAGGAATTCGGCATCCGTTTCTTGTTCTTAACGCTCGTCTGAGGATGTTTCCGGGGTTTCTTTTGGCCCTGTAAGTGCGGCCATAGCGTTCATCATTTCTTGGAGCTTCTGCTGCTGCTCCTGAGCCTTGGTCACTGACCTCGTGTGTGGTCTATGACCTGTTGACATGCGGCTATCTTCTTTTCCCGATGCCATGTAAACCGTATGAACTGTTATGCCCCCTGACTTGGGGCGTTTAGGTTCACCATTTTTAACTTTTGCCGCTGACGCGGGAGTTTTCTCTGGCCTCCTTCTTTTGTGGGCCGTTGAGGTTGAAGGAACCGTTCAAGGGGGCACCCTAGCAGCTGCTGTCCCCTGCTGTTTAATGGGACAGTCCTTATCTTTTTCCACCTTCGCCTTTTTCTGGCGGCGAGAGTGACCTGGGTCAATCACGGAGTCTTGAACCCTCCGCCAAACTTTATAAATTTTTGAAGACAGCCGTTGAGGGGGTTGTTCTCGTTCCGTTTCTGGAACTCTCTCCGCAGGCGGAGGAGATCTTTTCAGTGTAGCGGTTGGAGAATTCTTCTGTACCCTCCTCAGCAGTTCAAAGCTGTTCCCGGTCGGGACAGCAGCGTTGACCTCCACTATTAGAGCGGGTAGAGTTAGCCCTGAGGGGGAGTTGCCCCCTGCCTTTTTCACTCGTCGCCAATGGCGACGTCGAGCATGACGAGCCGTTGGGACTGGCTCGGAGATTGAGACATCTTCTTTTTGCCCCTTGTCTGAATGAGGTGCCGCCGGTGTTAACCTCTTAAAGACTGAGGTTGTCTTCTGAGGTGTGATATCCAACCTATCGAAGACAGATCCTTGATCAGGGATAGGAGCAGGAATCGTCAGTCTTGAAAAGACTGACTCTTTGACAGGGGAAGCCGCCTTGACGACTTCTGAAGCAGCAGTCATTGCCTTCCTTGGGACAGCCATTTTAGAGTTCCTGGGCTTCTTAGCGGGCCCTTCAGAGTTTTGATCCAGCCTCGCAAAGACAGAGGCTGTTGGCTTGGTGGTGGGCGACCTGTTGACAGGGGCCGTGATAGCAGTGAGCCGGTCGAACACCGACTTCTTGTTCACTTCCGGTGTAGGTATCGGCATAGAGAAGCTTGTAGGTGGGACCATGGTCCCGAAAAACAGGCCGGTGGTGGCCTGGGTCACCTGTTCTACCGGCAGAGCGAGGAAAGAGGCCGATTGGGGCCCATATGCTACGCCTCTAGGTGAGGTGGAGCGTCCGTTGCAGTGGCACTTCGCGCAGTTGGTGCAGTTAGAAGCCATGGATGCTTGAGTTCTGCGCCAGACAAAAGAGCAAATCTTAGTAACTTGGAAATCCAAAGGCAACCGTTAACAAACCGCGATTGGTTCGCGAAGACGACACACGAAGTGTGGAGTGGAAAGAGGAAAAGGTCCCACCGGGCGTGCCAGAATCTGTTCCCCTCTGAACGGCGGCGCAGACTTTGCGTCTGTGCCAGAGATTCGGGGCAGATGCTATTTGGTTTTATCCTTCTACCTCTCCGAAGATGCCAAGTTGATTTATGGCACCGTGTATCGGAGGTTTAGACGGATGCGGCCGATGTAGCAGACTTCATCAGATTCCCCCTCAGGGTGAGGGGTTTTTGATTGTGGGGACGCTCTTCCCTGCAGGCGCAAGCCCCTGCAGTTAATTACGCTACCGCATCACGGTAACAACTTTCTCCTTCTCCAGAATTTCACTTCGTGTCGTGTGTATTTGTTTTGTTTGTGGTTGCCCGTGGATTGTATACGGAGACTGAGTGATGCCGTCGCCCGTAGGACATGGATTAGTCCAAATCCGTATTTACTTAGATTTGGGTTTGGTGTTTTTAGTTTAAGGATGCCTTAGTCGCGTTACGACTAAGATCAACTTGAACGTTCGTCAAGGATACGTTAGTCCTGTTTTGGACTAAGATCAACTTGACGTGATGATCGATTTAATATCTGGCCACCGGGACTCGTCACCTCTCTAACGTCGTTGAAGGATTACAACGGCAGATGTCAGAGGAATTCAGAGATGTACCCTTGAACCAAGGTTGATTTAGAGTTTTCTAGTTCATTTGAATGTCTAAGGATACGTTAGCCGTATTTGGGGCTAAGATCAACTTAAACGGGACCGTTTAGATCTTGCAAAAGAGCATTTGGAAGCTCTATTGTTCCAGTTTAAGGACATAGTGGTCCATCGCCAGTTTAGGGACGTGGTGGTCCATATTCCAGTTTAGGGACGTGGTGGTCCATCGCCAGTTTAGGGACGTGGTGGTCCATATTCCAGTTTAGGGACGTGTGGGTCCATATTCCAGTTTAGGGACGTGGTGGTCCGACATTAGTTTTAAGGACGTCTCGGTCCAACATTAGTTTTAAGGACGTCTCGGTCCAATATTAGTTTTAAGGACGTCTCGGTCCAACATTAGTTTAAGGACGTTCCGGTCCAATATTAGTTTTAAGGACGTCTCGGTCCAACATTAGTTTAAGGACGTTCCGGTCCAATATTAGTTTTAAGGACGTCTCGGTCCAATATTAGTTTTAAGGACGTCTCAGTCCAATATTAGTTTTAAGGACGTCTCGGTCCACGAGTTTAAGGACCCCGCAGTCCGTATTGACGTATGTGGTCGTCGGGACCCGTCACCTCTCTGACGTCGTTGAAGGATTACAACGATAAGTGTCAGAGGAGCTCGGAGATGTACCCTCGAACCGGATATAAATTGATTTAGGGAGCAGCCGTGCTCAGTCAATTTAATTTGAGGACTTACGGCCAAAATTGGGCTAAGTCCAGTTGAAAATGTTCAACACCCTTATTTATTTTTGGTCTATTAGACCTGTGCTAGGGCTTTGCCCACACTTAAATAATGCATTGCATTACTTCAGGCCATTTATGCCCATTTTGACTGGGCTCTGCCCTTTTTATTATGATGCAGATCATTTGTTTTGGTCCATTGGACCTTTCAATTGGGCTCTGCCCTTTCAAATAATGCACAGTATTTTATTTATTAGGCCTGTTAAGCCTTTTAATTGGGCCTGGCCCTTCAGGAAGTGAAATGCATTGCATTTGTCAGGCGCTTTGCGCCAATCACTGAGCGCAAGCGCTTGTGGTGAGGACACATGTCATGCTCTGGCGAGCGCAGGCGCAACAGCGCAGTGCGCTGCGCTGTTGCGCTGCTGACACGTGGCGCGCTCTGGTGAGTTGCGCCAATTCCAGAGAGCAAAGCTCTATTTCAAGAGCGCGTAGCGCAAGTTGTTCTGTAGCTGACACGTGGCGCTCTCTTAAGAGCGCAACGGCGCAGTTTGGAAGTGCAAAGCACTAAGAATCTTTTAGATTCAAGAACAGAAGCGCAAAGCACTATTTGATTTCTTGATCTAATTTTAGATCAAAGAAAAATAAGTTTTTTCATTTTGTTTGAAGAACCAGAGGTTCATAAAAGTGCAAAGCACTATTTTTATTTTGTTGTTTTCTTGTTTTAAAGAACCAGAGGTTCATAAGAAGTGCAAAGCACTATTTTTTTATGTAAAGATCATTGATCTTGTTTTTAGATTAATGATCTATTAGAAGAAATTTCTTCTATTTTATGAAGGTTCTTTACCTTTTTCTTGGAATTTTCTCAGAGTTCTCTCTGTTTGAAACTCTTGACTTTTTTCAAGAAAAATGTTGATGCCTTTGAATTGAGGCCTAGGGTCCTTTTTATAGTGCCCATAAATTAGTTAAATTTGTTAGAGAGATCTTTCTCTGAGTGATTTGGGGAATTTTCCCCACCGTTGGATTTTTGATCCAAGAGCTTCTGCTTTGCAGAAGAAAATCTTCTTGTTTTAACAAGAACAGAAAAGATTTCTTAAAAATTTAATTCTGTTTGGCGCAGATGCCCCTGCGCGTGACACGTGTCGCGCAGCGTACAGCGCAACTGCACTAGCGCAACTGCGCTGACACGTGTCGCGCAGCGCACAGCGCAGCGCAACTGCGCTGACACGTGTCGCGCAGCGCAACTGCGCGAGCGCATCTGTGCTGACACGTGTCGCGCAGCGCAACTGCGCTAGCGCAACTGCGCTGACACGTGTCGCTCAGCGCACAGCGCGAGCGCAACTGCGCTAGCGCATCTGCGCTGACACGTGTCGTGCAGCGCAGCACTAGCGCAACTGAAGCGTTGCTTCCTTTAATAGAGCTTTGCTCTGATTGGGCGCGCCTTCTTGGGCGCTGCGCTGACGTATCAGCGCCGGACACGTGGCGCGTTGCGCCCGGGATTTGAAGCGTTGCTTCAAAATTTGAATTTTGAATTTCCAGCAGAGCTTTGCTCTGATTGGGGGAAACAATCCCGCAGACACCGATCTGGCAGCTGCCATTGCTGCTTCTGAGCGATCAGTGAGGCTCGAAGCGATGATGAATAAACTCGCTCAGTCAGGTAATCATTAGCTGCATTCTTCGTCATTTTATCGCATTTTTATCATTATTTTTGACTAATACTTTCCCCCATTTTTTAACAGGTGTCACTACCGAAGAAGCCATCGCTGCCTCTTTAAAAACCTTCCAGGAGGAGGAAAAGAAGCGCGCTTTAATGGGCGTTGGTACGTATCGCCTTATTAAGTTTTTGTTCTCTTTTCTGATGGCCAACCTAACCTTCTTCCTTTGTCTCTTTGCAGGGTTGCGCCAGTTGATGCGGGGACTCTCCCCGGGCCCGCTACTGAAGTCCCGGTCTCTTCGGGGCTGCCGCGAGAGCCCCAACTCGACAAGTCGATGAGGGTTGCCTTAAAGGATTTGAAGGCATCTCTGTTCACGGATGATGACGCCTCGATGAAGGAAGCTTCGAAGAGGTCGGTCTTGACGGCTCGGGAGGAGAGAAAGTGTTTAAGGCGCGAGGCGAAGGCACGCAGTGCTGCTTTGGCCGTGGGAGCGGGCCCAAGCACCGTCCCTCGTGCTGATACTCCCTCAGAAGAGCCCCCGGTCGCCTTGTCCACAGCTCGCAGACAGGTGGCGCGTGCAGTTCGGGGTGCTAACGATAAGTCCACCTCAGGTGACGTATCTTTCAAGATTTTGTTGTAAGAATTGTAAATTTGTCGGTTCTTATATATCTTGTCCTGCAGGGCCAAGTCTAACCGAAGGGGAGGCGGAAACCGTCGAACCTAAGGGGACAGAAGAAGAGGCACCGGCTGAACCCGAGCCGACGGTGGGTGACGTCGCCGGGGTTGCTGAACCTGAGCTAGGGGCTGAGGGAGCTACACCAGAGAAGGCAGTTGATGCCGAGCCCGAGGTAGCGGCAAATGAGACGACTATTATAATTGAGCCTGGGGTAGTAGAGGATGAGGCGCCTGAAACCGGCGACCCCATGGCGACGGCGGATGAGACGGCAGCGACCGCCGAGCCTGAAGGAGTAGCAGGTGAGATGGGCGTGACTCCCGGGGACGAGCCAGCCGCTCTTTCTCAAGAGTCTGGCAATGCTCCAATCATTGCTCTCCCCGTCTACGGTCCTCCGCCGTCTCCTGGTCGTGTGAGAACGACGACAGCCCCTGTCGAGTCCGGTGATGAGGCCACGGGAGGTGGACTCGTATCGATGGAAGAGGGAGACGCCACCGTTTCGGCTGGGGGCTCATCAGGTAAATTTCGAGTTACTGTCCTTTTTTTTTATCTTGCAATCCTTTCTGACAAGTTTATCTTTGTTTTTAACGCAGGTGCGACCAGTGCCGATGCTCCATTGCTCGAGGGAGAGCCGTCAACTACTGCCTTGGCGGTGGTCACCTCTCAGCCTTCCCTTGTACCATTGCAGATGTTGGAAGGTATGGATTTGCAACCCATTAGTTTTATCTTTCAGCCGCATAATTTATGTACTAATGTCGTACTATTGCGTCTTTTCAGGAGTGCTTTTTGATCATCTCTATCAGGTGTTGCACCCGGACTTCTCCTTCCCATCTGAACTCGCTTCTTCCTCCAGTGGCGCTGGTGAGTATAGTTTCCAATTGATGTCTTTCTTTTTTCAATAATGGAATTATTTCTGACTCTTCCTTGTCCTGATTGCAATGCTACAAATCGAAGGAGGAGATGAAAGATCGGTCGCGCCACCGGCCCTTCCGGCCTTGCCGCCTGCTGCAGCCGGTATAGTATACTATCCCATCGATGACTTTTTCATATTTCTTGAACTGTCATCTAATCGTATTTTTTTTCAGCTGTCGTTCCGATCCCGGCGCCCTTTGAGTCTCGCGTTATAATGCCGGCAGGCCCTTCCTGAGACGTCCGTCTTCAAAGGGTGCCGTAATGAGCTTGGGCATGCTGAGCGGATACGTCGAAGAGCTTGATGCAGACGCTCCCCTATCTGCTGCGGATTTCGCTGCGGAGGTTAACCCGATGTTGGCGGTGCTTGTGAATTTTCATGATGGAGGCGTCGTCGAGCTTTGGGTTAATCACTGCAGGGAAATCGAGGTCCGCCTGCATCAATCGGAGTTTATGCGCCATGCTCCCGAGACCTTAGCTGCAAGCAATCAAAGAGCAGCATGGATCGAGCAAAGCGCTTCTTAATTCCGTCACTTGGAACAAGAAGCGGCTTTAAGGCTGAGGGAATACCAAGAGACCTCAAACGAGACGGCTCGTCTGCGCGCTGAGGTTGAGGCGAACGCTGCTCAGGTGAAGGCTATCTTCGAGGGCCTTCTGGAGCGTATCTCTAATGGGCTAAACCTGAAGCGAAAGCTTGATGCCACCGAGCGTGATGCCCAAGGTCGCGAAGCAGCTCAGCAGGCCGTTGGGGAGCAGCTTGCATCCTTTTTGCAGCAGCGGGCCCAAGTGGAAGCGGAACTAGCGGTGGTGGCCGCTCAGGAGAAGGCATGGAAGGAAGTGCGCGAACAACTGATAGGGCTATTTAAGACGCTTCCTTCCCAGTAGCTGCCCTTGTATCAATATACTTGTAAAAAAAAATTTTCCGAATAAAATGTACCCATTCTTTATTCTTTTGTACGATTCACCTTGTACTTGATTGAATTAATAAATAAAGATACACATTTTTTCTTTGCAATGTCTTGTATCATTTCTTTGCTTTCTCCCTTCTTTTATTATCAGCATGCTGTCTTGATAAACATGGTTGACAGACAATAGAGTAAGCATCTGGGTTTCTTCAAGAGACAGTGATGGCTTAGGCCGCAGGTTCAGATCTGCTGTCTAAGACTTTTCAACTCTATGAGCCGTGAGGGTCTCATAGAGACTTTTCTCCCTACGGATCGAGAGGATCTCGTAGGTGGATTTTCTCCTTAGGAATCGTAAGGATTCCTAAGTGCGTTTTCTCTTATAAGTCGTAAGCATCTTATAAGAGAACTTTCCCTCTTACGAGTCGAGAGGGCTCGTAAGCGGTTGTTTCCCTCCTTGTCGAGATTCAACTTTGGAGAGTGAGACCTGTGGATGGTATGCAAGAGACCGTTTTAGACCGACATGCAGGGTCCCAGGGCTTAGGAAACAAGTTTTTTAATCCCTGCTGCCTAAGGCTTTATCTTGAAAGTTGAGACGAATCGGGAAGTCCTCGTGAAGACACTAATTTCCTCATGAGTCGAGACGAATCGATCAGCTCTCGTCAAGGACATTGATTCCCCTGAGTTGAAGTATTTTGCCGAGGACGCTGGTTTCCTCGAGGTTGAAACGAATCGAAGTATTCCCGCAAAGACACCGGTTTCTATTGTTAGTGTATATGCCCTAGAGGCCATTACTGTATCATACTAGTATGTATATTACTTGATGGAAGCTTGGGATATTCACAGTTGTATAGACAATCTTGCTCGAAATGGTAGTATGCTACTTGGTTTGTCTCTGTTTTAATGTGTACATGTGTTTCTTTATTGTATCATCTATACGCATTAGTGGAGCCCTTAGGATCTTTGCTTGATTACCAGCGTTGTGATGGCAGTCACACTCGTGGGAGCTGGGTAATCTACAAGCACATCCTTATACACACGTCCCTAGTCGTGGGATTATCGAGACAGGGCATCGATACTCCGGAGTAGACTAGCGTATGCGCTTCTCATCCCAGTGCGGGAGGCGGTCTGTCCTACAGCCGTCAGTACGTCGTGCTTGAGATAGTATGCGGGTGCTCGTTAGGTTACGAGTACACTGGACAGGACTCGTCGGGAACTGTTGGTTGGTATTATACCTATTCCCAGGTGACATGAGTACAGCTTAGTCCGCTGACTTGACACTGTCACTTCGCCTCAAGTGTGTTCCCACTGTACTTTGATTACTACCCTACCACGGCTCAAAGGAGTCATGCAAATAGGTAGTAGTTGGGTGCAGTCCCGAAGCACTTGGAGGCAGTGACGGTTAGACAGGATTCGTCTCTCCCGGTATTGGGGGTTGGCATCGCGCTGTGTCTAGGAGAGCCATTACACAAATAGTCCCTGGCCAGGGCAAGCGAGATATACTGGTAGGTTTCCAGTGTTATCTCAGGGTGTTCTGGGCTACACTCCGACACGACTTGTACCGCTATTAGGGGACTGGCGTTTATCGCCCCCCTAGGCCCGCCATGCGATGTTATCAGACGAACAGACCGGACTATACGGAGATTGTCACATACAGACTCAGTAGGAGTTCAGATGGGTTTCACCTCGTCCGTCTTCTTATCGGCATCTACCTAGGGACCGTTACGTACAGCTAGTGCCGCTTGCGGTCTGTGGTTAAACCCGCTGCCAGCATAGTGTCGAGTCTTTAGAGTCCCACGCAGAGGGTTATTCGCCTTTGGGCAATACAGAGTAGAGGTCGCATGGTTTTGCGACAGGGTTCGTTCTCATCCGCGCACTTGTGCACGTTTGGTGTCCGGACGGATATTACTAGCGGGCTCTGGTTTGAGCCAGATCCTAGTATATATTTTGGGGTTAGTTTTATCTCATAGTATTCATGTTCCTCGGAACACGAATGCGGGTGTGTATGCACAGTTGATTGAGGCGGAGGAAGAGGATTTTCATTAGGGTTTCGGAACGGGTGTGTATGCACAGTTGACAGTCGTCTTTTTCCAAACCCTAATGAATTTGTGATATATCAATTAATAATATTAATTAAATGAAATTGTGTCATGGTTGGGTTTGTTGACTTGTTGACCATGGTTGACTTGTTGACCATGGTTGAAATATTGACTATCATCATTACACATCAAAGATGCTCTTTGATTCTAGCAAAACCATTTAATGTGATATGATAATAGTCTTATCAAGCCTTCCATCAACTTTTTCATTTAGATTAATTTTATTAATTTGATAATTCACTTGATATTGTTATGGTTGTAAAAAAACCATCTCATTCTATCATAACCATTCTCTCTCCTTTCTTCTTCTTCCTCCTCCTCTAGTTCAAGGAGAACAATTCTCATGTGTTGAGAAACATCTACTTGAAGATAAAACACTCTAAACCACTCTCTACTTACTCTAAGGTAGATGGTCTAGCGAACCGGATACTTTAGTTCTCTCAAGATCGAGAAAGGAGCCCAAGGTTGAAACCCTCAGGTGGATCCATCTTTGACGAAAGAAGGCGACGAGGAAAGTACCATCCAACCACTACAAAGAGTTCAAGAAGAAGGAGTTCAAGTGAGGTATAACACCTAACCGAGTAGATAAATCTCTAGTTAGATTGCTAGTGTGTAGTTTAGCCAAGATCCGTTTTTGTAGTCCAAGTTACCTATACCCTAAAAATCGTTTTTCACCATTTCCGCAAGCCCGAAAGAACCGGGAGAGGTAACGTGGACTTACAGTGGTATCAGAGCCTAACTAAACACACCCTAGCATGTTAGCAAAGTATTTAGAATTTCGACCGAACGAAAAACCGCGAAACACCCCGAAAAACAAGTTGCTGCCGATTTTTTTTCTGCTCTAAAAGTAATAAATCATATCTTAAAAATCGGCTCAGGCTTTTATATAAACATGCAAGAAAAACAATCGCACGAGCCGACCAACTCGCCGCGGTTTCGCGGCAGAAACTTGCTTCTGCCGCGGATCCGCGGCCGAGTTGACTCGGCCGTGGATCGTTTCTCCTGCAGTTTGTTTCTGGGGGTATTTTGTGATTTTTGGGATGGTTTGTTTCTGCCCAGATTTTCCAGAGAACAAGTTAGTTTTTAGGGTGGTTACAAATCCGTATTTTTGGTCGATTTTCTGTAGACTTTGGCTAATGGTTATATCTGTAATGTTATATATGTATTGAACGTCTACTAATCGCTATACGTCGATTAGTGGGGGTTATACATATCTGTGATCTGTGATGTTGATGGTTTGTGTATATGAATTCGTTGGATTGTCGCGGATGAATAGCCGGGGGAATTGCGAGATGAGAGTTTTGTTTATCTTTCAATTCTTGTAATATATAAATTGATGTAATATTATTTGTATGGCCGCACAACCGGGTCGGGGTTGTAGCCGTCATTGTATAATTTCTTTTTACTGTTTTTGCTCCTAGGATAGACCCAAGGTGGGGTGCACAAACTACCGGGTATCTCGAAGTGCCGAGTGGCCTACTCACGAGTTGAGGGAGGTTGCTTCGCTTCGGGTACTTGGCGGGTAGTTTGCCGCACCCGTAGGGGTCTAGGGTGGGGTGTGGCTATTCATCGCGACCGTGTAATCCGCTTTTCGTTACAGGCTCGAACGGATTGCGGATTCCTAGTATATCCAATGTATTCATCTGTGATCTGTAATGTCTATCATTGCTATATATCTATATATGATAACTATTTAGGCGTTGCTTATGTTTTTCAGCCGCGCTAGCCCAGCCCCCGCTCTGTCGTTAGTTAAGTAACCTAACGGGTAATGACGGGGCCCCGTGGCGAATGCGAATGGCATAAGCGTACGTCATATTTTGGTTGTTTTCTGCAATGGTAGGATTAAATGATGGGACGCATTAAAAGAACTAATGCAAGAAAATAAACCAAGTAAAAGTCGTTGGAACACTTTTAAAACCACTCGGTTCTTTTCAAAAACCAACTTTTAAATGCGGAGCTTGAACCACTCCTTTTAAAAGCTATCTCGTTCTATCGATTATATCAAGTTCACTACGTTCACGGTTTCGCCAAAACCATTCGTAGCCCTCCATCATTTCAGTTAAATATTCGGTAGTATTCAAGCTATGTATTTTGACCTCACGCCAAGGCATAGTGATTGGTAGCTGCCGGATATTTATCTGTTGCATAGATAGAATGCGTTGATTTGAGACGGTCGTACTGCCATTTTGGCCTACGTCAAGGGTAGGTACGGGTGGGTTCAAATTAACCTGGATAATGATGGGTAGAACTTGACATGTGACTTATGACATTTTGACCTCACGCCAAGGTCATAAGAGCATGGGGCAAAAATCCACATCGGGAGTTTCAAAAGAACTGAAACTTGCTAGCGCTGCATACCATTTGGAGTGTGATGATTCTGGTAGAATTCCTTCAGTTTTGTCACGCGATGATATTTGGATCCCGATCCTACTGTGAGTATATGCTACTCCTCCGGAACTTTCTCACTTAACGATCAATGCTATAAACCTAGTAGGTGTTTAGAAAGGTGTTAGCGGGGCTACGCCCCCAGGGAAAAGAGCTTATTTAATTAAGGAACTTCGTGAAAGCGTTGGAAAACCTCCTTCGAAGTACCAACACTGGCCTGGCTGAACGGTTAAGCAAGTATTGTACGGTGAGATTGATCCCGACTAGTTCTTCCTTTATGGTTTGAGGAGGGATTCGAGAGACAGTGGGAGCCATCCTGTTTAGACAAATTAAAAACCACTCTAAACTTGCAAGAGCGTCATGCTAAAGCGTTTCTTCTCTCTCTCCTAATTGCAGCGACCATTCGACATGACCGGACTTAAGTTATTACTAGATAAAAACATACTGACAGGACCAAACTACAAAGATTGGCTCAGGAATGTCAAAATGGCAATCACTTATGACAAGTTGGGGTATCTTCTTACCACCAAAGCTCCCCCTGTCCCAGGTCCCACCTCCAGCGTCGCGGATAAGGAAATCCGTAAGACATGGGAGATCGATTGCGTGAAGGCCAAATGCCTCGTGCTTGCCTCTATAGACAACGAACATCAGAGGAGGCACGAGAATATGGACCTCGAATCCATATTTCTTCATACAAAAGAATTGTATGGAGAGCAGTCTCGTATCGCAAGATACGAAGTGTCGAAGAAGTTGTTTTCGGCAAGATTGGCCGTCGGATCATCGGTAGCAGAACACGTGCTTAAGATGATTGGCTACATAGAGGAGCTCGCGGACCTTGGGACCACGTTGGAGAATGAGCTCTATACGGACTTAATTCTTCAGTCCCTTCCTTCCACTTACGCCCAGTTCATCCTGAATTTCAACTTGCAAGAAAAGAAAGTTGAACTTTCAGAACTCCTCAACATGCTGAGGAGTGCAGAGGGCACCCTACAGAAAGGTAGGGAAACATCCACTTTGTTTGTAGGAGGATCTTCCTCTTCTAAGTCCAGGGCGAAAGCCAAGGGAAAGAAGAAGAAAGCCCCCGCCAAACCAAGGGGCGGTGTTAGTAAAGTGGATACAAAGGGAAAGGCAAAAGCAACAAAGATAGCGGGAAAGCTTGTGGGGAAGGAAGAGTGCTTTTACTGTCACAAGAGTGGACACTGGAAGAAAGATTGTAGGGCCTGGAAGGCCAGAACACAGGATCTGAAGCAAGTTGCGGCTTCAGCTTCAGGTGTGTATGTTATTGAAAACTGCCTATCAATAAACTCTACTTCCTGGGTATTGGATACCGGATCAGGATCTCATATCTGTAATTCTTTGCAGGGGTTGAGAAAGCGTAGGTTTTTGAAGGCAGGTGACATGACCCTCAAAGTTGCAAACGGAGCTAGCATGGATGCTGAGGCCGTGCGGGACTATCACATGGGAATGTCAGATGGACATATTTTGGTTTTACGTAATTGCTTTTTTGTACCCAATGCAACTTATAATATCATTTCTGTATCTTTAGTTTCTAAAGAAGGTTATGAATTTGCATTTGTAAGTAATGTTGTAAACATTCACCTTAATCAAGTTCTGATTGGGTCAGGTACATTGAGCAATGGTATATACGTATTAAGCTAACCACAGATTTTCAATGTCCAGAATACACACAAAAGAAAGTCTCCAGAAATCAATCAGGCTTTCTTATGACATTGTAGACTCGGTCACATCAATGAGAGAAGGTTGACGAAGTTACATACAGAAGGATATTTGGATCCGTTCGAATATCAATCGTATGCCACTTGTCAATCCTGTCTCAAAGGAAAGATGACAAAGACTCCATTCACTGGACACGAAGTAAGAGCGAGCGAGCTCTTGGGACTCGTACACAGCGACGTGTGCGGTCCAATGTCTACACATGCGCGAAGCGGTTATTCTTACTTCATTACTTTTACGGATGATTTTTCAAGGTTCGGACACGTCTTCTTAATGAAGCATAAATCCGAAGCCTTTGGAAAATTCCAGGAATATAAGAATGAAGTAGAAAAACAAACAGGTAAAAGTATCAAGACACTAAGATCTGATCGAGGTGGTGAATACTCGAGTGCCGAGTTCCTGGACTACTTAAAGGAGAATGGAATTCTCTCTCAGCTTACTCCTCCCTACACTCCGCAACATAACAGTGTATCGGAGAGACGAACCCTATTGGATATGGTACGGTCCATGATGAGTAACGCTGAGTTACCGCGATCATTCTGGGGATATGCGCTAGAATCAGCCGCATACCTTTTGAACCGAGTTCCCACTAAGACTGTGCCTACCACACCATATGAGTTATGGAGTGGGAAGAAACCCTATCTTCAATACCTGAAGATTTGGGGATGTCCAGGTTTTGTCAAAAAGTAGCATGCGGACAAACTCGAGGCATGCTCAGTACTGTGTAAGTTTGTGGGATACTCAAAGAACTCTATGGGGTATCTTTTCTATTACGCAGAGGAACAAAAGATCATTGTTTCTCGTAATGCCCACTTTCTGGAACACCAGTTCTTAGAAAAAGAAATAAGTGGGAGCGCAATAGAACTGGAAGAAATTCCAGAACCACAAGCTATTACTGAAAGCTTAGTAGAACCAGAGGGTTCAAAAGATCAGGACATTCCTACGCCGCTCCGCAGGAGTAGTAGGCAGTCTCATCCGCCCGAGAGATACTACAGTTTTCTCATAGACGGGGATAGAGAAGATTGCATCATTGATAGTGATGAGCCGACTAGCTTCCAGCAGGCCATTCAGAGCGTTGACTCGGTAAAATGGCTGGATGCAATGCGGACCGAAATGGAGTCCATGTACACCAACAAAGTATGGACATTGGACGTTGCTCCAGATGGGGTAAAACCCGTAGGATGCAAGTGGATCTTCAAAAGGAAGATTGGTGTAGATGGACAGGTTGAGACCTATAAATCTAGACTGGTTGCAAAGGGTTTTCGTCAAAGTCCTGGTTTGGACTATGACGAGACCTTTTCTCCAGTAGCTATGCTGAAATCCATTCGGATCCTTCTTGCCATTGCTGCCTTCCACGATTATGAGATTTGGCAGATGGACGTAAAGACCGCTTTTCTAAATGGAAATTTAGAGGAGTGTGTCTATATGGACCAGCCAGAGGGTTTCATTCAGAGTGGGAGCAACGGAAAGGTGTGCAAGTTGCTTAAGTCCATCTATGGACTGAAGCAGGCATCGCGAAGTTGGAACATCTGTTTTGATGAGACGGTCAAGGAATTTGGCTTTATCAAAAATCCAGATGAACCATGCATCTATAGTAGATTTGTAGCGAGAACTGTAGTATTCCTCGTTTTATACGTGGATGACATTCTCTTAATAGGAAATGACATTCCTATGCTACAATCTGTCAAAGGGTTCTTGTCACACAGGTTCTCCATGAAAGGCCTGGGTGATGCCTCATACATTCTGGGGATCCGGATCTATCGTGACAGATCCAAGAGGATACTGGGACTCTCACAGTCCAGGTACATCGACACCATACTGAAAAGATTCAGTATAGAAGATTCCAAGCGCGGTAATCTACCGGCTTGTCACGGGATCACCCTCTCGAAAAAAATGTCTCCCAAGACTGATTTGGAAAGGGATCGCATGTCTATTATACCCTACGCTTCTGTGGTAGGCTCTATAATGTATGCGATGTTGTGTACCAAACCAGATGTAGCTTATGCACTGAGTGTGGTAAGCCGGTATCAATCAAACCCTGGGGAGAAACATGGGACAGCAGTAAAGAACATTCTCAAGTACCTGAGAAGGACTAAGGAGATGTTCTTGGTGTATGGAGGAAAAGACCTCCAGATCGAGGCCTTTGCTGACTCCAGCTTCCAGAGTGACAAGGATGATTCCAAGTCCATGTCGGGTTATGTCTTTACCCTCAATGGAGGGGCGGTGTGTTGAAAGAGTTCCAAACAGGAAACCGTTGCTGACTCGACTATGGAAGCGGAATTTATCGCTGCATCTGATGCCGCAAAAGAAGCCGTCTGGATAAGGAAGTTCTTGAAAGAACTTCAGGTGGTTCCGTCCATTGTTGACCCAATACCTCTGTATTGCGACAACAACGGGGCTATAGCTTTAGCAAAGGAACCCAGGTCCCATCAGAAATCCAGACACATCTTGAGGTGGTATCACCTGATCAGGGAGATCGTAGATCGCAAGGAGATCGAGGTTCGAAGGGTTGCTTCAGAAGATAACACTGCAGATCCATTCACAAAGGCCTTACCCCAGACTCAGTTCGAGCGGCTGATCGAGATGATAGGTCTTCGATACGCCAGTACATGGCCTTACTGCAAGTGGGAGATTGTTAGTGTATATGCCCTAGAGGCTATTACTGTATCATACTAGTATGTATATTACTTGATGGAAGCTTGGGATATTCACAGTTGTATAGACAATCTTGCTCGAAATGATAGTATGCTACTTGGTTTGTCTCTGCTTTAATGTGTACGTGTGTTTCTTTATTGTATCATCTATACGCATTAGTGGATCCCTTAGGATCTTTGCTTTATTACCAGCGTTGTGATGGCAGTCACACTCGTGGGAGCTGGGTAATCTACAAGCACATCCTTATACACACGTCCCTAGTCGTGGGATTATCGAGACAGGGCATCGATACTCAGGAGTAGACTAGCATATGCGCTTCTCAACCCAGTGCGGGAGGCGGTCTGTCCCACAGCCGTCAGTACGTCGTGCTTGAGATAGTATGCGGGTGCTCGTTAGGTTACGAGTACACTGGACAGGACTCGTCGGGAACTGTTGGTTGGTATTATACCTATTCCCAGGTGACATGAGTACAGCTTAGTCCGCTGACTTGACACTGTCACTTCGCCTCAAGTGTGTTCCCACTGTACTTTGATTACTACCCTACCACGGCTCAAAGGAGTCGTGCAAACATGTAGTAGTTGGGTGTAGTCCCGAAGCACTTGGAGGCAGTGACGGTTAGATAGGATTCGTCTCTCCCGGTTGTTCCCCTCTGAAAGACGCGGCGGAGACGCGATAAACGTCTTGCCTGAGATTCGGGGCAGATGCTATATGGTTTTATCCGTCCACCTCTCCGAAGATGCCAAGTTGATTTATGGCACCGTGTATCGGAGTTTTAGACGGATGCGGCCGATGTAGCAGATTTCATCAGATTCCCCCTCGCTTGAGGGGTTTTTGATTATGGGGACGCTCTTCCCTGCAGGCGCAAGCCCCTGCAGTTAATTACGCTACCGCATCGCGGTAACAACTTTCTCCTTCTCCAGAATTTCACTTCGTGTCGTGTGTGTTTTGTTTGTGGTTGCCCGTGGATTGTATACGGGGACTGAGTAATGCCGTCGCCCGTAGGACGTGGATTAGTCCAAATCCGTGTTTACTTAGATTTGGGTTTGGTGTTTTTAGTTTAAGGATACGTTAGCCGTGTTGAGGCTAAGATCGAATTAAACGGGATCGTTTAGATCCATTTAAAATATGGCCATCGGGACTCGTCACCTCTCTGACGTCGTTGAAGGATTACAACGACAGGTGTCAGAGGAGTTTAGAGATGTACCCTTGAACCAAAGTTGATTTGGAGTTTTATAGTCCATTTGAATGTTTAAGGATACGTTAGCCGTATTTGGGGCTAAGATCGACTTAAACGGGATCGTTTAGATCCGGCAAAAGAGCATTTGGAGGCTCTATTGTTCCAGTTTAGGGACATAGTGGTCCATGCTCCAGTTTAGGGACGTGGTGGTCCATATTCCAGTTTAAGGACGTGGTGGTCCGTATTCCAGTTTAGGGACATGGTGGTCCATGTTCCAGTTTAGGGACGTGGTGGTCCATATTCCAGTTTAAAGACGTGGTGGTCCGATATTAGTTTAAGGACGTCTCGGTCCGATATTAGTTTAAGGACGTCTCGGTCCGATATTAGTTTAAGGACGTCTCGGTCCGATATTAGTTTAAGGACGTCTCGGTCCACGAGTTTAAGGACCCCGCAGTCCACGTACATGTGTGGTCGTTGGGACCCGTCACTTCTCTGACGTCGTTGAAGGATTACAACGACAGGTGTCAAAGGAGTTCGGAGATGTACCCTCGAACCGGTAGTAAATTGATTTAAGAGAGCAATCTTGCTCAGTCAATTTAATTTAAGGACTTACGGCCAAAATTAGGCTAAGTCCAGTTGAAAATGTTCAACATTTTATTTGCTTTTGCATCGCATTTCTTCTTATTTTTATTTGGGTTTTGCCCAGAAAGGATGCAGAGCATCAATTTGTTTTGGGCTCTGCCCTTTATAAATGATGCAGAGCATCAATTTTATTTGGGCTCTGCCCTATTATTGCTTTGCAATTTGTTTTGGCCTGCTTGGTCTTTTTGATTTGGGCCTGGCCCTTTTAGGAAATGCATTGCATTTATCAGGCGCTTTGCGCCAATCAGAGAGCGCAAGCGCTTGTGACGACGACACGTGTCATGCAAGCGCAGTGCGCTGCGCTAGTGCGCTGCACTTGCGCTGCTGACACGTGGCGCCCTCTGGTGAGTTGCGCCAATCACAGATAGCAAAGCTCTATTTCAAAAGCGCATAGCGCAATTGGTTCAGATGCTGACACGTGGCTGCTCTCTGGTGGCTTGCGCCAATCCAAGAGCGCAACAGTGCAGTATTGCAAGTGCAGGGCACTATGATTTAGGAATCTTTTAGATTCAATGAACAGAAGTGCAAAGCACTGTTAGATTTTTTGATCTAATTTAGATCAAAGAAAAAGATAAGTTTTTTCTTATCATAAAGAACCAAAGGTTCATGAAAAAGTGCAAAGCACTATTTTAATTTATCCCTTTATTTAGTTATGTTTTAAAGATTAATGATCTTGTTTTTAGATCACTGATCTGTTCATAAGAGAATTTTCTCTTCTCTCAAAGGTTTTTATCTTCTGTTGTTCTTGAGGAGTTCTCGAGAATTCTCTTCTCTCCTTTTTTTTTTAGAAAGATGTTCCTTCCTTTGAATTGAGGCTTAGGGTCCTTTTTATAGTGCTCATAAATTAGTTAATTTTGTTAAAGAGATCTTTCCCTGAGTGATTTGGGGGATTTTCCACCGTTGGATCTTTAATCCAAGGGCTTCTGTTTTACAGAAGAAAATCTTCTTGTTTTAACAAGAACAGAAAGATTTCTTTAAAATCTTAATTCTGTTTGGCGCAAATGCCCCAGCGCATGACGCGTGTCACACAGCGCACAGCGCAGCACAACTGTGGTAGCGCGTCTGCGCTGACACGTGTCGCAGCGAAGAGCAACTGCGGTAGCGCGTCTGCGCTGAACACGTGTCGCGCAGCGCACAGCGCAGCGCAACTGCGCTAGCGCGTCTGCGCTGACACGTGTCGCGCAGCGCAGTGCCTGTGCAACTGAAGCGTTGCTTCCCTTAATTTTGTTTAAAACAGAGCTTTGCTCTGATTGGGTGCGCTGCCTTGGGCGTTGCGCTGATGCATTTGCGCCTGACACGTGGCGCGTTGCGTCCGGAATTTGAAGCGTTATTTCAAAATTTGAAATTTGAATTTCCAGCAGAGCTTTGCTCTGATTGGGGGAAATAAATGCCCCCCCACCGTTGCGCTTACGTGGCCCTAAACGTGAGTGCAACGGTGGCAGAATCCCAACCGTCGCGGCACCTTTTGGAAGTTGAAGAGGCACTCGATACCTATAAATAGGACCTTTGGTCCTTCACAGATGACTATCATCTCCAAAAATTTTATTTTCAGAACCTCAGAGCCCTGCTCTTGTTTTTAAGAACTCTTAGATTTTCTTTAAAAGGAACTATTTTGGTAAGAATTAGTCTTGAATTAAATCAATTTCAATTAACAGAGCTTTGCTCTTGTAGATCTTTGATCTAAAGAAACCTTTCTGGTGTTTCACCAATAGAGCCTTGCTCTCAAGAATCTGTTCCAAGGTTTCTTGACCCATGAACAGAACCTTGCATCTTTGTCGAAACATAGATCTCTTTGATCTAAAAATGACGAACTTTCAAGAGTTTGAATATGAATAATGAAAGTTAAAAATGGAGTTTTGCATTTTAATGGACTATATCATCTTTTAATAATAGTGATCTCAGAATCTTGGGGGACTTCTTTAAATTTCCCTTATTAGGATTTTGATAGTCACTCCTGTTCGTAGAGCATTGCTCTCGAGGAGTTTAACTGTCTGTGCTCATTTTTTAAAAAGAATTCGCTTAATCAGTCGGTCTGCTAATTCTGTTGATCTTCTTTCACAGGAACCACGAACGCCCACATGTATGCCCTTAACGAGATCATCTCGTATGGGGACATCCGCCGACTTGGCCGTTCTCAAAATCGGGAGTTCACAAACGAGGAGTGCGCTGAAATAATGAGTCGCTTCGATGCGTACAATGGTCCACTGCTCCCCCGACGTTCCTCCCTTCTTAAGCTTATCGTGGGAGCCATCTGGGAAGCGCTTCCCCTCTTCTGTTCCGGCGTGCCGCTTAGGGCGTTGGATACTGCTGAGGACAAGGTGCACTCGGTGTACCTGTTGAACTTTATCTCGGAGAGACGGCGAGACAGTCTTATGGATCTCTTGCACAAGGTCTTTCAACAGTCCGCCATACTTGCTGCTTATCGGAGGGTGGAAGACATCAGGGGGGACCCTGACGCTTGTGCTCGCGAAAGAAAGCATACTAGGATGGTCCGTAAGGCCTGGAAAGTCATAGATAGGGTTGCTTTCGAGTTCCTCAATCCATGTCCTGGGTTCGAGGTTATTCCCTTGTAATAATGTTTTTCATTTATTGCTTTTATGAATGTAGGAACTATTGGCCATATTAATGGAAAAATTTTATCCCAGCTTGTCTTTATTTTTCGTTTTTGAGTCTTTTGCTTGTGCATGAACGAGTGTGTCTCGAACGCTTGATCAAATATAAATTGGATGTTCCTTCTGTAGCTTTCTTATTTCTCTTATTATCGGCATGCTATCTTGATGAACATGGTTAACAGATAATAGAGCACGCATCTTGACTTTCTTAAGAAATAGCGATGGCTTAGGCCGCAGGTTCAAATCTGCTGCCTAAGACTTTCCAACTCCATGAGCCGTGAGGGTCTCATAGAGACTTTTCTCCCTACGGATCGAGAGGATCTCGTAAGTGGTTTTTCTCCTTAAGAATCGTGAGGATTCCTAACTGTGGTTTCCTCCTATAAGTCGTAAGGATCCTATAAGAGAATTTTCCCTCTTACGAGTCGAGAGGACTCGTAAGCGGTTGTTTCCCTCCTTGTCGAAACTCGACCTTGGAGAGTGAGACCCGTGAATAGTATGCAAGAGACCATTTTGGATTGACTTGCAGGGTCCCATTGTTCAGGAAGCAAGTTTTTTAGTCCCTGCTGCCTGAGGTTTTATTTGCAAGTTGAGACGAATCGGGAATTTCCCGTGGAGACACTGGTTTCTCTGCGAGCTGACGCGAATCAGGAGGCTCTCGTCAAGGAGTGTTTGTATCCGTGAGTCGAGGAATTTGCTAAGGATTATTTGTTTCCCAAGCGCCAAGGATTATTTGTTTCCTTGGGGTTTGAAACGAGTCGAGGATTTCCCACGGAGGCACTGGTGGCTCTGCGAGTCGACGCGGATCTGGAGGCTCTCGTCAAGGAGTGTTTGTATCCGTGAGTCGAGGAATTTGCTAAGGATTATTTGTTTCCCAAGCGCCAAGGATTATTTATTTCCTTGGGGTTTGAAACGAGTCGAGGATTTCCCACGGAGGCAGTGGTGGCTCTGCGAGTCGACGCGGATCAGGAGGCTCTCATCAAGGAGTGTTTGTATCCGTGAGTCGAGGAGTTTGCTAGGGATTATTTGTTTCCCAAGCGCCAAGGATTATTTGTTTCCTTGGGGTTTGAAACGAGTCGAGGATTTCCCACGGAGGCACTGGTGGCTCTGCGAGTCGACACGGATCAGGAGGCTCTCGTCAAGGAGTGTTTGTATCCGTGAGTCGAGGAATTTGCTAGGGATTATTTGTTTCCCAAGCACCAAGGATTATTTGTTTCCTTGGGGTTTGAAACGAGTCGAGGATTTCCCACGGAGGCAGTGGTGGCTCTGCGAGTCGACGCGGATCAGGAGGCTTTCGTCAAGGAGTGTTTGTATCCGTGAGTCGAGGAGTTTGCTAGGGATTATTTGTTTCCCAAGCGCCAAGGATTATTTGTTTCCTTGGGGTTTGAAACGAGTCGAGGATTTCCCACGGAGGCACTGGTGGCTCTGCGAGTCGACGCGGATCAGGAGGCTCTCGTCAAGGAGTGTTTGTATCCGTGAGTCGAGGAGTTTGCTAGGGATTATTTGTTTCCCTAGCACCAAGGATTATTTGTTTCCTTGGGGTTTGAAACGAGTCGAGGATTTCCCACGGAGGCACTGATGGCTCTGCGAGTCGACGCGAATCAGGAGGCTCTCGTCAAGGAGTGTTTGTATCCGTGAGTCGAGGAATTGGCTGAAGACACTGGTTTCTTCGGAGTTGGAATGAACCGTCGAGGTTTGGCTTTGTCTTCTGGCGGAGTCTATTGGGAAAGTATGGTTCCCTCTTTGTTTACGCCCTTGGATTGTATACATGGATCGATGTGATCTTAACTGTAGGGCCAAAGTTTTATCATCATTTTTTTTTGTTTTATTTCATCATTTCAGCTTTTATATCGCGAAGGTCGCGATTGCCCAATCATTTCGGCTATTTTTTCGCGGTGCCCAATCATTTCGGCTATTTATTTTATTCTTACTCGCTGTTTTTTATTGCGAGTTGCCCAATCATTTCGGCTTTTTATTTTTTTTTATTTTTACTCGTTGTTTTTTATTGCGAGTTGCCCAATCATTTCGGCTTTTTATTTTATTTATTTTTACTCGCTGCTTTTTATTGCGAGTTGCCCAATCATTTCGGCTATTTTGCATGCATACATTTTTACTTGTTGCTTTTTATTGCAAGCTGCCCCATTATTTCGGCTATTTCGTATGCATGTGCGGCCTACTGGTTTTTCGCCGTAAACCTGGAATCAGACGCCGATTTCGGCATCAGCACCGCTACAACCGGGATATTGCCAGGAGCGAATCATCATCTGCCTCTGTCGATGTCGAACAAAGGTGGCTTAGCGACCAGGGTTAAGGTCCCGTCGACTAAGGCTTTTGACTTCATGAGCCGCAAGGGTCTCACAAAGGTATTTCTTCCTACAAGTCGTGAGGATCTTGTAGGTGCATTTTCTCCTTAAGAATCGTGAGGATTCCTAAGTGTATGATTCTCTATAAGTCGTAAGGATCCTACAAGAGGGTTTTCTCCTTGTAAGTCGAGAGAATTTACAAGGGTTGTGTACCATGCGAACATATCCCCAGTCATGGATGGGACTTGGTTAGGGGAATGTTTTTTTCGCGCCCGTGGATTGTATACAAGGGCCAGCATTGGACCACTTGTAGGGCAATATCGGAAGTTGTGGGGGTTGCTTAAGCACAGGTTTAGGTCTCTGTAACTTAAGACTTTCAACTCTCATGAGCCGTGAGGGTCCCATAAGAGAGTTCTCCTTACGAGTCGTGAGGATCTCGCAAGTGTATTTTCTCTTTAGGAATCGCGGGGATCCCTAAGTGTGTTGCACCTTTGTGAGTCGTAAGGATCTCACGCAGGTGGTTTCTCCTTACAAGGTCGAGAGTGTAGGGTGTTTTTCGTCACCCCATTGAGATGGGAATACGCGCGCGCTTGTCAGGCGTACTACAGATTCCCCCTGCCTAGGGTAGGCCGGGGTTTAATGATTATATGGATCCGAATCTCCGGCAGCCGCGGACTAAGCTGCCGTTAATTACCCCCCGCTTTTGGGGCGAGGGAAACCTCCGATTAACGGGTCAAACTGGTCATGCGAACTCAATGTGCAGTGTACGTGTGTTGTGTTTTAGAGGGGGGTTTAAATATATCGGGAGCCACGCAGAGTTTTTACGGGTGTATTTTATCGTTTCTTTACTAATAAAGAGACAGATATGATTTTGTATATCAGGTTCGGTATCTAATAACATTCGTTCAGAATCAATGTATTATAATACAGGGTGACAGTGACCAACAGATTTGGCTGCAACACTTTTCCCGTTTTCTGCCTCATGAAACTTATCACCCGATCTAAGTTTTTCTACCCTTTTGTAGCCCTATGTAACAGATTACATATCTGGGATCCTGATCCGGTATCATATACCCAGGATTCAGAGGATACTGAGAAACAGTTCTGTGTAACGAACACACCCGAAGATGATGCATCATCATACACTCTCTTCGTTTGGGCGGCACGGGAAATCTGGTATTCCCCAATTTCCTGCTCTGTCTTATAACAATTATAAGTTGGAGCGGGACCAACGTTCCCCAGCTCAGTATAACAAGCGGGTTCGGTCAATATTCCGTATTATTATCTTGATTAAGGCGTGACATGGTCGCTACCAGGAGAGAGAGAGAAGAAAACACTCAGCGTGCGCTCTTGCAAGAATAGATTGGTTATTATTTTATCTAATCAGGATGGCTCCCATTGCTTTTTATCAAATCTTCCTTCAAACCCTAAAAGGAAAGACTAGCCGGGATTAATTACACACTACAAGTTCGCCAATCTTTCAGCCAGGCCAGTGTCGGTACTTTGAGGGAGGTCCCCCGTGCTTTCGCACGAACCTAATTAATGTAAACCTCGTTTTCCCAGAGGCGTAACCTCGTTAACACCTTTCTAGACACCTACTTGATCGGCTAATTGTAATGTGTAAAACTCTCCCAGGGGTAACTCTTACTCGCAGCGGGTATCGGGATCCAACTATCTCATAGAAGGTATGCAATCTCATTGCAAATTTCAACACTTGAAATTCCCGATATTATTTTACCCCTAGCGTGCTATGACCTTGACTCATGCCAAACAACCCATAGTCCGCTAGTCAAGTTCAACCCGTACATTTCTTGATTGAATTAAACCCACCCGCACGACCCTTGACGCATGCCAAACAACGCCGTACGAATACCCTAATCCAATCGCATCATATGCTAGCAGATAAGCACTAGTTAGCTACCGTACACTACGCCTTGACGCATGCCAAACAACCGCAGCACCAATACTAACTAGTACTTATCTGAAATGACGGAGGGCTACGACAGGTTTTTTCCGAAAACCTATTGCGTAATGAACTTGAAATCTTTGTAGGATCGAATGATTTTTGAAATGGAGTGTCTTTGAGGCTTTTCTAGTTTTGCTAAAGGAGTCAATCCCGGTGAAGGGATCGTCGGTCCTTTCCTCGTCGAATGAGGTGCGGGATATATCATATATATCACTGTGCAAAGCAAAAACACTTAAAAGCAATCAAAAGACAAACCGAGGGTGTAGCATCTGCCAGTTATTGCTAAAGGAGTCACTCCCGGTGAAGGGATCTCGGTCCTTTCCTTATCGAATAAGGTGCTGGATATATCACATATACCGCTGTGCAAAGCAAGAACTGTAGCTACCTGTTTTATTTTGAAATTCGATTCTACAACATCTTAGGTTTCTTTTATTTCATTAATCATATTAATGAAGTCCCATCATTTAAGTACCTAAACATCATAGATAAATACGACGTACACTTATGCCATCCGCATTCGCCTCGATGTCCCCTCGTGCACCGTTAAGTTAGGTAACTAACGGCAGAGCGGGGCAGGGCTAGCGCGGGTGTAAAACATAAGTAACGTCTATATAATATATCATATATACTATATACTGTATCTATCACAGAACATCACATGATCACATCACAGATATCGCAGCAGAAGAAACATATGAAATATTGGATATACTAGGACGTCCGTGTTTTCAATACGAGCCAGTATAAAACACGGATTCCACGGTCGCGATGAATAGCCAAACCCACACCCCTAGACCCCTACGAGAGCGGCAAGCAACCCTACCAATTCTAGAGTTAGGAGACCCGGCCTCGACTCCTCGAGTTGGTCTCCCACTGGACTCCAGAACCCGGTTACTTGTGCCCTCCTCCTTGGGTCTATCCTAGTGCGGAAAAGTAAATAATATACAAAAGGTGACAACTTCCGCAACCTGGAAGCGCCCCAATAAAAGAATATTACATACAAGTTTTTACATGAATGAAAATGAAAAACACTCATCTCACATAAAAACCCCCGGCTATTCAAACACGACGATCCAATATAACATATCCAGCAACACATAACATCACATGTCATCAACGTAAGTAAATATGCGCATCCCAATTGTCGTTGACATATAGCAACGAAACCGGCGATATCACATATTACACTTACGGTCACAGAAAAGAAAGTGTAAAACTACAACAGTTGGAATCCGCAACCACCTCAGACATCGCATGCCTGACCAAATGAATTACTTAGACATCGCATGCCTAACAATTATAAACCCCGCATTTTAGTCTCATTATCGAAAACACTTTTCAATATCAAGTCGGGTAATTCAACAAGATTCCCGAAAATCTGATCGAATGCTCGTCGTAAACTTTAGTAGGCGGCCGCACCCCCGACGCCGTCGACAAAGTGCACCAAGGCGAAACACCGCTGCCGCGAGCACCCAAACGGATGCTTTCGGCGGCGGGGTTCTCCTACAGTCACTTGGTCGGGGCTATGGAGTGAGGCTGTCTATTAAGTTTACCCGGCGAGTATCCGCGTATGCTACGTGATTGCGATGGACTTTTGATCACATCAAAATTCCGTGGCAACCGATCAAGTGAGACTAAACTGCTATGTTTATAATATTCATTCAGTTATCTCATAACTTATTGTGAATTCCAAGTATTGTATCACATTCCAGATAATTAGAAAATGTTAAACTTTCCGATCGAACAATCGAACACCCAAGTTTTCCCGATACAGATCAACACATGAAACAAGTCTAAAAACATTCAGTTCGTGCCTCAGTACCAACGGTCCAGCCGTAGAAGGGTCAAGCCAACGCCTCACATGTGGCACGCCGTACTGCCCTAAACCCGAAGGTTCAAAGGGCAGTTCAAGAAGGTCACATAATCGAGTTAAGGTTTGTTGTCTTCTAGAGGGTCCATCGAGTTACTTGCACTACTTAGAATGTCGTTAAACTACGGAAAAATCCAACACTTGGAAATTTCCCGAAAGGGGAAAAATTGGGTATTTATATCCGGTCGAACTTTTTAACATATTCTAAAATTTATCCGGAAAGCCAAATAGACAAAATCTGATAAACCCGATCGAATCATCGAAGCTCCAAAACATCCCAGATTATTCAACTCTTGAATAAATATTAAAAATACCCAGAGAACTCATCACTGTTAAATAGGAATTACTGTGCAAAAGTCAACGCAAGAGGAGACCATGAGGCCGCGGAACCGCCGCACATGCCAAGCTCGTGCCGCGGTTCCGTGGTGGTTTAATTGAATTAGGCCCCCGTATTTCACAGTAATTCATATAAAACCCTGCTTAATTTTCTGCATATTTTTAATGTGGAAAAATGCACAGTTTTGAAAAAAGGACAGAGAGCATGGAAAAATGAGGTTTCGGGTTCGATCGGGATTCAAACGTCGTCTAGACTTCGCCTAAGGCTCTAGCTAGGCTCTGATACCACTGTAGGGTTCCTAGGCACACTAAGGAGGTCTCACAAGGCATCAACCATGCCAATTTCTAAAAATCTAGGTGCCGAGAAAACCGACTACGGATCGTTGGCTAGAAATCTAGGCGAAAATGAAATCTAGTTAACAACTTAACAAAAAGGAAACGGAAATACAACCTTTGTATATCCGGTGCTCCACCTCCATAGCTCCACAACGAAGTCCCCTCGCTGTCCTAGTGAATTCCCGGGCTCTAGCGTCGGCTTCATCGGAGAATAGGCGAGCTAGGTCGTCGATGTCTATGCCGAAGATGATCTACGTCGAGGCATCGCTAGATCAAGCTCCACCTTCACCAAGCCATGAAAACTTGTGAAGGAAACACCATATACTACTTGGCAAAAGGTAGAGGATGAAGAAATAGGAGTTGGGTTCACTTTAGAATTGGATTTCTCACTCAAATACATCAATCACCATTGATGAAGAAAGCTTTCTTCTTGTGAGGAAGAAGAAGAAGAAGATGAAAAGTGTTATGATAAGTTGTTTAAAAATGAAAAGTAAAAAAGAATACTTATCATAATTGAACCATGGTTTAGTGTAGAGAATTGATTAGGGTTAAGTGGAATGGTTAGGGTTAAGCATGAGACAAAATGGTTACAAAGTCAAAGTGTTCATGAAACTTCATGAACAAAACAAAACATGCCACCATTTTCTCATTTGCTTTTCTTTTTCCAAAAGAATAAATAAATGAATAAAATGAATAAGCAAATAGTAAACCCTAACCATTTCATTAACCAAGGTTTAATTCTTTACACTTAACCAAAAGGCATGTATCATCAAACATGATACAAGCAAGTGCACAAAATCATATCGCATATGCAATGCGCACATATCGAGCGAGAAAATCCATTTAAAGTGAACCGATACTAGTTAATGCAAAGTAATATATCAAATATATATAATTATACATTAAACCATTAAATCAACACTTGATTTAACGATCCGGTCATATCGCATATAACCGACTAGTATCCAATGTATCGGCTTATCGAATCAAACCTTGATTCGATGACTATGTTATATCGCATATAACCATTCGACACATTCATCGCGAGAATAGAATACGGTATCACATACACGTATTATTCTCGGTCCCGAACATATCTCATATGCGCTCCTATTTCGTTTCGCTTGAACCAGGAAACCTCTGTGTAGGACTCTAAAGACTCATCAATACGCCGGCAGCAGGTGATGATCATATCAAACACCCACAAGCCGCAAGCGGTCTGCTAAACGTAACAGCCACCCGGGTATTGAGCGATCAGAAGATCGACGAGCAAGCCCGCTCACACTCCAGTGAATCCAACCAGTAACACTTACCGTACAGTCCGGTCTGATCGTCTGATATGTCGTATATCTCGCCTAGGGGTGGTAAACGTCAGACCCCAATAGCTCGATAAGTCGTGTCGATATGAGGTCTATAACAATTCGAGAAACTACTGGTAACACTTACCAGTAAATCTCAGCAACCCTGGCCACGGATTTCCTGTTATAGCCAATCGAACACAGCGTAACATCAACTCCCTATACCGGGAGAGACGAATCCCCTCCTATCGCTCATTGCCTCCATGTGACTCGGGACTGTACCCAAAAACCACCATTTTGCACGCCCTCTTGGACGTGGTAAGATGGAAATCAAAGCTCAGTGGGAACCACACAAGACTCTATGACGATCTCGGGTCAACAGACTACTCTGTACCAGTGTCACCAGAGAACTGCCATCTGACGTAAGGTATAATACCATCTGGGAGTTCTCGGCGAGTCCGTCCAGTGTACCCAGTCTCTACTGAGCACCCGTATATCATCTCTGATGTCAAACACCGATGGATATGGGATCATCCATCGCCCATCTGTATGGGTCGAGAAGGTACACGCTAGTCTACTCTGGTATATCGATGCCCCATCTCGATACACCCACGACTAGGGACTTTCAAGGATGTACTTATGGACTACCATGTCCCCACTAGTATGATCCGCATCATAGTCCAGGTAGTCAAGTACACATCCTAAGGGCTTTACCAACATGTAACAGAGAGACAATCAGTGTACACGTTAAGGTAAAGGGTAACCAGATAGCATACTATCATGTCGAGCAAGAAAGTCCTCCCTATATATGTCCCAGCATCCACTACAATATACATCCTATGTACAGTAATGGCCTCTAGGGCATACATATAACTAACAATCTCCCACTTGCACTAGGGCCATCTGTAGCAGTGGTTGTAGTATCTCATACTCAACCATCCCATAAAAGTCTCTCTTTGGGAATAGGCCTTCGTGAGTGGATCCGCCGTGTTATCCTCTGAGTCTACTCTCCTAACCTTGATCACCCTGGAGATCAACCATCTCCATGATCAGGTGACACTGCCTTAGAATATGTCTGGATCACTGATGGGACAGACGTTCCTTGGCATAAGCCACAACTCCATTGTCACACAATGGAAGGAACTAAGTTCATCACATGAACTAATATACACCCAAACAGCCTCTTTGGTAGCATCATCAGTAGCGATGTATCATGCCTATATCGTCTAGTATGCCATGGTATTTAGCTTGGAACTCTTCCAACATACCGTCCCTTTACTGAGGGTAAAGACAATGCCTGCGACTGACATTCAGTCGTCTTTATCACCCTGGAACCCTTCCAGTGATTCTCCCCAGGATCAACTGATACCATCTCACTACAGCTAGTAAGATTCCTAACATCCAATTAGATCTATCTCATAGATCCAAAATCCAGGATTTAGTAGGTATCACTTTGATCCTATTTCGAGAATCTTTGTGATAATCGGAGATTGATCGAGCGTAGCATAGGAAACTCCTTCCCTATCAAGAGTATGTCATCCACGTACTCTACGAGGATCGTCACTATACTCCCTACTACCTTTTTGTTTATACAAGGTTCATCTACCATTTTGATGATGTCAACTTCTTTGACCAATCCATCAAAACAGATGTTCCAACTCCGCGATGCCTGCTTTATCCTATAAAGCATCTTGCACACGTTTCCGCTGCTCCCACTGTTTACGAAGCCCTCTGGCTGTGTTCTTATAGACATTCTCTTCTAAATCATTATTTAGAAAAGCAGTCATGGCACCCAACCACCAGATATCGTAGTCATGGTATGTAGCCATGACAAGTAGGTTCTGGATGGACTTAAGCATAGCTACTTAGAAAAGGTTTCAACAAAATCCATACCTGGTCAATGATGCAAACCTTTAACAAGTCTAGCTTTGAGAGTCTCAACTTTTCCAAGTACACCAAGTAATCTTCTCAAGATATACTTGCTCCTGATGGGGATTTAACCCTTCAGATATAGCAACTAAAGTCCATACTTTGTTGGTGTACATGGATTCTATCTCAGATCACTAAGCATCCAGCCATTCTTACAGAGTCTTACTCCTAATGGCCAGCTCGAAGCTAGTTGGGTCATCATCTCATGATGCAATCCTCGCTTCCACTGTCATAGAGAAACAGAAGTATCTCTCAGATGGGTGAGGAACCCTACTAGATCGGCGGAGAGGCTGAGGTTCGTTGGAATCTACTGAATCCTTTGGTTATAGCAAATCATCTGCTGTCATTTGTATAGCTGGAACCATTCCAGTTGTACATTACAGACATTGCCTCGATCCTGTCCGGATTTAGCTTTTAGACATAGCCCGGACAACCCCAAATCTTAACTAGCTTAAGACATGGGCTCTTCCCATTTCATATCTCATATGGAGTGGTAGGCAACTGATTTGATTGGAACCCTATTCAATAGGTATGCAGCTTCTCAAGTGCATAACACCCAATAGGAAAAAGGTAACTCAGTAGTACTCATCATAGAGCACACCATATCAAATAGGGTGTATCTGCTCCGCCCCAATATACCATCGTGCTATGGTGTATACAGAGGAGTAATGCTGAGAGAGAATCTCATTCTCCTTTAGAATAGTCCAGGATTTCCGTGCTCAAGTATTCTCCTCCTCGATCACATCAAAGGACATAATACTTATACCCGTATTTTGGTTCTCTACTTCTAACTTATATTCTGTGAATATCTTAAAAGGTTCGGACATGTGTTTCAACAGGAACATAGGTCTGAATCTCGAAAGATTATCAGAGAATGTAATGAAGTAAAAAGAACCGGTCTTGGTATGTGTAGACAGGGGACTTACATACATCAACATGTATCATCCCAAGAGTTCACTAACTCTTTCTCTGCTTCCAGTAAACAGAGCTATGGTCATTTTATCTTTGTGACATGACTGGCGAGTTCCACAAGATGTAAATTCAAACTGATTTAAATATGCATCTAAATGTAACCCAGCTAGTCGGGTCGCATTGATATGACCTAGTCTACAATACCTCAAGAAGAATTCGTTCATTTCTGAACTCTTCCTCTTGTGTGTGTTCCATATACTAAGAACTGTAGTTTGATTTAGAACATTAATGCTTTTAGATAACGTGCCTGAACCGATCAACTTTTGATATAGGAAATGTTCAAAACATTATCCAACAATACAAAATTTTATCGTTTCTTTACTAATAAAGAGACAGATATGATTTTGTATATCAGGTTCGGTATCTAATAACATTCGTTCAGAATCAATGTATTATAATACAGGGTGACAGTGACCAACAGACTTGGCTGCAACACTTTTCCCGTTTTCTGCCTCATGAAACTTATCACCCGATCTCAGTTTTTCTACCCTTTTGTAGCCCTATGTAACAGATTACATATCTGGGATCCTGATCCGGTATCATATACCCAGGATTCAGAGGATACTGAGAAACAGTTCTGTGTAACGAACACACCCGAAGATGATGCATCATCATACACTCTCTTCGTTTGGGCGGCACGGGAAATCTGGTATTCCCCAATTTCCTGCTCTGTCTTATAACAATTATAAGTTGGAGCGGGACCAACATTCCCCAGCTCAGTATAACAAGCGGGTTCGGTCAATATTCCGTATTATTATCTTGATTAAGGCGTGACATGGTCGCTACCAGGAGAGAGAGAGAAGAAAACACTCAGCGTGCGCTCTTGCAAGAATAGATTGGTTATTATTTTATCTAATCAGGATGGCTCCCACTGCTTTTTATCAAATCTTCCTTCAAACCCTAAAAGGAAAGACTAGCCGGGATTAATTACACACTACAAGTTCGCCAATCTTTCAGCCAGGCCAGTGTCAGTACTTTGAGGGAGGTCCCCCGTGCTTTCGCACGAACCTAATTAATGTAAACCTCGTTTTCCCAGAGGCGTAACCTCGTTAACATCTTTCTAGACACCTACTTGATCGGCTAATTGTAATGTGTAAAACTCTCCCAGGGGTAACTGTTACTCGCAGCGGGTATCGGGATCCAACTATCTCATAGAAGGTATGCAATCTCATTGCAAATTTCAACACTTGAAATTCCTGATATTATTTTACCCCTAGCGTGCTATGACCTTGACGCATGCCAAACAACCCATAGTCCGCTAGTCAAGTTCAACCCGTACATTTCTTGATTGAATTAAACCCACCCGCACGACCCTTGACGCATGCCAAACAACGCCGTACGAATACCCTAATCCAATCGCATCATATGCTAGCAGATAAGCACTAGTTAGCTACCGTACACTACGCCTTGACGCATGCCAAACAACCGCAGCACCAATACTAACTAGTACTTATCTGAAATGACGGAGGGCTACGACAGGTTTTTTCCGAAAACCTATTGCGTAATGAACTTGAAATCGTTGTAGGATCGAATGATTTTTGAAATGGAGTGTCTTTGAGGCTTTTCTAGTTTTGCTAAAGGAGCCACTCCCGGTGAAGGGATCGTCGGTCCTTTCCTCGTCGAATGAGGTGCGGGATATATCATATATATCACTGTGCAAAGCAAAAACACTTAAAAGCAATCAAAAGACAAACCGAGGGTGTAGCATCTGCCAGTTATTGCTAAAGGAGTCACTCCCGGTGAAGGGATCTCGGTCCTTTCCTTATCGAATAAGGTACTGGATATATCACATATACCGCTGTGCAAAGCAAGAACTGTAGCTACCTGTTTTATTTTGAAATTCGATTCTACAACATCTTAGGTTTCTTTTATTTCATTAATCATATTAATGAAGTCCCATCATTTAAGTGCCTAAACATCATAGATAAATACGACGTACACTTATGCCATCCGCATTCGCCTCGATGTCCCCTCGTGCACCGTTAGGTTAGGTAACTAACGGCAGAGCGGGGCAGGGCTAGCGCGGGTGTAAAACATAAGTAACGTCTATATAATATATCATATATACTATATACTGTATCTATCACAGAACATCACATGATCACATCACAGATATCGCAGCAGAAGAAACATATGAAATATTGGATATACTAGGACGTCCGTGTTTTCAATACGAGCCAGTATAAAACACGGATTCCACGGTCGCGATGAATAGCCAAACCCACACCCCTAGACCCCTACGAGAGCGGCAAGCAACCCTACCAATTCTAGAGTTAGGAGACCCGGCCTCGACTCCTCGAGTTGGTCTCCCACTGGACTCCAGAACCCGGTTACTTGTGCCCTCCTCCTTGGGTCTATCCTAGTGCGGAAAAGTAAATAATATACAAAAGGTGACAACTTCCGCAACCTGGAAGCGCCCCAATAAAAGAATATTACATACAAGTTTTTACATGAATGAAAATGAAAAACACTCATCTCACATAAAAACCCCCGGCTATTCAAACACGACGATCCAATATAACATATCCAGCAACACATAACATCACATGTCATCAACGTAAGTAAATATGCGCATCCCAATTGTCGTTGACATATAGCAACGAAACCGGCGATATCACATATTACACTTACGGTCACAGAAAAGAAAGTGTAAAACTACAACAGTTGGAATCCGCAACCACCTCAGACATCGCATGCCTGACCAAATGAATTACTTAGACATCGCATGCCTAACAATTATAAACCCCGCATTTTAGTCTCATTATCGAAAACACTTTTCAATATCAAGTCGGGTAATTCAACAAGATTCCCGAAAATCTGATCGAATGCTCGTCGTAAACTTTAGTAGGTGGCCGCACCCCCGACGCCGTCGACAAAGTGCACCAAGGCGGAACACCGCTGCCGCGAGCACCCAAACGGATGCTTTCGGCGGCGGGGTTCTCCTACAGTCACTTGGTCGGGGCTATGGAGTGAGGCTGTCTATTAAGTTTACCCGGCGAGTATCCGCGTATGCTACGTGATTGCGATGGACTTTTGATCACATCAAAATTCCGTGGCAACCGATCAAGTGAGACTAAACTGCTATGTTTATAATATTCATTCAGTTATCTCATAACTTATTGTGAATTCCAAGTATTGTATCACATTCCAGATAATTAGAAAATGTTAAACTTTCCGATCGAACAATCGAACACCCAAGTTTTCCCGATACAGATCAACACATGAAACAAGTCTAAAAACATTCAGTTCGTGCCTCAGTACCAACGGTCCAGCCGTAGAAGGGTCAAGCCAACGCCTCACATGTGGCACGCCGTACTGCCCCAAACCCGAAGGTTCAAAGGGCAGTTCAAGAAGGTCACATAATCGAGTTAAGGTTTGTTGTCTTCTAGAGGGTCCATCAAGTTACTTGCACTACTTAGAATGTCGTTAAACTACGGAAAAATCCAACACTTGGAAATTTCCCGAAAGGGGAAAAATTGGGTATTTATATCCGGTCGAACTTTTTAACATATTCTAAAATTTATCCGGAAAGCCAAATAGACAAAATCTGATAAACCCGATCGAATCATCGAAGCTCCAAAACATCCCAGATTATTCAACTCTTGAATAAATATTAAAAATACCCAGAGAACTCATCACTGTTAAATAGGAATTACTGTGCAAAAGTCAACGCAAGAGGAGACCATGAGGCCGCGGAACCGCCGCACATGCCAAGCTCGTGCCGCGGTTCCGCGGTGGTTTAATTGAATTAGGCCCCCGTATTTCACAGTAATTCATATAAAACCCTACTTAATTTTCTGCATATTTTTAATGTGGAAAAATGCACAGTTTTGAAAAAAGGACAGAGAGCATGGAAAAATGAGGTTTCGGGTTCGATCGGGATTCAAACGTCGTCTAGACTTCGCCTAAGGCTCTAGCTAGGCTCTGATACCACTGTAGGGTTCCTAGGCACACTAAGGAGGTCTCACAAGGCATCAACCATGCCAATTTCTAAAAATCTAGGTGCCGAGAAAACCGACTACGGATCGTTGGCTAGAAATCTAGGCGAAAATGAAATCTAGTTAACAACTTAACAAAAAGAAAACGGAAATACAACCTTTGTAGATCCGGTGCTCCACCTCCATAGCTCCACAACGAAGTCCCCTCGCTGTCCTAGTGAATTCCCGGGCTCTAGCGTCGGCTTCATCGGAGAATAGGCGAGCTAGGTCGTCGATGTCTATGCCGAAGATGATCTACGTCGAGGCATCGCTAGATCAAGCTCCACCTTCACCAAGCCATGAAAACTTGTGAAGGAAACACCCTATACTACTTGGCAAGAGGTAGAGGATGAAGAAATAGGAGTTGGGTTCACTTTAGAATTGGATTTCTCACTCAAATACATCAATCACCATTGATGAAGAAAGCTTTCTTCTTGTGAGGAAGAAGAAGAAGAAGATGAAAAGTGTTATGATAAGTTGTTTAAAAATGAAAAGTAAAAAGAATACTTATCATAATTGAACCATGGTTTAGTGTAGAGAATTGATTAGGGTTAAGTGGAATGGTTAGGGTTAAGCATGAGACAAAATGGTTACAAAGTCAAAGTGTTCATGAAACTTCATGAACAAAACAAAACATGCCACCATTTTCTCATTTGCTTTTCTTTTTCCAAAAGAATAAATAAATGAATAAAATGAATAAGCAAATAGTAAACCCTAACCATTTCATTAACCAAGGTTTAATTCTTTACACTTAACCAAAAGGCATGTATCATCAAACATGATACAAGCAAGTGCACAAAATCATATCGCATATGCAATGCGCACATATCGAGCGAGAAAATCCATTTAAAGTGAACCGATACTAGTTAATGCAAAGTAATATATCAAATATATATAATTATACATTAAACCATTAAATCAACACTTGATTTAACGATCCGGTCATATCGCATATAACCGACTAGTATCCAATGTATCGGCTTATCGAATCAAACCTTGATTCGATGACTAGGTTATATCGCATATAACCATTCGACACATTCATCGCGAGAATAGAATACGGTATCACATACACGTATTATTCTCGGTCCCGCACATATCTCATATGCGCTCCTATTTCGTTTCGCTTGAACCAGGAAACCTCTGTGTAGGACTCTAAAGACTCGTCAATACGCCGGCAGCAGGTGATGATCATATCAAACACCCACAAGCCGCAAGCAGACTGCTAAACGTAACGGCCACCCGGGTATTGAGTGATCAGAAGATCGATGAGCAAGCCCGCTCACACTCCAGTGAATCCAACCAGTAACACTTACCATACAGTCCGGTCTGATCGTCTGATATGTCGCATATCTCGCCTAGGGGCGGTAAACGTCAGACCCCAATAGCTCGATAAGTCGTGTCGATATGAGGTCTATAACAATTCGAGAAACTACTGGTAACACTTACCAGTAAATCTCAGCAACCCTGACCAGGGATTTCCTGTTATAGCCAATCGAACACAGCGCAACATCAACTCCCTATACCGGGAGAGACGAATCCCCTCCTATCGCTCATTGCCTCCATGTGACTCGGGACTGTACCCAAAAACCACCGTTTTGCACGCCCTCTTGGACGTGGTAAGATGGAAATCAAAGCTCAGTGGGAACCACACAAGACTCTATGACGATCTCGGGTCAACAGACTACTCTGTACCAGTGTCACCAGAGAACTGCCATCTGACGTAAGGTATAATACCATCTGGGAGTTCTCGGCGAGTCCGTCCAGTGTACCCAGTCTCTATTGAGCACCCGTATATCATCTCTGATGTCAAACACCGATGGATATGGGATCATCCATCGCCCATCTGTATGGGTCGAGAAGGTACACGCTAGTCTACTCTGGTATATCGATGCCCCATCTCGATACACCCACGACTAGGGACTTTCAAGGATGTACTTATGGACTACCATGTCCCCACTAGTATGATCCGCATCATAGTCCAGGTAGTCAAGTACACATCCTAAGGGCTTTACCAACATGTAACAGAGAGACAATCAGTGTACACGTTAAGGTAAAGGGTAACCAGATAGCATACTATCATGTCGAGCAAGAAAGTCCTCCCTATATATGTCCCAGCATCCACTACAATATACATCCTATGTACAGTAATGGCCTCTAAGGCATACATATAACTAATAGGCACGTGGGCGCTTTGCGCTCAGACGCTGAGCGCTTGGGCGCAAGCGCGCCACGTGTCGGCACGTGGGCGACTTGCGCTCGAGCGCTTGCGCTTGAGCGCAAGAGCGCCACGTGTCCGCACGAGGGCGACTTGCGCTCGAGCGCTTGCGCTGGAGCGCAAGCGCGCCACGTGTTGGCACGGGTGCGACTTGCGCTCGAGCGCTTGCGCTGGAGCGCAAGCGCGCCACGTGTCGGCAGGCGGGTGCTCTACGCTTGAGTACTGTGCGCTTGAGCGCAAGTGCGCCACGTGTCAGCACGCGGGCGCTCTGCGCTTGAGCGCCGGCGAGAAAAGGAGGCTTTCAGCCTAAAAATTTCTGAGAAGAGAAATCAGAGAGGAGTTGGACTCCTGAGTGTGTTTTTCTTCTTTTTTTGGGGGGTTTAGTGAAATATGTTCTTCTTCTTCCTCCTCTGTTAGCTGGATCTTGAAGATCAAGAGATGTGGGATTTTAAAAAATCTCTTCTTTTTGAGATCTAATGGAACATCTGAGTTCCCCTTTATGGGTTTTGTGGTGAAAAACTATTTTGTTTTATAAAAAGAAGAGTAAAACTCTTGATTTAATTCAAGAGAAAGAAGAAGGTTTTGGAACCTTGAAGAAGGAGAAAGATCTCGGATCTGGAAAAATTTTTAGAGAGAGAAAAAGTTGTTGGGATATTTCATTATCCTTGCCTTTATAGGCCATACATTTTACACATAGCCCCTTGGGCTTCACAAAATGGCGTTTTGCCTATCCCATGGCTCATGTGCCATTTCTTTTTGCACATAAGCCATGGGCTTTACAAAAATTTGGCTTTATGCCTATTTTTCTTACATTTATCCAAAAATAAAATAAAAGATATACAACAAAATTATTTATTACAAAATTTTTATCTTGGCATGGGGGGAGGCCGGTCGCTTCATGTTCGGGTTCGACCCGGGCATGGGCCCACTGGATCTGGGCTTGGGCCCACTTGGCTTGGGGTTGACTTTGATTTTGACTTGGTCAACCGGAGTGTAAATTTTTACCCCAACAGAGAGGACCCTATAAGTTTCCTTTAACGAGGTTGTGCCCTTTCAGGTTTTCACAAACACTCGCCGGTACTCCTGCTGTTTTTACTCACGGATCCCTTTCGGGTTTTCATCCGTGCCCATTTTGCTTATGGACATACCGTTTTTTTTTAATTCTTTTTATTTTCTTTTTCTCTCTTTTTTTCTTTACGAGGTCGCGCCCTTTCGGGTTTTCACGAACACTCGCCGGTAGCCCTGCTGTTTTTACTCACGGAGCCCCTTCGGGTTTTCATCCGTGCCCTTTTTTGCTTATGGACATATCGTTTTTATTTATTATATATATTTTTTATTTATTATTTTTTTTATTCATCTCGTCAGCCTAAGGATGCTGCGGTATTAGTTTAAAGACGTTTCGGTCTACTATTAGTTTAAGGACATTTCGGTCCGTCACTAAGAAGGCTGGTTACTGCTTATAGAGTTTGAGCTTAGGAAGATAGCGAGCGGACATAGTCATCGTCATCTACCATTGACCTAGGCTGTGGCTCATTAAGCATGGTATTTCTTTAGGAAGCGACCGTTTATTAGCCTGAAAGGCCTTTCGCCGTGCATGTCCATGAGTAGGTAAGCCCCACCCTGGTAGACCTTATCTATGATGTATGGGCCTTCATAGTTTGGCTCGAATTTTCCTCGCTTGGCGCGATTTAGGATCATAGGCCTTTTGACCACTAACACAAGTTCGCCTTGGCGGAATGTCCTTGGCCGGATCAATCTTTCATATGAGCGCGTCATTTTTGATTTATAAGCTTCCAGATTTTGCTACGCTACGAGCCGGGTTTCATCAAGGGCGTCAAGCTCCTCAAGCCGAAGGTGAGCATTTTCTTCGTCCGTCAGTTCGTAGTGAACTGCCACTCGTAGAGAGGGTAACTCTATCTCGAGGGGGAGTACTGCTTCTGTACCGAACACCAACGCGTATGGCGTTGCGTTCGTGGCCGTCTTGAACGTAGTTCGATATGCCCAAAGAGCTTCTTGCAGTCTTTCGTGCCAGTCTTTCTTATTTCGGGACACCGTTTTCTTTATAATTTTTGTCAAGGTCTTGTTGAAGGCTTCAGCTAGTCCGTTGGCTCGCGGATTATAAACCGAGGAATATCTCCAGTCTATATTATGCTGTTGCGCTAAGCGACTGATCTTGTGGCTTCTGTAAGCTGGCCCGTTATCGGAGATGATCCGTCGCGGAGTTCCAAACCGATATATGACATGCGTTTTGAAGAAATGGAGGATATTCTCCGTCTTAACTTCTCTTAACGGTACTGCTTCTGCCCATTTAGAGAAGTAGTCAGTCGTTGCTAGAATGAAACGATGTCCTCTAGACGATGCTGGTTCGACGGGGCCGACTATATCAGTCCTCCACATTTCGAATGGCCAGCTAGCCACCGTTGGATGTAGTGGATTTGGATGCTGGTGGATGAAGTCCCCATGGATTTGGCATGAGTGGCATTGCTTCGCATATTCGAGGCAGTCCTGAATCATCGTGGGCCAGTAGTAGCCCATCCGTTTTATCTTCAACTTCATCTTTGGGCCCGCTTGGTGAGAACCGCAGAGTCCGTCGTGAACTTCCTGGACGACCCTTTTTGCTTCGTCAGGTCCTAAGTATCTCAGCCACAGAGAATCAAATGACCTCTTGTACAGGGTATCATTGACGAAGGCGAAAGACAGAGCTCGTTTCATGAGCTGATGTCTTGTGGATGCTTCTTCAGGCATTCGGTGGGACTTGAAGTAATCTATGAAGACTTCTCTCCAATCCTCGGTATTTTCCAAATCTTTTACTTGCAGGGTTGTCTGCTCGCTCGCTCTCTTTTCTTCGGATAATTCCGGAGATATTTCTGCTGGGGCAAGCACTCGACGGCTTTGTACCACGATTCTAACGTCATCGAGGTTCTCGTCAACCAGTTCTTTAGCAAGTTTGGCCAACGCGTCTGCTTTGCTGTTTTCCGCGCGCGGTATGTTCTCCAAAGTATAAGAGGGAATTTGGGTCAACAATTGTTGCACCTTTTCGCCGTACTTTACCAATTCTGGCTTGCACGTTTGGTAGTCGCCGTTTACTTGACTAACGACCAGTTGAGAATCTCCGTATATGAGGAGGTTTTCAATTCCCATGTCAATGGCGATCTCGAGGCCTGCTATCAGAGCTTCGTATTCGGCTTCGTTATTTGTCCTCGGCTCTGTTAGGGAGAACGCGTAGCGCATTATCCCTCCTTGTGGAGTTATAAAGATGAGTCCTACCCCCGATTTAATTATAGGGGTACTTTGTTTGTGCTTCTTCACGGAGGATGCTCCGTCGAAATAAAGCTCCCATCGGGTATTATCACCGTCGGTCGCATCAAACGCATGTTCGTCTGGAAGATCGCAATTCAGAGGAGAATCGGCGGGTATCGGATGCTCAGCAAGGAAGTCGGCGATGGCCTGGCCTTTCACTGCCTTGAGAGGTTGATAGGTTATCGAGAACTCCATTAAGAGCAGGGCCCATTTAGCGAGTCGTCCCGTCAATATGGCCTTTGACATCAAGTATTTAAGGGGGTCCACCTTTGAAATGAGACGGACTTCATGCGCCAACGCATAGTGCCTGAGCTTTGTTATCGCAAAGATCAATGCCAGGCAGTATTTTTCAATGGGGGAGTAGTTGCTTTCTGCCCCCAGCAGAACTCGACTTAAGTAGTAGAGTGCTCTCTCTTTCCCTTGATCGTTCTCTTGTGCCCATAATGCGCCTAAGGAACCTTCGAGGGCGGTTGTATAAAGAATGAGGGGTTTTCCCTTGACCGGAGCAGCCAACACCGGCGGGTTCTGCAGGTATTGCTTGATCTCGTCTAGTGCGCTTTGGCATTTTTGGTCCCAGACGAACGGGGTTCCCTTCTTCATCAGGTAGCTGTAAGGACGGCACTTTCCTGAAAGGTTGGCTATAAATCGCCGTATATACGCGAGCTTCCCTTAGAGAGACCGCAGCTGTTTGAGATTCCTTGGCGGAGGCATTTCCATGATCGCCTTGATCTTAGACGGATCTATTTCAATACCTCGGTGTCGAACAATGAATCCCAGGAATTTGCCTGAGGAAACTCCGAATGCACACATGAGCGGGTTCATTTTCAAGTTGTATTGTCGAAGGCGTTGAAATACAGTCTTCAAATGCTCGAGATGTTCCTCGTATGATTTGCTTTTAACCACGAGATCGTCGATATAGCATTCGACGATTTCGTGTATAAGGTCATCGAAGATCTTCGTCATGGCCCTTTGGTAGGTGGCACCGGCGTTCTTTAGACCAAAGGGCATCACCTTGTAACAGAATATACCCAGAGGAGTCCTGAAGGCGGTATGCTTCTGATCTTCTGGATGCATCTTTATCTGGTTATACCCTGATGAGCCATCCATGAAGGAGAAAACCTCATGAGTGGACGTATTGTCTATCATTAGTTCGGTGACTAGCACTGGGAAATCGTCCTTCGGGCAGGCTTTATTGAGATCCCGGAAATCCACGCATATGCGCACTGTCCCGTTTTTCTTCATCACTGGGACGATGTTGGCGATCCATTCAGGGTATTGAACTTCCTGGATGAAGCCAGAGTCGATCACCTTCTTGACCTCAGCATTGATACTCATTTCAAGCTCGAGCCGCATTCTTCTCGGCGCCTGTTTGACTGGCTTGATGTCCGGGGATATCGCCAATCTGTGCACAGCAATTTTTGGATCTAGTCCCGGCATTTCGGAATAGTTCCATGCGAAGCAATCTTTATGCTGTAGAAGCACATCCTTTAACGCAGCCACCCTTTCTTCAGATAGCAGCTCGCTGATGAATGTCGGTCGCAGGTCATTTGCCGTCCCCAACTCAATTTTCTTGAGATTATCTGCAGTGGTATGGATTCCGTCTTCCAGCTCTTTTGGCGCTGGTGGGAATTCTGAGATTATCTCGTCGTTGCTGTTTTCAAAGCACCAGGGAAGGTCATCCATGTTCTCGGGCTCTTCCCTTGATATCATTATCACGTGACAAGTACGAATTCGCTTCCAATCCCAATGCGGAACTGGTTCTTCTTTCGTGGCCTTGGGCTCGTGCTTTTGTGGTGGTGCTATCCTCCAGTTGTCGGACAGAGCGAACTTGTCAAGCTGATACTGATCTTTGACCCAATTCTTGAAGGTGAAGCAGTCCTCGAGAGGGTGCCCTATTACTCGATGGTAAGAGCAATAGTCCGAGTGTGAGACTTCGCCCGCTCGTCCGGGATGTTTAGACTCCAGCAATGTAAGTATTTGATGTTTTAGAGCAAGGTCAAGTATCTTCTTCGTCTTATCCCGAGGAAATGAGTACGCTCGACCCATTTTCTTCATGAGGGATAGATCAATGACGCTCGACTCCCGTTTGCGTGGCTTCTTAGCCCTGCTTTGTTGTTGTTGAGCGCCTTTTTGGCCTTTCGACTTATTTCTGCTTTTGCGCCGAACCTTCTTTATAACAGGTTGACATGGAGCGGCATTTTCATCTTTCACGGCCTGTTGGAGAAGGCGTTGCGTCTTGGCTTTCTTGTAGATGACCATTTCGCGGTTATGGTCGTCCCGGACTTTTTGACCTGCTTCCCTTATGAGCTTGTCCATTTGTTCTTCGAACGACGGACTGGGATCTTTTGCATTTGGAACTTTCACTGTCTCAGGATTAGCGTCCTCCCATTGAGCATCCGCTTCCTCATCGAAGTCATACATGACGTAACAGCTGTTTAGTTGCGCTCGCTTCTTTGACCGGATGTATCCAAGTCCGATTGTCTCCATTTTCCCATTAGGCAGTTTGCGTTGAGTTCCGGGAACATTCCAGACTTTGTCATAGAACCTGGCTTTTCGAACGGTCTGTTTGAAGGATATCCCTTGGCGTTTCAGCAGCTTTTTCAAACCCTCTGTATAATATCTGGGAAGACGGATAGGTTGAAGCCTGTCGAGCGTGGGATCCGCGCCATGCCAGATTTCTTTTTCTACTTTGGTTTCTTCAGAGCGGTAGAACATTATTGCTCTCTCGCTTTCTCGCCTGGGAGGGATATAGAACGTTTGCAGCTATTCTACATTGTAAATATTAAGTGCGTCCAGTTCTTTATGGTGTTTAAGCGGCACTATGGCGACTTGTAGACTTTGCTCTTCGTCAGCAGACGTTCGTATTGAAGGTCGAGCAGAGAATACAACACGGATCTCATCTTCCGAGTCGCTACCAAAGATCAACGTAGGAGCGGACGGTCCTGGCTTGTTGTGTTGGGGCGGACCCGAATACACTATCTCCTCTTCCTCCTCAGTATCACTGCCGAAGACAAGGATGGTAGCGTTAGTTTTATTCTCCGGTTTGTGACACTTCTCTGTATCTTCGAAATCCGGTAAGAAATATTTAGCGTCTTCATATTTGCGGACCTCGTTGACAGAGAACAGGTTCAGTTCTCCCGTCACGGTATACTCGAAACTATCCTTAAAATACTTCATACACTGATGTTGTGTAGAAGGGATGATGTTGTACTCTTGTAACCATGGTCGGCCGAGCAAAGCGTTGTAGCATGTCTTGGCGTCTATGACGTGGAACTTAACGTCCGTGACGAGTTGCCCGAAACGTAGCGTCAGTATCACAGACCCAAGAGTTCTTGATGACTAGGAGTCGAACCCGGAGATGGTGATCTTGTCACGAGCAAGGTGCTGGACGCTCATGCAGATTTCTTTTAACACCCGCACGTTGAGGAGATTAACAGACGATCCGTTATCGATTAGGATTTTGCCTATCTTTATATCATGGCAGTATCCTGAGACATAGAGAGGGCGATTGTGTTCGCACATCCCAAGGAGAAGGTCTTCATCGCCGAAAGTGACATCGGCCGTGTGCACTTCCTCCAATTCATCCTTCATCTTTTCCTCGGCCAGGCATGCTTGGAATTGTTCCGGATCTTGGAGTGCCTTAATCAACGAATCTCTCGCCTCCTTTGATAACAAAAGGGCGTCAAGAATGCTGAGCTGTGAAGGCAGCTTCCTCAGATGCGCTAAGACGTTGTAATCCACCTTATTTTTCTTTGGCGGGTTGTTGGCGCTTAGCTCCTCCAGAACTTGGTCATCTAAGATGATATCTCCAGAGACCTTTTCTTTCCCTTTATCTTTTCTGTTTGAGGGTCCGAGATTCTTTTTAGGCAGCGTTCGATTCCGCAACCAGATATTTTCGCAGACCTTCGGCTCTTCTTCTTTTCCCGAAGTGGATTCTTTAAAGAGAGGGGCCAGTTCCATCTCTTCATCAGAATCGCTCCCGAATGTAGACACTTGTGACCCGCCAGTGTTAACCATGCGACAATTGCTGGTAGTTCTTTTAATCCCTTCGGTCGTATTTCTTTGCTCTCGACGAGTTTTACGCTTTTCCCGCTTAAAGCGTTGTCGGTGAGCAACATATCTCTGCCACCATCTATTGAAAGCTTTGCACTCTTCGGTGGGGTGAGAAATCTTCCGATGATATAAGCAGTAAGAGGGGTGCATTTCCGCTTCAGCAGTGATGTTTCCTTCAGAGGATGGTAGCTTCATGCCCATTGATATGGCCTTAGCAAACTTTTTCCTCATCTTGAATTGGCTTTTATCCGCGGGGGGTGTGCTTTGCTCCAGCGGGATCATCTCAGCTCTTTCATCAAGTCGCCGGCGCTTGGCCCTTTCAAATATAGCCGTCTCGCATTCTCGATCAGCTTTACTTTTCAATCGAGCTTCGTTAAGGAACGCGTCAATCATTTCATCTGATAGCTCCGGAAATTTTGGTTCAAGATCTGCCCTCAGCGTTTTAGTGCAAGGAGTCTCCCCATCGTTCGTGATCGAATGGGAAATCATATGACAGCTCGCCACATATTCCTCGGATTCATCCGATGAACTTTCTCCCTCATCTTCTTCTTGAAAGACGTGATTGAGGAACTCTTGGAGCGTAATGGGAGTCCGTTCCTTTTGGTTGTATTCATCCAGCGCATCAATTTGCATTTGTAAGTCCGTGCGCTTGTCGCCAGGCTTCACGGGCTTCTTAGATTTCTTCTTCTTCTTTTTCGAAGATTTTGATGGCTAGCTGCAAGTTCTTGAACCACCATCATCGGTCTTTGGAGTTGGACGTGACTTCAACATCCCCTCAATGACCTGCGGTTCCAACGGGTTCTTCCACTTGATTGCTGGACATGTCTGAAGATCGTTTAGCATCCTCTTTGTCTTGGCTGATAATACAACCTCCCAAGGAGCTTCTTCAATGACGGAGCATGTTGCCCCCTGCGTATTCGTCCCCTTAGAGGTGTGGGGCTGCGGGGGATTCACCTTCCATTTGTCAGATAACGTAAACTTGCCCTGTCGGTACTGGTTTTCAAGCCAATTTTTGAAAACGTAGCAATCTTCGATCGGATGGCCTAGTACTCGATGATAAGAACAATAGTTGGGCTCGTTGACGCCACTTGGTTGCAACGGATGTTTTGGATCCGGCAGATTTATGAGTCTGTTGCGCAACGCCAACTCGAATAACCTCCTCGTTTTATCGCAGGGAAAGGAATAAGGACGTCCCATCCTATCCTCAAGGGGTACGTACGGGCGCATATTATTTTGATGAGCAACCGGTTTCGGGTCGCTCGGTTGTTGTTGAGCATTAGCGACGACGATCGCTTTTCCCTTCCCTTTGTCATTTCGGGAGTCCGGCCTTGGAAGAGGGGGTTTATGGCCCATTTGATCCATTTGCGCTAGTTTGTCGATCAAGGCCGGGAAGGTAGTTGGCTTGAAAAACATCATAAATTGCGAGATGGTTGCTTGCGGATCAAGGGTCCCCACAAACATACCCACCGCGGGAGCTTCTTCAATGCGCTTCTCACACTTCAACCACAAGTTCCGCCACCGTATAGCATACTGAACCCACGTCTCGCCTGGCTTTACCCTGGCGTTAATCAATGCTGTCATCGGGGTACGTTCACTGGCGCTTGCAAAACGCTGAGTAAACAGTAGCTCCATCTCCGCGAAGGTTTTGATAGAGTCGTTCGGGAGTTGGGAGTTCCACTCGAACGCCGTATCCGATAAACTTCCAACAAACTGGCGAAGTAAAAGCTTGTCATCACCACCGGTATTGCCGCAGAGTGCCCTGAACTGGGCAACATGCTGATGAGGATTGCCCGTCCCTTTGTAGACATGGAACTTGGGAATTGTGTAACCGGGTGGGTACTTGATTTGATCGTACCAACTTGGATATGGCCGCCCCGTTTTTACGACTTGACCGGCCACTTCGGTCGCATGATGAACCCGTATTTGCTGGGCGATGTACTCATCCAAATCAGCTTTGGAGATCGTATCCTCTTTAGCTGTCGATAGGGCTGGTGGAGGATTTGATGTCTCTCCCCTATCATCTCCAAGGACGATCGGGGGCTCTTCAGCCGGAGGATCTTGTTGTATCATCATCCCTATCATGTCTTGGAAGAGGAGGCCCATACGCTGTATGTTGGCTGCTTGTTCAGCAGCCTCTTTGTCCTTCTTCTCCAATATTCGACGAAGGAATTCAGCGTCGGTTTCTTCCTCCTGACGTTCGTCCGAAGACGTTTCAGGGTTTTCTTTTGGTCCGGTAAGTGCAGCCATATCATTCATCATTTCTTGGAGCTTTTGCTGTTGTTCCTGTGCCTTGGTCACTGATCGGGTGAGCGGTCGATGACCCGTAGATATACGGCTATCTTCTTTACCAGATGCCACGTAGACGGTATGAACTATCATGCCCCCTGACTTAGGGCGTTTGGGTTCATCACCTCTGATATCTGTCGCCGACGCGGGGGTTTTCTCCGGCCTCCTTCTTTTGTGGGCTGTTGAAGTTGAAGGGGCCGTTGCAGTGGGAACCCTAGCGATCGTTGTCCCTTGCTGTTCAATAGGACGGTGTTTTTCTTTTTGCACCTTCGTCTTCTTTTGTTGACGAGAGTGATCTGGGTCGATCACGGAGTCTTGAACCCTTCGCCAAACCTTGTATATTTTTGAGGACAGCCGTTGAGGGGGCTGTTCTTATTTTGTTTGCGGAACTCTCTCCGCAGGCAGAGGAGATCTTCTCAGTGTAGCAGTTGGAGAATTCTTACGTACCCTCCTCAGCAGTTCAAAGCTGTTCCCAGTTGGAACAGCAGCGTTGACTTCCACCACTGGAGCCGGTGGAGTTATCCCTGAGGGGGAGTTGCCCCCTGCCTTCCTCACTCGTTGCCAATGGCGACGTCGAGCATGACGAGCCGTTGGGACTGGCTCGGAGATTGAGACATCTTCTTTTTGCCCCCTGTCTGAATGAGGCGCCGTGGGTGTTAACCTCTTAAAGACTGAGGTTGTCTTCTGAGGTATGATATCCAACCTATCAAAGACAGATTCTCGAGCAGGGACAGGAGCAGGAATCGTCAGTCTTGAAAAGACTGACTCTTTGACAGGGGAAGCCGCCTTGACGATTTCTGAAGAAGCAGTCATTGCCTTCCTTGGGACAGCCAGTTTAGAGTTCTGATTTAGCCTGCTGAAAACAGAGGCTGTTGGTTCGGCAGTGGGCGACCCGTTGACAGGGGCCGTCGTAGCAGTGAGCCGGTCGAAGACCAACTTTTTGTTCACTTCCGGTGCAGGTATAGGCACAGAGAAGCTTGTAGGTGGGATCATGGTCCCGAAGAACGGGCCAGTGGTGGCTTGGGCCACCTGGTCTACCGGCAGAGCGAGGAAGGAAGCCGCTTGGGGCCCATATGCTACACCTCCGGGGAAGGTGGAGCGTTCATTGCAGGGGCACTTCGAGCAGTTGGTGCAGTTAGAGGCCATTGAATCTTGAGTTCTGCGCCAGGCAAAAGACCAAATCTTAGTAACTTGAAATCCGACGGCAACCATTTACAAACCGCGATTGATTCGCGAATACGACACACGAAGTGTGGAGTGGAAAGAGGAAAACGTCCCACTGGGCGTGCCAGAATCTGTTCCCCTCCGAAAGACGCGGCGGAGACGCGATAAACGTCTTGCCTGAGATTCGGGGCAGATTCTATATGGTTTTATCCGTCCACCTCTCCGAAGATGCCAAGTTGATTTATGGCACCGTGTATCGGAGGTTTAGACGGATGCTGCCGATGTAGCAGATTTCATCAGATTCCCCCTCGCTTGAGGGGTTTTTGATTGTGGGGACGCTCTTCCCTGCAGGCGCAAGCCCCTGCAGTTAATTACGCTACCGCATCGCGGTAACAACTTTCTCCTTCTCCAGAATTTCACTTCGTGTCGTGTGTGTTTTGTTTGTAGTTGCCCGTGGATTGTATACGGGGACTGAGTAATGTCGTCGCCCGTAGGACGTGGATTAGTCCAAATCCGTGTTTACTTAGATTTGGGTTTGGTGTTTTTAGTTTAAGGATACGTTAGCCGTGTTGAGTCTAAGATCGACTTAAACGGGATCGTTTAGATCCATTTAAAATATGGCCATCGGGACTCGTCACCTCTCTGACGTCGTTGAAGGATTACAACGACAGGTGTCAGAGGAGTTTAGAGATGTACCCTTGAACCAAAGTTGATTTGGAGTTTTATAGTCCATTTGAATGTTTAAGGATACGTTAGCCGTATTTGGGGCTAAGATCGACTTAAACGGGATCGTTTAGATCCGGCAAAAGAGCATTTGAAGGCTCTATTGTTCCAGTTTAGGGACATAGTGGTCCATGCTCCAGTTTAGGGACGTGGTGGTCCATATTCCAGTTTAAGGACGTGGTGGTCCGTATTCCAGTTTAGGGACTTGGTGGTCCATGTTCCATTTTAAAGACGTGGTGGTCCGTTATTAGTTTAAGGACGTCTCGGTCCGATATTAGTTTAAGGACGTCTCGGTCCAATATTAGTTTAAGGACGTCTCGGTCCAATATTAGTTTAAGGACGTCTCGGTCCACGAGTTTAAGGACCCCGCAGTCCACGTACATGTGTGGTCGTTGGGACCCGTCACCTCTCTGACGTCGTTGAAGGATTACAACGACAGGTGTCAAAGGAGTTCGGAGATGTACCCTCGAACCGGTAGTAAATTGATTTAAGAGTGCAATCTTGCTCAGTCAATTTAATTTAAGGACATACGGCCAAAATTGGGCTAAGTCCAGTTGAAAATGTTCAGCATTTTATTTGCTTTTGCATCGCATTTCTTCTTATTTTTATTTGGGCTTTGCCCAGAAAGGATGCAGAGCATCAATTTGTTTTGGGCTCTGCCCTTTATAAATGATGCAGAGCATCAATTTTATTTGGGCTCTGCCCTATTATTGCTTTGCAATTTGTTTTGGCCTGCTTGGTCTTTTTTATTTGGACCTGGCCCTTTTAGGAAATGCATTGCATATATCAGGCGCTTTGCGCCAATCAGAGAGCGCAAGCGCTTGTGACGACGACACGTGTCATGCAAGCGCAGTGCGCTGCACTTGCGCTGCTGACACGTGGCACCCTCTGGTGAGTTGCGCCAATCACAGAGAGCAAAGCTCTATTTCAAAAGCGCATAGCGCAATTGGTTCAGATGCTGACACGTGGCTGCTCTCTGGTGGCTTGCGCCAATCCAAGAGCGCAACAGTGCAGTATTGCAAGTGCAAGACACTATGATTTAAGAATCTTTTAGATTCAATGAACAGAAGTGCAAAGCACTGTTAGATTTTTTGATCTAATTTAGATCAAAGAAAAAGATAAGTTTTTTCTTATCTTAAAGAACCAAAGGTTCATGAAAAAGTGCAAAGCACTATTTTAATTTATCCCTTTATTTTGTTATGTTTTAAAGATCAATGATCTTGTTTTTAGATCACTGATCTGTTCATAAGAGAATTTTCTCTTCTCTCAAAGGTTTTTACCTTCTGTTTTTCTTGAGGAGTTCTCGAGAATTCTCTTCTCTCCTTTTTTTTTAGAAAGATGTTCCTTCCTTTGAATTGAGGCTTAGGGTCCTTTTTATAGTGCTCATAAATTAGTTAATTTTGTTAAAGAGATCTTTCCCTGAGTGATTTGGGGGATTTTCCCCACCGTTGGATCTTTGATCCAAGGGCTTCTGTTTTACAGAAGAAAATCTTCTTGTTTTAACAAGAACAGAAAGATTTCTTTAAAATCTTAATTCTGTTTGGCGCAAATGCCCCAGCGCATGACACGTGTCGCACAGCGCACAGCGCAGCGCAACTGTGATAGCGCATCTGCGCTAACACGTGTCGCGCAGCGCACAGCGCAGCGCAACTGTGCTGAACACGTGTCGCGCAGCGCACAGCGCAGCGCAACTGCGCTAGCGCATCTGCGCTGACACGTGTCGCGCAGCGCAGTGCCTGTGCAACTGAAGCGTTGCTTTCCTTAATTTTGTTTAAAACAGAGCTTTGCTCTAATTGGGTGCGCTGCCTTGGACGCTGCGCTGATGCATTTGCGCTGACACGTGGCGCGTTGCGCCCGGGATTTGAAGCGTTATTTCAAAATTTGAATTTTGAATTTCCAGCAGAGCTTTGCTCTGATTGGGGGAAACACTGGTATCGGGGGTTGGCATCGCGCTGTGTCTAGGAGAGCCATTACACAAGTAGTCCCTGGCCAGGGCAAGCGAGATATACTGGTAGGTTTCCAGTGTTATCTCAGGGTGTTCTGGGCTACATCCGACACGACTTGTACCGCTATTAGGGGACTGACGTTTACCGCCCCCTAGGCCCGCCATGCGATGTTATCAGACGAACAGACCGGACTGTACGGAGATTGTCACATACAGACTCAGTAGGAGTTCAGATGGGTTTCACCTCGTCCGTCTTCTTATCGGCATCTACCTGGGGACCGTTACGTACAGCTAGTGCCGCTTGCGGTCTGTGGTTAAACCCACTGCCAGCATAGTGTCGAGTCTTTAGAGTCCCGCACAGAGGGTTATTCGCCTTTGGGCAAAACAGAGTAGAGGTCGCATGGTTTTGCGACAGGGTTCGTTCTCATCCGCGCACTTGTGCACGTTTGGCGTCCGGACGGATATTACTAGCGGGCTATGGTTTGAGCCAGATCCTAGTATATGTTTTGGGGTTAGTTTTATCTTATAGTATTCATGTTCCTCGGAACACGAATGCGGGTGTGTATGCACAGTTGATTAAGGCGGAGGAAGAGGATTTTCATTAGGGTTTCGGAACGGGTGTGTATGCACAGTTGACAGTCGTCTTTTTCCAAACCCTAATGAATTTGTGATATATCAATTAATAATATTAATTAAATGAAATTGTGTCATAGTTGGGTTTGTTGACTTGTTGACCATGGTTGACTTGTTGACCATGGTTGAAACATTGACTATCATCATTACACATCAAAGATGCTCTTTGATTCTAGCAAAACCATTTAATGTGATATGATAATAGTCTTATCAAGCCTTCCATCAACTTTTTCATTTAGATTAATTTTATTAATTTGATAATTCACTTGATATTGTTATGGTTGTAAAAAAACCATCTCATTCTATCATAACCATTCTCTCTCCTCTCTTCTTCTTCCTCCTCCTCTAGTTCAAGGAGAACAATTCTCATGTGTTGAGAAACATCTCCTTGAAGATAAAACACTCTAAACCACTCTCTACTCACTCTAAGATAGAAGGTCTAGCGAACCGGATACTTTAGTTCTCTCAAGATCGAGAAAGGAACCCAAGGTTGAAACCCTCAGGTGGATCCATCTTTGACAAAAGAAGGCGACGAGGAAAGCACCATCCAACCACTACAAAGAGTTCAAGAAGAAGGAGTTCAAGTGAGGTATAACACCTAACCGAGTAGATAAATCTCTAGTTAGGTTGCTAGTGTGTAGTTTAGCCAAGATCCGTTTTTGTAGTCCAAGTTACCTATACCCTAAAAATCGTTTTTCACCATTTCCGCAAGCCCGAAAGAACCGGGAGAGGTAACGTGGACTTACATCTATACGGGTCGACACGGATCAGGAAGTTCTCATCAAGGACACTGGTTTCCCTGAGTCGAAGTATTTTGCCGAGGATACTAGTTTCCTCGAAGTTGAGACGAATCGGAGTACTCCTGCGGAGACACTGGTTTCTCTGCGGGCCGACGCGAATCAAGAAGCTCTCATCAAGGACGCTAGTTTCCCTGAATTGAGGTATCTGCCAAGGACACTGGTTTCCCTGGGGTGAAACGAATCGATGTATTCCTGCAAAGACGCTAGTTTCTCTGCGGGTCGACGCGAATCAAGATGTTCTCGTCAAGGACACTGGTTTCCCTGAGTCGAAGTATTTTGCCGAGGACGCTGGTTTCCTCGAAGTTGAAACGAATCGAAGTATTCCTGCGGAGACACTAGTTTCTCTGCGGGCCGACGCGAATCAGGAAGCTCTCATCAAGGACGCTAGTTTCCCTGAATTGAGGTATCTGCCAAGGACACTGTTTTCCCTGGGGTTGAAATGAATCGATGCATTCCTAGAAAGACGTTAGTTTCTTTGCGGGTCGACGCGAATCAAGATGTTCTCGTCAAGGACACTGGTTTCCCTGAGTCGAAGTATTTTGCCGAGGACGCTGGTTTCCTCGAAGTTGAAATGAATCGGAGTATTCCTGCGGAGACACTGGTTTCTCTACGGGACGACGCGAATCAAGATGTTCTCGTCAAGGACACTGGTTTCCCTGAGTCGAAGTATTTTGCCGAGGATGCTGGTTTCCCTGGGGTTGAAACGAATCGATGTATTCCTGCAAAGATGCTAGTTTCTCTGCGGGTCGACGCGAATCAAGATGTTCTCGTCAAGGGCACTGGTTTCCCCGAGTCGAAGTATTTTGCCGAGGACGCCGGTTTCCTCGAAGTTGAAACGAATCGGAGTATTCCTGCAGAGACACTGGTTTCTCTGCGGGCCGACGCGAATCAGGAAGCTCTCATCAAGGACGCTAGTTTCCATGAATTGAGGTATCTTCCAAGGACACTGGTTTCCCTGGGGTTGAAACGAATCGATGTATTCCTGCAAAGACGCTAGTTTCTCTGCGGGTCGACGCGAATCAAGATGTTCTCGTCAAGGACACTGGTTTCCCTGAGTCAAAGTATTTTGCCGAGGACGCTGGTTTCCTCGAAATTGAAACGAATCGGAGTATTCCTGCGGAGACACTGGTTTCTCAGCGGGCCGACGCGAATCAGGAAGATCTCATCAAGGACTCTAGTTTCCCTGAATTGAGGTATCTGCCAAGGACACTGGTTTTCCTGGGGTTGAAACGAGTCGAGGTGTTCCTGCAAAGACGCTAGTTTCTCTGCGGGTCGACGCGAATCAAGATGTTCTCGTCAAGGACACTGGTTTCCCTAAGTAGAAGTATTTTGTCGAGGACACTGGTTTCCTCGTGGTTGAAACGAATCGGAGTATTCCTGCGGAGACACTGGTTTCTCTGCGGGCCGACGCGAATCAGGAGGCTTTCATCAAGGATGCTAGTTTCCCTGAATTGAGGTATTTGCCAAGGACACTAATTTCCCTGGGGTTGAAACGAGTCGAGGCGTTCCTTCAGGTTCCATATGAGTTACCGTCAAAACCGTGAAGCTAGGAATTTGATCTTCGCTTCGTTTGCTGGCACTGCGTCTGTTGTATCAAGACGAATGTCACGGTTGTCTCTAGCTTGTTGTTGAACCGTCGAGATTTGGCTTCTCTTTCTGGCGGAGCCTGTTGGGAAGGTATGGTTCCCTCTTTGTTTGCGTCCTTGGATTGTATACAGGGGTCGACGTGATCTCACCTGTAGGGCAAAAGTTTCATCATATTTTTTTTATTATTGTTTTATTTCTGCGATGCTCTATCATTTCAGCTTTTATATCGTGAAGGTCGCGATTGCCTAATCATTTCGGCTATTTTTCGCGGTGCCCAATCATTTCGGCTGTTTATTTTATTTTTACTCGCTGATTTTTATTGCGAGTTGCCCAATCATTTCGGCTATTTTGTATGCATACGTTTTTACTTGCTGTTTTTTATTGCAAGTTGCCCCATTATTTCGGCTATTTCGTATGCCTGTGCGGCCTACTGGCTTTTCGCCGTAAACCTGAAATTAGACACCGATTTCGGTATCAGCACCGCTACAACTGGGATATTGCCAAGAGCAAATCATCATTTGCCTCTGTCGATGTCGAACAAAGGTGGCTTAGCGAACAGGGTTAAGGTCCTGTCGACTAAGGCTTTTGACTTCATGAGCCGTAAGGGTCCCACAAAGGTATTTCTCCCTACAAGTCGTGAGGATCTTGTAGGTGTATTTTCTCCTTAAGAATCGTGAGGATTCCTAAGTGTATGTTCCTCTATAAGTCTTAAGGATCCTACAAGAGGGTTTTCTCCTTGTAAGTCGAGAGGACTTATAAGGGTTGTTCATCATGCGTACATATCCCCAGTCACGGATGGGACTTGGTTAAGGAAATGTTTATTCGCGCCCGTGGATTGTATACAAGGGTCAGTGCTGAGCCACTTGTAGGGAAATATCAAAGATTGTGGGGGTTGCTTAAGCACGGGTTTAGGTCTCTGTAACTTAAGACTTTCAAATCTTACGAGCCGTGAGGGTCCCATAAGAGAGTTCTCCTTACGAGTCGTGAGGATCTCGCAAGTGTAATTCCTCCTTAGGAATCGTGAGGATCCCTAAGTGTGTTGCTCCCTTGTGAGTCGTAAGGATCTCACGCGGGTGGTTTCTCCTTACAAGGTCGAGAGGACCTGTAAGTGTCCTTTAACGAGGTTGCGCCCTTTCGGGTTTTCACAAACACTCGCCGGTAGTCCTGCTGTTTTTACTCAAGGAGCCCTTTCGGATTTTCATCCGTGCCCTTTTTGCTTATGGACATACCGTTTTTTTATTCTTTTTATTCTCTTTTTTTTACGAGGTCGCGCCCTTTCGGGTTTTCACGAACACTCGCCGGTAGCCCTGCTGTTTTTACTCACGGAGCCCTTTCGGGATTTCATCCGTGCCCATTTTGCTTATGGACATACCGTTTATTTATTTATTATTATTATTATTTTTTTTTATATATCGGCTTTGTGATGTTTCAATCCACCGTAGCTTATCGACATCTCGGTCAACAGCTAGTTTTAGGACGTAGTGGTCCGTCATTAGTTTAAGGACGTTTCGGTCCGCCATTAGTTTAAGGACATTTCGGCCCGTCATTAGTTTAAGGAAGTTTCGGTCCGTCATTAGTTTAAGGACGTTTCGGTCCGTTGTTGAAGAAGGACGGCTACTACTTATAGAGTTTGGGCTTAGGAAGACTGCGAGCGGACATAGTCGTCGCCATCTATCATTGACCTAGGCTGTGGCTCATTAAGCGTAGTATTTCTTCAAGAAGCGACCATTTATTGGTCTGAAAGGCCTTTCACCGTGCATATCCATGAGTAGATAGGCTCCACCCTGGTAGACCTTGTCTATGATGTACGGGCCTTCATAGTTCGGCTCGAATTTTCCCCACTTGGCGCGATTGGGGATCATGGGTCTTTTGACTACTAGCACGAGTTCGCCTTGGCAGAATGTCCTCGGCCTGGTCAATCTTTCATATGAGCGTGTCATCTTTGCTTTATAAGCTTCTAGATTTTGTTGCGCTATGAGCCGGGTTTCATCAAGGGCATCGAGCTCCTCAAGCCGAAGGTGAGCATTTTCTTCGTCCGTCAGCTCGTAGTGGACTGCCACTCGCAGAGAGGGTAACTCTATCTCGAGAGGGAGTACTGCTTCTGTACCGAATACCAACGTATATGGCGTTGTGTTCGTAGCCGTCTTGAACGTAGTTCGATACGCCCAGAGAACTTCTTGCAGTCTCTCGTGCCAGTCCTTCTTATTTCGGGACACCGTTTCCTTCATGATCTTTGTCAAGGTCTTGTTGAAGGCTTCAGCTAGACCGTTAGCTCGCGAATTATAAACCGAAGAATATCTCCAGTCTATATTATGCTGCTGCGCGAAGCGACTGATCTTGTGGCTTCTGTAGGCTGGCCCGTTATCGGAGATGATCCGTCACGGAGTTCCAAACCGATAAATGACGTGCGTCTTGAAGAAATGGAGGATATTCTCCGTCTTCACTTCCCTCAGCAGTACTGCTTCTGCCCATTTGGAGAAGTAGTCAGTCGTCACCAAGATGAAACGATGTCCCCTGGATGATGCTGGTTCGATGGGGCGACTATGTCAGTTCCCCACATTTCGAACGGCCAGCTAGCCACCATTGGATGTAGTGGATTTGGATGCTGATGGATGAAGTCCCCATGGATTTGGCATGAGTGGCATTGCTTCGCATATTCGAGGCAGTCCTGAATCATCGTGGGGCCAGTAGTAGCCCATCCGTTTGATCTTCAAGTTCATCTTCGGGCCTGCTTGGTGAGAACCGCAGAGTCCGTCATGAACTTCCTGAACGACTCTTTTCGCTTCATCAGGTCCCAGGCATCTCAACCATAGAGAATCAAATGACCTCTTGTACAGAGTATCATTGACGAAGGCGAAAGACAGAGCTCGTTTCATAAGCTGATGTCTTGAAGACGCATCTTCGGGCGTTCGACGGTATTTGAAGTAGTCTATAAAGACTTCTCTCCAATCCTCGGCCTTTTCCCGGTCTTTTATTTGTAGGGTCGTCTGCTCTGTCGCTCCCTTTTCTTCGGATGATTCCGGGGATATTTCTGCTGGGGCAAGCACCCGACGGCTTTGTACCACTATTCTGACATCATCGAGGTTCTCGTCGGCCAGTTCTTTAGCGAGCTTGGCTAACACGTCCGCTTTGTTATTTTCCGCGCGCGATATGTTTTCCAAAGTGTAGGAGGGAATTTGGGTCAACAATTGTTGCACCTTTTCGCCGTACTTCACCAGCTCTGGTTTGCACGTTTAGTAGTCGCCATTTACTTGACTGACGACCAGTTGGGAGTCTCCATATATGAGGAGGTTTTCAATTCCCATGTCGATGGCGATCTCGAGGCCTGCTATCAAAGCTTCGTATTCGGCTCCATTGATCGTCCTTGGTTCTGTTAAGGAGAAAGCAAACCGCATTATCCCTCCTTGTGGAGTTACGAAGATGGGGCCTACTCCCGATTTGATTATAGGGATACTTTGTTTGCGCTTCTTCATGGAAGACGCTCCATCGAAATAAAGCTCCCATCGGGCATCACCTCCGTCGATCGCGTCAAACGCATGTTCGTCTGGCAGATCGCAATTCAGAGGAGAATCAGCAGGTATCGGATGCTCAACGAGGAAGTCGGCGATGGCCTGGCCTTTCACTGCCTTAAGAGGCTGATACGTTATCGAGAACTCCATCAAGAGCAGGGCCCATTTAGCAAGTCGCCCAGTCAATATGGCCTTTGACGTTAAATATTTAAGGGGATCCACCTTCGATATGAGACGGACCTCATGCGCCAACGCATAGTGCCTGAGCTTGGTTATCGCAAAGATCAATGCCGGGCAGTGTTTTTCAATGGGGGAATAATTGCTTTCTGCCCAGTAGAACTCGACTTAAGTAATAGAGAGCTCTCTCTTTCCCCTGGTCATGCTCTTGCGCCCATAATGCGCCTAAAGAGCCTTCGAGGGCGGTTGTATAAAGAATGAGGGGCTTTCCCTCGACCGGAGCAGCCAACACTGGCGGGTTCTGCAGGTACTGCTTGATTTCATCCAGCGCTTCTTGGCATTTATGATCCCAGACGAACGGAGTTCCCTTCTTCATCAGGTGGCTGTAAGGACGGCACTTGCCTGAAAAGTTGGCTATAAATCGTCGTATGTACGCGAGCTTCCCTTGGAGAGACCGCAACTGCTTAAGAGTCCTTGGCGGGGGCATTTCCATGATCGCCATGATCTTCGACGAATCTATCTCAATGCCTCGGTGTCGGACGATGAATCCCAGGAATTTTCCCGAGGAAACTCCGAATGCACACTTGAGAGGGTTCATCTTCAAGTTGTATTGTCGAAGGCGTTGAAATACGGTCTTCAGATGCTCGAGATGTTCCTCGTATGATTTGCTTTTCACCACGAGGTCGTCGATATAACATTCGACGATTTCATGTATGAGGTCATCGAATATCTTCATCATGGCCCTCTGATAGGTGGCACCGGCGTTCTTTAGACCGATGGGCATCACCTTGTAGCAGAATATACCCAAAGGGGTCCGGAAAGCGGTGTGCTTCTGGTCTTCGAGATGCATCTTTATCTGATTATACCCTGATGAGCCGTCCATGAAGGAAAAAACCTCGTGAGTGGACGTATTTTCTATCATCAGCTCGGTAACTGGCACTGGGAAATCGTCCTTCGGCCAGGCTTTATTGAGATCCCGGAAGTCCACACATATGCGCACTGTCCCATTTTCCTTCATCACCGGGACGATGTTGGCGATCCATTCAGGATATTGAACCTCCTGGATAAACCCAGAGTCGATCAGCTTCTTGACTTCGGCGTTGATACTCATCTCAAGCTCGAGCCGCATTCTTCTTGGCGCTTGTTTGACCGGCTTGACGTCTAGAGATATCGCCAATCTGTGCACAGTAATTTCTGGATCTAGTCCCAGCATTTCGGAATAGTTCCATGCGAAGCAATCTCTATGCTGTACTGTTGGGGTAAAAATTTACACCCCGGTTGACCAAGTCAAAATCAAAGTCAACCCCAAGCCAAGTGGGCCCAAGCCCAGATCCAGTGGGCCCATGCCCGGGTCGAGCCCGAACATGAAGCGGACGGCCTCCCCCCATGCCAAGATAAAAATTTTGTAATAAATAATTTTGTTGTATTTCTTTTATTTTTATTTTTGGATAAATGTAAGAAAAAATAGGCATAAAGCCAAATTTTTGTAAAGCCCATGGCTTATGTGCAAAAAGAAATGGCACATGAGCCATGGGATAGGCAAAATGCCATTTTGTGAAGCCCAAGGGGCTATGTGTAAAGTGTATAGCCTATAAAGGCAAGGATAATGAAATATCCCAACAACTTTTCTCTCTCAAAAAAAAAAGTTTGAGATCTGAGATCTTTCTTCCTCCTTCAAGGTTCCAAAACCTTCTTCTTTCTTTTGAATTAAATCAAGAGTTTTACTCTTCCTTTTTCAAAACTAAATAGTTTTCCACCACAAAACCCATTAAGGGGAACTCAGATCTACCGTCAGATCTCAAAAAGAGAAGATTTTTAAATCTCACATCTCTTTATCTCCAAGATCCGGCCAGCAAAGGAAGAAGAAGGACCCATTTCCTTAACCCAAAGCATATTAGGAGTTTAACTCCACCCTATTTTCTCTTTAGAGAATTTCCGGGGCTAAAATCCCCCCTTTTCCTTGCTGGTGCGCTAGCGCTCGAGCGCAAAGCGCCCACGTGCCGACACGTGGCGCGCTTGCGCTCCAGCGCACTGCGCTCGAGCGCAAAACGCCCGCGTGCCGACACGTGGCGCGCTCGCGCTCCAGCGCTCTGCGCTCGAGCGCAAAGCGCCCGCGTGCCGACACGTGGCGCGCTTGCGCTTTGCGCTCGAGCGCAAAGCGCCCGCGTGCCGACACGTGGCGCGCTTGCGCTCCAGCGCTCTGCGCTCCAGCGCAAAGCGCCCTCGTGCCGACACGTGGCGCGTTGCGCTCCAGCACTCTGCGCTCGAGCGCAAAGCGCCCTCGTGCCGACACGTGGCGCGTTGCGCTCCAGCGCGTTGCGCTCCAGCGCGTTGCGCTCCAGCGCTCTGCGCTCGAGCGCAAAGCGCCCACGTGCCGACACGTGGCGTGCTTGCGCTCCAGCGCTCTGCGCTCGAGCGCAAAGCGCCCACGTGCCGACACGTGGCGCGCTTGCGCTCAAGCGCCCAGGCGCTGGCCCCACGCATCCTTTGGATGTCTTTTTCCCCCTTTTTATATATATACATATGTATAAAAATGTACACATACACATACTCCACGACACTGTCCCTGCTAGAAAAAATTTCTAACGGGGCGCTGCTCCGCACCCCGCAAGGGGGTTGCTAGCCCCCTTGACCCCCAGCCCGCTATCCGGGTAGCGGGACCCCCGTAAAAACTCTGCGTGGCTCCCGATATATTCAAACCCCCCTCCAAAACAACACACGTACACTGCACATTGAGTTCGCATGACCAGTTTGACCCGTCAATCGGAGGTTCCCTCGCCCCAAAGGCGGGGGGTAATTAACGGCAGCTTAGTTCGCGGCTGCCGGAGATTCGGATCCCCACAATCATTAAACCCCGGCCTACCCTAGGCAGGGGGAATCTGTAGTACGCCTGACAAGCGCGCGCGTATTCCCATCTCAATGGGGTGACGAAAAACACCCTACAGATTCTGGCACGCCCGGTGGGACCAATCTCTCCTCCCATATTTCGGGTTAAACGTTCATGCGAACTCAATCAATATACATATCGATTGCCTATACTGAAATGATGTTCTTTTTTCCGTGCAGCAATCAACCTTCGACGACAATGTCTCCCCAGACGAATTCAGCTTCCAACGTGACCCCGATTCCGTACGTGGTCAAGATCAACGCTCGTGTGGTTCTCCCCGCAAGCCTCAGTCGACAGTGGGAGGAACCGCCCCGCCAGTTCGGCTCTGTCATCATCTACCCTGCTGGAAGCGCTCATCTGGCGGAGATCCCGGCGGAACAGGTGGCCAAGCCGGTCTCAAGAGGAAAGAGGCCGAATGTCGTGATCGCCAAGGCACCACAACCGAAACTTAAGATGGTGTCTGAACGACTCCCTGGCGCTCCAGCTGGGGGCAAGAACTTCGGTACAAATGGCAACATCAAATGTTGCGGACGAGCTCAGGCGATGACTCCAATAAATGCACAATCGAGCGTATCTCCAAGACCCTCCATCAACCGGTCTGCGGCGTCTTCCCAAAGAGCCGAAGTCTGCCAGGTGCTTAGAACGGAAAAGTTAAGGCAGAAGCGGCTCAGGTATCGAGCCAACAAGAGGGCCAAGGCTTCGGCCAAATGGAGTCGTGTGAAGTTCTAAGTGCAGGGTTGCCCCGCGACGACGGCTGAGTCAAACGTAAGAATCAGCAATTCCTTCGAGCCTCTGAAGTGGGTTCAGAAAAACGCCATGACCGCCAGAATCAAGAAGACAGCGGTCCGAACAGTGCCACAAAGAGACGTGTCCCCGCCCCAACAGAAAAAGTACGACACTATCTCTTCAAGAGTCTATCAAGTGCTCTGTGCCGCACGAAAGCAGCGGGGCAAACCCAGAAAAGAAGCGCCAGCACCATTCAAGAGCCTGGTTAGGCCAGCCGCCTTCAATCGACTACCAGCTACCGAAGCAAGGGGGTCAAGACAGCGATCCGTGAAATCAGCCGCCAATGATAGAAAGACGGCCGGATATATTGTCCATACGGTATATATGGCGGGCGGGCGCCCTAGCGACAACCTTCGTAGCAAAAGTAAGGATGGGGCCACCGCATCCCAAGCCCAATCTAGCCTGAATGTGGTTGCCGCAACCCAAGAACAGCCGCCCCCGCTGGATGAAGAAAACCCTCTCGATGAGGATGATAGGCAGATAGACCCCTCGGTCCATGCAGAGTCAAGCTCGGACAGCGAGGACGAGCCGACTTTCCGCCCCAGGACTGCGGAGCAAGAGCTGCTTCAAGAGCTTCGAAAACAGCTCAGGAGCAAAGATAAAGAGATGGCCAAGCTCTATTCGAAGATTGATGACTTAACGAACGTGGTGATGCAGCTTACTGCTCAAATTGCTCGAGCGCCTCCCAATCAGACACAAACCGCTACTAATCAGCCGGGTGATGACAATCCGAGGCAGCCAATGCCTGTTCCTTTGGGACCAAGACTGGTCGAGCCACATGAAAGCCGGCCGCATTCCGCTTCTGGGGACGCCTTGGCCCCAGATAGCACCATCCCGCTAACACAGGATCGAATAATGGATTTGGTCACCAGCAAGGTTAAAACATTGGTGGCCGAAGCCGAAGCTCAGAAAGAAATTGGCAGTAGTGGGCGGCCATATCCCGCGCAGTATGATCTGATTGAGTTCCCAAGCGGCTACGTCATTCCTAAGTTCGGAAGATTTGATGGAACGGGGAATGCAAACCAGCACGTCGCCCACTTCAAAGCATCGTGCGGAAATACCGGGGGCAATGACGCGCTCCTTCTTCGTCAGTTTGTCAACAGCCTGACCGGCGTCGCCTTCGACTGGTATGCGAGTATACCGGACGGGTCCGTCATTACCTTTGCCCAAATGGAGTCCCTGTTTCGGCAAAGGTTCATGAGTGTCAGTGATAAAATCTCTATTGCCGACCTTGTGAGGACCAAGCCGGGGAAGAATGAAAGCAACACCGACTTAATCGCCCGATGGCGCAATCTCACAGTCAAGTGCGAACCGCCGCTGGAGCAGGACCAGTCCGTCAGCCTTCTCATTGGGAACCTCAGCAATTGGATGGTCCCATTCTTGTGTACAGCGGGCCTCAAGACATTTCAGGAGCTAACCAAGAAAGTCCAAATGCAGGAACGCTCGAAGCATGAGTCCCCGCCGGATTCTCAGAGAGAGAAAACTTGGAAAAGCAAGCGGGACGACAACCGTAGAAGTGGGAGCTCCAGCAATACCAATGTCTTCAATGCATCCGACAATGAAGAAAAGCGAAGGGCGGCCGAATCCAAAACTAACCGGTCTCGAAAGCCATTGCTGGGAGGAGATGGGCCTTCCCTAGAGGAGAAAAAGAACAAGGTTTACTCTTTCAGAAGGGACAAGGTCCGCAAGATATTTAAAGATGCCTTGAACAATGGCCTACAATTGCCGGAGTCGAAAAGACCCCAAGAAGAAAAAATGACCGACAATCCTCTGTATTGCCCGTACCACCGAGTAGTGAGCCATGCGATCGAAGATTGCTATATCTTCAAAGACTGGGTCGAGAAGCAGTACAAGGCTGGAGAGATCGAGCTGTCCAAAAGCGTGTTGGTGAACAATCAAGTTGCAACCGCCAACTTTATACAGACAGAAGTTGAAGCCTTCTGGGAGCAGACAGCTGAACCTGCTGCCCTGAAAAAAGAAACTGACTCATCGCGGCCTCCGTGGAGTACGCACATATCTAATAAGACGAAGAAGATGCTAAAGCTACTTCAGAAAGAGCCCAGGATGGAATGGGAAGGACAGAAGAAGCCTACCAGTCCAGCTGCCAATGCGGCTCCATCAGGCTCAAAATCCAAGAAGCTCAAGAAGAAGAAAAGTGCAGCTCGGCGCGAAAAAGAGTCTGCAGGGAGATCGACCATTCAAAAATATATCGATTCCCTCGAAGAATATGAACAAAAGGAAAGAACATTGATTCAATTGAAGGAGTTCTTCCCTGTACAAGCGGCTGAAATTCTGGAGGAGTTAGAAGAAGACTCCAATGAAGAGATCCCAGTAGTGACCTGCTACGCCATCCATCTTGGCAGCGACTCCGAGGATGATCTCTGTTTTCCGAAAGAGGACGAGGAGCTCACCATAAAGGCCAATCAAATCCAGCTCAGAAGCGGCAGGGCTCTACCGCAAAATCAGGGCAACGCCCCAAAAGGGAAGGAAAAACAAGTCGCTAATGAAGAAGATGGCAGAGAACCGGCCGATGAAAACATAAGTCCTTCCTCGGTGGACTATAATGTCTTGGCACATCTCCGGAAGCTTCCATCTCTCCTGAGCATCTACGACGCCTTGGTCCTATCTAAGGAGCTTAGAGACGTTCTCATTCACGCTCTACAAAACCCCGAGCGGTATCAGGCTCACTTTGCGGAAATTAATATGAAAGAAGCCCAGCACGCTTTGCGTGCCGCCGCAGTCACATTTAAGGATGAAGACTTTCTACTGGGAACGGCTGAGCATAATCGGCCGCTTTACGTGACCGGGTACAGCGACGGAGATCGAATTAATCGTATATTGATTGATCCGGGGTCCTCAGTGAACATCATGAACTTGCGAACTCTGAAGAGTTTGTCAATGGACGTCCGACACCTGTCAAGGGAAAGGATTGTCATTCAAGGCTTCAACAAAAATTGCCAGCAAGTTCTGGGGTCTATAGCTTTGTCAATCAAATTTGGGGATCTGCAAACTGAAGCAAAGATATACGTGATCGACGCCGACACATCTTATAAGATTCTCTTAGGGCGGCCGTGGCTCCACGATTACGGCATCATTCCGTCAACTCTCCATCAATGCATGAAGTATACTAAAAATGGCGAAGAAAGACGCATTGACGGAGACATCCAGCCGTTCGGTGTGCATGAAGTCTGATATGAAGATTCTCGGTACTTTACGAACCACCAAAATGCTAAGCCACAACGGACTGAGGATAGACCGGCCCCAAGACTCAAAAGCAAATCTACGCCGGCTATCACTTTCAAAAGCAAAAATACCCAAGTGCGCCCGCATTTCGGCAGCGACACTGATGAGTCCGACGCTGGAAGCCCGTCCTTCCGCAAAACTCGCCCTCATTTCGGCAGCGATACAGACGAATCTTTTACTGAAGGCCCATCTAGCAGCAAAGTCTGCCCTCATCTTGGCAGTGACACTGAAGAGTCAGAAGAAGAGGACCTGCCGTGCAATAGCTGTGCAGATTGGTCCCCCATGCAGCAAGCGAAACTACGAGAGACCTTCGAAGTCGCTGAAGGGTCCCTGGCCATCACAAGGGTGCCGGAACGGATGTGCAAAGAGCTCGACACATTGTCAGTCTCTACCGTGGACCAGCTGAAAACTTTCTACGTGCCCGGGAGGAAAAATGGACAGAAGGGCATCCTGTTTTATAGGTTAAACCCCGTTGTGCACCCGGACGACCTTTCTGTCGTGTGCCTTCCCTATGAGAGAGGCATAAGAGCCGTCCTCAATCCCAGATACTATGCGCCCGAGATGCGGGAATACTTTAAGAAGTGCGGATGCCGGTTATATCAAACGGAGTCCGAAGCAAAGTTTTACGAAGGGCTATGGTATCCGCCCCAGGTCCGAGCACTCATCGATGGACGAATTCCAGATAGACGGGGCATAGGCTACATTTAACCTGATTCCAAAGCGTGCTACATGATCCATGTTGGTGAGGCCAGCGAAAGATCGAATGATGATGACGAGATAGCCGAGCCAGAAGAAGCTCCTCGAGAGATCGAAGATGGCGGACAAGCAACCTTTGATGAGCTAACCGAGATTGACTTGGGAACGCCCGATAATCCAAGGCCGACCTACATCAGCTCACTCTTGTCGGAGGGAATGAAAGAGCAGATAATTACCCTGCTGCATGAGTTCGTCGACTGCTTCGCGTGGACGTACAAAGAAATGCCTGGCCTTTCCCCTGAGGTAGCCGTGCATAAGCTGGCTATATCTCCTGATGCTAAGCCAGTCAAACAAGCTCCTCGAAGAATGAGAAGGGAGTTGGAAGAAAAGGTCATCGAGGAAACCAAGAAGCTCATCGATGCCGGCTTCATCAGGGAAGAGAAATATGCAGACTGGATCGCATGCATAGTCCCAGTGAAGAAGAAAAATGGACAGATCCGAGTTTGTGTCGATTTCAGGGACCTCAACAAGACATGTCCTAAAGACGACTTCCCGCTACCGGTCATGGAAATGATGGTTGATGACACCTTAAATTACGAACTGTTCACCTTTATGGATGGCTCGTCTGGATATAATCAAATCAAGATGTCGCCTGAGGATGAGAAGCACACAGCATTTCGAACCCCGATCGGAATATATTGCTACAAGGTAATGCCATTCGGACTGAAGAACGCAGGTGCTACATATCAAAGGGCAATGACTAATATCTTCGATGACCTAATCCATAAAGTCGTCGAATGCTATGTTGATGATCTGGTCATCAAGACTAAAGCCAAGGCCGATCATATCCAAGATCTCAGGACCGTTCTCACCAGACTGAGGGAATACGATCTGAAGATGAATCCTCTGAAGTGCGCTTTTGGCGTGTCATCGGGAAAATTCCTGGGCTTCATAGTCCGACATCGAGGGATCGAAGTTGACCCATCAAAGATAAAGGCCATCATGGAGATGCCCCCTCCGAAGAGTCTGACACAGCTAAGATCTTTTCAAGGCAAGCTTGCTTATATACGGAGGTTTATCTCAAATTTATCGGGGAGATGTAGGCCCTTCTCAAAGCTCATGAAGAAAGGAGCTCCTTTTATCTGGGATGCCGAATGTCAAGTAGCGTTCGAAAGCATCAAACAATACTTATTGCACCCTCTAGTGCTGGCCGCTCCCATTCCAAATAAACCGCTGATTCCCTACACTGCCGCGCTGGAAGAGTCACTCGGTGCTCTCCTTGCCCAGAATAACGAGGAGGGAAAAGAAAATGCCCTCTACTACCTCAGTCGAACTCTAGTCGGGGCGGAACACAACTACTCCCCAATCGAAAAGCAATGCCTGGCTCTAATATTTGCTGTGAAGAAGCTGAGGCACTATTTGCTCGCTCATCGGGTTATGCTGATCACCAAGGTCGACCCGCTCAAACACTTGATGACCAAAGCGAGCCTAGCCGGCAGAATGGCAAGATGGGCTGTTATGCTACTTGAGCTTGACATAGTTTACACTCCTCAGAAAGCAGTAAAAGGGCAAGCTCTTGCAGACTTTCTCGCTGCTCATCCCATACCAGAAGGGTCGTCGCTAAATTGTGAGTTACCCGATGAACAAGTGCTGCACCTCGAGGAAGATGAGCCATGTTGGGAGCTCTACTTTGATGGAGCCTCGTCAATAAGGACCTCCAGTAAATCAAGCGTCCCGGAGGTAAAAGCAGGGATAGGGTTGGTGTTCATCACGCCATCAATGGGAACCTTACGGCGTTCTTTTGCTCTCACCGAGCCTCGCACAAACAATGAGGCCGAGTATGAAGCTCTGATAGCTGGTTTGGAGCTTGCCATAGAAATGGAAATCCGTCAGCTACGAGTTTACGGTGACTCCCAGCTTGTCGTCAACCAAGTAAGCGTCGACTATAAGATATACAAACCCGAGTTAGCTCGGTACAGAGGTCGAGTGGTGGAACTCATGAAACGGTTCACTCATATTGAACTAACGAGAGTCCCTAGAGCGTTGAACGGAAAGGCTGATGTACTCGCTCGCTTGGCCAAGGAGCTGGCTGATCCTGACATGAACGAAATTCTGATCACGGTCAGGAGCCGGCAAATTCTACCCCCAGTCTCTCTACGAGAAGAGGAAAGCGCGGAACAGAAGAGCAGTCCTGCGGAAGAAGCTTCGATCATCCAAGACGAGCCCGATTGGAGAGAACCCTTCATAGAGTACCTCCGATACGACAAGCTGCCCGAAGAAAAATCTGCGAGGATTCAGCTGAAGAAAAGAGCTCTCCGATACGTGTTTGTAAATGACACGTTATACCGCAGGTCATATGACCAACTCTGGCTCAGGTGTCTGTCATTGGCCGAAGCCCAAAAGGTCATGAAAGATGTCCACTCGGGCGTTTGCGGTGCTCACCAATCTGGCCCCAAGATGCGACTTCAAATCAAACGGCTTGGGTATTACTGGCCCACCATGATACGGGATTGCGGAGAGCATGCAAAGAAATGTTACATCTGCCAAATTCACGGAGATTTTATTCACAAGCATCCCAACCCATTGCATCCTACAGTGGCGTCGTGGCCCTTCGAAGTTTGGGGCACCGACATTGTTGGCCCAATTGATCCTCCGTCATCTAAAGGCCACCGGTTCATACTGGCCGCGACAGACTACTTCTCCAGGTGGGCTGAAGCTATCCCGCTAAAAGAAGTCAAGACAAAAGATATTCTGACATTCTTCCAGCATAATATTCTATACCGTTTCGGTACACCAAGAAGAATCATTTCTGACAACGGGCCTTCTTTCAAGAGCTTCAATGTCTCAAGGTTCGCTACTCAGCACAAGATAGACTGGAGATATTCCTCCATCTATAATCCAAGAGCCAATGGGCTAGCCGAAGCCTTCAATAAGACTCTATGCAAGCTCCTGAGGAAAAATGCTTCAGCCAACAAGAGAGACTGGAATCTCAAGCTTCACGAGGCATTGTGGGCATATCGTACCACGCACCGTACTCCAACTCAGTCCACTCCATACTCATTGCTCTTCGGAGTGGAGGCAGTCCTCCCCCTCGAAGTCGAAGTTCCAAGCTTAAGAATGGCCGTTCAGCATGAGTTGACGGAGGAGGAAAACGTGCTCCTTCTACTTGAAGAACTCGATGCCCTCGAAGAAAAGAGGCTCGCGGTGCAGCAAAATCTGGAGCTATACCGAGCCCAAATGTCACGGGCCTATGACAAGATAACCCGTCTCCGCGCTTTCAAGAAAGGTGAATTGGTGCTGGTCCTCAAAAGACCGATCATCCCCAATCGACATGCCAAGGGAAAATTCGAACCAAACTGGGAAGGACCATACGTCATCGAGAAAGTGTTCAACGGAGGATCCTACCAACTAATAAGTGCCGAGGGAGAAAGGCCCATGCCACCCATCAATGGCCGATATCTCAAGAAATACTACACGTGAATGCTCCAAGTCGCAGGCGAATTGAGCACATCAGCCCTACGGTCTGGATCATACATCCTGCAAAACCGTATACAATCCACGGGCGTAAATGACCCTTATTTCTCCCAAATCCTGCCGGTGAGACTACTTTTAAAAGTCCCACCAGCGGCAAAAAAAAGAGAAAAGAAAAAAAAAAGAGAAGAAGAAATAAACGGTATGTCCACAAGCAAAACGGGCACGGATGAAAACCCGAAAGGGCTCCGTGAGTAAAAACAGCAGGACTACCGACGAGTTTGTGGAAACCCGAAAGGGCGCAAACTCGTGAAAAGAGATGAATACACTCGCAAAGTCCTCTCGACCTTGTGAGGAGAAAACCCCTGCGTGAGATCCTTACGACTCACAAAGGAGCAACACACTTAGGAATCCTCACGATTCCTAAGGAGAAAATACACCTGCGGGATCCTTACGACTCGTAGGGAGAAAATGCTTTTATGGGACCCTCACGGCCCATAAAATTGAAAAGCCTTAGGTGGTAGGGACCCAAACCTATCTCCTAAGCCATTGTTCCCCAACGGGCAACGGCAAATGATGAGTCGCTCCTGGCATTTCGCTTCAGTGTTAGCGGTGCTGATGCCGACCAAAAACCCAAATCCCAAGTCCTCCCAAGGCAAATGATGAGTTGCTCCTGGCATTATTCCAGTGCAGCAATACTGATGCCAAACAAGATCCAAATTCCAAGTCCCCAAACGGCGAATGATGAGTCGCTCCTGGTATCATATTCCAGTGTAGCGATGCAGACGCCAACCAAATTCCAAATCCCATACCCCAAACGGCGAATGATGAGTCGCTCCTGGTATCATATTCCAGTGTAGCGATGCAGACGCCAACCAAATTCCAAATCCCATACCCCAACGGCGAATGATGAGTCGCTCCTGGTACCACATTCCAGTGCAGCGATGCAGACGCCAACAAATCCCTGAAATCTTTCCGGCCCTACGGTCTGGATCATACATCCTGCAAAACCGTATACAATCCACGGGCGTAAAACAATCCCAATCTCTCCCAAATCCTCTCGGGGCAAATGATGAGTTGCTCCTGGCATTATTCCAGTGCAGCAATGCAGATGCCAAACAAAAACCAAAATCCCAGAATCCTCTCAATGACAGATGATAATTCGCTCCTGGTACCATATTCCAGTATAGAGATGCTGATGTCAACCCAAATCAAAATCAACAAGTCAACTTCCACTCCGACACCGCAGAAAGCGGAGCGAGTCAGAATCCAATCTCGACACCGCAAGAGGCGGAGCAAGTCAAGTCTACCCCTGACACTGCAAGAAGCAGAGCAAGTCAAATCAAGCATCGACCGTCCACGTCGCTAAAAGGGCAGCATCGACCGTCCACGTCGCTAAAAGGGAAGAAACGACCGTCCAAGTCGCAAAAAGGGCAGTACCGACCATCCACGTCGCTAAAATGGCAGCATCGACCGTCCACGTCGCTAAAAGGGCAGCACCGACCGTCCACGTCGCTAAAAGGGAAGCAACGACCGTCCAAGTCGCAAAAAGGGCAGCACCGACCTTCCACGTCGCTAAAATGGCAGCATCGACCGTCCAAGTCGCTAAAATGGTAGCACCGACCATCCAAGTCGCAAAAAAGGCAGCATCGACCGTCCACGTCGCAAAAATGGCAGCACCGACCGTCCATGTCGCAAAAAGGGCAGAACCGACCGTCCAAGTCGCTAAAAGGGCAGCACCGACCGTCCAACTCGCTAAAAGGGCAGCACCGACCGTCCACGTCGCTAAAAGGGCAGCATCGACCGTCCAAGTCGCAAAAAGGGCAGCACCGACCGTCCAAGTCGCTAAAAGGGCAGCACCGACCGTCCAAGTCGCAAAAAGGGCAGCGCAAGATTCCTACAAAGCGGGAACCAGATAACTCCAGGCCAGGGAAAACGTCTATCACGGACACTCCGTCTCGGAGACATATCAAGCAACGACCGTCCATGTCGTAAAAAGGGCAGTGCCAGCTTCCCAAAAAAGCGGGAACCAAATCAAGTCGCCTCCACGTGAAAGAAGATCCATCAATTTCATGCACACGACCCACATATGTGGTGTGCATTTATTGATGGGGGGCAATTTGTTGGGGTAAAAATTTACACCCCGGTTGACCAAGTCAAAATCAAAGTCAACCCCAAGCCAAGTGGGCCCAAGCCCAGATCCAGTGGGCCCATGCCCGGGTCGAGCCCGAACATGAAGCGGACGGCCTCCCCCCATGCCAAGATAAAAATTTTGTAATAAATAATTTTGTTGTATTTCTTTTATTTTTATTTTTGGATAAATGTAAGAAAAAATAGGCATAAAGCCAAATTTTTGTAAAGCCCATGGCTTATGTACAAAAAGAAATGGCACATGAGCCATGGGATAGGCAAAATGCCATTTTGTGAAGCCCAAGGGGCTATGTGTAAAGTGTATAGCCTATAAAGGCAAGGATAATGAAATATCCCAACAACTTTTCTCTCTCCAAAAAAAAAGTTTGAGATCTGAGATTTTTCTTTCTCCTTCAAGGTTCCAAAACCTTCTTCTTTCTTTTGAATTAAATCAAGAGTTTTACTCTTCCTTTTTCAAAACTAAATAGTTTTCCACCACAAAACCCATTAAGGGGAACTCAGATCTACCGTCAGATCTCAAAAAGAGAAGATTTTTAAATCTCGCATCTCTTTATCTCCAAGATCCGGCCAGCAAAGGAAGAAGAAGGACCCATTTCCTTAACCCAAAGCATATTAGGAGTTTAACTCCACCCTATTTTCTCTTTAGAGAATTTCCGGGGCTAAAAACCCCCCATTTTCCTTGCTGGTGCGCTAGCGCTCGAGCGAAAAGCGCCCACGTGCCGACACGTGGCGCGCTTGCGCTCCAGCGCACTGCGCTCGAGCGCAAAACGCCCGCGTGCCGACACGTGGCGCGCTCTACGCTCGAGCGCAAAGCGCCCGCGTGCCGACACGTGGCGCGCTTGCGCTTTGCGCTCGAGCGCAAAGCGCCCGCGTGCCGACACGTGGCGCGTTGCGCTCCAGCGCTCTGCGCTCGAGCGCAAAGCGCCCTCGTGCCGACACGTGGCGCGTTGCGCTCCAGCGCTCTGCGCTCGAGCGCAAAGCGCCCACGTGCCGACACGTGGCGCGTTGCGCTTTGCGCTCTGCGCTCGAGCGCAAAGCGCCCACGTGCCGACACGTGGCGTGCTTGCGCTCCAGCGCTCTGCGCTCGAGCGCAAAGCGCCCACGTGCTGACACGTGGCGCGCTTACGCTCAAGCGCCCAGGCGCTGGCCCCACGCATCCTTTGGATGTCTTTTTCCCCCTTTTTATATATATACATATGTATAAAAATGTACACATACACATACTCCACGACACTGTCCCTGCTAGAAAAAATTTCTAACGGGGCGCTGCCCCGCACCCCGCAAGGGGGCTGCTAGCCCCCTTGACCCCCAGCCCGCTATCCGGGTAGCGGGACCCCCGTAAAAACTCTGCGTGGCTCCCGATATATTCAAACCCCCCTCCAAAATAACACACGTACACTGCACATTGAGTTCGCATGACCAGTTTGACCCGTCATCGGAGGTTCCCTCGCCCCAAAGGCGGGGGGTAATTAACGGTAGCTTAGTTCGCGGCTGCCGGAGATTCGGATCCCCACAATCATTAAACCCCGGCCTACCCTAGGCAGGGGGAATCTGTAGTACGCCTGACAAGCGCGCGCGTATTCTCATCTCAATGGGGTGACGAAAAACACCCTACATGTACAAGCACATCTTTTAACGCAGCCACCCTTTCTTCAGATAGCAGCTCGCTGACGAATGTCGGTCGCGGGTCGTTCGCCGTCCCCAACTCAATTTTCTTGAGGTTATCTGCAGTGGTATATATTCCATCTTCCAGCTCTTTTGGTGCTGGTGGGAATTCTGAGATCACCTCATCGTTGTTGTTTTCGAAGCACCAGGGAAGGTTGTCCATATTATCGGGCTCTTCTTTTGATATTGTTATCATATGACAAGTACGAACTCGCTTCGGAGACCGATGTGGGTCTGGCTCTGCTTTCGTGGCTTTGGGTTCGTGCTTCTGTGACGGCGTTACCCTCCAACTGTCAGATAGAGCGAACTTTCCGAGCTGATATTGATCTTCAACCCAGTTCTTGAAGGTGAAGCAGTCTTTGAGAGGATGCCCTATTGCTCGGTGATAAGAGCAATAGTTCGGGTGTGAGATTTCGCCTGCCTGATCGGGGTGCTTGGACTCCGGCAGTGTGAGCATCTGATGTTTTATAGCGAGGTCAAGTATCCTCTTTGTCTTGTCCCGAGGAAAAGAGTATGCTCGACTCATCTTCTTTACAAGGGACAAATCTGAACCGCTCGATTCCAGCTTGCGTGGCTTCTTAGTCCCGCTTTGTTGCTGTTGAGAGCCTTTTTCGCGTTTCGACTTGTTTCTGCCTCTGCGTCGAGACTTTTTTATAATAGGTTGACAGGGAGCGGCATTTTCATCTTTCACGGCCTGTTGGAGGAGGTGTTGCGTTTTGGCTTTCTCGTAGATGGCCATTTCGCGGTTATGGTCGTCTCGGACTTTTTGACCAGCTTCCCTTATAAGCCTGTTCATTTGTTCTTCGAACGACGGACTGGGCACTTTTGCATCAGGAACTTTTACTGGTTCAGGATTAGCGTCCTCCCATTGAGCATCCACTTCTTCATTGAAGTCATATACGACGTAACAGTCACGGAGTAGCTCTCGTTTCTTGGACCGAATGTATCCAAGCCCGATTGTTTCCATCCTCCCACTAGGCAACTTGTGCCGAGTTCCGGGAACGTTCCAGACCCTGTCATAGAACTTAGCTTTTCGAGTGGTCTGTTTGAAGGATATCCCCTGGCGCTTCAACAGCCTCTTCAAGCCTTCTGTATAATATCTGGGCAGATGGATGGGCTGAAGCCTGTCAAGCGTAGGATCCGCACCGTGCCAGGTTTCTTTCTCCACTTTGTTTTCTTCAGAGCGGTAGAATAGAATTGCCTTTTCGCCTTCTCGCCTGGGAGGGACATAGAATGTCCGCAGCTCCTCTACATTGTAGGTATCGAGCGTATCCAGTTCTTTATGATGTTTAAGCGGCACCATGGCGACTTGTAGACTTTGCTCTTTGTCAGCGGATGTTTGTATTGAAGGCCGAGCAGGGAATATAGCATGGACCTCATCTTCCGAGTCACTACCAAAGATCAACATAGGAGCGGATGGTCCTGGCTTGTTGTATTAGGGCGGACCCGAATAAACTATCTCCTCTTCCTCCTCGGTATCACTGCCGAAGACAGGGATTGTGGCGTTAGCTTTGTTCTCCGGCTTGTGACACCTTTCTGTGTCCTCGAAATCCGGTAAGAAGTATTTGGCATCTTCATATTTGCGGACTTCGTTCACGGAAAACGGATTCAGTTCTCCCGTCACGGTATACTCGAGACCATCCCTAAAATATTTCATACACTGATGCTGTGTAGAAGGGATGATGTTGTACTCGTGTAACCATGGTCGGCCGAGCAGAGCGTTATAGCACGTCATGGCGTCTATGACGTGGAACTTAATGTCCGTGACGAGTAGCCCAAAGCGTAGCGTCAGTATCACAGACCCAAGAGTTCTCGATGATTGGGAGTCGAACCCGGAGATGGTGATCTTGTCCCGAACAAGGTGCTGGACGCTCATGCAGATTTCCTTTAACACCTGCACATTGAGGAGATTAACGGAGGATCCATTGTCGACCAGGATTTTGCCTATCTTTATATCATGGCAGTATCCTGAGACATAGAGGGGGCGATTGTGTTCGCACGTCCCAAGGAGAAGGTCCTCGTCACCAAAAGTGACATCGGCCGTGTGCACTTCTTCCAACTCATCCTTCATCTTTTCCTCGGCAAGGAAAGCTTGGAATTGCTCCGGCTCCTGTAGTGCCTTGATTAATGAATCTCTTGCCCCTTTTGATAGTAAAAGGGCGTCAAGAATGCTGAGCTGCGAGGGTAGCTTCCTTAGATGCGCTAGAACGTTGTAATCCACCTTATTTTTCTTCGGCGGGTCCTTGGCGATCAGCTCTTCCACGACTTGGTCGTCTAGGTCAATATCCTCAGAGACCTTCTCTTTCCCTTTATCTTTCTTGTTTGAGGGTCCGAGATTCTTTTCGGGTAACGTCCAATTACACAGCCGGATATTTTCGCAGACCTTCGGCTCTTCTTCTTTTCCTGAGGTGGACTCTTTAAAGAGGGGACTAAGAGCCAGCTCCTCGTTAGAATCGCTCCCGAATGTGAGCACTTGCAATCCCCCAGTGTTAACCATGCGACAATTGCTGGTAGTTCTGTTAAGCCCCTCGGTCATACCGTTCTGCTCCCGGCGAGTCTTGCGCTTTTCCCGCTTAAAATGCTGTTGGTGAGCAACATATCCCTGCCACCATCTATTGAAAGCTTTGCACTCTTCGGTGGGGTGCGAAATCTTCCAATGATATAAGCAGTTGGAGGGGTGCATTTCCGCTTCACCAGTAATGCTTTCTTCAGAGGATGGTAGCTTTATACCCATTGATATGGCCTTAGCAAACCTTTTCCTCGTCTTGAATTTTTTTTTATCTGCGGTGGACGTACTTTGCTCCAGCGAGAGTATCCCAACTCTTTCGTCAAGTCGCTGGCGTTTGGCCCTTTCAAATATGACCGCCTCGCGTTCCCGATCAGCTTTGCTTTTCAACAGAGCTTCGTTGAGGAATGCGTCAATTGTTTCATCCGATGGCCCTGAAATTTCCGGTTTAGGGTCTGCCCCCAGCTTCTCAGCACAAGGAGTTTCCTCATCGTCAGTAAACGAATGGGAGATCATATGACAGCTTGCCACGTATTCCTCGGATTCATCCGATGAGCTGTCTTCCTCATCTTCCCCTTGAAAGACGTGGTTGAGGAACTCTTGGAGTGTGATGGGAGTCCGCGCTTTCTGGTTGTATTCCTCCAGCGCGTCAATTTGCTTTTGTAAGTCCGTGCGCTTGTCGCCAGGCTTCACGGGCTTTTTGGATTTCTTTTTCTTCTTCTTTGAAGATTTTGACGGCTGGTTATGAGTGCTTGGGCCATCACCATCGGTCTTTGGAGTTGGACGCGGCTTCAACATCCCTTCAATGATCTGAGGTTCCAACGGGTTCTTCCACCTGATCGCTGGGCATGTTTGAAGATCATTTAGAATCCTCTTTGTTTTGGCCGATAGCACAACCTCCCATGGGGCTTCTTCAACGAGGGAGCATGTTTCCCCCGACGTATTCACCCTTTTAGGGGTGTGAGGCTGCGGCGGATTCACCTTCCATCTGTCGGATAACGCGAACTTGCCCTGTTGGTACTGGTCCTCAATCCAATTTTTGAAGACATAGCAATCCTCGATCGGATGACCCAGTACTTGGTGATAGGGACAGTAGTTGGGATCATTGACATCATTTGGCTGCGACGAACGTCTTGGATCCGGCAGATTTATGAGTCGGTTGCGCAATGCTAGCTCAAACAGTCTTCTCGTTTTATTTCGGGGAAACGAGTAAGGACGTCCTAGCCTCTCCTCAAGGGGCGTGTGTGGACGCATATTATTTTGACGGACAACCGGTTTCAAGTTGCTCGGCTGTTGTTGAGCATTGGCGACAACGATCGCTTTTCCCTTCCCCTTCTCGTTTCGAGAGTCCGGCTTTGGAGGGGGCGGTCTATGGCTCATCTGATCCATTTGAGCTAGCTTGTCGATCAGGGCCTGGAAGGTAGTTGGCTTGAAGAACATCATGAATTGCGAGATGGTCGCCTGCGGATCGAGGGTTCCCACAAACATGCCTACTGCCGGAGCCTCTTCAATGCGTTGTTTGCATTTTGACCATAAGTTCCGCCACCGTATCACATACTGAACCCATGTTTCGCCTGGCTTCACCCTAGCATTAATCAATGCCGTTATCGGGGTGCGTTCGCTGGCGCTTGCGAATCGCTGGGTAAACAGCAGCTCCATCTCTGCAAATATCTTGATAGAGTCATTTGGGAGCTCGGAGTACCACTCGAATGCTGTATCCGATAAGCTACTGACGAACTGGCGGAGCAACAGTTTATCATCACCGTCGGTATTGCCGCAAAACGCCCTGAACTGGGCAACTTGCTGGTGGGGATTGCTTGTCCCCTTATAAACATGGAATTTCGGTATTGTATAGCCCGACGGGTACTTGATATGGTCACCCCGTTTTTATGACCTGACCGGCTGCCTCGGTTGCCTGATGAACACGTATCTGCTGAGCTATATATTCGACCAAGTCAGCTTTGGAGATTATCTCATCCTTGGCTGTTGACAGAGCCGGTGGAGGATTTGACGTTTCTCCCCTGTCGTTTTCAAGGACGATAGGAGGATCTTCAGCAGGAGGATCTTGTTGGATCATCATTCCCACTATGTCCTGGAACAGGAGGGCCATTCGCTTTATATTGGCTGCTTGTTCTGCTGCCTCTTTGTCCTTCTTCTCCAATATCCTGCGAAGGAATTCAGCGTCAGTTTCTTGCTCCTGGCGTTGATCAGATGACGCTTCGGGGCTTTCTTTCGGCCCAGTGAGTGTGGCCATCACGTTCATTATTTCCTGGAGCTTCTGCTGTTGCTCCTGAGCTTTGGTCACTGACCGTGTAAGCGGTCTATGACCTGTAGATGCACGGCTGTCCTCCTTCCCCGACGCCATGTATACAGTATGGACGACGATGCCCCCGGACTTAGGGCGTTTAGGTTCACTGCCCTTGAAATTTGCCGCAGGTGTGGGAATTTTCTCCGGCCTCCTTCTCTTGTGGGCCGTTGAAGTTGAGGGGGCCGTTGCAGTGGGCATCCTGGCAGTTGTCTCCTTTGTTGTTTGACAGGACGGTTCTTTTCTTCCTGCACTTTCGCCCTCTTCTGCCGACAAGAATGATCTTGGTCGATTACGGACTCTTGAACCTTCCGCCAGACCTTATAAATTTTGGAGGACAGCCGTTGAGGGGGCTGCTCCAGTTTTGTTTCTGTAACCCTCTCCGCAGGTGGAGGAGATCTCTTTAGCGTAGCAGTCGGAGAGTTCTTACGTACCCTCCTCAGTGGTTCAAAGCTGTTCCTAGTTGGAATAGCAGCATTAACTTCCACCACTGGAGCAGGTGGAGTTAGCCCTGAGGGGGAGTTGCCCCCAGCCTTCCGTACTCGGCGCCAGTGGTGGCGTCGAGCGTGACGAGCTGTTGGGACTGGCTCGGCGATAGGGACGATTTCGTTTTGCCCCCTGTCCGGATGAGGCGCCGCTAGTGCTAGCCTCTTAAAGACTGATGTTGTCTTTTGAGTGGCGATGTTCAATCTGTCAAAGACATACCCTCGAGTAGGAGAAGGAGTCGGAATGGTCAGCCTTGAAAAGACCAACTCTTTAACAGGAGAAGCCGCCTTGACGACTTCAGGTGCAGAGGTGGCTATCTTCCTCGGGACGGCCACTTCAGGGTTCATGGGCTTCTTGGCGGGCCCATCGGAGTTCTGTTTCAGCCTGGTAAAGACAAAGGCTGCCGGCTTGATATTGGATGACCAGTTGAAAGAGGCCGTTGTAGCAGTGAGCCGATCGAAGACTGACTTCTTGTGCGCTTCCAGTGGGGGCACTGGAATGGTGAAGCTTGCAGGCGGGAGCATGGTCCCGAAAAACACACCGGTGGTGGCCTGGGTCACTTGTTCCACCGGCATAGCAAGGATGGAGGCCGCTTGAGGCCCATAGGCTATACCTCCAGGTGAGGCGGAGCGTCGGTTGCATTGGCATTTGGAGCAGCTCGAGCAGTTGGATGCCATTGATGCTTGATTTCTGCACCAGGCAAAAGATCAAATCTTAGTAACTTGAAACCCAAAGGCAACCATTAACAAACCGTGATTCGTTCGCGAAGACGACACACGAAGTGTGGAGTGGAAAGAGGAAAAGGTCCCACCGGACGTGCCAGAATCTGTTCCCCTCCGAAAGACGGCGACGACGTGGGGACGTCTTGCCTGAGATTCGGGGAAGATGCTAATTGGTTTTATCTATCTACCTCTCTGAAGATGCCAAGTTGATTTATGGCACCGTGTATCGGAGGTTTAGACGGATGCGGCCGACGTAGCAGACTTCGTCAGATTCCCCCTCGCTTGAGGGGTTTTTGATTGTGGGGACGCTCTTTCCTGCAAGCGCAAGCCCCTACAGTTAATTACGCTACCGCATCGCGGTAACAACTTTCTCCTTCTCTAGAAATTTCACTTCGTGTCGTGTGTGTGTTTGTTTGTTTGTGGATGCCCGTGGATTGTATACGGAGACTAAGTGATGCAGTCACCCATAGGACGTGGATTAGTCCAAATCCGTATTTACTTAGATTTGGGTTTGGTGTTTTTGTTTAAGGATACGTTAGCCATATTGAGGCTAAGATCAACTTAAACGTTCGTTAAGGATACGTTAGTCCTATTTGAGACTAAGATCAACTTAATGGAAGAGCATTTAGGGGTTCTATTGTTCTAGTTTAGGGACGTAGTGGTCCATTTAATATATGGCCGTCGGGACCCATCACTTCTCTGACGACGTTGAAGGATTACAACAACAGGTGTCAGAGGAGTTCGGAGATGTACCCTTGAACCAAAGTTGATTAGGGAATATGTAGTCCGATTGAATGTTTAAGGATACGTTAGCCATGTTTGAGGCTAGGATCAACTTAAACGGGATCGTTTTGATCCGACAAAAAGAGCATTTGGGGGCTCTGTTGTTCCAGTTTAGGGACGTAGTAGTCCATAGGTAGTTTAGGGACATTGCGGTCCATTACTAGTTTAGGGACATGGTGGTCCGTTGCCAGTTTAGGGACATGGGGGTCCATCGTTCTCGTTTTAGGGACGAATATTAGTTTAAGGACGCATAAGTCTATGGGTTTAAGGACCCCACAGTCCGTATGGTTGTGTTTAAGGACGCATTAGTCCATTAGTTTAAGGACGCATAAGTCCATGGGTTTAAGGACCCCACAGTCCGTATGGGTGTGTTTAAGGACGCATTAGTCCATTAGTTTAAGGACGTTTCGGTCCATGGGTTTAAGGACCCCACAGCCCGTATAGATATGTGGTTGTCGGGACCCGTCACCTCTCTGACATCGTTGAAGGATTACAACGATAGGTGTCAGAGGAGTTCGGAGATGTACCCTTGAACCGGATGTAAATTGATTTAAGAGAGCAGTCTTGCCCAGTCAATTTAATTTGAGGACTTACGGCCATGATTGAGCTAAGTCCAGTTGAAGATGTTCATCATTTTTATTTGTCTTTGGCCTATTAGGCCTATGCTAGGGCTTTGCCCCTGTTTAATAATGCATTGCATTTTATTTTGGCCTGTAAGGCCTATCTGATTTGGGCTCTGTCCCTTTATTTTTATAATGTAGAGCATTTGTTTTGGTCTGACAGACCTTTGTTTGGGCTCTGCCCTTTTTAGAATAATGCATTGCATTTTATTATGCCTGTTAGACCCTTTTTAATTGGGCTCAGCCCTTCTTTAAATAATGCAGAGCATTGATTACACTGACAGAGTGCCACGTGGCCTGTCAGGCGCTCTGCGCCAATTAATGAGCGCAAGCGCATGTGGAGGTGACACGTGTCACGCTCTGGTGAGTGCAAGCACAGTTAGCGCAGTGCGCTGTGCTGTTGCGCTGCTGACACGTGGCGCGCTCTGGTGAGTTGCGCCAATTTCAGAGAGCAATGCTCTATTTTAAAAGCGCATAGCGCAAGTGGTTCTGGAGCTGACACGTGGCGCTCTCTGGTGGCTTGCGCCAACCCAAGAGCGAAACAGTGCAGATTTACAAGTGCAAGGCACTGTTTTAATATCTTGATCCAATTTTGGATTCAAGAAAATAATCTTTTAAGATTCCATAACCAATGGTTCATAAAAAAAGAAATGCCTTTATTATTATTATCTTTTTTTATTGAAGATCTTTGATCTTGTTCTTAGATCATTGATCTTTTTTTTAGAAGAAATTCTTCTTTATTCAAAGGTTTTTACCTTTCTTTGTTTTTCTGAGCTCTTCTCAAAATTTTAGAGGAGTTCTCTATCTTTTTCTCTGTTTTCTCTGTGTTTCTGTGTTTTTTTCTCTGTTTTAGACTTGGGGTCTAGGGGCCTTTATATAGTGCCAATTAGTTTGCTAAATTAGTTAAAGAGATCTTTCTCTGAGTGATTTAGGGACTTTTCCCTACCGTTGGATCTTTGATCCAAGGGCTTCTGTTTTACAGAAGACAATCTTCTTGTTTTAACAAGATCAGAAAGATCTTACTGGAATTTTAATTCTGTTTGGCGCAAACGCACCTGCGCTTGACACGTGTCGCGCAGCGCAGAGCGCAGCGCAACTGCACTGACACGTGTCGCGCAGCGCAGAGCGCAAGTCAGCTGAAGCATTGCTTCCTTTATATAGCCTTGCTCTGATTGAGTGCGCTGCCTTGAGCGCTGCGCTCCCTGCGCTGGCGTGTCTGATTTTGACCCATGGCGCTCTGCGCGCAGCGCAGGGGATCTGAAGCGTGCTTCATTCATTTTAACTTTAATTTTCATTTTAATTTCAAAGCAGAGCTTTGCTCTTATTGGGGAAAACAGAAGCGTTGCTTCATTTCCCGCCTTGGAATTTGAACAGAGCTTTGCTCTGATTTGGGTAAACAGCCCCCGCCTCACGGCCCCGGGGGGAGGGACCGGCCCCTGCCCCCCGAGGGGACTCAGACACAGCTAAAGGAGCCCTAGCATCTACTCCTACAACGTCTACTGATTCTACAGAAGAGGAAGATATCTAACCTTGGAAAAGAAATTCTTTAGGGGCTGAAGCGAAAGGGGGGAGACGAGCGCCGAGCAGCTGGGGCCTGAAAGAGAAAAATATGAAGAGTAAGGGCCCTAGGGCGGGCCCCGCTCAAATTTATCGCCGTATACGGCCTCATCCAACGACACCCATCGTCTCCCGCCGAAACGACCCTCGCGCCCAGCGGCTCCGATCGTTCCACGTGGCAGCCCAGCGTTGGGCCGTGTCCCTTCAAGTGTCGCAGGCCTGCGCGCGTCGCGTCAGCTAATTGACGCTCGACACGTGGACTGTCGCTTCGACTGCAGAACGCACGAACTGGCGCACCTTCTTTAAATGCAAAGATCTTGTCTTGATTCGCTGGCGGAAAAAACAGCCGATGACCCGATGACTCGTCCCGACGAAACCCTAGAAGGGATCTCGCCTCGGGAGGCCCGGCAGTCCACTCCTGACCCGACCACTATCTGGTCGGGACAAGAGTGGGGGGCTAATGATAATACTCGATATCGGCCACCTCCAAGATCATGACACATGGCGTGTGACGTGTCCCAGAACTCAGAAGAAAGGGCCCGCAGGGGGCCGACCAGGCCACCCTGTACCCGACCTGCAAACACAAAGCTGGCTCACCTCAGAGCCCCCTGCAAGTTGACCTCCTCAGCCCTTTAGCTCGCCCCGATCTGCCGAGGACCAAGACTCCTCGGCCACCTCGCTCGTCCCAGAGCTCCCGGCCGAGGTCGTCCCCCTCGACCCTCCGACCAAGGTCACCGCTCACAGGCGTAATCGCCGCTCCGTGAATCTCGCCATGCACGGATTCTACGCCAACACCATCCCACGTTCCACGCCATCACGATCCCCATTAATGGGCGATCCGCTTTCTACGCGGGTGTGACGTCGGGGGGCGTAACTGCCGGCGAGATTCTCGCGCATGCTGCTGCGTACCGCCACCACTATATAAACCCCCATCACAGAGGGGTCAAGTAAGCCATTTTTTTTTACACTTACGCTATTACTCTGCTCGTATCTTGTCACTGACTTGAGCGTCTGAGGGTCCTCGGTGGTACAAAACCACCTCGGGACTTCTTTGCAGGTACACGGCGGCAGTCTCCTCATCCCACTTTGTCCTCTCAAAATCCATTGAGACCCACACGCAACGAAGGACAATCAACCCAATTCACCTCGAGATTAACGGAAGACAACATCTGACGGAGGCCCGAAAAGGAGCCCCATCAAGATCCGAAGCCAAAGATCCAGCAACCAAGGCAGCATCAACTGGTTCACCCAATTTTGAAACAAGCAGGCATGTAGAAGCAATCATCACATAGTTCTCTAGAATCAAGCCATCACCTGGGAAAAAAGAAGAAAAAATGTTTGATTCGAAAACTATATACAAGATTGAAACTTGCTACAATATTACAACAGACTAGCTCAATTTTATTTTTTATAATTAATTGACTTGTAATCCAGGAAAAATCTCAAGCAGATAAAGTTAAGACTCAAACTAGAAAACATTTTCAATTTGGTATCACAAAATGATTTTGCGGCTACTCATAATAATGTCCAGCATCATTTAATCCAAAATCTTTAAGTTATTAGGTTTTGGGCATCAAATATTTATGAGACACATTTAGGGTAATTGGGTGCACAAAACCCCTTGCTGTTACCCTGCATATCCCTGATATATATATCCTCTTAAGTGCTTTAGTAGTGCGAACACCTTTTTCTGTCATTGACCAAAACCCTAAAATGAAATTCCAAGTTACAACCCCGGAGAGGGATGAATAGGAGTTAAAACAAAGACTTGCTCATTTGCAATCTAATTAACGCTACTACATCCAGTCACTATTGGAAACCGGATTGAACGGTCCTTAATGTATATTAGAGACCGTTTATATTTTAAACGGTTGCTGATTGGACGGTCGCTGATACATATATGAGCGACTGTTAATGAACGGTTTTTAAAACGAACGGTCGCTAATAGATGTATCAGGGACCGTTTCCACCGGTCGCTAATAAGCAGACACGTGGACATCTCAACGAATTTACCTGTTTCCTAATATCAGCGAACGGTCGCTGATGAGATATTAACGACCATTCATGTAACTTATAACGGTCGTTAATAACTATTTTTTCTGAAATTTTTTTACAGAAAAATGTTATATTCAATACAATAATACACAATATCACAATACATTACGCCACAATAGCGTTTCACATACAAATCAATATATATGGACAATCTACAATATATCCAACAAGATCAACAACAAATACGAACACATACGCATACAAACCAGCATATAAATATTATCCACGATATATCCACCAATATCAACAACTCAATCAACACATATGAACTAAATTTTTAATAAACAAGTATACATAAACTAAATTGTTTTGATTACGAACAACACAATACATACGCCATATATATGTCCAACAATATGGAAAAAAATCTCCAAATCACTAGCAATCGCAACTCACTTAACCCTGGGAATCGAAATAAATAAATATATAAATATATGAACTCAAATCATAATCTTCGAAACAATATTAGCTATATTAACACACACACACACACACACACACACACACACACACACATATATATGCTTATTTTACTAACTCCCGCCACTTCCATTGTCAAAACATAATCTTTTCGCCGTTAATTTAGAAGAACCCTACGAATACACAACATGAATTTTAAATATCAAAACTCAACATTGTTTAATTGTATGCTCAAATTTCTATAAATAACAACTATACATATCTCACTAACTCCCACCGCTACCATCGCCATCAGAAGCTCGTCTTGAATAGTATCGATCATATCGTCGAAATCCTCCTGCAAAAAAAAGTTACCTAATAACCCTCCTTATGGGGTCGGCTGATCGAGATTATACGGTTCCTGTGGTGGAGGGTTAGGATAATAAGGATCTTGTGGCGGAGGCGGAGACCGAGGGTAGTACCCTCCTTATGATTGCAGAGGTTGTGGACAAGGATAGTACGACGTTCCCTGTAATGGTGGAGGGTAACAAGGTCGCTGCGTCGGGGAGGGCAATATGCCGGCTATGGCGGGAATGGACCCTGTGCTGACCACGATTGCGGAGGCGGAACATATTGTTGCGAGATTTGTTCCAACCGCGCTTCCATTTGAGCTCTCCAAGCCGCTTCATCTTTCGCCCTCCTCTTATCTGCTTCATTCCTCCTCCCGAGCTGCTCCTCTAGCTCATTGATCCGTTGTGTCTCAGCTGATTGTTAGTTGGAGCGAGCGATCGACGAAATCGAAGTACTTCTTTTGGAACCGGACCGCGAAAGACTAACGGGACCACCGTATAGGGGAATACGACCGTGTCCTCTCGACTGAGAGAAAAGCTGCTCTATAATAGATATCTCTGCCTCCGTAGAAAGAAAATCATCGGCCGAATATTCGGGATTTGATTTCCGATAGCTCCCCCCCCCCCCCCCCCGCCTCCTCGAAATTATCCTTCGATAAATAAAACAATAATTATTTTTTTTATGAAATTACAAGTGTAATTAATTTACTTCAAAGAATTGAAAAATGCAAACTTACCACATGTTGAGTGGCTATATCCATCCTTTCTTTTGACATGCCCTCTCTCATGTGCAATGCCTCCCAAGTCTCAGGGAGGCTCGGTTTTTTCCCAGCTTTCTCCTATAACGGATATTTGATTTATTTATATGTGAAGATATGTAATGATAAAACTAAAAAATCGAACATTTATATAATTAAAGATAAGCTAACCAAAATAGCTCTATACTGATCAGCAGGAACTGATCCACCATAATAGTCATCTGTGGCTTTCCCTCGGTTATGCTTATTCCTTTATAATACTTCCTGCTTATTCAGAAGATAATATCTCTAAATATAATTTAATCTAAATTCGGTATTCAAATTATCAAAATATATTTTTAACTACCTTTTCTTCGGGTGTATCCCAATACAATAGGAGAAACGCAAACTGATCTCTAGGGAAGAGCGGTACAACATTCCCAATCATCCGTAAATTTCTCCGACTGTTTGAATTTTTTCTTCAATTTTTGACGCAATCTCTTGAATATTTGTGACATCTCATACCGAACATGCGTCCAATGTCCATTTATATCATCTTCTAAGACGAAATATTTATGTAATACAGATTAATAAGTATATTATTTAATAAATTTATAACATATAACATGTACGCATGTAATGTTGAAATATAGTTAAGTTATACATTATCAAGAGTGAGCGCCAAGTCCAAACGTATGCTTTTCAGGGGTTATCTGCGAATGTGAAGCCTGCGTTCCAGAAGTCGATGCTGCGGACGAAAATATCGATTTAATCATGGAAATGTGTAGCCCACATACCCGGACTTACAGGCTTCCCACCTACCCGTTGCAGAATTGCCCTTTTTCCACGCATATCGTATTTCATAATTTCGTTTGCAACACCTCTTCCGTGATGTTCAAACTGAGCCAGATTATCCCCCGCAGCCTGTGCCTCATCAATATTCTTGTCTGCTATCTCTATCATCATATCGATTTGAAGTCGAGCAGCAGCCCACCGCGTCATTACCTTCGCATTGTCCCTATCGCGATACGGTTTTTCATTTTGCAAATCACAAGAAAGAGGCAATGCATAATTCACTCATCGGTGACGGGATTCAAGAACACCCCAAGTTCCCTACTCAAGTCCGTACCCTGCTCGTCTAGATGTGCATACGGATCATGCTGCACTGATGGACCTACATCCTCCTGATCAGATGTACCTACACATTTTAATTTATTATAATCAATGCAATAGTTATTTGAATAAAATAATGCTGTCGATGATTATTTAAAACTCGTAATATATACCTCTACTCTCGGTATCAGGCTGTGTCGAGAATTCAGTTTCGCGATCTCTTTTTTTTGAGGAAAATGTTTTGGCAAATTTTCCGAATATGCCTTTTCGTCTCATCTGTTTCATGCAAGAGTAATGACGATACAAAATATATAATATGCATAAATCATTAAACTAACAATCAATACATTACAAGTGATTAGAACTGCTAGGTTTTTCATATATCATTTACATGCAAATGATTATAAGTTCTTACAACTGCAAAGGATATAACATATATCAATTGATTACAATTGTTTACAACCACAAAGTTTTTCATGTGTCAGCCGGATCTGCTTCATCAAGGTCAATCTCATCGGTAGAACTATCGAAAAAGGATTTAGGAGGTGCCAGCAATGCAATCCAAGTTTCTTCATGATTAGAATTTTTGACATAGAAATACTGCTCAGCTTGTGAAACTAACATGAACTTATCATCTCGATAAATTCTTTATTTAGATTGACAACTTGAAAGCCGTACTCATCGATCTGGATGCAAGCACACCAACGAATTTTGAACATAACAAATCTTTCTTACTCATTATTCTCGTAAAATAACTCTATTATATCCTTCAGCTGACCGTAATATTCTTTTTTTCCTCCCAGCGGTTTTTGATCACGGGAACTTGAGAAGCACGTTTGTTCAAACGGATAATAAATCCCATTATTTTGGATAGTCAATTTCTCGATTGTAAGAAATTTTAGATTATTAATACAATATGAAATGTATTGATTCACTTTTGCAGTAGAGCCTTTAGATAGTCGCACGATTACATCCGGGAATTGCATCCCTTTTGCTATGTCATCTTCAATCTACAATGTATTTACACGTAAAATGTATAAGCTATATGTGATATATACATGTGAAACGTGAAATATATAAGACATACGTACGTGTTTACAGAACCACCGTGGAAAGTGTTTCTTATGTTCTTGATTAATCTTCCAATTAGCACTCTTTCCGGAAATCGCATTCGTAAGTTATTCAATATGTCGGCTAAAAGAATAATAGTATTAATTATTTAGGCATATATATATGTAGACACTCAAAATATTGACACGATTAAATTTTTTAATTTATATACCTTCTGTGATCGGCAGTAATTTAAAGATTATTAAGGGTATACGAATGCGCTTGATCGAGCCACTCCCTCCGGTAGGATCGATCCTCCCCTTGTGAATGAGATAGCTGATAGTCATTAATTCGAGAAGAACGGTTTAATTTTATTTCAACTCTACGTAAGTAACGAGAAATGAAGTTGAGGTATTCGTTGGCGTAATAACTCTCGGCTATTGACCTTTCCGGTTGAGCTCAATTGCCTACTTACCGTTTCAAGAATCCTAAGTATCTAAAACGTTAACGAATACTTTAGAAAAATATGAATATTATAATGAATTAAATAACACAAGTGACTGAAAAAATATATTACATTTCTACTGGATACGTCCATCCATATGAGACAGGTCCAGCAATCATTGTCTTTGTAGTTAGATACACAGAAAGATGAACCATGACGGTGAAGAAAGATGGTGGAAATATCATCTCCAACTTACAGAGGGTTTCAACAATACTCTTTTGCAAATTCTCAAATTTGGCCACACCTATCACTTTAGAACAAAGTTTATTGAAAAAGTCATAATATTCTATCAAAACTTTGGTGACATTGGATGACAAATTATGTCGACGAACCGCTGGAAGCAATTGATGCAGATGGATATGACAATCGCGGATTTTAAGATTCAAGAGCTTTGGTGGCTCGGACTGCACATTCTTTGCTATGTTAGAGGAGTACTCATCTGGGGTTTTGATACTCTTTAGCACCTCACAAAATATTTTCATAGCTAATTTCGATATTGTGTGGCTCGAAACTGGTAATCCATAGACACCATCATCACGAAATACCAGATGCAATTCCTGTCGGATTCCAAGCTCCTCCAAGCACTTGCGAGCACTCAACTTATCTTTGGACTTAGAATGATCCTGTAACAATGTGCCAGCAATATTATCAAACACATTCTTTTCTACATGCATGACATCAATATTGTGTCGAATCAACATATATTTACAGTAATGATGATACCATAATATACTTTTCTTCTTTCACACACTCAACAATTCTTTATTTCGGATCGCTTCCGTTTTTTTGTTTATTGAAAGAACCATCTGAGTTAAAACGATTAGAAGTTTGAATTGACACAATGAAATCTGCTAAAAAATTTCTATCCCTGACAATTGTTTTGGTGCTTCACTCTTTTCCAATATTCTATCAAACTTATTTGCCATCTTTCTGTATGGATGATTCGCCGATAGCCACCTACGATGAAACCAGTAACAAAACTTACCACGTGTCTTAAGCTGAAAGGCACTGTAATCAAAGACCGCATGATGGACATGCATGCTTCGCGTAGGTAGACCATCCAGATAACATGCCGTATGCTGGAAAATCGTTGATTGTCCAAATAACAGCCGCTCGCATTCTAAACCTCTCCTCGGCGTACGCATCATATGTTTCTACTCCATATTCCCAGAGTTCTATCTGCTCTTCAATTAAAAGTTCCATATAGACGTCGATGTTCTGGCCAGGTGAATATTTTCCAGGAATTAATAAGGAAAGAATCATATACGATTGCTTCATATACATTCAGGGAGGCATATTGTAAGGCATAAACAATACCGGCCACGTGAACCAACTAGAGCTCATGAGTCCGTAAGGCAGGAAACCGTCGGTTGCCAAAGCTATACGTACATTTCACGGCTCATCCCAAAATGATCAACACTGTCTAATTACTTCCATGCTTCTGCATCAGCCGGATGCCTCAGCTTCTCGTCTTTGATCAGACGATCGGAATGTCATCACATGCTCTTCGTTATATGTTTTGAAATAAATAAATTTTGCAACCTCTTAGCTTGGGGGAGATAACGAAGGATTTTGGCTGAAGTTTTCTTGCTGTTTTTGCTGATCGGACGTTTCTGCATTTGAATTTCTCTTATCATTTTTCCACCTATATAAGTTGTAAGTGGGACACTCATCGAGAGACTTGTAATCCTTGCGATACAACACACGGTCGTTGGGACATATATTGATCTTCTCATACGAGAAACCAAGTGTCTTAACAATCTTTTTTGCCTGGTAATAATTCTCTGGAATTCTTTCCTTTCCTTCAGAAATTACCTTGCGTAGGAGATCAAGAAGTACGTCAAAGTGCTCGTTAGACATCCCGCTAATCATTTTCAAATGAATGAGCCTTGTTACAAATGACAACCTACAAAATTCCGTACAGGCTTCGTACAGATCTTGTTCATTTTTCTCCAGAAGTTTCGGTAATTCATCTAATTCATTGGTGCTTTTAGACGGTTCGACATCATTCATTTCTTCTCCAGCAAATAAATCTTCCAACATCTCATATGTGCCATCTATCCTGTCGTCCATCGATAATTCAGCTTGCGAAACTACGGTCTCATTATCCATCCTCGTTTCCTCATCACGTATTCCCTCACCATGGTGATTCCAATGCATGTAGTTCGGTTCAAAACCATCTACAAACACATGTTTTTCTATCACTTCACATAAAAAAAGGGCTCTATTGTTACATTTCTTAAAAGGACAGAACAAGAGTATGTCTCGGCAACGCTTTGGGTTCATCTCTGCGTAATCTAAAAAAGTTTTAAGCCCATCTTTAAATCGGGTGTCTCTCAAACTATACCTATCTTTTTTCCCCATGTGCATAAACGATTTATATGGAAGAATTTTCATCAGTTATAACACAGATAATAATATAAATTTAACATATCTTATGAGTTTATTACAATCTTATCATTAAATAAATTTCCAAGTTTTAAATTAGATTTCATGATGTGGACGTATCAAAGTATCTAAAACCATTTAAGATTGTCTTTAGTATTCAGGGCAAAAGGTCGGGACAAATAATTAGTTTCACGGCTGTCAAAGATAAATGTCCTAATTCCGATTACGAATGCAACACTCGCATCTCACATCCTTCTGTTTTTCGTCCATTTCGAGAAAATTTCGGTAGCACTTTCCTCCCGTTTCCTGTGTTCGTACATAAATCTGTATACGGGAAACAAATGGAAAGCACCGTCGAAACTTCTCAAAATTGACGAAAATACGGGAGAATGTGAGATGTGAGTCTTGTTATATTCATAATATGTCCAAGCTAGACAAATTCGACAATTACTGTATGTCAAATCCTCTCGTTGAATACTACACATATGTTTGAAAAAATTGAATATGATGCTCAACTCTCACAACCATATAATGTGATCCTATCATTTCGACGAGAAAAAAATTTGACATACACCAATTTTCAAACGGGAAACCATAGATCGATCTTAAACAAATTTAAGACATTTTGATCTTAAACTTACTAATTTAATGAAAGCAAAAAATCTTAGTGACGTTTCTAATCAAAATTTTAGGATATCCTTTAACTTTCTATTTAACCATTTTTTAATCAGGGTATCGGTTCACTATTATCTGGTCTTAATTAATGTAATTAATGTTATAAGTTAATTAATGTTAATTTTTCTTAATCAATTTAATTTTAGTTTTGATTTATGCATCTGCTATGGTTTAATTGGTATTAAACGATTTGATTTTTATTTTGATTAGGTTTATAAATTATACTACAATTAAAAAATCTAAGTTATAAATCATAAGCAACAGAATATCAAATTATTAAATTTACAAAATAAACAATATCGAATCATTAAATTTACAAAATACAAGTTAGAATTTAGGATGAATAGATATTTCATATGCGGCTGCGTACGTGCGCGCGCTCTCACACATACGTGCGCACGCACTCAATCACTCCTACATACACTCGCTCACACACATACACACACTCGCTCACATACGTTCACGGGAACACACATTTACACATACTCACAAACACACATGCGCGCGCGCACCTCTTTAATTAATTATAATACATTTTATCTTAAATTCATCTAACATAATCCTATAATCTATCTTACCCTAAATTAATCTAACAAGTAAATTCATCAATAACCTATAATTTTTATATCTTCAACTCTAAACCTAAATTACCAAATTTATATTTCAATATTTCATCTATTTTCAATTCTAAAATCCATCTAAAACAATTTTCTTCAATTATATTTTAATGATAAAATCCATCAACCCCCAAAATCAAAATAAATTTCAAACCCATCATTTTACCGCCGATTCAATTCATTATTAACCATATTTAATACATCAAAACCAACACAAATCACATATTATAATCACCTAATTTCCAAATTTAATAATTTAATTGAAAAAATTAGCATTAGGAGGAGAAAACACTAATGTTGGCCCGAATTTGAAAAGAATATGAGCAATTGCAAGTTTCTACACCACTAACTGCAACAATAACACCTACAAAAAAATTGAGTCAGATTTCAAATTTTTCCGAAAAATTTGAGAAAAAGAAAGATAATAATCATCTCTTGAGAAATTTTTTGAGGGAATGAGAAGGAAGAAGGAGCCATCGCGGTTCTTATCTGATCGAAATATTAGCGACCGTCTAGAATGGTCGCTAATATTATGTGAACGGTCGCCAATGTATTGACGACCGTTCATTAGAGACCGTATATATTATACGGTCTCTAATAATTTATTAGGGACCGTATATATTTATACGGTCTCTAATGCATACAGTTTTTATTAGTGTAAACATATACCAAAAAATTGTAACAATTAATAACAAATATAAATGCGGTAATGTAAAGAAAAACAATAGAAAACGCAAACACGATGATATAAGAAAGTTTGACATGCTAAGTCTATTCCTCTTCTAAAAACCCCGTCTTCACGGTGTCCCAAATTTTTTACTATCCATATTTTTTTAACCGGATAGAAGCAAAACCTTTACAATTTACGGTCTGCATCTTCCCAAGAGGCTACAAATTTGCACCGATAAAAATTTCTCTAATTGATGAGAGAAATTGTCGCTCACAAATTTTCTCACTCACCGATAACAACTAAGATCTTAGTGAAATGGCACTGAACGTGAATGAAAGTTTTAAACACTTAAACAATTTTTTTCCAAAAGGATGCAGAAGTTTTCTTCCATTTTTCTTTTCTAAGTGGTTCTTCTCTTTCAAATGAAAACCAAAGTCTTGTATTAATAGGAGAGAATATGCGTTTGAAACAAATGTTTTCGATGTGATAAATAGCGATAATATTTAATTTGTGGACAATGAAAAATCAATGATGTGACATGCTAGCAAATAATTTTGGGTTGCTCTTTGAAAACTTTGTAAACTACAAAATCGGCATGGGGCTGCATCATGACAAGATTACAAAAGCAGTGAAGCCTTTGAGCCAGGGGAAATTAAGGTGCTATTTGAAACATTAAAAGATTTTGAAAGAAATAGGAAAAATCAAGGATCAGTTAAGACTAAATGATTTTGAAAATCAATCAAGTCCAGATGCATGGTAGGACGTCCCATGTAAAGGCTAAGCATGCATTTTGATCCAATCAAAACAAACCACATACATGGGGATTGAAGATGACATCAACCACAAACTTACGGATTGAAGATGACATCTGTGAAATAATTTTCAACTAATAAGAAAAGTCGTATCCGTTGCAAGATATTTTCCTCCAAAATTAATTATATGCACCGTAGTGAATGGTTATACGTACCAATCAAACAATAACTTTGGTTGCAATAGTCAGCATGTTTCAAAAATAAAGAAGGGGGCATGCAACATATTAAAAAGCTGACAAATGTTATTAAAACAAAGGGAATTTGAAAACATTCTGGGTATGCATGCTTCACTGTGGGTCCATCCAAGAAGACAAACCATACATGCATTGAACTAAGAATAAATTAATATATTATTGTATTTAGCTGGTTAATTGCAATATAAAAATATCAAATCATTATAGGAAAATTATGTAAAATAATATTTAGAGTTAGCTCGTCACTGTGAATCTACTGACACTAATTTTGTCTTACGAGGAGATAAAAATTTTCAACTCATTTTCTAATATAATAAAATTATTCAAAATTGTATTTAATTTTTGATAATTATTTAGGACTTGAGTTGAGCCAACACTATCCTTTTGGGGCCTCACACTCTCAAAAGTGTTCTTGGCATGGAACAGGACCAAAAAATGCTCATAATTTAAAAATAGAATTATTTAAAAAATTGATTTCCAAACTAAACTTGAAGTTAGTGATCTATCACATCGAATTTTTTATTTTTTTTGGAACTGGCTTGTATCCCTTCGTTCTAACACACAACATACACAAGCTCACATCACACTCACGTACCCATGAGATCTACGTATGGGGTTCGAACTTCGCTCACTTCCTAAGAGAGAAAATGCCATACAAATTGAGCTATTGCTCATTGGCATCACATCCAATTTTATGTTTGCTTTATATAAACAAGCGCGCATACAATTGACACTTTTTTTTTGAGAAAAAGGATAGGGTCAGAAGAACCCTACTTAATAAAACATATCATTAAAAATATAAAATGAGGAAAGTTACAAAAACAAGTAAATAAGTGGAAAAAAAAGTTCTATAAAACCACCTCTCTACAGACAATAAAAATTAACTATAAAGCAATTGAAACCATTTCTCCACAAAGTCCTTCAAAAAATTCCGGTAAATTATGTAGATATAGACATTTTCCTTTTCAAAGCGCTCGCCCAAAACTCTAGTAGAATATTAACTCTATAAAGTACCGTTAAAGAAGAGTACTTTTTACCATGGAAGATCCGCTTTAACAAATATATCCCAAGCATTCCTAACATTCTTTTTGACCATTTTGAGTCTCTACTGTCACGACTCGAATATGTGGAACGTGATTGGCACTTAAATTACGCAACGTCTAAAGACGTAAAGCAATCTAAATAAGCCAAAACCCAGAAATCTAAACCATTTAAAGAAAATAGAGTGAAGGAAAATTTGTTTAAAAGTTAAGTTAATATAGAAAATCATTTTGAAAGTCTTTATAATAAACTCAAGTTTTTATAAAAATTTCGGTAGAGTTTCCTTTGTAAATACTGGCCCCGAACGGGTACAAACATGAATATATACAAGTAATGAATAAAGGCATTCCCAAACGGGAGCTAGTTCTTCGCCGAACGGCGGAATCACAACCACATGTAAGATATATCATCTAAGAATGAAACCAACATTTAAAAGCAAGAAAACAGAAACCAAAAATATAAGTCGGCTCATACGAGCTCAACACCAGATACCAAAAATGCAAGTCTCACGGTCTAGTCCAATATACAAGGGATTGATGGAGTATACTAGATACAAAATAAATATACATGATAGAATCAAAGAATATTCTCCCAACCCACCTACAAGCAAGTCGATACAAAAAAAGCAGAAGAAGAAGAAATATGCTCGCCGCTACTATGCTGACGGGTTGGACTTGCAAGATACTGTGGCACAACGGGGGTGAGTTGCCAACTCGTGAGTAGTAAGTAATATCTGATAAGGTTATCGTAAGCATGCACGTAAATGCGTCGCAACCTACATATAAAATTATGATGCGATGAACTAATATGAATGCGATATGAATGAATAATCAACACGAAATCCGGATATATTTGGCATGAGAAAATCTATATCCATGTCTCAGTAAAACCTTTGTATAATGTAACATTTTGGAAAATTATAAATATTAATTTATAATTTTAAATAGGAATTTAAAAAAAGTTTGCAAAGTGATATCACATACGACTTTTGGTATCGGAATTATATCCGTAAAAATTATAATTATTTTGGTAAATATGAAGAAAAGATGTGATATTATAAATATGATATTTTAATTGTTCTAAATATGACATGATATTTTATATTAAGATAATGATATTTAAGTGTTGGAATAAGTATCTCATATCTTTTATTTTACATGGATTTAGATTGTAAAATGAATTTAAATTGTAACAAGATAGGTTATGTTATTTGATAATTCTTTTAAGAGTAGATATATCTTAATTTAGGTTACACTCTCATAACATTTTACCCTCAACCATGCTTAACTCTCTCCACCTCCTCCTTCACAATTCTCCACCTCCAGCTTCCATCATGCCACCTCCATCTTACCCCTCCACCTCATGTATTCTCTACATACAATTTTAATACCTCCACCTTATCTTATCATAATACCTAGGGAATTCTTATCTTAACTGAACAACACACTTCTTCAGCCCCAAACCAAGAAAATTCCTAAGTGTTCATACTAAAAGAGAGAGAGAGAGAGAGAGAGAGAGAGAGAGAGAGAGCAATGATTTCCTTCATCAAGTGTGCACTTTTTCAAGATTAGGATATTACAAACCATAGATGCTCCTACACACAATTCTTGAGCTGGTGTTTCATTATGCACAATCTCCATAGGTATATCTTCCTCTCTCTTTACTTAATCTTTTCAGTTCAATATCAGTTTTGTGTGCAGTATTACAAAAACAGTTTGTTTTGTGATATTTAGCTACTGTAATTGAATCTGGAACCAATATGTGTAACCACTAGAAAACTAGCAAGGCCAAAAGTATCTTGAGACCATTAGGAGACTACACTTAAAGCCCGACCCCCTAATTCATTGGTTAACCCTGCGACAATTACCCATTTTCCGAGCTCGTCGCCCCCCTTGGCTTTTTATGTTGATTTTTCTTCTTCAGCTTTAGTTTGGTATTTTGTAAGTCGCTGTATTGTTTGATTTACTCCATTATTCATGTATAAAAATCTGTGAATGATTAGTAAAGGTTTTATCAAATTTCAGATATTACGATACGAGTTTTCGTATTTTGAACTGCAACTGAAACGTTCACGTTCATACGTTAAGTTCAGAGGCATTTGATCGTCTTTGGGGTAAGTGAGCTGTAGGTTCTAACCTATGGGTAATTAACTTATTGTTTTGGTTTTCAATATGATATTTATATCGGTGTGATTTTAAATACGATTATAGGTACGATTTCGAGGATTTCCGAGACGGAGTTGGCGGATAAGCAGCATGGATTTCAGCAAGCTTATTAAGTTGGTGAGTAGATTTACATCTATGAGGGAAGTCGGGTGGATGGCGTATAGCACCCCCGCAACCTTATAAATAGTATTATGATATCTAATTAGTGTAGTATTTATTCAAGATATTGATATTGAAGGTAATTTGCATCTAGCATGATATTCAATTGCATGTAGTTTATTTATGGTTTGGTAACTTAGTACGAAGGATTTTGCCGTACTAGAGATGGATTAGACATGGTAATACTGTGAGGTATTATACGAAAAATTATACGTATTGGAAATGATGAGATTCGTATGTCGAAAAATGGCCAAGTTTTTCTATAAACTCGTAGAGTTAGATTATATTCCGTTTTAGGATGTAATACTTGTGTGAGCTATATTCTTTTAAAAACTACGATTCGTTTCTCTTTTAATGATAAAATACAAGGATGCGGTGCCAATTTCCAAAACGAATATCTATTTTAACCTGAAGCAGCTTCCTTATTTCAAAACCAACGTTTCGTTTCATTTCCAAAGATAATGGTATAGCTCATAGCAAGTAATTACAATTAATAGTTACGCTTAGAATTACTTTACATGTTCGCGTTATACTATCGATGTTATACGTTTCCATAATATGAATACTCTGATAGAACACTGCACAATTACCAATGAGTACTATGCTGCACAAGCACTTATATATATGCTACACCACACCTCATTGGTACTGCCATATCACTATAGAATCGCTATATTATGTAATGCATATATAGATGTTGATATGAGTAGGTTATTACACCTCTATAACACTTGCACAAATACTAATGATTGCTATGGTGCACGAGCACGGACGCGTATGTTACACTACGCATCACTAGTAGTGCCATGACACAGTAGAATTAATATCTTTGTGCCTGTATCATTTATTTACGCAGCATTACTTTATTTCCTGTTTCTCATTGCGAATACCAGTACTATAGATGTTGATATTTGATTCTTATGGATTTGCTGGATGTTTTACTTCTGATGATATATATCAGTGGTATGGGACGCTGTTATATATGTATATATATAATATATCATCAGAATGATCTATGCAAGTATTCATATTCTTTACTTGATATTTTTGGATATGATGAGTTGGCATCCACCATAAGCTTGATGTTTTCTGATGGTTTTATTCCGAACCGAGTGGGGGAGCTATACGGTTTCGGACTTGTTCTTATCCGGACTGAGTGAGGGAGATATACAGTCGGATACATGGTGGACCCGGATCGAGACCGAGGGGCAGGATAGCCGCAGTTGAGACGGGAAGCCTAGCGAAGATACTCTATACCGGAGGTTGAGATGAGCACGGCAGATATCCAGGGGATACTGACCGAGATTCGATTGGGCACGGCGGATATCCAGGGGATACCGACCGGGGCCAGGGATATCGGGTGACGACCATCTATTGAGATGGTGTCGACGATATCTGAATTTACGTGTCGGTGATGGACACGAGTGATTTCTGATTTCGGGTGTCGATGCTGGACATCCCTATATATATTGATGTGATTACTATCATGAGGTACACAGTTAGATTTCAGTTATTGTAGCCGACCAGGACTGATCCGGAGGACAGTACCTGCATATCTTTTAGAGGCATTCATGTACACAAAAGGAAATTCAAATCGAGCTATAGTCTCATTATTTTGATATGTATGATATGACATTGAGATCTTTAAATTTATAAACCTCTAAACATTTTTACTAAATAGCAGGACGTATATATAAATTAAGATACCTATTATATTTCATACTATCACGTCTGCTGTTATACCGTTACATATCTATTCCGCGGCTATTTTAAAGAAGAGGTTTATATATATATATATATATATATATATATATATATATATATATATATATATATATATTCGGTTACATTGGGCTAATATATAGATACAGGTCATTTGCATTTGATATACTCTATTTAGGATTGCATGATAGTTAGTTTTGCATTATGATACATATGCATATCATATATTATAATAGTGCAGATTATGATAGTACTATACTTATGACCTAGGTATCGTCGTGCATTTCGATTTCTACCTTGTGATGTACTTTTATTTACTGAGTTGGCAACTCATCCCCATTGTGCCACAGTTTCTTGCAGGTTTTACCGTTTGGATTATCAGCAGATTGGCACACACTCCTTTCGGTGATCACTTTGGATAGGTGAGTTACTATTGTATCGTACTCACATTTGGTTATATATATTCTTGTATCTAGCAAAAACTCCATCAACTTAGAAATGATATATTATGGACTTAGAAGCGAGACTTAGAATTTATGTGTGGTGATGTCGCACTCATTGGAGTCGACTTTTGATATAGATTGTTTGGTTGCTCCGTCGTTTGGGCGTGGAGGTTAGCTCCCGTTGGGATGCTATTTTATTGTTGTAGTTGTATCGGTTTTTTATGCAAAATTTACAAAGGAGGTGCTGTCGAATTTCAAATTGTCATAGATGCTCTTTAAACATACTTAGTTAAATTTAAGTGGTTATTTTAAATTGATTCCATCTGATGATTTTTAAAACTTCACCTCCAATGTTTTTAAAAGAAAAAGGTTTAGATTCCGGATTTTGGCTTACTTAAACCACATCGACGTCTTTAGATGTCACGTGATTTAAGTGCCGGTCACTTGCCACATTTGGGTCGTGACAAAGTTGGTATCAAAGCGTTTTGTTTAACCTTTGTTCGAGTCTAGGTTTGACTATATGGAGTCTGGGCATACATTTTGTTACTTAGGCTTGACCTTATAGGACTTAGACTTGACTTTGGGGGTCTTATACCCGAACTTTCGTTATATAGGATGACCTTTGTTGATGGAGTAGGTATTAAGTAGAGTAACGTACCGTACATATGTTCCACGACATATTTACGATAAGATACTCCGCCTAAGTTATCTTAGGATTTATATCTTGAGATCTCCCTTCTATTCATTCCGTTGATCTATCCTCGTCAGTGCATGATGATTGTTTCGGTCACCATGTTTATGGGAGCCGAGAGGGCTGCAGTTAGAGATACGGTCAGAGCAGACTTGTCTAGGATAAGGACCGACCAGGGTGACTTTCCGGTGATATAGAGACATGTCGTTTATTCATATTTGATCGAGTTCTAATATTGAAGTGAGTTTCTTCGGGATTCGTACCAGATAGTCGAGTCGTTGCTGGAGGTCAGCCAAACTTGAGGCGTGATGTTTTCCCTTCTCCGAAGATTGTGGTGTTGCGTATTGTTCAGATAGCGGTACCAATCATTGCCGAGGTTATCAAGATGTTGCTCCCAGAGTTCATGAAGTTAAAAGTTGACGATATTTACAAGTGTAGATGGATCAGAAGGATTCGTAGCCGTTCAGATGTGGGATGGTTAGGACTTTTAATCCGTTGTAGCGCTCCGATACGAGATTGGTGAAATTGATTTACTTCTTCCAGTGGATCTTGCTCAGACCTGATACAAGTCGCCCGAGAAAGAGATCGTACAGTAAGTTTTCCTCCGACGAATTGCGACGAGTTTTCGAAGGTGAGCTTAGCCAGATTCTTCTATAGAGTATCAGATATACCGGATTCGTGTTTTTGGAAGTCTTGTAAGGCTCCAGGCATGGTCATAATCGAGTATGACTTGCAACTCGCATGATTATCGTGATACGCTCCTAAAGTGGTTGATATTGGAGATTTATGGAACAGGAGATTGGTGCGAAGTTTCAGTGGACAGTTGTTCTTCACAGTTGATATTGAAGATTTGATCCATATACTAAGACGCGTACGACTACACTTTCAGGAGGAAATAAAAAAGGAATGACAGTTGTTACTAAAAAGAAAGTGGATTCAGTAATGAGTGCTAGTTCCGGGCAGGCTGGATAGCTGAGATCAGCAGGAGACTGGAATGCATTCTTTCTAAAAGTTGATAATAAGTAAGATTGGACCCAGGATCAGTTGTTAGCACACAAGCAGAGAATAGAGATTTCCGTCATCAACATGTTGCGTTACGAGAGACTGGACTACCGGCCAAGGAGATGTAGTAAGAGGTATCAGCAGTAGGACTGATCGTGTCATTGCTCCTCATCGGACGTTTGTACGAAGAGACCATGATGTTAGAGATCCGCAAGAAGACCTAAAATTCAGAGACAGAGAACGTTAAATCGTGGCAGATGGCAAGTAGTAATCATTGCTCTGCCAATTCAGGGCGTATAAACACCTTCTGACATTGAAGAGGATATACTTCGATGTCATTTGAGTTTGATTTGCGTTTTTATGATCTAAATATTTCATTTTCAACGTTGATGAAAGGACAACTCAACATCCATCATTTTGATATATGTATTTTGAGGATTTGAGGGTCATATTATGTTTTGTGCACACCAGGTGCACTTGATGAGATTTCCGTGTACAATAATTTCACTTTGAATTATGTTTTATGCATACCAGGTGCACTTGTTTGAGATTTTCGTGCGAGGTGACTACACTCGATTGGAAGTGTTGTATACACCGGATGCACTACACTGATATTCTCCGTGCGTATCAGTTGCACAGGACTAAGAGATTATATATATATATATATATATATATATATATATATATATATATATATATATACACTCAGTATGATTTTGGGGCACACCAGTTGCCGTTTTGATTTTGTGCACCCTGATGCACTTGGATTTGATTTTGTGCACCCTGATGCACTTGGATATGATTTTGTGCACCCTGATGCCCTTGATAATAATTTGTACACTTTTGTTCCATACACAGTGGATATAGTGGATATCGTTTCATGCATGTCTGCTGCACTTAGCGTTGTTTTGTTTTCATGCACACCGTGACGTGTGGTTTGAGATTTACATACAAACCCATCAGGGTGATTTTGTTTTCGTGCTTTACACTTGATAGGATATGTTGTAAATTTGATTTCTATATTTTTGCTTGTTCGTGTATACTGATATTGCATTATGATTATAGCATTGATTGTGTACTTAGGATACACAACGGTTTGCGTATTTGGCAATTTGCATCATAACTGGAGTAATTCTCATAGCAACCGCTAGAGTTATAGTTACATGAAATTATATCTTTTGAGTTTCCACGCACACTATTGCGATATGATGCGTTTTAGCTCATGTGCGACTTTGGAGTCCTATTATGTTGAGCGGACTTTGTAATTTAAAAATTTAGGACTCTGGAAAATTGTTCTGAAATGAGTTGATTGGATTGAGAAAAATGTTTTAAGAAAGGGTTTAAATTTAAATTAGGAGACCGAATTTCTTTAAGGGGGAGACTATAACATTTTGAAAAATTGTAAATATTAATTTATAATTTTAAATAGGAGTTTAAATAAAGTTTGCAAAGTGATATCACATACGAATTTTGGTATCGGAATTATATCCGTAAAAATTGTAATTATTTTGTTAAATATGAAGAAAAGACGTGATATCATAAATATGATATTTTAATTGTTCTAAACATAACATGATATTTTATATTATTTATTTTACATGGATTTAGATTGTAAAATGAATTTAAATTGTAACATGATAGATTATGTTATTTGATAATTCTTTTAAGAGTGGATATATCTTAACCTAGGTTACACTCTCATAACATCTTACCCTCAACCATGCTTAATTCTCTCCACCTCCTCCTTCACAATTCTCCACCTCATCCTTCCATCATGCCACCTCCATCTCACCCCTCTACCTCATGTATTCTCTACACACAATCTTAATACCTCCACCCTATCTTATCATAACACCTAGGGAATTCTTATCTCAACTGAACAACACACTTCTTCAGCCCCAAACCAAGAAAATTCCTAAGTGTTCATACCAAGAGAGAGAGAGAGAGAGAGAGAGAGAGAGAGAGAGAGAGCAATGATTTCCTTCATCAAGTGTGCACTTCTTCAAGTTTAGGATATTACAAACCATAGATGCTTCTACACACAATTCTTGAGCTGGTGTTTCATTGTGCACAATCTCCATAGGTATATCTTCCTCTCTCTTTACTTAATCTTTTCAGTTCAATATCAGTTTTGTGTGCAGTATTACAAAAATAGTATGTTTTGTGATATTTAGCTACTATAATTGAATCTGGAACCAATAGGTGTAACCACTAGAAAAACTACCAAGACCAAAAGTATCTTGAGACTACTAGGAGACTACACTTAAAGCCTGACCCCTAATTCATTGGTTAACCCGGCGACAATTACCCATTTTCCGAGCTCGTCGGCCCCCCTAGGATTTTTGTGTTGATTTTTCTTCTTCTGCTTTAGTTTGGTATTTTGTAAGTCACTGTATTGTTTGATTTACTCCATTATTGATGTACAAAAATCTGGGAATGATTAGTAAAGGTTTTATCAAATTTTAGATATTACGATACGGGTTTTCGTATTTTGAACTGCAACTGAAATATTGACGTTCATACGTTAAGTTCAGAGGCATTTGATCGTCTTTGGGGTAAATGAGCTGTAGGTTCTAACCTACGGGTGCTTAGCTTGTTATTTTAGTTTTCGATATGATATTTATATCGGTGTGATTTTAAATACGATTATAGGTGCGATTTCGAGGATTTCCGAGACGGAGTTGGCGGATATAGCAGTATGGATTTCAGCAAGCTTATTAAGTTGGTGAGTAGATTTACATCTACGGGAGAAGTCGGGTGGATGGCGTATAGCACCCCCGCAACCTTATAAATAGTATTATGATATTTAGTTAGTGTAGTATTTATTCAAGTTATTGATATTGAAGGTAATTTGCATCTAGCATGATATTCAATTGCATGTAGTTTATTTATGGTTTGGTAAGTTAGTACGAAGGATTTTGCCATACTAGAGATGGATTAGACATGGTAATACTATGAGGTATTATACGAAAAATTATACGTATTGGAAATGATGAGATTCGTATGCCGAAAAACGACCAAGTTTTACTTTAAACTCGTAGAGTTAGATTATATTCCGTTTTAGGATGTAATACTTGTGTGAGCTATATTCTTTTAAAAATTACGATTTGTTTCTCTTTTAATGATAAAATACAAGGATGCGGTACCAATTTCCAAAACGAATATCTATTTTAACCTGAAGCAGCTTCCTTATTTCAAAACTAACGTTTCGTTTCGTTTTATTTCCAAAGATAATGGTATAGCTCATAGCAAGTAATTACAATTAATAGTTACGCTTAGAATTACTTTACATGTTCGCGTTATACTATCGATGTTATACGTTTCCATAATATGAACACTCTGATAAAACACTGCACAATTACCAATGAGTACTATGCTGCACAAGCACGTATATATATGCTACACTACATCTCATTGGTACTGCCATATCACTGTAGAATCGCTATATTATGTAATGCGTATATAGATGTTGATATGAGTAGGTTATTACACCTCTAGAACACTTGCATAAATACTAATGATTACCATGCTGCACGAGCACAGACGAGTATGTTACACTACGCATCATTAGTAGTGCCATGACACAGTAGAATTAATTTTTTGTGCCTGTATCATTTATTTACGCAGTCTTATTTTATTTCCTGTTTCTCATTGCGAATACTAGTACTATAGATGTTGATATTTGATTCTTATGGATTTGCTGGATGTTTACTCCTGATGATATATATCAGTGATATGTGACGCTGTTATATATGTATATATATAATATATCATCAGAATGATCTATGCATGTATTCACATTCTTTACTTGATATTTTTGGATATGATGAGTTGGCATCCACCATGAGCTTGATGTTTTCTGATGGTTTTATTCCGAACCGAGTGGGGGAGCTATACGGTTTCGGACTTGTTCTTATCCGGACTGAGTGAGGAAGATATACAGTCGGATACATGGTGGACCTAGATCGAGACCGAGGGGCAGGATAGCCGCAGTTGAGGCGGGGAGCCTAGCGAGGATACTCGATACCGGAGGTTGAGATGAGCACGGCAGATATCCAGGGGATACTGACATAGGTTCGATTGGGCACGGCGGATATCCAGGGGATACCGACCGGGGCCAGGGATATTGGGTGACGACCATCTATTGAGATGGTGTCAACGATATCTGCATTTACGTGTCGGTGATGGATACGAGAGATTTCTGATTTTGGGTGTCGATACTGGACATCCCTATATATATTGATGTGATTACTATCATGAGATACACAGTTAGATTTCAGTTATTGTAACTGACCAGGACTGATCCGGGGGACAGTACCTGCATATCTTTTAGAGGCATTCATGTAGACAAAAGGAAATTCAAAATGAGTTATTGTCTCATTATTTTGATATGTATGATATGACATTGAGATCTTTAAATTTATAAACCTCTAAACATTTTTACTAAATAGCAGAACGTATATCTAAATTAAGATACCTATTATATTTCATACTATCACGTCTCTGTTGTTATGCCGTTACATATCTATTCCGCGGCTATTTTAAAGAAGAGATTTATATATATATATATATATATATATATATATATTCGGTTACATTGGGCTAATATATAGATACAGGTCATTTGCATTTGATATACTCTACTTGGGATTGCATGATACTTAATGTTGCATTATGATACATATGCATATCATATATTATATTAGTGCAGATTATGATAGTACTATACTTATGACCTAGGTATCGTCATGCATTTCGATTTTTACCTTGTGGTGTACTTTTATTCACTGAGTTGGTAACTCATCCCCGTTGTGCCACAGTTTCTTGCAGGTTTTACCGTTTGGATTATCAGCAGATTGGCACACACTCCTTTCGGTGATCACTTTGGGTAGGTGAGTTACTATTGTATCGTACTCACATTTGGTTATATATATATTCTTGTATCTAGCAAAAACTCCATCAACTAAGAAATGGTATATTGTGGACTTAGAAGCGAGACTTAGAATTTGTGTGTAGTGATGTCGCACTCATTGGAGTCGACTTCTGATATAGATTGTTTGGTTGCTCCGTCGTTTGGGCGTGGAGGTTAGCTCCCGTTGGGATGCTATTTTATTGTTGTAGTTGTATCGGGTTTTTTATGTAAAATTTACAAACGAGGTGCTGTCGAATTTCAAATTGTCATAGATGTTCTTTAAACATACTTAGTTAAATTTAAGTGGTTATTTTAAATTGATTCCATCTGATGATTTTTAAAACTTCACCTCCAATGTTTTTAAAAGAAAAAGGTTTAGATTCTGGGTTTCGGCTTAAACCGCGTCGGCGTCTTTAGATGTCACGTGATTTAAGTGCCGGTCACGTGCTACATTTGGGTCATGACATATAATATAGCTGGAGTATCATCAACGAAATCGACAGAAATCCGTGTCAAGCATCGACACAATATATGTATCTCAATATCTTAAATATCTCAATAGCCGTCTCTCAGATCGGCTCTTAATCTGTCACATCCCACGACTCCATTCAGTATCCTCCGGATAACCGCCGAGCCAAAATAACCGGTAGGTAATGCTCCCCTGCCGGGCTCAACGCCTTCTCAATACGTCCATCTTGCCCCGGGATACCTCACCGCGTCCACCATATACCCGCAGACGGTGCATCCCCCTCCTCGAATCGGGTATATGATATAGCTCAAGAACCAAGAAAACTCATGGTGGACGCCACACACATCATATCACGAGGAAACCATAAATTTCTATTTTTAAAATGATAAGAGGTTTATAAAATTCTTGCGGTCTTCCTCAAAAATCCAGAAATCTCATCAATACTGAAATCTCCAAGAAAAATCACAATATATGAACATGTCGGAAATGATGAATGTCTATGATATCAATAATATGCCATGCGATGTATGACTAGAAAACCATGTATGAATGATGATGCAGTGAGGTATATATATGACTTGAAATCCTACGTATCCATCCTGATGAAATGAATATACAATTACAAGTTTACATATCATATATAATGCAAATACTAACATACTGATTTAAGCAAGTTCTATAGTGTTCGTGACATAGCAATTACCAATGGCGTGTGTGTTCGCATAAATAGTGCACGTGCGGTATGAACCAATGGTAATGGTGCAAGTGTCCTGGGTAACAATATCATATATAAGAGGATGCAATGCCATGATATGAATGCATTGAGACTACGCATATAGATGCAAGAACTACTAAAGATCCTAACTATCGGGCGCCTTGCGCAATCCAGAAGATCCCTCCATGGATGTGTACATCCACTTACCAGGACGCCTCGGCTAAACTGATTCAATCACAACCTTTCCTTTGCTTACCGCGTCCGACGTCTCCGCAACCGATCCTAGAATCGCACAAATAGTATATATGAGGTTAAACAAATAGACGCGGACACACAACGATACAAAACAACCAACGCATATAAACTAGACGCGCATGCACTTGGTGCACAAAACGCGCGCGCGATATCACCATAAACCACAATTAGGGGTTTCTATGCGTAAACACCACAACTAGAATTTAATCACACAAATCATGCATTCACATCGCCCTAGAATTTAGGAAAATAGGTCGTAGATCATCACAACCTCAAACTTAATTAAAACCCTCTTTCTTTTAAAACCTAGTAAGCAACCCTTAGCCATTTTAGTGTAAAACTAGATGGATTAGCAACCTAGTGGCCACAATGACAAGTAAACATCCTAATTAAGCCATGCTTTACTAATTAAATATAATCTCATTTAAACACACACTAATAATTAATTTAATTACATGAACTCCTAATCAAAATAATTAAAAGCCATTTTAGCAAAGTAATCAACTAGATTAGATTTGTAAAGCCACTAGATAATAAACTACACTTAACTAACTTAATTAAGTGGTAAAAATCCTAACTTGAACCCAAACGCTTCTCTTTAAAACTCAAATCTTACAAATAAAACCATTTTAACACCTAAATAAAATTAGATTAAAATAATTAATCAACAAAATAAGAATTGGGTTAAAGTTTATACCTCTAGAATTTGAAGATCTAACTTGCTAACTTGGCCACCTAAAATGCTATCTTGCTTCAAGATCCAAGCTTAGTTTAGGCCAAGAAAATTTTGTAAAGATTTAACTAGAAATTAGAGTTAATTTTGTGGATTTTTGAAGAAGTAATGAGGTTTTGCAATGAAAAAAAATGAGGTTGAAGAGGGGAGGGCTGCTGCCGAAATAGGGGAGAGAAAGAGGGTGGGCGGTAACGCTACCTCCACAAACACACACACCAAGCTCATTTATTGCACCACACTTCATTTTTTTCTCATTTTATTATTTAATTTATTTTCAATTAAAATTTTCTCTTGAAATTTCTAGAACCATGAAGAACAATTTAGAAAGAAAGAATAAGTTACAAAATAGGTGTTAAGTTGTCATGGTGCACTAATACGTAATTAACCCTTACTAATTTGTAATTAACACTAATTAAATGTGTAAGTGTATGATTGAAATAATATTTAAAATAAATACTTAAGGAAAATATTTAAGAAAACTAGCAATTTAAATAAGTAACTAGTTAAACAGTTATACATAAGAAATTACATAATTAAAATAGGTATAATTATGTCTATGTGGATAAATAATTATAATTTGGTTTTACAGAAAACACGTGTTGTATTACTAATTATCGAACAATTAACCTAAACAATTTTTTTTAAAACGTTACAATCTTCCCCCCTTAAAGAAATTCGGTCCCCGAATTTAAAATCTAACTACGCGTACCTTCGAAGAGATGGGGATATTTCTTCCTCATCTCGTTCTCGGCTTCCTACATGACCTCTTCGCTATTCGGGCCACGCCAAAGAACCTTTACGGACGGTATGACCTTAGACCTCAGTTTCTTCACCTGCCGATCCAAAATGACTATTGGCTGCTCAGTGAAGGAAAAATCACGCTCCAGCTGGATCGTCTGACACTGAATCACATAAGAGGGGTCATGAAGGTACTTGCGGAGTATCAATACGTGAAACACGGGGTGAACATCTGGGAAGCTGGGTGGAAGAGCCAAACGATAAGCAACTATGCCGATACGCTCGAGAATCTCAAAGGGACCCCCAAATCTGGGACTAAACTTCCCTTTCTTTCCGAATCTCATCACACCCTTCATTAGAGAAACTCGCAAGAAAACATGATCACCTACAGCAAATTCCAGTCTGCGACGACGTCTATCCCTATAAGATTTCTGCCTGCTCTGGGCCGCTCTCATCCTATCCTGAATCAACTGGATCTTCTCGGTCGTCTTCTGCATAATCTGCGGTCCCAAAACACTGTTTTCACTGAGCTCTATCAAACAAACTGGTGATCGACATCTCCTCCCATAGAAAGCCTCGAAGGGTGCCATCTGATTCGTCTCCTGAAAGCTGTTATTGTAGGAGAACTTTATTAAGGTCTAATGACGATCCCAGCTGCCACCGAAATCTAAAATGCAAGCTCGGAGCATGTCCTCAAGAGTCTGTATGGTCCGCTCAGACTGACTATCGGTCTGCGGATGGAAAGCTGTACTGAAACTCAATCGGGTGCCCAAAGCCTCCCGAAGTCTCTGCCAAAAGCGATTGGTGAACTGAGTGCCTCTGCCAGACACGATGCAAGTCGAAACTCCATGTAGTCGCACAATCTCGTCGATATAAATCTGAACGTACTGAGCGAATCTGAAAGTGGCCTTCACTGGAAGAAAGTGAGCCACTTTCGTCAATTGGTCTACAATCACCTAAATAGAGTCATGCCCTTGACTGGTCCTAGGTAGACCTACGATAAAATCCATAGAGATCTGCTCCTATTTCCACTCCGGAATGGGCAAAGGCTGTAATTCTCCTGCTGGCCTCTGATGCTCGGCCTTGACTTGCTGACGAGTCAGGCATCTCGGAAGAAAATCCGTGACATCTCTTTTCATCCCTTCCTACCAGTAGGCATCTCTCAAGTCATGGTACATCTTGGCAGAACCCGGATGAACACTATATGCCGACTGATGTGCCTCCTTTAAAATCTCGCGTCTCAGTCCCTCGGAATCAGGCACACACAATCGAGTCCCAAATCATAATACTCCCTGATCATCGATCACGAACTCTGAATCTCTGCCCTGTCGAACCTGCTCCATGAGCTCTGACAAATGGGCATCGCTGGATTGTGCCTCAAGGATACGGTCAAGTAACCATGGACGTGCACGGACATAGGCAAGTTGTCCTTCGGTCGACGTAAACTTAAACTGTACTCGGCTGTCACATAGAATCCGTCAATCTGCCGTCGACTGTCTCTGAACTGCGCTCAAACAAGACAAGCCACCTCCGGGCCTCCGACTCAAAGCATCTGCCACAACATTCGCCTTGCCCAGATGATAAAGAATCTCACAGTCATAGCCTTTCACGAGCTCCATCCAACGGCGCTGTCTCAAATTCAGATCTCGCTGCTGAAAAATGTACTTTAAGCTCTTGTGGTTCGTGAATATCTGGCACGACTTCCCGTATAAGTAGTGTCTCCAGATCTTGAGTGCAAAAACCACCGCAGCCATTTCTAATTCATGAGTGGGATAATTCTGCTCGTGCTTCTTCAACTGCCGAGAAGCTTAAGCGACGACCCTGCCATGTTGCATCAACATACAGCCTAGCCATACTCGAGAAGCATGGCAATAAACAATAAAACCGCCTAAACCTGAAGGCAAAGCTAATACCGGCGCAGTAGTCAGACGAGTCTTCAACTGCTGAAAGGTCCGCTTGCATGCCTCGGTCTATAGAAACGAAACTCCCTTCTGGATCAACCCGGTCAACGGTGCAGCTATACGAGAAAAATCCTGTACGAAACGTCGATTGTATCCGGCCAAGTCCAAAAATCCGCGAACCTCCGTCACTGATACAGGTCTGGGCCAGTGCTGAACGGCCTCGATCTTCTTCGGGTCTACACTTATGCCATCTCTCATAACTACGTGACCCAAGAAATCAACAATATCCGGCCAGAAGGCGCACTTGGAGAATTTAGCGAACAGCTGATGCTCCCTCAAAGTCTGCAATATGATCCTCAATGCTACTCATGCTCCTCTCGGCTCCGGGAGTATACTAACATGTCACCAGTGAACATGATGATAAACTAATCCTTCAGCTCTTTAAGCTCTACCGAAGCCATCCGATAAGGCGGTATAGAAATAGGCCCCGTGCAGGGATCAAGTCAAAGCATAACTCAATATCGTGCTCTGACGGTAAACCGGGCAGCTCGTCAGGAAAGACATCGGAAAAATCCCTCACAATCGGGACCTGGTCCAACGGGACCTCGGCGGCTCCAGCATCACGAACATACGCCAAAAATCCCTGACATCTTTTCCTCAAGAGCCGACTAGCGCAAAGAGAAGAAATCAAACTGGGAAGGGTGGCACTACGGTCTCCCTGAATAACAAGAACCGGCTCACCCGGAAAACTAAATCTGACTGCCTTCTTATGGCAGTCCACGGATGCATAACACGTGGCTAGCCAATCCATGCCCAGAAGAACATCGAAATCTAATATATCGAGGAGAATCAAATCAACAAAAGAATCCTTCTCCCCAATACGAACGCAATACGATCGAAACACAAATTGAGTGACAAATGACTCGCCTACTGGAGTAACCACAACGATTGGCTGATCTAGCAACGACGACTCTCGGCCCAACCTCGGTGCAAAGTGTATAGATACATAAGAGTGTGTGGAATCTGGATCGAATAATACTCGCACGTCGAAAGAACATATTGGAAGAGTACCTGTCACAACGGTATTGGATGCCTGCGCATCCCGAGGAGTCAAAACGAACACTCGGGCCTGTGTTAGTTATATGTATGCCCTAGAGGCCATTATTGTACATATGATGTATATTATAGTGGATGCTTGGACATATATAGAGAGGACTTTCCTGCTTGACATGATAGTATGCTATCTGGTTGCTCTTTGTCTTAACATGTAGACTTGTATTGTGATACTGTCTTGCTCTCACATGTTGATAAAGACCTTAGGATGTGTACTTGACTACCAGGACTATGGTGAAGATCATACTAGTGGGGCCAAGGTATTCCATAAGTACATCCTTTAATTGTTCCTAGTCGAGGGTGTATCGAGACAGGGCATCGATATTCCAGAGTAGACTAGCGTATACACTTCTTGACTCATATGATGGGCGATGGATGATCCCACATCCATTGGTGTTTGACATCAAAGATGGTATATGGGTGCTCAGTGGAGACTGGGTACACTGAACGGACTCGCCGAGAACTCTTAGTTGGTATTATACCTATTGTCAGATAGCAGTTCTCTGGTGACACTGGTACATGTTAGTCTGTAGACCCGAGATTGTTATAGAGTCTTGTGTGATTCCCAATGTGCTTTGATTTCCACTGTGCTTTGATTTCCACCTTACCACGTTCAAGAGAACGTGAAAAACGGCGGTTTTTGGGTACAGTCCCGAGTCACATGGAGGCAATGAGCGATAGGAGGGTATTCGTCTCTCCCGATATTGGGGTTGATATTGCGCTGTGCTCGATTGGCCATAACAGAAAGTCCCTGGCCAGGGCTGATACGGAGATCTACTGATAAGTGTTATCAGTAGTTTCTTGACCCGTTATGAGCCTCGGATCGGCACGACTTATCGGTTACTGGGGTCTGGCGTTTACCACCCCTAGACTAGATATGCGACATATCAGACGAAGAAACCGGACTGTACGGTAGTGTTACTGACTGGTTTTCCGGGAGTTTAGACAAGCTTGCTTGTTGATCTTCTGATCGCTAAATACCCAGGTATCCGTTACATCCAGCTAGTACCACTGACGGCTTGTGGGTGACTGATATGATCATCACCTACTGCCGGTGTATTGACGAGTTTTTAGAATCCTACACAGAGATTTCCTGGCTCAGGCGAAAAGAAGTAGGAGCACCTATGTGATATGTGCGGGACCGAGATTAATACGAGTATGTGATACCGTATTCTATTCTCATGATATTTGTATCGGTCGGTTTTATGTGATATAGCCGGGTTATCGAATCAAGTGTTGATTCGATAAGTTGGTACATATGATATTAGTCGGTTATATGTGATATAGCCGGATTATTAAATCACGTGTTGATTTGATAATTTAATGTATAATTGTATATTTGACATACTAGTTTACATTAACTAATATTAGCTCACTTATGCATTTCTTTTTCTCACTATTGCACACTTAATATATATATGTGATATATATTATTGTGTCATACTTGTTGATATATGCTACATGGGTGTATGAGACTTACACCATGCTCATGATAATGTAGGGTTTATTTATTTAAAGTAAATCACAAATTGGTTGGAAATTAGTCATGGTTGATGCTTAGTGGAAGCTTGTAGAACCCTTTGACTTGGTCCACTAATTTTGTCTTACATTAGATATTTATTAACCCAACCATTGTCATTAGCCATGGTTAAGTCTTTACAAGAGTTAGTATATGATATTTTCTCACCCATGGTTGCTATACTTACTCATTCTATTTTTCCTCTTCATCTTCCTCTTCATCAAGAGAGAGCTCTCTAGGTTTTAAGGAGGTGAGGAAAATTAGTGAGAAAAGGATTTCTAAAGTGAGCAAAAATCCTACTTCATCATCCTCTACAAAATTAGCCATTTAGTTTAGGGTGTTAGCTTCGCTAATCCCTAATTAGTGAAGAGGTAGGTTGGGTTGGTGTCTCCTCGACGTAGATCATCTTTGGCCTCGAAGGCTTCATACAAGCTTGTTCCTTTCATCATGTGGAGCCATTCAAGAGTCCGGAAGATCACTACTTGGAGCGAAGGGACCACTACACGGAGCTATTGAAGTGAAGAACCGGCCTACAAAGGTTGTATTCCATGTTCATTTAGATGTAAAGTTGTTTACATGTTGTATTATCTAATTCTCTAGTTAAGATTCTAGGGTTAGGCTTGTCTAGAATGGCAAATTTTTGAAAATAGCATGGACAATGCCTCCCGAACCCTTGCTGTCGTGCTAGGCATTCCTATAGTGGTATCAAAGCCGAGCTAGAGAATTAGACGATATTTGTAGAATTACGAAACCGAAACATCGAAACACAAAACCCAGTTTCTGTCGAAATTTTTAAGTCGTCTAAATTTTTTTTTAAGCAACTGCAGAATGTTACATGAGATATAATATGAACACCAGACGAATACGAACCCCATCCGCCGGATTTGACCCGGCGAGATACCCTACAATTCCGTCCTGGCCGGTCCTTTGTTGCCTTCTTGAGTTCGTTTTCGTTTGGTGGTTTGGTCTCTGGGTTTTAGTGTTTCAGGTGTTCCTTGTTTTTGTTGAAATTGCATGGGATGTTAACATTCTGTAAAGGCAATTCAGAGTGTTTCGTAGTCGTAATTCTAACATCGTTTCGGGTAATTTAGATAGTGTTAAAAAGTTCGAACGAATATCAATAACCCATTTTCTCCCTCTCTGTAAATTTTCCAAAAGTTGGATTTTTTCCAAGTTAAAATTAATCAAAAATCATGCAAGTGATTATATGGACCTTCTAGAAGAACGAAACCCTAACTCAATTCTATGACCGTCGGAACCGCCACCAAACCGTAGGGTTTGTGGTAGTTCCGCAGCGCCATAGGTGAGAAAAGGGTTGGCCCTTCTACGGTTGGTCCATAGGCACTATAGCATGTTCTGAATATTTTTAAACTGTGCTCAACTGTTGAGCTCTTTGGGAAATTTTGGGTGTTTATTGATTCGATCGGAATATTTAACATTGTCTAGCTATCTATGGAATGTGATACAATATTTGAAATCTACACTAATTAGTTTTGTGAAAATTGATTAGTTGCTTGTAAATTTAATATTTCGGTCTCGGTAGAAATCGGGAATCTTGTTGAATTACCCGATTTCTTTTGAAAAGGTGTTTTCATGAGTTAGGCCCAAATGTAAAATTTACAATGTTTGCTTGAATTTGGGGGCAGATGCTATTTGGTTTTATCCGTCCACCTCTCCGAAGATGCCAAGTTGATTTATGGCACCATATATCGAAGGTTTAGACAGATGCGGCCGTTGTAGCAGACTTCGTCAGATTCCCCCTCGTGTATGAGGGGGTTTTGATTGTGGGGATGCTCTTCCCTGCAGGCGCAAGCTCCTGCAGTTAATTACGCTACCGCATAGCGGTAACCACTTTCTCCTTCTCCAGATGGTCACTTCGTGTCATGTGTGTTTGTTTTATTTTTGGTTGCCCGTGGATTGTATACGGAGACTAATTTATGTTGTCGCCCGTAGGGCATGGATTAGTCAAAATCCATATTTTGTTAGATTTGGATTTGGGTTAGTTTAAGGATCGTTAATCTTGTTTTAGATTAAGATCAACTCAAACGTTTGTTGAGGATACGTTAATATGATTTTAAACAAAGATCTACTCAACAGAATTTGGGATCATTTAGACCCAACGAAAGAGTATTTGGACTGTATCGTTTTAGTTTAGGGATATTGCGGTCTATAAGTTTAAGGACATCATAGTCCATGAGTTTAAAGACTTCATAGTCTGTATGTTTTTTTTTCAGTTTAAGGACATTATAGTCCATGAAATTTAGTTTAAGGACGTCACGGTCTGTTGTTAGTTTAAGGACGTTACGGTCCGGACTTAATTTAAGGACATTACGGTCCATCATTAGCTTAAGGACATTGCGGTCCATAGTTTGAATGTAATCATGGGTTTAGAAATGCACCAGATAGTTATTGGTCGTCCGGACCCACCACCTCTCTGAAGACGTTGAAGAATTACAACGACATGTATCAGAGGTGTGAAGAGATGTACCCTTGAACCAAATGCCAGATTGAGAAGCAATAGGATAAACATTATTGTAAATGCCATTTGAGATGTTTAATTTTGGAAGACCTGAGCATAATTAGGGCTCGGTTATATACAAGTTTTTGGCTTTCGGAGACTTAGCTAACTTGGGCTAAGGTTGGCCTATCATAGTGTTAAACACTAGCATATGTTCGGCGCTCACGTGCTCCCACATGAGGTCTTAAAGTATTGTTTATGCACTGAAGATGTGAAGCTCTCACGTGGGGTCACGTGAGGCACTTGAAGCAGCGTTAAACACTGAGAGTTTGAGGCGCTCACGTGGGGTCACATGAGGCGCTTGAAGTAGTGTTAAACACTAAGAATTTGAGGCGCTCACATGGGATCATGTGAGACGCTTAAAGTTGGGTGATGCCTATTTGATTCTCTTATTCCAGTGCTAAGCACTGTTGGGTCACGTGGGATCATGTGAGGCACCCCAGAATGGGAACTGTTCTGGGTTTATTCCCCTTTTCTCTTTTATAAGTGCTGAGCACTTCTCAGGGGTCACATAGGATCACGTGAGGCGCCACAAAATAAGGTTTATTCCCTTTTCTTTTTTATAAGTACTAAGCACTTCTCAGAGGTCATGTAGGGTCACGTGGCTAGATCTCAGTCTTCCCTTTTTTGTTTCTCAAAAGTGTTCACGTAGGAACACGTGAGCTTTTATTGTGTAGCATTGAACACTGATATGCATGGAGCTCTGGATCTGAGCTTTGTGAATTTCAAGTCCCTTATTTTTATAAGAATTAAATTCTTTTATAGGGTTAAACCCTAGTTTTATCACAGGAATTAAATTCCTATATCTTTTTAGTAAGAATTAAATTCTTTGAATTTATTTCTTTCCCCTGGGTTTGAATCTACATAACAGAGTCTCCCCGATTAAAATTAAATTCTAAACTTGTGGGGAGATCTGTTTCTGCAGATCTCAAACAGAGGAAGAACTAAGTTCTTTTTAGAAGAGTTAAACTCTTATAGAGGTGAAAAAGAGATGAGATATTCTCTGTGTTTTGTTCCTTCTCTTACCTAGAGTTTTTTTTTCTCTTTTAGAAGGTCTTCTTCTCTCTGGAGAATTAAATTCTCTTTTCTTTTAAGCTTACCAGGGGGTTTCTCTCTTTCTTTCTTTTTTGCATTTTTTGAACTTGATGTTTAGGGGGGGTTTCCTCCGTCTCCTATTTATATGAGAAGAAAAAGAATTAATTTGTTAAGGGAATCTCTCATTGAGAGATCATGATTGATTTCATGATCTTTTAGATCAATCGGTGAATTTTATGCACCGTTGGATTTTTAATCTAAAGGCTCTCTGTTTAACAGAGAAGATCTTTTTAGTTTGAGAAAGATCAGGAAAATATTTCCCAAAATAGAATTTAATTCTAGAATTTGATAGAAGCATTTTAAATTGGGGCGCTCACATGCTTTGCATGTGAGAGGCAAGAAAACTCATGTATTTAACACGTGACCACTGCTGTAGGTTTTAGCCTGTTTATGTTCAGCGCTCATATGCTTTGCATATGAGCGCTCACGTGTTTTACACGTGAAGCCTATTTGGACATTTATGTTTATTTTATTCAGCGTTCATATGCTTTGCATATGAGCGCTCACATGTTTTACACGTGAGGCCAAATTTTAAGGACTCTCCCCATTTTTTATAAGGGAACAAGTTGTTCTTGGCCGAAAATTTTGGTAGGAACAAATGCCCCCCACTACTTTGCCCACGTAAGCATGTACGTGGGTGAAGTAGTGCAGAGTTATTCATGGCAATAGAATTGATGGCTTAGGGGACAAGTTTAGAGTCCTTGTAGTCTAAGACTTTTTTTCATCTTCATGAGCTGTAAGGGTCTCAAGAAAGTTTTTTTCTCCCTACAAGTCGAGAGGATCTCTTAGGTGCAAATTCTCCTTAGAAATCATGAGGATTTCTAAGTGTTCATCGCCTCCGTGAGTCGTAAGGATCTCACTCGAATATTTTTCCTTACGAATCATGAGGACCCGTAAGTAGCTTCTTTATTTCATTGGAGAATGTGGCTTTGGAAAATGTGGCCCGCAGATAGTCCATCTTGACCTCCTTGTAGAGCAGCGATGGCTTCGGAAACAGGTTCAGATTTGTCGCCTAAGACTTTTCAACTTTATGAGCCGTGAGGGTCTCATAAAGACTTTTCTCCCTACGAGTCGAGAGGATCCCGTAGGTGTCTTTTCTCTTTAGGAGTCGTGAGGACTCCTAAGTGCGTTTTCTCTTGAGAATCGTAAGGATCCCACAAGAGAATTTTCTTTATGCGCAGGGACACTAATTTCCCCACAGGTCGAGACGAATCGAAAGATTCTCGCAAAGACACTAATTTCCTTGCGGGTCGAAACGAATCGAGAAGTTCTCGCCGAGAACGTTGATTTCCCTGAATCGAGAGCTTTTGCCAAGGACACTGATTTCCCTAGGGTCGAGACGAATCTAGAGATTCTTGCAAAGACACTGATTTCCTTGCGGGTCGACGCGAATCGAGAGGTTCTCGCCAAGGACGCTGATTTCCCTGAATCGAGAGGTCTTGCCAAGTACACCGATTTCCCTGGGGTTGAGACGAATCGAGAGATACCTGCAAAGACACAGATTTCCTTGCGAGTTGACGCAAATCGAGAGGTTCTCGCCAAGGACGTTGATTTCCCTGAATCGAGAGGTCTTGCCAAAGACACTGATTTTCCTGGGATCGAGACGAATCGAGAGATTCCTGCAAAGGCACTGATTTCCTTGCGGGTCGACACAAATCGAGAGGTTCTCGCCAAGCACGCTGATTTCCCTGAATCGAGAGGTCTTGCCAAGGACACTAATTTCCCTGGGGTCGAGACGAATCGAGAGATTCCTGCAAAGACATTGATTTCTTTGTGGGTCGACGCGAATAGAGAGGTTCTCGCCAAGGATGCTGATTTCCCTGAATCGAGAGGTCTTGCCAAGGACACTGATTTCCCTGGGGTCGAGACGAATCGAGAGATTCCTGCAAAGACACCGATTTCCTTGCGGGTCGACGTGAATCGAGAGGTTCTCATCAAGGACGCCGATTTCCCTGAATCGAGAGGTCTTGCCAAGGACACTGATTTCCCTGGGGTCGGTTGACTTATTTTCGGGACAGAGTCATTGGATGACGTATTTCCGAGACGGGGTCATTTGATGATGTGTTTCTGCGACGGGGTCATTTGCCGACGTATTTCCGAGACGGGGTCATTTGCTGACGTATTTTCGAGACGGGGTCATTGGATGACGTGTTTCCGTGACGGGGTCATTGGATGACGTATTTCCACGACGGGGTCATTTGCTGACGTATTTTCGAGACGGGGTCATTTACTGACGTACTCCACTTTCTGCGGTGTTGGGGATGACTCTAGGTTTTTTGTGAACCGTCGAGGTTTGGAACCAGGGGACTTTGCCATGGCTCCATTTGTTGATGTCGCGCTTGTATCCTGCTGGAGGGAAGAAGAACGCTGTTGTTGATCTCTAGGCTGTGGATGTTGCCGTCGAGACTTGGAACTAAGGACTCTGCCATGGCTCCGAGGTAGTCTTTAGGTTATCTATGAACCGTCGAGATTTGGAACTAAGGGACTTTGCCATGGCTCTGTTTTGCTGAGTCACGTCCGTGCCCTGCTGGCATGAGGAGGAACGTCGTTATTAGTCTTTAGGCAGTAGATGTTGCCGTTGAGATTTGGAACTAGGGACTTTGCCATGGCTCCGTTTCATTGTGTCACGTCCATGCCCTGCTGACATGAGGGGGAACGCCGTTGTTGGTCTTCTGGGATGCAGATGTTGCTGTCGAGATCTGATTTTCCCTTTGACAGAGTTTGTTGGGACATGTAGTTCCCTTTCGTTTATGCCCATGGATTGTGTACAGGGGCCAGTATGGACTTACCTGCAGGGCAAAAGTTTCATTCTTTTTTTTATTTTTTATTTCTTTCCGTGACGCTCTATCATTTCAGCTTTTTATATCGCGAAAGTTGCTATTGCCCAATCATTTCGGCTATTTTTCGCGGTGTTTAATCATTCCGGTTATTTTTCTTTTTACTCGCTGCTTTTTATTGCGAGTTGCCCAATCATTTCGGCTATTTTTGTATGCATATCTTTTACTTGCTGATTTTGTTGCAAGTTGCCCTATCATTTCGGCTATTTCATATGCATTTACGGCTCGCTGACTTTTCACAGCAAGTATGGAACCTGGGATCTGACACCAATCTTAGTATCAGCATCGCTGCGACTGGAATATTACCAAGAGCGAATCATCATTTGCCGTGAAAGGACTTGGAATTTGTTACCGATTTAGGCATCAGCATCGCTACTACTGGAACATTGCCAGGAGCGAATCATCATTTGCCTATGTCAATTAGAATAAATGTGGCTTAGCAAACACGGTTAGGATCCTTTCGACTAAGGCTTTTGACTTCATGAGCCGTAAGGGTCTCATAAAGGTGTTTCTTCCTATGAGTCATGAGGATCTCATAGGTGCGATTTCTCCTTAGGAATCGTGAGAATTCTTAAGTGTACATTCTCTTGTAAGTCGTAAGGATCTTGCAAGAGTGTTTTCTCCTTGTAAATCGAGAGGACCTACAAGTGTTTGTTCATCAAATGAGGGCATTCCTCGTCGTAGGTGGGACTTAGCAAGGAAATGATTATTTGTGCCCGTGGATTGTATACAAGGGTAAGTATTGAACCGCTTGTAGGGCGGTCTGGGAAATGTGATGGCTTAAGTGTTGGAGATAGTGCCCTTAGAGTCAATTATTGGATCACAGACACGTGATTGCAATGATTGAGGGAGGACCTGTCCCAGTAGAACAGTCTTACTCAAGATGATAGTATGTTATCTGGTTTACCTTTATCATCGTGCACTGCTTTAAGTGACCTGACAGGTCGCTATTACACGTTGATAGAGCCCCTAGGATTCTTGCTTGACTGCCAGCAGTATGAGGGCGATCATATACGTGGGAGCTGGTAGTCTATAAGCACATCCTTAAAAGGTCCCTAGTCGTGAGAGTTTCGAGACAGGGCATCGATACTCCAGAGTAGACTAGTGTATACAGTCGAGACCCTGACGAGGGGCGGTGGCCGGTCTTATAAGCCACTGGTGTCAGTTGGTTCACCTAAGATGTATACAGGTGCTCATTGGGTTATGAGTACACCGGACAGGACTCGCCGGGAACTTGCTAGTTGGTCTTATACCTGACGTCAGATAGCAGTTCCCTGGTGACATGTGTACATGTTAGTTCATCGACCTGAGGATCGTCATTTGTCTCGTATGAGTTCCCACTGTACTTTGATTACTACCCTACCACGCTCAAAGGAGACGTGCAAACAGGTTTTAGTTGGGTACAGTCCCGAGCCACATGGAGGCAGTGAGCGGATCTTCGGGGGTTCGTCTCTCCTGGCATTGGGGGTGAGGTCGCGCTGTGTCTAGCAGAGCCAAAATATGAAAAGTCCTTGGCCAAGGCAGGAGATTTACTGGTAGGTATTCCGATAGTATCTCAGGGTGTTTTGGGCTGATCTCTTACACGACTTGTACCGCTTTTGGGGGTCTGACTTTTACCAACCCCCTAGGCCCGCCATACGATGCTCATAGACGAACAGACCGGACTGTACGGATATTGTCACTGACAGGCTCAGTAGGGTGTCAGGATGAGTTCGCTCATCGACGTCCCTTTTGGTCAATACCTGGTAGCCCGTTACGTATTGGCTTATACCTCTGGCGTGCTAGTGGTTAAATCCACAACCAAGGTGTTGACGAGTCTTTAGAGTCCCCCACATTCAGTTGCTCAAGTTTTCGGGCGAAACGCTGTAGAGGCCGTATGGAGATATGGCAGGGTTTGATCAGATACGTGCGGTATTGCACGGATCAGGATCGGACGGATAATACTAGCGGGCTTTGGTTTAAGCCGGATCCTAGTATAGTACAGTGTAGATTTGTCTCATTGCATTTGTATTTCGGTCGGAATACAGATGCGGGTGTGTATACACAGTATCGGGGTTTTCCTGTAATTTATTACGGGATCAGTTTTTCGAGTTGCCAGTTTGTTTTCCGTTTCAGCCATATTTCTTTGTATCTTTCATTGGCTGAAGATTGGTAGAGGAGGGCTTATTTGCAATTGTGCAAATAAGCATTTGTGGAGGGTGATCTTTGCATATTCTTGTGTCATGATAATTCTTCCACCCTTGACTTTCTTGAGTTCATGATTGCTTGACTTTTTGAAGCAATCATGGTTGTTGATTGGTTGGTGGAGTGTGGGCTTTGTTTGTGATCATGTTTCATGATAACATTTTACCACTCTCTTGCATTATTCTTGTGGGGCTCTCACTTCCTCTCTCATTCTCTCCACTCCCACCATGATGCATGGCCGGCCAAGTAGGGGCTGCCCAATTTTTGGGTGTGGGAATTTTGCTCTTTTCATGCTACAAAATTCCCAAAGTTTCATCTCCAAAAAGTCTTAGTTCCTTTCCTCCACCAATGGCAACATCCACTACCCCAAAATGAGACATGAGTTCTACACACATTCTACAGCAAACCTTGGGCACGTCGGCTCGCCAACTTCGTGCCCGAGTTGCCTCGGTATAGACGTGGGAGCCCGTAAAAGAAGCCGGCGACGTGGTGCCCTTCCGGCGACGAGGTGGAGACCGGAGATTCCGCGGGGAGATCGGGACGACGACGAGAAGACCGAAGGACACGGATCGCTCGGTATATCTCTCTACCCCTCTCTCTAGATAGCTAGGACTAGTTTAATGGCACGATCCGGGTTTATAGTGCGCGGTGGTGCCGGTTTGAAAAGTTAAAGTAAATCACCGCTTCCGCGTTCCGGCGTCGGATTGACGGCCGGGGCACCGCCGTGCACTTACAGTGGTATCAGAGCCTCGCCATTAACATGGTATAGGTTTGTCTAATGTGTTTTACATTTCCGATCGAACAAAAATCCCAAAACCGCGTTTTCATGCATATCAGTTTTCTGTCGAATTTTTTTTGGCTCCAAAATTTTTTCAGGGTGTTGCAGAATACTGTGCAGGGACATATTTGCATTCTGTGAAAATTTGGTTGCACGAACCCACTATCCCACCGCGGAACCACAGCTAAACCCATGGTTGGGCCGCGGTTCCGCCGCAATATATACTGTTCAGTGCATCAACTTTTTACAGTGGGTCTCTGGGCTGAAAATAGGGGTTTTGGAATATTATTTTTGGGCCCATAATTTCTTTAAGTGCTACAGTATTGCTTGGGGCCCACTTGGTAAAATTTGATCGATCGGATATTTTAAACACATTAGTTCACAGTATTTACATTATATCTGCGACCGTGAATGTCACTTGATCGGTAAATCCTGTCTAACTGCTATAGCCCGGTTAGACGGATTTGCGAACGTGACATTCACGTTAATGTTCTGTGTTATGCTGTGATGTTGCGGTCGGTCGTGGGGGATAGCCTGGATGCAATGCTAGTACAGTTTTTGTTGTATTATGTACATTTGATATTGCGGGGCGAGCGTCCGACATGTGGACTGCCGTCACTGCCTGTTTGTATATTATTCTTTTGGGGCACGACCAGGTTGCGGTCGATGTACCCGTTGTATGTAAATTTTACTTTCTGTACTAGGATTACCCCAAGGTGGGGTGCACGGATAGACGGATTCTAGAGGGCAACAAGCCTGCATCTCATGGCATTGAGACGGAGGGGGCTTTACTCTAGAATTGGCGGGCCATTCGCCGCACTCGTAGGGGGTACAGGTTGACCCAGGAGGGGTGCCCAAGTTACCGGATTCCGTGAAGTGCTGGGTGGTCCATTCACGTTGCTGAAGGGGGCTACCTCGCTTCAGGTTTTGGCGGGTAACTTGCCGCGCCCGTAGGGGTCTAGGATTTCATTGCACAGGCTATCCACACGACCAGGGGAACGTCTGGTTTCAGTAGTGGCTCTGTGAAACCCGGGGATCTCAGATATCTGTATTGTTTTGTGATGCTGTACATTTCTGTGATGTTGCATTTTATCACGCCTTGAGCGAAATATTATATATTATATATACTAGTAGATGTTGTATATGTTTTGCATCCGTGCTAGTCCAGTCCCCGCTCTGTCGTTAGTTAGCTAACCTAACGGGTAATGACGGGACCCAGTGGCGAATGCGGATGGCATATACGTACATCATTATATTTCGTTCTTTGTGGTGTGATCAATTGATGGGACTGCATTGATTCGGATCAATGCAAGTTAAACAAATCTAATTTGATATTGTTGGAACACTTTTCAAAAAGCTGTTATTGCAAGGACGTTCACTTTTGTTTTGCATCGTGGTATTCAGTTGGAATATCCTGCTCCTCAGTTGACGAGGCAAGGGCCGAAAACCCTTCACCGGGAGTGACCCCTTGGACAAAAAGTTTGCGTCAGGGCAATAACTTCACTATGGCCGATTACTTTTGCTTTGCATCTTGGTATTCAGTTGGAATATCCTGCACCTCATTCTACGGGGAAAGAGCCGAGATCCCTTCACCGGGAGTGACCTCTTTAGCAAAGGTTTTCGTTACTATATTTTTATAAAAGCTATCCAGTTCCTTCAACGATATCAAGTTCATTACGTTAAAGGTTTTCGCCAGAAACCATTCGTAGCCCTCCGTCGTTTCAGACGGGTAGCACGTAGTATTCATGCTATGTTTGTTGACCTTCGTCAAGGTATAGTGTATGGTAGCTGCTTGTTGCCTTTTTGTTGCATAGATAGATGCGTTGGCTTGGGACAGTCGTATAGCCTTGTTGACCTTCGTCAAGGGTTTGTACGGGTGGGTTCAAATTAACCTGGACAATGACGGGTGGAACTTGACATGTGACTTATGATTTGTTGACCTTCGTCAAGGTCATAAGAGCATGGGGCAAAAATCACATCGGGAGTTTCTAAAGAAACTGAAACTTGCCAGATATGCGCATACCTTCTGGAGTGTGATGACGTGAGCGGATTCCGTCACGTTATCATGCGATGATAGTTGGATCCCGATTCCCACTGATGAGTTGGTTTACTCCTCGGGTGATCCCGACCAATTCTTCTTTCAGGTTTGGAGGAGAATTTGACGGTACAGTGGGAGGTTTCCAGATTAGATAAATTGGTAACCATTCTGATCTAGGATAGAGTGCATGCTGAGTGTTTCTTTTCTCTCTCTCTTTGGCAGCGACCATTGACCCGACCCTAAGACTATGACTCAGTGACCAAGTTGACCGAACCTTCTTAACACTGGCTTTTGGATTGTCAGAGTTGCAAACCTCATTGCCACTCCTACTTTTACCCTTTTCTCCAGGACACCCCGTATTACTACGAACGTCCACTTCCATTGGACAAAACCACCGTATGGTTAGATACGAACTCGAAGGAATTCGAGGATGGTTTCCGGTTCTGGAGAAAACGAATAGGACTATTCGGTTGTCTTTTTCTTTTACCTTCTCTCAGGTTGCGAGTACCCCTTAGATTAGGGAATAGTACATCTATTACGCAAATTGGATAGTCTTCTTCCAGACCTTAGGCCGGTGCCGAACGGTAGGAAATGAAGAAAACCAATTAGCATAACGATGGTGTGCAGAAGGTATTAAGTAAAGACATATCAAGGGATTAGTAAGAGGGCAAAGTAAATTGCGACTGCTATTCACGACCAAACCAAATATTTCTTCGCCAATCCTAAATCACCTTTGTATTTCTCCAGGACACTTCGTATCACTACGAAGATCCACAGTTTATTGGATACTCCATCGTATGGTTATATACGAACTCGAAAGGAACTTGTTCTAGTTCATGGATGGATTCTGGTTCAGGAGAAATAGGAATAAGGTTTATTCGGTTGTCTTTTATCTTCACCTTCTCTCGCATTGCGAGTGCTCCTAGGATTAGGACAGTACACCCATTATGCTTATTGGATAGTCTTCTTCCAAACCATAGGCTGGTGCCGAACGGTAGGGAAGGAAGAAAACCATTTGGCCTAAAGGGGTGTGCAGAAGGTAATGACTAAAGACATATAACGGGATTTGGAGAGGTGGCAAAGAATTACACGGTTACAGTTGTGAATCTGGATAATGGAAGAGGCATTACTAGGAATACCCGGATACCCCATCGAAACATTTCAATGTTTCAGTTTCACTGTGTACTGTTAAAGGAAAACTGATTTCCCGATTAGATACTTACTCCAGGGTATGTATTTACCAGGTATGATTCTCACATCTGTATGGTTTTACAGATGATGAGTGGGAGTAAGTTATTGGGAATTGGGTGATCATCCTCATTATATCGGGATTCATTGTAATCGGTGATATTTGAGGAAGTCACCTGGGTTGTTTGCCCGACGGCAAGTATTTGGTTTTGAATATCCGTTGCTATGAACCAATTTCAAATTGATATATCTGTACGTCTATTTTTATAGAGTGAAATATAACTTTTTGAAATTATGTCTATGACATTTACCTATATCAGTGGATGGTTAGGTAAGGAGCATTAAACAGCGGTGTAATTCTTCTTAACCATAAGTACAGTTTTCAACCTACGACATACAGGGAATGAGTTATTAGACTCAAGGGATTTATACAGAGTATTGTATGTTGTCCAGCGTCCATTAGGACAGAGGGGTTGGTTCTCGTACTATATTCGGTTTACTTATGACTTCTCTAGTTTTTATACAGGTGTTTCGTGGAAACACAGGGTCCGAATTTTGAGAAGTTATAGGTATAAGAGTAAAGTAGAGAACCAGGTATTGCAAGTATCGGGATTCTTCAAGGTGATCGAAGATGTAGATACTTGTGTATGGTATTCAGTTGATAGTAATGTTTAAGAGAACTTGCTTCTCTTTCAGGTTACTCATAATTGGAAGCATTCCTAAGTTGAGTAACGCTGATCGGCCTCCTTCCATTTAGTTAACATGCACTGGAGACAGCTGCATGATTTGAATCTGGTTCAATTAAATCAGTGCCTCTGGTTCTATATTGGATATAGTACAGTTCATATCTTAACATTGTTAAGGTATGTGGAGTTGTCCGGCTCATGATTAAAACCAGACACTGGACAACTCAAGGCACGTTTCTGTAATGGCTGTTTGTGGGTTGACCCAAGCTATGACGAGGGTTGACTTTCTACCATCTGGAAGATCAATAGCGATATTGTTCTTGACTCGCCACAGTTTTAAATAAAAATGGATTTTTTCAGAAAACAGTAGTGGGAGTATGGTAGAACTGGAAGTAATTCCAGAACCGCAAACGATTACTGAAGATTTGATAGGAACCAAAAGATTCAATCTGGTTTGACATTCCATTGGCCACTCCGCAGATATAGTGGATAACCTCAGGCACCCGAGAGGTACTTCGGTATGCTCAAGGACGGTGGCAGGGAGATTCTTGTTTACCCAGACTTTCCATTGCTGTTGTTCCAGACTATGAGACCCGGCAGGAGGATGAGTATAGCGTCGTTCTAAACTAGCTTTAGAAGTGTACGTGTATATGACTCTGCCAGAGGGTTGTCGTAGTCAGTGGGAGCAGCAGAAGCATTGGTGGACAAGTGGCTTATGTCTATTTATAGACTAAAGCAGATTTAGCGGAGATAGATCATCTATTTCTGATGTGACAGTCATAGGTTTGATTTCATCAGAACAGGGGATGGATCTGTTAAGAAGGTAGTAGGATGTGATGTCCTGGTATTTGGATGACATACACAGAGTAGGTGTAGCGTCTTGAAAAGTCGTTTTGGTGTTTTTCTGAAAATCGGTGAAAATTCGGTATTTTTCCGAAAACCGTCTTTTTTGTTATTTTGCCGTTTAGGGCTAATTATACCTAAAATGGATAGGTAATTGCTTGTTTTTAGTAGCTAATGAGTTACTTATTAAATTTTGGGCATTTAAAAAAATTTCCCTATTTTTCAATTTTTAATATTATTTTAAGCCGGTAAGAAAATACATTAAATTAGCGATAAATACAAATTTTTCCGGGCTAATTTTAATACTTAAAATTATGTTAATTAAAATCTAGTTGTAACATAAATTTTTAGTATTTTATTTTGATTTTTAACTAATTTTTATTATAGGAAACGAAATTTATTGAATTTTAAGCTAAAACTTGCAATTTTGGACTTGTAGGGGGTCTTTTTGCATAAAACTTCTTTTGTAAACCCCTCTCTCTCTTCCCTCAGCCCTAGGCCGGCCCCACCATGATCAGTTCCAGAATTTTGATTGCCTCACTTTGACTTTATCTTTTGTGAATGAATTGTTTTGGTTAGGATTAAAATATAGTAATATAGGTATGGGTTTTGAGTGCATGTGAGAGCTTTGACTTTAGTTTTTCCAACTCCAATTCATCACTTTCCCCTCCCTCCTTTTCCCTGGCCGAGCCTCAGATTTTTGCAGGTCCCCATTTTCCCCCATCTTCTTTTGCTCCAATTTCATCAAAAAATCCACCGAAATCCCTAATTTTTTTCACAAATTCAACACAAAACCTTATTCTATCTCTTTTCAAGCCCAAATTGGTTTAAATCTTGGAGAAAAATGGCATCTTTGGAGGCAAATTATTCTTGCTAGATCTCTAGTTGAGGTATAATTTCTTGCTAATTAAATTCTTTTGATTAAGTTTCTTAAGTTAAATTGTTGTAGTGTTAATTTAGTGTTAGTTCTAATCTAGTTTTTTTTAAGGTTATGGTTGAAAATTAAACTAGGGTTTCTTGAAGCCATGTTTTAGTTAATTAAATTTTTTTTTAATTAATCTAGTTGTTACTTAACCAATCTATATGGTTACTTTGCTTAAGTGGCTTCATATTAAGCTAATCTATGTTAAACTTGTGTGAAATTTTCATTAAGTTTGCTAATTACCAAAATCAAGAAGAGGTTTGAGTATGGAATGTGGGTTTTGTAGCATGGTAAATAAGTTAAAATTGTGTTTTGGTGGCTAACTAGTTGTGTGGATTGGATGGTTGTGTTGGACCGTGATAACTTTGTCGCTATTGTCGATATTTGCACCAAATTGCTTTTCTAGCTTACTAGTTTTTGCTAAAATGTTGTGATGAATTAATTGCGATGTCTTGATGACATTTTTAGCGTATCCTATGACATTTAGGATGCGTGAGTACGGATTTTTGAGTAGTCGGGTTTTAGTTTTGCCGGGCGACCAAATCGGCGATTTTTGCAGTTTTTGCGATTTTCGCGTGTGTTCCGCGCACCTTGTGCACATTGTACCTAGCTAGTGAACATTAGTATTTTCGTTTGGGTTTTGCGTCATTCTTGATATGTAACCTTATGTTTGGTATTGATGTAAATTCCAGGTTCGGTCGCGGAGACGTCAGACGCGGCACGAAAGGGGAAAGCAATGATTGGACACAGCTAGCTAGGGATTCCGGTGAGTAGATGTAACATCTACGGGGGACTATCGTTGGATGGCGCAAGCCGCCCGATAGTTTTAGTAACTTAAAAGATTCTTAGTAATGTTAGTAATTAGGGTTGTAATACTTGTATGGTTATTTGCTACATTCAGGCCCTATATTGACATACATATACGAAACCATTTTATAGGACACCTGCACCATTGCCAGGGTTTTTATATGCAGCACGAGCACTATTCATGCTTACACACACGCCCTGATAATTGCCATGCCACCACACTAGATAATCTATAATTTGAAACCTTTTATTAATTGATGCTTAAACCTGTGCTATTGCCTTTAATTCCTTAAAATGAAATCGTAGGATTGCTATTCATGTGCATGTGCTTCATCATATTATTTGTTCATGCCTAATCTATTATTCACACATCGCAACTTGATCATTGATACCATATGCATTCATTATCATTGACATATGCACTTATGAGGATTTCTTGAGATTTTATGATATTTCTGGATTTCGGGGGAAAGCCGCAAAATTTCTAAACTTATTATGTTTTTAAAATATGTAAATTGCGGTTTTCTAGTGATGTAAGTGTCGTCCACCATGAGTTTGCTGTGGTTTTCGAGATCCGTGTCGAGGAGTGGAGGAACCGTCACGGGTACATGGTGGGCCCGGTATGGTATCCCGGGGCAAGATGAATGTGGTGTTGACGTTGAGCCTGGCAGGGGACGGATTACCTACCGGTGACTGTTTGGCACGGCGGATATCCAGAGGATACCGACCGTGGCCGCGAGATGATGAGATTTTGATATTTAGCTGGGTCAGCCGGATGGCTGAGGCCAGAGATACTATGACATGGATATATGAGATTTGTGATAGTTTTGAGGTGTCGTTGCTGGACACAGGTTCTTGTTGATTTTGTTGGTATTGTGCTGGTATTTCAAAAGAGATTCTTAAAGGAAAAAACATGATTTCTTATACTTACACATTCAGATCACGAGTTGATTCGCATTGCATTCATACCTGCTAGCATATTCATATTGCGTACATACTTGCCATTATGACCTGCCTTACCTGTATTTAGATGCTAGGATGCTTGTGTGCATGCATACGATAGCCTGTGTAGATGTTATTTATTACTCACGAGTTGGCAACTCACCCCCGTTGTGCCACAGCCTTTTTCAGGTCCGCTCCGTCAGTACAGTAGCGGCGGACGCACTTGCTTATTTTGCTCTTTTGCCTGGACTCGAGGTTTTGCTCTTAGGTGGGTTATATCATTATTTTTGTACCACCTTGTATATTCTTTGTATCTAGTGCACTCCATCTACTGTTTCTATCAGTATTGTTGTATATTGACCTAGAGATGAGACTGTGAGATTTGTGGACTTTTATGCTGTATTTTGGGGTCGAGCTCACTTGAGTCGACATGCTGTTTTTTTCATGCTTCCTTATGATTATTTCGCATGTTGTTGCTTTATATTGCGTGGGATTTGTGACCGCCTTGTGGCGAAGAGCTAGCTCCCGCTTGGGGATGCCTTATTTGTTGGATTCATATTTATTCTTGTTGTACCCATTTTGGGGGCCGGTATTTACAAAGGAGACTCTGCCGAAATTTTCGGAAAAATTGGTATTGTTTTTAAAAAGGGTTTTATATGACTTATTTGATAAACTCGCTTTCAATTGATTGGGTTCTCTTCACTCTTTTGCTTATTTGGTTTTGGTTTTCTGGGCTTTGGCTTACTTATTTTACGGACGTCTTGAGACGTTTCGTAAACTTAAGTGCCAATCACGTTCCGTACCCTGCGGGTCGTGACAGTAGGAAGTGATATTCCTATACTACGATCGGTTATACTTTGGTCGTCACACAGTGGTTTCTCCACATGGGACTTGGACATTATATCAGACATACTGGTTACTAGATCCATGGTTTTAGATCTAGATTTGGGTCGTTTCCCAATTAAGGGTACTTAGACAGCATTCTAAGAGTATTTAGAATGGACGGCTCCTGGCACGGTAGTGTACCTGCAGGTGATGGAGTCACCCTCTCTAAAGTTGTCTTACAGACTAAAGAGGAGAGGGATTTGCATGATTGGCAGATCACTTGCTTAGTCAATTGAGTCAATCATGAGATGTCAAGTACCACACCAGATGTTGTTCGTGCACTAGATGCAATAAGTTGACATTGATCCAATCCTGGAGAAACAGTCGGAAGCAGTTTTAGAACATAAGTGGATGTTCTAGGGATATGATAACGACAGCCTTTTTCGGGAGACAGTTATCATTCCAGGCTTCCAAGGTGACCTGGACGACAAGGAGGTTGTCAGAGTTATAGTTTTTCCTTCTGACGAGGGACAGTATTTTGGACAGGTGGTCCAAGGCAATACTGAGGGAGGCATGGCGCAGGATACTGATTAAGTTCAGTTGAAGATACAGTCTAAGAAGTTTGGATTTGGAGTTCATTTATGAGCTAGGTCCCATCAGACATCCAGACACATTCTAAGACAGGTATTGCTCATTTCGGGAGATGGCTTTCTCCGCGAACTTGAGATATAAAGAGACATAGAAAGAAACATCAAAGCGGATCCACTCACTGAGGCTATTCCTCGATCGCAATAGTTTCGCAAACGAGCTTTGTGAGACTGACTAGTAGAGGAGTTGGGTGTTCGGTATCACACGGGCTGTGAGTATGCGACATCGCAATAATTAGCCTTGAGTGCAAGTGGGAGATTGTTGGAGATAGTGCCCTCAGAGTCAATTATTGGATCACAGGCACGTGATTGTAATGATTGAGGGAGGACCTGTCCCAGTAGAACAGTCTTACTCAAGATGATAGTATGCTATCTGGTTTACCTATATCATCGTGCACTGCTTTAAGTGACCTGACAGGTCGCTATTACACGTTGATAGAGCCCCTAGGATTCTTGCTTGACTGCCAGCAGTATGAGGGCGATCATATACGTGGGAGCTGGTAGTCTATAAGCACATCCTTAAAAGGTCCCTAGTCGTGGGAGTTTCGAGACAGGGCATCGATACTCCAGAGTAGACTAGTGTATACAGTCGAGACCCCGACGAGGGGCGGTGGCCGGTCTCACAAGCCACTGGTGTCAGTTGGTTCACCTAAGATGTATACAGGTGCTCATTGGGTTATGAGTACACCGGACAGGACTCGCCGGGAACTTGCTAGTTGGTCTTATACCTGACGTCAGATAGCAGTTCCCTGGTGACATGTGTACATGTTAGTTCATCGACCTGAGGATCGTCATTTGTCTCGTGTGAGTTCCCACTGTACTTTGATTACTACCCTACCACGCTCAAAAGAGACGTGCAAACAGGTTTTAGTTGGGTACAGTCCCGAGCCACATGGAGGCAGTGAGCGGATCTTTGGGGGTTCGTCTCTCCCGGTATTGGGGGTGAGGTCGCGCTGTGTCTAGGAGAGCCAGAACATGAAAAGTCCTTGGCCAAGGCAGGAGATTTACTGGTAGGTATTCCAGTAGTATCTCAGGGTGTTCTGGGATGATCTCTGATACGACTTGTACCGCTTTTGGGGGTCTGACTTTTACCAACCCCCTAGGCCCGCCATGCGATGCTCATAGACGAACGGACCGGACTGTACGGATATTGTCACTGACAGGCTCAGTAGGGTGTCAGGATGAGTTCGCTCATCGACGTCCCTTTTGGTCAATACCTGGTAGCCCGTTACGTATTGGCTTATACCTCTGACGTGCTAGTAGTTAAATCCACAACCAAGGTGTTGACGAGTCTTTAGAGTCCCCCACATTCAGTTGCTCAAGTTTTCGGGCGAAACGCTGTAGAGGCCGTATGGAGATATGGCTGGGTTCGATCAGATACGTGCGGTATTGCACGGATCAGAATCGGACGAATAATACTAGCGGGCTTTGGTTTAAGCCGGATCCTAGTATAGTACAGTGTAGATTTGTCTCATTGCATTTGTATTTCGGTCGGAATACAGATGCGGGTGTGTATACACAGTATCGGGGTTTTCCTGTAATTTATTACGGGATCAGTTTTTGGAGTTGCCAGTTTGTTTTCCGTTTCAGCCATATTTCTTTGTATCTTTCATTGGCTGAAGATTGGTGGAGGAGGGCTTATTTGCAATTGTGCAAATAAGCATTTGTGGAGGGTGGTCTTGCATATTCTTGTGTCATGATAATTCTTCCACCCTTGACTTTCTTGAGTTCATGATTGCTTGACTTTTTGAAGCAATCATGGTTATTGATTGATTGGTAGAGTGTGGGCTTTGTTTGTGATCATGTTTCATGATAACATTTTACCACTCTCTTGCATTATTCTTGTGGGGCTCTCACTCCCTCTCTCATTCTCTCCACTCCCACCATGATGCATGGCCGGCCAAGTAGGGGCTGCCCAATTTTTGGGTGTGGGAATTTTGCTCTTTTCATGCTACAAAATTCCCAAAGTTTCATCTCCAAAAAGTCTTAGTTCCTTTCCTCCACCAATGGCAACATCCACTACCCCAAAATGAGACATGAGTTCTACACACATTCTACAGCAAACCTTGGGCACGTCGGCTCGCCAACTTCGTGCCCGAGTTGCCTCGGTATAGAGGTGGGAGCCCGTAAAAGAAGCCGGCGACGTGGTGCCCTTCCGGCGACGAGGTGGAGACTGGAGATTCCGCGGGGAGATCGGGACGACGACGAGAAGACCGAAGGACACGGATCGCTCGGTATATCTCTCTACCCCTCTCTCTAGATAGCTAGGACTAGTTTAATGGCACGATCCGGGTTTATAGTGCGCGGTGGTGCCGGTTTGAAAAGTTAAAGTAAATCACCGCTTCCGCATTCCGGTGTCGGATTGACGGCCGGGGCGCCGCCGTGCACTTACATTAAGAACAGGTTCTGATCCCTGTAGTTTAAGGCTTTCGAATCTTATGAGCCGTGAGGGTCTCATAAGAGGGTTCTCCTTACGAGTCGTGAGGATCTCATAAGTGTAATTTCTCCTCAAGAATCGTGGGGATCCCTAAGTGTGTTGCTCCCTTGTGAGTCGTAAGGATCTCACGCGGGTATTTTCTTCTTACAAGGTCGAGAGGACCTTGCCAGTGTGCATGAATTTTTTACGAGTCTGCACCCTTTCGGGTTTTCATAGACTCGCCGGTAGCCCTGCCGTTTTTACTCACGGGGCCCTTTCGGGTTTTCATCCGTGCCTATCTTGCATCTGGACGTACCGTTTTTTTACGAGTCTGCGCCCTTTCGGGTTTTCACAAACATCGCCAGTAGCCATGCTGTTTTTACTCACGGAGCCCTTTCAGGTTTTCATCCGTTCCCATCTTGCTTATGGACATACTATTTTTTTTGGGTCGGCCCTAGGATGCTGCAGTTTGTAGTAGTTTAAAAACGTTTCGGTCAGTAGTTAGTTTCAGGACATTGCGGTCCATTGTTAGTTTTAGGACATTACGGTATATTGTTAGTTTAGGGACGTTTCGGTCCGTAATTAGTTTTAGGACATTGCGGTCCATCGTTAATTTTAGGACATTGCGGTCCATCGTTAGTTTTAGGACATTGCGATCCATAGCTCATCTTGTATGCACGTGTATTAGTCACGCGATGGGATACATAACGATAAAGTGGGATACACCCATTTAGGGTGTGATTTGGTTTGGTTGGGGTGTTTTGTGATCCATCCCTACCGCGACCTCTTCCACTTGATGTCGATGCCTGGATTTTTCGAATATAGCCATTTTGCGTTCTCGATCAATTTTGCTCTTTTGACGGGCTTCGTTTAGCGGCACGTCAATCAGCTCATCGGACGGTTCCAAGGATTTTGGTTTCGATTCTGCCCCCGGTTTCTCTGCATCAGGAGCTTCTTTATTATCAATTGACGAGTGAGAGATCATGTGAAAATTTACCATATAATCTTCAGGTTCTTCTGACGCGTCGTCTCCCTCATCATTGTCATTGCCTCTGTTATCAAGGATATGGTTGAGAAACTCAAGGAGTGTGACTGGGGTCTGCGTCTTCTGGTTGTATTCTTCCAGCGCGTCAATATGCTTTTGTAGGTCCATTCACTTGTCATCGAGCTGCGCGGGCTTCTTGGTCTTCTTCTTCTTCTTCGAAGACTTTGACGGCTGGACCTGAGTATTTTGCCCATTGCTACCAACTCTCGGTGTCGGGCGCAGTTTCAGCATTCCCTCAATGATCTCGGGCTCTAGCGGGCTTTTCCACCTAATTGCGGGGGCATGCTTGAAGATCCTTCAGCATTCTTTTCGTTTTTGCCGAAAGAACTACTTCCCATGGAGCCTCCTCTATGAATGAGCATGATGCCCCCGGCATGTCTACTCTTTTAGGAGTGTGCTGTTGTGGCGGATTTACCTTCCAGTTTTCGGACATTGCAAACTTGCCTTGTTGGTACTAGTCTTCAACCCAGTTTTTGAAGATGAAGCAGTCTTCGATCGGATGGCCTAATATTCGGTGGTAGGGGCAGTAATTGGGATTGTTGACATCATTCGGTTGTAGCGGGTGTCTCGACAACGGTACAGTGATGAGCCCGTTGCGCACTGCCAGTTCAAACAGTCTCCTTGCTTTATCCCGGGGAAACGAGCAAAGACATCTCAACTTCTCATCGAGGGATCGCCGCTTGTTACTTTGGTGAACAACCGGTCTCAGGCCACTCGGTTGTTGTTGAGCGTTGGCGACGAAGGTTTCTTTCCCTTTGCTCTTTTCATTTCGCGGCTCCGTTTTTGAAGAGGACGGTCTATGGCCCATCTGGTCCATTTGGGCCAACTTGTCGATCAAAGCCTGGAAAGTGGTCGGCTTAAAGAACATCATGAATTGGGAAATGGTTGCCTGAGGGTCAAGGGTTCCCACGAACATGCCCACGGCAGGAGCTTCTTCTATGCGTTGTTCACACTTTGACCACAGGTTCCGCCACCGAATGGCGTATTGAACCCAGGTTTCTCCCGGCTTCACTCTAGCGTTAATTAGTGCGGTGATCGGGATGCGCTCGCTAGCGCTCGCGAATTTTTGTGTAAACAGTAGCTCCATTTCTGTAAATGTCTTGACGGAGTCATTCGGGAGCTCGGAGTACAATTCGAACGCTGTCTCCGACAAGCTGCCAACAAACTGGCGAAGCAGCAATTTGTCGTCACCCCCAGTATTACCGCACAGAGCCCAAAATTGAGCAACGTGCTGGTGTGGATTACCCGTCCCCTTATACACATGGAATTTAGGGATCGTATATCCTGGCAGGTACTTTATTTGATCGTACCAACCCGGATAGGGTCGTCCAGTCTTGACGATTTGGCCAGCGGCTTTGCTCGCCTGGTGAGCTCGTATCTGTTGAGCCATATAGTCATCAAGGACGGCTTTGGAGATTGTTTCCTCCTTTGCTGCTGAAAAGGCCGGAAGAGGGTTTGATGTCTTCCCTCTATCGTCTTTAATGATCACTGGAGGCTCCTCCGCTTGAGGGTCCGGCTAGACCATCATGCCCACCATGTCCTGGAACAATAGTGCTATTTTTTTTATGGTGGTCGCTTGTTCCGCGGCTTCTTTATCTTTCTTCTCGAGCATTCTGCGGAGGAACTCGGCATCGGTTTCTTGCTCCTGGCATTGCTCCAACGATATCTCCGGGCTTTCTTTTGGCCCAGTGAGTGCGGCCATCTTTTTTAACATTTCCTGGAGCTTCTGTTGTTGCTCCTGGGCCTTTATTATGGATCGGATGAGTGGTCGGTGACCCCCGGAAGCACGGCTCTCCTCTTTCTCGGAAGCCATGTAGATGGTGTGCACTACCATGCCCCCAGAGTTGGAGTGTTTAGATTCAGTACCCTTGAGATTTGTCACAGACACAGGGATCTTCTCTGGCCTTCTCCATTTATGGGTGGTCAAAGTGGAGGGGGCCGTTGCAGCGGGCACCCATATAGACGATACCTTTCGTGGCATGGCGGCGAGATGGTCCCCCTCCTGTCGACCCTTTATTTTCTTTTGTCGACGGGGGTAGTCTTGGTCAACTACAGAGTCTTGGACTCTTCGCCAGACCCTGTGGATTTTGGAGGACAGCCGCTGAGGGGGGTGATCCGGCTTCGCCTTTGTGACATTTTCAGCAAGCGGAGGAGACTTTTTCAGCACGGCAGTTGGAAAGTTCTTGCGCACCCTCCTGAGCGGTTCAAAGTTGTTCCCAGTTGGAACAGCAGCATCAACTTCCACCGTTGGAGCTGGTGGGGTAAGTCCGAAAGGGGAACTGCCCCCAGCTTTCCTCACTCGGCGCTAGTGGCGACGTCTAGCATGTCTTGCAGACGGGACCGGCTCAGTTACGGGGGTGGCTTCATCATGCCCCCTGTTCTGGTGAAGGGTTGTTGTTGGTGTCAGCCTATCGAAGACTGACGGTCGCTGAGAAGAAACATCCAACTTGTCGAAGACTGACCTTTGGGCAGGGGAATTAGTTTGGACGACCTCACCCGAAGCAGGAATTGGGATGGCCAGTCTCACAAAGACCGATCCCTTAGCAGGAGAAGCCTCTTTGACGACTTCATCCGTCGGAGTTGGAATGGCTATCCGCTTCGGGATGACTCGTTCAGGTATTGCAGACTTCTTCATGGACCCACTTGAACATTTTATTTTCGTTCTTTTTTGATGTGATAGAACTTAAAATAATGGGAATGCATTATCTATATAATGCAAGGAAAATAAACCTAAATGACGTTGTCGGAACCACTTTTAAAACTACTATGTTTTATCAAAACAATAATCGTATTATTTTTCTTTGCATAGAGATATTCGGTTAGGAATATCCCGCACCTCTTTCTATGAGGAAAGAGCCTTGATCTCTTCACCGGGAGTTCGCTTTTATGCAAAGGTTTATGTTATTAGTTTTAAAAAGCGGAGCTTGAACCACTCCATTTCAAAGCCATTCGAGTTCCTTCAACGATATCAAGTTCATTACGTTAAAAGTTTTTCGCCAAAAACCAGTCACAGTCCTCCGTCATTTCAGATAAGTAGGAGATAGTATTCGTGCTATGTACGTTGGTCTCTATCAAGGCATAGTGTACAGTAGCGAAATGTTGCTTCTCTATTGCATTTTGATACGATTAGTTAAGACAGTCGTATAGCCACGTTGGTCTCCATCAAAAGGCTTATGCGGGTGGGTCTAAATTAATCCAGGACAATGACGGGTTGAACTTGACTTGCGACTTATGGTACGTTGGTCTCTATCAAGACCATATGACGGTTGGGGCAAAAACTATATCGGGAGTTTCAAACATACAGGAAACTTGCCAGGCATGCGCTTACCTTCTGAAGTGTGGTGACTTGAGTGTATTCCGTCAGGTTATCACATGATGATAGTTGGGTCCTAATTCCCACTGATGAGTATGTATTACTCCTCGGGAAATTTTTCATTTCACAATTAGCCAACTTATTAGATGTCTAGAAAGTGTTAATGAGGTTACGTCTCTGCGGAAACGAGGTTATTAATTGGGTTCATGTGAAAGAAAGGGGGACCTCTCTCGGAGTACCAACACTGGCTTGGCTGAACGGTTAGCCAACTTGTAAAGTGTAAATGATCCCGATTAGTTCTCCTTTTAGGATTTGAAGAAGAATTCGAGAAAACAATGGGAGCCATCCTGATTAGATAAACTGATAACCAATCTAATCTTGATAGATTGCACGCTGAGTGTTTCTTTTCTCTCTCTCTCTGGTACAGCGACCCATGACTTATCTTAAACTAAAACTCATGAACCAAGTTAACCGAAACTTCTTATTAGTTTCACTCCTGAATTTCTGGGAAATTCTCATTGGCCCCATGCATGTGCATGGAGCACCTTGCTAGTTATCTAATATTTCCCATATTTCCCATATTATCCTAAGACGAAAGATAAAAATAATAATAAAGGGAAAATAAAGAGACAAGGGGAAAAAACATATATCAATTAGCTTACCAATAAAATTTACCCTAAAAACTGTTTAAGATTCACAATCAAAAATATAAATTACAATACAATATCACAACCATCTTAAAACTAATTCAAATACTTGTTTGCTAACAAGGAAGCTAAAGATCCAGACAACCAAAGCAACATCGCCGAGAAAACAGTTGTCTAAAATCGGAAATATTAAGATGTTGGATAAAAGAATTAAAAATTTTAATAATTTGAATCTCATAAAATAAATAGGAAAAACAATTGAAAACAGTTTGACAAATTCTTTAGCAATTAATAATATCTAAAACAGTTTTTTAGTATTTGGTAAAATAATTATATATCTTTTATATAATTATTAGTAATTGGTGATGTCAAATAAACCATAATTAATTAGTGATGTAAAATAAATCATAATCCAATAACGTATTAACCTAATAATAAACTTCAATAATTTAAAGGCGAAGTGTCTTTGACGTCTCAAAAACCTAAGCGAGGCAATTTAAACCGTCGTCTTCTCAAGAGTCTAGCCACTCTACTCAAGCACCCAAGTCATGGTGTTGGCGTGCACCCATGTGAATTTTTTCCCGAAAAACAAGTATAATGTTATTTTCATTCTTCTTTTATATATGAGTTCCATCCAAAAGACTTAAGGCCTTATGATGGTGAACGTCGCGTCTCATTTACGGTTCAAATGAAACGCGGGGCTTCTAATTTATCTGATATTCTATATTGTCGTTCGCATGCCTGTGATGACTATATCTGCCAGTGATGATTATTATCTGCCTGCGATGTTGGGAAACACACACACACACACACTAGTAGATGTTGTATTTGTTTTGCATCTGCGCTAGTTCAACTACCGCTCTGCCGTTAGTTAAGCAACCAAACGGTGCATGACGGGGACCCGTGGCGAATGCAGATAGCATATACGAACATTTTATTTTTGTTCTTTTTTTATGTGATAGAACTTAAAATAATGGGAATGCATTATCTATATAATGCAAGGAAAATAAACTTAAATGACGTTGTTGGAACCAATTTTAAAACTACTATGTTTTTTCAAAACAATAATCGTATTATTTTGCTTTGCATAGAGATATTCGGTTAGGAATATCCCGCACCTCTTTCTATGAGGAAAGAGCCTTGATCTCTTCATTGGGAGTTCGCTTTTAAGCAAAGGTTTATGTTATTAGTTTTAAAAAGCGGAGTTTGAACCACTCCATTTCAAAGCCATTCGAGTTCTGATTAGTCAAAAATATTGCATATTTTAGCCGGCAATTTCCTCATCATTTGCATTCATATAGAAGTGTTCGGCATTCATATTACATATTAGCAAAACTGTCGCAAAATATCAGATTACATGTATTAGACTCTAAAACCGACACTATAAAGGAAATTGACTACATTTCATGGCATCGTATCATCCCTACATTTGCGCAACACTTGTTTTGAGATCTGTGCAGGAAAATCCAGAAGAAAGGCCAAAATGTACATGGTACCGATCAAACATGACGCCAACTCAAAGATTTGGAATCTGGTATTGATGTAAAAGGCATTAAGCAATTCAACATATCATAAAATACAGAGAAGGACATCAAAAGCCAGCACCAGAAAGATGCAGCCCCAAAGATCCTACTTGGCCGCGGAACCGCGGCCTAAGCCTCCTTGTGCCGCGGTTCCGCGGTGGTATTGCCCCTTCATCACCTCAATTTTGGTGCACAATGTCAATCTCAGCTCCCACACTTCAGAAAACCTATGCAAATTCCAGAAGACTCCAGAGACTTCTGCCAGATCAGCAAGCTTTGGGATCAACACTAAACTAGCCTATCATTCTAGAAACTTCTTCCTAAACCCTAGCTTAAACCCTCAGCTAAGCCTAACAAACTCTTTCTAGAAGTCTTTCAGCAAACTTTTGGAGGGAACTCAAAGGCTTAGGGTTTGGGGTGCTCTATAAATAAGACCCTAGCTCACTTGTAAATCATCTTGGAACCTTGGAAAAATCAATCCATTAGTTCATTTTAGAGCCATTCTATCTCTTTCTTCATCTTCTTCTTCCACAAGTCTAGTGAGAGGATTTGTGTGAAACCCTAACCCTAATTCCAATCAAAAGCCAAGATCCCGAGTACCCATCAAGCAAGAAGCCTTGCAACCTTTTATGAGCCGAGCCGATCTTCAACGGAGCAAGTGGTCAAAGCCGATCCGCGACTCACGGAGCCGAGCGACGCCAATTCAACAATTTAGTTCTTCCTCTTGTAGTTCTTGAGCGACCGTAATCAAATTGTTGATATAAATAAAAGGTGATATTCTTTTATCTTGTTTTCTTTAAATTCTCGCATCATGATATCTTTTCAATTCTTGAATACTTTCTGTGTGATGATGTTTGAGTAATACTCCGCTCGTCGAGGAGTCGAGACGATCAATAGAATGATGATGTAATATATCTTAAATCGATTCTTGAGTCCTACGAGTTTTGTAAACCCTAGCAAGTTCAAGAATCGACGACCCAATTCGTTGCGATGCTTTCTTGATTGATATCGCTCGAGATTGGGGAGTTACGATCGTTTCTTGAAATTGTTAGAGGCTAGAATGCAAATGATATCAACGAAAGAACAAGGGTTTAAAAGATGAAACCCTAGTTTCATCAAGAAAGCCCTAACTCTCGTCGATCATCATCAATCTAGTATAAATCCTTCGAAGGACAAGAACACGAAATCTTGAAATTACATCACGTCTATAGATCCGATCGATTCCTACGAGCCTCATTTAGATTCTTGACATTTTGGTTGGAAATATTATCGAAACCCAATTCTTGATTGTTTATCAGTTTCTTGATTCTTGATACTACTCGTGACACCTGAATCAATTGATAAATTCTTAAATCATGTTTTCTTTCCTTTTCGATTAACTTTTCGATTCAAACAAATTAAACATATAAACGAATCGCACAATCCCTGTGGACGATCCGCACTTGCTAGCGAAATCTACACGACACCGTTATTGATTGCGGTCAAATCTAATTCTTTGGTTGTGATTTCTTTATAGAATTTTCTAAATACCGATACATGATACTGTTATCAATCAAATGAAACCGTTATCGGAAAACAATTGATTCGATACTTGCTTTTTACACACAATCGGAAGAAGATAATTCAATCAAATGGCGCCGTTGCCGGGGATCGCGCGCTAATTCGTTTCATTTTATAGTTTGAATTGAAAGATTTATTTCATTGTGATTTTTGAGATCAAAATTCGTGCAAACCCTAAACAATTTGTTGTGTTTCATTGCAAGGAGATCTGGAGCTTGCTGGAAATTGGAAATTTTTTTGGAATATACCAGAGAGCTGAGGGAGTCTACAGAAGCTCCCTGAAAAATTTTGGTGCAGTGTTCCCATACTTTGACCGCGGAAGGGCGGCATGAGCAAGCATATGCGGCGGAACCGCGGCTTGGTGGAGGGTTCTCTGTGAAATTTTTGCTTCAGGTGATTTCTTACCTTCTCCTCTCTCCTCTTTTTAGCTCCAACTAACACCTTGCTGCAGGATTCTTTGCAAATAATCGCAGCTCGCAAATTGCAAAAGTAAATTTATGCGTGATTTTGTTTCTTGGTTGTTTGCATTATAAATACGGATATTAAGGGGCACGGCCAAATCCAAATTAGGTGGGGATTTCATTACCCTTCCTAGGCCCCGAAAACCACAAAACTTGCATCCGCATTGACCCACATTAACTAAAAGAAATCTAGAGAAGACTCTAAGGACTGTCGCGCTCAATTAGGACAAGAGAAGGCCGTGGGTAATTCATTGCTTATCCGCGTTTTCTTGTGGTGCCTAAGGCGAGTGTGTCTAAGGCTAGTGGTTTTTAATTAGGCCCACTACTTACGTAGTGGAGTACCTTCCCACTTATCTGACACTTATCCGGCCACAGGAAGACAAAGAGGCAGTGGAGGATTCTATCCTGCGACTTGTCTTTTGGCAGTTAGGAGCGGTCTAGAGCCGGACATAGGTGACCATTAGATTCTAGGGTTTGTGTGCTGCATTTGTTGTGTCGCATCATTTTTTCAAAATCCGTCCCTTTTTCAAAAGCAAACACCGCATTCATTCATTTACCCCTAATTATAAGTCAACGCTGCCACTTGTACTAACCCTTTTTAGTGCAAGATAGGCTGGACACGGGATTCTAGTGCCCGTTTAGTCCGCGTACCCTTTATCGACTCCGAAGTCGATATTTCTCCATTTACCTTTTCTTTACCCACTACCACACCCACACCGATGGATCCGAATCCATCAAACTTCTTTAACCCTAATCTGCCGCCGTCTGTTGGTGCGCAGAATCCACCCCGCATCTCTCTCCAGGAGAGGTGCTACCCTATTCGAGGTCCTCTTTCGACCTGCTTATCCACACCACCAGCCAATAGGGATAACTTTGAGATTAAACCCTAGTATATCAATCTTTTACCTAAATTCCACGGACTCGAGACTGAAGACGCTTACGTTTTCATTACCAAATTTGAAAACGTATGCGCAATGATGGGTACGTCACAACTTTCAGTGGATGCGATGCGTCTACGACTTCTTCCATTTACTTTGTGCGATATAGCCGAGAAGTGGCTATATAACACTACCGCACACTCTATTACGAATTGGGAAGAATTCGTCGCTGCATTCCTTAAGAAATTTTACCCAATACAAAAGACAACTCGAATCCGTAGCGAACTGAATCAATTTGCCCAGCTCCCTGCTGAACCATTTTCAAAATGCTTTGAACGTTTCAAGGATCTATTGGTTCAGTGTCCTCATCACGGCATCCCGAGATGGGAGCTTTGCCGAATCATTTATGAGGGTATTAACCCAAACACTAAACAGAACCTTGAAAACATGTGTCAAGGTACATTTATGACCAAGGATGATGGGGAAGCTTGGAAGTATTTAGAAGAGTTCGCTGAAAAATCACTACAGTGGGAGAGTGGAACCCAACCATTGAATAGAGGTGGCGTACACCAAATAGATGTGTCCATAGGTATTCGAGCTGAGATGGCAGCAATGCAAAAGAAGCTCGACGCTATGGAACACAAATTTGCAGCAGCCTCCCTAAACCCAGTGTCGCTCCCCAAAACTGTTTGTGGGTGCTGTTCTGATCCGTCTCATTTAACGGAAGAATGTCCATTAAACTCTGCGTTTCAAGGTCACGAGCATTCTAATGCCGCATTTCAAAGACCTCGAAACGATCCATATTCTTCCACGTACAATCAGGGTTGGAGGAATCACCCGAATTTCGCTTGGAACCAAAACCAATCTCAAAATACGGTTCCAAACACGAATAATTTTCAAAGGGCTCTTCCTCCACCACAACAGCAACCCCTTCAACTCACTCAGCACCCCTATCAGTCACAAAATTTCCAAAACCAGGGCAACACTCCTACACAGTCTAATCCTATGCAGTCATGTTCTGACGAGTTCTCTCAATTCACTCAAACCATGAAATCACTTTTGTCAAATTTCATAGAGCTTTCGACTGAGGTTAGATCTTCCGTCAGTGAGATAAAGAAAAACTCAGCGTCCCAAGCTGAGAGTATCAGATCGATGGAAGCTGAAATCACACGCCTAAAAGCCGAAATGAGTGTGAGAGAAAAAGGGAAACTTCCCTCTCAACCCCTACAGAATCCTGGGCATTACAATGTAAATTCCATCACAACGTTGAGATCGGGAAGAGTGCTGAACAATCATGTCGGGGAAGGTATTGATGATACTGAAAATCATATCAACACCCCGGCTGAGTCCTTTCCACACACACACACTTCTCCTTCTGATCCTTCTTCTTCTACCACACCATCTTCTCGAGAGCCTATTCTCCATTTTCCACTAGGCTCGACACCTTCTCCCAACCCTTATAGTTCTCCACAGACGGTCCCCACACCTCTTTTGGGACCACGTCTACTCCCTCTTCCTTCTCCTGTGATGGACCTTGCGCTTATTGCGAAAGCTCCTTACCCGAACCGGTTAAGGGCTAATAGAACGAGTCCTCATATGGAGAAAATTTTGGAAATATTCAAACAGGTTAACATCATTATCCCTCTCCTAGATGCGATTCAACAAGTCCCCGCTTATGCGAAAATCCTTAAGGACTTGTGCACTAGGAAGAGGAAGACTCAAGTGCCGAAGAAGGTCTTCATGTCTAATAATATTAGCACTGCTTTTATACCCCAGCTACCAAAGAAACGAAAGGACCCAGGATGTCCTACAATATCGATTTCGATTGGGGGTAAAAACATAAATCGTGCTCTTTTAGACCTTGGCGCAAGTGTTAACCTCCTTCCATATTCTGTCTATGAGCAATTAGGGATTGGAGAGCTGAAACCTGCTCACTGCACTCTCCAGATGGCAGACCGATCTATCACCAAACCAAGGGGTGAATTAGAGGATGTGTTGATAAAGGTCGGGGAATTTGTTTTCCCTGTAGACTTCATTGTGCTCGACACACATCCTGTAGCAAACCCCCGAGGCCAAATTCCGGTGATTCTGGGTCGTCTTTTCCTTGCCACTTCCAACGCTGTTATAAACTGTAGAAATGGTTCAATGAATTTATCATTTGGAAATATGACCATTGAACTAAATATCTACAAAGTTGGAAGTCAGCCATCAGAACCCTCTGCTCATATTTTAGATGTGTGCTCTGTCCATGAGATCGCTCCCGATAGTTGTGGAGCCGAGGAACTTTGCTTTACTGATCTCGATGACATTACCACATCTCTGTTTGATTTCACACATGATCTTAGTGAGGACACTTTCTCTACACTTGAGTCCTGCACTTCTGACTTTTCTCCACCCGAGTCTGTATCTTTCACAGGTTCTGAGCTTCTTTGTAAATCTAAAAATCACTCAATGATCCCTCCTTCTATCATTTCTCCGCCTGAGTTAGATCTCAAAATTTTACCTTCTCACCTTAAATATGCATATCTAAGTGAGAATGAGTCTTTACCGGTTACCATATCCGCTTCTCTTGCATCAGAGCAAGAAAATGCACTTTTATCGGTATTGAGATCTAACAAAGAGGCATTTGGTTGGAGTATGGCGGACATCAAAGGGATTAGTCCCTTGATTGTTGAACATCATATACATGTGATGGATGATGCCAGACCAACCCGAGAACCACAGAGACAGTTAAATCCCGTCATGAAGGAAGTGGTCATGAAAGAGATCGTCAAATGCTTAGATAATGGTATTATATACCCCATCTCCGATAGCCAGTGGGTGAGTCCTATACATGTCGTTCCTAAGAAATCTGGCATCACAGTTATAACCAATGAGGCAAATGAGTTGATTCAGACACGCACCCAAACTGGGTAGCATGTATGTATTGATTATAGAAAACTCAATGCTGCCACGAGGAAAGACCACTTTCCTCTACCATTCATTGATCAAATGCTGGAACGCTTAGCGGGACGAGAGTATTATTGTTTTATGGACAGATACTCAGGCTACAATCAGGTCCCCATCGCCAAAAAGGATCAAGATAAAACCACTTTTACTTGTCCTTTTGGTACCTTTGCTTACAGTCGCATGCCCTTCGGGCTATGCAATGCTCCCGCTACCTTTCAGCGGTGTATGATGGGGATATTCTCTGATATGGTAGAGAATTTTCTGGAGATCTTTATGGACGACTTCTCGATTTTTGGAGACTCTTTTTCTGATTGCCTAGCGAATCTTGACGCTGTTCTTACTCGTTGCAAAAAGAAGAACTTGACTTTGAACTGGGAAAAATGTCATTTTATGGTCCAAGAAGGAATAGTACTTGAACATGTCATTTCACAGAAAGGCATTGAGGTTGACAGAGCTAAGATAGATGTCATTCAAAACCTCCATCATCCCAAAATCGTCAAAGATATTCGATCTTTCCTTGGCCATGCGGGCTTTTATAGGAGATTCATTAAGGAATTTAGCAAAATTGCTAGACCTTTAACTCTTCTCCTGGCCAAGGATTCGACCTTCCATTTTGACTCGGACTGCGAGACAGCTTTCGACTCACTTAAACACTCACTCACTTCAGCCCCCGTTTTATCATCACCAAACTGGGACTACCCCTTTGAGCTGATGTGTGACGCATCTGATTTTGCAGTAGGTGCAGTCTTAGGACAGCACATCAAAAAGATACCACACGTGATATACTATGCAAGTAAGACCCTGAACGATGCACAAATCAACTATACAACCACAGAAAAAGAACTCTTAGCGGTTGTATTTGCATTAGAAAAATTCAGGCCTTACTTAATTGGCTCATCTATAGTTGTGTATACTGAACATTCCGCTTTAAAACATTTTCGGGCGAAGAAAGATGCAAAATGTCGACTAATACGTTGGATCCTTCTGTTACAAGAATTCGATCTTGTTATCAAAGATAAGAAAGGATGTGAAAACGTAGTGGCTGACCATCTTTCACGCATCATTTCTTCCCCTGTGACCCTGCCGATCAATGATTCATTCCCTGATGAACAACTCTTGAGCATATCCGCTGAACCATGGTTCAGGGATATTGTGAACTATCATGCCACGGGACTAATACCGAGCGATTGGTCAAAACAGGACAAATACCGTTTTCTATCCCAAGTAAAACACTTTTACTGGGACGAACCCTATTTGTTTAAATATTGTCCTGATCAGATCATTCGCCGGTGTGTCCCGAATGAAGAGTTCAAGAGTGTTCTTTCATTTTGTCATGATCAGGCCTGTGGGGGTCATTTTGGTCCTAGAAAGACAGCGGAAAAGGTTTTGCAATGTGGATTTTATTGGCCGACCTTATTCAAGGACGCATTTGAGTATTGCAAAACCTGTACACAATGTCAGTATACGGGTAGAATATCCCAGAGGAATGAAATGCCTCAGCAACCCATCTTGGTTGTTGAAATATTTGATGTTTGTGGCATTGATTTTATGGGTCCCTTTCCCAACTCCTTTGGGAATTTGTACATACTGCTGGCGGTTGATTATGTCTCAAAGTGGGTAGAAGCCATTCCATGTCGCACTAATGACAAGAAAGTTGTCATTAAGTTCTTGAAAGAGAATATCTTCTCGCGATTTGGACACCCACGCGCTATTATTAGCGATAATGGGACACATTTCTGCAACAGGTCTTTCGAGACTCTGACGCGAAAATACTCAATCAACCACCGACTTTCTACACCCTATCATCCCCAAACAAGCGGGCAGGCTGAGATCTCAAACAGACAAATCAAACTTATCCTGGAGAAGACTGTTGCTAAAAATAGAAAAGACTGGTCGACCAAACTGACGGATGCTCTTTGGGCATTCAGAACTGCATTTAAAACCGACCTAGGAATGTCTCCATATAGGATAGTGTTTGGAAAAGCATGTCATTTACCCGTCGAGATAGAGCATAAAGCATTGTGGGCTATAAAAGAATTAAATTTTGATCTAAACCTTGCTTGCAACTTTCGGAAGCTGCAACTTAATGAGCTAAGCGAACTCCGCGATGAAGCTTATGATAACGCTGTAATCACAAAGAATAGGACTAAGGTTTTTCACGATAAAAACATTTTAAGGAAAACATTTTCACCTGGTCAACAAGTCCTTCTTTATGATTCACGACTACACCTTCACGCGGGTAAGCTCCGATCTCGATGGAAGGGACCTTTTGTTGTGCGGTCTGTATATCCGCACGGGGCAGTAGAAGTAGAAAATGTTAAAAACGGCACCTTTTCAAAGTAAATGGACATAGACTAAAGCCGTATTTTTCCACTGACCCCATGGAGGAGCTCTTGTTCTTACAAGAGCCAGTTTATTTGGATTAAAATTCCTCCGTCTCACCTTCTTGTCCAGTATATCACTGCATCATTTTTTTGAATGAAGGTGAGTAAAAAGAGTAAGTTTGGGGGAAGTTCTTCACTTATATATTTTGCCCCCAGTAATAATTCCCCCCAGGCTTACAGTTTTGTAGGTATAGCGGTTGGCAACAGTGAGGACACTGTTGAAAACAAGTTTGGGGGAGGTTTGTGCTTATTTTTGCATCATTTGCATATCATCTGCATAAGCACAAAACATTTCTTTAAAAATTTAAAAATTTTCAAAACCCATAAAAATTTAAAAATTTTCAAGTATAAAAATAATTTTAATATTTACACTTTTTGTACATAAATAAGATAATAAAAGTTTAGATAGTGAAAAATTACATCCATGAGATTAGAAAAATTTAAGAAAACTAAGAAAATTAGAAGTTTTCTTATACGAACTAGTAATAAGTAGTTATGAGCCGTTGTCCCAAGGGTTAGTAAGATGAAGGACGTCACTAATCTGAGGATAAAAATAAGTCTGAAAAATAGTTCCTATTCTGGAAGCCAAACATTTTGAACGTGGCTACCCTGCTATTTGCACTTACACACGTCTTAAAGCCTGGGATAGTAGAGAATACCTTGAAATGCTCTTGTCTTAAAGCCGATGTATGAAGGAAATAAAAAAAAAGTGAATAAAAAAAAAATATAAAGTGGTGAGAAAAATGAACACTGGTGTTGTTATCACCGAGGGCAATAAAAAAATATATAGCGAGGGTGCCTTTTCACCTAGTGCCCTAAGGCCAACTGGTCTGGGAGTCACTGCTATGCCTAAGGTGGTGCAAGACGAGGAAAATACACCAAGTAAGCAAGCACAGGAGTAACGGTCGGTTAGTACCTCAAGAAGTATTAACGGTCGCATGAAAGTGTGTGAGCAATCTCATCTAAATATTCAATAATTAAAAAGTACTGAAGCTGATGGGCAAGAGTATGATAGCTTGAATTGAATTCTCCGGGTGTAGGGATGTCTTTACACACACGCAGGGTTATATGATCGATGTTTGGACGACAGATAGGAATGAAGAATAAGACGATGTTTTATTGAGGGAGGACGTGATTTCTAACATCTTTTCATGACCATTAAGATAGGGCTCATGACAACCGAAAAGCTAGCTTAGTTGGAAACCCTAATTTTCAAAGTTTTTCTTCTACGATTCTTTTCTTTAAATGTAATATTCATGATCTTCCTTTTATTATTGGATTTTGTGGGTGCAATCCGCTGAAAACCCTCAGGAGACAACACTCCTCCTACTAGGAACACTTAGAGGTTTAAAGGCTTGTTGCACGTACTCAGTGCAATAGTGTTGCCTACGAAAGTGTGCTAGATAGTTTTTCTCTTTCTTTATTTTCTCCTTCTCTTTTTAATAAAACAGTTCGCTCGAGACGATCGAAATTAAGTTTGGGGGAATTTGATTAGTCGAAAATATTGCATATTTTAGCCGGCAATTTCCTCATCATTTGCATTCATATAGAAGTGTTCGGCATTCATATTTTATATATTAGCAAAACTGTCGCAAAATTTCAGATTACATGTATTAGACTCTAAAACCGACACTATAAAGGAAATTGACTACATTTCATGGCATCGCATCATCCCTACATTTGCGCAACACTTGTTTTGAGATCTGTGCAGGAAAATCCAGAAGAAAGGCCAAAATGTACATGGTACCGATCAAACATGACGCCAACTCAAAGATTTGGAATCTGGTATTGATGTAAAAGGCATTAAGCAATTCAACATATCATAAAATACAGAGAAGGACATCAAAAGCCAGCACCAGAAAGATGCAGCCCCAAAGATCCTACTTGGCCGCGGAACCGCGGCCTAATCCTCCTTGTGCCGCGGTTCCGCGGTGGTATTGGCCCTTCATCACCTCAATTTTGGTGCACAATGTCAATCTCAGCTCCCACACTTCAGAAAACCTATGCAAATTCCAGAAGACTCCAGATACTTCTGCCAGATCAGCAAGCTTTGGGATCAACACTAAACTAGCCTATCATTCTAGAAACTTCTTCCTAAACCCTAGCTTAAACCCTAAGCTAAGCCTAACAAACTCTTTCTAGAAGTCTTTCAACAAACTTTTGGAGGGAACTCAAAGGCTTAGGGTTTGGGGTGCTCTATAAATAAGACCCTAGCTCACTTGTAAATCATCTTGGAATATTGGAAAAATCAATCCATTAGTTCATTTTAGAGCCATTCTATCTCTTTCTTCATCTTCTTCTTCCACAAGTCTAGTGAGAGGATTTGTGTGAAACCCTAACCCTAATTCCAATCAAAAGCCAAGATCCCGAGTACCCATCAAGCAAGAAGCCTTGCAACCTTTTATGAGCCGAGCCGATCTTCAACGGAGCAAGTGGTCAAAGCCGATCCGCGACTCACGGAGCCGAGCGACGCCAATTCAACAATTTAGTTCTTCCTCTTGTAGTTCTTGAGCGACTGTAATCAAATTGTTGATATAAATAAAAGGTGATATTCTTTTATCTTGTTTTCTTTAAATTCTCGCATCATGATATCTTTTCAATTCTTGAATACTTTCTGTGTGATGATGTTTGAGTAATACTCCGCTCATCGAGGAGTCAGGACGATCAATAGAATGATGATGTAATATATCTTAAATCGATTCTTGAGTCCTACGAGTTTCGTAAACCCTAGCAAGTTCAAGAATCGACGACCCAATTCGTTGCGATGCTTTCTTGATTGATATCGCTCGAGATTGGGGAGTTACGATCGTTTCTTGAAATTGTTAGAGGCTAGAATGCAAATGATATCAACGAAAGAACAAGGGTTTAAAAGATGAAACCCTAGTTTCATCAAGAAAGCCCTAACTCTCGTCGATCATCATCAATCTAGTATAAATCCTTCGAAGGACAAGAACACGAAATCTTGAAATTACATCATGTTTATAGATCCGATCGATTCCTACGAGCCTCATTTAGATTATTGACATTTTGGTTGGAAATATTATCGAAACCCAATTCTTGATTGTTTATCAGTTTCTTGATTCTTGATACTCGTGACACCTGAATCAATTGATAAATTCTTGAATCATGTTTTCTTTCCTTTTCGATTAACTTTTCGATTCAAACAAATTAAACATAGAAACGAATCGCACAATCCCTGTAGACGATCCGCACTTACTAACGAAATCTACACGACACCGTTATTGATTGCGGTCAAATCTAATTCTTTAGTTGTGATTTCTTTATAGAATTTTCTAAATACCGATACATGATACTGTTATCAATCAAATGAAACCGTTATCGGAAAACAATTGATTCGATACTTGCTTTTTACACACAATCGGAAGAAGATAATTCAATCAAGTTCCTTCAACGATATCAAGTTCATTACGTTAAAAGTTTTTCGCCAAAAACCAGTCACAGTCCCCCGTCATTTCAGATAAGTAGGATATAGTATTCGTGCTATGTACGTTGGTTTCTATCAAGGCATAGTGTACAGAAGCGAAATGTTGCTTATCTAGCATTTTGATAGATTAGTTAGGACAGTCGCATAGCCACGTTGGTCTCCATCAAAGGGCTTATTCGGGTGGGTCTAAATTAATCCAGGATAATGACGGGTTGAACTTGACTTGCGACTTATGGTACGTTGGTCTCTATCAAGACCATATGACGCTTGGGGCAAAAACTATATCGGAAGTTTCAAACATACAGGAAACTTGCCAGGCATGCGCTTACCTTCTGAAGTGTGGTGACTTGAGTGTATTCCGTCAGGTTATCACATGATGATAGTTGGGTCCTAATTCCCACTGATGCGTATGTATTACTCCTCGGGAGATTTTTCATTTCACAATTAGACAACCTATTAGATGTCTAGAAAGTGTTAATGAGGTTACATCTCTGCGGAAACGAGGTTATTAATTGGGTCCATGTGAAAGAAAGGGGGACCTCTCTCGGAGTACCAATACTGGCTTGGCTGAACGGCTAGCCAACTTGTAAAGTGTAAATGATCCCGATTAGTTCTCCTTTTAGGATTTGAAGGAGAATTCGAGAAAACAGTGGGAGCCATCTTGATTAGATAAACTGATAACCAATCTAATCTTGATAGATTGCACGCTGAGTGTTTCTTTTCTCTCTCTCTAGTACAGCGAACCATGACTTACCTTAAACTAAAACTCATGAACCAAGTTAACCGAAACTTCTTATTAGTTTCACACCTGAATTTCTGGGAAATTCTCATTGCCCCACCCATGTGCATGGAGCACCTTGCTAGTTATCTAATATTTCCCATATTTCCCATATTAGCCTAAAACGAAATATAAAAATAATAATAAAGGGAAAATAAAGAGACAAGGGGAAAAAACATATATCAATTAGCTTACCAATAAAATTTACCCTAAAAAAACTGTTTAAAATTCACAATCAAAAATATAAATTACAATACAATATCACAACCATCTTAAAACTAATTCAAATACTTGTTTTCTAACAAGGAAGCTAAAGATCCAGACAACCAAAGCAACATCGCCGAGAAAACAGTTGTCTAAAATCGGAAATATTAAAATGTTGGATAAAAGAATTAAAAATTTTAATAATTTGAATCTCATAAAATATATAGGAAAAACAATTGAAAACGGTTTGACAAATTCTTTAGCAATTAATCATATCTAAAAGAGTTGTTTTAGTATTTGGTAAAATAATTATATATCTTTTATATAATTATTAGCAATTGGTGATGTCAAATAAACCATAATTAATTAGTGATGTCAAATAAATCATAATCCAATAACCTATTAATAAACCTATTAACCTAATAATAAACTTCAATAATTTAAAGGCGAAGTGTCTTTGACGTCTCAAAAACCTAAGCAAGGCAATTTAAACCGTCGTCTTCTCAAGAGTCTTGCCACTCTACTCAAGCACCCAAGTCGTGGTGTTGGCGTGCACCCATGTGAAATTTTTCCCGAAAAACAAGTATAATGTTATTTTCATTCTTCTTTTATATATGAGTTCCATCCAAAAGACTTAAAGCCTTATGATGGTGAACGCCGCGTCTTATTTACGGCTCAAATGAAACGCGGAGCTTCTAATTTATCTGCCAGTCTATATTGTCGTTCGCATGCCTGTGATGACTATATCTGCCTGTGATGACTATTATCTGCCTGCGATGATAATATATATATATATATATATATATATATATATCAACATCGCATTATTTTAAATGACGTTGTCGGAACCAATTTTAAAACTACTATGTTTCCTTCAAAACAATAGTTGTATTATTTTGCTTTTCATAGAAATATTCGGTTAGGAATATCCCACACCTTGTTCTATGAGGAAAGAGCCTTGATCTCTTCACCCGGAGTTCACTTTTAAGTAAAGATTTATGTTATTAGTTTTAAAAAGTGGAGCTTGAACCACTCCATTTCAAAGCCATTCGAGTTCCTTCAACGATATCAAGTTCATTACGTTAAAAGTTTTTCGCCAAAAACCAGCCACAGTCCTCCATCATTTCAGATAAGTAGGAGATAGTATTCTTGCTATGTATGTTGGTCTCTATCAAGGCATAGTGTACAGTAGCGAAATGTTGCTTATCTATTGCATTTTGATACGATTAATTAGGACAATCGCATAGCCACGTTGGTCTCTATCAAAGGGCTTATGCGGGTGGGTCTAAATTAATCCAGGACAATGACGGGTTGAACTTGACTTGCGACTTATATTACGTTGGTCTCTATCAAGAGCATATGACGCTTGGGGCAAAAACCATATTGGGAGTTTCAAACATACGGGAAACTTGCCAGGCATGCGCTTATCTTCTGAAGTGTGGTGACTTGAGTGTATTCCGTCAGGTTATCACATGATGATAGTTGGGTCCTAATTCCCACTGATGAGTATGTATTACTCCTCGCGAAATTTTTCACTTCACAATTAGCCAACCTATTAGGTGTCTAGAAAGTGTTAATGAGGTTACGTCTCTGCGGAAACGAGGTTATTAATTGGGTCCATGCGAAAGTACGGGGGACCTCTCTCAGAGTACCAACACTGGCCTGGCTGAACGGTTAGCGAATTTGTAAAGTGTAAATGATCCCGATTAGTTCTCCTTTTAGGATTTGAAGGAGAATTCGAGAAAACAGTGGGAGCCATCCTGATTAGATAAACTGATAACCAATCTAATCTTGATAGAGTGCACGCTGAGTGTTTCTTTTCTCTCTCTAGTACAGCGACCAATGACTTACCTTAAACTAAAACTCATGAACCAAGTTAACCGAAACTTCTTATACCCTTTGGTTTTGGGTTGTCATAATTCACGACAAAATCTCACATATCCCTGTCACTCCCAGTTTACCCTTTGCATTTCTTCAGAACACTTCGTATCGCTACGATTATCCATATTGCTTGGAACGACCATCGTATAGTTATACGAACTCGAAAAAGTTACTTCAGTCGAGAATAGCCACATGTTCTAGAGAAATTGAATACGATTATTCGGTTGTCTCTTCTCTTTACCTTCTCTCAGGTTGCGAGAGCTCCTTGTATTAGGAGAGTACACCTATTACGCTTATTGGTCTTTCAAATCTTAGGCTGGTACCGAAAGTTAGGGAAGGAAGAAAATCAATTAGCCTAAGTGCTGTGTGCAGAAGGTAAGATGTAGAGACATATAAAGAGATTGAAGTGAGAGTAAAGGAAATCGCGACTACTGTCATGAATTTGGATAATGGAAAAGGTATTACTAGGAATACCTGGCCACTCCCTTTTGAAACACTTATGCTTTAGATTTTCTGTGTACTTGTTACTGAGAACTGTTTTCCTAATCAATTCTGACTCCAGAATATGTATTTACCAGATTTGGATCTCACATTAGTACGGTGTTACAGATGATGAGTAGGAGTAAAATATTAGGAAATGGACGATCTGATCCTTAATATCGAAATTCGTTGTAATTGGTAATATTGGGTTGAATTGTCTAGTTTTGCCTAACGGCAAATATTTGTTTTCGAATAACCGTTGTTATGCACTAATTTTTAAAATAAAATATCTGTATTTTTATTTTATAAAGTGAGATATACATTCTTTAAATGCGATAATGTAAAGAAAGACAAGAACAAACGCAAACACAATAACATAAGAAGGTTTGACGTCCTAAGTCTTGTCGTTCCCTAATTTAGGATTTCCCAAATTCTTTACTATTCTTCCTTCTTTAACCGGGTAGAAGCAAAACCTTTACAATTTACAGTCTGTATCTTCCCAAGTGGCTACAAATTTGCACCGATAAAAATCTTTTTTATTGATGAGAGCAATTGTCACTCACAAATTTTCTCACTCACTAATAAGAACTAAGAGCTTAGTGAAATTGCACAGAATGTGAATAAAAGTTTTAAACACTCATACAATTTTTCTTCCAAATGGATGCAGAAGTTTTCTTCCCTTTTTTTTTTCCAAGTGGTTCTCTTAGGAAAACCAAAGTCTTGTATTAATGGGAGAGAATATGACCGTTTGAAATAAATGTTATTCGATGTCATCAATAGCGAGAACATTTAATTTGTAGACATTGAAAAATCAATGATGTGACATGCTAGCACATAATTTTAGGTTGCTATTTGAAAACTTTGTAAACTGCAAAATAGGCATGGGGCTGCATCATGACAAGATTACAAAAGCAGTGAAGCCTTTGAGCCAGCCAGGGGAAATTAAAGGTGCTATTTGAAAAATTAAAAGATTTTGAAAGAAATAGGAAAAATCAAGGATCATTTAAGACTAAATGATTTTGAAAATCAATCAAGTCCACATGCATGGTAGGAGGTCCCATGTAAAAACTAAGAATGCATTTTGATCCAATCAAAACAAACCACAAACTTAGGGATTGAAGATGAAATCAACCACATACTTAGGAATTGAAGATGATCGTCTCTGAAATAATTTTCAATCAATAAGAAAAGCACCTGTCCCTTGCAAAATATTTTCCTCCAAAATTAATTATATTCATTGCAGTGAATAGTCATACGTAGCAATCAAACAACAACTTTGGTTGCAAAAGTTTCAAAAGACTTTGCAACATATTAAAAAGCTGACAAATGTTATTAAAAGAAAGGGAGTTTGAAAACATTCAGGGTATGCATGCTTCACCATGGCTCCATCCAAGAAGGCAATCCATGCATGCATTGAACTAAGAATTAATTAATATATTATTGTATTTAGCTAGTTAATTGCAATATAAAAATATTAAACGTTATTGGAAAACTATGTAAAAATAATATTTAGAGTCAGCTCATCACCGTGAATCTACCGACACTAATTTTGTCTTTCGACGAGATAAAAATTTTCAACTCATTTTCTAATATAATAGAATTATTTTCAGTTTAAATAATTATTAGAAAATAACACAAGCCTCCACAAATCCATAAAAGATATTTTTCTAATTTTGGAAAAATTCAATGGTCATAATTGTATATAATTTGTCAATTTTTATGCATCATGAAAAATGATATTTTGAATAAAATATTGATGCAAAATGCCTATATGATATTGTGTGTAATTCCTTAGGATTTTAGTCCTTTTACATTTGATTGCTAAAATAAGAGGAATAAACCCATAAACCCAAAATGTGAGTTTTCGTCTTCATTAGTCATTGTGCAGTTTGTATATCGACTGGTCTTGATTTTTACGGGCTTCAATTTTTATATTCATGTTTAGACTTATGAAGTCCCAACTTGTTCTCCAATCTCCTTTGGATATAACATTGTATCTTTTCCTCCGTCCTTCATTAAATACTCCAAATAATGATCTGCAAAATCTAAGTATAGTACGGAGCAATTTCTTGTCAATAATCAAAATCTAATGAGATGAGACAAACATAAAAAAAGCACTTAAATTTTAGTCGAAACAATACAAACAAGTTATAGAGTTGAATTAGACAATTATCCAAGTTATTTAGAGTTGAATCGGAGGGGTTTACACGAGCAAAACGCTTGAGGGGGCATAAATGCTATATAGACTATGAAGTAAACTAGGGGTAGATCATGTTGTTTCACATGTACGGTTTTGGGCCATATGGAAAAGTCGTTAACAGAAGCGCTAATTTGCAGAATCAGAACTGATAAATATTTTTATTTGAACCCATAATCCCGTGAAAACCTAAAGCTCTAGTGCAGTTTCAAAAGCTGCTTCACCCAAAACCTTCAAGCTATTGGATGATGAACTAACAATGTCATTAAACGAACAGAACATTAAACAAAAAAAGTCTCTCACCTTTGCTAGCTCGCTCTCACTACTGCAATAAGGGATTGCCCCTACGGCTTTATCCGTAGGGTCAAAGCACTGCCCCGACGGATATATTCATAGGGGCTAGAAAATTAACCGTAGGTGCAATGGTCGCAGATGCAAGTCTTCGCCCTGAACATACCCCTACGGAGTAAAAATTGCCCCTACGGTTTAATGCGTAGGGGAGTATGTACCTACGGTGTATGCCGTAGGGACAAAATATCAGGGTTTTTTTTAAAAAAGGGGATTCCTGTTTTTAACTCGCCCTGTGTACAATAATATATACATCATATAACCAAATACTGAAATATTCATAATCAACATTTCATACATAATATATAAAAGAAATAGACAAACAAAATACGTTATCAGGATAAATCATCGTGAATAAGCAAACAACCACCAACCATTATCGTCCAAAATTTATACAATACGTATTAGATAAGTATATACATTCTAAAAAATATAAATAAAGCTATCCTAACTCGGTCCAGCTCCTCCACCTCTGATAATCGACGTAATCTGACACATCTGTTCCTCAGTGCAGCCCTGAGTCGTCATAAACTTGACCAATGAAGGAGCGGACTGTGCAGGGGTCTGAGCGGGCTGTGGAGCTGCAGGAGTGGTCTGCGCAACCGCAGCCGAGTTAGTGGCTTGCGGAGCCACAGCCGAAGGAGATGCATCCGCAGCCGAAGTACCCTGTCGCATTTGTTCAATTTTGTATGTAATAAACGAGTAAGAACCGTGTATTAGTCGAATTAGTTTCATTATCAGGTTATTGCGAAACCCCAATATAAGATTAATCAAAGTTAAGTCTACAACCAAATAAGCTCAGGCTACTAATATCGGATATGTTACTATCTATAATATGATATAATATTTTACTATTAAGTAGTATACATACCATCATCTTCTTCAACTCCTGGACGGCGGTCTTCAAGGTGGCAACATCTTGCACTACACGTCGCTCACGGGGAGTAAGAGAAGTAACCGCGGGAGTAGAGTCCAATCTCATATGGGCCCTGCTAGGACCCAGTCTTCGGCCTCTCTCCCAACCTCCATGGTGCCCTTCGTGTGCAGCGTTTAGAACTGGGGTCAGCAGCATCGGATCGTTCTGTCCAATAAAATCGATCCCCGATGCCTCCGCCTTCTCCACCACCTGCTTAACCATTAAAATATAAGTATATCATTTAAATTTGAATTTTTGGCCAGCCCCCTGAAATTCATGTAAATTTACGTCTGGCCCTTGTTCAGCCCATCTTATCTAAGGGAATCTTAGTTTCACTCCTGAATTTCTGGGAAATTCTCATTGGCCCACGCACGTGCATGGAGCACCTTGCTAGTTATCTAATATTTCCCATATTTTCCATATTAGCCTAAAAGGAAATATAAAAATAATAATAAAGAGAAAATAAAGAGGCAAGGGAAAAAAAACATATATCAATTAGCTAACCAATAAAATTTACCCTAAAAAATCTGTTTAAAATTCACAATAAAAAATATAAATTACAATACAATATCACAACCATCTTAAAACTAATTCAAATACTTGTTTGCTAACATGGAAGCTAAAGATCCTGACAACCAAAGCAACATCGCCAAGAAAACAGTTGTCTAAAATCGGAAATATTATGCTGTTGGATAAAAGAATTAAAAATTTTAATAATTTTGAATCTCATAAAATAAATAGGAAAAACAATTGAAAACGGTTTGACAAATTCTTTAGCAATTAATGATATCTAAAACAGTTGTTTTAGTATTTGGTAAAATAATTATATATTTTTTATATAAATATTAGTAATTGGGTATAATTATTTTATATAAATATTAGTAATTGGGGATGTCAAATAAACCATAATTAATTAGTGATGTAAAATAAATCATAATCCAATAACTTATTAATAAACCAATTAACCTAATAATAAACTTCAATAATTTAAAGGCGAAGTGTCTTTGACGTCTCAAAAACCTATGCGAGGCAATTTAAACCGTCGTCTTCTCAACAGTCTAGCCACTCTACTCAAGCACCCAAGTCGTGGTGTTGGCGTGCACCCATGTGAAATTTTCCCCAAAAAACAAGTATAATGTTATTTTCATTCTTCTTTTATATGAGTTCCATCCAAAAGACTTACAGCCTTATGATGGTGAACGCCGCGTCTCATTTATGGCTCAAATGAAACGCGGAGCTTCTAATTTATCTGCTAGTCTATATTGTCGTTCACATGCCTGTGATGACTATATCTGCCCGTGATGATTATTATCTGCTTGCGATGTTGATACACACACACACACTAATTGATGTTGTATATATTTTGCATCCGCGCTAGTCCAGCTCCCGGTCTGCCGTTAGTTAAGTAACCTAACGGTGCATGACGGGGACCCGTAGCGAATGCAGATGGCATATACGTATATTCTATTTTCGTTCTTTTCTGATGTGATAGAACTTAAAATAATGGGAATGCATTATCTATATAATGCAAGAAAAATAAACCTAAATGAAGTTGTCGGAACCAATTTTAAAACTACTCTGTTTTCTTCAAAACAATCGTCGTATTATTTTGCTTTACATAGAGATATTCGGTTAGGAATATCCCGCACCTCATTCTATGAGGAAAGAGCCTTAATCTCTTCACCTAGAGTTTGCTTTTAAGCAAAGGTTTATGTTATTAGTTTTAAAAAGCGGAGCTTGAACCACTCCATTTCAAAGCCATTCGAGTTCTTTCAACGATATCAAATTCATTACGTTCAAAGTTTTTCGCCAAAAACCAGCCACAGTTCTCCGTCATTTCAGATAAATAGGAAATAGTATTTGTGCTATGTACGTTGGTCTCTATCAAGGCATAGTGTACAGTAGCTCAATGTTACTTATCTGTTGCATTTTGATACGATTAGTTAGGACAGCCGGATAGTCACATTGGTCTCTATCTAGGGCTTATGCGGTTGGGTCTAAATTAATGCAGGACAATGACGGGTTGAACTTGACTTGCGACTTATGGTACGTTGGTCTCTATCAAGACCATATGACGCTTGGGACAAAAACCATATCGGGAGTTTCAAACATACGAGAAACTTGCCATGCATGTGCTTACCTTCTGAAGTGTGGTGACTTGAGTGGATTCCGTCAGGTTATCACATGATGATAGTTGTGTCCTAATTCCCACTGATGAGTATGTATTACTTCTCGGGAGATTTTTCACTTCATAATTAGCCAACCTATCAGGTGTCTAGAAAGTGTTAATGAGGTTACGCCTCTGCGGAAACGGGGTTATTAATTGGGTCCATGTGAAAGCACAGGGGACCTCTCTCGGAGTACCAACACTGGTTAGGCTGAACGGTTAGCGAACTTGTAAAGTGTAAATGATCCCGACTAGTTCTCTTTTTAGGATTTGAAGGAGAATTCGAGAAAACAGTGGGAGCCATCCTGATTAGATAAACTGATAACCAATCTAATCTTGATAGAGTGCACGCTGAGTGTTTCTTTTCTCTCTTCTGGTACAGCGACCCATGACTTACCTTAAACTAAAACTCATGAACCAAATTAACCGAAACTTCTTACACCATTTGGTTTTGGGTTGTCATGATTCATGAAAAAATCTTACATATCCCTGCCACTCCTACTTTACCTTTTGCATTTCTTCAGAACACTTCGTATCACTACGATGATCCATATTGCTTGGAACGACCATCGTATAGTTACATACGAACTCGAAGAAGTTACTTCAGTCGAGAATAGCCACAGGTTCTGGAGAAATTGAATAGGATTATTCGGTTGTCTCTTCTCTTTACCTTCTGTCAGGTTGCGAGAGCTCCTTGTATTAGGAGAGTACACCTATTACGCTTATTGGATAGCCTTCTTTCAAATCTTAGGCTGGTACCGAAGGTTAGGGAAGGAAGAAAATCATTAGCCTAAGTGCTGTGTGCAAAAGGTAAGATATAGAGACATATAAAGGGATTGAAGTGGGAGTAAAGGAAATTGCGACTACTGTTATGAATCTGGATAATGGAAAATGCATTACTAGGAATACCTGGCCACCCTCTTTGAAACACTTATGCTTAAGATTTTCTGTGTACTTGTTACCGAGAACTGTTTTCCTAATCAATTCTGACTCCAGGATATGTATTTACCAGATTTGGATCTCACATCAGTACGGTGTTACAGATGATGAGTAGGAGTAGAATATTAGGAAATAGGCGATCTGATCCTCAATATCGGAATTCGTATTGGGTTGAATCGCCTGGTTTTGCCTAACGACAAATATTTGTTTTCGAATAACCGTTGTTATGCACTAATTTTTAAAATAAAATATATGTATCTTTATTTTATAAAGTGAGATATACATTCTTTAAATACGATAATATAAAGAAAGACAAGAACAAACGCAAACACAATAATATAAGGAGGTTTGACGTCCTAAGTCTAGTCCTTCCCTAATTTTAGGATTTCCCAAATTCTTTACTATCCTTCCTTCTTTATCCGGGTAGAAGCAAAACCTTTACAATTTACAGTCTGCTTCTTCCCAAGTGGCTACAAATTTGCACCGATAAAAATCTCTTTAATTGATGAGAGCAATTGTCGCTCATAAATTTTCTCACTCACTAATAAGAACCAAGAGCTTAGTGAAATTGCATAGAATGTGAATAAAAGTTTTGAACACTCATACAAATTTTTTTCCGAATGGATGCAGAAGTTTTCTTCCTTTTTTTCCCAAGTAGTTCTCTTAGGAAAACTAAAGTCTTGTATTAATGGGAGAGAATATGACCGTTTAAAATAAATGTTTTCGATGTCATAAACACTACTACAATAAAGGGTTGCCCCTACGGATATAGTTATCCGTTGGGGCAATTAAAGTTTGCCCCTACGGATTAATCCGTAGGTCCCCATGGTTGTCTCTACGGTGCCATACGAATTAAATTAAAAATATTAAAACGTAATTTGTTATTTGGCCCTACGGAGCCGCAAAAGAAGGACCTATGGGTTAATCCGTAAGGGCATGTATATGGGTTATTAATAAAAAAATAAAGCACATAAAATTCGTCGATCCCAAAAAAATTACTCTCTCTCATCACTCGATCTCCCGTGCGCGCCTCTCGTCGACACCGCCCGCGCCTCGTCGCCACCGCCCTCCTGCGCACGGCTCGTCGTCCCCGACATCTCCATCGACTTCCTCGTCGCCACCGCCCGTGACTCGTCGTCAACCGTCTCTGGTCTCTTCCATCACTGGCCTAGCTACTACAGGTTAGTAAATATCATAGTTTTACTTGTAATTATGCTTTTATTTCTGTTTTTGTTGATTATTGGGTTGCTACTTGGGCTAGGGTTAGGGTTCAGGTTTCGGTTAGGGTGAGGGTCAGGGTTCAGTTGAGGGTAGGGTTGGTTAGGGTTCAGTTAAGGGTAGGGTTAGGGTTAGGGTTAGGGTTCGGTTCAGTTAGGGCTAGGGTTAGGGTTAGGGTTAATTAGATGGAGTTAGGGTTAGGGTTAGGGTAAGACTTGGGCTAGGGTTAAGGTTAGGTTTCAGTGTATGGTTAGGTTTAGGGTTAGGGTTTGGTTCAGGTTTAGGGTTAGAGGCTAGGGTTAATTTGGGTTAATTAGAGGCTAGGGTTAATTTGGGTTAATTAGAGATAATTTGAAAGGGTTAGGGTGTTGATTAGGGTTAATTAGGTTAATTTGGGTAAATTGGGTTAAGTTTGGGTTGATTAGGGTTAATTAGGTTAATTTGGGTAAATTGGGTTAAGTTTGGGTTGATTAGGGATAATTAGGTTAATTTGGGTAACTTGGGTTAAGTTTGGGTTAATTAGGGATAATTTGTGTTAGGTAACGATTATAGTTAATAATGGTTAATTAGGTTAATTTGGGTTATTTAGGGTTAGGGTTTAGGGTGCACTAGTTCATTCAGTAGGATACTCGATGATAACGTCTACGTACAACTTTACCGTAAACGAAAGAAAAATTTACCCTAAACTAAAAACTTCGAACCCTTAATAACGAAACGTAAACGTAAAACCTATTCAAGTTAAATGTTTAAGTTAAAACTAATATATAATACTCGATGATAATATGAAACTTTCATATTCTCATCGATACTGATATATGAAAATCAAAACGCGACTTAGTCCCCGTCTATCGGTTAACATACGTTCGATATTCGTCGTGACATAGAACTATACGAAAGTTGTTAAATATCGGATGGTATAGTTCGGTACTAACAACCGTCGTATAGTCTATGTGACGAGAAGATTCAATAGTATGATAACCGATAGATTTGTCCAGTGTGGACAAGTTAGGAATGTATAAAGCAAACACCTGCATTCACTTGTGTTTTCATCCGTTTCGAGTTATTCGTCGGTACTTTTCCACTGGTTCTCCGTGTACAAAGATAGATTAGATGTTCATTTCAACGTTGTTTCACAGCTTTGAAATGATTATCTATTCTATTACAATATACTCGGAGAACAGCGGGGAGGTACTGCCGAAATTTACTCGAAACGGTTGAAAGCACAATAGAATGGATGTCTGCTCTATACATTCTTAATGGGATAGAAGCCTTACCCCCGACAGCTGAAACACACACATACAACACGAATACATAACAAATACACACACATCACATACACATTAACAACCCTACACTTAAGCGAAATCATAAATTGAAACACACATATATAGAATACAACTCATACATGGGTATCCTCAAATCTAACTTTGATTATCGATAATTTATTCTTTTCAACGACAAACGCACACACAAAGCATATACACGGATTTTCTCCTTTGTTAGAAACCATCCCGTTATTAGATTTCTCAATATAGTCATCATTGTTCCCGCCAAAAATTTCTGCGCAAAAGAGTCCAAGGTATCAAATGGCAGCGATACGCTTAAGAAAATGCGAACCAGTATCTTCCGGCCTATATTTTGATAAACTCCCGAACGAGGAATGGTTAAATTATGATAGTATTGAAAGCATCTCGAAAAATCCTTCGATTTGATATATTATAGGCTTCATAATTCATCCGGGATCAAAAGTTATGAGAAAATATGTTATGCACTGTTCCCTGATTAAAAATCAGGAATTACCTCAATGAGGTATCACGTGCTCACACGTGATAGTTAAAACAGAAATAAAAACAAACGGTTGAAGAAGAACCCATTTGGGGGTCACGTGCTCACACGTGAACAATGGTCACGTGTTGACACGTGACAATCAAAACAGAAATAAAATAACAAACGGCTGAAGGAAATACATCAATGAGGTGTCATGTGCTCACACGTGACCAATGGTCACGTGTTGACACGTGATGGTTAAAACTGAAGCGTAAATAAACGCTGAAAAAAGGACTCAATTGGGGACCACGTGCTCACACGTGACCAAGGGTCACGTGTCAGCACGTGACTGGCTTCGAAAGCCTTACAGTTTAATAAAATTAAATTCTAAAAGCTTCTAAATCTTTCCAAATGGAAAAGGATTATGGGGACCGTTGGATTAAAAATCCAAGGGTGATTAAAAATCACCAATTTATGGAAAAAAATCTTAGACGAGGAAAGATTTCCCCTAAATCTCACCGAAAATAACAAACAGAATATTTTTGGATTTAAAATCCAATGGGGAATAAAATTCACTGTGTGATCCAAAGGATCATATTAATTATGAAAACAAATCAAATCTTTCGATGAAAGATTTGCAAAACAAATTGATTCTTTTCTTTCTCGTATAAATAGGAGCCAAGAAGAGAAGAGAGGGGATCTACCCTTTTGGAGAGAAAAACAGAGAGAGGAGAATTTAATTCTCAAGAGGGAAGAAATGAAAGGAGAATTTAATTCTCAACAAAGAAAACCCAAGATGAGAAAAGAAAGGGAATCAAAACTTTAAAAAGAGAATTTAATTCTCAATCTAAGAGTTTAACTCTTCTACAAGAACTTAGTTCTTCCTCTAGTTGAAGATCTGCAGAAGCACATCTCCCCATAGGTTGAGAATTTAATTCTCATCGGGTTGAGATCCTGCCATGCAGATCCAAAACTTAGAGGGGGAATTGAGTTTAGAGGATTTAATTCTCCCAAAACAAAACTAGGGTTTGAACCCTATCTGAGAATTTAATTCTCCTGAAAATACAGGAATTTAATTCCTTCAAGATGGACAGAACTAGGGTTTAACCCTAATCAAGAATTTAATTCTTTTACATATATGGGAATTTAATTCATCTAAAAGAAATTAGGGTTTTACCCTATTTTAAGAATTTAATTCTTTTACATATATATAGAAATTTAATTCCTCCAAAATCATAATTAGGGTTTAACCCTACAGAGAATTCAATTCTTAAAATAAGGAGACTTAAAAGATCTCTGTACATGAAAAGAACTGAGGTCACGTGCCCCCACGTGACCCTTGAAAAGATTCCTGAAGAAAAGAAGTTTTGAGGCAATGCCTTACGTGCTCCCACGTGACCTACAAAGCACAGAAAGAAAAAGCAAAGGAAATATAAGGCCTTGGGCGCTCTCACGTGTTCCCACGTGACCCCTTGGCGGATGCTTTAACAGCCAGAGCATAAATCCTCATCACGTGCCAACACGTGATACTCTAAAATAAAAATATAAAAAGTGTTTAACACTTAATTGCAGAATAAAGAAAGGAATCTGATCCCCCCTTTGGGCGCCCTCACGTGTCCACACGTGACCCCTCTTTCTTTAGTGTTTAACACTAATTTGGGGATTATATTTCCAATGTTTAACACTGATTGTTTTCTAGTGTTCAACACTAAATTGAAGATTATATTTCCAGTGTTTAACACTGATTGTCTTTTAGTGTTTAACACTAATTTGAGAGTTCTATCTCCAGTTTTTAACACTGTTGTTCTCTAGTGTTTAACACAACTTTCAGCCAAATTGGCTAATTTTCCAGAGGCAAAAGTCCTTCCTCCAAATGAATCTCAAAATTGAGGAAATCAAAGATAAAATGTTGTCAGAGCCCCCAAACCTCTGTTTAGCATTGCTGAATGATGAGGGGCTGAACCCAGACAAATGTCTGATGGCCCAAAGGGCCAATATTTCAAACATAATTGGACTTAGCCCAAACTGGCCATAAGTCCTCAAATCATCTTGAACTGAGCACATATGCTCTTTCAACCAACTCATTGGTTCAAGGGTATATCTCTGAACTCCTCTGATATCTGTCGTTGTAATCCTTCAACGTTGTCAGAGAGGTGACGGGTCCTGACGGCCATACATTCAATGGACCACTATGTCCTTAAACTGGTATTGGACCACCATGTCCCTAAACTGGCAATGGACCACTATGTCCCTAAACTGGAACAATAGAGTCCAAATGCTCTGTTGTTGGATCTAAACGATCCCGTTAAGTTGATCTTAGTCTCAAATTAGACTAACGTATCCTTAACAAACGTTTAAGTTGATCTTAGCCTCAAATATGGCTAACGTGTTCTTAAACCAAAACCTTCAAACAGACTTTAGTCCCAAATTGGATTACAGGTCTCCCAACCAACTTTGGTTCAAGGGTACATCTCTGAACTCCTCTGATATCTGTCGTTGTAATCCTTCAACGTCGTCAGAGAGGTGACGGGTCCAGATGGCCATACATTCAATGGACCACCATGTCCCTAAACTGGTAATACGGACTGTGGGGTCCTTAAACTCATGGACTTATGCGTCCTTAAACCAATATCCGTCCCCAAAATAGGAATGTTGGACCACCATGTTCCTAAACTGGCGATGGACCACCATGTCCCTAAACTGGCAATCGACCGCAATGTCTCTAAACTAAACAATAGAGTCCAAATGCTCTCTTGTTGGATCAAAACGATCCCGTTAAGTTGATCTTAGTCTCAAATTAGACTAACGTATCCTTAACAAACGTTTAAGTTGATCTTAGCCTCAAATATGGCTAACGTGTCCTTAAACCAAAACTTTCAAACAGACTTTAGTCCCAAATTGGACTACAGGTCTCCCAACCAATTTTGGTTCAAGGGTACATCTCTGAACTCCTCTGATATCTGTCGTTGTAATCCTTCAACGTCGTCAGAGAGGTGACGGGTCCCGACGGCCATACATTCAATGGACCACCATGTCCCTAAACTGGTAATACGGACTGTGGGGTCCTTAAACTCATGGACTTATGCGTCCTTAAACCAATATCCGTCCCCAAAATGGGAATGTTGGACCACCATGTCCCTAAACTGGCGATGGACCACCATGTCCCTAAACTGGCTATCGACCGCAATGTCTCTAAACTAAACAATAGAGTCCAAATGCTCTCTTGTTGGATCTAAACGATCCCGTTAAGTCGATCTTAGTCTCAATTAGACCAACGTATCCTTAACAAACGTTTGAGCCGATCTTAGCCTAAAAAATGGTTAACGTATCCTTCAAACAGACTTTAGTCCCAAACTGGACTATAAATCTCCCAACCAACTTTGGTTCAAGGGTACATCTCTGAACTCCTCTGATATCTGTCGTTGTAATCCTTCAGCGTCGTCAGAGAAGTGACGGGTCCCGACGGCCATACATTCAATGGACCACTATGTCCCTAAACTGGAACAATAGAGCCCAAACGCTTTTTTGTCGGATCTAAACGATCCCGTTAAGTTGATCTTAGTCTCAAACTGGACTAACGTATCCTTAACAAACGTTTAAGTTGATCTTAGCCTCAAATACGGCTAACGTATCCTTAAACCAAAACCCCAAACCCAAATTTAAGAAAATACGGATTTGGATTAATCCACGTCCTACGGGCGATGACATAAATTAGTCTCCGTATACAATCCACGGGCAACCACAAACAAAACAAACACCCACGACACGAAGTGACCATCTGGAGAAGGAGAAAGTTGTTACCGCGGTGCGGTAGCGTAATTAACTGCAGGGGCTTGCGCCTGCACGGAAGAGCGTCCCCATAATCAAAAACCACTCAAACGAGGGGGAATCTGACGAAGTCTGCTACATCGGCCGCATCCGTTTAAACCTTCGATACATGGTGCCATAAATCAACTTGGCATCTTCGGAGAGGTGGACGGATAGCACCAATTAGCATCTGCCCCGAATCTCAGGCAAGACAGTCTATGTCTTGTGCGTCTTTCGGAGGGGAACAGATTCTGGCACGTCCGGTGGGACCTTTTCCTCTTTCCACTCCACACTTCGTGTGTCGTCTTCGCGAACGAATCTCGGTTTGTTAATGGTTGCCCTCGGATTTCAAGTTACTAAGATTTGGTCTCTTGCTTGGCGCAGAAATCAAACAGCAATAGCGTTCAACGGCTCAAACTGCTCCAACTGCAAGTGCAACCGACACTCCGCCTCATCTGGAGGTGTAGCCTATGGACCGCAGGCTGCTTCCCTGTTCACTATGCCTGTGGAACAAGTAACTCAGGCTGCCACCGGTCTGTTCTTTGGGACCATGCTCCCGCCGGTGAGCATTAATATCCCAGTGCCCGTACCGGAAGCTTCAAAGAAGTCGGTCTTCGATCGACTTGCTACTCCCACGGCCCTTCTCAACGGGTCGTCCAATCCCAACTCATCGGTCTTCACCAGACTGAACCTGAACTCTGATGGGCCCGCCAAGAAGCCCATAATACCTGAAGTGGCCATCCCAAAAAAGATAGCTGCTCCTGAAGTCGTCAAGGTGGCTTCTCCTCCCAGAGGGTCGGTCTTCGCGAGACTGACTGCTCCCGTTCCCGCTCCCGCTCAGAAATCCTTTTTTGACCGGTTGGACACAACTTCTCAACGGACGTCAGTCTTCAAGAGGCTGACACCCACGATAGCCCCTCACCTGAACAGGGGGCAAGACGAAGCCGTCGCTGAACCAATCCCAACAACTCGTCACGCCCGACGTCGCCACTGGCGCCGGACAAGGAAGGCTGGGGGCAACTCCCCCTCGGGGCTAACTCCACTAGCTCCAATGATGGAAGTTAATGCTGCTGTTCCAACTGGGAACAGCTTTGAGTTGCTGAACAGGATACGCAGAAATTCGCCAACTGCAGTGCTAAAAAGATCTCCACCGGTAGAGACCGCCGTGGAAGCAGAACCAGAAAAGCCGGAGCAGTCTCCTCAACGGCTGTCCTCCAGGATCTACAAGACTTGGCGACGAGTCAGAGAATCGGTGATTGATCCGAATTTCTCTCACCAGCATAAGAAGTCGAAATTTCGGCAAGAAGAAAATCCCTCTGTCAAGCAACGAAAGACGACGACCACCTGGGTGCCCAAAGCAACGGCCCCCTCAACTTCGACGGCCCACAAGAGAAGAAGCCCGGAGAAAATCCCCACGCCTGTGGCGAACGTCAAAGGCAGTGAACCCAAACGCGCTAAGTCCGGGGGCATTGTGGTACACACCGTCTACATGGCGTCCGGGAAAGAGGACAGCCGTACATCCACAGGTCATAGACCGCTTACGCGGTCGGTGACTAAAGCTCAGGAGCAGCAGCAGAAGCTCTAGGAAATGATGACCGCGATGGCCGCACTCACTGGGACAAAAGAAAGACCCGAAGCGTCCTCGGATCAACGCTGGGAGCAAGAAACTGACGCTGAATTCCTTCGCAGGATACTGGAAAAGAAGGATAAAGAGGCTGCGGAACAAGCAACCAATATAAAGCGAATGGCCCTTCTGTTTCAGGATATGGTAGGTATGATGATCCAACAAGATCCTCCTGCTAAAGACCCTCTGACCGTCCTCGAAGATGACAAAGGAGAAACGTCGAATCCTCCACCGGCTCTGTCAACAGCCAAGGAGGAGACAATTTCCAAGGCTAACATGGATGAATATATAGCTCAGCAGATATGGGTTCATCAAGAAACCAAGGTAGCCGGTCAAGTTGTCAAGACGGGACGACCATATCCGAGCTGGTACCATCAGATCAAATACCCGCCGGGTTATACGATCCCGAAGTTCCATGTCTACAAGGGGACAGGCAATCCCCATCAACATGTGGCCCAGTTCAGGGCGCTTTGTGGCAACACTGGCAGCGACGATAAGCTCTTGCTTCGCCAATTCGTCGGCAGCTTGTCAGAAACAGCGTTCGAATGGTATTCTGAACTCCCGAACGATTCCGTCAAGACGTTCGCTGAAATGGAGTTGCTATTCACTCAGCGATTCCCGAGCGCCAGCGAATGCACCCCGATAACGGCGTTGATTAATGCCAGGATGAAACCAGGCGAGACATGGGTCCAGTACGCTATACGCTGGCGAAACCTATGGTCGAAGTGCGAACAGCGCATCGAAGAAGCGCCGGCGGTAGGCATGTTCGTGGGCACTCTAGACCCTCATGCAACTATTTCATAGTTCATGATGTTCTTCAAACCGACCACTTTCCATGCCTTGATTGACAAGCTGGCCCAAATGGAACATATGGGTCATAGGCCTTTCTCTTCAAAGACAGAGCCTTGGAATGAAAAGGGCTAAGGGAAAACAACTTTCGTTGCCAATACTCAACAACAGCCGAGCAACTTAAAGCCGGTTGTTCGCCAAAACAACGTGCGTTCACGCCCATCCCTCAAGGAGAGACTGGGACGTCCTTACTCGTTTCCTCAGGATAAAACGAGGAAACTGTTCGAGCTGGCGGTGCGCAATAGACTCATCAATCCATTGGATCCAAAACGTCCGTTGCAGCAAGGCGATGTCAACAATCCTAATTACTGCCCTTACCACCAAGCAGTAAGCCATCCAATCGAAGATTGCTTCGTCTTCAAAGGCTGGATTGAAGACCAATACCAACAAGGCAAATTCGCATTATCCAAAAACTCAAAGGTGAACCCGCCACAACCTCACGCCCCTAAAAAGGTGGACATGTCGGTGGCATCGTGCTCATTCATAAGGGAAGCCCCATGGGAGGACGTTCTTTCAGCCAAGACGAAAAGAATGCTGAAGGATCTCCAAACATGCCCGGCGATCAGGTGGAAAAATCCACTGGAACCCGAGATCATCGAGGGAATGCTGAAACCGCGCCCAACTCCAAAAATGGTGGTGATGGTCAGAGCGCTCACACCCAGCCGTCAAAATCTTCGAAGAAGAAGAAGAAGACCAAAGAGCCCGTGAGGCCTGGTGAAAGCACACGGACTTGCAAAAATAGATTGACGCGTTGGAAGAATATAATCAGAAGGCGCGGACCCCGGTCACACTCCAAGAATTTCTCAGCCACGTCCTTGAGGACGGAGATGATGACAATGGAGAAGACTCGTTGGATGAATCTGAAGATTATGTGGCAAGCTGCCATGTGATCTCTCACTCGTCAATAAATGACGAAGAAGCTCCTTACACGGAGAAGCTGGGGGCAGATCCTGAGCCAGAACTTCTAGGACCATCAGACGAAATGATTGATGCATTCCTGAACGAAGCCCGTCTTAAAAGCAAAGCTGATCGAGAGCGCGAGATGACCATATTCGAGAAAGCCAAACGCCGGCGACTGGATAAAAGGGTCGAAACACTTACACCAGATCAAAGTACATCCGCCGCAAATGAAAGCAGGATCAAGATAAGGAAACGATTCGCCAAAGCCATATCGATGGGGATGAGACTGCCCTCTTTCAGAGAAAATTCTCCCGGTGGTATACATCTTGATGAAACGGACGTACATCCTAACTTCTGCTTATATCATCAGAAGATCGCACATCCTACTGAAGACTGCAACTCCTTTAAGTGTTGGTGGCAAGGGTATGTCGCTTACAGGCAACACTTCAACAGGACAAAGCGTGAAGCTCGTAGACAGCGGAAAAATGCGACGGATGAGCGTAAAAGAATTGCATGCAATTGTCATAGGGTTGATCTCGGGGGATCGCGAGTTCTCACCTTCGGGAGCGACTCCGACGAAAAAGTAGCCCTCGGTCCTCTCTTCAAGGAATCCATCTCTGAAATGAAAGAATTGAGGAGCTGCGAGAACATTCAGCCGTGCAATTGCATGCTACCCGGAAAGAATCTCGGATCTGCGAACAAGGGATCGAACAAAAGGGATAAGGGGAATGGAAAAGCGACCTTCGTCGCTAACGCTCAACAACAGCCGAGTAACCCGAGACCGTTTTGTCGTCAAAACAACAAGTCGCGATACCTCAATGAGAAGTTGAAACGTCCTTACTCGTTTCCCAAAGATAAAATAAAGAGATTGTTCGAGCTAGCAGTGCGTAGCGGGCTCATCACTCTGCCAGATCCAAAACGTCCGTTGCAGCCAGGTGATGTTAACAATCCTAACTATTATCCCTACCACAGAGTAATGGGTCACCCACTCGAACATTGCTACGTCTTCAAAAACTGGGTTGAAGACCGATACCAACAGGGCAAGTTCACGCTGCCCGAAAAATGGAAGGTGAACCCACCACAACCACATGTTCTGAAAAAGATGGACATGCCGGGGACATCATGCTCATTCATAGAGAAAGCCCCATGGACCACTATGTCCTAAAACTAGCTGTAGACCGAAACGTCGTTAAACTAACGATGGACCACTATGTCCTAAAACTGGCTGTAGACCGAAACGTCTTTAAACTAACGATGGACCACTATGTCCTAAAACTGACTGAAGACCGAAACGTCGTTAAACTAACGATGGACCACTATGTCCTAAAACTGGTTGATGACCGAAACGTCGTTAAACTACTACCAACCCGCGGCATCTTCGGGCTGACGTGGTAAATAAAAAAAACAAAAAAACGGTATGTCCATAAGCAAAATGTGCACGGATGAAAACCCGAGAGGGCTCCGTGAGTAAAAACAGCAGGACTGCCGACGAGCTTGTGAAAACCTGGAAGGGCGCAATGTCGACAAAAAAAAAACAAAAAAAACGGTATGTCCATAAGCAAGTTGGGCACGGATGAAAACCCGAAAGGGCTCCGTGAGTAAAAACAGCAGGGCTACCGGCGAGTCTTGTGAAAACCTGAAAGGGCGCAACCTCGTTAAAAGACACTTGCAAGGTCCTTTCGACCTTGTAAGGAGAAATCACCTGCGTAGGATCCTTACGACTCACAAGGGAGTAACACACTTAGGAATCCTCACGATTCCTAAGGAGAAATTACACTTGCGAGATCCTCACGACTCGTAAGGAGAACTTTCTTATGGGACCCTCACGGCTCGTAAGATTTGAAAATCTTAAGTTACAGAGACCTGAACCTGTTCTTAAGCAACCCCCCCCACAACCTTTGATATTGCCCTACAAGCGGCTCAATTCTGACCCTTGTATACAATCCACGGGTGCGAATAAACATTTCCCCAGCAAAGTCCCATCCGTGACTAGGGATATGTCCATATGGTGAACAACCCTAATAAGTCCTCTCGACTTATAAGGAGAAAACCTTTTTGTAAGATCCTTACGACTTACGGAGGAACATGCTTAGGAATCCTCACGATTCCCAAGGAGAAAACACACCTACAAGATCCTCACGACTTGCAGGGAGAAATACCTTTGTGAGACCCTTACGGCTCATGAAGTCAAAAGCCTTAGTCGACAGGATCCTAATCCTGTTTACTAAGCCACCTTTGTTCAACATCGACAGATGCAAATGATGATTCGCTCCTGGCAATATCCCAGTTGTAGCGGTGCTGATGCCGAAACCGGTGTCTAATTCCAAGCTTGTGGCGAAAAGACAGCAAGCTACACATGCATACGGAATAGCCGAAATGATAGGGCAACTTACAACAAAATCAGCAAGCAAAAATATATGCATGCAAAATAGCCGAAATGATTGGGCAATTCGCAATAAAAAGCAGCGAGTAAAAAGAAAAATAGCCGAAATGATCGGGCACCGCAAAAACTAGCCGAAATGATTGGGCAATCGCGATTTTCGCGATATAAAAAACTGAAATGATAGAGCATCGCGGAAAGAATAAAAAAAATGATGAAAGAATGAAACTTTTTGCCCTACAGGTGAGATCACATCGATCTCTGTATACAATCCAGGGGCACAAACAAAGAGGGAACCATACCTTCCCGACAGGCTCCATCAGAAAGCGAAGCCAAATCTCGACGGTTCACAGACAACCTAGAGACAACCTCGACATTTGTCCCAATATTGCAGACACAATGTCAACAAATGAAGTGAAGGAAGATCCCTAGCTTCAGGGTCTCGACGTAAATATCGACAACTTAGAGATCACCAACGGCGTTTCTCCTCGCTCTAACCAGATGCAGACGTGACGTCAACAACCGACCTCAGAGTCGCAACGAAACGGAACCATGGCAAAGTCCCTAGTTCCAAATCTCAATGGCCACATCTACAGCCTAGAGACCAACAATGGCGAGCCTCCTCATTCCAGCAGGACACAGATGTTACACCATCAAACGGAGCCACGGCATAGTCCCTAGTTCCGAATCTCGACAGTTCACAGACAACCTAGAGACCATCTCAGCATTCGTCTCGATACAGCAGATGAAACGTCAACAATGGCGTTCCTTCGCAGTCCAAAAGGATGCAGATGCAACGTCAGCGAAAGACCCCATGGTCAAAATGAAGCGGAGTGACGGAAAAATCCCAGCTCCACCACGACATTCGTCTCGATATAGCATACGCAGTGCGAGAAAATGAAGCGAAGGCCAAATTCCTAGCTTCAGGGTCTTGACGGTAACTCATATAAAACCTGAAAGACTATCGGAGATCATCCCACATCAGCGCGGAGTGGTCACCACCTCGACGTTCGTCTCGATACAGCAAACGAGATGTCACCACAGCGCCCTTCCTCCAACAGGATTCGGACGCACTAAAGCAAACGGAGCTACGGCAAAGCCCCTACTCCAAATCTCGATGGTTCACAGACAACTTAGAGACCACCTCTACATTCGTCTTGATACAGCAGACGAGATGTCACCTCAGCGTTCTTCCTCCAGCAGGGCTCAGACGCGACAACAACAACGGAGCCACGGCAAAATCCCTAGTTCCAAACCTCGACGGTTCACATGCAACCCAGAGACAACCGCGACATTCATCTCGATACAGCAGACGCAATGCCAGCAAACGAAGTGAAGGCAAAATTCCTAGCTTCAGGGTCTTAACGGCAAGTCATATAAAACCTGAAAGACAATCGGAGATCATCTCGAACCAGTGCGGAGTGGTCACCACCTCGACGTTCGTCTCGATACAGCAGACGCAACATCACCAAAAGGAGCCACGGCAAAATCCCTAGTTCCAAACCTCGACGGTTCACCAGCAACCTAGAGACAACCACGACATTCGTCTCGATACAGAGGACGCGATGCCAGTAAACGAAGTAAAGGCCAAATTCCTAGCTTCAGGGTCTTAAAGGCAAGTCATATAAAGCCTGAAAGACAATCGAAGATCATCTCGAACCAGTGCGGAGTGGTCACCACCTCGACGTTCGTCTCGATACAGCAGACGCAACATCACCAAAAGGAGCCACGGCAAAATCCCTAGTTCCAAATCTCGACGGTTCACCAGCAACCTAGAGACAACCACGACATTCGTCTCGATACAGAGGACATGATGCCAGCAAACGAAGCAAATGCCAAATTCCTAGCTTCAGGGTCTTAAAGGCAAGTCATATAAAGCCTGAAAGACGATCGGAGATCATCTCGAACCAGTGCGGAATGGTCACCACCTCGACGTTCGTCTCGATACAGCAGACGCAACATCACCAAAAGGAGCCACGGCAAAATCCCTAGTTCCAAATCTCGACGGTTCACCAGCAACTTAGAGACAACCATGACATTTGTCTCGATACAGAGGACGCAATGCCAGCAAACGAAGCAAAGGCCAAATTCTTAGCTTCAGGGTCTTAACGGCAAGTCATATAAAGCCTGAAAGACTATCGGAGATCATCCCACACCAGCGCGGAGTGGTTATGACTCATCGGGGCTCTCCAAAATGAGCCTAACCTCAAGTAAAAAGCGGCATGGAAAAATTCCTAACGCTTGCTCTTCCGACGGTCAAACTGCCTAGGAGGATTGCTTGAAGACGTCTTGTCCAGCCCCCGAAGGGATCAGAGACACGACATGTCGCAAGGCTACTCAAACAGCAAGATTGCCTATCGAGAGATACATCAGCCAATGCGACGGTACGACGGGCAAAACCCTAGTACCGCAGACCCTAACGGACCTTTGTCGTAAAGAGCAGAGGTTAACTGTGACGTTAGGATATTCTTGCGAGAAATGCTCGATTCATCTCGACTCGTGAGGAAATTAGTGTCTTGCGAGAAATGCTCGATTCGTCTCGACTCGTGAGGAAAAGCCTTAGGCATCGGGGATTAAAAAACTTGTTTCCTAAGCACTAGGGCCCTACAAGGTGATCCAAAACAGTCTCTTGCATACTGTCCATGGGTCACACTCTCCAAAGTCGAATCTCGACAAGGAGGGAAACAACCGCTTACGGGTCCTCTCGACTCGTAAGAGGGAAAATTCTCTTATAAGATCCTTACGACTTATGAGAGAAAACACACTTAGGAATCCTCACAACCCCAAAGGAGAAAATACACCTACGAGATTCTCTCGATCCGTAGGGAGAAAAGTCTTTGTGAGACCCTCACGGCTCATAAAGTTGAAAAGTCTTAGGCTACAAGGACCCTAAACTTATCTCCTAAGCCCTCAATTCGGTAACCATGCATTACTGTGCACTACTTCACCCATGTACATACTTACGTGGGCAAAGTAGTGGGGGGCATTTTTTCCCGCCAAAAATTTCTGCGCAAAAGAGTCCAAGGTATCAAATGGCAGCGATACGCTTAAGAAAATGCGAACCAGTATCTTCCGGCCTGTATTTTGATAAACTCCCGAAGGAGGAACGGTTAAATTCTGATGGTATCGAAAGCATCTCAAAAAATCCTTCGATTTGATTTATTATAGGCTTCATAATTCATCCGGGATCAAAAGTTATAAGAAAATATGTTATGCACTGTTCCCTGATTAAAAATCAAGAATTACCTCAATGAGGTATCACGTGCTCACACGTGACCAATGGTCACGTGTTGACTCGTGATAGTTAAAACAGAAATAAAAAAAACGGCTGAAGAAGGACCCATTTGGGGGTCACGTGCTCACACGTGACCAATGGTCACGTGTTGACACGTGACAATCAAAACATAAATAAAATAACAAACGGCTGAAGGAAATACCTCAATGAGGTGTCACGTGCTCACATGTGACCAATGGTCACGTGATGACACGTGATGGTTAAAACTGAAGCGTAAATAAATGCTGAAAAAAGGACTCAATTGGGGGTTACGTGCTCACACGTGACCAAGGGTCACGTGTCAGCACGTGACTGGCTTTGAAAGCCTTACAGTTTAATAAAATTAAATTCTAAAAGCTTCTAAATCTTTCTAAATGGAAAAGGATTATGGGGACCGTTGGATTAAAGATCCAAGGGTGATTAAAAATCACCAATTTATGGAAAAAAATCTTAGACAAGGAAAGATTTCCCCTAAATCTCACCGAAAATAACAAACAGAATATCTTTGGATTTAAAATCTAACGGTGAATAAAATTCACTGTGTGATCCAAAGGATCATATTAATTATGAAAACAAATTAAATCTTTCAATGAAAGATTTGCAAACCAAATTGATTCTTTTCTTTCTCGTATAAATAGGAGCCAAGAAGAGAAGAGAGGGGATCTACTCTTTTGGAGAGAAAAACAGAGAGAGGAGAATTTAATTCTCAAGAGGGAAGAAAAGAAAGGAGAATTTAATTCTCAACAAAGAAAACCCTAGGTGAGAAAAGAAAGGGAATCAAAACTTTAAAAAGAGAATTTAATTCTCAATCTAAGAGTTTAACTCTTCTACAAGAACTTAGTTCTTCCTCTATTTGAAGATCTGCAGAAGCACATCTCCCCATAGGTTGAGAATTTAATTCTCATCGGGTTGAGATCCTGCCATGCAGATCCAAAACTTAGAGGGGGAATTGAGTTTAGAGGATTTAATTCTCCCAAAACAAAACTAGTGTTTGAACCCTATCTGAGAATTTAATTCTCCTGAAAATACAGGAATTTAATTCCTTCAAGATGGACAGAACTAGGGTTTAACCCTAATCAAGAATTTAATTCTTTTACATATATGGGAATTTAATTCCTCTAAAAGAAATTAAAGTTTTACCCTATTTTAAGAATTTAATTCTTTTACATATATATAGGAATTTAATTCCTTCAAAATCATAATTAGGATTTAATCTTACAGAGAATTCAATTCTTAAAATAAGGAGACTTAAAAGATCTCTGTACATGAAAAGAACTGAGGTCACGTGCCCCCACGTGACCCTTGAAAAGATCTCTGAAGAAAAGAAGATTTGAGGCAATGCCTCACGTGCTCCCACGTGACCTACAAAACACAGAAAGAAAAAGCAAAGGAAATATAAGGCCTTGGGCGCTCTCACGTGTTCCCACGCGACCCCTTGGCGGATGCTTTAACAGCCAGAGCATAAATCCTCATCACGTGCCAACATTTGATACTCCAAAATAAAAATATAAAAAGTGTTTAACACTTAATTGCAGAATAAAGAAAGGGATCTGATCCCCCCTTTGGGCGCCCTCACGTGTCCACACGTGACCCCTCTTTCTTTAGTGTTTAACACTAATTTAGGGATTATATTTCCAGTGTTTAACACTGATTGTTTTCTAGTGTTCAACACTAAATTGAAGATTATATTTCCAATGTTTAACACTGATTGTCTTTTAGTGTTTAACACTAATTTGAGAGTTCTATCTCCAGTATTTAACACTGTTGTTCTCTAGTGTTTAACACTACTTTCAGCCAAATTGGCTAATTTTCCATAGGCAAAAGTCCCTCCTCCAAATGAATCTCAAAATTGAGGAAATCAAAGACAAAATGTTGTCAGAACCCCCAAATCTCTGTTTAGCATTGCTGAATGATGAGGGGCTGAACCCAGACAAATGTCTAATGGCCCAAAGGGCCAATATTTCAAACATAATTGGACTTAGCCCAAACTGGCCATAAGTCCTCGAATCATCTTGAACTGAGCACATCTGCTCTTTCAACCAACTCATTGGTTCAAGGGTACATCTCTGAACTCCTCTGATATCTGTCGTTGTAATCCTTCAACGTCGTCAGAGAGGTGACGAGTCCCGACGGCCATACATTCAATGGACCACTATGTCCTTAAACTGGTATTGGACCACCATGTCCCTAAACTGGCGATGGACCACTATGTCCCTAAACTGGAACAATAGAGTCCAAATGCTCTGTTGTTGGATCTAAACGATCCCGTTAAGTTGATCTTAGTCTCAAATTAGACTAACGTATCTTTAACAAACGTTTAAGTTGATCTTAGCCTCAAATATGGCTAACGTGTCCTTAAACCAAAACCTTCAAACAGACTTTAGTCCCAAATTGGACTACAGGTCTCCCAACCAACTTTAGTTCAAGGGTACATCTCTGAACTCCTCTGATATCTGTCGTTGTAATCCTTCAACGTCGTCAGAGAGGTGACGGGTCCCGACGGCCATACATTCAATGGACCACCATGTCCCTAAACTGGTAATACGGACTGTAGGGTCCTTAAACTCATGGACTTATGCATCCTTAAACCAATATCCGTCCCCAAAATGGGAATGTTGGACCACCATGTCCCTAAACTGGCGATGGACCACCATGTCCCTAAACTGGCGATGGATCACTATGTCCCTAAACTGGAACAATAGAGTCCAAATGCTCTGTTGTTGGATCTAAACGATCCCGTTAAGTTGATCTTAGTCTCAAATTAGACTATCATATCCTTAACAAACGTTTAATTTGATCTTAGCCTCAAATATGGCTAACGTGTCCTTAAACCAAAACTTTCAAACAGACTTTAGTCCCAAATTGGACTACAGGTCTCCCAACCAACTTTGGTTCAAGGGTACATCTCTGAACACCTCTAATATCTGTCGTTGTAATCCTTCAACATCGTCAGAGAGGTGACGGGTCCCGACGGCCATACATTCAATGGACCACCATGTCCCTAAACTGGTAATACGGACTGTGGAGTCCTTAAACTCATGGACTTATGCGTCCTTAAACCAATATCCGTCCCCAAAATGGGAATGTTGGACCACCATGTCCCTAAACTGGCGATGGACCACCATGTCCCTAAACTGGCGATCGACCGCAATGTCTCTAAACTAAACAATAGAGTCCAAATGCTCTCTTATTGGATCTAAACGATCCTGTTAAGTCGATCTTAGTCTCAATTAGACCAACGTATCCTTAACAAACGTTTGAACCGATCTTAGCCTCAAAAATGGTTAACCTATCCTTCAAACAGACTTTAGTCCCAAATTGTACTATAAATCTCCCAACCAACTTTGGTTCAAAGGTACATCTCTGAACTCCTCTGATATCTGTTGTTGTAATCCTTCAATGTCGTCAAAGAGGTGACGGGTCTCGACGGCCATACATTCAATGGACCACTATGTCCCTAAACTGGAACAATAGAGCCTAAACGCTCTTTTGTCGGATCTAAACGATCCCGTTAAGTTGATCTTAGTCTCAAACTGGACTAACGTATCCTTAACAAACGTTTAAGTTGATCTTAGCCTCAAATACGGCTAACGTATCCTTAAACCAAAACCCCAAACCCAAATCTAAGAAAATACGGATTTGGACTAATCCACGTCCTACGGGCGACGACATAAATTAGTCTCCGTATACAATCCACGGACAACCACAAACAAAACAAACACCCACGACACGAAGTGACCATTTGGAGAAGGAGAAAGTTGTTACCGCGATGCGGTAGCATAATTAACTGCAGGGGCTTACGCCTGTAGGGAAGAGCGTCCCCACAATCAAAATCCCCTCAAATGAGGGGGAATCTGACGAAGTCTGCTACATCGGCCGCATCCGTTTAAACCTTCGATACATGGTGCCATAAATCAACTTGTCATCTTCGGAGAGGTGGACGGATAGCACCAATTAGCATCTGCCCCGAATCTCAGGAAAGACAGTCCATGTCTTGCGCGTCTTTCGGAGGGGAACAATCATAACCTACAATTTATATGTTATACAGTCTAACACGGCCCATGAGTACATCAGTGTTAAGGACTGGATGTATATGGATTGGTAACAACGTATGCAACCTAAATTTGTTGCAGGAGTTGCTGCTTTTATTGAATTTGCACGCGCACATAATAAGATCGTGTTAGAGAAGATTCTCTGCCCATGCGATAGATGTGAGAATTAGTACTGGAAGAAGGTAGAATTTGCAGATCTTCATATCGTTAAACATGGTTTTACTAGACTTTATACAACTTGGCTATATCACGGGGAAAGAGAAGAAAACAGTAATGCGGCGGAAGAAAAAGGAGAAGACGGTAATGCGGCATAAGAAGAAGATGGTAATTTCTTTCCAGGAGAAAAAAATGGAAGATATGGTAGAGGCTGTCCTAGGTGAATCTATTCGTACCGAAGATGACATTTCTTCCGGTCAAGGACCACGTGCGGATAAGTATGAAAATTTCATGAATGATGCCAGAAAACAAATTTATGAGAATGCAAAGTATTCCATGCTCTCATGGTTTGTCCAACTTTTCCAGATTAAGTGTCTAAATGGATAGAGCAACAAGTCATTCACAATATTTCTTTCGTTCTTGAATGATTCTATGCCCCCGGGAAATAGCGTGCCCGACAGCTGGTACGGAACCCAGAAGATGATGTCTGATTTGGATCTGAAGTGTGAGAACATTCAAGCATATCCTAAAAATTGGTGTTGTCCTGGAAAGAGAATTCAGATTTGAAAGAGTGTCCAACATGCGGAGAGGCCAGGTATAAGCCGAAAGATTCTGATAAGAAGCCCGATACTTTCCCATAACACAGAGGCTGCAGAGGCTATTCAGGTGTAAGAAAATAGCTGAGGCAATGATTTGGTATCACCGTGCTCCTCCAAGTGAAGATGGAAAAATGAGTCATCTAAGAGATTCACCGGCATGGAAGGATTTCGATAGGAGGCACGCAATATTCAGTAGCGAACTTCGCAATGTCAAGTTCAGAATCGCTAATGATGGCTTATGTCCATTCAACTATATGGCTGGAAGCCACAGCACATGGCCCGTTATATTAATAGTTTATAATCTGTCGCCTTGGTTGGCTATGAACCAATCATACTTTATGATGCCTCTTCTTATCGACGAACCAAACTCACCGGGAAACAATATCGACGTCTATCTCCGACCTCTGATCTATAAGTTAAAATCGTTATTCATTGATGGTGTAGAGACTTACGATACAAACACAAATACAACCTTCATACCGCGTGCGGCTTTAATGTGGACAATTAATGACTTTCCTGCGTATGGAATACTATCAGGTTGGTCCGTACATGGTCACAAAGCATGTCCTTATTTCCATCAACATACAACATCAAAATTCTTGAATTTTAGCAGGAAGGTTTGTTATTGCGGCCATCGACATTTCCTGCCTCTAGACCACCCCTACAGGTTAGACGTTGTTCACTTTGATGGTCATCAGGAGTTTCTTGGATCTCCAGCCCCATTGTCCGGAGAGGACGTGACTGCTCAGTGGGATGGTTACAATAATGTGCCCTTCGGGATGGATTCGACAAAACAGGTCAAACCACCGTTCTGAAACAAGTTAAGCATTTTCTTCGAACTTCCGTACCGGTCAATAAATTTAGTGCGTCATTGTCTGGACGTCATGTACATAGAGAAGGGAGTATCCGAGCACGTACTCAACTTGCTTCTTTATAAAGACGGGAAATCGAAAGACAACCTCAATGCTCGGATGGATCTACAGGACTGGGAAATTAGAAGTGAATTGCATCCTAAACTGATAACGGGTAAACCAGGCAAGTTTGTACTTCCCAATGTCGCCTATCATATGTCACAACCTGAGAAGAAAAGATTTCTGCAGGTGTTGCATGATTTGAAAGTTCCCACAGGTTTCTCAGAATCATTCAGCAAGAAGATAAAAATTATGAAAGGCAAGATCGATGGGCTGAAAAGTCATGATCACCATGTTATTATGGAGCACCTTCTCCCATGAGCCCTCAGGACTTCCCTTCCCGAATCGGTTGGCCTATTAATCAATGACCTATGTTGTTTTTTCAGTGAATTATGCGCTAAAACACTGGATGTTGCGACGCTGGAGAAACTAGAAAATTCTATTTCGTTGATACTTTGCAAGTTTGAGCGTATTTTCCCACCGTCATTCTTCGATATCATAATACACTTGACGGTTCATCTTACAACTGAGGTTAAGTTAGCCGGACCGGTACAATATCGATGGATGTATCCCGTCGAGAGGTACGTGAAATTTTTCGTTTTGCGCAATTTGTAAAATTATTGTTGTCCTGTATGCCCGTATTTTTTTATTTAACATATTTTTCTTTAGGTACCTCTACACTCTAAAAAAGTATATACGCAATACAAATCGACCAGAGGGTTTTATCATGCAAGGTTATCTTCTAGATGAAGCAACCACATTTTGTTCCCGCTATCTGGACGAGAACATTGAGACGAGACTTAATCGGCCTCGAAGAATTCAGGACGGGCCATATGGTAAAGCTGATTATAAAAGGGTAGACACTATATTTATCAACAAGATATACCGGTTTATCCTCCTCAATAGCGCATGTCTTGAAAAAATTAGAGAGTAAGTTTTTTTTAGATTAATTGTTATATTTGTGTTTGTGTGTGTATGAAATGATATAATATTAATGTCATAATTTATTATTGAGAACATAATTCATTTTAACGAGATACGTGAGGGGCATCCTGATTGGAACGATGAACGATTGGAAAAATATCATCAGGATAATTTTTGCGATTGGGTTGCAGATCATGTAAGTTATTCGAATAACATATTATTGCTACCAGTTTTAATCTAAACTTATATCGTTATGTATTTGTCGTAAAATTTGTTTTGTTAGATCCACGATCGGAACTTGTCTGCATCATTAGAGAGTGATTCAAGATATTTAGCTCAGTTTCCTAGTATGGAGGTTGCATATTATAAAGGATTCAGTGTCCTTGGATAGGAATTCAAAGTTAAAGACATAGAAACATCTAGAACCACTCAGAATAGTAGGATTGCGACGGTAGGATCGAATGGTGTGATTTATTATGGATACATAAATTGTATACTTGGCATCCAATATCCCGGACGATCAGAACCGTTTTATATATTTTAGTGTACTTGGTACGATACACGAACCGATACGGATAAGTGGAGAAACAATGTCGGGATTTGGAAAGATGAATATGTATTGACCAGTGTGAACACACTTCGATTTTACGGTCAGGAGGATCCGTTTATCTTTCCGAACCAAGCGTTCCAAGTATACTACTCACAGAGTTTGAAGCATCCGGGATGGAGTGTTGTATGCCGTTGGAAACTCAGAGAAGTTTACGATATCCCAGAATTTGAGGACAGCGATGAGGATGAAGAGGAGAGAAGACTTAGAGTGCTCCAACCGTCTGTTTCAAAAGACGGGTTGTCTTCGGCTGATCATGAAGTTACGTAGGATAGAAATGATATCGAGGATGAAATCCAAGTAGATATGTCTAATGCGTCCACGAAACGAAAAAGGTTATCAGTAATGTTATATTATTACTTCATATTTTACGATCTCTACATATATAGCATGCATATGTAATGATTGTCTAATGTGTCCACGAACCGTTTTATTTAGATTTGATGATGATGACGGGAGCAGCGAGCCACGACAGGAGCTCCAGCCGTGGTACCGACAGAGGCAGAGCGGTTCTGCCGCCCGGAAAGCTGCGTAGGGAGTGTTCCCCTCCGAACGGCGGCCGAGACGTGAGGACGTCTAGCCAGAGGTTCGGGGCAGATGCTATATGGTTTTATCCGTCTACCTCTCCGTAGATGCCAAGTTGATTTATGGCAACGTGTATCGGAGGTTTAGACGGATGCGTCCGATATAGCAGACTTCGTCAGATTCCCCCTCGCTTGAGGGGTTTTTGATTGTGGGGACGCTCTTCCCTGCAGGCGCAAGCCCCTGCAGTTAATTACGCTACCGCATCGCGGTAACAATTTTCTCCTTCTCCAGAATTTCACTTCGTGTCGTGGGTATTTGTTTTGTTTGTAGTTGCCCGTGGATGTATACGGAGACTGAGTAATGCCATCGCCCATAGGACGTGGATTAGTCCAAATCCGTATTTACTTAGATTTGGGTTTGGTGTTTTTAGTTTAAGGATACGTTAGCCGCATTTGAGACTAAGATCAACTTAAACGTTCGTTAAGGATACGTTAGTCTGATTTGAGACTAAGATCAACTTAACGGGATCGTCTATATCCATTTCCAGTTTAAGGACGTAGTGGTCCATTTAATATATGGCCGTCGAGACACATCACCTCTCTGACGACATTGAAGGATTACAACGACATGTGTCAGAGGAGTTCGGAGATGTACCCTCGAATCAAAGTCGATTTGGAGTTTTATAGTCCATTTAAATGTTTAAGGATACGTTAGCCGTATTTGGGGCTAAGATCAACTTAAACGGGACCGTTTAGATCCGGCAAAAGAGCATTTGGAGGCTCTATTGTTCCAGTTTAGGGACGTGGTGGTCCATGTTCCAGTTTAGGGACGTGATGGTCCACTATTAGTTTAAGGACGTTTCGGTCCATATTCCAGTTTAGGGACGTGGTGGTCTATATTCCAGTTTAGGGACGTGGTGGTCTAACATTAGTTTAGGGACGTTTCGGTCCAATATTAGTTTAGGGACGTTTCGGTCCAATATTAGTTTAGGGACGTTTCGGTCCGATATTAGTTTAAGGACGTTTCGGTCCATTATTAGTTTAAGGACGTTTCGGTCCACGAGTTTAAAGACCCCGCAGTCCATATTCTTGTGTGGTCGTTGGGACCCGTCACCTCTCTGACGTCGTTGAGGAATTACAACGATAGGTGTCAAAGGAGTTCGGAGATGTACCCTCGAACCGGATGTAAATTGATTTAGGAGAGCAGCTGTGCTCAGTCAATTTAGTTTGAGGATTTACGGCCATGATTGGGCTAAGTCCAGTTTCAACATCTTTTATCTTTGGCCTGTGCTAGGGCTTTGCCCCTTTTTAGTAATGCACTGCATTATTCTTGTTTTGATTGAGCTCTGCCCTTTTATAAATCATGCAGAGCATCTATTTTATTTGGGCTCTGCCCTTTTTAAAATGTATAACATTTTTTTATTAGGCCTGTTAGGCCTTTTAATTGGGCTCTGTCCCTTTTCTTTAATAATGTAGAGCATTAGATACTCTGACAGTGCCCCACGTGGCTTGTCAGGCGCTTTGCGCCAAGTAATGAGCGCAAACTCATATGGTGGTGACACGTGTCACGTTCTGGTGAGCGCAAGCGCAACAGCGCAGTGCGCTGTGTCAGTGCGCTGCGCTGTTGCGCTGCTGACACGTGGCGCTTCCTGGTGGCTTGCGCCAACACAGGAGCGCAACAGCGCTGTTTTTGCAAGTGCAGAGCACTGTTTTATCTTTTGATCGATTTTAAATTAAAGAAAACAAGTTTTTCTTGTTTTCAAGGAACCAATGGTTCATAAGCAAGTGCAAAGCACTATTATTAGTTAGTTTTCTTTTTTATTGAAGATCATTGATCTTGTTCTTAGATCAATGATCTGTTTTTAAGAGAATCTTCTCTTTTTCTGAAGGTTTTTACCTTTTTTGTTCTTGAGGAATTCTTCAGAGTTCTCTTTTTTTTTTTCCTCAGAAAATGTTGATGCCTTTGAATTGAGGCCTAGGGTCCTTTTTATAGTGCCCATAAATTAGTTAAATTTGTTAAAGAGATCTTTCTCTGAGTGATTTGGGGAATTTTCCCCACCGTTGGATCTTTGATCCAAGGGCTTCTGTTTTACAGAAGAAAATCTTCTTGTTTTAACAGGAACAGAAAAGATTTCTTTAGAATTTTAATTCTGTTTGGCGCAGATGCCCCAGCGCGTGACACGTGTCGCGCAGCGCAAAGCGCAGCGCAACTGCGCTAGCGCATCTACGCTGACACGTGTCGCGCAGCGCAGTGCTTGCGCAACTGAAGCGTTGCTTCCTTTAAATAGAGCTTTGCTTTGATTTGGCGCGCCTTCTTGGGCGCTGCGCTGATGCATCTGTGCCGGACACGTGGCGCGTTGCGCCCGAGATTTAAAGCGTTGCTTCAAAATTTTGAATTTTGAATTTCAACAGAGCTTTGCACTGATTGGGGAAACAAATGCCCCCCCACCGTTGCGCTTACGTGGCGCACACGTGAGTGCAGCGGTGGCAAACTCCTGATCGTTGGATCAAGGGGTGAGCTGAAGGGGCGCAAGCGCCTTATAAATAGGACTTTTGGCCCTTAGAAAATCTTCACCTTCTTCATGATTTTAATTACCAGAGCTTTGCTCTTGCTTAAGAATTTCAGAGCTCTGCTCATTTCCAAAGTTAGAAACTTTAGGTAAAATTAATTTAAATCAAATTAACTTACATTAACCTTAACTAAAGAGCTTTGCTCTTACAGATCTTTTGATCTAAAGAGATCCCCATTTGGGTTTCATAAACAGAGCTTTGCTCTCAAAAACTTATAGATCTGCAGAGATCTTGTTCATGGGTTCTAACCCATGGACAGAGCTTTGCTCTTTGAATCATCTGTAGATCTTTTAGATCTGAAAAATGAAGAAATTTTCATGGATTTTTCAAGATTCCAAAATTTTTAATTCTTTTAGGTGTAAACATTTTCTGATGGACCTTTCCATTATTACCATAGAGCTATACTCTTTTAAGGAATCTTATTTTCCTGAGATCAGAGTTTGACAAGTGTCACTCTGTGACAGAGTTTTGCTCTGAAAGAGAAGATTTTCTCCTTATCTCTAGGGATTCTTCCCCTTTTTTTATTAATGGGAATGTTTTCCTGGGGACCAACTGACAATCTCATCCAATGATGAGGTTGTCTTATTAACTGACGTATTGTCATCCAGATTTTGCGGGTCCCCCTTCAGTCTCCTACCCACTGCACTACTGTATGGTGTAATTAATTAATTTTAATTTAATTAATTGATTAACGCATTTTCTTTTTTAAACGCTAAGCGTTGGAATTACAACACTAACGGCTAGATTGTTCTTTTGCAGCGATCATATCTCTCGACACCTCGTTTCCGTTCGTCCGCTCGGAGGAAGGGTTTCCCGAAACGCCCTTGGACCGTGAAGTCTTGGCCATGATCAAGGAATACGACCCGGAACACAAGAGTCTCCACCTTTGGGGGTCGTGGTATAATGAGATCATCATGGGCCGCCGAAGCTTCACATGCGCGGTGCCGTCAGAACACATCACAGCGATTCACTATGCTACCCCACCCTCGGTGCAGTATGCCGTGGAGATGGTGGATTGGACATCGAAGGGTTTTCTTCATCCGGCTATAGATGCCATCCCGGTCCAGCGTCCTATGGTTTTGGATATCCTAGGACGCTGTATCTGTCAAGGTGAGGCGCGACCTTGGGGGCAATCATATAACATTGGTCTGATCCCCCGCCACCCGATCGGTTATCTGCCGTGGTCCCGGTACATCCTGTCGACAAAGAAGTCACAGTTGATAAAGTTAGGATTGTACACCGCAGTGTACGTCTCTCTGTTCCAATATCCCACGCTCCCGACCTGGTGGTTCAAGGCTTTCCTGGAGCAGTGAAACATTCCTACCCACACTTTCCTCGCCATGGATCGGGAAGTGTCAATCTCTTTGGAAGATTTTACAGAGGCATCCGGTTTACCGGTTATAGGGGAACACTATGAGGAGTTGCTCCCGACAGAGGAGTACGTCTTTGGCGCTAGGCCGGTGGTAAGGGGGCTCACACCGGAGAATGCTGTTCAACACCAATTCCCAAGCTTGATTAAAGTGTTGAACATCTATGAGTCTCTTTTTATCGAACATGGGAGTCGGGGAGTTAACTTTGAGGATTTCATCGCTCTGTTCCTTCGCCCAAGCGTCCTTTCATCAGAGCCTGCCAAGTTTGCCACTTTGGATGACCCTTTCGGTTTAGGTGCGGATAACCTACCGGAGAAGGAGATAGATCAAAAAGGTTTTTTCCTTCCGGACTTCCCGACCATGTCTTTTGAAGAGATTGCAGCCCCTGGGATGGACGAGGAGGCTTTTTTTCTTAGGATTTCTCGGGTTGTGGCTGAGTTGGTTCGCGATCCCAATGCACTCTCATCGTATGCGGCCCTCTGTCTTTTACCCAGCCCACCGGATGGCCATCGGGGTAAAGGTGGCTGTGGGGATCGCCGGCTTGGCGCACTTATATCATGGCCTTAGCCGAGTAGCGGATGCTAATGAGCTAGGGTACTGCACGTGGTCTTCCCGATGCATTATTTTGTATCGTGGCTCGAGCTACACACGGCGGGTGTCTTCGGTATGCATAAAAGGCCCTCGTTCTTCGACAAGTGCGGTTTCCCTCGCATTATACAGCTGATCGGCGCATCAATTGTGACCCCATCACCACGGAACGCCAGGGGTTTACTCCTTCGCTCTCACACCATTGGAGCCGGGATGTCCTTTATTGACAAGGTGCTGACTATTGTAAAAGCGTCCACCACCGCGGTACGACCATTACAAGACTCCTTTAAGGATGGAGCATCAGTTTTGACGGCCCGGGAGACCCTTCACTTATACTCTATTAGACCGGGCTTCCTAGTCTTCAGGCAGAATGGTGCGGCGATTTTCATGAGATATAACCCGCATTGTTTTGCCCAACAACTGGGCTACGATCAAGGGGTCCCCTTGGAAGCCTTCTTGCTGGAACCCGCTGCCACTGAAGAAAGGATGGAGAACGCGCTGCATCATTTCATGCGCCTGAATACTGGCTCTCATTTTTTTATCAGTGCGCCGGCTTGCGCTCCACGACTCCTCAATGTGTACAAAGACTGGTACAATCATGCAACAGGAGCCGTTATAAAGGAGGAAAGGCGACTGCTGGTCGACCGTAAGGGTGCGCCTTCAGGCAGTGACCGCAACGCTCCTTTGGTTCCGAGGACTCCAGTAGTTGCCCCTCTAAAAGAGGTTAGAACCGGGCCATCGCGTGCGCAAAGTCCTCCGTACGGATTGCCGCTTCCCGATATTACAGATGCAGCCCCAGCGCCCTATGCTCCAGTAGAGACAGTGGTTGTAGTTTCGCCGGAGTCTGGCGTAGGTGCGGACATCAGGACCCGCCGTCCCAAGGTGGCTGCTAAACGGAAGTCGATCCCACATGCACCTTGGGTCGGAGGGCAGAAGAAAAAGAAGTCACTCTTCGCTGCGGACGTCGTGTTCGGTCAGGAACCCCATGCTCCCTATGCAGAGGGCCTGATCGAATACGGGACTAACGAAGGATTAGTCATGCCGCCGCCGGACGATACAGACTTAGAGGCTGCTCTCGAAGCTTCAGCGTGGTTGGCGAGGCGTGACGCGTGGCTAGCTAAGCTTGCGCAATCAGGTAACTACTAGTCGTATTTTCTTTATTGCAACATATCCTCTTCATTGCCTTTGACTAACGCTTTTCTTTCTTTTCTTCTAACAGGCATCACTGATGAAGAAGCCATTGCCGCTTCTCTGAAGACTTTCCAGGAGGAGGAACATCTTAGAGCGTCCATAGGCCTTAATAAGTTTCGATTCAGCAAATTTTCATTCCCCTTGTGTTATGGTCGATCTAACCTTTCCCTTTTAATCACAGGAACCTCAATGCCGCTCCCTCCAAGTGACGCAGATGTTCTATCAGTTGCCGATGTTCCTGCTTCCTCAGGGTTACTGCAGGAGGTTCGTCTTGAAGAGCCGATGAGAGACGCCTTAAAGGCTCTGGAGGCATCTCTGAACGAGGACGACGACGCCCTGAAGGAAGCGTCACAGAGGCCCATCGCGACAGCCCGGGAGGAACGGAAGCGATCGAGGCGCGAAGCAAAGGCACGCAGGGCTGCCTTGGCTATGGGAGCAGGCCCCAGCACCGTTCCCCGTGCTGATACTCCTTGCCAAGAGGCCCCTGTCGCCCTCCTATCCACTGCTCGAAGACAAGTGGCGCGCGCAGCTCGGAGCGCAAATGATAAATCCACTTCAGGTAATATTTCTCCCAAGATTTTGTTGTAAGAGTTATAATGCCATCAGTTCTTATATATTTTATTTTATAGGGCCAAGTCCGACCGAGTGGGAGGCGGAGACCGTTGAACCCAAAGAAGTAGAGGAAGCGGTACCTGCCGAACTCGAGCCGACGGTGGGCAATGTTGGTGAGGCTTTGGAGTCTGAGGTGGAGGTTGAGGGGGCTGCAGCTGAGAAGGTCATTGATACCGAACCTGAAGTGGTGGCAGATGAAATGATCATTATAACTGAGCCCAGGGTGTTGGCGGACGAGGCGCTTGAGGCTGGCGACCTCGTGGTGGCGGTGGACAAGACAACCGCGACCACTGAACCCGAGGGAGTAGCGGGTGAGGTGGCCATGATTCCCGAGGACGAGCCAACCGCTCCTTCTCTGGAATCTGGGGATACTCCAGTTATAGCCTTCCCCGTCTATGGTCCTCCGCCGTCTCCAGGTCTCGCGAGCACAACAACGGTTCCCATTGAGTCGGGTGATGAGGCCATGGGCGGTGGCCTCATGTCGATGGAGGAGGGAGCCGCCTCCGTTTCGGCTGGCAGCTCACCAGGTAAATCCCAAGTTACTGTCCTCTTTATCTTACAATCCTTTCTGACAAGTTCACATTTGTTCGTGACGCAGGTGCAGCCAGTGCCGATGCCCCATTGCTCGAGGGAGCGCCTTCAACTACTGCCCTGGCGGTGGTCACCTCTCAGCCTTCTCTCATACCGTCAAAGATGTTGGAAGGTATGAGTTTGCCACTTATTAATCTCATTTTTCAGACGTATAATTTGTGTACTAAAGTCATACTGTTATGTCTTTCAGGAGTGCTTTTTGACCATCTTTATCAGATGTTGCTCCCACACTTCTCCTTCCCATCCGAACTCGCTTCTTCCTCTGGTGGCGTTGGTGAGTATGATTTCCATTGATATCCTCCTTTTTGATTGATGGAATTACTTCTAAACCCTTTTTTTCTCATCTCGACTGCAGTGCTACAGATTGAAGGAGGGGATAAAAGATCAGCTGCGCCACCGATCCTTCTGGCCTTGCCTCCTGTCTCATCTGGTATGGCGAATATCACATTGATAACCCCCCCTTTTATTTTCTGTACTGTTATCTGATCACATCCTGTTTCTTTTCAGCTGTCGTTCCGGTCTCTGCGCCCTTCGAGCCTCGCCTTACAATGCCAGCGGGTCCTTATTTGAGACGTCCGTCTTCGAAAGGCGCCGTGAATAGTCTGCGCATGTTGAGTGACTACGTCGAGGAACTCGACGTTGAAACTCCTACATCTGCCGCAGACTTCGCTACGGCGGTTATGTAGGGTTTCTAGGCACACACTAGAGGTCTCACAAGGCATCAACCATGCCAATTAAAATTTTAGAAGTGCCGAGAAACCCTAATACGGATCGTTAACTAGATAATGAGGCGATGCGATGCAAGTAAATGACTTTAACTAAAAGGAAAGAAGCTACAACCTTTGTAGATCCGGTCTTCCACCTCCTAGGCTCCGTGATGAAGTCCCCTCGCTGTCCAAATCGTATCTTGGACTCTAGCATCGGCTTCATCGAAGAAATGGGCAGGCTTGGTCGTCGGCTTCGATGCCGAAGATGATCTACGTCGAGGCAACTCAGACTCGAGCTCCGCCTTCGCCAAGTCAAGAAACTTGTGAAGACAACACACTCTACTACATGGCAAGTAGTAGAGGATGAAGAAATAGGAAGTGGGTAGACTTTAGATTTGGATTTCTCACTCATTTGATCATTTTGCCATTGATGGTAGAAAAGGTTTTCTTCTTCTTGATGAAGATGATGAAGAAGAAGAAAAATATCATGAGATTTTTTTAAATAATAATAAAATCAAATTGATCTTATCATGATGCAACCTTGGGTTAGATTTAACTCTTGTAGAGAGCAAACCCTAGTTTAGCTAATGGTTAGGTTTAAACATAAAACAAAATGGTTACAAATTCAAAGTATCATGAAGCTTCCACAAAAGACAAAATTAGCAACCATTTCATTTTAGCCAAAAGAAATAAAGAATATAAATGAAATGAATAAGTGAATACTTTAAAACCATAACCATTAACCTAAACATGGTTCAAATCAAACATACACCCAAGTTTGCATGTATCATCAAACATGATACAAACTAGTGCACAAAACTATATCATATATACAATGTGCACTTCAAGTGAGAAAATCCATCTTAAGTGAACCAATACTAGTTAATGTAAAGTAATATATCAAATATATAATTATACATTAAATCATTAAATCAACACTTGATTCAATGATCCGGTCATATCGCATATAACCGACTAGTATCAAATGTATCGACTTATCGAATCAATCTTCGATTCGATAAATAGGTTATATCGCATACAACCATCGCGAGAATAGAATACGGTATCACATACACGCATTATTCTCGGTCCCGCACATATCTCATATGCGCTCCTATTTCGTTTCGCTTGAGCCAGGAAACCTCTGTGTAGGACTCTAAAGACTTGTCAATACGCCGGCAGCAGGTGATGATCATATCAAACACCCACAAGCCGCAAGCGGTCTGCTAAACGTAACGGCCATCCGGATATTGAGCGATCAGAAGATCGACGAGTAAGCCCGCTCACACTCCTGTGAATCCAACCAGTAACACTTACCGTACAGTCCGGTCTGTTCGTCTGATATGTCGCATATCTCGCCTAGGGGTGGTAAACGTCAGACCCCAATAGCTCGATAAGTCATGCCGACGTGTGGTCCATAACTATCGTGAAACTACTGATAACTCTTACCAGTATATCACAGCAACCCTGGCCAGGGATTTCCTGTTATGGCCAGTCGTGCATAGCGCAACATCAACCCCCAATACCGGGAGAGACGAATCCCCTCCTATCGCTCATTGCCTCCATGTGAATCGGGACTGTACCCAAAAACCACCTGTTTGCACGACTCAGTAGAGCCATGGTAGGGTGGAAATCAAAGCACAGTGGGAGACACACAAGACTCTATGACGATCTCGGGTCAACAGACTAAGCTGTACCAGTGTCACCAGAGAACTGCCATCTGACGTGAGGTATAATACCATCTGGGAGTTCTCGGCGAGTCCGTTCAGTGTACCCAGTCTCCACTGAGCACCCGCATACCATCTCCGATGTCAAACACCAATGGATATGGGATCATCCATCGCCCATCACATGGGTCGAGAAGATATACGCTAGTCTACTCTGGAATATCGATGCCCCGTCTCGATATTCCTACGACTAGGAACAATGAAGGATGTACTCATTGACTACCCAGGCCCCACTAGTATGATCTTCATCATAGTCCTGGAAGTCGAGTACATATCCTAAGGGCTTTATCAACATGTAATCAGAGAGACAGAAAGTATACATGTTAAGATAAAGAGCAACCAGATAGCGTACTATCATGTCGAGCAAGAAAGTCCTACCTATATATGTCCTAGCATCCACTACAATATACATCCAATGTACAGTAATGGCCTCTAGGGCATACATATAACTAACAATCTCCCACTTGCACTAGGGCCATCTGTAGCTGTGGTTGCAGTATCACATACTCAACCATCCCCTTAAAGTCTCTCTTTGGGAAAAGGCCTTCGTGAGTGGATCCGCCGTGTTGTCCTCTGAGTCTACTCTCCTAACCTCGATCAACCTGGAGATCAACTATCTCCATGATCAGGTGATGCTGCCTCAGAATTTGTCTGGGTCACTGATGGGACCAGGGTTCCAAGGCCGAAGCCACACCTCCATTGTCATACAATGGCAGGAACCTAGTTCATCTTATGAACCAATATACACCCAAACTGCCTCTTTGATAGTATCTTAAATAGCGATGTTACCAGCCTTTATCGTCTAGTTTGCCACGGTATCTAGCTTGGAACTCTTCCAACATACCGTCCCTTTACTGAGGGTAAAGACAATGCCTGCGACTGACATTCAGTCGTCCTTGTCACCCTGGAACCCTTCCAGTGATTCTCCCCAGGATCATGTGATATCATCTCACTTCAACAAGTGAGAATCCTAACATCCATTTAGATCTATCTCATAGATCCATAACCCAGGATTTAGTAGGTATCACTTTGATCCTATTGGAGAATCCTTGTGATAAGAGGAGATCGACCGATCGTAGTATAGGAAACTCTTTTCCTATCAAGAGTATGTTGTCTACGTACAATACGAAGATGACCACCTTACTCTCTACTACCCTTTTGTATATACAAGGTTCGTCTACCATTTTGATGATGTCAAACTGTTTGACTAACTCATCAAAACAGACGTTCCAACTCCGCGATACTTGCTTTATTATGTAAAGCAACTTGCACACGTTTCCGCTGCCCCCACTGTTTACGAAGCCCTCTGGCTGTGTTCTTATAGACGTTCTCTTCTAAATCATTATTTAGAAAAGTAGTCATGGCACCCAACCACCAGATATCGTAGTCATGGTATGTAGCAATGGCAAGTAGGATCTGGATGGACTTAAGCATAGTCCCCTGAAAAGATTTCATCATTATCCACGCCTGGTCGATGACGAAAAACTTTAACAAGTCTAGCTTTGAAAGTCTCAACTTTTCCATTTACACCAAGTAATCTTCTCAAGATATACTTGCTCCTGATGGGGATTTAACCCTTCAGATATCGCAACCAAAGTCCATACTTTGTTGGTGTATAAGGATTCCAACTCAGATCACTAAGCATCCAGCCATTCTTACAGAGTCCCTACTCTTGATGGCCTGCTCGAATCTAGTTGGGTCATCATCTCATGATACAATCCTTGCTCCCACTGTCATCGAGAAACTGAAGTATCTCTCAAGCAGGTGAGGAACCCTGCTAGATCGGCGGAGAGGCTGAGGTTCGTCGGGAACTATTGAATCCTTTGGTTCTGTCAAATCATCAGCTGCAGTTTTGTATAGCTGGAACCTTTCCAGTTCTACACAACTGACTTTGCCTCAATCTTGTCCGGATTTTGCTTTCGACATAGGCCAGACAACCCCAAATCTTAACTAACTTAAGATATGAGGCTCTTCCCTTTCCATATCACATATGAAATGGTAGGCAACTGATTTGATTTGAACCCAATTCAATAGGTATGCAGCTTCTCAAGTGCACAACCCAAAAAGGAAATAGGTAACTCAGTAATACTCATCATAGAGCACACGATATCTAATATTATGCGATTGCTCCGTCCCGATACACCGTTGTGCTGTGGTGTATTCAGAGGAGTAGTACGGAGAGAGAATCTCATTTTCCTTTAGAATAGTCTAGGAATTCCGTGCTCAAGTATTCTCCTCCCTGATCACATCAAAGGACATAATACTTATACCCGTTTTGGTTCTCTACTTCTAACTTATATTCTGTGAATATCTCAAAAGGTTCGGACTTGTGTTTCAACAGGAACATAGGTCTGAATCTTGAGAGATTATCAGAGAATATAATGAAGTATAAAGAACCAGTCCTGGCATGTGTAGACAGGAGACCTTACATACATCATCATGTATCAGTCCCAAGAGTTCATTAACTCTTTCTCTGTTTCCAGCAAACGGAGCTATGGCCATCTTATCTTTGTGACATGACTGGCAAGTTTCACAAGATGTAAATTCAAACTGATTTAAATATACATCTAAATGTAACTTCAGCCAGTCGTGTCGCATTGATATGACCTAGTCTACAATGCCTCAAGAAGAATTCGTTCATTTCTGAACTCTTCTTCTTGTGTGTGTTCTGTATACAAGGAACTGTAGTTTGATTTAGAACATCAATGCTTTTAGATAACGTGCTTGAACCGATCAACTTTTGATATAGGAAATGTTCAAAACATTATCCAACAATACAAAATTTTATCATTTCTTTACTAATAAAGAGACTGATATGATTTTGTATATCAGGTTCGGTATCTAATAACATTCGTTCAGAATCAATGTATTGGTAATACAGGGTGACAGTGACCAACAGACTTGGCTGCAACACTTGCCCCATTTTCTGTCTCATGAAACTTATCACCCGTTCTCAGTTTTTCTACCTTTTTGCAGCCCAATGTAACAGATTACATATCTGGGATCCTGATCCGGTATCATATACTCAGGATGCAGAGGATACTGAGAAACAGTTCTTTGTAACAAACACACCCGAAGATGATGCATCAGCATGCACTCTCTTTATTTGGGCGGCACGGGAACTCTGGTATTCCCCTTATTTCCTGCTCTGTCTTATAACAATTATAAGTTGGAGCGGGACCAACGTTCCCCAGCTCAGTATAACAAGCGGGTTCGGTCAAAATTCCGTATTATTATCTTGATTAAGGCGTGATATGGTCGCTACCTGGAGAGAGAGAGAAGAAAACACTCTGCGTGCGCTCTTGCAAGATCAGACTGGTTATATATTTTATCTAATCAGGATGGCTCCCACTGTTTTTATCAAATCTTCCTTCAAACCCTAAAAGAAAAGACTAGCCGGGATTAATTAAACTCTACAAGTTCGCCAATCTTTCAGCCAGGACAGTGTCGGTACTTTGAGGGAGGTTCCCCGTGCTTTCGCACGGACCTAATTACAGTAAATCTCGTTTTCCCAGAGGCGTAACCCCGTTGACACCTTTCTAGACACCTACTTGATCGGCTAATTGTAAGGTGCAAAACTCTCCCAGGAGTAACAATTACTCGCAGTGGGTATCGGGATCCAACTATCACATAGAAGGCATGCAATCTCATTGCAAATTTCAACACTTGAAACTCCCGATAATGGTTTTTACCCCTAGCACCTATGACCTTGGCTAAGGTCAACAAATCATAGGTACTAGTCAAGTTCTACCAGTCATTTCGTGATTAATTAGACCCACCCACATGACCCTCGGCTAAGGTCAACAAAGCCACATGACTGTCCTAACTAATCGCATCATATGCTGTGTAGGAAGACATCATTTAGCTACCGCACACTACGCCTCGGCTATGGTCGACAAACGTAGCACGAATACTAAGTACTCTACTTCCTAAAATGACGGAGGGTTGCGAATGGTTCTTATGAAAACCTTTAACGCTTTGAACTTGATCTCGTTGTGGAATCAAATGGTTTTTAAACGGAATGCTTTTGAGGCTTTTCTAGTTTTGCTAAAGGGGTCACTCCCGGTGAAGGGATCGTCGGCCCTTTCCTCGTCGAATGAGGTGCGGGATATATCATATATATATCACTGTGCAAAGCGGAAACTATAGAAGCGATCAAAGACAAACCGAGGGTTGTAGCATCTGCCAGTTATTGCTAAAGGAGTCACTCCCGGTGAAGGGATCTCGGTCCTTTCCTCATCGAATAAGGTGCAGGATGTTCTATAATGAACACCGCGATGCAAAGCAAAAACTGTAGCTACCTGTTTTTATTTTGAAATTCGATTCCACAACATCAATTAGGTTTATTTTCTTTCATTAATCTCATTAATGAATATCCCATCATTTAAGTCCACCTAAACATCACAGATAAATATAACGTACGCTTCTGCCATCCATATTCGCCTCGATGTCCCGTCTGCACCGTTAGGTTAGGTAACTAACGGCAGAGCGAGGCAGGGCTAGCGCGGGTGTAAAACATAAGCAACGTCTATATAATATATCTATATACTATATACTATATCTATCATAGAACATCACATGATCACAACACAGATAACGCAGCAGAAAATATCATATGAAATATTGGATATACTAGGACGTCCGTGTTTTCAATACGAGCCAGTATAAAACACGGATTCCACGGTCGTGATGAATAGCCAATCCCACACCCCTAGACCCCTACGAGAGCGGCAAGCAACCCTACCAATTCTAGAGTTAGGAGACCCGGACTCGACTCCTCGAGTTGGTCTCCCACTGGACTCTAGTACCCGGTTACTTGTGCCCTCCTCCTTGGGTCTATCCTAGTGCAGAAAAGTAAATAATATACAAACGGTGACAACATCCGCAACCTGGAAGTGCCCCAATAAAAGAATATTACATACAAGTTTTTACATGAATGAAAATGAAAATCACTCATCTCACATAAAAAACCCCGGCTATTCAAACACGACGATCCAATATAACATATCCAGCAACACATAACATCACATGTCATCAACGTAAGTAAATATGCGCATCCCAATTGTCGTTGACATATAGCAACGAAACCGGCAATATCACATATTACACTTACGGTCACAGAAAAGAAAGTGTAAAACTACAACAGTTGGAATTCGCAACCTGCATAGACATCGCATGCCTAATCAAATGAATTCCTTAGACATCGCATGCCTAACAATTATAAACCCCGCATTTTAGTCTCAAAATCGAAAACTCTTTTCAATATCAAGTCGGGCAATTCAACAAGATTCCCGATATTTTGATCGAATGCTCGTCGCAAACTTCAGTAGACGGCCGCACCCCCGATACCGTCGACGAAGTGCACCAAGGCGGAACACCGCTACCGCGAGCACCCGAACGGATGCTTTCGGCGACGGGGTTCTCCTACAGTCATTTGGTCGGGGCTATGGAGTGAGGCTGTCTATTAAGTTTACCCGGCGAGTATCCGCGTACGCTACGTGATTGCGACGGACTTTTGATCACATCAAAATTCCGTGGCAACCGATCAAGTGAGACTAAAGTGCTACGTTTATAACATTCATTCAGTTATCTCATAATTAGTTGTGAATTCCAATTATTGTATCACATTCCGGATAAAATAGAAAATGTTAAACTTTTCGATCGAACAGTTGAACACCCAAGTTTTCCCGATACAGCTCAACACATGAAACCAGTTTAAAAACATTCACTTCGTGCCTCAGTACCAACGGTCCAGCCGTAGAAGGGTCAAGCCAACGCCTCACATGTGGCACGCCGTACTGCCCCAAACCCGAAGGTTCAAAGGGCAGTTCAAGACGGTCACATAATCGAGTTAAGGTTTGTTGTCTTCTAGAGGGACCATCGCGTTACTTGCACTACTTAGAACGTCGTTAAACTACGGAAAGATCCAACACGTGGAAATTTCCCGACAGGGGAAAAGGTGGGTATTTATATCCGGTCGAACTTTTTAACATATTCTAAAATTACCCGGAAAAACATAGACAAAGTTAGACAATCCGATCGAAGCACCGAGTCCCCAATACAACCCAGAAATTTCAACTCTTGAATAAATATTAAAAATTCCCAGGAAAACCAACACTGCAAAGTAGGAGTTACTGTGCAAAATTCAATGCATGAAGAGGCTAAAGGGCCGCGGAACCGCCGCATTAGAATGCTTATGCCGCGGTTCCGCCGCGCTTTGGTGGACTTAGGAGTACGGGCTTCACAGTAATTCATAGAATCTCCTGCTGATTTTTCTGCATATTTTTAATACTCAAAAATCCCTGTTTTTGGAAAAAGTCCAGAGAGCAAGGAAAAGTCGGGGTTTCGGGTTCGATCGGGTTTCTAACATCGTCTACGCATCGCCTAAGGCTCTAGCTAGGCTCTGATACCACTGTAGGGTTTCTAGGCACACACTAGAGGTCTCACAAGGCATCAACCATGCCAATTAAAATTTTAGAAGTGCCGAGAAACCCTAATACGGATCGTTAACTAGATAATGAGGCGATGCGATGCAAGTAAATGACTTTAACTAAAAAGAAAGAAGCTACAACCTTTGTAGATCCGGTCCTCTACCTCCTAGGCTCTGTGATGAAGTCCCCTCGCTGTCCAAATCGTATCTTGGACTCTAGCATCGGATTCATCGAAGAAATGGGCAGGCTTGGTCGTCGGCTTCGATGCCGAAGATGATCTACGTCGAGGCAACTCAGACTCGAGCTCCGCCTTCGCCAAGTCAAGAAACTTGTGAAGACAACACACTCTACTACATGGCAAGTAGTAGAGGATGAAGAAATAGGAAGTGGGTAGACTTTAGATTTGGATTTCTCACTCATTTGATCATTTTGCCATTGATGGTAGAAAAGGTTTTCTTCTTCTTGATGAAGATGATGAAGAAGAAGAAAAATATCATGAGATTTTTTTTAATAATAATAAAATCAAATTGATCTTATCATGATGCAACCTTGGGTTAGATTTAACTCTTGTAGAGAGCAAACCCTAGTTTAGCTAATGGTTAGGTTTAAACATAAAACAAAATGGTTACAAATTCAAAGTATCATGAAGCTTCCACAAAAGACAAAATTAGCAACCATTTCATTTTAGCCAAAAGAAATAAAGAATATAAATGAAATGAATAAGTGAATACTTTAAAACCATAACCATTAACCTAAACATGGTTCAAATCAAACATACACCCAAGTTTGCATGTATCATCAAACATGATACAAACTAGTGCACAAAACTATATCATATATACAATGTGCACTTCAAGTGAGAAAATCCATCTTAAGTGAACCAATACTAGTTAATGTAAAGTAATATATCAAATATATAATTATACATTAAATCATTAAATCAACACTTGATTCAATGATCCGGTCATATCGCATATAACCGACTAGTATCAAATGTATCGACTTATCGAATCAATCTTCGATTCGATAAATAGGTTATATCGCATACAACCATCGCGAGAATAGAATACGGTATCACATACACGCATTATTCTCGGTCCCGCACATATCTCATATGCGCTCCTATTTCGTTTCGCTTGAGCCAGGAAACCTCTGTGTAGGACTCTAAAGACTTGTCAATACGCCGGCAGCAGGTGATGATCATATCAAACACCCACAAGCCGCAAGCGGTCTGCTAAACGTAACGGCCATCCAGATATTGAGCGATCAGAAGATCGACGAGTAAGCCCGCTCACACTCCTGTGAATCCAACCAGTAACACTTACCGTACAGTCCGGTCTGTTCGTCTGATATGTCGCATATCTCGCCTAGGGGTGGTAAACGTCAGACCCCAATAGCTCGATAAGTCATGCCGACGTGTGGTCCATAACTATCGTGAAACTACTGATAACTCTTACCAGTATATCACAGCAATCCTGGCCAGGGATTTCCTGTTATGGCCAGTCGTGCATAGCGCAACATCAACCCCCAATACCGGGAGAGACGAATCCCCTCCTATCGCTCATTGCCTCCATGTGAATCGGGACTGTACCCAAAAACCACCTGTTTGCACGACTCAGTAGAGCCGTGGTAGGGTGGAAATCAAAGCACAGTGGGAGACACACAAGACTCTATGACGATCTCGGGTCAACAGACTAAGCTGTACCAGTGTCACCAGAGAACTGCCATCTGACGTGAGGTATAATACCATCTGGGAGTTCTCGGCGAGTCCGTTCAGTGTACCCAGTCTCCACTGAGCACCCGCATACCATCTCCGATGTCAAACACCAATGGATATGGGATCATCCATCGCCCATCACATGGGTCGAGAAGATATACGCTAGTCTACTCTGAAATATCGATGCCCCGTCTCGATATTCCCACGACTAGGAACAATAAAGGATGTACTCATTGACTACCCAGGCCCCACTAGTATGATCTTCATCATAGTCCTGGAAGTCGAGTACACATCCTAAGGGCTTTATCAACATGTAATCAGAGAGACATAAAGTATACATGTTAAGATAAAGAGCAACCAGATAGCGTACTATCATGTCGAGTAAGAAAGTCCTACCTATATATGTCCCAGCATCCACTACAATATACATCCAATGTACAGTAATGGACTCTAGGGCATACATATAACTAACAGGTTAACCCGATGCTGGTGATACTCATGAACTTTCTTGACGAGGGTATCATCGCATCTTGCGTTAACCACTGCAGGGAGATCGAGGCCCGCCTGCATCAGTTGGAGTCGCTGCGTTCCGCTCCCGAGACCTTGGCCTCCAGCAATCAAAGAGCAGCGTGGATTGAGCAGAGCGCTTCTTATTTCCGCCATCTCGAACAAGAAGTCATTTCAAGACGTAAGGAGCGCGGTGAGACCTCGAGCAAGTCTGCCCAACTGCATGCTCGGGTGGAGGCCAATGCTACACGGTTGAAGGTTGCCTTTGAGGGCCTTTGTTCCCCTCCGAATGGCGGTGCGCAAGACTGCGGTGTCTTGGCACTGAGATTCGGGGCAGATGCTAATTGGTGCTATCCGTTCACCTCTCCGAAGATGCCAAGTTGATTTATGGCACCATGTATCGAAGGTTTAAACGGATGCGTCCGATTTAGCAGACTTCGTCAGATTCCCCCTCGTTTGAGGGGTTTTTGATTGTGGGGACGCTCTTCCCTGCAGGCGCAAGCCCCTGCAGTTAATTACGCTACCGCATTGCGGTAACAACTTTCTCCTTCTCCAGATGGTCACTTTGTGTCGTGGGTGTTTGTTTTGTGTTTTGTTGCCCGTGGATTGTTTACGGAGACTGAGTTATGTCGTCGCCCATAGGGCGTGGACTAGTCCAAATCCGTATTATCTTAGATTTGGGTTTGGGGGTTCGGTTTGAGGATACGTCAGCCGTACTTGAGGCTAAGATCAACTCAAACGTTTGTTAAGGATGCGTTAGTCTAACTTTGTGACTAAGATCAACTTAACGGGATCGTTTAGATCCGATAAAGGAGTGTTTGAACTCCATTGTTCCAGTTTAGGGACCTAGAGGTCCAACGTATGTATGGCCGTCAGGACCCGTCACCTCTCTGACGACGTTGAGGAATTACAACGACGGATGTCAGAGGAGTTCAGAGATGTACCCTTGAGCCAGAGTTAATTGGGGGGATTTATAGTCCACTCTGTTTGAAGGTTTAAGGATACGTTGGCCATCTTTGAGGCTAAGATCAACTTAAACGGGACCGTTTAGATCCGACAAAAGAGCATGCGGGGCTCTATTGTTCTAGTTTAAGGACATTGCGGTCCATGGGTAGTTTAAGGACATTGCGGTCCATTGTTAGTTTTAAGACATCTCGGTCAAGGTTAAGGACGTCGTAGTCCATGGGTTTAAGGACCCCACAGTCCATTGTTAGTTTTAAGACATCTCGGTCAAGGTTAAGGACGTCGTAGTCCATGGGTTTAAGGACCCCACAGTCCGGTATGTGCTCTGGATGCTTCATACGGGTTCACTGCCGTGTTCTGCGAGGACCAGGCTCCGCTCTGGACGTTTTCCATGGGGTCAAAGAGTGACATTATCCGCGTTCCACGTAACCAGGAATTTGCATTAAACACGGGTTTAAGGACCCCGCAGTCCGTATCAATGTGTGGTCGTCGGGACCCGTCACCTCTTTGAAGACATTGAGGGATTACAATGCCAAGTATCAAAGGAGTGAAGAGATGTACCCTAGAACCGGAGTGGATTAAATAGTCTTTGGCCCAATTTGGGATCAAGACGAATTAATTATGTTATGAGTCCATTGGCCCAGTTAATCACAAATTGAGGACTTATGGCCATCTTGGGCTAAGTCCAATCAGGAGAGGCTTTGCCTCCATCCATTTAAGCCAATTGGGCCAAAGCCTAGTGTTAGACACTACAGAGCAGTCAGTGTCGAACACTGGGAACGAGGTTGACAAGTTAGTGTTTAACACTAAGAGATGATTGGTGTTAAACACCAGCAATAAGGCTTTTCAAATTAGTGTTAAACACTAAAACAGATCAGTGTTGAACACTGCAAATGAAGATCTTAGATTAGTGTTAAACACTAAGGTAATCAGTGTTGAACACTGCAGATAAAGCTTTTTAATTAGTGTTGAACACTAAGGCCCAACAGTATTTTAACACTGGGTTCGAGAGTTTCAATTTAGTGTTAAACACTAAGACAAGAGGGGTCACGTGGCAGCACGTGAGAGCGCCCTCCCTTCATTTATTCTGAGATTATTGTGTCTTTCAGAGCGTCACGTGCCATCACGTGATGGGCATTCAAATGCCTATGTATTAAAGCTTCTGCTGAGGGTCACGTGGGTCACGTGGGGTGCTGCCTTAAGGGGTTTTCTGTAGATCTCTTGGGGGGTCATGTGATGGCACGTGACCCTGCCTCTATGTATTTTGTTTAGAGGCTTTGTTAATCTTTTTTCAGGAATTAAATTCCTCGAGCTGTGAATTTCGGAGGAATTAAATTCCTACTTCCTTTCGAAGACTTATATTCTGGAATAGAGTTTAACTCTGAATTTTTTTTAGGAATTACATTCCTCATATATGTGAAGAACCAAATAGGGTTAAACCCTAACAAAGCTTTTTTAAGGAGTTTAAACTTCCTTCCTCTGTTAAATTACGATTAAGGGAATTAAATTCCCGCTGCTGCAACAGAACTAGGTTCTTAATTAGGGTTAAACCCTGTTTCTTTTCATTCTGAAGGAATTAAATTCCCGTGATACAGGGTCAAGCCCTAATTTTATTTTAAAGGAATTAAATTCCTATAATTTTAATTTAAAGGAATTAAATTCCTATAGTTCTGTGAGAATTAAATTCTCATGCTTGCATTCCCTCTCTATGTTTTGGATCTGCATGGCAGGATCTCGACCCATTGAGAATTAAATTCTCAACCTTAAGGGGAGATGTGCACTTTGCAGATCCTCTATCAAAGAGAGAAGAAATATATTCTTCTGTTTTTATGTATCAGAGTTAAACTCTGTTGAGAATTAAATTCTCTTCTTCTTTCAAGGAGTTTTTCCCTTTCTTACCTAGGGTTTTTTTTGCAGAAGATCCAAGTTCTCCAAGTATCGAAGCTCTCTTTCTTTTCTCTTTTTTTTTCTTTGCGTCTCTATATATGTATGTATGTCTCTTGGCTCCTATTTATAGGAGAAGCAGCCGAATCAATCAGTTTTTGACGAATCTTCGTGAAAGATTTGATTTGCATCCATCATTCATTTTGGACCTTTGGATTATTAGGTGAATTTTATTCACCGTTGGATTTTAAATCCAGAGATTCTCCTTTGTTATTTTGGTTAGATTTAAAGGGGAAATCTTTCCAAACCCGAGATTTTCCCATAGATAGATCACCTCTGAATCTTTAATTTGATTGGTTCCAGATAGCCGCTTTCCTTTGGAAAGATTCGAATTTCTCTCAGAATTTAATTCTGTTAACACAGTGGGCTTTGAAAGCCGGTCACGTGTGACCACGTGACTCATGGTCACGTGTGGGCACGTGACCCCCTTTGGAATGAGCCTTTTCCTTTCTTTTGCGCTCTGTCTTCTGATTGCTGCTTAAACGTCACGTGCTGCCACGTGACTCCTGGTCACGTGTGAGCACGTGACCCTTGTTTGAACCCTCTCTTTCCTTGGTTCAACTGGAGAACGAGTCTGCTGTCTTGAACGTCACGTGCCAACACGTGACCCTGGTCACGTGGAAACACGTGACCTCTTCTGAAGCCTTTTTCTTGACTTGATCAGGAAACTGGTGTGCCTTTGACGCCTGCATTTAAATGTCACGTGTCGCCACGTGACCCTGGTCACATGGGAGCACGTGACTCTTTCTGAAGCCCATTTTCTTCACCGTAGTCAGGAAACTGAACTTACCTTGATGATGCTTTTTAGGTGTCACGTGCCAACACGTGACCCTTTTCTGAAGCTTTTCCCAGAAGCTTTCCTGATTTTAAATCAGGAAACAGCCTTTTGCAATGTCTTTCCGAAGGGTTATCATTGAGGCAACAGCTTGACGTTGTCGAGCGAGATATACCCAGCCAGGAAGCAGCCCAGAAGGCGGCGGAGGAGCAACTTTCATCCTTCTTGCAGCAGCGAGCCCAGGTGGAAGCGGAGGTGGCCGCGGCAGTCGCTCAGGAGGAGGCGTTGAAGGAAGTGCGAAAGCAGCTTGTGTATTTACTAAAGACACTTCCTCCTCGGTAGCTATCCCTTTTTGTATCGTTTGTACTTGTAGATAAAAGAATGTGTATATATATATTTTGTTATTCTTTGACATAATGTATCCTATACCCAATCAAGTTTATGAATAAAAGATACATATTTTTTTTTGTAATGTCTTGTGTCATTTTCTCCGTCTTTTCTTTCTTTTATTATCAGCATGCCACCTTAGTAACCATGGTTGACGGATAATAGAGCACGCATCTTGATTTCCTCAAGAAATAGCGATGGCTTAGGCCGCAGGTTCAGATCTGCTGCCTAAGACTTTTCAACTCTATGAGCCGTAAGGGTCTCATAGAGACTTTTCTCCCTGCGGATCGAGAGGATCTCGTAGGTGGGTTTTTCTCCTTAGGAGTCGTGAGGATTCCTAAGTGTGTTTTCTCTTATAGGTCGTAAGGATCCTGTAAGAAAATTTTTCCCTCTTACAAGTCGAGAGGACTCGTAAGCGGTTGTTTCCCTCTTTGTCGAAACTCGACTTCGGAGAGTGAGACCCATGAATAGTATGCAAGAGACCATTTAGATCGCCTTGCAGGGTCCCATTGTTCAGGAAGCAAGTTTTTTAGTCCCTGCTGCCTGAGGCTTCATCTTGCAAGTTGAGACGAATCGGGAATTTTCCCACGGAGACACTGGTTTCTCTGCGAGCCGACGCGAATCAGGAGGCTCTCATCAAGGATCGTTTGTTTCCCTGAGTTGAAGGATTTGCTAGGGATTATTTGTTTCCCTAACGCCAAGGATTATTTGTTTCCTTGGGGTTTGAAACGAGTCGAGAATTTCCCACGGAGGCACTGGTGGCTCTGCGAGTCGACGCGTATCAGGAGGCTCTCGTCAAGGAGTGTTTGTATCCGTGAGTCGAGGAATTTGCTAGGGATCATTTGTTTTCCTATCGCCAAGGATTATTTGTTTCCTTGGGGTTTGAAACGAGTCGAGAATTTCCCACGGAGTCACTGGTGGCTCTGCGAGTCGACGCGGATCAGGAGGCTCTCGTCAAGGAGTGTTTGTATCCGTGAGTCGAGGAATTTGCTAGGGATTATTTGTTTCCCTATCGCCAAGGATTATTTGTTTCCTTGGGGTTTGAAACGAGTCGAGAATTTCCCACGGAGGCACTGGTGGCTCTGTGAGTCGACGCGGATCAGGAGACTCTCGTCAAGGAGTGTTTGTATCCGTGAGTCGAGGAATTTGCTAGGGATTATTTGTTTCCCTAGCGCCAAGGATTATTTGTTTCCTTGGGGTTCGAAACGAGTCGAGAATTTCCCACGGAGGCACTGGTGGCTCTGCGAGTCGACGCGGATCAGGAGGCTCTCGTCAAGGAGTGTTTGTATCCGTGAGTCAAGAAATTTTCTAGGGATTATTTGTTTCCCTAGCGCCAAGGATTATTTGTTTCCTTGGAGTTTGACTGAACCGTCGAGATTTGGCTTCGTCTTCCGGCGGGGCCTGTTGGGAAAGTATGGTTCCCTCTTTGTTTACGCCCTTGGATTGTATACAGGGATCGATGTGATCTTAACTGTAGGGCCAAAGTTTTATCATCATTTTTTTGTTTTATCTCCGCGATGCTCTATCATTTCAGCTTTTATATCGCGAAGGTCGCGATTGCTCAATCATTTCGGCTATTTTTCGCGGTGCCCAATCATTTCGGCTATTTATTTTATTTTTACTCGCTGCTTTTTATTGCGAGTTGCCCAATCATTTCGGCTATTTTGCGTGCATACATTTTTACTTGCTGCTTTTTATTGCAAGTTGCCCTATCATTTCGGCTATTTCGTATGCATGTGCGGCCTATTGGCTTTTCGTCGCAAACCTGCAATTAGACGTCGATTTTAGCATCAGCACCGCTACAACTGTGATATTGCCAGGAGCGAATCATCATTTGCCTCCGTCGGTGTCAAACAAAGGTGGCTTAGCGAACAGGGTTAAGGTCCCGCCGACTAAGGCTTTTGACTTCATGAGCCGTAAGGGTCCCACAAAGGTATTTCTTCCTACAAGTCGTGAGGATCTTGTAGGTGTATTTTCTCCTTAGGAATCGTGGGGATTCCTAAGTGTTCGTTTCCTCTGTAAGTCGTAAGGATCCTACAGGAGGGTTTTCTCCTCATAAATCGAGAGGATTTACAAGGGTTGTTCACCGTGCGAACATATCCCCAGTCACGGATGCGACTTGGTTAGGGAAATGCTTATTCGCGCTCGTGGATTGTATACAAGGGTCAATATTGAACCACTTGTAGGGCAATATCGGAAGTTGTGGGGGTTGCTTAAGCACAGGTTTAGGTCTCTGTAACTTAAGACTTTCAACTCTTATGAGCCGTGAGGGTCCCATAAGAGAGTTCTCCTTACGAGTCGTGAGGATCTCGCAAGTGTATTTTCTCCTTAGGAATCGTGGGGATCCCTAAGTGTGTTGCTCCCTTGTGAGTCGTAAGGATCTCACGTGGGTGGTTTCTCCTTACAAGGTCGAGAGGATCTTGTAAGTGTTCTTTAACAAGGTTGCGCCCTTTCGGGTTTTCACAAACACTCGCCGGTAGCCCTGCTGTTTTTACTCACGGAGCCCTTTCGGGTTTTCATCCGTGCCCATTTTGCTTATGGACATACCGGTTTTTTTTATTCTTTTTATTTTTATATATTTTTTTTACGAGGTCGCGCCCTTTCGGGTTTTCACGAACACTCGCCGGTAGCCCTGCTGTTTTTACTTACGGAGCCCTTTCGGGTTTTCATCCGTGCCCTTTTTGCTTATGGACATACCGTTTTTTAAATTTATTTTTATATGTTTTTTTTATATCTTGTCAGCCTAAAGATGCTGCGGTAGTAGTTTAAAGACGTTTCGGTCTGCTATTAGTTTAAGGACATTTCGGTCCGACTTTGAGAAGGCTGGTTACTACTGATAGAGTCTGAGATTAGGAAGATAGCGAGCGGACATAGTCGTCGTCGTCTACCATTGACCTAGGCTGTGGCTCGTTAAGCATAGTATTTCTTTAGGAAGCGACCGTTTATTGGCCTGAAAGGCCTTTCACCGTGCATGTCCATGAGTAGATAAGCCCCACCCTGGTAGACCTTATCTATGATGTATGGGCCTTCATAGTTTGGCTCGAATTTTCCTCGCTTGGCGCGATTGGGAATCATAGGCCTTTTGACCACTAGCACAAGTTCTCCTTGGCGGAATGTCCTCCGTCGAGTCAATCTTTCATATGAGCGTGTCATCTTTGCTTTATAAGCTTCCAGATTTTGCTGTGCTATGAGCCGGGTTTCATCAAGGGCGTCAAGCTCCTCAAGCCGAAGGTGAGAATTTTCTTCGTCCATCAGCTCGTAGTGGGCTGCCACTCGTAGAGAGGGTAATTCTATCTCGAGAGGGAGTACTGCTTCTGTACCGAATACCAACGCATATGGCGTTGCGTTCGTGGCCGTTTTAAACGTAGTTCGATACGCCCAGAGAGCTTCTTGCAGTCTTTCATGCCAGTCTTTCTTATTCCGTGACACCGTTTTCTTCATGATCTTCGTCAAGGTCTTGTTGAAGGCCTCAGCTAGACCGTTAGCTCGCGGATTATAAACTGAGGAATATCTCCAGTCTATATTATGCTGTTGCGCGAAGCGACTGATTTTGTGGCTTCTGTAGGCTGGCCCGTTATCGGAGATGATTCACCTTGGCGTTCCAAACTGATATATGACATGCGTCTTGAAGAAATGGAGGATATTCTCCGTCTTTACTTCCCTCAGCGGTACCGCTTCTGCCCACTTAGAGAAGTAGTCAGTCGTCGCTAGGATGAAACGATGTCCTCTAGACGATGCTGGTTCGATGGGGCCGACTATATCGGTCCCCCACATTTCGAATGGCCAGCTAGCCACCGTTGGAAGTAGTGGATTCGGATGCTGATGGATGAAGTCCCCATGAATTTGGCATGAGTGGCATTGCTTCGCATATTCGAGGCAGTCCTAGATTATCGTGGGCTAATAGTAACCCATCCATTTGATCTTCAACTTCATCTTTGGGCCTGCTTGGTGAGAACCACAGAGTCCGTCATGAACTTCCTGGACGACCCTTTTTGCTTCGTCAGGCCCTAAGCATCTCAACCATAGAGAATCAAACGACCTCTTGTATAGAGTATTGTTGACGAAGGCAAAAGACAGAGCTCGTTTTATGATCTGATGTCTTGTGGACGCTTCTTCAGGCATTCGGTGGGATTTAAAGTAATCTATGAAGACTTCTCTCCAATCCTCGGTATTTTCCCAATCTTTTACTTGCAGGGTTGTCTGCTCGTTCGCTCCTTTTTCTTCGGATGATTCCGGAGATATTTCTGCTGGGGCAAGCACCCGACGGCTTTGTACCATGATTCTTACATCATCGAGGTTCTCATCAGCCAGTTCCTTAGCGAGTTTGGCCAACGCGTCCGCTTTGCTGTTTTCTGCGCGCGGTATGTTCTCCAAAGTATAGGAGGGAATTTGGGTCAACAATTGTTGCACCTTTTCGCCGTACTTCACCAACTCTGGCTTCACATCTGGTAGTCGCCGTTTACTTGACTAACGACTAGTTGGGAGTCTCCATATATGAGGAGGTTTTCAATCCCCATATCGATGGCGATCTCGAGGCCTGCTATCAAAGCTTCGTATTCGGCTTCATTGTTTGTCCTCGGCTCTGTTAGGGAGAAAGCAAAACGCATTATCCCTCCTTATGGAGTTATAAAGATGAGTCCTACCCCCGATTTGATTATAGGGGTACTTTGTTTGCGCTTCTTTACGGAAGATGCTCCATCGAAAGAAAGTTCCCATGGGGTATCACCATCGTCGATCGCGTCAAACGCATGTTCGTCTGGAAGATCGCAATTTAGAGGAGAATCGACGGCTATCGGATGCTCAACGAGAAAATCGGCGATGGCCTGGCCTTTTACTGCCTTGAGAGGCTGATAGGTTATCGAGAACTCCATCAAGAGCAGGGCCCATTTAGCGAGTCGTCCCGTTAATACGGCCTTTGACATTAAATATTTAAGAGGGTCCACCTTTGAAATGAGACGGACCTCATGCGCCAACGCATAGTGCCTGAGCTTTGTTATCGCGAAGATCAACGCCAGGCAGTGTTTTTCAATGGGAGAGTAGTTGCTTTCTGCCCCCAGCAGAACTCGACTTAAGTAGTAGAGTGCTCTTTCTTTCCCTTGATCATTCTCTTGTGCCCATAATGCGCCTAAGGAACCTTCGAGGGCGGTTGTATAAAGAATGAGGGGTTTTCCCTTGACCGGAGCAGCCAACACCGGCGGGTTCTGCAGGTATTGCTTGATCTCGTCTAGCGCGCTTTGGCATTTTTGATCCCAGACGAACGGGGTTCCCTTCTTCATCAGGTGACTGTAAGGATGGCACTTTCCTGAAAGGTTGGCTATACATCGCCGTATATACGCGAGCTTCCCTTGGAGAGACCGCAGCTGTTTGAGAGTCCTTGGCGGAGGCATTTCTATGATCGCCTTGATCTTTGACGGATCTATTTCATTACCCCGGTGTTGGACGATGAATCCCAGGAATTTGCCCGAGGAAACTCCGAATGCACACTTAAGAGGGTTCATCTTCAAGTTGTATTGCCGAAGGCGTTGAAATACGGTTTTCAGATGCTCGAGATGTTCCTCGTATGATTTACTTTTAACCACGAGGTCGTCGATATAGCATTCGACGATTTCGTGTATAAGGTCATCAAAGATCTTCGTCATGGCCCATTGGTAGGTGGCACCGGCGTTCTTTAGACCAAAGGGCATCACCTTGTAACAGAATATTCCCAGAGGAGTCCTAAAGGCGGTGTGCTTCTGGTCTTCGGGATCCATCTTTATCTGATTATACCCTGACGAGACGTCCATAAAGGAGAAAACCTCATGAGTGGACGTGTTGTCTATCATCAGTTCGGTGACTGGCACTGGGAAATCGTCTTTCGGGCAGGCTTTATTGAGATCCCGGAAGTCCACGCATATGCGCACTGTCCCATTTTTCTTCATCACCGGGACGATGTTGGCGATCCATTCAGGGTATTGAACTTCCTGGATGAAGCCAGAGTCGATTAACTTTTTGACCTCGGCGTTGATGCTCATCTCAAGCTCGAGCCGCATTCTCCTCGGCGCCTGTTTGACTGGCTTGACGTCCAGGGATATCGCCAATTTATGCACAGAAGTTTCTGGATCTAGTCCCGGCATTTCGGAATAGTTCCATGCGAAGCAATCTCTGTGCTGCATAAGCAGGTCTTTTAATAAAGCCACCTTCTCTTCAGACAGCAGCTCACTAATGAATGTCGGTCGCGGGTCATTCGCCGTCCCCAACTCAATTTTCTTGAGGTTATCCGCCGTGGTATGGATTCCATCTTCCAGCTCTTTCGGCGCTGGTGGAAACTCTGAGATCACCTCATCATTGCTATTTTCGAAGCACCAGGGAAGGTCATCCATGTTCTCGGGCTCTTCTTTTAATATTGTTATCACGTGACAAGTACGAATTTGCTTCCAATCCCAATGTGGCACTGGTTCTTCTTCCGTGGCCTTGGGTTCGTGCTTCTGTGGTGGTGCTACCCTCCAGTTGTTGGACAGAGCGAACTTGCCAAGCTGATACTGATCTTCGACCCAATTCTTGAAGGTGAAGCAGTCTTCGAGAGGATGCCTTACCACTCGGTGATAAAAGCAATAGTCTGGGTGTGAGACTTCGCCTGCTTGTTCGGGGTGTTTAGACTCCGGCAGTGTAAGCATCTGATGTTTTAGAGCGAGGTCAAGTATTTTCTTCGTCTTGTCCCGAGGAAAAGAGTACACCCGACCCATTTTTCTTATGAGGGATAGATCGGAACTGCTCGATTTTCGCTCGCGTGGCCTCTTAGCCCCGCTTTGTTGCTTTTGAGCGCCTTTTTCGTGTTTCGACTTGTTTCTGCCTTTGCGTCGAGCCTTCTTTATAACATGTTGACAAGGAGTGGCATTTTCATCTTTCACGGCCCGTTGGAGGAGGTGTTGCGTTTTGGCTTTCTCGTAGATGACCATTTCGCGGTTATGGTTGTCTCGAACTTTTCGACTAGCTTCCCTTATAAGTTTGTCCATTTGTTCTTCGAACGACGGACTGGGCACTTTTGCATCTGGAACTTTTACTGGTTCAGAATTAGCGTCCTTCCATTGAGCATCCTCTTCTTCATCGAAGTCATACACGACGTAACAGCCGTGTAGTAACTCTCGTTTCTTTGACCGGATATATCCAAGCCCTTTTGTTTCCATTCTCCCATTAGGCAGTTTACGTTGAGTCCCGGGAACATTCCAGACTTTGTCATAGAAATTGGCTTTTCGAACGGTCTGCTTAAAGGATATCCCTTGGTGTTTCAGCAACCTTTTCAAGCCTTCTGTATAATATCTGGGAAGACGGATGGGCTGAAGCCTATCAAGCGTAGGATCCGCGCCATGCCAGATTTCTTTCTCCACTCTGGTTTCTTCAGAGCGGTAGAATAGAATTGCTTTTTCGTTTTCTCGCCTGGGAGGGATATAGAACGTTTGCAGCTCTTCTACATTGTAAATATCAAGTGCATCCAGTTCTTTACGGTGTTTAAGCGGCACCATGGCGACTTGTAGACTTTGTTCCTCGTTAGCGGACATTCGTATTGAAGGCCGAGCCGAGAATATAGCATGGACCTCATCTTCCGAGTCACTACCAAAGATCAACGTAGGAGCAGATGGTCCCGGCTTGTTGTATTGGGGCGGACCCGAATAAACTATCTCATCTTCCTCCTCGGTATCACTGCCGAAGACAAAGATGGTGGCATTAGCTTTATTCTCCGGCTTGTGACACCTCTCCATTTCTTCGAAATCCGGTAAGAAGTATTTGGTATCTTCATATTTGCGGACTTCGTTCACGGAAAACGGATTCAGTTCTCCCACCACGGTATACTCGAGACCATCCTTAGAATACTTCATACACTGATGTTGTGTAGAAGGGATGATGTTGTATTCGTGTAACCATGGTCGGCCGAGCAAAGCGTTGTAGCATGTCTTGGCGTCTATGACGTGGAACTTAATGTCCGTGACGAGTAGCCCGAGGCGTAACGTCAGTATCACAGACCCAAGAGTTCTTGATGACTGGGAGTCAAACCCGGAGATGGTGATCTTGTCACGAGCAAGGTGCTGGACGCTCATGCAGATTTCTTTTAACACCCGCACGTTGAGGAGATTAACGGAGGATCCATTGTCGATCAGGATTTTGCCTATCTTAATATCGTGGCAGTATCCTGAGACATAGAGGGGGCGATTGTGTTCGCACGTCCCAAGGAGAAGGTCCTCGTCACCGAAAGTGACATCGGCCGTGTGCACTTCCTCCAATTCATCCTTCATCTTTTCCTCGGCCAGGCAAGCTTGGAATTGTTCCGGATCTTGTAGTGCCTTAATCAACGAATCTCTCACCTCTTTTGATAGCAAAATGACGTCAAGAATGCTGAGCTGTGAGGGCAGCTTCCTCAGATGTGCTAAGACGTTGTAATCCACCTTATTCTTCTTCGGCGGGTTGTTGCCGTTTAGCTCTTCCACCACTTGGTCATCTAAGACGATATCTTCAGAGACCTTTTCTTTCCCTTTATCTTTTCTGTTTAAGGGTCCAAGGTTCTTTTCAGGCAGCGTCCGATTCTGCAGCCGGATATTTTCGCAGACCTTCGGCTCTTCTTCTTTTCCCGAAGTGGACTCTTTAAAGAGAGGGGCAAGTTCCAGCTCCTCATCAGAATCGCTCCCGAATGTAGGCACTTGTGACCCGCCGGTGCTAACCACGCGACAATCGCCGGTAGTTCTTTTAATCCCTTCGGTCGTATTTCTTTGCTCCCGACGAGTTTTACGCTTTTCCCGTTTAAAGTGTTGTCGATGAGCTACATACCCTTGCCACCATCTATCGAAAGCTTTACACTCTTGAGTGGGGTGTGAAACCTTCTGATGATATAAGCAATAGGAGGGGTGCGTTTCCACTTCACCGGTGATGTTTCCTTCAGAGGATGGTAGCTTCATGCCCATTGATATGGCCTTAGCAAACTTTTTTCTCATCTTGAATTGGCTTTTGTCGGCAGCGGGGGTGTTTTGCTCCAGCGGGATCATCTCAGCTCTTTCATCAAGTCGCTGGCGCTTGGCCCTTTCAAATATGGCCGTCTCGCGTTCTCGATCAGTTTTACTTTTCAACCGAGCTTCATTAAGGAATGCGTCAATTACTTCATCTGATGGCCCCCGAATTTTTGATTCAGGATCTGCCCCCAGCGTTCCAGTACAAGGAGTTTCTTCATCGTTCGTGAACGAATGGGAAATTACATGACAGCTCGCCACGCATTCTTCAGATTCATCAGATGAACTTTCTCCCTCATCTTCCTCTTGAAAGACGTGATTGAGGAACTCTTGGAGTGTAATGGGAGTCCGTGCCTTCTGGTTGTATTCCTCCAACGCGTCAATTTGTTTTTGCAAGTTCGTGCGCTTGTCGCCAGTCTTCACGGGATTCTTTGACTTCTTTTTCTTCTTCTTCGAGGATTTTGATGGCTGGTTGCGAGTGCTTGAGCCACCACCATCGGCCTTTGGAGTTGGACGTGGCTTCAACATCCCTTCAATGACATGTGGTTCCAACGGGTTCTTCCACTTGATCGCTGGGCATGTCTGAAGGTCGTTCAGCATCCTCTTTGTCTTGGTTGATAATACAACTTCCCAAGGAGCTTCTTCAACGACGGAGTATGTTGCCCCCGGCGTATTCGTCCCCTTAGAGGTGTGGGGTTGCGGGGGATTCACCTTCCATTTGTCAGATAACATGAACTTGCCCTGTCGATACTGGTTTTCAAGCTAATTTTTGAAAACGTAGCAGTCTTCGATCGGATGGCCTAGTACTCGATGATAAGGACAGTAGTTGGGCTCGTTGACGTCACTTGGTTGCAACGGACGTTTTGGATTCGGCAGATTTATGAGTCTGTTGCGCAATGCCAGCTCGAATAACCTTCTCGTTTTATCGCGGGGAAAAGAGTAAGGACGCCCTAGTCTCTCCTCGAGGTCTACGTATGGGCGCATATTATTTTGACGCACAACCGGCTTCGAGTTGCTCGGTTGTTGTTGAGTATTAGTGACGACGATCGCTTTTCCCTTCCCTTTGTTATTTCGGGAGTCCGGCTTTGGAAGAGGAGGTTTATGACCCATCTGATCCATCTGTGCTAGCTTGTCAATCAAGGCCTGGAAGGTAGTCGGCTTGAAAAATATCATAAATTGCGAGATGGTTGCTTGCGGATCAAGGGTTCCCACAAACATACCCACCGCAGGAGCTTCTTCAATGCGCTGCTCGCACTTCGACCATAAGTTCCGCCACCGTATAGCATACTGAACCCATGTCTCGCCTGGTTTTACCCTGGCGTTAATCAGTGCCGTCATCGGGGTGCGTTCACTGGTGCTTGCAAAACGCTGAGTAAACAGCAGCTCCATCTCTGCGAAAGTCTTGATAGAGTCGTTCGGGAGCTCAGAGTACCACTCGAACGCCGTATCTGATAAACTTCCAACAAACTGGCGAAGCAAAAGCTTGTCATCACCGCCGGTGTTGCCGCAAAGTTCCCTGAACTGGGCAACATGCTGGTGAGGATTGCCCGTCCCCTTGTAGACATGGAACTTAGGAATTGTGTAACCGGGTGGGTACTTGATTTGATCGTACCAACTTGGATATGGCCGTCCTGTTTTTACGACCTGGCCAGCTGCTTCGGTCGCATGATGAACCCGTATTTGTTGGGCGATGTACTCATCCAAATCAGCTTTGGAGATTGTATCCTCTTTAGCCGTCGACAAAGCTGGTGGAGGATTTGATGTCTCTCCCCTATCGTCTCCAAGGACGATCGGGGGTTCTTCGGTCGGAAGATCTTGTTGTATCATCATCCCTATCATGTCTTGGAAGAGGAGGCCCATACGCTGTATGTTGGCTGCTTGTTCAGCAGCCTCTTTGTCCTTCTTCTCCAATATCCGACGAAGGAATTCGGCGTCGGTTTCTTCCTCTTGGCGTTCATCCTAGGACGCTTCGGGGTTTTCTTTTGGCCCTGTAAGTGCGGCCATAGCATTCATCATTTCTTGGAGCTTTTGCTGTTGCTCCTGTGCCTTGGTCACTGATCGGGTGAGCGGTCGATGACCTGTAGATATGCGGCTGTCTTCTTTACCAGATGCCACGTAGACGGTATGACCTACAATTCCCCCTGACTTAGGGCGTTTGGGTTCACCACCTCTGATATTTGTTGCCGGCGCGGGGGTTTTCTCCGGCCTCCTTCTTTTGTGGGCCGTTGAAGTTGAAGGGGCCGTTGAAGTTAAAGGGGCCGTTGCAGTGGGTACCCTAGCGATCGTTGTCCCCTGCTATTTAATAGGACGGTCTTTTTCTTTTAGCACCTTCGTCTTCTTTTGTTGACGAGAGTGATCTGGGTCGATCACGGAGTCCTGAACCCTTCGCCAAACCTTGTATATTTTTTAGGACAGCCGTTGAGAGGGCTGTTCTTGTTTTGTTTCCGGAACTCTCTCTGCGGGTGGAGGAGATCTTTTCAATGTAGCGTTTGGAGAATTCTTACTTACCCTCCTCAGCAGTTCAAAGCCGTTCCCAGTTGAAACAGTAGTGTTGACTTCTACCATTGGAGCCGGTGGAGTTAGCCCTGAGGGGGAGTTACCCCCTGCCTTCCTCACTCGTTACCAATGGCGACGTCGAGCATGACGAGCCGTTGGGACTGGCTCGGAGATTGAGACATCTTCTTTTTGCCCCCTGTCTGAATGAGGCGCCGCTGGTGTTAACCTCTTAAAGACTGCGGTTGTCTTTTGAGGGGTGATATTCAACCTGTCGAAGACGGATCCTCGAGCAGGGACAGGAGCAGGAATCGTCAGTCTTGAAAAGACTGACTCTTTGACAGGGGAAGCCACCTTGACGACTTCTGGAGCAGCAGTTATCGCCTTCCTTGGGACAGCCAATTTAGAGTTCTGATTTAGCCTGGCGAAAACAGAGGCTGTTGGTTTGGTAGTGGGCGACCCATCGACAGAGGCCATCGTGGTAGTGAGCCGGTCGAAGACCGACTTCTTGTTCACTTCCGGTGCAGGTATTGGCGTAGAGAAGCTTGTAGGTGGGATCATGGTCCCGAAGAACAGGCCAGTGGTGGCTTGGGTCACCTGGTCTACCGGCAGAGCGAGGAAGGAAGCCGCTTGGGGCCCATATGCTACACCTCCCGGTGAGGTGGAGCGTCCGTTGCAGTGGCACTTCGAGCAGTTGGTGTAATTAGAGGCCATTGAATCTTGAGTTCTGCGCCAGGCAAAAGACCAAATCTTAGTAACTTGAAATCCGAAGGCAACCATTAACAAACCGCGATTGGTTCGCGAAGACGACACACGAAGTGTGGAGTGGAAAGAGGAAAAGGTCCCACCGGGCGTGCCAGAATCTGTTCCCCTCCGAACGGTGGCCGAGACGCGAGGACGTCTAGCCAGAGGTTCGGGGCAAATGCTATATGGTTTTATTCGTCTACCTCTCCGTAGATGCCAAGTTGATTTATGGCACTATGTATCGGAGGTTTAGACGGATACGTCCGATGTAGCAGACTTCGTCAGATTCCCTCTCGCTTGAGGGGTTTTTGATTGTGGGGACGTTCTTCCCTGCAGACGCAAGCCCCTGCAGTTAATTACGCTACCGCATCGCGGTAACAACTTTCTCCTTCTCTAGAATTTCACTTCGTGTCATGGGTGTTTGTTTTGTTTATGGTTGCCCGTAGATTGTATACGGAGACTGAGTAATGCCGTCGCTCGTAGGACGTGGATTAGTCCAAATCCGTATTTACTTAGATTTGGGTTTGGTGTTTTTAGTTTAAGGATACGTTAGCCGCATTTGAGACTAAGATCAACTTAAACGTTCGTTAAGGATACGTTAGTCTGATTTGAGACTAAGATCAACTTAACGGGATCGTCTAGATCCATTTCCAGTTTAAGGACGTAGTGGTCCATTTAATATATGGCCGTCGGGACCCGTCACCTCTCTGACGACGTTGAAGGATTACAACGACATGTGTCAGAGGAGTTCGGAGATGTACCCTCGAACCAAAGTCGATTTGGAGTTTTATAGTCCATTTAAATGTTTAAGGATACGTTAGCCGTATTTGGGGCTAAGATCAACTTAAACGGGACCGTTTAGATCCGGCAAAAGAGCATTTGGAGGCTCTATTGTTCCAGTTTAGGGACGTGGTGGTCCATGTTCCAGTTTAGGGACGTGATGGTCCACTATTAGTTTAAGGACGTTTCGGTCCATATTCCAGTTTAGGGATATGGTGGTCTATAATCCAGTTTAGGGACGTGGTATTAGTTTAAGAACGTTTCGGTCCAACATTAGTTTAGGGACGTTTCGGTCCGATATTAGTTTAGGGACGTTTCGGTCCATTATTAGTTTATGGACGTTTCGGTCCGATATTAGTTTAGGCACGTTTCGGTCCGATATTAGTTTAAGGACGTTTTGGTCCATTATTAGTTTAAGGACGTTTCGGTCCACGAGTTTAAAGACCCCGCAGTACATATTCATGTGTGGTCGTTGGGACCCGTCACCTCTCTAACGTCGTTGAGGAATTACAACGATAGGTGTCAAATGAGTTCGGAGATGTACCCTCGAACCGGATGTAAATTGATTTATGAAAGCAGCTGTGCTCAGTCAATTTAGTTTGAGGACTTACGGCCATGATTGGGCTAAGTCCAGTTTCAACATCTTTTGTCTTTGGCCTGTGCTAGGGCTTTGCCTCTTTTTAGTAATGCACTGCATTATTCTTGTTTTGATTGGGCTCTGCCTTTTAATAAATGATGCAGAGCATCTATTTTGTTTGGGCTCTGCCCTTTTTAAAATGCATAGCATTTTTTTATTAGGCCTGTTAGGCCTTTTAATTGGGCTCTGTCCCTTTTCTTTAATAATGTAGAGCATTAGATACTCTGACAGCGCCCCACGTGGCTTGTCAGGCGCTTTGCGCCAAGTAATGAGCGCAAACTCATATGGTGGTGACACGTGTCACGTTCCGGTGAGTGCAAGCGCAACAGCGCAGTGCGCTGTGTCAGTACGCTGCGCTGTTGCGCTGCTGACACGTGGCGTTTCCTGGTGGCTTGCGCCAACACAGGAGCGCAACAGCGCTGTTTTTGCAAGTGCAGAGCACTGTTTTATCTTTTGATCGATTTTAAATCAAAGAGAATAAGTTTTTCTTGTTTTCAAGGAACCAATGGTTCATAAACAAGTGCAAAGCACTATTATTAGTTAGTTTTCTTTCTTATTGAAGATCATTGATCTTGTTCTTAGATCATTGATATGTTTTTAAGAGAATCTTCTCTTTTTCTGAAGGTTTTTACTTTTTTTGTTCTTGAGGAATTCTTCAGAGTTCTCTTTTTTTTTTCTCAGAAAATATTGATGCCTTTGAATTGAGGCCTATGGTCCTTTTTATAGTGCCCATAAATTAGTTAAATTTGTTAAAAAGATCTTTCTCTGAGTGATTTGGGGAATTTTCCCCACCGTTGGATCTTTGATCCAAGGGCTTCTGTTTTACAGAAGAAAATCTTCTTGTTTTAACAAGAACAGAAAAGATTTCTTTAGAATTTTAATTCTGTTTGGCGTAGATGCCCCAGCGCGTGACACGTGTCGCGCAGCGCACAGCGCAGCGCCACTGCGCTAGCGCATCTGTGCTGACACGTGTCGCGCAGCGCAAAGCACAGCGCAACTGCGCTACCGCATCTATGCTGACACGTGTCGCGCAGCGCACATCGCAGCGCAACTGCGCTGACACGTGTCGCGCAACGCAGTGCTTGCGCAACTGAAGCGTTGCTTCCTTTAAATAGAGCTTTGCTCTGATTTGGTGCGCCTTCTTGGGCGCTGCACTGATGCATCTGCGCCGGACACGTGGCGCGTTGCGCCCGAGATTTGAAGCGTTGCTTCAAAATTTTGAATTTTGAATTTCAACAGAGTTTTGCTCTGATTGGGGAAAACAGGGAGCTTCAGAGGGCCAGTCTTGCACCCCGATCGGTGACCCCTTCGGATGCCTCCTTCCGTGTGGACTTTGCCACACCTCCAGGTATATTGCACGTATATTCATTTTGAATGTAATATTATAGATATACATGCATATTCATGTCAAAATTACTTATATATTCAATGTTTGATTGTCTAGCTGTTGGTGGTGCGTCCACATCAGGGACAGAGGCCACTCCCGCACCTTCAGGTATGTTTATATATCATATAGTGCATGTATATTGATTTAGAATGCTATATCATAAATATACATACATTCTTTTTGCTCTTACGTACTTACATCTCGGGTAGAGGCCACCACCGCACCTGCGGGTATGTTTATATATTCTATAGTGTATACATGTTGATTTAGAATATTATATTATTTATATACAAATTCTTTTTGCAATTACTTATATAGTCAATATTTGATTGTCTAATTATAGGTGGTGCGTCCATGTCTGGTGCAGGGGTCACTCCCGTCACTTCCATACCCTCCGCTCAGTCTGCAGGTTTGTATGAATAAATATAAAATATTTATTCATTTTACATATCCTTTAAGAATAAACATGAACTTCATGTAATTTTATCGATGTTTATTTTCTAGTTGGAGATGCGTCCACGTCCGGGTCACCAGTTGTTTCTCATCGGAGGAACTATCGTCCCGCTCGTGCTGCCGCCCGGCTTAGGCTCGTGCTTCTGTCGCCAGAAGTATATATCACACTTTAATTTTCGTTAAACCTTGATTTCTTAATACCACTTTGTCTTAATATTGATTGTCTTGATATTTCTTGTAGATGCAGGGCATCCCTATCCCGAGAGGGGGACTCGAGGCCCGAATCAGTCTCACAGGCTGAGGCCCGACAGAGTTAGGGAGGGGCAAGGCAACATTCCCCCTCTTTTTTACCCCTGATTATCGCTATACCGGCGATTATGCCGAGAGGTTCGGCCGGTATATGGGGGATGAAAGCCGCCTCGTGAAGAAGTATCCACTTCACGTTGAGTGGGGCGACCAGCACCGGCGCTCGTTTGCCCTCTTCTGGGATCAGGCTCGGGTATTAATATATAGTTTCATTTGACTTACCCAATATATTTATTATTATTTAACACTTGCAATTTAATAACATTGTTTTTTGTATTTGCAGTTGGATTACGACTTTCAACCTGTACCTGATCCTGATCACCCTGAGAGAGTGCTCGATCTTCACGCTCTGTACCATGGCCTGATGAAGAACATACAATCAAAGGTCCGATACAATAGGAACGAGCTGAAGATCGACTGCTATTCCCTGTGGATGACGACCCCCTAGGCAGAGAGAGCGGCTCTCCTACATACTCCGGCCTTTGCGAAAGTCGACGTAGATACATGGCCTCTCTTGTGCCAATATTTCGACTCTCAGCGCAAACATGTTTGTATTTTAAATGTAATTCATTGTTTAGTATATAATTTATTTTTTTATGTTGCTTAATTAGAAAATTAAATCTGAATGTGTTGTGCAGAAACAAGTCGATCAAAATAAAGAGAATAGGAAGTCGGCGAAGATGGGTCGCCCTACTTATACAGGTGGCTCGAGAAATATTACTCGTGCCATGGAGTTATCGGTAAATTACAATAGACCTACTGTGATATAATGTAATATTAAGAGTTATTTTATAATATATGAAAATTTTTTGCGAATTGCAGAGAGCTCAGACCCTGGCGCAGGGTGGTACACCGAGCGTGTTGTCCGCGTATCTTGCTGTCCACGGCACCTCGACAGATCCTTCCACGGGCGAGCTTCGATTCCCCGACACCGCTACCAGGAGTATTGCGTAAGTGTTAATATTTATTCTAACAGGTTTGAAATTTTTTTTTGAAAAGTTCAAATTTAAATGATATACTTATATTTTAATGGTTAATGTGGGTGTAGAAGCGGGTGGTGGAGCAGGCGGAGGTATCGGGGGTCAATTTTACTGGACAGAACTGGAGGTGGAGAACCGGATCTACAAAGGTTGTATTTCCGTTCACTTAGTTATTTTGTTAACTAGTTGCTAGATTCGCTTAATCTCTAGTCAACGATCCGTATTAGGGTTTGTAGGCACCCGTAAAATTTGAAATTGGCATGGTTGATGCCTTGTGAGACCTCTTGAGAGTGCCTAGGAACCCTACAGTGGTATCAGAGCCTAGCTAGAGCCTTAGGCGAAGTCTACACGACGTTTGAAATCCGAACGAACATCGAAACCCATTTCCAAAATGCTCTCTGTCCAATTTTTAAAAATCTGGATTTTTCAATATTAAAAATATGCAGAAAATTAAGCAGGGTTTTTTTATGAATTACTGTGCAAAACGGAGCCCTAACTCCGTCAAACCGCTGCGGAACCGCGGCCGTATCCCACGTGATGCGGAGGTTCCGCGGCCAAAATGTTGAATCTTTGACTATTTTTTGCACAATAATTGTTATATTTGACTCCTGTGTTTTCTGGATAATTTTAATATTTTACTCAACAGTTGAGTTTTTCTGGGGTTGTTTTGGGGATTCGATTATTCGATCGGATTGTCTTATTTTGTCTATGGGCTTTCCAGATAATTTTAGAATATGTTAAAAAGTACGACCGGATATAAAATACCCAATTTTTCCCCTGTCGGGAAATTTCCAAGTGTTGGATTTTTCCGTAGTTTAACGATGTTCTAAGTAGTGCAAGTAACGCGATGGTACCTCTAGAAGACAACAAACCTTAACTCGATTATGTGACCGTCTTGAACTGCCCTTTGAACCTTCGGGTTTGGGGCAGTACGGCGTGCCACATGTGAGGCGTTGGCTTGACCCTTCTACGGCTGGACCGTTGGTACTGAGGCACGAACTGAATATTGTTAGACTTATTTCATGTGTTGAGCTGTATCGGGTAAACTTGGGTGTTCGATTGTTCGATCGGAAAGTTTAACATTTTCTATTTATCCGGAATGTGATACAATAATTGGAATTCACAAGTAGTTATGAGATAACTGAATGAATGTTATAAACATAGCACTTTAGTCTCACTTGATCGGTTGCCACGGAATTTTGATGTGATCAAAAGTCCGTCGCAATCACGTAGCGTACGCGGATACTCGCCGGGTAAACTTAATAGACAGCCTCACTCCATAGCCCCGACCAAGTGACTGTAGGAGAACCCCGTCGCCGAAAGCATCCGTTCGGGTGCTCCCGGTAGCGGTGTTCCGCCTTGGTGCACTTCGTCGACGGTATCGGGGGGTGCGACCGCCTACTAAAGTTTGCGACGAGCATTCGATCAGGATGTCGGGAATCTTGTTGAATTCCCCGACTTGATATTGAAAAGAGTTTTCGATAATGAGACTGAAATGCGGGGTTTATAATTGTTAGGCATGCGATGTCTAAGGAATTCATTTGGTCAGGCATGCGATGCCTGAGGTGGTTGCGGATTCCAACTGTTGTAGTTTTACACTTTCTTTTCTTTGACCGTAAGTGTAATATGTGATATCGCCGGTTTCGTTGCTATATGTCAATGACAATTGGGATGCGCATATTTACTTACGTTAATGACATGTGATGTTATGTGTTGCTGGATATGTTATATTGGATCGTCGTGTTTGAATAGCCGGGTTTTTTTTTATGTGAGATGAGTGTTTTTTTCATTTTCATTCATGTAAAAACTTGTATGTAATATTCTTTTATTGGGGCACTTCCAGGTTGCGGAAGTTGTCACCGTTGATGTATATTATTTACTTTTTCGCACTAGGATATACCCAAGGAGGAGGGCATAAGTAACCGGGTTCTGGAGTCCAGTGGGAGACCAACTCGAGGAGTCGAGTCCGGGTCTCCTAACTCTAGAATTGGTAGGGTTGCTTGCCGCTCTCGTAGGGGTCTAAGGGTGTGGGTTTGGCTATTCATCACGACCGTGGAATCCGTGTTTTATACTGGCTCGTATTGAAAACACGGACGTCCTAGTATATCCAATATTTCATATGATTCTTCTGCTGCAATATCTGTGATGTGATCATGTGATGTTCTGTAATAAATACTGTATATAGTATATATGATATATTATATAGGCGTTACTTATGTTTTACACCCGCGCTAGCCCTGCCCCGCTCTGTCGTTAGTTACCTAACCTAACGGTGCACGAGGGGACATCGAGGCGAATGCGGATGGCATAAGTGTACGTCGTATTTATCTGTGATGTTTAGGTACTTAAATGATGGGACTTCATTAATGAGATTAATGAAATAAAAGAAACCTAAGATGTTGTAGAATCGAATTTCAAAATAAAACAGGTAGCTACAGTTCTTGCTTTGCACAGCGGTATATTTGATATATCCTGCACCTTATTCGATAGGGAAAGGACCGAGATCCCTTCACCGGGAGTGACTCCTTTAGCAATAACTGGCAGATGCTACACACTCGGTTTGTCTTTTGATTGCTTTTAAGTGTTTTTGCTTTGCACAGTGATATATATGATATATCCCGCACCTCATTCGACGAGGAAAGGACCGACGATCCCTTCACCGGGAGTGACTCCTTTAGCAATAACTGGCAGATGATATACACTCGGTTTGTCTTTTGATTGCTTTTAAGTGTTTTTGCTTTGCACAGTGATATATATGATATATCCCGCACCTCATTCGACGAGAAAAGGACCGACGATCCCTTCACGGGGAGTGACTCCTTTAGCAAAACTAGAAAAGCCTCAAAAGCACTCCATTTTAAAATCATTTGATTCTAATACGATATCAAGTTCATTACGCAATAGGTTTTCAGAAAAACATGTCGTAGCCCTCCGTCATTTCAGATAAGTACTAGTTAGTATTCGTGCTGCGGTTGTTTGGCATGCGTCAAGGCGTAGTGTACGGTAGCTAACTAGTGCTTATCTGCTAGCATACGATGCGATTGGATTAGGGTATTCGTACGGCGTTGTTTGGCATGCGTCAAGGGTCGTGCGAGTGGGTTTAATTCAATCAAGAAATGTACGGGTTGAACTTGACTAGTGGACTATGGGTTGTTTGGCATGCGTCAAGGTCATAGCACGCTAGGGGCAAAATATTATCGGGAATTTCAAGTGTTGAAATTTGCAATGAGATTGCATACCTTCTATGAAATAGTTGGATCCCGATACCCGCTGCGAGTAAGAGTTACTCCTGGGAGAGTTTTACACATTACAATTAGCCGATCAAGTAGGTGTTTAGAAAGGTGTCAACGAGGTTACGCCTCTGGGAAAACGAGGTTTACGTTAATTAGGTTCGTGCGAAAGCACGGAGGACCTCCCTCAAAATACCGACACTGGCCTGGCTGAAAGATTGGCGAACTTGTAGTGTGTAATTAATCCCGGCTAGTCTTTCCTTTTAGGGTTTGAAGGAAGATTTGATAAAAAGCAGTGGGAGCCATCCTGATTAGATAAAATAATAACCAATCTATTCTTGCAAGAGCGCACGCTGAGTGTTTTCTTCTCTCTCTCCAGGTAGCGACCATATCACGCCTTAATCAAGATAATAATACGGAATATTGACTGAACCCGCTTGTTATACTGAGCTGGGGAACGTTGGTCCCGCTCCAACTTATAATTGTTATAAGACAGAGCAGGAAATTGGGGAATACCAGATTTCCCGTGCCGCCCAAACGAAGAGAGTGCATGCTGATGCATCATCTTCTGGTGTGTTCATTACAAAGAACTGTTTCTCTGTATCCTCTACGTCCTGGGTATGTGATACCAGATCAGGATCCCAGATATGTAATCTGTTACATAGGGCTACAGAAAGGTAGAGAACTGAGAACGGGTGATAAGTTTCATGAGGCAGAAAACGGGGCAAGAGTTGCAGCCAAGTCTGTCGGTCACTGTCACCCTGTATTACCAATACAATGATTCTGAACGAATGTTATTAGATACCGAACCTGATATACAAAATCATATCACTCTCTTTATTAGTAAAGAAATGATAAAATTTTGTATTGTTGGATAATGTTTTGAACATTTCCTATATCAAAAGTTGATCGGTTCAGGCACGTTATCTAAAAGCGTTGATGTTCTAAATCAAACTACAGTTCTTAGTATATGGAACACACACAAGAGGAAGAGTTCAGAAATGAACGATTCCTTCTTGAGGTATTGTAGACTAGGTCAGATCAATGTGACCCGACTAGTTAGAGTTACATAAATATGCATATTTAAATTAGTTTGAATTTACATCTTGTGAAACTCGCCAGTCATGTCACAAAGATAAAATGACCATAGCTCTGTTTATTGGAAACAGAGAAAGAGTTGGTAAACTCTTGGGATGATACATGTTGATGTATGTAGGTCCCCGTCTACATATGCCAAGACTGGTTCTTTGTATTTCATTGTATTCTCTGATAATCTCTCAAGATTCAGACATATGTTCCTGTTGAAACACATGTCCGAACCTTTTGAGATATTCACAGAATATAAGTTAGAAGTAGAGAACCAAAACGGGTATAAGTATTATGTCCTTTGATGTGATCGAGGAGGAGAATACTTGAGCACGGAAATCCTGGTCTATTCTAAAGGAGAATGAGATTCTCTCTCAGCATTACTCCTCCGGATACATCATTGCACGATGGTAAATCGGGGTGGAGCAATCACACCCTATACGATAAGGTGTGCTCTATGATGAGTACTACTGAGTCACCTATTTCCTTTTGGGAGTTATGCACTTGAGAAGCTGCATACCTATTGAATAAGGTTCGAATCAAATCAGTTGCCTACCACTCCATATGAGATATGGTATGGGAAGAGCCCATGTCTTAAGCTAGTTAAGATTTGGGGTTGTCCGGCCTATGTATAAAAGCAAAATCCGGATAAGCTTGAGGCAAGGTCAGTTATGTAGAACTGGAAAGGTTCCAGCTATGCAAACTACAGCAGTTGATTTGGTAGAACCAAAGGATTCAGTAGATACCAACGAACCTCAGCCTCTCCGCCGATCTAGTAGGGTTCCTCACCCACCTGAGAGATACTTCGGTTTCTCTATGACAGTGGGAGCGAGGATTGCATCATGAGATGATGACCCAACTGGCTTCGAGCTGGCCATCAGGAGTAAGACTCTGTAAGAATGGCTGGATGCTTAGTGATCTGAGATGGAATCTATGTACACCAACAAAGTATGGACTTTGGTTGCTATATCTGAAGGGTTAAATCCCCATCAGGAGCAAGTATATCTTGAGAAGATTACTTGGTGTAGATGGAAAAGTTGAGACTTTCAAATCTAGACTTGTTAAAGGTTTTCGTCATCGACCAGACGTGGATAATGATGAAACCTTTTCCAGTACCTATGCTTAAGTCCATCCAAATACTACTTGCCACGGCTACATACCATGACTACGATATCTGGCGGTTGGGTGTCATGACTGCTTTTCTAAATGATGTTTTAGAAGAGTGCGTCTATAAGTACACAGCCAGAGGGCCTCGTAGACAGTGGGAGCAGCGGAAACGTGTACAAGATGCTTTATAAGATAAAGCAGGCATCGCGGAGTTGGAACGTCTGTTTTGATGAAGTAGTCAAAGAAGTTGACATCATCAAAATGGTAGATGAACCTTGTATAAACAAAAAGGTAGTAGGGAGTATGGTGACGATCCTCGTAGAGTACGTGGATGACATACTCTTGATAGGGAAGGAGTTACCTATGCTACGCTCGATCAATCTCCGCTTATCACAATGATTTTCCATATAGGATCAAAGTGATACCTACTAAATCCTAAGCTTTGGATCTATGAGATAGATCTAATTGGATGTTAGGATACTCACTAGTTGTAGTGAGATGGTATCAATCGATCCTGGGGAGAATCACTGGAAGTGTTCCAGGGTGATAAAGACGACTGAGTGTCAGTCACAGGCATTGTCTTTACCCTCAGTAAAGGGACGGTATGTTGGAAGAGTTCCAAGCTACATACCGTGGCAAACTAGACGATAAAGGCTGGATACATCGCTACTTAAGATGCTACCAAAGAGGCTGTTTGGGTGTATATTGGTTCATGAGATGAACTACGTTCCTACCATTGTGAGACAATGGGGTTGTGGCTTATGCCAAGGAACGCAGGTCCCATCAGTGATCCAGACATATTCTAAGGCAGTATCACCTGATCATGGAGATGGTTGATCTCTAAGGGATCGAGGTTAGGAGAGTAGATTCAGAGGACAACACGGCGGATCCACTCACAAAGGCCAATTCCCAGAGAGAGACTTTTATGGGATGGTTGAGTATGAGATACTACAACCACTGCTATCAGATGGCCCTAGTGCAAGTGGGAGATTGTTAGTTATATGTATGCCCTAGAGGCCATTACTATACATTGGATGTATATTGTAGTGGATGCTGGGACATATATAGGGAGGCCTTTCTTGCTCGACATGATAGTATGCTATCTGGTTGATCTTTACCTTAACGTGTATACTGATTGTCTCTCTGTTACATGTTGGTAAAGCCCTTAGGATGTGTACTTGACTACCTGGACTATGATGCGGATCATACTAGTGGGGACATGGTAGTCCATAAGTACATCCTTCAAGGTCCATAGTCGTGGGTGTATCGAGACGGGGCATCGATATACCAGAGTAGACTAGCGTATACCTTCTCGACCCATACAGATGGGCGATGGATGATCCTATATCCATCGGTGTTTGACATCAGAGATGATATACGGGTGCTCAGTAGAGACTGGGTACACTGGACGGACTCGCCGAGAACTCCCAGATGGTATTATACCTTACGTCAGATGTGGCAGTTCTCTGGTGACACTGGTACAGAGTAGTCTGTTGAGCCGAGATCGTCATAGAGTCTTGTGTGGTTCCCACTGTGCTTTGATTTCCATCTTACCACGTCCAAGAGGGCATGCAAAACGGTGGTTTTTGGGTACAGTCCCGAATCACATGGAGGCAATGAGCGATAGGAGGGGATTCGTCTCTCCCGGTATAAGGAGTTGATGTTGCGCTGTGTTCGATTGGCTATAACCGGAAATCCCTGGTCAGGGTTGCTGAGATTTACTGGTAAGTGTTACCAGTAGTTTCTCGAACTGTTATAGACCTCATATCGACACGACTTATCAAGCTATTGGGGTCTGACGTTTAGCACCCCTAGACGAGATATGCGACATATCAGACGACGAGACCGGACTGTACGGTAAGTGTTACTGGTTGGATTCACAGGAGTGTGAGCGGGCTTACTCGTCGATCTTCTGATCGCTCAATACCCGGGTGGCCGTTACGTTTAGCAGACCGCTTGCGGCTTGTGGGTAATTGATATGATCATCATCTGCTGCCGGCATATTGACGAGTCTTTAGAGTCCTACACAGAGGTTTCCTGGCTCAAGCGAAACGAAATCGGAGCGCATATGAGATATGTGCGGGACCGAGAATAATGCGTGTATGTGATACCGTATTCTATTCTCGCAATGAATGTATCGAATGGTTATATGCGATATAACCTAGTTATCGAATCAAGGATTGATTCGATAAATCGATACATTGGATATTAGTCGGTCACATACGATATGACCGGATCGTTAAATCAAGTGTTGATTTGATGATTTAATGCATAATTATATATTTGATATATTACTTTGCATTAACTAGTATTGGTTCACTTTAAATGGATTTTCTCACTTGAAGTTCACAAGTTGTATATGTGATATACTTTTGTGCACTTGTTTGTATCATGTTTGATGATACATGCTCATTTGGGTTAGTGTAAAGAATTAAACCATGGTTATACAAGTGGTTAGGGTTTTGTTCATTTATCTATTTATTTATTTTATTTATTTCATTTAGAAAAGATAAAGAGAATGGTGGCTAATTTTGTAGTTTTGTGGAAACTTCATGAAGTGTTGAAAGCTTGACCATTCTTGTTCTTTTCCTAAACCTAACCATTAACCCTAACCATGGTTTATTCTCTACATCTAACTATGGTTCATATTATGATAAGTATTCTTTTTCTTTTGATTTTTATTTAACTTATCATAACATTTTTCATCTTCTTCTTCTTCTTCTTCAAGAAGAAAACCTTGCTCCATCAATGGCAACTTGAGCAAATGAGTGAGAAATCCAATTCTAAAGTGAACCCACCTCCTATTTCTTCATCCTCTACCTCTTGCCAAGTAATATAGGGTGTTTTCTTCACAAGTTTCATGACTTGGTGAAGTGGGAGCTTGATCTTGTGATACCTCGACGTAGATCATCTTCGGCACGAAGCCGACGACCTTGCCCGCCCATTTCTCCGATGAAGCCGACGCTAGAGCCCGGGATTCCATTTGGACAGCGGAGAGGACTTCATCACGGAGCCGTGGAGGTGGAGGACCGGATCTACAAAGGTTGTATTTCCGTTCACTTAGTTATTTTGTTAACTAGTTGCTAGATTCGCCTAATCTCTAGTCAACGATCCGTATTAGGGTTTGTAGGCACCCGTAAAATTTGAAATTGGCATGGTTGATGCCTTGTGAGACCTCTTGAGAGTGCCTAGGAACCCTACAAGAACGATCCGATGCTGCTGACCCCAGTTCTAGACGCCGCACACGGAGGGCATCACGGAGGTTGGGAGAGAGGCCGGGGACTGGGTCCTAGCAGGGCCTATATGAGGTTGGACTCTACTCCGGCAATTACTTCCTTTACCCCCCGTGAGCGACGTCTAGATCAAGATGTTGCCACCTTGAAGACCACCGTCCAGGAGTTGAAGGAGATGATGGTATGTGCACTACTTAATAGTAAAATATTATATCATATTATAGATAGTAACATATCCAATATTAGTAGCCTGAGCTTATTTGGTTGTAGACTTAACTTTGATTAATCTTAGATTAGGGTTTCGCAATAACCTGATAATGAAACTAATTCGACTAATACACAGTTCTTACTCGTTTATTACACACAAAATTGAACAGACGCGACAGGGTACTTCGGATGCGGCTCTACATGCATCTCCTTCGGCTGCGGCTCCGCAAGCCACTATCTCGGCTGCGGTTGCGCAGACCACTCCTGCAGCTCCACCGCCAGCTCAGACTCATGCACAGTCCGCTCCTTCATTGGTCGAGTTTTTGACGACTCAGGGCTGCACCAAGAAGCAGATGCGCCAGATTACGTCGATTACCAGAGGTGGAGGAGCTGGACCGAGTTAGGGTAGCTTTATTTATATTTTTGAGAATGTATATACTTATCTGATACATATTGTATAAATTTTGGACGATAATGGTTGGTGGTTGTTTGCTTGTTCACGATGATTTATCCTGATATCGTATTCTGTTGGTCTATTTCTTTTATATATTGTGAATATTTATGGTTGGTGGTTGTTTGGACGATAATGGTTGGTGGTTGTTTGCGTGAGATGTTGATTATGAATATCTATGTATTTGGTTATATGATGTATATATTATTGTGCACATGGCGGGTTAAAAACAGTAATCCCTTTTTTACAAAAGAAACTGATATTATGTCCCTACGGATTAATCCGTAAGGCCATGTATTGCACTTGCGGATTAATCCGCAGGTCTACAGTTTGCCCTTACATATTTATCCGTAGGGACAAAATATCAGGATAACTGACATTTTGTCCCTATGGACTCAGTAACAGGCGTTAACACTTGCCCCTACGGATATAGCTGTAAGGGGATAATATCTGGACCTACGGCTAATTCCGTAGGGGCTTGAAGTTGCCCCTATGGATAGTACCGGAGGGACAAGTACTTTATTTTATAAACCACTAAATTAAATAAATATTTTGTCCCTACGGAATACACCGTAGGTACATAGTCCCTTACGCATTAAACCGTCGGGGCAATTTTTACTCCGTAGGGGTATGTTCAACGCGAAGACTTGCACCTGCGGCCATTGCATCTACGGTTAATTTTCTAGCCCCTACGAATATATCCGTAGGGGCAGTGCTTTGCCCCTACGGATAAAGCCGTAGGGGCAACCCCTTATTGTAGTATTGCAATAGCGATAACATTTAATTTGTAGACATTGAAAAATCAATGATGTGACATGCTAGCAAATAATTTTGGGTTGCTCTTTGAAAACTTTGTAAACTGCAAAATAGGCATGGGGCTGCATCATGACAAGATTACAAAAGCAGTGAAGCCTTTGAGCCAGCCAGGGGAAATCAAGGTGCTATTTGAAAAATTAAAAGATTTTGAAAGAAATAGGAAAAATCAAGGATCATTTAAGACTAAATGATTTTGAAAATCAATCAAGTCCACGTGCATGGTAGGAGGTCCCATGTAAAAACTAAGAATGCATTTTGATCCAATCAAAACAAACCACAAACTTAGGGATTGAAGATGAAATCAACCACATATTTAGGAATTGAAGATGATCGTCTCTGAAATAATTTTCAATCAATAAGAAAAGCACCTGTCCCTTGCAAAATATTTTCCTCCAAAATTAATTATATTCATTGCAGTGAATAGTTATACGTAGCAATCAAACAACAACTTTGGTTGCAAAAGTTTCAAAAGACTTTGCAACATATTAAAAAGCTGACAAATGTTATTAAAAGAAAGGGAGTTTGAAAACATTCAGGATATGCATGCTTCACCATGGGTCCATCCAAGAAGGCAATCCATGCATGCATTGAACTAAGAATTAATTAATATATTATTGTATTTAGCTAGTTAATTGCAATATAAAAATATTAAACGTTATTGAAAAACTATGTAAAAATAATATTTAGAGTCAGCTCATCACCGTGAATCTACCGACACTAATTTTGTCTTTCGACGAGATAAAAATTTTCAACTCATTTTCTAATATAATAGAATTATTTTCAGTTTAAATAATTATTAGAAAATAACACAAGCCTCCAGAAATCCATAAAAGATATTTTTCTAATTTTGGAAAAATTCAATGGTCATAATTGTATATAATTTGTCAATTTTTATGCATCATGAAAAATGATATTTTGAATAAAATATTGATGCAAAATGCCTATATGATATTGTGTGTAATTCCCTAATATCTTAGTTCGTTTACATTTGATTGCTAAAGAATTAGATAAAATAAGAGGAATAAACCCATAAACCCAAAATGTGAGTCTTTGTCTTCATTAGTCATCGTGCAGCTTGTATATCGACTCGTCTTGATTTTTGCGGGCTTCAATTTTTATATTCATGTTTAGCCTTGTGAAGTCCCAACTTGTTCTCCAAGCTCCTTTGGATATAACATTGTATCTTTTCCTCCGTCCTTAATTAAATACTCCAAATAATGATCTGCAAAATCTAAGTATAGTACGGAGCAATTTCTTGTCAATAATCAAAATCTAATCAGATAAAACTAACATAAAAAAAAATACACTTAAATTCTAGTGGAAAACGATACAAACAAGTTAAAGAGTTGAATTAGACAATTATCCAAGTTATTTAGAGTTGAATAGGAGGGGTTTGCACTAGCAAAACGCTTGAGGAGGCATAAATGCTATATAGACTACGAAGTAAACTAGGGGTAGATTATGTTGTTTCACATGTGCGGTTTTGGGCCATATGGAAAAGTCCCAAACAGAAGTGCTAATTTACATAATCAAGACTAATAAATATTTTTATTTGAACCCATAATCCCGTGAAAACCTAAAACTCTAGTGCAGTTTCAAATACCGCTTCACCCAAAACCTTCAAGCTATTGGATGATGAACTAACAATATCATTAAACGAACATAACATTAAACAGAAAAAGTCTCTCACCTTTGCCAGCTCACTCTAACGGCGGCTGTCTTGCCGGCGGGTTTAGCAAAGAACTCGGCGGCGGCGGACGGTAAGTTCTATCTTTTTGGGGGCATAGGCCCTTAGTAAACCAAGAGCACAATGAAGATGAGGAACATTGTGTAGCAGCTACATGAAGCAAAAAGCTTTGCCATTTGCTTAATTCACATAAAATTTGTTCAATCGTAGCTATGTTACCTCTTCATTTTAAAGGTTTTTAAGGTCAACCCTTGATCCCATATACGTGTTGGAAGCAATTCTAAAGCAGGAGGGATTTGTGGTGTGTCCATTATTGAAAAAATATTCAAAATTATATTTAATTTTTTATAATTATTTAGGAGTTGAGTTGAGGTCCAAAAAATGCTCTTGCCATGGAACATGACCAAAAAATGCCCATAATTTAAAATTAGAATTATTTAAAAATTTGATTTCCAAACTAAACTTGAAGTTAGTGATCAATCACATCCAATTTTTTTTGGGAACTGGCCGCCTGTAACCCTCATTCTAACATACAGCATGCACAAGCACACAACACATTCACATACCCATGAGATCTATGTATAGGGTTCAAACCTCGTTCTCTTCTTAAGAAGGAAAGTGCCATACAAATTGAGCTATTGCTCATTGGTATCACATCCAATTTTATGTTTGTTTTATATAATCACGCGAGTGTGCATACCATTGACACTTTTTTTGGAGAAAAAGAATTGGATGAAGCTTTTGGTACCGCTAAACAAGAGCATTTTTTATCATGGAAGTTTGGCTTTAACAAATATATCCCAAACATTTCTAATATTCTTTTTGATCTTTATCAGTCTCCACTTTGTCCATAATGAGAACATTGATGCTGGATTTTCTCTAATCTTCTATAGATGTCTTTTATCATTCCATATCAATTTTACAAAAGAACATCTTAAGAAAATATGTTCAATTGTTTCAGATTTTTTATTGCGCAAGACACGTAAAGCTCTTTTGTCAACTTCCTTTTTCTTCATAATATCTAAAGTGAGAAGCTTTCCTCTCAGCATTAACCATATATGGAATTTAAATTTCGATGGAACTTTGCACCTCCATAAAACTCCAGCAATAGGATATTTGCAGCCACCAAATGGTATGAATTTGTATAAATATTTAACAGAAAATTCACTATCAACACTCCACCTCCAAATTGAATAATTAAGGCCATAAATACCAAAAGAAAAGTCTTCCAACATAAATCTTTCTAAAATCTAGTGGTATCTCTCTTATTGAATACAACCGCAAGACCTTTGGAGAATGGCAAAACAGTTCTTACAACATCTCTCCAGAAAGAGGAAACAACAAAAGAATGTAATAAACCATAATCCCAAAAAGATCTTCTTTCATAATATGAGTTCAACACTAATTCACACCAAGGAAGTGAAGGGTGGGAGACAAGTTTCCATATTCATTTTGCTAGTAAACGAGTGTTCATATTCTTGAGATTCAGCACTCCTAAACCACCAAACTCTTTTGGTCTGCAAATCTTCTCCTAACTAACTAAGCAATGAAAACTGGATATACATGTTATCTTTCTCCTTCCAAAATAATTCCCTTCTAATTTTATCAATCTTTTCTTTCGCCCAAAAGGGCATCACATAAATAGTCATCATGTATAGAGGGATGGATGATATGACAGAGTTAACTAAAACAAGTCTGCCACCTCTAAATAACATTTTGCCCTAACCGGCTAATTTAGAATCAATTTTTTTGCACAACAAGAAGCTAGATCTTCTTATGCAAAGCCATTGGTCTAATTGGGACATCTAAATATTTCAGCGGAAATAAATCTCTGTTGCAATTAAAACCTTCGGCTAAGGTAATATTCAAATCCTCAAATCCTTCAATTGAAAACAGTTGTGTTTTTTTCTAAATTCACTTTCAAAGCAGATGATAACTCGAAAGCAAATAAAAAAACTTAATGATTATCAATTGAGTTAACAAAGAATGACAGAACAATAAGGTATCATCAGCGTATTGAAGATTTATAATACCCCCATTTCCACTAACATTGCTTCCCAGCCCCTCCAACTAATATATCTCCAAAGCTTCTCCCATGATTCTAGAAATCACATATGCAATAAGCACGAACAACAAAGGAGACAATATATCTCCTTGTTTAAGTCCCTGCTTACGAGTGAGATTTCCCTTAAAACCATTTACAATCACTAAAGTATTTCCACCTCTTAGTGTAAGCATAACTCATGACACCCATCTAGCTCCAAATCCTCTGGCACGCAATAATTTTTCCATAAACTCCCTGCTCTTCATGTCATATGCTTTCTGAAAATCAATTTTAATTATCACACATGTTTTTTTCCTTCAATGACATCCTGTCACAATTTTCTGGACAGCAGCCACACCGTCCAAAATACTTCTTCTCTCAATAAATTCCGTTTGTGATTTATCCACCAGCCACACATACAATTGACTCTTATCCTTTTCCATTTATAAATCATTAGAAAAAGGGGGGCTAACATCTTCGGTTTAAAACCTTTTCATTTTTGAAATATTAAAATGAAAAATAAAAATCTCTTTCTCAAATCATGTAATGTTTAGGGCCCTGTTTGGTTGCAAGATTATGAAATTTGGATTCCAAAATAGTACGGTTGAAAATTTCTGGATTTGGTAATTTGTTGTTTGGTTGGTATTGGATTCTTAGTATTGGATTTGTAGATCCTTATAATCTTTGTTTGGTTGGTGAAAAGAAAGTGGGATTTGGATTTGAGGATTTTAGAGAGAGATAGAGAGAGGAGAAATTTTTTAATAACTAAAGTACATGTGGGGGCCACCAAATAGTAAGAAATCCTTAAGAATCCATTTATTTTTCAAGGATTTTGGAATCCATCTTTTTGTGGGCCCCATCACACAATCCATATAAATCCATGTTTGTAATCCAAGCCAACCAAATACAAAATTTGTTAATCCTAGAATTTGGTAATCCAAAACTCAAGAATCCTTGTAAATCCTTCAAACCAAACATGCCACATTGAACATGTGCATCACATGACACATGTGATGAGTGTGTAGTTCTATAACCTCAAACTTCCCCTCAAATTGCGTGCTCAGGCTTTTATGACCAAAAGCCCTGAGCTTTTTATGCATTGATATTTTAAATGCACACATTACCATCGGATTTGAATATAGCTAAATTGTTCAGATACTTTTCTAAAAAAATTGTTATCGCACCAAAAACCTCAAATTAATGTTGAAGGTAACGGATTTTAAGAAGAAAGTAAAAAAAAAAATAGACCATTTCATCCAATAATTTCTTTGAAGCATTAAAAATGACCGTAGTTTAATTTATGTGATAAGTTAGCATCAAAATAGAGCTCAGCAGAATTACAAATTTTTTTATAAAACCCATACTTGCATCTAAAACATGCATGTTTACATAATTAGGTTTACATTGTATTGCAGTATATATTTATTCTTCAACAACTGCTTCATACTTTCAATAAGTTGCACGTATGCAAATTTAGCCATCTCAAAGTGCATTCTTTGTTTAAAAGGCATCATCCCCTGCAATTAATATTGAAAAAGTGTTCGTTTAGAAATATATACACTCAAGATAAACTTGTTATTTTTTCCGGATATAAATTAAAATTCAAGAACCTGATAAATAAATAACATTTTTAAATTCGGTACATAAAGCACCAAACCATAATAGCGTCCAAGAACGAACCACTTTACCCAAGACCATAAATTGCTGTGTTGTATGCTAAAAATGCCTAATAAACCAACATAACAAATAATACCCCACATTCCAATAATCTGAGTTTCATAAAATTGTTTAAACAAAACTTCAAATTAATCTTTACTATACCATGTTTACTTTTGCTTTAGAGTCGTTTAGAATACTCCGGTTATCTAAATTCTAAATTTAAGGCAATAGAAGTATATATACTTAAATACGATCCAATCAAAATTTTCTAAACTCAAAAAATTAAGAAGAAAACAATCATTTGGAGTTTAGAAAATTCCAAAACTAAACTTTCTTCAATACAAGATTTTGTATACATGTATCTTCACTTAAAAATAAACTCTAACTACTTATCTAACTTTATATCCAAACAATTAAAAAAAGTAGTTGTTGGTTAACTACAAAATGTCTATTAAGCCAACATAATCTTTACTATTATAACTAGGGTTCTAAAGTATTGATGTGTCTCTTTTCCACAAATTTTTATTATAAAACAAAATAATTAATAAGGAAATTTCTTCAATAGTCTCAAGATTGGCCTCCAAAACCGTATCTTCCCACTTTTCTCTCTCTTGGTCCCCTCAGGCCTCTCTCTTTTTCTAACATTTTAGGCACATTTCTTCAATATATATGGAAGAATTAATGTGCATCCAAACATGTAGTTAACATCAAACAGAAGAAGTTGCTCACCTCCGCTGGCTATATCTCAGTGGCAGTGGGCTTCTGGGGGGGTTTCTGTTTGAAGTCGGCGGTGAAGGGTAATTTCTTTGTGCGGCGCAGTCCGTACGACCAATCAAGAATAGGATGAAGACGAGGAACAATATCAGGTAGCGGAAACAAGTAGCAAAATGCTTTGCCATTTCCTACTTCACAAACTCGCAAGAAATTTGTTTGCAACTATGTTATTCAACAAAGACATGCTAAGCAACCTCTAGCTCTTCATTTTAAAGGTCACAAAGGTTTCAAAGTCTCCTGCAAAAGTCTCCTGCAAAGTCTCCCCTTGATAATACTCGATACTGGCGACCTCCAAGATTGGGACACGTGGCAGATGACGTGTCCTAAGACTCAGAAGAAAGGACCCGCAAGGGCCGATCAGGACGCCCGGTGTCCGACCTGCGAGCACAAACTGGCCCACCTCGGGGCCCTCTGTGAATGTGCCTCCTCGGCCACTCGGCTCACCCCGAGCTGCCATAAGACCAAGATGCCTCGGTCCCCCCGCTCTTTCCCGAGCTCGCCTGCCGAAGCCATCTTCCTCGGTCCCTCCGACCGACCAACTCCACCACTCACAGGCGTAACCGCCGCTCCGCGAATCTCGCCATGCGCAGATTCTCCGCCAGCAACATCCCACGTTCCACGCCATTGCGATCCCCATAAACGGGCGATCCGCTTATCACGCGGGAGTGACGTCGGGAGCGTAACTGCCGGCGAGATTCTCGCGTCTGCTGCTGCGTGCTGCCGCCACTATATAAACCCCCCTCACAGAGAGGTCAAGTAAGCCATTCTTTACACTTACGCCGTTACTCTGCTCGGATATAGTCACTGACTTGAGCGTCGGAGGGTCCTCGGTGGTACCAAACCATCCCGGGACTTCTTTGCAGATACACGGCGGTAGCCCTCTCATCCCACCTTGTCCTCACAAAACCCATTGAGACCCACACGCAACAAAGGACAATCGACCCAGCCTACCTCGAGATCAACGGAAGACAACATCTGACGGAGGCCCGAGAAGGAGCTCCATCAGTTGGCGCTGTCTGTGGGAAACGCCAAATTCCACAAAATACAAAGTTGGCCTTCCGATCTCTGCCCGCATGGCAACTAACTCCCTTAGGGATCCAAGTACCCGCTGCCGCTTCCCTCACGACGAAGGCGTGGGCGGACCCTCGCCCGAGGTCGACGGCCTCCCCGCAGGCAGCCGCCCCACACGCTCCGACGGCCGCCTAACCAAAAGAGCAAGGGGCAGGGAGCCCATCACCTTTGGCGACGAGACTCTCCACGGCATATCTTTGCCTCATAGCGACCTACTGGTGATCGTAGCGCGGATTCACCGGTACGAGGTCCACCGAATACTCATTGACTCAGGCAGCTCGGCGGACATCCTCTTCCACGACTGCTTCCTGCGGATGGGGCTGGCCCCAGCGGACCTGAGGCCAACCTCCCACATCCTCTCGGGGTTTACTAACCACTCCGTCCCGGCGCAAGGGGTGGTCACCCTGCAGTTCACGATCGGGGAGCCCGGCTACACGCGCACACTGCCAATAGACTTCATTATGGCTAGGGTCCCCTCGTCCTATAACGTCCTCCTCGGCCGGCCGACCCTGAACTCCCTCCAGGCCCAGATCTCGACGTACCACCTAGCGATAAAATTCCCCCTCGACCAGGGTGGGGTGGGCCGGGCCTACGGGAGCCAACGGGTCACGGAGGTGGGTCTGGCAGACGCAACTTCCCCCGAGCAGCACACCGACAGCGCTGATGCATGCGACGACATGGAGGGGTCCCTAGACACCCGGGACGAGCGAAAGGAGGTCCGTGGGGCACCGGTTGAACCACTAACCGAGGTACCCCTTGCGGAAGGAGACTCAGGGAAGACCGTCCAGATCGGGTCACTCCTGGCGGGGACCCAGCGGGATGACCTGACCGAGTTCCTCCGGAGCAATTCTGACGTCTTCGCCTGGGCCCCGGCCGACATGCCTGGGATCGACCCCAAAATCATCTCCCACAAGCTTGGGGTTGATCTTACGGCCCGACCAATCAGGCAGAAGTAGAGAAGCTTCGCCCCGGCCAAACAAAAGGCCATCGAGGAAGAAGTTGACCGACTCCTCGCCGCCAACTTCATCAGGAGGCCCTACTCGGAATGGCTGGCCAACGTAGTCCTAGTCAAGAAATCGAGCGGGAAGTGGCGTATGTGCGTCGACTTCACCGACCTCAACAAGGCCTGCCCCAAGGACAACTTCCCACTCCCCCGCATAGACCAGCTCGTCGACTGCTCGGCCGGGCATGAGCTCCTGAGCTTCATGGACGCCTTCTCCGGCTACAACCAAATCCGCATGCACCCCGACGACGAGGACATGACCGCATTCACGACGGACCGATGGGTGTACTGTTACAGGGTGATGCCAATCGGCCTCAAGAATGCCAGCGCCACATACCAGAGGCTGGTCAACCGCATGTTCAAGCCGCAGATCGGTCGAAACATGGAGGTCTACGTCGATGACATGCTCATCAAGTCTGTCTCGTCGGCCGACCACGTCAAGGACCTAGGCGAGGCGTTCAATGTGTTCCGCAAGTTCAACATGAAGCTGAACCCCGCCAAGTGCGCGTTCGGTGTTACCGGAGGGAAATTCCTCGGGTTTATAGTCACTCACCGCGGGATCGAAGCTAACCCGGAGAAAATCGACGCCATCCTGAACATGACCGCGCCCCGGACCAACGTCGAAATCATGCGGCTCACCGGGCGGATTGCCGCTCTGAGCCGTTTCATGTCCAGATCGGGGGAGAAGTGCCCCCGTTCTTCAAGGCGCTGAGGAAGATCCCAAGGTTCGAGTGGTCGGAAGACTGCCAAGCCGCCTTCGACCCACTGAAGAGGCACCTCGCAACGCCGCCCCTACTCACCCGGCCTGTGGAAGGGAACGAGCTATCGCTGTACCTGGCGGTGTCAGACCAAACGGCCGGGTCGGTGCTCGTCTGCGAGGCCGAGGGGGTGCAAAGGCCAGTGTATTATGTGAGCCATGTATTCAAAGGCGCGGAGACGAGGTACCCCGCCATAGAGAAGATCGTCCTGGCCCTCGTAGTAATCTCGCGGAAGTCACGACACTACTTCCAAGCACACACCATCCTCGTACTCACTGAGCGCCCCTTGGGGGCTATCCTGGCATTGCCGGAATCTTCTGGCCGCCTAGAGAAATGGAGATGGGAGCTGTCTCAATTCGACATAAGGTATCGCCCGAGGCAAGCCATCAAGGCACAGGCCCTGGCCGATTTCGTTGTCGAATGCACCATCCCCGGCAGGAAGCTGGATCCCGTGCCGCCCCTCGCAGCCCGGCATCCCGGCCAGGGAGGCCGCAGCTCAACCCCGGAGTGGATCATCTACGTCGACGGGTCTTCCACCGAGGAAGGCTGTGGTGCCGGCCTCATTATCCGGGGTCCGAACGAAGCCGAGATGGAGTACTCCTTGAGGCTAGGTTTCAAAGCTTCAAACAACGCGGCGGAGTACGAGGCCCTCCTAGCCGGGCTGCGCATGGCTGTCGGGCTGGGGCTGAAGACCGTCCGGGTCCGCAGCGACTCGGCCCTAGTCGTCGGCCAAGTAACCGGCCGCTTCGAAGATCGGGAGCCCCTGATGATGAAATACCTGGACGAGGTGAGGAAGCTCCGAAGAAACTTCGACGAAGTCCAGGTGGAACAAATACTCAGACAAATGAATACTCATGCAGACGCCCTGAGCAAGTTGGCTTCATTGTACTCGGCCAGCAACAGGCGCTCGATACTCTTCGAAACCTTGGCCCGACCCAGCGTTGAAGACGAGGCGGTGATGCTCCAAGTGTACACGACACAGGAGAGTGACCCAGATTGGAGGAAACCCCTCATGGAATTCCTGAAAGACGGCACGCTCCCGGAAGACAGGGCAGCCGCCCGTCGCCTCCGGGCCAGAGCCACCCACTTCGTCTGGAGCAACGGGAATCTCTACAAGAAGGCCTTCGCTCAGCCCCTGCTCCGGTGTGTTGACCCCTACGAGGTCGACTAGGTCCTGTGGGAAATCCATGAAGGGGTAGGCGGCGCACACCAGGGGGCTCGAACCCTGACCCAAAAGGCACTACTTCAAGGGTACTATTGGCCCACCATGCACGAAGACGCCCTGAAGCTGGTCAGGAGGTATAAGAGCTGCCAACTCCACGGCAGTATCCCCCGCCTCCCAGCTACCGAGCTAACGGCCCTGGCGTCCTCGTGGCCGTTCGCCCAATGGGGATTGGATATGATCGGCCAGTTTCACACGGGGACTGGCGGATATAAGTATGTCCTCGTCGCGGTGGACTATTTCACCAAATGGATCGAGGCCGTTCCCATCAGGAAACCGGATGCCACCACACCATCAAGTTCCTCCAAAACAACCTGATCCACTGGTTCGGGATTCTAAGGTGCATCATCACCGACCACGGGACGAACTTCGAGAACGAGAAAGTAAAAGACTTCTGCAAAGAATACCACATCCTCATGAAGTTTGTCGCGGTCGCGCACCCCCAATGTAACGGGCAGGCCGAGGTCGCTAACCGGGATGTCTTCAGGGGCCTCCGAACCCGCCGGGAAGGGAGGCAGGGTAGTTGGGTCGAGGAACTACCCCGGGTCCTATGGGCCCTGCGTACGTCAAAGAAGACCCCTACCGGGGAGACCCTTTTTAGTCTCTGCTACGGGACTGAAGCAATGGTCCCAGCGGAGATCGGGCTACCCAGCCACCGGGTCGAGCACTTTGAAGACGAAGCAAACACCATGGCACTACGAACCAATCTCGACATATTGTTAGAGAAGAGGGATCGGGCCCAGATCAGAGCCGCCGCCTACCAGCAGCAAACGGCCCGGTACTATAACGCACGAGTAAAACACCGATCCTTTAAGGCTGGGGACCTAGTCCTACGGCGGAATGAGTTTGTTGACCAAGGCAGGCTTCACAAGCTCTCCCCAAAGTGGGAGGGTCCGTTCCTCGTCTACGAAGCGCTCCCCGGCGGAGCCTACCGTCTACAAGATGTGGACGGACGGAAACTACCTCGGCCTTACAACGCGGAGATACTCAAGCTATACCTATGAAGTCCAGACCAGCAAAACGCCGTGCCCCGGCTACCACTCGAAATCTCCCTTTGAAGTGGCGATGTATAGTGTTATCTAAAACTCTTGACCATGCGAATAAAGAAACTTTCAAACCTTCCTCCCCAGTAGGCTTCCCTCTGTACAACGAGAAAGTTCCCCCAGAGATGGTCGGGCCCGAGGCTCCCTCGCTCGGCTATCTCCAGCCTGCAGCTCCCCTGCCATGGCACCAGGAACCGAAAGCCCTCTCAGAGGCAGCCGAGCCCGAGGTTCCCTCGCCCGGCTATCCCCCGCGGGCAGCTTCCCTGCCGCAACGCCGGGGATCAGAAAGCCCTCCAGAGGCATTCGAGGCCAGAGGTCCCCTCGCTCGGCTATCCCCCATGGGCAGCTTCCCTGCCGCAACGCCGGGGATCAAAAAGCCCTCCCAGAGGTAGTCGAGGCCAGAGGTCCCCTCGCTCGGCTATCCCCCGCGGGCAGCATCCCTGCCGCAACGCCGGGGATCAAAAAGCCCTCCCAGAGGCAGTCGAGGCCAGAGGTTCCCTCGCTCGGCTATCCCCAGCGGGCAGCTTCCCTGCCGCAATGCCGGGGATCAGAAAGCCCTCCCAGAGGCAGTCGAGGCCAGAGGTTCCCTCGCTCGGCTATCTTTCGGGACAAAATCCCTCGCCAAGAGGCACCGGGCAGTAACCCTGTCCGGCCAAGGGTCCTTGGTGGCTCCCTGCAGCCATATAGTTTTCCTCGCGCCAAGGGCCAAAGTCCTCCCAGAGGCAGTCGGGTCCTTGCCCGGCTATCCCCGGCTGGCAGCTTTCTGCCACAACCGACAGGGATCAAAGTCCTCACCAAGAGGCGCTGGGAAGTAACCCTGCTCGGTCCCCGTCTTGAAGGATCTGAAAGCCCTCCCAGAGGCAGCCGAGCCCGAGGTTCCCTCGCTCGGCTATCCCCAGCGGGCAGCTTTCCTGCCACACGCTGAGGATCAAAATTCCTCCCCGAGGCGGTCAGGTCCTTGCCTAACCATCGACGGCTGGTAGCTCCTGTTCAGACCATAATATTGCATTTATCATTCCCCTATTCTTATCCGTTTTAGAAATAAACAGGTACTCTTGACGCACTTTTGTTGCATGTTACAGGATACAGGCTCTTGGAGCAAATACAGTGAAAAAGACGAAAGCTGATACAGAAAAGGGACTTTTGACGAACAAGTAGACAGATCCTAGTCAAGCTAGTGCAAGGTCCAAAATGTCAAGTGAACGGTCAAAAGATACGTACAAGTTTTCACTGAAGATCTGGAGAAGCCCTAAAAGCCAAAAAGAGAAAACAAGTATAAAAGTAAAAAGCCCATGAAGCCCTGAACCAAGCCCATAAGTTTCATGCACTAATTCCTCTGTTTGGCCGCGGAACCGCGGCCAAACCTAGCCTTGCGCCGCGGTTCCGCGGCCGTTTGGAGCCCGTGTCGGTGGATTTTTAGTGTGTCGGTGCGGGTGTTTGGATTTTCCGTGGGCAAATCTGTAATTTCGCATGTGCGAGAGTCTGTAACCCTAGGTTTTCATGTTTTCCTATAAATTGTATTCCCAGATCTGTAAAAACCTATGCCTCTTTTCAATCAATAAAAATTCAGAATTTCTGAGAGTTATATTCAGATCTGGTCTATATTGCTTGGAGGGAGCCGTCACCCTTAGTAAGTAATTTTATTTCTGTTCATTTAATTAAAATGTTTTCTCATCCCCTAATGAGCGAGTAATCTCCTCGCTTGTTAGGGTTAGCCTTAGAGAAAGGGTTGAGAGATGAGATCTCTCACCCCTTTCAATGCCACCTTCACCTAATGAATTAGAACTCCATGCATACGCGCACAACCGCTCCCTGCGGCATCCTACCCCTCGAGGTAACAATGAACCGTAGTATAAAGGGCCGGTTGCGTGCGTTTTCCATGGGGGTTAGGGTAATTATCAACAAAGGAAGGATACGAATCTAGAGGAAGAACATCTTCCCAAAAGATTCGGATCCACTTTATTGATAATTACCGTAGCATCTAATAGATCTAAAAAAGATGGCATTGAAAGCGGTAAGGAAAACGTTAATCTCCAAAACTTCCCCTAAGCCTAGCCCTAGCAAGACTCTTAATTAGATTAATTAGATCTAGTTTTTATAGATTTTTATAAACCAACCAAAACGACATTTTGAATCAACTCGTTAAAACATATTAAAGGAATTTACCCGTCTCTGTGGATCGACCCGTACTCACCGGCTAGCTGCGAAGCGACGCCGTTCCTGATTGCGGTAAACTCATATTTTTGACACTAATCAAATGGCGCCGTTGACGGGGATGGCGTAATTTTTCTTTTTGTGATTTTTCGGGTTGATATAAATTTTAAAAATTATAAAAATCTGAAAATATAAAAAATACAAAAATTATCAATTTTGATCTGTTTGAAGGGTTTATTGTTTGAATCTTGCAGGAACAGCGAAGGATTGCAAATCTGGAAATTTACAGAAGAACAAAACAGAAGTTGGTGCAGAAGAACAGAGGAGAATTTGGACAGAGAAGCAGTACAATTTTTTTCAGAACCTGAAACCCTAATCCTGCCGCGTTTCCGCCGCATATACAGGGCTCCCGCCGCGGTTCCGCGCTCTGACTGCCACGTCAGCACATTAAATTTTGTGGGTTTGATTCTCATTCCCCCCTCTGTAACCTACAATATATCCACTGTAAAAATTTTCTGCAGGAATTCTTTGCGCTAAAAATCTTCTCTCCCCTTCTAAATAACAGATTTTCTGTAGGTTTCTTTGCGCCGCGCTAAAAAAATTGATTGCAAGTGAATTTTTATTGTTTTGCATAATTTAATCGGACTTTAAGGGGCTAATTGACCAAACTCAGATTGGGTGGGGATTTCATCACCATTCGCAGGACCCCAGAAAACACCTAAAGCATTTTGCATCGACCACAATTAAATAAAAAAAGACTAGACTCAGACCTAAGGACATCGAGCTCAATAGGAAAAGGACTAGTATAGGCATCGGCCGTTTATCCTAACCGACATTGCGGTGTCTAGGCTAGTGGTTATTAATTAGGCCCACTGTAGTGGTGGTTCCTTCCCACTTACCTGGCCGTATTTGTCTGTGAAGAGGCGGTTTGAGGTCCTATTTCTAGCCCTAGTTAGGAGCTGTCTAGCAGACCTAGGCGACCCTAGATCTAGGCCTGATTGTGCATGTGTGGTTGATACATTTGTGTCACGAGTCCCATTTCAAAAACCTCTTTGCAAAACTCACAAAAAAAAATATAAATCTTTTCAAAAACTTGCAACTTGCCGCTAAAAAAACTTGCAACTCACTTTCACTCACTTCTTCTCATTGACGTTATCTTACCCCCACATTCTGTTTTTCTATTTTTTCTGACTACACTACTCCTTTAGTGTATGTCACTTTGGACTAGGGATACTAACGCCCGATTAGTCCGTGTTTCGTTGGTACCGACCGACGAACCCTTCGTCGACATTCCGTCCATTTCCTTACCTCCACCTTCAAATTCTTCTTTCGAAGGTATGTCGGGATTCAACCCCAACGATACCTTACCGACGGGAATGATTCCACCTCCGCCAGGTGCGAATAACCCGATTCTTCCGCCTGTTGTAGCGCTCGCACGAGTTGCGCTCCAGGATCTCTTCTACCCCGTCCGCACTTCTTTACCTACATGTCTTTCACCCCCACCGGCAAATGGGGACAACTTTGAAATAAAACCACATTTCATCAATATGCTGCCAAAATTTCATGGTTTGGAATCCGAAGATGCATATATCTTTATCAATAAATTCCAAAACGTTTGCGCTATGATGAAAACGACCCAATTAAGTGATGACGCTATAAGGCTAAGGGTCATTCCTTTTACCTTATGTGACCTAGCCGAGAAGTGGCTATATAGCACCGTATCACATTCCATTAGAAATTGGGACGAGTTTGTAAGAGCTTTTCTGAAAAAGTTCTATCCTCATCACAAAACTGCTAGAATCCGTAATGAGTTTATACAATTTTCACAGCTTCCTTCCGAACCATTTTGGAAGTGCTTCGAGAGATTTAAAGACCTACTTGTTCAATGCCCTCATCATGGGATCGAAAGTTGGCAACTTTGCCAAACATTATACGAGGGATTGAACTCGGTAACGAAGCAGTTGCTAGAAACTATATGTCAAGGTCATTTCCTTTCCAAATCTAGCGACGAAGCTTGGCAGTTTCTTAAGGACCTTAGTGAGCAAACAATTCAGTGGGAGAGTACCAAGACCACATCATCCTCTTCTAGTGGTCAATCTAGGGAAGGCATACATCAAGTAGATATGTCGATTGCTATGAAGGCCGAGATAGCCTCACTTATGAAAAAGCTAGAAGCCATTGAGACCAAAATCTCATCGTCTTCTCCTGCCCTTACTCTACCCACACGAACTGTTTGTGCTTGTTGTGCGAATCCATCGCATCTAACCGAAGAGTGTCCTTATAATGCACCTATTCAAGGACAGGATCAGGTCAATGCTGCATTTCAGCAACGACAAAGAAACGATCCGTACTCTTCGACATACAATCCGGGGTGGAAGAGTCACCCTAATTTCGCTTGGAACCAAAATCAACAAGTCCAAGGAAATAATAATTTTCAAAGACCTCCTCCTCCACAACAACAACAAGCACCTTTACAAACTCAAAACCAACAACCTTTCCAACAACAACCTTACACAAATCAAACGAACAATTTAGTTCAACCAAATGATGATAAGGTTATCTCGCTCGAGAAAAGTCTAGAAGCATTTCTCAAGCAATCTACAGAATCCGCAGCAAGATTTGAAAGTTATGTTCAATCTTTAATGAATAACAATGCCTCACACGATCAAAGTATCAAATCTATTGAGGCACAAATTGCACAATTAACTGCGGCGTTGAGCGAGAGAGAAAAGGGAAAGCTTCCATCTCAACCATTGCCAAATCCCGGTCACCCACAAAACGCATATCACAATCACAATGTAAATGCGGTGACCACGTTGAGATCCGGAAGAGTGTTGCAAAATAATGTGGGAACTAGCGATGACATCCCCGCCGGTGGTTCTTCTTCTTCTTCTTCTCCATCGTCACCTTCCCCTTCTTCATTTTCTTCACTTTCTTTTTCACCTTTTTCTTTAGAGCCTATTCTCCACCCTTCACACGGCTCTACTTCTTCTAGCTCTAACGGACCCATTTCTCACAATACGAACACATCTACACCGGGATCCGTTCCTAATCCACAGTCTACTCCACAGACATTTGACTCGACTAATTTTCAAAATGCACCATTTCCAAACAGGTTGAGTCATAATAAACCAACTGCACAAGTGGAAAAGATTGTGGAGTTATTTAAACAGCTTAGCATAAATATACCTCTCTTGGATGCAATCCAACAAGTCCCTTCATACGCGAAAATCTTAAAGGGCTTATGCACCTCAAAGAGAAAAGCTTCTCAAGTACCCAAGAAAGTGCTAGTGGCTAGTGCAGTGAGCAATGCTATTAACCACCATCAAACCTTACCCCAAAAACGAAAGGACCCCGGCTGTCCTACGATTTCAATCACAATTGGGGATAAGAAAATTAATCGAGCACTTTTAGATCTTGGGTCTAGTGTTAACCTGATTCCCTACTCCGTGTATGAACAATTAGGGGTTGGAGAGTTGAAACCCATTCGTTGTACTCTTCAAATGGCTGATCGATCAATCACCCATCCAAGGGGTCAGCTAGAGGATGTGTTGATCAAAGTGGGGGAGTTCATATTCCCCGTTGATTTTATTGTTATGGATACACAACCTGTTGCTAACCCAAGAAACCAAATTCCGGTGATCCTAGGTCGACCATTTTTGGCCACTTCCAATGCTGTAATAAACTGTCGCAATGGCTATCCTTTGGGAAGATGTCTAGTGAGTTCAATATTTATAAGATGGGAAGTCTGCCCCCCGTGCCTAAAACTAGTACACGAGAAGTTTTCTCTATTCACGAAATCACGCAGGAGGACTGCGAGCTTGAGAGATTTCTATTTGATGAAAACAGTTTTGACGCCACTAGTGCGTCCCTCCTTGAGCCTACCACCGTTGACACAACCGATATTGATTATGAATGTTTTACTTTTTCGGATAATGACGACTCACAGCCCCGAATATGAGGCTTTTGAATTTTTGGATGAGTTAGTCGAGCCATCCGAATCGGTTGTTTGCAGTGATTTCGAACCTGTGTTGGAGTCCTTTGAGTTCGAGGTAGATTCCGAAATGATTCTTTCGCCTCCGAAACTCGAACTCATGCCCTTGCCGTCTCACCTTAGATATGCTTACATAGGTGAGAATGAGACCTTTCCAATTATCATATCGGCCTCTCTAGCCTTCGAGCAAGAGAACGCCCTTTTAATGGTCTTACGAGATAGGCGGCAAGTTTTCGATTGGACTATGGCGGACATCGAGGAGATAAGTTCCCTCATAATTGAATATCATACACAATTAATGGATGATGCCAAGTCAATAAAGGACCCACAGGAACATCTTGGGGGTATTGTGGTGAGTCAACCTCCCTTAGAAGTTGAAATACCCCCATTTCTTTTAATAAGCTACGAGAATGCCAACACTCCACTGATTGCTGATCATTTACATTCTCGTTTCGATGCATCACCATCACCTGTATATTCACCTCCACACCTCCCTTACCACTACTTCTATCCTTCCCAATTCTTTGCGGATCGCTACAACTTATTCTTCCACCAACCAATACTCTTTACTGATAAAATTTTCAACTGGTTGGTGTTGGTCTATACAAAGTTTGGCAGTAATGTCTAACATAGTTTAAATGAAGTTTGGGGGAGGGCCTTTTTGTATATATATATATATATTTTTTTAACAATAATTTTTTTTTATAAATAAATAAACAGGAAAGTGCCGATATTTTGACCCTCTTGGTTTAGTATGACAGTAAGGACACTGTCAAGTTCAAGTTTGGGGGTATGCTCGGTACGTCTTCTTCCTTTGCATTCATTTGTACATATTTTTGCATTTGCATACTTATTTGAAAACCCATAAAAATTGAAAAAATTTGAAAAATTTTAAAAATTATTATATTCAATTTTGGCTTATTTAACTAGAGTTTGACAAATAGGTTAACTGGTTAAGAACAACTAGATCTTAGACTTAGTGAATTAAAAACCCTAAAAATAACCTTTCTTAAAGTTTAACGGTAGAAAGTATATGCCTTGTAGTTTATTTAGAAATAGGCAAATTTTGGGTTGACTTCTTGGGCTAAGTTGAAACAAGGGAAGAGTATTGATGTTCTTATTAGAGTTTAAGTTTGAAAAATAGTTCCTAACTTAAGTCTAGATTCTGAAAATGTATACCCTACAATTTGCACAATCACGCACCTTGAAACTTGGAATAGTAGAAGAGACCTTGAAATGCTCTTGTCTAAAGTCCTTAGTACGAAGAAAATAAAAGAAAAAAAAAGTGAATAAAGAAAAAAATGGACACTGGTTTTTGTGATTACTTAAGGCTGCAAAAATAGAAAAATATTTAGTGAGGGTGCTTCATCACCTAGTGCCTTAGACCAACTGGTTTGGGAGTCACTGCTAAAACCTTGGGTGTTGCAAAACTAGGAAGTATGCTTTAAAGTGCTAACGCATCTTGTAATCGGTTGTTGGTACCTCAAGAAGTATTAACGGTCGCATGAAGGATGTATAAGCAAATTTCATTTAAAAATTCACTAATTAATAAGTGCTTTGGACAATGGACGAGAGTATGATTGCTTGATTTGAATTTCCAAGTGTAGGGGTGATCTATACACACACGTAGGGATATGTGATTGGAATTTAGATGAGAGAGAGGAATGAAAAATAGAACTTATATCTTTAATAGAGTTGATAGAAATTCCTAAGTGGAGATGGAACCCTAGAAGGAAAACTTAAGAAATACCGAAAGCTAAGTAGGTCTGCATAACATATATAATCTTAAGTTAAATAATGAGGAAGTGTGAAGAATATGGGTGGATAATTTGCGGGTCGATGATAATAGAATTCTTAGTTAGAAAACTTAATTGGAGAACAAAAGTTAATGGGCCAAATTGATAGGATTTTGTGGGTGTAATCCGCTGAAAACCCTCAGCAGACAACACTCCTCCTACTAGGGACACCTAGAGGTTTAACGGTTTGTTGCACGTGCTCAGTGCAATCGCGTTTCCCTGCGAAAGTGCGGTTAGGATTTTAGTGAATAAAAATAATAAGTTTGCTCGAGGACGAGCAAAAGATAAGTTTGGGGGTATTTGTTCAGACCATAATATTACATTTATCATTCCCCTATTCTTATCCGTTTTAGAAATAAACAGGTACTCTTGACGCACTTTTGTTACATGTTACAGGATACAGGCTCTTGGAGCAAATACAGTGAAAAAGACGAAAGCTGATACAGAAAAAGGACTTTTGACGAACAAGTAGACAGATCTAGTCAAGCTAGTGCAAGGTCCAAAATGTCAAGTGAACGGTCAAAAGATACGTACAAGTTTTCACTGAAGATCTGGAGAAGCCCCAAAAGCCAAAAAGAGAAAACAAGTATAAAAGTAAAAAGCCCATGAAGCCCTGAACCAAGCCCATAAGTTTCATGCACTAATTCCTCTGTTTGCCGCGGAACCGCGGCCAAACCTAGCCTTGCGCCGCGGTTCCGCGGCCGTTTGGAGCCCGTGTCGGTGGATTTTTAGTGTGTCGGTGCGTCGGTGCGGGTGTTTGGATTTTCCGTGGGCAAATCTGTAATTTCGCATGTGCGAGAGTCTGTAACCCTAGGTTTTCATGTTTTCCTATAAATTGTATTCCCAGATCTGTAAAAACCTATGCCTCTTTTCAATCAATAAAAATTCAGAATTTCTGGGAGTTATATTCAGATCTGGTCTATATTGCTTGGAGGGAGCCGTCACCCTTAGTAAGTAATTTTATTTCTGTTCCTTTAATTAAAATGTTTTCTCATCCCCTAATGAGCGAGTAATCTCCTCGCTTGTTAGGGTTAGCCTTAGAGAAAGGGTTGAGAGATGAGATCTCTCACCCCTTTCAATGCCACCTTCACCTAATGAATTAGAACTCCATGCATACGCGCACAACCGCTCCCTGCGGCATCCTACCCCTCGAGGTAACAATGAACCGTAGTATAAAGGGCCGGTTGCGTGCGTTTTCCATGGGGGTTAGGGTAATTATCAACAAAGGAAGGATACGAATCTAGAGGAAGAACATCTTCCCAAAAGATTCGGATCCACTTTATTGATAATTACCGTAGCATCTAATAGATCTAAAAAAGATGGCATTGAAAGCGGTGAGGAAAACGTTAATCTCCAAAACTTCCCCTAAGCCTAACCCTAGCAAGACTCTTAATTAGATTAATTAGATCTGGTTTTTATAGATTTTTATAAACCAACCAAAACGACATTTTGAATCAACTTGTTAAAACATATTAAAGGAATTTACCCGTCTCTGTGGATCGACCCGTACTCACCGGCTAGCTGCGAAGCGACGCCGTTCCTGATTGCGGTAAACTCATATTTTTGACACTAATCAGCTCCCTACCACCATCCTGAAGAATCAAGAGCCTTCGCAAGGGGTGCAACCGAGCAGCTACCCTGCTCGTCCCAAACTCCGGCAGATAGTTGCCTGACCCAACACCGAAAGTCGGATCCTTCACCCTGCAACGACCAAGCTGCCACCCAGCCCGGCCGAACCCTGCGCCTCCCCTGCGACCGCACTCAAGGTTCCGAGACGTCCGGAAGAACGGCTGGTTCGTCCAAATCTGAACGGCCTCCCATCAACCTAGCAGGCACTGCAAGCATGGGCATCCTATGGACGCCCCTCGCACAAGAAAGAGGGGGGGGGAGAAAGGTAGACACAAACCGACAAGCTAAAGGTTCTTTTTTTTGTTATTGCCAAAATGAAGATCTTTACAAAGAGTGCCCTGGCCCCCCCAGCCTTACATACTACTTGGGGGCTTACTCCGGCCACTTCGTCATCGGCATCACGGCCCAAGGCCCTACCACCGAAGACTCTGCCACCAAGGGCGCACCGGGCTCCCTTCGTCACCTCTCACCGGAGACCTCGTCGCCGGAAGTGGGACCCGAGCACGGAGTTCACCATCGTCGAACTCGGGATGTTGTTCCTTCACGGCGTCCAAAGCCTTATTCCACGCAACGGCAGAATACTCCCCGAGCTCAGCGTAAAACTGCTCTGATGCCTTGTACTCGTCCACAGCTTTCTTGGCCCGGGCCTCAGCCACCTGAGCCCTCAGCAACGCCGACTCAGCATCCTCCCTACTCGCGTCCCTCTCCTTCTCCAGAGCCGCGAAGCGTCCGGTCAGATCCGCCAGCTTCCTATCAGCGACCCGGAGCGATGCGCTCAAACGGCGGATGGCACCCCGAGTCTCCCAGTTGGCGAGCTTCGCAGCCTCCGTCCAGCCCGCCACGACGTCGGTCTTATCCCTCTCCCAGAACAGGTCGCGTTGCAGGACCTCGATCTCCGAAGGGAACGCCTCCACTGGCCTCGGGGCGTGGAACGCTCCCTCAGTCTCCATGCGAACGGTGAGAGCGCAGTGCTGAAGAACCTGACAGAAAGCCAGTGAGAAACCAAGGAAGGGCATACCAAGGCGAATGCGCGTAGAAGGATTCTTACCTGGACCGCCCCTTGGGCCATGGCCTCCAATTGATCCCTCAAGGAACCACACGGGAGCCTCCCCCCGGCCGACTCCTCCATCCCGGCGAGTAGGCCAGCGGTCACGGAAAGCCCAGACGGAACGGTGAAGACGGAGCCCCCTTCCCGCACGGGAATCCCTCCGGGGGCCTTCGACGACGGCGCGCGAGAAACCGTCCTTTTCCTCTTAGAAAGGGGGCGGCCCTCGTCCTTCCTCCCGCTACCAGTCTGGGACTCGGGTGACAGCTGACGGCTCCGGCCGCCGCCAGAAAAGCTCTCAGGAGCCGCTGACGAGATGGACTGCCCGACCGTCGGCGGAGAATCAGGTGGAGGGCGCGAGCTAGCCGGGGACTCGGTCACACCACTGGTTCCCCCCCGGCGCAAGCCGCCCGAAAAATGGGAATGAACCGTGTCTCACGAGGTAGGAAGAACGCCGGATTATGGCAACTTAAGGGAAGAAGGAAATGAAAGGTTGGGAGCCCTAGGGCGGGCCCCGCCACCATTTTATCGCCATAACCAACGGCGCCCGTCGACTCCCGCCAAAACGACTCCTCACGATCGGCGGATCCGATCGACCCACGTGTCGGCCCTAGACTGGATTGCACCCGATCGGGCACTGCAGGCTCGCATACGTCACGCCAGCCAGTCGCCCTTGGACACGTGGTCAATTGCTTCAGTCACACGGTACCCGAGCCGGCGCCCCCCTTTAAGGTGCGGAGACATCGCCTCATTTCGCCAACAGAAAGACAACCGATGGATCGAAGGCTCGCCCCGACGAAACCATAGAAGGGATCTCATCCCAGGAGGCCCGGCAGTCCACTCCTGCCCCGACCACTATCTGGTCAGGACAGCAGCGGGGGGCTAATGATAATACTCGATACTGGCGACCTCCAAGATCGGGACACGTGGCAGATGACGTGTCCCAAGACTCAGAAGAAAGGGCCCGCAAGGGCCGAACAGGACGCCCGGTGTTCAACCTGCGAGCACAAACTGGCCCACCTCGGGGTCCTCTGCGAATGTGCCTCCTCGGCCACTCGGCTCACCCCGAGCTGCCATAAGACCAAGATGCCTCGGTCCCCCCGCTCTTTCCCGAGCTTGCCTGCCGAAGCCATCTTCCTCGGTCCCTCCGACCGACCAACTCCACTACTCATAGGCGTAACCGCCGCTCCGCAAATCTCGCCATGCGCAGATTCTCCGCCAGCAACATCCCACGTTCCACGCCATTGCGATCCCCATAAACGGACGATCCGCTTATCACGCGGGTGTGACGTCGGGAGCGTAACTGTCGGCGAGATTCTCGCGCCTGCTGCTGCGTGCTGCCGCCACTATATAAACCCCCATCACAGAGGGGTCAAGTAAGCCATTCTTTACACTTACGCCGTTACTCTTCTCGGATATAGTCACTGACTTAAGCGTCGGAGGGTCCTCGGTGGTACCAAACCACCCCGGGGCTTCTTTGCAGATACACGGCGGTAGCCCTCTTATCCCACCTTGTCCTCACAAAACCCATTGAGACCCACACGCAACAAAGAACAATTGACCTAGCCTACCTCGAGATCAACGGAAGACAACATCTGACGGAGGCCCGAGAAGGAGCTCCATCACCCCCTCAAAATTGTACATTATATATAACTAAAGAAAGCTGTACGCAGAGAGCAGAATCCAGCAATTTTTTAAGTACCTTAGACCCCCTGGAATTTAAGTTAATTCGCAGCTGACTCTTCCAACTTTGGATACAAACAGACAAAGACTGGAATTTTTAGCCAGCCCCCTAAAATTCATGTAAATTGACGTCTGTCCCTTTTTCAGCCCATCTCATTTAAGGGAATTTTAGTTTCACCCTGAATTTCTGGGAAATTCTGATTCGCCTGTGGCCCTCTTCAAACATCACCACTGCTTCTTTAGCCGTATCTGACTCTCCATATCTATAAATTTTTGTGGAAATCGAAGGTTTCCTCTCTCCATTTCTGGATGGAGCTGACTTCACTTTCATGTCTCTAGCTAGGCTAATTATTTGGAGTTTTCCTACTAAAAACCAAAACCCGTCAAACACCTTAATGGTCTTCAGTATATCTATCTCCCTATCTATATTATTTAAAGTTAGATGTCAAGCACATCAAGCCATTTTTTGTGCAAGGAAAATTATCCTCCGCCTTTGGAATATAAGGATATTTGCATTTAATCTTGAGGAAAATTAACCATCGCATCGTGCAATTTAAGGATATGTGCATTCAGTCCCCACGCATTGAATAGGAGGCCTGCAAGTTGTTCCATAAAGTCCAGCCTCCACCACACCTCTATCTATATATATACAGAGAGAGAGGTTAATGGAGGAAATGTGTCATAGAAGGGAATTTTTTTTATGGCGTCGGAAAAATGCACCCTCCATGATTTTTTTTGACGATCGGCATATATCACCTCCATCTTTATCATCTAAGACGTGGATACACCAAATATCATGTGATTATATCATTTTTTCACCGTTGATTTAGTTGGTGCAAAATTAATGGTTTACCGACAATAGAACTTTTTACATTGTTAATTCAACGGTGAAAAAGTGGTGGAATCATATGAAATTTGGTGTATACACGTCTTAGATGATAGCGATGATGATGATGGATGCCGATCGTCGGAAAAAATGATGGAGATTGTATTTTTCGACCTTATAGAAGGAAATCCCCTCATATGGCATCTTTCCTCAATTATTCTCATATAGAGGCTAATAGAGGAAAGGTGTCATAGAAAGTAATTTCCTCCTATAGTATCGGAAAAATGCATTCTTCATGATTTTTTCCGACGATCGGCATACATCACCAAGTTCGATGATCAGGATATAGTAAGCTCTTATCCATCTTATAAGTAGCTGATATATATCACCATTATATCACCATTATATGAGGTAGCTTTGTTGGAGGAGATGGGCACTCTCAAAGCTCTCTATAAACAATATAAAATATGGAAGAGAAAGTGACCAAGAGGATTTATTTTAATTGAAAAATGACTTGAACAAACTTGTTGGTATTTGTACTAATCGAAAGAATATTCTAGACTCAATGCATTAAACACAAATGACTCTTCACATCTAATACATGCATCTATATTTAATAGTTTAATAAATCCAGATTTTCTGGAAACTAGACAGATGAGACTTTCCAATGAATCTCCATTGATTGAATTTGGTAAAATATAACTAAGTCAAAAGTCCCATCGAATTCGCTGTCCAAATAGAGACAGAAACTTCAGGTTTGGTATCCAACACTTTCCTGTAAACTTAAACGTTTCTGAACACCAAGCATATACTGCAGCCTCTGAAAATTATCATAGTTGAGGGGCTTCGTAAAAATATCAGCAACTTGATCCATGGTCTTCATGTAATCCACCTCAACTTCTTTCTTCGCAATGCACTCCCGAATAAAATTATACCTTGTATTGATAAGTTTGCTTCAATCATGAAACACGGGATTCTTTGCTAAGGCTTGAACCGGCTTGTTATAGGTCTTGATCATGGTAGCATCATCTTACTCCAAATGAAGTTCCTTAAGCAGTCTTCTAAGCCATATAGCATGACAAGCACAAGAGGTGACAACAACATACTCGAACTCACAAGTCGAAAGTGTGACTATGGGTTGCTTCTTTGAACTCCATGATATTGCATTATTTCCCATAAAAAAACACAAAGCCAGTAGTGTTCTTTCTATCATCAATATCTCCAGCGAAATCACTATCATAATAACCCAGCAACTTGAAATCAGTAGAAGATGAATAAAAAATCCCATAGTCAAGAGTACCTTTCAGGTAACGAAGTATCCTCTTTGCTTCCATCATGTGTGATTTGGTAGGATTCTTCATGAAGTGGCTCACTAGTCCAACCGCAAATAAGATGTCGTGCCTTGTACAAGTTAAATATCTTAAACTTCCAACAAGGCTCTTGAACAAAGTTGAATCAACCTTTTCTTGATTTCTAACAATTTTGGATAGCATTGCTCCACATTCTATGAGTGTGTTCACGGGCTTGCAATCGAACATGTTAAACTTCTTGAGCATCTCCTTCGCATAAGCTTCTTGTGAGATAAAAGTGCCATCCTCCATTTGATTTACATGGATTCCCAAGTAACAAGACATGAGTCCCATGTTGCTCATCTCAAATTCTTGAGCCATAGCCTTCTTGAAATCTTCAAAAATTCTTGGATTATTTCCTGTAAAAAAAAGATCATCTGCATATATGCACACAAATATGAAATCTCCTTTTTCTTCTTTCACATAAAGGGCAAACTCATGTTTGCATTTAGAAAATCCGTTCTCTTGAAAGTAGTTATCAAGACGACTATTTCAAGCTCTCAGCGCTTTCTTGAGCCCGTACAATACTTTTTTAGCTTCAGCACTTTGTCCTCATGACCTTCAATAACATATCCCATAGGTTGTTCAACATAGACCTCCTCATCGAGATAGACATTAAGAAAAGCTGACTTAACGTCCAATTGGTGAATCTCCCACTGATTTTAGGCAGCAAGTGAAATCAACAACCGAATTGTCTCCAAGCGAGTAACTGGAGCAAATACTTTTTCATAATCGATACCTTGTCTTTGCTTGTAACCTTTAGCGATGAGTCTTGCTTTGTACCTCTCCACTTTGCCTTTTGCATCTTTCTTTGCTTTGTACACCCACTTGACTCCGATGGCTTGATGGTTACACAGAAGGGATACCAACTCCCAAGTGTCATTCTTCTCAATAGCTTGAATCTCATCATCCATGGATTGAAACCACTTCTCCTCCTTTGTAGCTTCTTCAAAATTCAAAGGCTCAATGTCAGCAAGTAAACAAAATAAATTAGCATCATCTAACCTTTCAGTTTCATTGTAAATCTCAACAAGGTTTCGATATCTCGGAGTTCCTTCACATGAAGTTGATCCCGGTGAAGATGAAAGTGGCGACATTGGTGGTGTTGCCGGTGGAGTAGCTTCTCCTTGATCTTCTTGGATGGTCACCTCTAACTCCAAGAAGTACGGAAGAAAGTCGTACGATCATTCCTCTTTAGTTATCCAATCCTATGACGCTTCTTCATCGAACTCCACATCTCTACTAATCACAATTCTCCCAGTGCTTTGATTGAATAACTTGTAGCCTTTTGAGTTCTTATCATAACCGATAAATATAAGCTTTCGAATTCGATCATCAAGCTTGGATATCTCTTGCTCTGGAACATGTACATAAGCAACGGATCCAAAGACCCTCAAGTGTGACACGCTTGGCTTCAATCCACCCTATGCTTCTTGCGACGTCATATTATTCAAACTCTTGATTAGAGTGTGGTTTGAGAGATACACCGCACATGCAATGGCTTCAGCACAAAATTCCTTCGGCATGTCCCTCGCCTTCATCATGGTTCTCACCATATTGAGAATTGTCCACATATTCAGAATTGTCTAATTCTTCCTTCCGACGACTCCGTTTTATTGAGGTGATCTTGGAACTGTCATAGGACGTCGAATGCCATGCAACTCACAAAAGCTCTTAAATTCATTAGATGTAAATTCGCCTCCCCTATCTGTTCTTAAAGCTTTTATCTCATAGCCACTTTCTTTTTCAATAAAAACTTTATACTCCTTGAATATATCAAAAGCCTCAGACTTGTGTTTTAGGAAATAAACCTAAGTCTTTTTACTATAATCATCAATAAAAAGTATGTAATAAGAGCTTTTACCAATAGATTGAGCCTTAATGGGACCACAAACATCGGCATGAACAAGTTGAAGTGGCTCCATGGCTCTTGTAATGGAAACTTTTCCTTGAATGCTTACTAAGTAGGCATGCTTCGCATAGTTGATCAGAGTGATCGATTGTAGGGATTCCCTTCACCATCTTCTTCTCCGCTAAGGTTTTGAGTCCTCTAAAATTCAAGTGGCCGAGCCTCATGTATCCATGACGGATCATTGGCACAAGTCTTTAAATACATAGCTTCACCATTCCTCATTTCTAACAAAACCATGTGGTTCTTTGTCAAAGTTACCTTAGCAACAAGATTAGAATCTCGATCTCTTAGCCAAAGCATACGATCCTCCATTTGGATTTTATAAGATCTCTCCATAAGTTAGCCAATGCTAAGAATATTGTTTTTCAACTTTGGAATGTAATAAACATCATAAAGAAATTTATGACTGTTAGGAATATGTATGCCCTAAAAGCCATTATTGTATATTATAGTGGATGCTTGGACATATATAGAGATGACTTTCTTGCTCGACATGATAGTATGCTATCTAGTTGCTCTTTATCTTAACATATACACTTGTTTTAGTATACTGTCTCTTTGATACATGTTGATAAAACCCTTAGGATGTAGGCTTGACTATCAGGACTATGATGCAGATCATACTAGTGGGGATTGTGTAGTCCACAAGCACATCCTTTAACAGTTCCTAGTTGAGAGAGTATCGAGACAGGGCATCGATATTCCAGCATAGACTAGTGTGTACGTTTCTTGACCCTGTATGGGGCGATGGTTGATCCCATAACCATTGGTGTTTGACATCAAAGATTGTACACATGTGCTCATTGGAGAATGGGTACACCGAATAGGACTCGCCGAGAACTCCTAGATGATACCATAGTTATCGTCAGATAGCAGTTCTCTGGTGACACTTGTACAGGTTAGTCCGTAGACTCGAGATCGTCATAGTGTCTTGTGTGGTTTCCACTATGCTTTGATTTCCTCCCTACCACGGCTTTAAGGAGTCATGCAAACAGGTGGATTTTGGGTACAGTCCCGAGTCACATGGAGGTAGTGAGCGATAGGAGGGGTTTTGTCTTTCCCGGTATTGGGAGTTGATGTTGCACTGTGCTTGATTGGCTATAACAGCAAGTCCTTGGCCAGGGATGATGAGATTTACTGGTAAGTGTTATCAGTAGTTTTTCGAAAGGTTATAGGCCACACATCGACATGACTTATCGAGTTAGTGGGGTCTGACGATTCCATCCCCAGACTCGATATGCGACATATCAGACGAAGAGACCAGATTGTACGGTAAGTGTTGCTTATAGGCTTTACGGGAATTTGGACAAGTTTGCTTGTTGATCTTTTATTCGTTCAATACCTGGATAGCCGTTACGTCTAGCTAGTACCGCTGACGGCTTGTGGGTATCTGATGTGATCATTATCTACTGCTGGCGTATTGATGAGTCTTTATAGTCCCACATAAAGGTTTCCTACCTCAAGCGAAACGAAGTAGGGCATGTATGGAGATATGTGCGGTACATTGATTAAATACGAGTATATGATACCGTATTCTAATCTAGCGTGATCAGCCGGGTTATATGTGATATAACTGCATTATTGAATCAATGATTTGATTTATATATATGTTTTTATATTTGATATTAGCCGGATTATATATGATATAACCGGATTATTGAATTAAGTGTTGATTTAATAATTTGATATATATATATATATATATGTGTGTGTGTGTGTGTATATATATAAACTAATATTGAATATTAGCCGGTTATATATGATATAACCGGATTATTGAATCAAGTTTTGATTTAATAATTTGATATACATATATATATTTGATATTAGCCGGTTATATATGATATGACCGGATTATTGAATCAAGTGTTCATTTAATAATTTGATATATATATATATATATATTTGATATATATATATATATATATATATATATATATGAATTTGTATCATGGTTGATGATACAAAGAACATGGATGTATGAGAATCACATTGAGAAAAAATAATGATAAACATTTTGTAATAAAAAGAAATGAAGAATGAGTTATGGCTTGAGATGCTTGTAGAAGCCATGACTCATCTTCAAGTCTTGTTTTATTCAAAGATATTTATCATACACATCTTATCTCAATCTTATCTCTTGAGCTCATTCTCATCGCAAGTCCAAGTCCATCCTCATCTTCATCTCTTCACTAGAATTCTAAGGTTGAGAATAAGAATAGAAAAAGAAGAAAATTTTATGAGCAAAATTCCTATTTCATCAACCTACACTAATCTAGCTCATTACTTTAGGTTGTTAACTTCACCGTTCCCCGCTGAACACGGAGACGCGACCGGGCAGGTCCGTCTTGCCAGAAATTCGGGGCAGATGCTAATGGTGTTATCCGTCCACCTCTCCGAATATGCCAAGTTGATTTATGGCACCATGTATCGAAGGTTTAAACGGATGCGGCCGATGTAGCAGACTTCGTCAAATTCCTCCTCGTTTGAGGGGTTTTTGATTGTGGGGACGCTATTCCCTGCAGGCGCAAGCCCCTGCAGTTAATTACGCTACCGCATCGTGGTAACAACTTTCTCCTTCTCCAGATGGTCACTTTGTGTCGTAGGTGTTTGTTTTGTTTGTGGTTGCCCGTGGATTGTATACGGAGACTAATTTATGTTGTCGTCCGTAGGGCGTGGATTAGTCCAAATCCGTATCTTCTTAGATTTAGGTTTGGGGGTTGGGTTTAAGGATACGTTAGTCTCATTTGAGGCTAAGATCAACTTAAACGTTTGTTAAGGATACGCTAGTCTAATTTTTAGACTAAGATCAACTTAACATGATCGTTTAGATCCAACAAGAGAGCATTTGGCCTCTATTGTTTAGTTTAGAGGTATTGCGGTCGATTAGTTTAAGGACATTGCGGTCCATTGTTAGTTTAAGGACATCTCGGTCCAGTTTAAGGACATCGTAGTCCGTGGGTTTAAGGACCCCACAGTCCGGGTTAGAGACATCGTAGTCCATGAGTTTAAGGACCCCACAGTCTGGGTTAAGGACATCGTAGTCCATGAGTTTAAGGACCCCACAGTCCGTAGTTTAAAGACATCGTAATCTATGAGTTTGAGGACCCCACAGTCCGTAGTTTAAAGACATCGTCGTCTATGAGTTTAAGGACCCCACAGTCCATAGTTTAAAGACATCGTAGTCTATGAGTTTAAGGATCCCACAGTCCGTGAAATGTGTGGTTGTCGGGACCCGTCACCTCTCTGAAGACGTTGAAGGATTACAACGACGGATATCAGAGGAGTAAATAGATGTACCCTTGAACCGGTGTGAGTTGATTGAAGGATCTGTAGTCCAGTTTAGGGTTGAGATCTGTTAAATCTTCGTGAGCAGATGGGATCAGTTCAATATAGGTTGAGGACTTATGGCCATAATTGGGCTAAGTCCTATAAGATTAAAATGTTTAACATTTTATTGTTCTGGGCTGTTGAGCCTTTACTTGGGCTTGTCCCTTTTACTAATGCTGAGCATTAGATCCTGACAATTTTTGTCTTGTATTGAATGCATAGCATTCATCAGAACAATGTGTATTCTGACAGTGCGCCAAGTGGCGCGTCAGGTGCTTTGTGCTAATTAAAGAGCGCATTGCGCTTATGTCAAGTAGCGCACACGAAACGGACACGTGTCGCGCTTGGCGCTAAGCGCCGGTTTATGAGCGTAATGCGCTTTCAATTTGTGAGCGCGTTGCGCTTGTTCAATGGCGCACCAGTGAGTGACACGTGGCGCGCTTGGTGCTGAGCGCCAGCCCATGAGCGTAGTACGCTGTTTCAAAAGCGCAAAGCGCAATTTGTATCTGTGGTTAACATGTGGCACGTTTTGGTGCTGAGCGCCGGTCCAAGGAGCGCAAAAGCGCAGTTCATGAGTGCAAGGCACTTTTCAGTAGCGCAAAGCGCAGTTCATCAAATTTTATGATCAGAGAACAAGTTTATGTTCTTTTTAAAGGAGGCATTGCCTCAAGAATAACAGTTCTTCTTTTTGAAAGGGCTTGCCTTTGTAGATCAATGATCTATATGAAGAATATATTCTTCTTTATTATTTGATGAGATCTTTTGATCTCTTTTAGGAAATACCTTGGTCTTTTGTAGATCTATGATCTTTTTTAGAAGATAGTTCTTCTTTTCATGAGATGATTTCATCTCCGTGTTCAAGAATCATATTCTTTATCTTGAAGAAATGATCTTCTTTTGTTAAAAGCTTTCTTTTCTTTCTTTTAGTTTTCTCAAAGTTTGTAGGTTTTTTTTATATCAGACTTGAAGTCTTGGGGCCTTTATAAAGGGCAAATTGATTTGTTAAATCAGTTAAAGAGATATTTCTCTGATTGATTTGGGGATGTTTCCCCGCCGTTGGATCTTTGATCCTAGGGCTTCTGTTTTGCAGAAGATAATCTTCTTGTTTTTAACAAGATTGGAAAGATCTTTCCATAACAGAATTTTAATTCTGATTAATTAATAATTTATTATTAGATCTTTTGATCTAACGGTGGGGAATTCTTAATTCCAGCGCTGGCGCACATTGCGCGAGCGCACCTACGTTTGACACGTGGCGCGCAGCGCAGCCTGCGCTAGCGCACCTGTGTTTGACACGCGGCGCGCAGCGCAAAGCGCTGGATCTGAAGCGTTGCTTCAATTTTTTTTTGAATTTTGAATTTTAAAACAGAGCTTCGCTCTGATTGGGGTGCGCTGCCTAGGGCGCAGCGCCCTTGGCGCTAGCGTATCCGCATTTGATACGTGGCACGCAGCGCACCTTTCACTGGATCTGAGGCGTTGCTTCAACTTTTGAATTTTGAATTTCAAAACAGAGCTTTGCTCTGATTGGGGGAAACAAATGCCCTTACACCGTTGCACTCACGTGGCGCACACGTGAGTGCAGCGGTGGCAGCATCTGAGCCCTTGGATCAACTCAGAAGTTGAATAGGCGGTTCAATGATGTTCCCCTCCGAAAGACGGCCAAGACGACGTGGGGACGTCTCGCCTGAGATTCGGGGAAGATGCTATTTGGTTTTATCCGTCCACCTCTCCGAAGATGCCAAGTTGATTTATGGCACCGTGTATCGGAGGTTTAGACGGATGCGGCCGATGTAGCAGACTTCGTCAGATTCCCCCTCGCTTGAGGGGTTTTTGATTGTGGGGACGCTCTTCCCTGCAGGCGCAAACCTCTGCAGTTAATTACGCTATCACATAGCGGTAACAACTTTCTCCTTCTCCAGAATTTCACTTCGTGTCGTGTGTGTTTGTTTTGTTTGTGGTTGCCTGTGGATTGTATACGGAGACTAATTTATGTCGTCGCCCATAGGACGTAGATTCGTCCAAATCTATATTTTCTTAGATTTGGTGTTTTGGTTTAAGGATACGTTAGCCATATTTGAGGCTAAGATCAACTTAAACGTTCGTTAAGGATACGTTAGTCTGATTTGAGACTAAGATCAACTTAACGGGATCGTTTAGATCCGACAAGAGAGCATTTGGGGGCTCTGTTGTTTAGTTTAGTGACATTGCGGTCAATAGGTAGTTTAAGGACATTGCGGTCCAATGTAAGTTTTAAGACATTGCGGTCAAGGTTAAGGACATCATAGTCCGAGGATTTAAGGACTCCACAGTCCGGCGTTAGTTTTAAGACATCACGGTTAAGGTTAAGGACGTCATAGTCCGTTGTTAGTTTTAAGACATTCCGGTCAAGGTTAAGGACATCATAGTCCATGGGTTTAAGGACCCCACAGTCCATTGTTAGTTTTAAGACATCCCGGTCAAGGTTAAGGACATCACAGTCCATGAGCTTAAGGACCCCACAGTCCGTTGTTAGTTTTAAGACATCACGGTCAAGGTTAAGGACATCATAGTCTATGAGTTTAAGGACCCCACAGTCCGTATCAATGTGTGGTTGTTGGGACCCGTCACCTCTTTGAAGACGTTGAGGAATTACAACGACAAGTATCAAAGGAGTGAAGAGATGTACCCTTGAACCAAAGTAGATTAAGTGATCTGTAGTCCAATTTGGAACCAAGACCAATTAATTATATTATGAGCCCATTAGCTCAGTTAAGTCTGAATTGAGGACTTATGGCCAACTTGGGCTAAGTCCAACTAAGTTTGACCCTTCATTGAACTATCTGACATTTGTCTGGTTTTAGTCCACATTGTTTTCATCTTTGAATTCCCCAATTTTGAGATTCAATTGAAGGAGAGGCTCTGCCTCTAGAAAAATTAGCCAATTGGGCTAAACTTAGTGTTAAACACTAAAGACCAACAGTGTTGAACACTAGAGATAAGATTATCAGATTAGTGTTAAACACTAGAAATTGTGATTCTCAAATCAGTGTTAAACACTGGCAACCAAATTATCAGTTTGGTGTTAAACATTAACAGAGAGGACATTACGTGGGAGCACGTGATGGCATCCAAAAGGTGGGGCCAGATCCCCTTCATTTTGTTCTACAGATAAGTGTTTAACACTTTTTATTCTGACAGCCATCACGTGTGGGCACGTGATGGGGGCTCATACTCTGGTCTATTAGAATGCTCATTAGGGGTTACGTGGTGATACTGAGGGCGCCCCAGAGCTTCTTTTCTTTTGCTTTTTCTTTGTGTGCTTCAGGGGTCACGTGGTGACATGTCGTTGTCGAATCCCTTTTCCGCTCTTTGACTTATTTCTGCCTCTGCTTCAGGCCTTTTACACAGCAGGTTGATAGGGAGGAGCATTTTCGTCTTTTGCAGCCTGTTGAAGAAGACGTTGCGTCCTGGCTTTCTCGTAGATGGCCATTTCGCGATTATGGTCGTCCCGAGCTTTTTGACCCGCTTTCCTGATAAGCCTGTCCATTCGCTCTTCAAATGACGGACTCGGCATTTTGATTGCGGGATCTAGTTTTGATAAGGGGTCGGCGTTTTCTGACAGGGCATCCTCTTCTTCATCGAAGTTATATATGGCGTAGCTACCGTGGACTCGTTCCTGTTTCCCGGATCTCACATATCCAAGCCCAAGCGTTTCCATTCTCCCGTTGGGCAATTTGTGCTGAGTCCCAAGGACATCCCAAATCCTGTTGTAGAACCGAGCTTGTCGAATAGTCTGTTTTAAGGGTACCCCTTGGCGCTTTAATAGCCTTTTTAGTCTATTCGTGTAATATCTGGGCAAACGGATGGGTTGGAGCATGTCGAGTGTAGAATCCGCGCCATGCCAGATTTCTTTCTCCACTCTTGTTTCCGTGGATCGGTAGAATAGGATCGCCTTTTCACCTTTTCGCCTGGGAGGGACGTAAAACGTCTGCAGGTCTTGCACATTGTAAGCTTCAAGTGCGTCAAGATCTTTGTAGTGCTCCCGCGGAATCATAGTAATTTGCAAACTCTTATCATCGCCAGGGGATGCTTGTATTGACGGCCAACTGGAGAACACAGCATTAACCTCATCTTCCGAGTCGCTTCCGAAGATCAATATAGGGGCGGACGGTCCTGGGTTGTTGCGTCGAGACGGCCCAGCGTAAACTATCTCTTCTTCTTCTTCGGTATCACTCCCGAAAACTGGAATGGCGGCGGCGGCTTTGTTCTCCGGTTTGCGACACCTCTCCGTGTCCTCGAAATCTGGCAAAAAATATTTTGCATCTTCGTACTTGCGGACTTCGTTTACGGAGAACGGGTTCAGCTCTCCTGTTACGGTGTACTCGAGACCATCCTTGAAATACTTCATACACTGATGTTGTGTAGAAGGGATGATGTTGTACTCGTGTAACCAAGGACGACCGAGGAAAGCGTTGTAGCAGGTCTTCGCGTCAATGATGTGAAACTTAATGTCCGTGACGAGTAGTCCGAAGCGTAATGTTAGTATTACAGATCCGAGAGTCCATGACGACTGGGATTCAAAACCGGAGATGGTAATTTTATCACGAGCGAGGTGCTGAACACTCATGCAGATTTCTTTCAACACCTGAACATTAAGGAGATTGACGGATGATCCATTATCAACCAGGATTTTGCCTATCTTGATATCATGGTAGTATCCAGAGACATACATGGGACGGTTGTGGTCGCACGTACCAAGGAGAAGGTCTTCATCACCAAACGTGACATCGGCTGTGTGCACTTCTTCCAGTTCATCCTTCATCCTTTCCTCGGCGAGGAAGGCTTGGAATTGCTCGGGCTCTTGCAGCGCCTTGATTAATGAATCTCTCGCTTCTTTTGATAATAAGAGGGCGTCGAGAATGCTGAGCTGAGAGGGTAGCTTCCTCAGGTGCGCTAGGATGTTGTAGTCCACCTTACTCTTCCTGGGAGGGTCCTTGGCAGTCAGTTCTTTCATGACTTGGTCATCTAAGGTGATATCCTCAGCGACCTTTTCCTTTCCTTTATCTTTTCTAGTTGCGGGTCCGAGATTCTTTTCCGGGAGCGTGCGATTGCGCAGCTGAATGTTTTCGCAGGCCTCTGGTTCTTCCTCTTTCCCTAAGACGGATTCTTTAAAGACAGGGCCCAGAGCCATTTCCTCATCAGAGTCGCTCCCAAAGGTGAGAACTTGTGATCCTCCGGCGTTGACCGTGTAACAGTTGCCGGTAGTTCTTTTGTGCCCTTCGGTCGTACTTCTCTGCTCCCGATGGGTTCTGCGTCTCATCCGCTTAAAATGTTGCCGGTGAGCAACATATCCCTGCCACCATATCTTAAAAGCGTCACACTCCTCAGTGGGGTGTGAAATCTTCCGATGATATGAGCAGTAATTAGGATGCATCTCCGTTCCATTGCGAGTGTTCTCTTTCAAGGGCGGTAGCTACATTCCCATTGATATGGCTTTAGCAAACCTTTTCCTCGTCTTGAATCTGTTTTTATCCGCATCGGATGTCTTTTGAATTGGCGGGAGTACCTCGACTCTTTCGTCTAGTCACCGGCGTTTGGCTTCTTCCAATATGGCCATCTTACGCTCCCGATCGGCTTTACTTTTTAGACGAATCTCCTTCAGAAAGGCGTCGATCATTTCTTCTGACGGCCACACAAGTTCCGGCTCAGGCTCTGCCCCCGGTTTCTCAGTGTAAGGAGTTTTTTCATCGTCCGTAAATGAGTGGGAGATCACATGACAACTCGCCACGTATCCCTCGGATTCATCCGACGAGCTCTCTCCATTATCTTCCTCCTGAAAGACATGGTCGAGGAACTCTTGGAGTGTGATGGGAGTCCGCGCCTTTTGATTGTACTCCTCCAGCGCGTCAATCTATTTCTGCAAGTCCGTGCGCTTGTCGCCAGGCTTCACGGGCCTTTTGGATCTCTTCTTCTTCTTCTTTGAAGATTTCGACGGCTGGGTGTGAGTACTTGGGCCATTACCACCGATCTTTGGAGTTGGGCGTGGCTTCAGCATCCCTTCAATGATCTGGGGGTCTAGCGGGTTCTTCCACCTGATCGACGGGCATGTCTGGAGCTCATTCAGCATTCTTTTGGTTTTTGCTGAAAGCACGATTTCCCATGGAGCTTCTTCAATGAAAGAACAAGTTGCCCCCGGTGTGTCCGTCTTCTTAGGAGTGTGCGGTTGTGGCGGGTTCACCTTCCACTTCTCGGACAGCGCAAACTTGCCCTGTAGGTATTGATCTTCAATCCATCCTTTGAAGACGAAGCAATCCTCAATCGGATGGCTTACCGTTTGATGGTAAGGGCAATAATTGGGGTTATTCACCTCACTGGATTGCGGCGGTCGCCTTGGATTCGGCAGGTTGATAAGCCTGTTGCGTACCGCCAGCTCGAATAGCCTTTTCGTCTTATCCTGCGGGAATGAGTAGGGGTGCTTCATTTTCTCATTGTAATACCGCCGTCTTTCTTCCATTTGATCCGCTAGCTTTGGGGTGTTGGGTTGCTGCTGAGCGTTCGCAACGAAGGTTGCCTTTCCTTTACCCCTGTCAATCCGAGGTTCTGGCTTCGGGGGAGACGGTCTATGACCCATCTGGTCTATCTGGGCCAGCTTGTCGATCAAAGCCTGGAACGTGGTCAGCTTAAAGAACATCATGAACTGTGAGATAGTTGCATGAGGATCCAGGGTGCCTACGAACATGCCCACCGCGGACGCTTCCTCAATGCGTTGTTCGCATTTCGACCACAAGTTTCGCCAGCGTATAGCGTACTAGACCCACGTCTCGCCTGGTTTCACCTTGGCATTAATCAACGCCATTATCGGGGTGCGTTCGCTGTCGGTCGTGAATCGCTGAGTGAATAGCAACTCCATTTCAGCGAACGTCTTGACGGAATCGTTCGGGAGTTCAGAATACCATTCGAACGCTGTTTCTGATAAGCTGCCGATGAGTTGGCGAAGCAAGAGCTTATCGCCGCCGCCAGTGTTGCCACAAAGCGCCCTGAACTGGGCAACATGCTGGTAGGGATTGCCCGTCCCCTTATAGACATGGAATTTTGGTATTGTATAGCCTGGCGGGTACTTGATCTGATCATACCAGCTCGGATATGGTCGCCCTGTTCTGACAACTTGACCGGCTTCCTCAGTCGCCTGGTGAACCCGTATCTGCTGAGCTATATATTCGTCCAAGTCAGCTTTGGAGATTGCCTCCTCCTTGGCTGTTGACAGAGCCGGTGGAGGATTTGACGTTTCTCCCCTGTCATCTTCAAGGACGATCGGAGGATCTTCAGCAGGAGGATCTTGTTAGATTATCATACCCACCATGTCCTGGAACAGAAGGGCCATTTGCTTTATATTGGCTGCTTGTTCCGCAGCCTCTTTATGCTTCTTTTCCAGTATCCTGTGAAGGAATTCAGCATCAGTTTCCTGCTCCTGGCGTTGATCCGAGGATGCTTCGGGACTTTCTTTTGGCCCAGTGAGTGCGGCCATCGCATTCATCATTTCTTGGAGCTTCTGCTGCTCCTGAGCTTTAGTCACCGATCGCGTGAGCGGTCGATGACCTGTAGATGTACGACTGTCCTCCTTCCCGGACGCCATGTAAACGGTATGCACCACCATGCCCCCAGACTTAGGGTATTTAGGCTTACTGTCTTTGACATTAGCTGTAGGCGTGGGGACTTTCTCCGGCCTTCCTCTCTTTTGAGTAGTCGACGTGGAGGGAGCCGTTGCAGCAGGCACCCAAGTGGTTGTCGTCCTTTGTTGTTTGAAAGGACGGTTCTTTTCTTCCTGAACCTTCACCTTCTTCTGCCGGTGAGAGCGATCTTGGATGATTACCAAGTCCTGAACCCGTCGCCAGACCTTGTAAATTTTGGAGGACATCCGCTGAGGAGGCTGCTCCGGCTTCGCTTCTGTAACACTCTCCGCAGGTGGAGGAGATCTTTTCAACGTGGCAGTCAGAGAGTTCTTGCGTACCATCCTTAGCGGTTCAAAGCTGTTCCCAATTGGAACATCAGCATTAAGTTCCACCATTGGAGCCGGTAGAGTTAGCCCTGAGGGGGAGTTGTCCCCGGCCTTCCTTACTCGGCGCCAGTGGCGACATCGAGCGTGCCGAGCTGTTGGGGCTGGTCCGGTGATGGGGATGATTTCGTCTTGCCCCCTGCCTAGATGAGGCGCCGCTGGTGCCAGCCTCTTGAAGACTGATGCCTTTTGAGTAGCGGGATCCAATCTGTCAAAGACAGACCCTCGAGCAGGAACGGGAGCCGAAATAGTCATCCTTGAAAAGACCGACTCTTTAGCAGGAGAAGCCGTCTTGACGACTTCAGGAATGGACATGGCTGTCTTTTTCGCGATGGCCACGTCAGGGGTCATGGGCTTCTTGGCAGGCCCATCAGAGTTCAGGTTCAGCCTGGTAAAGACCGAGGCTGCCGGCTTGGCATTGGACGACCCGTTGAGAGGGGCCGTGGTATTAGTGAGCCAATCGAAGACCGACTTCTTTTGCGCCTCCGGTACGGGCACTGGAATGGTGAAGCTTGCTGGCGGGAGCATGGCCCCGAAGAACAGACCGGTAGTAGCTTGAGTCACTTGTTCCGCCGGCATAGCAAGGATGGAGGCCGCTTGAGGCCCATAGGCTATACCTCCAGGTGAGGTGGAGCGTCAGTTGCATTTGCATTTGGAGCAGCTCGAGCAGTTGGATGCCATTGATGCTTGATTTCTACGCCAGGCAAAAGTCCAAATCTTAGTAACTTGAAACCCAAAGGCAACCATTAATAAACCGCGATTCGTTCGCGAAGACGACACACGAAGTGTGGAGTGGAAAGAGAAAAAGGTCCCACCAGGCGTGCCAGAATCTGTTCTCTTCCGAAAGACGGCCAAGACGACGCGGGGACGTCTCGCCTGAGATTCGGGGTAGATGCTATTTGTTTTATCCGTCCACCTCTTCGAAGATGCCAAGTTGATTTATGGCACCGTGTATCGGAGGTTTAGACGGATGCGGCCGATGTAGCAGACTTCGTCAGATTCCCCCTCGCTTGAGGGGTTTTTGATTGTGGGGACGCTCTTCCCTGCAGGCGCAAGCCCCTGCAGTTAATTACGCTACCGCATAGCGGTAACAACTTTCTCCTTCTCCAGAATTTCACTTCGTATCGTGTGTGTTTGTTTTGTTTATGGTTTCCTGTGGATTGTATACGGAGACTAATTTATGTCGTCGCCTGTAGGACGTAGATTAGTCCAAATCCGTATTTTCTTAGATTTGGTGTTTTGGTTTAAGGATACGTTAGCCATATTTGAGGCTAAGATCAACTTAAACGTTCGTTAATGATACGTTAGTCTGATTTGAGACTAAGATCAACTTAACGGGATCGTTTAGATCCGACAAGAGAGCATTTGGGGGCTCTGTTGTTTAGTTTAGTGACATTGCGGTCAATAGGTAGTTTAAGGACATTGCGGTCCAATGTTAGTTTTAAGACGTTGCGGTCAAGGTTAAGGACATCATAGTCCGAGGATTTAAGGACTCCACAGTCCGGCATTAGTTTTAAGATATCGCGGTCAAGGTTAAGGACGTCATAGTCCGTTGTTAGTTTTAAGACATTCCGGTCAAGGTTAAGGACATCATAGTCCATGGGTTTAAGGACCCCACAGTCCATTGTTAGTTTTAAGACATCCCGGTCAAGGTTAAGGACATCACAGTCCATGAATTTAAGGACCCCACAGTCCGTTGTTAGTTTTAAGTCATCACGGTCAAGGTTAATGACATCATAGTCCATGAGTTTAAGGACCCCACAGTCCGTATCAATGTTTGGTTGTCGGGACCCGTCACCTCTTTGAAGACGTTGAGGAATTACAACGACAAGTATCAAAGGAGTGAAGAGATGTACCTTTGAACCAAAGTAGATTAAGTGATCTGTAGTCCAATTTGGAACCAAGACCAATTAATTATATTATGAGCCCATTAGCTCAGTTAAGTCTGAATTGAGGACTTATGGCCAACTTGGGCTAAGTCCAACTAAGTTTGACCCTTCATTGAACTATCTGACATTTGTCTGGTTTTAGTCCACATTGTTTTCATCTTTGAATTCCCCAATTTTGAGATTCAATTGAAGGAGAGGCTTTGCCTCTAGAAAAATTAGCCAATTGGGCTAAAGTTAGTGTTAAATACTAAAGACCAACAGTGTTGAACACTGGAGATAAGATTATCAGATTAGTGTTAAACACTAGAAATTGTGATTATCAAATTAGTGTTAAACACTAATAAATAACAGTGTTAAACTCTGGCAACCAAATTATTAGTTTGGTGTTAAACATTAACATAGAGGAGATCACGTGGGAGCACGTGATGGCATCCAAAAGGTGGGCCAGATCCCCTTCATTTTGTTCTACAGATAAGTGTTTAACACTTTTTATTCTGACAGCCATCACGTGTGGGCACGTGATGAGGGCTCATGCTCTGGTCTATTAGAATGCTCATTAGGGGTCACGTGGTGACACGTGAGGTCGCCCAAGAGCTTCTTTTCTTTTCTTTTTTCTTTGTGTGCTTCAGGGGTCACGTGGGGTACGTGAGGCGTTGCCTCAAAGTTCTTCTCTGTGGATATTTGCAGGGGTCACGTGGTAGCACATGACTCTGGTTCTTTGCTTTTTTAAAGATCTGTTCATCTTTTAAGAATTAAATTCTTCATAGGGTTAAACCCTAGCAATAACTTTAAAGGAATTAAATTCCTACTTTCTTTTGAAGAATTATATTCTTAAATAGGGTTAAACCCTAATTTCTTTTCTGAAGAATTATATTCTTAGATAGGGTTAAACGCTAATTTCTTTTCTGTAGGAATTAAATTCCCCTTATATGTAAAGAATTAAGTTCTGGCATAGGGTGAAACCCCAATTTCTCTTTTTTAAGGGAATTAAATTCCTGTGAGGTTGAGAGAATTAAGTTCTCAATTAGGGTTAAACCCTAGTTCTGTCCATTTTGAAGGAATTAAATTCCTAATTTTAGAGAGTTGAATTCTCATATAGGGTTAAACCCTAATTTTATCTTGGAGGAATTAAATTTCTATAATTTTGTGAGAATTAAATTCTCAAAACTCAATTCCTCCTCTATGTTTTAGATCTGCATGGCAGAATCTCAACCCAATGAGAATTAAATTCTCAATTTATGGGGAGATGTGCACTTTGCAGATCTTCAACCAGAGAAAGAACTAAATTTTTTTCTTTATAGAAGAGTTAAACTCTTTTGAGAATTAAATTCTCTTTTTGAAGCCTCTCTTTTCTTGCCTAGGATTTTTCTTTGCAGAGAATCAAATTCTTCCTTCTGAATTTTAAAGAATCCAAGGCTCTATATCTCTCTCTGTCTGTTTCTCTCTTCTTTTTTTTAACTCTCTCCCTTGGCAACTATTTATAGGAGAAGGAACAGAATCAATCTGTTTAGTAAATCTTTCATTGAAAGATTTGATTTGTTTATTGAGAGATTTGATTTATCTTCATCATTGATCTGGGCCTTTAGATTATTAGGTGAATTTTATTCACCGTCGGATTTTAAATCCAAAGATATTTCTTTGTTATTTCGGTGAGATTTGGGGGAAATCTTTCCATGTCCAAGATTTTTCCATAAATTGGTGATATTTAATCACCCTCGGATTCTTAATCCAACGATTTTATATAATTCTTCTCTATTTTAGAAAGATTTAAATGATCTTATTCAGAATTTAATTCTGTTGAACAACAGGACTTTTAAAGCCAGTCACGTGCGGCCACGTGACCTTTGGTCACGTGTGAGCATGTGACCCTCGGTCACGTGTAGGCATGTGACCCTCGGTCACGTGTAGGCATGTGACCTTCGGTCACGTGTAGGCATGTGACCTTCGGTCACGTGTAAGCACGTGACCCCTTGAATGGGCTTCTCTTCTGTGCTTGCTCTGTGCTGCTGCTTTAAACGTCACGTGCCAACACGTGACCGCTGGTCACGTGCTAGCACGTTATGCTTCCTCTGATGCTTTTTCCTGATTTTTAATCAGGGAACAAATGCCTATAAATAGGACTTTTGGTCCATGATTCTGTTCATCTTCTTATTTGATTTTCTGAGAATTTTATTCTCTCACAGAGCATAGCTCTCCATCTTAAGAATTTTAAGAACCGAAATTCTGCCAAAATTTTAAGTAAAAACTTTTTAGATAATCTAGGGTTTTACCCTTTTAACAGAGCCTTGCTCTTTATTAATCCTTGATCTAAAGAAAACCTATTTAGGGTTTCATTAGCAGAACTTTGCTCTCATGAACCCATAGATCTAAAGAGATCTTTTCTTGGGGTTTCTTAACCCATGAATTAGAGCTTTGCTCTTTAGATTTCTTAATCTTCGATGAAGAACTCTTAAGAGTTTTTCATGGATCTTGAAGATCCCAGAATTTTTGATTCATAATAATTAACTGATTTTAATTTTCTTGATGGATTTTTCCATCATCTTTACAGAGCCAGACTCTTAGCATTCTCGGGGAATCTCTTTAAATTCCTTTCATAATTGACTTTGACAGGTGTCATTCCTGTCTGCAGAGCATTGCTCTCGAGGAGTTTAACTCCTAGACCCGAAGGGTCGCTTATTAAATGAGATTCCTTTTTTAGAATTTTTCACAAACTCGAATTTATTAGGTGTCATAATTAGAATTTGTTTTCCCCATAGGGATATTAAGAGTCCTTTAAATTCCATATCTGTTTTAATAAGCTTTTCTAATCAGTCTGTCTACTAACTCTCACTGATTCTCTTTTTCAGATGTTATGGCTGCTTATTTGTATGATCTTGATGAGATTATCTCTTATGGAGACATCCGCTCACTCGGCCGTTCTCAAAACCGGGAGTTCACAAACGCCCAATGTGCCGAAATTATAGGTCGCTCTGGTGCATACAATGGTCGACTGCTTTCTCGACGTTCCTCTCTCTTGAAGCTTTTTGTGGGAGTGATCTGGGGAGCGCTTCCTCTATTCTGTGCCGGCATGCCGCTTAAGGCATTGGATAATGCCGATGACAAAGTGCACTCTGTGTATTTGATAGGCCTAATCTCAAAGAGAAGGCGAGACAATCTTGTCGATATTTTGCATCAGGCTTTTCAACAGCGACAATACTTGCTGCCTATCGGAGGGTGGAGGACATCCGTGAGGATCCCGACGCTTTTGATCGCGAAAGAAAGCATACTAGGATGGTTCGAAAGGCCTGGAACATTTTAGATGGCCTTACTTTTGAGTTTCTCAATCCATGCCCTGGATTTGATGTCGTGCCTTTGTAAACATTTCAGTTATGTTTTTATTTGCTGTTTCCCTCAATGTAGGCATTTTCCGAAGTATGAATAGTAAGCCATTTCGTTCCTATGTGTTTATTTTATGCATCAAACTTCTTTTGCACATGCATGAATGGATATGTCTTGAACGTTCGACTGAATGTGAATAAAATGTTCTCCTCATTGTCGCTTTCTTCTCCTTGCTGTGTTGTTGCATGTGATTTTAGCAAGTGTGGCCTGTAGATAGTATATAGCTGTCCATCTTGGACTCTTTGTAGGGTGGTGATGGCTTAGGAAACAGGGTTAGGATCTGTCACCTAAGACTTTTCAATTTTATGAGCCGTGAGGGTCTCATAAAGATTTTTCTCCCTACGAGTCGTGAGGATCTCGTAGGTGTATTTTCTCCTTAGGAATCGTGAGGATTCTTAAGTGCGTTTTCCCTTATAAGTCGTAAAGATCTTATAAGAGAGTTTTCTTCTCTACGAATCGAGAGGACCCGTAAGTGTTTAGTGGGATTGAAATGTAGATGACGTATTTCCGAAACGGGGTCATGTGGATGACGTATTTCCGAAACGGGGCCATGTTGATGACGTATTTCCTAGACGGGGTCATATGGATGACGTATTTCCGAACGGGGTCATATGGATGACGTATTTCCGAGCGAGGTCATGTGGATGACGTATTTTCGAATGGGGTCATGTGGATGACGTATTTCCGAACGGGGTCATGTGGATGACGTATTTCCGAGACGGGGTCATATGGATGACGTATTTCCGAGACGGGGTCATGTTGATGACGTGTTTCTGAACGGGGTCATGCGGATGACGTATTTCCGAACGGGGTCATGTGGATGACGTATTTTTGAACGGGGTCATGTGGATGACGTATTTCCGAGACGGGGTCATATGGATGGCGTATTTCCGAGACGGGGTCATGTTGATGACGTATTTCCGAGACGGGGTCATGTTGATGATGTATTTCCGAACGGGGTCATGTTGATGACGTATTTCCGAACGGGGTCATGTGGATGACGTATTTCCGAGACGGGGTCATATGGATGACGTATTTCCGAGACGGGGTCATGTTGATGACGTATTTCCGAACGGGGTCATGTGGATGACTTATTTCCGAACGGGGTCATGTTGATGACGTATTTCCGAACGGGGTCATGTTGATGACGTATTTCCAAACGGGGTCATGTTGATGACGTATTTCCGAGACGGGGTCATATGGATGACGTTGCGTCTGTTGTAATGGGACGAATATTGAAGTGATCTCCAGGTTGTCTGGGAACCACTGAGATTTGGAGTAGGGGCTTTGCCGTAGCTCCAGGATTGATTGCAGCGTCTGAATCCTGCTGGAATGGGGCCTGGGGAGAGATGGTGTGATTCCTTCTTTGTTTGTGCCCCTGGACCGTCGAGATTTGGCTTCGTTTACTGATGGAGCCTAGGGAGAGAAGGTGTGATTCCTTCTTTGTTTGTGCCCCTGGATTGTATACAGGGATTGATGTGATATCACCTGTAGGGCATAAATTTCATTTTATTTTATTTCTTTCCGCGATGCTCTATCATTTCAGTTTTTATATCGCGAAGGTCGTGATTGCCCAATCATTTCGGTTATTTTTCGCGGTGCCCAATCATTTCGTCTATTTATTTTATTTTTACTCGCTGCTTTTTATTGTGAGTTGCCCAATCATTTCGGCTATTTTGCATGCATATATTTTTTACTTGCTGATTTTGTTGCAAGTTGCCCCATCATTTCGGTTGTTTCGTATGCATGTGTGGCTTGCTAGCTTCTTTGCTGCAAACTTGGAATTAGACACCGATTTCGGCATCAGCACCGCTACAACTGGGATATTGCCAGGAGCGAATCATCATTTGCCTCTGTCAATGTCGAACAAAGGTGGCTTAGTAGACAGGGTTAGGATTCTGTCGACTAAGGCTTTTGACTTCATGAGCCGTAAGGGTCTCATAAAGTTTTTTTTCTCCCTACGAGTCGTGAGGATCTCGTAGGTGCGTTTTCTCCTTAGGAATCATGAGGACTCCTAAGTGTATGGCTTCTCGTAAGTAGTAAGGATCTTACAAGAGTATTTTCTCCTCATAAGTCGAGAGGGCTTACAAGGGGGTTCACCGTGCAAACATATCCCTAGTCACGGATGGGACTTCGTTAGGGGAAATGTTTATTCGCGCCCGTGGATTGTATACAAGGGTCAGTATTGAGCCGCTTGTAGGGCAGTGTTGGAGGTTGTGGTGGCTGCTTAAGAACAACTTCAGATCCCTGTAGCTTAAGACTTTTGAATCTTATGAGCCGTGAGGGTCTCATAAGAGGGTTCTCTTATGAGTCGTGAAGATCTCGTAAGTGTATTTTGTCCTTAGGGATCGTAAGGATTCCTAAGTGTGTTGCTCCCTTGTGAGTCGTAAGGATCTCACGCAGGTGGTTTCTCTTCACAATGTCGAAAGGACCTTGCAAGTGTCTTTTAACGAGATTGCGCCCTTTCGGGTTTTCACAATACTCGCCGGTAGCCCTACTGTTTTTACTCACGGAGCCCTTTCGGGTTTTCATCCATGCCCTTTTTGCTTATGGACATACCGTTTTTCTTTTTTTTTTTATTCCTTTTTTTTATTCTTTTCTCTTTTTTTTGTGTCAGCCTTGGGATGCTGCAGTCTACAGTAGTTTATCGACGTCTCGGTCAATAGCTAGTTTTAGGACATAATGGTCCATTGTTAGTTTAAGGACATTTCGGTCCGTTGTTAGTTTTAGGACGTTTCGGTCCGTTGTTCGGCTACTACTTATAGTGTTTGGGCTTAGGAAGATAGCGAGCGGACATAGTCGTCGTCATCTATCATTGACCTAGGCCGTGACTCGTCAGGCATAGTATTTCTTTAGGAAGTGATTATTTATTGGCCTGAAGGGACTTTCGCCATGCATGTCCATGAGTAGATAGGCCCCACCCTGGTAGACCTTGTCGATGATATACGGGCCTTCATAGTTTGGCTCGAATTTCCCCCGCTTGGTGCGATTAGGGATCATAGGTCTTTTGACCACTAGCACGAGTTCGCCTTGGTGGAATGTTCTTGGCCTAGTCAATATTTCGTATGAGCGCGTCATCTTTGCTTTATAAGCCTCCAGATTTTGTTGTGCTATGAGCCGAGTTTCATCAAGGGCCTCGAGCTCCTCAAGCCAAAGGTGAGCATTCTCTTCATCCGTTAGCTCGTAATGAACTGCCACTCGTAGAGAGGGTAACTCTATCTTGAGGGGGAGTACCGCTTCTGTACCGAATACCAATGCGTACGGCGTTGTGTTCGTGGCCGTTTTGAACGTAGTTCGATACGCCCAGAGAGCTTCATGCAGTCTTTCATGCCAGTCCTTATTTCGAGACACCGTCTTTTTTACAATCTTCGTCAAGGTCTTGTTAAAAGCCCAAGCTAGACCGTTAGCTTGGGGATTATAGACTGAAGAGTATCTCCAGTCTATGTTATGCTGTTGTGCGAAGCGGCTGATCTTGTGGCTTCTGTAGGCTGGCCCGTTATCGGAAATGATCCGTCTTGGAGTTCCAAACCGATAAATGACGCGCGTCTTGAAGAAATGGAGGATATTCTCCGTCTTCAATTCCCTCAGCGGTACTGCTTCTGCCCATTTGGAGAAGTAATCAGTTGTCGCCAAAATGAACCGATGTCCTCTGGACGATGCTGGTTCGATGGGGCCGATTATGTCAGCCCCCACATTTCGAACGGCCAGCTAGCCACCGTTGGATGTAGTGGATTTGGATGCTGGTGAATAAAGTCTCCGTGAATTTGGCACAAGTGGCACTGCTTCACATATTCGAGGCAGTCTTGGATCATCGTGGGCCAATAATAACCCATCCGTTTGATCTTCAGCTTCATCTTCGGCCCGGCTTGGTGAGAACCGCAGAGTCCGTCGTGGGTTTCTTGAACGAATCTCTTCGCCTCTTCAGGTCCCAGGCATCTTAGCCACAGAGAGTCAAATGACCTTTTATACAGAGTATCATTGACGAAAGCGAAAGACAGAGCTCGTTTCATAAGCTGATGTCTTGAGGATGCATCTTCAGGTGTTCGACGGGATTTGAAGTAGTCTATAAAGACATCTCTCCAATCCATAGCCTTTCCTGGTTTTTTATTTGCAAAATCATTTGCTTGGTCGCTTCCTTTTCTTTGGACGACTCCGGGGATATTTCTGCCGGTGAGAGAACCCGACGGCTTTGCACAACGATCCTCACGTCATCGAGGTTTTCGTTAGCCAGTTCTTTAATGAGCTTGGCTAGTGCATCCGCCTTGCTATTTTCCGCACGTGGTATGCTTTCCAAGGTGTAGGAAGGAATTTGAACCAGCAACTGTTGTACTCTCTCACCGTACTTTACCAGCTCTGGTTTGCACGTTTGATAGCGTCGTTTACTTGACTAACGACCAGTTGGGAGTCTCCGTATATGAGGAGGTTTTCAATTCCCATGTCGATAGCGATCTCGAGACCTGCTATCAAAGCTTCATACTCGGCTTCGTTGTTCATCTTCGGCTCTGTTAAGGAGAAAGCGAAGCGCATTATCCCTCCTTATGGAGTTACGAAGATGAGGCTACCCCCGGATTTGATTATAGGGGTGCTTTGTTTACGCTTCTTCATGGAAGACGCCCTATCAAAGTAAAGTTCCCACTGGGTATCACTCTCTCTTCTCTTCCTGTCGATCGTGTCAAACGAATGTTCGTCTGGCAGCTCGCAGTTCAAAGGAGAATCGGCAGGTATCGGATGCTCAGCGAGGAAGTCGGCGATGGCCTGGACTTTTACTGCCTTAAGAGGCCGATAAGTTATCGAAAACTCCATCAAGTGCAGGGCCCATTTAGCGAGTCGTCCTGTTAATATGGCCTTCGACATCAAATATTTGAGAGGATCCACTTTTGATATGAGATGGACCTCATGTGCCAACGCGTAATGTCTGAGTTTCGTTACCGCGAAGATCAACGCCAGGCAGTGTTTTTCAATGGGAGAGTAATTACTTTCTGCCCCCAGTAGAACTCGACTCAAATAGTAGAGGGCTCTCTCCTTCCCTTGGTTGTTCTCTTGTGCCCACAACTCGCCTAAAGAACATTCGAGGGCTATTGTATACAGAATGAGAGGCTTTCCCTTGACCGGAGCGGTCAGCACCGGCGGATTCTGCAGGTATCGCTTAATTTCGTCTAGTGCGCCTTGGCATTTGCGATCCCAGACTAACGGGGTTCCCTTTTTCATCAAGTGACTGTAGGGACGGCATTTGCCGGAGAGATTGGCTATAAATCGCCGGATATATGCGAGCTTTCCTATGAGAGACCGTAGCTGTTTGAGAGTTCTTGGCGGGGGCATTTCCATGATCGCCTTGATCTTTGACGGATCTATCTCGATGCCTCGTTGTCGGACGATGAATCCTAGGAATTTGCCCAAGGAGACTCCGAACGTGTATTTGAGAGGATTCATCTTCAAGTTGTATTGTCGAAGGCGTTGAAATACAGTTTTCAGATGCTCTAAATGTTTCTCGTATGATTTGGTCTTTACTACAAGGTCGTCGATATAACATTCGACGATTTCATGTATGAGGTCATCGAAGATCTTCGTCATGGCCCTCTGATAGGTGGCACCAGCGTTCTTTAGACTGAAGGGCATCACCTTGTAGCAGAATATGCCCAAAGGGGTCCGGAAAGCGGTGTGCTTCTGGTCCCCGGGATGCATTTTTATCTGATTGTATCCTGATGAGCCGTCCATGAAGGAGAAAACTTCGTGAGTGGATGTGTTATCTATCATCAGCTCAGTGATTGGTACGGGGAAGTCATCTTTCGGGCAGGCTTTATTGAGATCCCGAAAGTCCACACATATACGCACCGTCCTATTCTTCTTCATCACCGGGATGATGTTGGCCATCCAATCAGGATATTGAACCTCTTGGATAAAACCAGAGTCGATTAGTTTCTTGACTTCGGCATTGATGCTCATCTCAAGCTCGAGCCGCATTCTTCTCAGTGCTTGTTTGATCGGCTTGACGTCCGGAGATATCGCCAATTTGTGCACAGTAATCTCTGGATCTAATCCTGGCATTTCAGAATAGTTCCATGCGAAGCAATCTTTATGCTGCATGAGCATGTCCTTTAGCGTAGCCACCCTTTCTTCAGACAACAGCTCACTGACGAACGTTGGCCATGGGTCACTTGCCGTCCCCAAATCAATTTTCTTGAGGTTATCTGCAGTAGTATGTATTCCATCTTCCAGCTTTTTTGGTGCCGGTGGAAATTCTGAGATTACCTCGTCATCATCGTTGTCGAAGCACCGGGGGAGGTCACCCATATTCTCGGGTTCTTCTTCTAACAACATTATCATATGACAGGTACGAGCTCGCTTCCAAGACTGATGTTGATCCGGGTCTACTCTCGCGGCTTTGGGTTCATGCTTCTGCGGCGGGGTTACCCTCCAGCTGTTGGATAAAGCGAACCTGCCTTGCTGATACTGGTCTTCGACCCAGTCTTTAAATGTGAAGCAGTCTTCGAGAGGATGTCCTATTGCCCTGTGATAGGAGCAATAGTCCGGGTGAGAGACTTCTCCTGCTTGCTCGGGGTGCTTGGACTCCGAGAGTGTCATCATCTGATATTTTATGACAAGATCGAATATCTTCCTTGTCTTGTCTTGGGGAAAGGAATATGCTCGACCCATCTTTTCATAAGAGACGAATCTGGAGTGCTCAGTTCCTGATCTCGTGGCTTCTTGGACCCACTTTGTCGCTGTCGAATGCCTTTCCCGTTCTTTGGTTTGTTTCTGCCTCTGCGTCGGGCCTTTTGTACAACGGGTTGACAAGGAGGAGCATTGTCATTCTCCGCGGCCTGTTGAAGGAGGCGCTGCGTCTTGGCTTTCTCGTAGATGGCCATTTCACGATTGTGATCGTCTCGAACCTTTTGACCTGCTTCCTTTATAAGCTTGTCCATTTGTTCTTCGAACGACGGACTGAGCATTTTCACGGCGGGAGCTCTTTCTGGTTCAGAGTTAGCATCTTCCCACAGAGCATCACCTTCTTCATCAAAATCATGTATGACGTAGCAGTCGCGGAGTAGCTCCCGTTTCTTGGATTGAGCATACCCAAGCCTTGTCGTTTCCATTCTCCCGTTGGGCAACTTTCGTTGAGTTCCGGGAACGTTCCAGATCCTGTTATAGAACCATGCTTGTCGCGCAGTTTGCTTAAGAGGTACACCTTTGTTGGAGATAGTGCCCTCAGAGTCAATTATTAGGTCACAGGTACGTGATTGTAATGATTGAGGGAGGACCTATCCCGGTAGGACAGTCTTACTCGAAATGATAGTATGCTATCTGGTTTACCTTTATCATCGTGTACTGCTTTAGGTGACATGACACGTCGCTATTACACGTTGATAGAGCCCCTAGGATTCTTGCTTGACCACCAGCAGTATGAGGGCGATCATATAAGTGGGAGCTGGGGGTCTATAAGCTTATCCTTAAAAGGTCCCTAGTCGTGGGAGTTTCGAGACTGGGCATCGATACTCCATTAGTAGACTAGTGTATACAGTCGAGACCCCGACGAGGGGCGGTGGCCGGTCTCACAAGCCACTGGTGTCAGTTGGATCACCTAAGATGTATACAGGTGCTCATTGGGTTATGAGTACACCGGACAGGACTCGCCGGGAACATGCTAGTTGGTCATATACCAGACGTCAGATGGCAGTTCCCTGGTGACATGTGTGCAGGTTAGTTCATCGACCTGGGGATCGTCATTTGTCTCGTGTGAGTTCCCACTGTACTTTGATTACTACCCTACCACGGCTCAAAGGAGTCGTGCAAACAGGTTTTAGTTGGGTACAGTCCCGAGCCACATGGAGGCAGTGAGCGTATCTTCAGGGGTTCGTCTCTCCCGGTATTGGGGGTGAGGTCGTGCTGTGTCTAGGAGAGCCATTACACAAAGTCCTTGGCCAAGGCAAGGAGATTTACTGGTAGGTATTCCAGTAGTATCTCAGGGTGTTCTGGGCTACACTCCGACACGACTTGTACCGCTTTTGGGGGTCTGACTTTTACCAACCCCCTAGGCCCGCCATGCGATGCTCATAGACGAACGGACCGGACTGCACGGATATTGTCACTGACAGGCTCAGTTGGGTGTCGGGGTGAGCTTCCTCATCGACGTCCCTTTTGGTCAATAGCTGGTGGCCCGTCACGTATTGGCTTATACCTCTGACGTGCTAGTGGTTAAATCCACAGCCATAGTATTGACGAGTCTTTAGAGTCCACCACATTTTCAGTTACTCAAGCTTTCGGGCGAAAGGTTGTAGAGGCCGTATGGAGATATGGCAAGGTCCGATCAGATACGTGCGGTATTGCACGGATCAGGATCGGACAGTTTGTACTATAGGCCGTATGGTTATATGGCAGGGTTCGATCAGATACGTGCGGTATTGCACGGATCAGGATCGAACAGATATTACTAGCCGGCTTTGGTTTAAGCCGGATCCTAGTATAGTACAGTGTAGACTTTGTCTCATTGCATCTGTATTTCGGTCGAAATACAGATGCGGGTGTGTATGCACAGTATCGGGGTTTTCCTGTAATTTATTACGGGACCAGTTTTATGGAGTTGCCAGTTTGCTTTCCGTTTCGGCCAATTTCCATTGTTCCGTTCATTGGCCGAAGATTGGTGGAGGAGGGCTTATTTGCATTGTTGTAAATAGGCAATTGTGGAAGGGGGTCTTTGCATATAGTTGTATCATGACATCTTTTCATTGACCTTGACTTCTTCTTGTCATGATGGCATGACTTTTGGCTCATCATGGTTGTTGATGATGAGGTTGGTGGTTGGTGGTGGAGTATGGGTTTTGTTTTGGTATCATTGTTTTTCATGATAACCATTCCTCTCTCTCTCTCTCTCTTGCATGATTCATATGGTTACCTCCCCCTTGACTTTTCCACTCTCTCCCTTTGCTACAAGGGGCCGGCCATTCTTGAGGATGGGGTTGATTGATTTTTGGTGTGGCATTTTTGGTTCTCTTCATTCTCCAAAAATCACACAAGAACCCTTTCCAAAAGTTCACTTCTTTTCCTCCACCAAATGGCATCTCCACTACCCCATAAGGAGACACAAGTTCTACTACATATTCTACAACGAATCTTGGGCACGTTGACTAGCCAGCATCGTGCCCGAGTTGCCTCGGCATTGAGGTGGGAGCCCGTATACATAGTAGGCGATGTGGTGCACTTCCGGCGACGAGGAGGAGACGGACGGAGATCCCGCGAGGAGATCGGAGTGGAGATGAAGACCGGAGGACTTGGATCGTCGGTATATCTCTAACCCATCTTGTTTAGTAGCTTAGACTAGTTAATGGTTCGATCCGGGTGTTTAGTGCGCGGTGGTGCCGGTTTGCTAAGTCCGCAAAATTTTAGTTTACCACCGCTTCCGCTTTCGGCCGTCGGATTGACGGCCGGGGCGCCGCCGTGCACTTACAGTGGTATCAGAGCCTCGCCATTAACTTAGTCTAACTTTGTGTAATGTGTTTGCATTTCCGATCGATCAAAAAGTTCCAAAACTGCATTTTAGTTCGCATCAGTTTCTGTTGAAAATTTTTGGTCTCGAAAAATTTTTCAGGTTATAAAATATTGATGTACTGGAAACTCTAAGAGTTCTGTAAAAATTTGACGAAGTAACTCCACAGTTGGAGCGCGGAACCGCCGCGAAAACCCCATTTGTGCGGCCCTTCCGCCGCGCACTATTCACATCACTTCACCATTTTTTTACAGAGGCCTTCTGGGCTTAAAATATGGGCTTTGGAATATTAAAGTTGGGCCAATTGTTTCTGTGAGTGCTACAGTTTTCTTTGGGGCCCACTTGTTAATTGTTTGATCAATCGGAAATATTTTAAACACATTTTTCACAGTATTTACATTATATCTGCGACCGTGAATGTCACTCGATCGGTAAATCCGGTCTAACTGCTATAGCTCGGTTAGACGGATTTGCGAACGTGACTTTCACGTTGATGTTCTATGTATTTGCTGTGATGTTGCGGATCGGTCGTGGGGATAGCCTGGATGCAATGCTAGTACTGTTTTGTTGTATTATGTACATTTGTTATTGCGGGGCGAGCGTCCGACATGTGGACTGCCGTCACTGCCCGTTTGTATTATTATTTTGGGGCACGACCTGGTTGCGGTCGATGTACCCGGTGTATGTATATTTTACTTTCTGTACTAGGGTTACCCCGCGGAGGGGTGCACGGATAGCCGGGTTCTGGAGGGCAACAAGCCCGCATCTCATGGCATTGGGACGGAGGGGGCTTCACTCTAGGATTGGCGGGCTATTCGCCGCACTCGTAGGGGGTACAGGTTGACCCAGGAGGGGTGCCCAAGTTACCGGATTCCGTGAAGTGCTGGGTGGTCCATTCACGGCGCTGAAGGGGGCTGCCTCGCTTCAGGTTTTGGCGGGTAACTTGCCGCGCCCGTAGGGGTCTAGGATTTCATTGCACAGGCTATCCACACGACCAGGGGAACGTCGGGTTTCAGCAGTGGCTCTGTGAAACCCGGGGATCCCAGATATCTGTATTGTTTCTGTGATGCTGTTCATTCTCTGTGATGTTGCATTTTCATTCACGCCTTGAGCGAAATATAATATATTGGTATATATATTAGTAGATGTTGTATATGTTTTACATCCGCGCTAGTCCAGTCCCCGCTCTGTCGTTAGTTAGCTAACCTAACGGGTAATGACGGGACCCAGTGGCGAATGCGGATGGCATATACGTACATCAGTATATTTTCGTTCTTTTTGGTGTGATCAATTGATGGGACTGCATTGATTCGGATCAATGCAAAGTTAAAAACAAACCTAATCTGATGTTGTTGGAACACTTTTTCAAAAAGCTGTTATTGCAAGGACGTTTACTTTTGTTTTGCATCGTGGTATTCATTAGAATATCCTGCTCCTCAGTCGACGAGGCAAGGGCCGAGATCCCTTCACCGGGAGTGACCCCTTGGACAATAAGTTTGCGTCAGGGCATTAACTTCACTATAGCCGATTACTTTTGCTTTGCACCGTGGTATTCATTTGGAATATCCTGCACCCCATTCTACGGGGAAAGAGCCGAGATCCCTTCACCGGGAGTGACCTCTTTAGCAACGGTTTTCGTCACTATATTTTCAAAAAGCTATCCGTTCCTTCAACGATATCAAGTTCACTACGTTAAAGGTTTTCGCCAGAAACCATTCGTAGCCCTCCGTCGTTTCATATGGGTAGTCAATAGTATTCAAGCTGTGTTTGTTGGCCTTAGTCAAGGCACAGTGTTTGGTAGCTATTGGGTATTCATATGCTGCATAGATAGATGCGTTGGTTTGGGACAGTCGTATAGCCTTGTTGGCCCTAGTCAAGGGCTTGTACGGGTGGATTCAAATTAACCTGGATAATGACGGGTAGAACTTGACATGTGACTTATGATTTGTTGGCCTTAGTCAAGGTCATAAGAGCATGGGGTAAAAATCACATCGGGAGTTTCAAAAGAACTGAAACTTGCCAGATATGCGCTTACCTTCTGGAGTGTGATACCGTGAGCGGATTCCGTCACGTTGTCATGCGATGAGAGTTGGATCCCGATTCCCACTGATGAGTTAGTTTACTCCTCGGGTGACCCCGACTAATTCTTCTTTCAGGTTTGGAGGAGAATTTGAGGTACAGTGGGAGGTTTCCAGATTAGATAAATAGGTGACCATTCTGATCTAGGTTAGAGTGCACGCTGAGTGTTTCTTTTCTCTCTCTCTTTGGCAGCGACCATTGACCCGACCCTAAGACTTTGACTCAGTGACCAAGTTGACCGAACCTTCTTAAACACTGGCTTTTGGATTGTCAGAGTTGCAGACCTCATTGCCACTCCTACTTTTACCCTTTTCTCCAGGACACCCCGTATTATTACGAACGTCCACTTCCATTGGACAAAACCATCGTATGGTTAGATACGAACTCGAAAGAATTATTCGAGGATGGTTTCCGGTTCTGGAGAAAACGGATAGGATTATTCAGTTGTCTTTTCCTTTTACCCTCTCTCAGGTTACGAGTACTCCTTGGTTTAGGGGTAGTACACCTATTACGCAAATTGGATTGTCTTCTTCCAAACCTTAGGCTGGTGTCGACCGGTAGGGAATGAAGAAAACCAATTAGCATAACGATGGTGTGCAGAAGGTATTAAGTTCAGACAAAGCAAGGGATTAGTAGGAGGGCAAAGTAAATTGCAACAGATATTCACGACCAAACCAAATATTTCGTTACCACTCCCACATCACCTTTGTATTTCTCCAGGACACTCCGTATCACTACGAAGATCCACAGTTTATTTGGATATTCCATCGTATGGTTATATACGAACTCGAAAGGAACTTGTTCCAGTTCGGGGATGGATCCTGGTTCAGGAGAAATAGGAATAAAGTACATTCAGGTGTCTTTTATCTTCACCTTCTCTCGTGTTGCGAGTGTTCCTTGGATTGGGACAGTACACCCAATATGCTTATTGGATAGTCTTCTTCCAAACCATAGGCTGGTGCCGAACGGTAGGGAAGGAAGAAAACCATTTGGCCTAAAGGGGTGTGCAGAAGGTAAAGACTAAAGACATATGAAGGGATTTGGAGAGGTGGCAAAGAACTATACGGTTACAGTCGTGAATCTGGAAGAGGCATTACTAAGAATACCAGGATACCCCATCGAAACATTTCAATGTTTCAGTCTCACTATGTACTGTTAAAGGAAACTGATTTCCCGATTAGACACTTGCTCCAGGGTATGTATTTACCAGGTTTGATTCTCATATCTGTATGGTTTTACAGATGATGAGTGGGAGTAAGTTATTGGGAATTGGGTGATCATCCTCATTATATCGGGATTCGTTGTAATCGGTGATATTTGAGGAGATCACCTGGGTTGTTTGCCGGTCGGCAAATATATGGTTTTGAATATCCGCTGTTGTGCACCAATTTCAAATTGATATATCTGTACGTCTATTTTCATAGAGTGAGATATACCTTTTGATATTATGTCGATGACATTTACCTATATCAGTGGATGGTTAGGTAAGGAGCATCAAACAGCGGTGTAATTCTTCTTAACCATAAGTACAGTTTTCAACCTACGACACACAGTGAAAGAGTTATCAGACTCAAGGGACTTGTACAGAGTATTGTATGATGTCCAGGGTCCATCAGGACAGAGGGGTTGGTCCTCGTACTATATTCGGTTTACTTATGACTTCTCTAGTTTTTAGACAAGTGTTTCGTGGAAACACAGGGTCCGAATTTGGAGAAGTTATAGGTATTTGAATAGAGTAGAGAACCAGGTATAGCAAGTATCGGGATTCTTCAAAGAGATCGAAGATGTAGATACTTGTGTATGGTATTCAGTTGATAGTAATGATAAAGAGATCTTGCTTCTCTTTCAGGTTACTCATAATTGGAAGTATTCCTAAGTTGAGTAACGCTGATCGGCCTCCTTCCATTTAGTTGACATGCGCTGGGAACAGCTGCATGATTTGAATCTGGTTCAATTAAATCAGTGCCTCTGTTTCTATATTGGATATAGAACAGTTCATATCTTAACGATGTTAAGGTACGGGGAGTTGTCCGGATTATGCTTAAAACCAGACTCCGGATAACTCAAGGCACGTTTCTGTATTGGCTGTTTGTGGGTTGACCCAGGCTATGACGCGGGTTGATTTTCTACCATCTGGATGAACAATAGCGATATTGTTCTAGACTCGCCACAGTTTTATTAAAAATGGATTTTTCAGAAAACAGTAGTGGGAGTATGGTAGAACTGGAAGTGATTCCAGAACCACAAACGATTACTGAAGATTTGATAAGGAACCTAAAGATTCAATCTGAATTGACATTCCATTGGCCACTCCGCAGATAAGGTGGGTAACTTCAGGCACCCGAGAGGCACTACGGTAGCCTCAAGGACGGTGACAGGGAAGTTCTAGTTTACCCACAATTGCCATTGCTGTTGTTCCAGGTTACGAGACCCGGCGGGAGGATGAGTATAGCGTCGTTCTAAACCAGTTTTAGAAGTGTACGTCTATATGACTCTGCCAGAGGGTTGTCGTAGTCAGTGGGAGCAGCGGAAGCATTGGTGGACAGGTAGCTTATGTCTATTTACAGACTGAAGCACCAGTAGCGGAGATAGATCATCTATTTCTGACGTGACAGTCATGGGTTTGACTTCATCAGAATAGGGGATGGATCTGTTGAGAAGGTAGTAGGGTGTGATATCCTGGTATTTGGATGACATACACAAAGTAGGAAAGGAAACTCCTATACTACGATCGGTTATACTTTGGTCGTCACACAGTTGTTTCTCCACAAAGGAAATGGATTTTATATAAGACATACTGGTTACTAGATCTATGGTTTTAGATCTAGATTTGGGTGGTTTCCCAATCAGGGTACTTGACAGCGTTCTAAGAGTATTTAGGATGGACGACTCCTGGCACGGTAGTGTACCTGCAGGTAATGGAGTCACCCTCTCCAAAGGTGTCTTACAGACTAAAGGGGAGAGGGACGGGCATGATTGGCAGATCACTTGCTCAGGCAATTGAGTCAATCGTGAGATGTCAAGTACCACACCAGATGTTGTTCTTGCACTAGATGCAATAACTTGACATTAATCCAATCCTGGAGAAACAGTCGGAAGCAGTTTTAGAACATAAGTGGATGTTCTAGGGAGATGATAACGACAGCCTCATTCAGGAGACAGTTATCATTCCAGGCTTCCAAGGTGACATGGACGACAAGAAGGTTGTCAGAGTTATAGTTTTTCCTTCTGATGAGGGGCAGTATTTTGGACAGGTGGTCCAAGGCAATACTGAGGGAAGCATGGCGCGCAGGATACTGATTAAGTTCAGTTGACGATACGGTCTAAGAAGTTTGGATTTGGAGTTCATTTATGAGCTAGGTCCTATCAGACATCCAGACATATTCTGAGACTGGTATTACTCTTTTCGGGAGATGGGTTTCTCCGCGAACTTGAGATATAGAGAGATATAGAAAGAAACAACTAAGCGGATCCACTCACTGAGGCTATTCCTCGAACGCAATAGTTTCGCAAACGAGCTTTGTGAGACTGACTAGTAGAGGAGTTGGATGTTCGGTATCACACGGGCTGTGAGTATGCGACATCGCAATAATTAGCCTTGAGTGCAAGTGGGAGATTGTTGGAGATAGTGCCCTCAGAGTCAATTATTAGGTCACAGGTACGTGATTGTAATGATTGAGGGAGGACCTATCCCGGTAGGACAGTCTTACTCGAAATGATAGTATGCTATCTGGTTTACCTTTATCATCGTGTACTGCTTTAGGTGACATGACACGTCGCTATTACACGTTGATAGAGCCCCTAGGATTCTTGCTTGACCACCAGCAGTATGAGGGCGATCATATAAGTGGGAGCTGGGGGTCTATAAGCTTATCCTTAAAAGGTCCCTAGTCGTGGGAGTTTCGAGACTGGGCATCGATACTCCATTAGTAGACTAGTGTATACAGTCGAGACCCCGACGAGGGGCGGTGGCCGGTCTCACAAGCCACTGGTGTCAGTTGGATCACCTAAGATGTATACAGGTGCTCATTGGGTTATGAGTACACCGGACAGGACTCGCCGGGAACATGCTAGTTGGTCATATACCAGACGTCAGATGGCAGTTCCCTGGTGACATGTGTGCAGGTTAGTTCATCGACCTGGGGATCGTCATTTGTCTCGTGTGAGTTCCCACTGTACTTTGATTACTACCCTACCACGGCTCAAAGGAGTCGTGCAAACAGGTTTTAGTTGGGTACAGTCCCGAGCCACATGGAGGCAGTGAGCGTATCTTCAGGGGTTCGTCTCTCCCGGTATTGGGGGTGAGGTCGTGCTGTGTCTAGGAGAGCCATTACACAAAGTCCTTGGCCAAGGCAAGGAGATTTACTGGTAGGTATTCCAGTAGTATCTCAGGGTGTTCTGGGCTACACTCCGACACGACTTGTACCGCTTTTGGGGGTCTGACTTTTACCAACCCCCTAGGCCCGCCATGCGATGCTCATAGACGAACGGACCGGACTGCACGGATATTGTCACTGACAGGCTCAGTTGGGTGTCGGGGTGAGCTTCCTCAACGACGTCCCTTTTGGTCAATAGCTGGTGGCCCGTCACGTATTGGCTTATACCTCTGACGTGCTAGTGGTTAAATCCACAGCCATAGTATTGACGAGTCTTTAGAGTCCACCACATTTTCAGTTACTCAAGCTTTCGGGCGAAAGGTTGTAGAGGCCGTATGGAGATATGGCAAGGTCCGATCAGATACGTGCGGTATTGCACGGATCAGGATCGGACAGTTTGTACTATAGGCCGTATGGTTATATGGCAGGGTTCGATCAGATACGTGCGGTATTGCACGGATCAGGATCGAACAGATATTACTAGCCGGCTTTGGTTTAAGCCGGATCCTAGTATAGTACAGTGTAGACTTTGTCTCATTGCATCTGTATTTCGGTCGAAATACAGATGCGGGTGTGTATGCACAGTATCGGGGTTTTCCTGTAATTTATTACGGGACCAGTTTTATGGAGTTGCCAGTTTGCTTTCCGTTTCGGCCAATTTCCATTGTTCCGTTCATTGGCCGAAGATTGGTGGAGGAGGGCTTATTTGCATTGTTGTAAATAGGCAATTGTGGAAGGGGGTCTTTGCATATAGTTGTATCATGACATCTTTTCATTGACCTTGACTTCTTCTTGTCATGATGGCATGACTTTTGGCTCATCATGGTTGTTGATGATGAGGTTGGTGGTTGGTGGTGGAGTATGGGTTTTGTTTTGGTATCATTGTTTTTCATGATAACCATTCCTCTCTCTCTCTCTCTCTTGCATGATTCATATGGTTACCTCCCCCTTGACTTTTCCACTCTCTCCCTTTGCTACAAGGGGCCGGCCATTCTTGAGGATGGGGTTGATTGATTTTTGGTGTGGCATTTTTGGTTCTCTTCATTCTCCCAAAATCACACAAGAACCCTTTCCAAAAGTTCACTTCTTTTCCTCCACCAAATGGCATCTCCACTACCCCATAAGGAGACACAAGTTCTACTACATATTCTACAACGAATCTTGGGCACGTTGACTAGCCAGCATCGTGCCCGAGTTGCCTCGGCATTGAGGTGGGAGCCCGTATACATAGTAGGCGATGTGGTGCACTTCCGGCGACGAGGAGGAGACGGACGGAGATCCCGCGAGGAGATCGGAGTGGAGATGAAGACCGGAGGACTTGGATCGTCGGTATATCTCTAACCCATCTTGTTTAGTAGCTTAGACTAGTTAATGGTTCGATCCGGGTGTTTAGTGCGCGGTGGTGCCGGTTTGCTAAGTCCGCAAAATTTTAGTTTACCACCGCTTCCGCTTTCGGCCGTCGGATTGACGGCCGGGGCGCCGCCGTGCACTTACAACCTTGACGTCTCAAGAGTCTCTTTAGTCCGTTCGTGTAATATCTAGACAAACGGATGGGCTGGAGCCTGTCAAGTGTAGAATCCGTGCCATGCCAGATTTTTTTCTCCACTTTGGATTCCGCGGATCGATAAATAGGATCGCCTTTTCATCTTTTCGCCTGGGAGGGATGTAGAACGTCTGCAGTTCTTGCACACTATAGGTATCAAGTGCGTCGAGCTCTTTGTAATGCTCTTATGGAACTATGGCGATCTACAATCTCTGATCATCTCCAATGAAGGCTTGCACTGATGGACGAGCCGAGAATACTGCGTTGGCCTCGTCTTCAGAGTCACTGCCACAGTCCAGAATAGGGGTAGACGGTCCCGGTTTGTTGTATCGAGGAGGTCCCGAATATACTATCTCTTTTTCCTCCTCGGTATCGCTCCCGAAGACCGGAATGGTGGTGATAGCTTTTTGTTTATCCTCAGGTTTATGGCATCTTTCCGTGTCTTCAAAGTCTTGTAAGAAGTATTTTGCATCTTTGTACTTTCGGACTTCGTTTATGGAGAATGGGTTCAGCTCCCCTGTCACAGTGTATTCAAGCCCATCTTTGAAGTACTTCATACACTGATGCTGTGTAGAAGGGATATGTTGTACTCGTGTAAGCAAGGCCGGCCAAGCAAAGTGTTGTAGCAAGTCTTGGCGTCAATGACGTGGAACTTGATATCAGTGACGGGCAGCCCAACGCGTAACGTCAGTATCACAGACCCGAGCGTCCGTGTTGACTAGGAGTCGAACCCGGAGATAGTGATTTTATCCCGAGCGAGGTGTTGAACGCTCATGCAGATTTCTTTTAGCACCCTAATATTTAGGAGATTGACAGAGGACCCATTGTCAACTAAGATGTTCCCTATCTTAATGTCATGGCAATACCGGGAGACATATAGGGGATGGTTGTGCTCGCATGTTCTAAGGAGGAGATTTTCATCGCCGAAGGTGATATCGGCTGTGTGTACTTCTTCCATCTCGTCCTTCATCTTCTCTTCGGCGAGGAAAGCTTGGAATTGCTCGGGTTCTTGTAGTGCCTTGATTAAGGAATCTCTTGCTTCTTTTGATAGCATAAGGGCGTTGAGAATACTGAGCTGCGAGGGTATCTTCCTCAAGTGTGCCAGAATGTTGTAGTCCATCTTGTTTTTCTTTGGCGGGTCTTTGGCTGTCAGCTCTTTGACGGCTTGGTCATCAAGGATGATATCCTCAGGGATCTTTTCTTTTCCCTTATCTTTTCTATTTGACCCACTGTTCGATGGCCCAAGATTCTTTTCGGGCAGCGTACGATTGCGCAACTGAATTTTTTCACAGGTCTTCGGTTCTTCCTCCTTTCCCAAGGTGGACTATTTAAAGAGAGGGCCAAGAGTCATTTCTTCGTCAGAGTCGCTCCCGAAGGTGAGAATTTACGATTCCCAGGCGTTGACCATGTGATAGTTGCCGGTGGTTCTTTTACGCTCCTCGGTCGTACTTCTTTGCTCCCGACGAGTTTTGCGTTTCATCCGCTTGAAATTTTGCTGGTGAGCGACATATCCTTGCCACCATCTTTTAACAGCGTTGCACTCTTCAGTGGGGTGCGCAATCTTTCGATGATATAAGTAGTGGCTAGGATGTGTTTCCGCTTCTCCAAGAGCGTTCGCTTCGGAAGGTGGCAGCTTCATTCCCATTGATATGGCTTTGGCGAACCTCTTCCTCGTCTTGAACCTGTTTTTATTTGCGACGGATGTACTTTGATCTGGCGGGAGTGTTTCAACCCGTTCGTCCAGTCGCCGACGTTTGGCCTTTTCAAATATGGCCATCTTACGCTCTCGATCAGCTTTGTTTTTAAGAAGAGCTTCGTCCAGGAATGCATCAATCATTTCGTCTAATGGCCCTGGAAGTCCCTGTTCAGGATTTGCCTCCAGTTTCTGTCACGCCCCACTTCCCAGAGTGCGCTAAGATCGGCACGTGACAGAGCCAACCATGCTACCTGTGGCTAGGAAATATCCTTCCACAGTCACACCGCGGCTGTCTAGAGATATCAAGAACAGTAAAAATAAAATAAACTATCTAGTACATGTCCATAAGCCAGAATAAACGAGTCATGAAATAAAATAATGCGAAAGAAAAAGATTCAAATACAATAAACTGGAATGTACGTTCCCAAAAATACGGGTTCATATCAGGAAATAGAACAATACTGAAAGGAAACTAAACTAGAATACTAACAAGTCTTCACTGCTCGGCCTGTAGACTGAAAATACTCCTGGACAGCCTGCGATAAAGATAAGGGATTTGGGCCATGCAAAACCCAAACGTCTGTGCGTCATAATATCAATAATTCTAAGCAAGCAGGATGTAATGAAATATGCAGGCATGAAGTATGAACAGTAACAAGTCATCAGTAACAAGTAAACAGTAACATAAATATAGATCAGTGAACAGGATATAAACAGGTGAAGTGCAGTGAGTAGTCTAAACTGTGCTATAGGGTTATCTACTCTAAAGTTATTCGAAATCAATTAATGTAATGCTCATCGTAACCCATCGGTCTATGCCCCGTTCATTCCCCACGGGACCACGGTAAAATGATATGATAGACTGTGAGTCTATGTCCCGTTCATTCCCCACGGGACCACGGTAACATGATGTAATAGCCCTTTGAGTTACGTTCAGTTACATTATTGATTTCCCCTTACCCCCAAGTTATGTGTTCAAGTCGGGTATTGATAAATCTGAAGCTAATGCCAACACAGGATCAAGCAGGAACAGGTTTGTCTATACAGACAACAGGATATGTCCATCGGGACAACAAGTCAGGATTGTCGGCATTAGAAACAGGATCAGGTAACATGTCAAGTAGTGATATATCAGATCATGTCAGGTAGTGTACATGTGTCAAGCGGATGCTCATAATAAACAAGAGCAAGTACAGAACCACGGTAAAAGTACGGATGTACGATAAAAGCATGGATGCACAAATATTCATCAGGGGTTACATCATGGCTATGTAGGATGCACAATATCAAGCATGGGGTACTAATAAAAACAATGATATGAAATAATGTGACATGGAATGCAAATAGGTACACAAGTAATGTTATGGATGCACAAACACAGATTAGGGTTACTTTATAGTTCCATTACTAAGTGGGATGCACATTTTCTAGTATGGGGTGTTACTACAATAATAATATGAATTAATAGGATCTATAAATGCAGTTATATATATATTTTAAATGATATGGGTGCAAACGGACGTCGTAAAACTGTAAAACTATAATATGGGATGCATGATTTAAAATACAAGTGTTATATTTATTCAAATAGATATAAATACAGTAACATGGCATGTAGCAAGATAAACTTGCCTCGATGAATCGCGATACGGATACGCACGGCATGTCCGACGTCGGTAAAACGTCGCAACGCACGCACGACACAAGGGACAGGTCTAAACAAAGCAAGAGGGTGATCACATAGGTAATGTACGTCCACTGGGTCGTCTGGAACGGCAGTGACGTCACGGCTCCGGCGATCCTCTGAAATCAAGATTTCAAGAAAGATAAAGAAAAAGAAAAGAAAATAAGAAGAGGAAGAAGAATGGAGAAGAAAGAGGCTTACTGGGGTTTTTGCACAGGGGTCAGGAGAGAGGTGAGGGTGATGACGAGATCAACGGAGATCCGGCGACGAGGCTAGGGTTTGGCTTTGAGGAGGTAGGGTTTGGGCTCGGGTGTTGGTGCAGCTGAGGTCGGGTGTGCAGGGGTCTTGGTGTAGGAGGGAGAAGGGAAGAGGAGAAGGAAAGAAGGAGATGGTGGTGGTGATGGCGAGTTGAAGGGGTCGTCAGCGACGAGGTAGTGCAGGTGGCTGGTGCTCGGGGTTGTGGGTGCAGGGTGCTGGTGAAGGCTCGTTAAGGAGGAAGAAAGAGAAGGAGATGAGGAGGAGGAGGAGATGAGGGTGAAGAATGAGGAGGCAGGGAGTTTTAGGGTTAGGGTTTTGAAGAGGAAGGGAAGCTGTGATTGGTTTTCTCGTCGTGGAGGCTCGGGCTTTTAAAGGAGAAGAGAGGGAGAGAAAGAAGGAGTTGTGAAGGGAGGTGACCGTAGCGGTGCGGCGGTGACGCGACTCGAGGAGTAAACAGTAAAAGCGAGAGGAGAGAGAGAGCCGCGAGATGAGAGAGAAAGAAGAGAGAGAGACACTGAGAGAGAGAGGGGCTGAGAGAGAGAGCTCGTGAGGTGGGGCCACAAGCAGAGAGGGCGAAGGGGAGGGGGGAGGGGGAGAGAGAGAGAGAGAGAGAATGGTGGGGCCAGAGTAAAGAAAGAGAGAGCTAAGGTTTGTTATAGGTTATGATTTTTAATGAAATATTTTATCAGTTAAAAGATTTGTAAGTTATAAGAATTTTAAAGCTGTTAAAATTTAAACTGTCGATTAAAAATTTAAAGATTTTAAATTTAATAAAATTTGAATTTTGGCGGGATATAAAAATATTCCAAAACACGCCCGGGTCGGGTCTAAAATTTCGGTTTTAAAATACGAAAAATATATGCGACGACCAAAATTCAAAATGAATGCTCGGGTAACGAAAATGCATAACCCCAAGAACGGATGCACGTACGTGCGCGTAGCCATCCAAACCAGTCCGTTTCACTGAACGGGACGAGAACAAGATGCGCAGATGCTACCACGGGGTTAGGGGTATCATGCAGGCCATGCAATGTATTTTTAGAATATTTTATATGACTTAAAATGTTATATTGTAAAAATGCAAATGCAAGATAAAATGCGAGTATGCCATGTACAAATAAATGAAATTGCACGAGTCGATGTAACAGGTCAGGATAAATCACAAACATGAATCAAGACAGGTTTCAAGCATGCGGGTCGGGTCGGATGCAAATACAAATGTCAAATATATTATTCGCACCCAAAACACAATAAATTAAGAAAATACCTTAAATAAGTAAATACTTGAACTGGAATTGGTATAAATAAAGTAGGGTGTTACATTATACCCAACTACAAAAAGAATTTCGTCCTCGAAATTCCAGGAACAAGAAAAGATAAACAAACATGAAACTACAGGAAGAGATCTGGAAACTTCTGTCGTATCTCGTCTTCTCATTCCCAATTCGATTCTCCATGCGAGCGATTTCCCCAAGAAACAAGTACAAGAGGGATAACCTTGTTTTTAAGGACCTTTTCCCTTCGATCAACAATCGACATCGGTTGTTTCTCAAAGGTCAAATCCTCTCTTACAGTCAGCTCCGAATGATCCAGCACGTGTGTTTCATCTCGAACATATTTACGGAGTTGAGATACATGAAACACGTCATGAACATTCGCCAAAGATTGTAGTAAAGCCAATCGATAAGCCACTTCTCCAACATGCTCCAAAATCTCGAAAGGCCCTACGAATCGAGGACTAAGCTTGCCTCGACTCCCGAAACGAATCACTCCTCTAGTAGGTGATATCTTCAAGAACACCCGATCACCAACAGTGAACTCTAGAGGTCTTCTCGATATATCGGCCCAACTCTTCTGCTGATATAGTGCTGCCTTCATATGATTCCGGATAGTATTAACTTTCTCAACTGTTTGCACGATCAAATCTGGTCCCGACAATCTTCGTTCTCCAATATCATCCCAACAAACGGGTGAGCGACACTTGCGACCATACAATGTTTCGAATGGAGCCATCTGAATAGTCGCCTGAAATCTGTTGTTGTAAGAAAACTCCACCAAGTGTAGATGATCCTCCCATGAACCCTTGAAGTCTAACATGCAAGCTCTCAACATGTCTTCAAGAGTTTGGATCGTTCTCTCCGACTGGCCATCTATCTGAGGATGATAAGCTGTGCTAAACTTCAATCGCGTCCCCAAACTTTCCTGTAAACTCCTCCAGAAGTTTGATAAAAATCGTGTGTCACGATCGAAAATGATACTCACAGGTACTCCATGCAATCTCACAATCTCCTGCATGTACCGTTCTGCTAACGCTTCCATTGACTGACCAACTCGAAATGGTATGAAATGAGCTGCCTTTGTTAATCGATCAACAATCACCCAAACTGCATTGTTTCCCTTTAGACTCCGCGGTAAAGCTGTCACGAAGTCCATGGTTATATGTTCCCACTTCCATTGAGGAATTGGAAGAGGTTGCAATAAAATAGCAACCCTTTGATGTTCAGCCTTAACTTGCTGACACACCAAGCACTTCGCTACAAAGCGAGCAATCTCCCTTTTCATGCCTTCCCACCAGAAATGTTGTCCTAGATCACGGTACATCTTCGTGCCTCCTGGATGTACAGAATATGCGGAACTATGTGCCTCCTTCATAACTTCTTCACGAATGTCTCCTTTCGGCACACACAAATAGCTACCAAATCGTAATGAACCATCTTCATGAATCAACAAGTCCGTTCGAAGTCCAGGTTCAACCTGTTCTCGAAACTTCTGCGATCTTGGGTCCTGTAACCGTGCTGCATTAATATTATCGATCACTGACGACTGTACTTACAACTGCATCAACTGTCCCGAAGAATGCGGTAGCACGATCTCCAACTCGAATCTCTGAAAATCCTCGATAAGCTCCTTCTGTGCAGTCAACATCCGAATTGCTGGCTACCGACTAAGCGCATCCGGCACTACATTAACTTTCCCCGGATGGTACTTAAGATCAAGATCGTAGTCAGCCATCAGCTCCAACCATCTACACTGCCTCATGTTAAGCTCTTTCTGTGTGAACACATACTTTAGGCTTTTGTGATCGGTGAATATCTCGACTCTTTCGCCCAATAAGTAGTGTCTCCAAATGTTCAAAGCGAAAATTACAGCTGCTAGCTCCAAATTATAAGTTGGGTAATTCTTCTCATGGGTCTTCAGCTGTCTCGATGCGTAGGCTATAACTTTCCCATGTTGCATCAAAACACATCCCAAACCTTTCCCAGATGCGTCGCTGTGAATCAACAATCCTCCGGAACCATCTGGTACGGTCAAAATAGGAGCGGTTATTAATCTCTGCTTCAACGCCTCAAAAGCTGACGTACATCTATCCGTCCATACGAACGGTATGTCCTTTCGCGTAAGCTTGGTCAAAGGTTCATCCAAACGAGAAAAATTCTCCACGAATCTTCTGTAATATCCGGCAAGTCCAAGAAAACTTCTGATCTCTGCTAAGTTCTTCGGAATTGGCCAATCTCGAACTGCTGAAATCTTCTCGGGATCAACGGCGATTCCATCTTCGGATAAGACATGCCCCAAAAACTTCACTTCTTAAAGCCAAAACTCGCACTTGCTCATCTTTTCATATAATCTTTCTTGCCTCAATGTATGCAGTGCGATCTTCAAGTGTTTTGCATGCTCTTCAAGGCTCCTCGAGTAAACCAGAATATCATCGATGAACACCACTATAAACTGGTCCAAGAACGGTGAAAAGATTCGGTTCATCAAGTCCATAAATATTGCCGGTGCATTCGTGACTCCGAATGGCATCACTAAATACTCGTAATGTCCATACCGAGTTCGGAACGTAGTCTTGCAAATATCTTCTGATTCGGACCTAATGATATCCAGATCGCAAATCCAGCTTCGAGAATACCCTCGCACCACTGAGTAGCTCGAATAATTCGCCAATGCGAGGGATCAGGTACTTATTCTTAATAGTCACCCGGTTTAATTCTCGATAACCGATGCACATCCTCCTTGTGCCATCCTTCTTCTTGAATAGAAGAACTGGAGCTCCCCAAGGTGAATTGCTGCTGCGAATCCAACCCTTCTCAAGTAATTCGGTAACCTTCTTCTTGACTTCTTCCAACTCCACTGGTGTCATTGGATAGTACGCCTTTGAGATTTTCGCTGTACCAGGAACAAGATCGATCGCGAACTCCACATCTCGTTTTGGCGGTAAACCCGAGATGTCCTAAAAAACGTCCATAAAATCTCGAACTACAGCTGGCGCTTCCTCCTTATCAACTTCTATCGACGAAAGAACATTGTTTGTCGGCCTAGCCCTAAACTCGACTGGCCCGACAGAACTGCTTCCTCCAGCAAAAACAAACTCCGGATGTCCGGGAATCTGGAAAATCACTTTCTCTGCCCTACAATCAATGTGAGCGTTGAAAGTGCCGAGAAAATCCATTCCCAAGACAACGTCATAACTACCGGTATCAATCACCAAGAAATCTATAAAACATGAACTGGTAAGCAATGAAACTGAGAGAACCAAGGAAAATTCACGACCATGAATCAAGGAAATGAATCAAGACCAGGACTCCAAGTTACTTAAATAGAGTACCACATTGTAACCATGCTGCAGTTCATAGTTACAATCACATAAATCCGTTCAAGTCGCCCAAATCCTAGTATCAGAATCAAAGGAATAGGACGGAAGAAACAATAGGGAACCAAAATAATTTCAACTCGAGATGCAAAGTTGTTTGCATATCGTCAGGACAGGGGTCAAGAGAAAGATATGATTCAAGGATCATGATAACAATGTGGCAGGACATGTTCCTAATTACGGGTTTCCTGCTTCGTGTATTGGGTTCAATACCCAACTACAAAAGAATCAACCCGATAACCTAAATCGTATGGCTCTGATACCAAACAAACCTTGTCACGCACGGCTTCCCAGAGTGCGCTAAGATTGGCACGTGACAGAGCCAACCATGCTACCTGTGGCTAGGAAAGATCCATCTACAGTCATATTACGGCTGTCTAGAGATATCAAGAACAGTAAAAATAAAAAAAACTATCTAGTACATGTCCATAAGCCAGAATAAACGAGTCATGAAATAAAATAATGTGGAGGCAAAAGATTCAAATACAATAATCTGGAATGTACGTCCTTAAAAATACGGGCTCACATCAGGAAATAGAACAAAACTGAAAGGAAACTAAAATAGAATACTAATAAGTCTTCACTGCTCGGCCTGTAGACTGAAAATACTCCTGGACAGCCTGCGATAAAGATAAGGGATCTGAGCCATGCAAAATCCAGACGTCAGTGCGTCATAATATCAATAATTCTAAGCAAGCAGGATGTAATGAAATATGCAGGCATGAAATATGAACAGTAACAAGTCATCAGTAACAAGTAAACAGTAACATGGATATAGATCAGTGAACATGATATAAACATGTGAAGTGCAGTGAGTAGTCTAAACTGTGCTATAGGGTTATCTACTTTAAAGTTATTCGAAAACAATTAATGTAATCCTCATCGTAATCCATCGGTCTATGCCCCGTTCATTCCCCATGAGACCACGGTAAAATGATATGATAGACCGTGAATCTATATCCCGTTCATTCCCCACGGGACCACGGTAACATGATGTAATAGCCCTTTGAGTTACGTTCAGTTACATTATTGATTTCCCCTTACCCCCAAATTATGTGTTCAAGTCGGGTATTGATAAATCTGAAGCTAATGCCAACACAGGATCAAGCAGGAACAAGTTTGTCTATACAGACAACATGATATGTCCATCGGGACAACAAGTCAGGATTGTCGGCATTAGAAACAGGATCAGGTAACATATCAAGTAGTGATATATCAGGTAATGTCAGGTAGTGTACATGTGTCAAGCGGATACTCATAATAAACAGTAGCAAGTACGGAACCACGGTGCAAGTACGGATGTACGATAAAAGCATGGATGCACAAATATTCATCAGGGGTTACATCATGGCTATGTAGGATGCACAATATCAAGCATGGGGTACTAATAAAAACAATGATATGAAATAATGTGACATGGAATGCAAATAGGTACACAAGTAATGGTATGGATGCACAAACACCAATTAGTGTTACATTTATAGTTCCATTACTAAGTGGGATGCACATTTTCTAGCATGGGGTATTACTACAAAAATAATATGAATTAATAGGATCTATAAATGCAGTTATATATATATATTTTAAATGATATGGGTGCAAACGGACGTCGTAAAACTGTAAAACTATAACATGGGATGCATGATTTAAAATACAAGTGTTATATTTATTCAAATAGATATAAATACAGTAACATGGCATGTAGCAAGATAAACTTGCCTCGATGAATCGCGATACGGATACGCACGGCATGTCCGACGTCGGTAAAACGTCGCAACGCACGCACGACACAAGGGACAGGTCTAAACAAAGCAAGAGGGTGATCACATAGGTAAGGTACGTCCACTGGGTCATCTGGAACGACAGTGACGTCACGGCTCCGGCGATCCTTTGAAATCAAGTTTTCAAGAAAGATAAAGAAAAAGAAAAGAAAATAAGTAGAGGAAGAAGAAGGGAGAAGGAAGAGGCTTACTGGGGTTTGTGCACAGGGGTCAGGAGAGAGGTGAGGGTGATGACGAGATCAACGGAGATCCGGCGATGAGGCTAGGGTTTGGCTTTGAGGAGGTAAGGTTTGGGCTCGGGTGTTGGTGCAGCTGAGGTCGGGTGTGCAGGGGTCTTGGTGTAGGAGGGAGAAGGGAAGAGGAGAAGGTGAGGAGGAGATGGTGGTGGTGGTGATGGCGAGGTGGAGAGGTCGTCGGCAACGAGGTAGTGCAGGTGGCTGGTGCTCGGGGTTGTAGGTGCAGGGTGCTGGTGAAGGCTCGGGAAGGAGGAAGAAAGAGAAGGAGATGAGGAGGAGGAGGAGGAGGAGGAGGAGATGGGGGTGAAGAATGAGGAGGCAGGGAGTTTTAGGGTTAGGGTTTTGAAGAGGAAGGGAAGCTGTGATTGGTTTTCTCGTCGTGGAGGCTCGGGCTTTTAAAGGAGGAGAGGGAAAGAAAGAAGGAGTTGTGAAGGGAGGTGACCGTAGCGGTGCGGCGGTGACGCGACTCGAGGAGTAAACAGTAAAAGCGAGAGGAGAGAGAGAGCCGCGAGATGAGAGAGAAAGAAGAGAGAGAGAGACAGTGAGAGAGAGGAGCTGAGAGAGAGAGCGTTCGTGAGGTGGGGCCACAAGCAGGAGCTGAGAGAGAGAGACAGTGAGAGAGAGGAGCTGAGAGAGGGTGAAGGGGAGAGGGAGAGAGAGAGAGAGAGAGAGAATGGTGGGGCCAGAGTAAAGAAAGAGAGAGCTAAGGTTTGTTATAGGTTAGGATTTTTAATGAAATATTTTATTAGTTAAAAGATTTGTAAGTTATAAGAAGTTTAAAGCTGTTAAAATTTAAACTGTCGATTAAAAATTTAAAGATATTAAATTTAATAAAATTTGAATTTTGGTGGGATACAAAAATATTCCAAAACACGCCCGGGTCGGGTCTAAAATTTCGGTTTTAAAATACAAAACATATATGCGACGACCAAAATTCAAAATGAATGCTCGGGTAACGAAAATGCATAACCCCAAGAACGGATGCACGTACGTGCGCGTAGCCATCCAAACCAGTTCGTTTCACTGAACGGGACGAGAAAAAGATGCGCAGATGCTACCACGGGGTTAGGGGTATCATGCTGGCCATGCAATGTATTTTTAGAATATTTTATATGACTTAAAATGTTATATTGTAAAAATACAAATGCTAGATAAAATGCGAGTATGTCATGTACAAATAAATGAAATTGCACGAGTCCATGTAACAGGTCAGGATAAATCATAAACCTGAATCAAGACAGGTTTCAAGCATGCGGGTCGGGTCGGATGCAAATACAAATGTCAAATATATTATTCGCACCTAAAACATAATAAATCAAGAAAATACCCTAAATAAGTAAATACTTGAATTGGAATTGGTATAAATGAACTAGGGTGTTACAGTTTCTTTGTGTAAGGAGCTTCTTCATCGTCTATCGACGAGTGAGAGAGCATATGGCAACTTGCCACGTAATCTTCAGATTCATCCGACGAGTCTTCTCCATCATCTCCGTCCTCAAGGATGTGGCTGAGAAACTCTTAGAGTGTGATTGGAGTCTGCACCTTCTGATTATACTTTTCCTGTACGTCAATCTGTTTTTGCAGGTCCGTGCGCTTGTTGCCAGGCTTCACGGGCTTTTTGGTCTTCTTCTTCTTTTTTGAAGACTTTGACGGCTGGATGTGAGTGCTTTGGTTATCACCACCAATCTTTGGAGTTGGGCGCGGCTTTAACATTCCTTCGATGATCTCGGGTTCGAGTGGATTTTTCCACCTGATCGCCGGGCATGTTTGGAGATCCTTCAGTATTCTTTTCGTCTTGGCTGAAAGAGCGACCTCCTATGGAGCTTCTTCTACGAAAGAGCATGATGCCTGTCACTTCCCGCTTCCTAAAATACGGAGTACGAGGGGTAGACAAGGCCAGCCATGCTCCTACGGTTAAGAAAATGTCCTGCCGTAGTCACACTTCGGCTTCTAGTTTTTCGTAGTAAACAGTAAATAATACGCAGGTAATGAGAAATGCAGTAACGGAAAGAAACAATGTAAAGAACTGACCTGAGGGGGAACAAACGAATATAACTCTGGATAGCAAGTCGAAGTGTCTGTGATATACGTCTAGTCCTGGTCCAGGCTAAATCTTCTCCTCACACTGAGTATGCATACTCAGGTCGTCAGAGCGACACAATAGCAATATAATATATATAAAATCATGTGACAATTCTAACAGTGATGATAGATATATATATAATAGTAGACCAATGGCAGTATGGATATGAACATGCACTAATCAATGCAGCGGAACAGTAAAAGCAGTAGAATGATATGCCACGTATGTCAACACAGTATGTAAGGTATATCAATGCCTGTATCCCTATCAGTCTCTAAGTCTCACTGTGCATGTCACTAAGCCTATCGTCAGTCCAAGTGTGAGAGTCAACCACTCGCGAGTGTTCTCCACCCAAGGGTAGAACCCAAGGGCAAGGGACCACGGGCCCAACATGTATATCACGGTAATAATCACATACCCTGTAAATCTCCATATATCTCCCTAAATATATAAGCCGGCATGAAACTCCCGAGATTCTGTTGAACTTACACTTAAACTACCCCACACCCCGTGGTCTACATCAAACGCTAACCATAACCCTAAATACTAATTGGTCCGTGACAAGTCTGCGCGAGAACTGGAGACAGGACCTCCATCAAGCACGTCCCGACTAATACCTAAGATAAATGGCAGTGTCTGGTGCCTTATCTGTGACACCCGTGCAAGAGCTTCCATAAGTGTCCCATACCACTTATAGTCATATATACACGCATCCCACAGACGTCGACAATGCAATAGAATAATAAGGTTCACTGATTGTGTACAAGTACGTATCACTTTCACTTAATCACTTATACACGAACACTAACGTACTTGCCACAATCATCACTAATACCTAACACTGGGTAATGCATGTTATCACTGGATTATCGATGCAATGACATGTGTATGATATGATGCGTGAACAATGTATAAAGCATGTTTAGGATGTCATGAATTAGTAATCTACCACTTGAATAATGTATCATAAATTCTACGGTTACAGTTTAGCAAAACGATAAACAGGTAATAATTAGTATGTTCAGTTATCTATCCATCGAATTTAGTTTCATGCCAATCGGATTCCAGGACCATTAATTATAGCCATTTCATTTTAAGCGTTCACGGCTGGAAATCTGGTTTCAGAATCAGAAATCCATTTCGCAACGCATTTTAATCCCAGTTGGGATCAGATTTTAGCGACGCTACAGTTGGATGAATTCTAGGGTTTTCAGTAAGGTTTTCAACTCAATAGATGGATCTTCAATCGCATCTGTACGTCAGGAGTTATTCACTGTTTAACATTAATATGTCATCTCAGAATCTGTTCTTGACTGTTATACGTCCACATCTATTAAATTGCAGATTAAATAACAAACTATAATGAAACAGGATGAAACTACTTGTGTTGTCTATCTAACACATTCACCTATAATATACAGCGGAGTTCCGCAACCTACGAGTTAATGAAACCGGGTGGTGCTCATTGCGGGACAGCACACAGTAAATAGAGTCGCTCTGGACTGCAGTCCAGAGTCGCACTCCGATCCAGATATGGTCACAATTTAAGTACAGAAATATTTAGAAACTTGCATAGGGTTGTAGTTCGTCGAGTCGGATTCGATTTAAGCCCCTGAACGCATCATTACAGTATGTATATAATTTGTGGTGATTTTAACGGTTTTCAGGTACACGGAAATTCCAGTTTTACGAGTAAACTTGGGGGTAGTCGTTTTAGTCATTAACGGTCATATTTTACAACGAAATTCACATACTAGATTCACGGTCATACGGGCCAAACTATACCATTTAGTTCCGTCAAATTAGAAAAGTATTTTCTTTGGGAACTAGCATCGAACAGGTACATAATATAATTTATCAGGAAATATTACTACGGAATCTATAAGATTTTACTTTGTAATAAAGTCAACTTAGCATGTAGCAAGTAGAGAACTTGTCTGGACACGTCTCGGGGATGTACGGTGACTGTAACGTCATGAACGCGCGACGAACGGCGATGGCAGCGTCTTGGAATGAGCTTGGGTTGGGTAGGATGCAGTCGAGGCTCGTGGAAGTTGGGGCTCGTGCTGTTGGTTGTTTGCGTGTGCGACGGAGAGGGGCTGTAGAGTTAAGGAGAGAGAGAGAGAGTGGTTTCAGAGAGAGACAGAGAATGCACAGTGAGAGAGAGAGAGAGAGAGAAAACCAGTGAGAGAGAGAGAGAGAGAGATCGCAGGAGAAAGTGAGGGAGTGCAGAGGGAAAGTGAGAGAGCAGAGGAAAGAGGGAGAGATGGAGAGAGAGAGAGAGACAGAGAGTGATAGGGAGAGAGATCAGAGAGATAGAGAGAGAACTGATAAATTGAGAGGTTGAGTGAGAGGAAGTGAGAGCCAGAGTGTGTGTGAGGGAGATAGAGAGAGCTTGGGAGAGGGGTGTATGGGTGTTGATGCTGATGACGAGGAGGTCGTAGGGTGGTCGGCGATGTGGTGGGGAGTGCTCGGGTTGATGTATTGTGGTGGTGAGGAGTTCTGTTGGTGGAGAAGGAGCTGGCGAGGGGTCGCTGAGGGGTTGTCGCCGTCGGGGGCGACGAACGGAGTTGGGGGAACAATGGCGCTCGATGAGTTTGGGTGAGTGGAGAGGAGTAGTGAAAAGTTGCAAATGGCAGAGAAGAGAGAGGTGAGGGTGTGAGGAAGAGAACGAGGGTTGAAGTCGTAGGTGTAACGTTGCAATAACGGGCGTGGGCGTGGGCGCGAGCTGCGGCGGAGGAGACGGTCGCGAGCGGGAATGAGGGAGAGCCGTTGGAGGAAGAAAGTGAATAGGAGAAGCGGGTCGGGTCAGTTGAGGAGCGGGTCACGGGCCGAAGAGAGTGGGCTTGGGGTGTAAAAAAAATAATTCCCTATTAAAATTTGTGGGCTGAGGGGAGAACGGGCCGGGGGAAATTGATTAAGGGATTTATTTAAAAAAAATGTGTGGGCTGAGTAGGGGAAACGGGCTGGGGGAAATGATTAAGGGATTTATTTAAATTTCATGGGCTGGCTGTTTGAAATTAATTTGATAGTTTAAAATTTGATTTTGAGTTGTTGGGCTTAGGGTTTAAATATAGTTTGGGTTAGGATTTGGGTTTATATTTAAAATTTTGCTCTTTAACATGGCTAAGGAAATAATCAAAAACGAAATGGAGTTCTGGACCGAAATCGAGGTTTATGTGAATGGGAAAAGAAAAATAAGGGATTGGAATTAGGGTTTGAGAAAATAGCGGGGGAAAAATGGATTGGAAGTTTAGGGTTTAATGGAGTTTCGAAAATAAATAAATAATTATAAATAAATTTTATAGGTGAAAAAGAAATACGGATGTAGGCGTATAAAAAGGGGCTGGGTATTACAATGCCCCCAGTGTATCCGTATTCTTGGGAGTGTGTGGCCGAGGCGGGTTTACCTTCCAATTTTCGGATAATACACATTTGCCATGCTGGTACTGATCTTCTATCCAGCTTTTGAAGATGTAACAATCTTCGATCGGATGGCCCAACATTTGGTGATAAGGGAAATAGTTAGGATTGCTAATGTCACCGGGTTGTGCTGGGCGTCTTGGCTCCGGCAGATTGATGAGCCTGTTGCGCAGTGCAAGCTCGAATAACCTCTTCGTCTTGTCTCGAGGGAACGAGTAAGGGCGTCTCATTTTATTTTCGAGAGATCGAGTTCTGTTATTTTGGCGATCAACTGGCCTCGAGCCCCCGGCTGTTGAGCATTGGCGACGACGATCGTTTTCCCCTTTCCCTTCTCATTTCGAGAGTCCGACTTTGGAGGAGACGGTCTATGACCCATCTGGTCCATTTGGGCCATCTTGTCAATCAAGGCTTGGAACATGGTCGGCTTAAAGAACATCATGAATTGTGAAATAGTTGCATGAGGGTCCAGGGTGCCTACGAACATACCCACCACCGGTGCTTCTTCGATGCGCTGTTCGCACTTCAACCACAGATTCCACCATCGTATGGCGTATTAGACCCATGTCTCGCCTGGCTTCACCCTGGTATTGATCAATGCCGTTATTGGGGTGCGTTCACTAGCACTCACGAATCGCTGGGTGAACAACAACTCCTTTTCTGCGAAAATCTTTATGGAATCGTTTGGAAGTTCGGAGTACCATCCGAAAGCCGTCTCCGACAAGCTGCCGACGAATTATCGGAGCAAAAGCTTATCATCGCCCCCGGTGTTGCCACAAAGAGCTATGAACTGGGCGACGTACTGGTGAGGATTGCCTGTCCCCTTGTACACATGGAATTTGGGGATCGTGTATCCCGGCGGGTATTTTATTTGGTCATACCAGCCTGGATACGGTTGCCCAGTTTTAACGAATTGGCCGGCCGCTTCATTTGCCTGGTGAGCTCATATTTGCTGAGCTATATAGTCATCCAGAGCGTCCTTGGAAACAATTTCTTCCTTGGCTGTTGAAAGAGCCGGAGGAGGGTTAGATGTCTCCCCTCTGTCGTCTTCAATAATGATCGGAGGGTCTTTAGCTGGAAGATCCGGTTGTAACATCATTCCTACCATGTCTTGGAAGAGAAGCGCCATTCGTTTTATGTTGACAGCTTGTTCTGCTGCTTTTCTGTCCTTCTTTTCGAGGACTCTGCGTAGGAAGTCAGCATCGGTTTCTTGTTCGTGACGCTGCTCTGATGATGCCTCCAGGCTTTCGTTTGGCCCGGTGAGTGCGGCCATTGCAGTCAGCATCTCCTGAACCTTCTGCTGCTGTTGTTCCTAAGCCCTTGTTATGGATCGGGTGAGCGGTCGGTGACCCATCGAAGCACTGCTTTCCTCTTTTTCGGAAGCCATGTAAACAGTATGGACCGTTATGCCCCCAGACCTGGGGCGTTTAGGCTCAGCATCTCTGTGATCTACCGTAGTCACAGGGGCTTTCTCTGGCCTCCTTCTGTTTTGAGTGGTTGACGTTGGGGGGGAGGGCGTTGCAGCGGGCACCCAGGTGGTTGTCGTCATTTGTGGCTTGCCAGGACGGTTCTTTTCCTGTTGAACCTTTAGCTTCTTCTGCCGACGGGGATAGTCTTGGTCAATCACCGACTCATGGACCCGTTGCCAGACTTTGTAAACTTTGGAGGACAGCCGCTCTGGGGGATGATCCGGCTTTATTTCTGTAACATTCTCCACTGGTGGAGGAGACCTTTTCAGTACGGCGGTAGGAGAGTTCCGGCGCACCTTGTTCAGCAGTTCAAAGTCATTCCCAGTTGGAACAGCAGCATTGACTTCCACCGTTGGGGCTGGTGGAGTTAGCCCAGAAGGAGAGTTGCCCCCAGCCTTCCTTACTCGGCGCCAGTGGCAACGTCGAGCGTGTCGCGTTGTTGGGATTGTTTCAGCTTGAGGGGTGACTTCGTCTTGCCCCCTGTTCATGTGAGGCACCACCGGTACCATCCTCTTGAAGACCGATGTCCGTTGGGTAGTTGTATTTTTTAAAATGAGATATCATAAATGAAATCAGCATAAAACAGTGCCTAGCATCGGCACAAAACGTAATCCCAATATCTCGATATCTCTGTATCACAGTCTCTGTACCTCAATATCTCGAAATCTCAATGTCTCAATCACAATATCTAGGGCGCCATCAGTCCAGACCGGCCCCTACCATCCATCTCAAGACCACGACGGTATCCTCCGGATATCCGACGCGTCGGGTAAAATCACCGATATCACAACCACAAAACAAATCTCATCGATTTATCCAATCTGTCAAAGACAAACTTTTGAGTAGAAACGGGAGCCGGAGTGGGAGCCAGAACAGTCAGTCTTGTGAAGACCGACCCTTTGGCAGGAGAAGCCGTCTTGACGACTTTAGGAGCGGGGATGGCTATCCTCTTCGGAATAACCTTTTCTGGAATTTCAGGCTTCATCATGGGCCCACATGAACTTTGGCCCAATCTGGCGAAGACTGAAGCGCTGGAGCTGGACAACCCATTGAGGGGGGCCGCTGTAGTTGTAAGCTAATCGAAGACCGACTTCTTGGGAGCTTCTGGTGTTGGTATAGGAGTGCTAAAGCTCATTGGCGGGAGCATGGTCCCGAAAAACAATCTAGTGGTGGCCTGAGTGACCTGTTCCACCGGCATCATGAACAGGGAGGCCGCTTGAGGTCCGTACGCTATACCTCCCGACGAAGCGGAACGTGAGTTGCAGTTACAGTTGGAACACTTTACGCAAGTAGACGCCATTGATGTTTTTCGTTCTCTGCGCCAAGCAAGAAACCAAATCTTAGTACCTCGAACCCAAGGGCAACCATATCAAACTGCGATTCGTTCGCGAACACGACACACGAAGTATGGAGTAGAAAGAGGAAAAGGTCCTACCGGGCGTGCCAGAATCTGTTCCCCGCCGAACACGGAGACGCGACCGGGCAGGTCCGTCATGCCTGAAATTCAGGGCAGATGCTAATTGGTGCTATCCGTCCACCTCTCCGAAGATGCCAAGTTGATTTATGGCACAATGTATCGAAAGTTTAAACGGATGCGGCCGATGTAGCAGACTTCGTCAGATTCCCCCTCGTTTGAGGGGTTTTTGATTGTGGGGACGCTCTTCCCTGCAGGCGCAAGCCCCTGTAGTTAATTACGCTACCGCATCACGGTAACAACTTTCTCCTTCTCTAGATGGTCACTTCGTGTCGTGGGTGTTTTTTTTGTTTGTAGTTGCCCGTGGATTGTATACGGAGACTAATTTATATTGTCGCCCGTAGGGCGTGGATTAGTCCAAATCCGTATCTTCTTAGATTTGGGTTTGGGGGTTGGGTTTAAGGATACGTTAGTCTCATTTGAGGCTAAGATCAACTTAAACGTTTGTTAAGGATACATTAGTCTAATTTTTAGACTAAGATCAACTTAACAGGATCGTTTAGATCCAACAAGAGAGCATTTGGCCTCTATTGTTTAGTTTAGGGGCATTGCGGTCGATTAGTTTAAGGACATTGCTGTCCATTGTTAGTTTAAGGACATCTCGGTCCAGTTTAAGGACATCGTAGTCTGTGGGTTTATGGACCCCACAGTCCGGGTTAGGGACATCGTAGTCCATGAGTTTAAGGACCCCACAGTCGGGGTTAAGGACATCGTAGTCCATGAGTTTAAGGACCCCACAGTCCGTAGTTTAAAGATATCGTAGTCTATGAGTTTAAGGACCCCACAGTCCGTAGTTTAAAGACATCATAGTTTATGAGTTTAAGGACCCCATAGTCCGTACTTTAAAAACATCGTAGTCTATGAGTTTAAGGACCCCACAGTCCGTGAAATATGTGGTTGTCGGGACCCGTTACCTCTTTGAAGACGTTGAAGGATTACAACGACGGATATCAGAGGAGTAAAGAGATGTACCCTTGAACCGGTGTGAGTTGATTAAAGGATCTGTAGTCCAGTTTGGGGCTGAGATCTGTTAAATCTTCGTGAGCAGATGGGCTCAGTTCAATATAGGTTGAGGACTTATGGACAGAATTGGGCTAAGTCCTATAAGATTAAAATGTTTAACATTTTATTGTTCTGGGTTGTTGAGCCTTTACTTGGGCTTAGATCCTGATAATTTTTGTCTTGTATTGAATGCATAGCATTCATCAGAATAATGTGTTTTCTGACAGCGCGCCACGTGGCGTGTCAGGCGCTTTGCGCTAATTAAAAAGCGCATTGTGCTTCTGCCAACTAGCACACACGAAACGAACGCGTGTCGTGCTTGGCGCTAAGCTCCAGTTTATGAGCGCATTGCGCTTTCAATTTGTGAGCGCGTTGCGCTTGTTCAATGGCGCACCAGTGAGTGACACGTGGCACGCTTGGCGCTGAGTGCCAGCCCATGAGCGTAGTGCGCTGTTTCAAAAGCGCAAATAGCAAGTTGTATCTGTGGTTGACACGTGGCACGTTTTGGTGCTGAACGTCGGTCCAAGGAGCGCAAAAGCGCAGTTCATGAGTGCAAGGCACTTTTCAGTAGCGCAAAGCGCGGTTCATCAAATTTTATGATCAGAGAACAAGTTTATGTTCTTTTTAAAGGAGGCTTTGCCTCAAGAACAACAGTTCTTCTTTTTGAAAGGGCTTGCCTTTGTAGATCAATGATCTATATGAAGAATATGTTCTTCTTTATTATTTGATGAGATCTTTTGATCTCTTTAATGAAAGACCTTGGTCTTTTGTAGATCTATGATCTTTTTTAGAAAATAGTTCTTCTTTTCATGAGATGATTTCATCTCTGTGTTCAAGAATCATGTTCTTTACCTTGAAGAAATGATCTTCTTTTGTTAAAAGCTTGCTTTTCTTTTTTTTAGTTTTCTCAAAGTTTGTAGGGTTTTTTTTATATCAGACTTGAAGTCTTGGGGCCTTTATATAGGGCAAATTGATTTGTTAAATCAGTTAAAGAGATTTTTCTCTGATTGATTTGGGGATATTTCCCCACCGTTGGATCTTTGATCTTAGGGCTTCTGTTTTGCAGAAAATAATCTTCTTGTTTTTAACAAGATTGAAAAGATCTTTCCATAACAGAATTTTAATTCTGATTAATTAATAATTTATTATCAGATCTTTTGATCTAACGGTGGGGAATTCTTAATTTCAGCGCTGGCGCACCTTGCGCGAGCACACCTACGTTTGACACGTGGCGCGCAGCGCAGAGCACAGCGCACTTTGCGTTAGCGCACCTGTGTTTGACACGTAGTGTGCAGCGCAGCGCAGCCTGCGCTAGCGCATCTGTGTTTGACACGTGGCGCGCAGCGCAAAGCGCTGGATCTGAAGCGTTGCTTCAATTTTTTTTTTGAATTTTAAAACGGAGCTTTGCTCTGATTGGGGTGCGCTGCCTAGGACGCAGCGCACCTGGCGCTAGCGTATCCGCGTTTGATACGTGGCACGCAGCGTACCTAGCTCTGGATCTGAAGCGTTGCTTCAACTTTTGAATTTTGAATTTCAAAACAGAGCTTAGCTCTGATTGGGGGAAACATTCACTAATACCTTGATTAGTGAAGTGTGGGCTTGAGTGAGAGAGACTTCAAGGTGGATCATCTTCGGCAACGAAGACAACAAGCAAGCTCGATCCTTTCTTCAAGTGGAGCCTTAACAAGGGTTTTAGGGACTTCAACTCGGAGCTTTAGAAGTGAAGGACTAGACTACAAAGGTTGTAGACTCATTTCACTTAGTATAGATCTTGTTTGCTAACTATAAAACCCTAATTCTCTAGTTCGATTCTTGTTTAGTATACTTAGACCTCTAGATTTTTTAAAATTATATACTTGATGCTCAGATAAACCTATTAGAGGTGCTAACACATATTTTCATGGTATCAGAACCAACCTAGAGGCTTAGGATTGCATTAGACGAAGTTAAAGTGTTCGATCGAAATTTTAAAACGGATTTGGATAGTTTCTGTCCAGTTTTTCAAACGTTGAAATTTTCACGATTAAAAATGCTCAGAAAATTTAGCGGGCTTTTCTATGGAGGTATATGAAATACAAGCCCCTAACTCCACAAGATGGCCGTGGAACCGCTTCCTTTACCATGTATTGGCCGCGGTTCCACGGTTTATTTATAGGGTTAGGAGTCATGTTTTCTTGTACTGCTTCAATTTTACATTCTGGGTTGTCTGGACATTTCTAATAAGGCTTAAGTGGTTGAGGTTTCAGTTAATTACCGTTGTTTGAAACATCGATCGAAATATTTAACGTCGTCTAGATTTCTATAGTTATGTGATACAATTTTTGGAATCCACATTGATTAGTTTTGCGAAAACTATTTAACGATTAGTAAATCTCGCATTTTAGTCTCAAAGTTAGATTACCACAGAGTTTGGATTTGGATCGAAACTCCATCGTAATCTCGTATTGTACGTGAATACTCGCCGGTAGACACTAGTAGATAGCCACGCCCCTTTACCCTGACCAAGTGACTATAGGAGAACCCCATGGCCAAGCGCATCCATTCGGGTGCTCGCGGCTGTGGTGTTCCGCCTAAGTGCACTTCATTGTCGGCCTCGGGGTTGTAGCCATCCACTAAAGTTCCCGACGAGCATTCAATCATTTAATTGGGAATCTTGTTGAATTACCCGACTTAATTTTTGAAAAGTGTTTTCAATTCGAGACTTAAATGTAAGGTTTATAGGGTTAGGTATGAAATCCGGAATATATGATAATCCGGATTTATGATGTCTAAAGATAATGCGGATTCTAATTATTGTAGTTTTCATTTCTTTTCTACGACTGTAAGTGTAATATGTGAGAGTATCTTCGATCTCGTTGCTATACGATAACAACATTAGGGATACGCATATTTTCTTACGTTGATGACATGTGATGTTATTATGTTGCTATTGATATGTTATATTGGATCGTCGTGATTGAATAGCCGGGGGTTTTACGTGAGATGAGAGTTTTTCAATTTTCATTCATGTAAATATTTGTATGTAATATTCATTTATTGAGAAACTTCCGGGTTGAGGTTGTTGTCTCTATTTGATGTATATTTTTTACTTTTCTGTATTAAGATAGACCCAAGATGGGGAGTTCAAGTAATCGGGTTCTAAAGTCCAGTGGAAAGCCATCTCGAGGAGTCGAGACTGGTCGCTTACCTCTAAAATTAGCAGGGTTGCTTGCTGCTCTCGTAGAGGTCTAAGGGTGTGGGCTTGGCTATTCATCACGACCGTGGAATCTGTGTTTTTCATTACTGGTTTAATCTGAAATACGGACCTCCTAGTATATCCTATACTTCATATATCTGCTTCTGCTATTTCTGTGATGTAATGTGATCATATAACTGCCTAAGACAAATGCTATTTATATATATGATATGCTAGTAGACACTATATATGTTTTGCATCCGCGCTACCCCTGACCCTGCCCTGCCGTAAGTTAAGTAACCTTATGGTGAAGACCCGGGTCCCAGTGGTGAATGCGGATGGTATATATATGTGTTTTATTTTCATTTCTTCTGTGATATTTAGGAAACATAAATGATAGGACGTCATTAATAAGATTAATGAAAAGAAAAGAAACCTAAAAGATGTTGTAGAATCAAATTTTTCAAAAAGGTAGCTCTAGTTCTTGCTTTGCATAGCGGTATTCCGTTATGAATATCCAGCACCTCATTCAATGAGGAAAGAGTTTAGATCCGTTCACTGGGAATGACCTCTTTAGCAAAACTAGTATATGCTACAATCCACTCGGTTTATTTTGAAAACTACTCGATTTTAAAGCGGAGCTTAAACTACTCCTTTTCAAATCACTAGATTCTACAACAATATCAAGTTCATTACGTTAAAGGTTTTCTTCAAAACCAGTCGTAGCTCTCCGTCATTTCAGATACATAGTATTTAGTATTTGTGATGTATTTGTTGACCTCCGTCAAGGCACAGTGTATGGTAGCTGGGTAATATTTATCTGCAATATGTTGATGCGATCGGTAGGGCCAGTTATATAGCCTTGTTGACCTCCGTCAAGGGTTTATGTGGGTGGGTTCGAATCGATCAAGAAATGACGGGTTGAACTTAACTAGCGGCCTATAGTTTGTTGACCTCCGTCAAGGTCATAGGTCGTTAGGGGTAAAAACAGATATTGGGAATTTCATGTATTGAAATTTGCAATGAGATTGCATACCTTCTATGCGATAGTTGGATCCCAATACCCACAGCGAGTATGTGTTACTTCTGGGAGAGTTTTCCACTTTACAATTAGCTAATTCAGTAGGTGTCTAAAAAGGTGTTAACGGGGTTATGTCTCTGCGGAAAAGAGGTTATTTAATTAGTTCCATGCGAAAGCATATGGAGACTCCCTCGGAGTACCAACACCTACCTGGCTGACCGATTGGCGAACTTGTAGGGTGTAATTAATCCTGGCCAATCTTACCTTTTAGGGTTTGAAGGAAGATTTGATAAAAACAGTGGGAGCCATCCTCATTAGATAAGATAATAACCAGTCTAATCTTGCAAGAGCACATGCTAACGTGTTTTCTTCTCTCTCTCTCCAGGTAGTGGCCATGTCACGCCTTAATCAAGATAATAACATGGATGTATTGACCGATGAACAAAAAGTGTTTGTTTCTCAACATGCCACCTTTTTAGAAAAGGAATTTCTTGTGAAAGAAATTAGTGGTAATGAGGTAGAGCTGGAAGAAGTTCCGGATACACAAACTACAACTGAAGATTTGGTAGAACCGGAAGATTCAATAGTCCCAGACGAAGCTCAGCCACTCCGCAGATCTAGTAGAGTTCCTCATCCACTTGAGAGATACTATGGTTTTCTCATAGACGGTGGGAGCGAGGATTGAATCATGGAAGATGATGACCCAACTAGTTTCGAGCAGGCCATCACAAGTAGGGTACTCTGTGAAATGGCTGGATGCTATTCGATCTGAGATGGAATCCATGTACACCAACAAAGTATGGACTTTGGAAGTTGCTCCTGAAGGGGTAAAACCCATTGGGAGCAAGTGGATTTTTAAGAAGAAAATTAGTGTAGATGGAAAGGTTGAGACCTTCAAAGCTAGACTTGTAGCAAAAGGTTTTCGTCAACGACCAGGTGTCAACTATGATGAGACCTTTTCTCCAGTGACTATGCTTAAGTCCATCAGGATCCCACTTGCCATTGCTTCATACCATGACTATGAAATCTGGCAGATGGACGTCAAGACCGCTTTCCTAAATGGTGATTTAGAAGAGAGAATGAATATGACACAGCTAGAAGGCTTCGTAGACAGTGGGAGCAGCGAAAATGTGTGCAAGCCGCTTAAATCAATTTACGGATTGAAACAGGCATCGCAGAGCTGGAACATCTGTTTTGATGTAGCAGTCAAAGAGTTTGACTTCATCAATGACGTAGATGAACCATGTATATATAAAAAGGTTGTAGAGAGTAAGGTCGTATTCCTCGTATTGTACGTGGATGACATACTCTTGATAGGAAATGATGTTCCTATGCTGCACTCGGTCAAATCCTATCACAAAAGTTCTCCATGAAAGATCTGGGTGATGTTTCATACATCCTGGAATTAAATATCTATAGAGATAGATCTAAAAGGATGTTGGGATTGTCCCAATCCAGATACATAGACACCATACTAAAGATGTTTAGTATGGAAGATTCTAAGCGTGATAATTTACCCGCTTGTTCAGGAATCACTCTCTCCAAAGAGATGTCTCCCAAGACTGATTTGGAGAGGGCTTGCATGAACGTGATACCCTATACTTCTGCAGTTGGGTCTATTATGTATGCGATGTTATGCACCAGACCGGATGTAGCTTACGCACTTAGTGTGGTAAGTAGGTATCAATCAGACCCAGGGGAGAAGCACAGGATAACTCTGAAGAACATTCTTAAGTACTTGAGAAAAACTAAAGAGATGTTCTTGGTGTATGGTAATGGAGAACTCCAAGCGGAGTCCTTTGCCGATTCGAGCTTCCAGAGTGATAAGGACGATAGCAAGCCTGTCTCGGGTTTTGTATTCACCCTCAATGGAGGGTCGGCATGTTGGAAAAGTTCCAAGAAATATACCGTTGCAGACTCGACGATGGAGGCTGAATACATCGCTGCCAACGATGCTGCCAAAGAGGCTGTCTGGATGAAGAAGTTCATTATTGAATTTGGTGTGGTTCCATCCATTGAGAATCAATACCTTTGTATTGTGATAACAATGGAGCTGTGGCTTTGGCTAAGGAACCCCGGTCCCATCAGCAATCCAGACATATTCTGAGGCGGTATCACCTGATTCAGGAGATAGTTGATCGCCGAGAGATAGAGGTCAGGAGAGTAGACACGAAGGACAACACGGTGGATCCACTCACGAAAGCCCTCCTCCAGACGCAGTTTGAGAGAATTTTTGGGATGTTGGGTATGCAATACTACAACAATTGGCCTTAGTGCAAGTGGGAGATTGTTAGGAATATGTATGCCCTAAAGGCCATTATTGTATATTATAGTGAATGCTTGGACATATATATAGAGGAATTTCTTGCTCGACATGATAGTATGTTATCTGGTTGCTCTTTATCTTAACATGTATACTTGTTTTAGTATACTGTCTCTTTGATACATGTTGATAAAGCCCTTAGGATGTAGGATTGATTACCAGGACTATGATGTAGATCATACTAGTGGGGCTTGTGTAGTCCGCAAGCACGTCCTTTAACAGTTCCTAGTCAAGGGAGTATCGAGACAGGGCATCGATATTCCAGAGTAGACTAGTGTGTACGTTTCTTGACCCTGTATAGGGCGATGATTGATCCCATAACCATTGGTGTTTGACATCAAAGATTGTACACAAGTGCTCATTGGAGAATGGGTACACCGAACAGGACTCGCCGAGAACTCCTAGATGGTACCATACTTATCGTCAGATAGAAGTTCTCTGGTGACACTTGTATAGGTTAGTCTGTAGACTCGAGATCCTTATAATGTCTTGTGTGGTTCCCACTGTGCTTTGATTTCCTCCCTACCACGGCTCAAAGGAGTCGTGCAAACAGATGGATTTTGGGTACAGTCCCAAGTCACATGGAGGCAGTGAGTGATAGGAAGGGGTTTCGTCTCTCCCGGTATTAGGAGTTGATGTTGCGCTATACTCGATTGGCTATAATAGCAAGTCCCTGGCCAGGGATGATGAGATTTACTGGTAAGTGTTATCAGTAGTTTCTTAAAAGGTTATAGGCCACACATCGACATGACTTATCGAGTTAGTGGGGTCTGACGATTCCACCACCAGACTCGATATGCGACATATCAAACGAAGAGGCCGGACTGTACGGTAAGTGTTGCTTATAGGCTTTACGAGAGTTTGAACAAGTTTGCTTGTTGATCTTCTATTCGTTCAATACCTGGGTATCTGATGTGATCATTACCTACTGCTGGCGAATTGACGAGTATTTATAGTCCCACATAGAGCTTTCCTAGCTCAAGCGAAATGAAGTAGGGCACGTATGGAGATATGTGCAGGAGCTTGATTAAATACGAGTATATGATACCGTATTCTAATCTAGCGTGATCAACCGGGTTATATGTGATATAACCGCATTATTGAATCAAGTGTTGATTTAATGATTTGATTTATATATATGTTTATATATTTGATATTAGTCGGATTATATATGATATAACTGGATTATTGAATCAAATGTTGATTTAATAATTTGATATATGTATATGTGTGTGTGTGTGTGTATTAACTAATATTGATATTAGCCGGTTATATATGATATAACCGGATTATTGAATCTCGTGTTAATTTAATAATTTGATATACATATATTTACATATATTTGATATTAGTCGATAATATATGATATGACCGGATTATTGAATCAAGTGTTGATTTAATAATTTGATACACACACACATACAAATATTTAGCTCACTTAAGATTTTCTTCTCTTGAAATATATTTATATATTTGATATATATATATATATATATATATATATATATATATGCCTTTGTATCATGGTTGATGATACAAAGAACATGGATGTATGAGAATTACATTGTGAAAAGAAAATGATAAATATTTTGGAATAAAAAGAAATGAAGAATGGGTCATGGCTTGAGATGCTTGTAGAAGCCATGACTTATCTTCAAGTCTTGTTTTATTCTAAGATATTTATTATCACGCCCCGCTTCCCAGGCAGAGACGTGGCCAGGCCGCGACGTATTTACTCAGAAATAAATACGTTAAGTGTAAATAAGCAATATATAAAATGCATAAGAAATGACAAGAGATATAATGCAAACAATAATTTTTATTAACATTCATCTTTACAATAGAGCTGATTTGAAAAGGAAATTTACAATGATATAAGCAATGCCTAAACAGTGGCATACAAACTGGAAGGTAAGTATAGGTAAACTAGTAATCTGGCTGTGCCTCAATCTGCTCCAAGTACTCTGGCTAGGCTCGGTCTCCTGAAGGTCCAGTCCTCCTAACGAACATTCCAAGGAAAGAAATAGATAGGAATGTTGTCAGCGAACTAGCGCTCGGTAAATCCTAAAAGAGAGAAAGGAATAGAACAAGTAATGTGGAAGGAAACTGTTAAGTCATACAGATATCAGTTTATTATTCTAACGCAGTTGTTTGCAGCTTGGAACAAAAGGTATCAGTGTATATGAGAGGAGTTATACCGTGGACTATGGTAACATGTAACTATATGGACCTGTTAAAACCATGGGACAATGGCACGGGAGTTCATATAGGTGTCTTTTAGTGACCATCATTGCGCCACTTTTAATAAATTCCGTACTAATCTACCCCTTTAACCCCGTAATGTATTTTATAGATTATAATTATCAGACTTGCCGAGGCCATGGATACAAGTTGTTCATGTAATCAGGTTCAGGATGTAAACAAGTAGTCATGTAATCAAGTCAAGTTATAGCTATAGTTCGGTCAAGTCAAGTCATGTTTGCATGTTCATATGGCTCTGGTATTCAGGTTCAGGTTCAAGTATACATGTTAGAGTTTGGATTCAAGTTTGATTTGGATTCTGGTTTGGATTGAATTCAAGTTGATTTAGACCCGGATTTGAGTCAGACACATAGAACTTATTTGGATCCTGAATTAAGTCCGGGAGTTATCGGTAACTGCTGCACATGGACGACAGTATTTGTGTCTTTTTCCAAGACAATTACCATTGATAATACCGTTAAGTTTTCCTACCTTAAATAGGCAAGCACTCACTTTCTCCGGCTCCCTGGCGCTTAAGATAATTGATCCCGCATAAACTTATATTTACTAAAGTCCTTAACAGTGTTTTATATAGCTCGAGAAGGCTTTATGAAAAAATATTTTTTAACATACAGTTTCAAAATAATCTCGAGAAATTAATTATATTATTTTTTGTTTCTATGAATGTGTATTTTAGGATTTGAGATATTTTAGTGATAGTTACCTTAACTTGAATAGTTAATGGTATTTTACTGTAAACTTGTCTTATATTGATATCTTGATGGTATTTTAATGAAACTTGTAATTTTTTTATTTGAAAAAAATATAAGTTATTATATTTTGAAAATATATGGATTTATAATATTTATATAATTATAAAAAATTAATTTTGATTATTAAGTATAAAATTTCATTTTCCTTAAAATCATATTAAAAACCTTTCGAGACCGAATGCTCCGTGAGGAGGTCTGCATCTCGCTCTACTAGTTCAAGGATGTGCGATAATTTGCACCATCCAATAGCGGGTCTCCTAAAGAGGGTTGTAGAGGCTTATTTGCAAAGAATTTTGAAATACAATTCAAAGAAAACTGTTTTTTTTTATAGTTGATGGTATTTTAATGTAATATGGTAACAAAAGTATATTCAAGGTATATCGTGCTATGGAAACATGCGTGTATGTCAGGGGTAGGTCATTACCCCATAAAGTTTTTTTAAAGGTATGCTCAAACCAAGTAATAAAAGATGACGTATATAAAGTTCATGGTATTTTCTTGTAAAAGTTAGATTAAAGTTATTTAGCATGATGTTTTAGAGTGAAAGTTGGTTCTAAACATTAGTTTTATGGTTATAAACATAGGGTAAGAATTTGAATGAAAGATATGAAAGAAATAGTGAAATTTTAAGATTTAGAATCAAAAGATCGGTGTTAACTCCAATTACCAACATATTTTGAAATAGAGAACTTTTTCAAAAGAGAGAGAGATGGATAGGGAGGGACTTACAAGTGACTTAGGTTAAGGGAAGGTAGAAGAAGAAAGTTTGGTCGTCGCGGGGTCGCCAGAAGTTGGTCGTTGGCTAACTCCTCTTCTACTCCACTTTTACTTGAGAAAATTTGAGGGTTTTGGCTAGAATTTTCAGAATGAGGAAGGGTTAGGGCATGGGATAGTATTTATAATGTGGAATTAGGGTTTTAGGATTAAAAGAGTTAATTAAAATGCATTAAAATGTGATAAATTAGGGAATTGAGGGGTCTCTGTTTGATTGCAGAGTAATCAAACAGTGCGGGGGTAATGGGGGTAGGCCAAGGGACTTGCGTACAAAACACGGGCACATTTTGCTACAGGGGGTCCGTCGGCGCCGGCCCTTGGGGAGATCTCGCCGGTCGAATGTTGGGTTTAGGGCTCTGGATTCATGCTACGTGTTCAAGTCTCAGTTAACTCCAATTTGCACATGTTTGTTTTCTCTGACTTTTCGTTTTTATGTGCAGTGCACGTGTAAAATTTTAGGCTTCCAAAATGTTTAAAAGAAAAATCAAAATAAAATATAATTTGTCTGATAGGGTTCGAACACAGGAGCTACGTCACAGCAGTGCGAGGCTTTACGAGTCAGCTACAAGTTGTTTCTTACTGTTCTAAAAAAAAAACTAACTTTTAAATTATACTCAGGCTTGTAAACTCCTTTCTGTACATTAAATTAAAAATTTTCATACAGCAAATTCAGAGTCGTTAAATTCTACCCTCCTTATAAAAATTTCATCCTCGGAATTTACAATTACATAAGGACTAGTTTACAAATAAGAAAGGGTATCTTGCACGCATGTCATCTTCTTGTTCCCACGTTGATTCTCCTGGTGAATCTTTTCTCCACATCACTCGGACTAAGTTTACTTCATTGTTCCGTAATGTTTTTACCTTTTTGTCCAGGATTTCAACGGGTTGTTGCTCGTAAGTTAGGTCAGTCTATACAGTGAGTTCGGAGTGATCAAGGATGTGGCTGGGGTCGCTCACATATCTTCGAAACTGGGATATGTGGAATATGTTGTGCACTCCTTCCAATGAGGGTGGAAGTGCTAAACGATATGCCACTTCTCCGACTCGTTCGAGAATGTCGAACGGTCCTATATATCTCAGACCGAGCTTACCCATCTTGCCAAAGAGGATCGCTCCTCGGTTTAGAGAGATCTTCAGAAAAACTTGGTTTCTAGGTTGGAACTCTAGATGTCAGTGCTTAGCATCTGCCTAATGCTTCTGTCGGTCTTGGGCTATGCGCATTCTTTCCCTGATCGTGCGAACTACATCCACAGTTGCCACGATCATCTTTGGTCCAAGGAGTTCACGATCTCCGATGTCGTCCCAACTTAGTGGTGAACGACACATATTTCCATAGAGTGCTGCAAATGGTGCCATTTCAATACTTGCTTGATATCTGTTGTTGTATGAAAACTCCATAAGGTGTGGGTGATCTTCCCACGAACCTCCGAAGTCTAACATACAAGCTCTTAGCATGTCCTCCAGAATCTGAATTTTTCGCTCAGATTGTCCGTCCGTTTGTGGATGGTAAGCCATGCTGGAGTTCAGACTCATTCCCAAGCTAGCTTGCAGACTCTGCCAAAACTGTGATCGGGATCTTGTATCACGATTGGAGACGATGCAAACTGGTACTCCCTGTAATCATAAAATTTCCTGCATGAGTTCATGGGTATCAATATAGTACATTTTGAAGTTAAATCTTACTTTAGATTCATTCTTACCTCCATGTACTTCTTTGCTAACGTCTCGGTAGATTGGCCAACTCGAAAGGGAATAAAGTGAGCCGACTTGGTGAGTCGATCCATAATAACCCATATTGCATCGTTACCCTTCGTGTGGCGAGGAAGGGCAGTCACGAAGTCCATGGTAATGTGCTGCCATTTCCATTCTGGGATAAGTAATGGCTGAAGTAGACCAGCAGTTCTGTGATATTCAGCCTTCACTTGCTGACACACCAAACACTTAGCTACACTTCTGGCTACTTCATGCTTCATTCCATGCCACCAGTAGTGTTGCCGTAGATCTTTATACATTTTGGTACCACCGGGGTGTACTGAGTATGGAGAGCTGTGAGCTTCTTTCATCAACTCTTCTTGAACAGGACCTTGTGGTACACACAATCTACTTCCATATCTCAAGGATCCATCTTTATGGATGATGAAGTCTGTTCGAAGTCCACTTTCTACCTGTTCTCGGATCTTTTACAGCTTTGCATCACCTGCTTGAGCTTCTTTGATCTAATTGACAATAGTAGACTGAACTTGTAAGTTCATAAAAAGCATTACCTGGTATAATTATCTCGATCTCCATTCCATGCAATTCCTGCTGTAGCTTCCACTGTGCGGTGAGATTCATTGATAACGGCTGACGGCTAAGTGCATCAGGAACTACATTCACCTTCCCTGGATGATATTGTAGTTTGATGTTGAAGCCGCCATGAGTTCCAGCCATCTTCTCTGCCGCATGTTCAACTCGTTCTGAGTAAATACATACTTCAGACTTTTGTGGTCCGTGTATATATCCACTCGTTCTCCCAGAAGGTAGTGGCGTTAAATCTTAAGTGCAAAGATAACGGCTGGCAACTCCATATCATGTGTTGGATAGTTGCGCTCATGAACTTTCAGCTGTCTTGATGCAAAGGTTACAACTTTTCCATGCTGGTGTAAAACACATCCTAATTCCTTACCGGAAGCATCACAATGTACGACAAAACCTCCAGATTGATCCGGTATTACGAGAATAGAAGCTGATGTCAATCTTGACTTAAGTTCTACAAAAGCTTGTTCACATGCTTCTGACTACACGAACGATTCATCTTTACGTGTGAGCTTGGTCAGGGGTGCTGCAATCTTCGAAAAACCTTCAATGAATCTTCGATAGTATCTTACTAAACCCAAGAAACTTCGAATATCCTTCACAATCTTTGGTGTCGGCCATTCACTGACAGCTGACACCTTAAATGGATCTACTGAGATTCCTTCGCTTGAAACAATGTGTCCGAGAAATCCGACTTGATCTAGCTAAAATTCGCACTTGCTGTACTTGGCATAGAGTTGATGCTGTCGCAATGTCTCCAGGACAATCCATAAATGCTCGGTGTGCTCTTTCCGATTCTTCGAATACACCAGGATGTCGTCGATGAAAATGACAACGAACCTGTCTAAGTACTCTCGAAAAACTTGGTTCATCAGATTCATAAATATAGCATATGCACTGGTCACTCCAAATGGCATCACGAGATATTCGTAATGACCATAGCGAGTCCTGAACGCTATTTAGGAATATCAGACTCTTTGACTTTCACCTGATGATAACCCGAATATTGATCTAGCTTTGAAAATACGCAAGATCTACTTAGCTGATCGAAAAGATCATCGATGCGCGGTAGTGAATACTTGTTCTTTATCGTCACTTCATTCAGAGCTCGGTAATCTATACACATTCTGTATGAACCGTCTTTCTTCTTCATGAGTAAAACTGGAGATCCCCAACTTGATGTACTGGGATGAATCCAACCTTTCTTCAGAAGTTCGTCCAACTGAGTACGGATCTCCTTCAATCCTTTAGGACTTAACCGGTATGGAGTTTTGATTACCGGTTGCGCACCAGGCACTAAATCAATGCTGAATTAAAGAGCTCGATCAGGAGGCAAACCTGTTATATCTTCAGAAAACACATCCTCGAACTCTCGAACTACCTCTGGTTTTTCTTCTTCCGCCGGTAGAGTTAATACTTCTGCATTCTTCGGCTTAGCACAGAAGATTCCTGGCTCCAAAGTTTTGTTTCCACTCTTGAAGTAAAAGACTGGGTAATCTGGTATCTCAAATACTATTCTCTTTTGACGACAGACAATTGTAGCATAGAAAACTCCCAGCCAGTCCATTCCCAACACAACAACAAAGTTTAGAATGTCCGGTACTTTGAAATTCGCATAGAATTCTTGTCCGCAAACTACAACTGGACATCGATCCAATCCTATAGTTGCCTTCAATACTCCATTCTCGGAACTGACATTCCAGCTTGAAATGAGTGGCTTTAAGGTAATCACATGTATTCTCACAAATCGTTGGGACATGAAGCAGTGTGACGCTCCAGTGTCGAACAGTGGTAGTGCAGGAAAAGTGGCTACTAGTATAGTACCTAAGTTGTGTGAGGTTGGTTTTAGATACAGGAAACATTAAAGATATACAAGGATTGAAAAGATGAAAGTATTGGGAATTACTAGTAATAACTTGGCCAGTGGCCTCGGCTTCCTCAACGGTCATGGTGAAAGCCTGACGTTGGGGTACATTCCTCCTTGCTGGAGGCTCATTCCTCTGTCCCTGGGGCATTTTCCTTTGCCTTTGAGGCATGTTCCTCTGGGCCTGGTGAATTAACGAGGAGGCTGTGCCGGAGGTCCACATGGAGGTGGAGAAGGTAGAGCTAGTCGAGGTGTAGGAGCCTGAATAGCTGGCCGCGATGGAACCGTGATTGCGGGTCTAGGTGATGGAGCTGGGTTGAGTCGGTATGGACATGCTCCAATGGCGTGAGTGGATGCGCTACAAACTAAACATAAGCCATTCGCACGCCTGCAGTCTTTCGCCAGGTGTCCATTTCTCTTGCAATAGAAGTAAAAGTCTGGACTGGGCCGGTTAAAGGTTACTCCCGGTCTCCAGGGTGCAAAAGTTGTCCTGGAAGAGGCTCCTTCTGCTATCTGAGTGGCAGGGCATTTCACACCGGCAGTATGAGATCTGCCCTTCTTCTTCACAACTGCCTCATAGCGTCGGGCATCCTTCAGAGCAAGATCATGGGTTGGGAAATCCCCTGTAGCTAGTGCAGCTTGTATCTCCGGGTCCAACCCTCACAGAAATCGTCTTGCCCTGATATCAACAGTCGGAATGAGGTGTGTCACAAACCTATTATGACCTTGTGTTAGCAGTGTAGTATGTGATATCAGGAAATTGATTATTGAGACAATATCTTACCTGCTAAGCATGGTAAACTCAGTATCGTATTCATCCACAGATTTATTCCACATTGAACTTTGCTGTAAGTGGATGAACTGCTGTTCCATGTCGAAATGGGCAGTCTCAGGGAAATATTTCGCGTCGAACATATCGCAAAATGTCCTCCATTCAATCGGTTGGGCGAGTTGGCTTTCTTCAGCCTTCCACCAGACTCTAGCGTTATTTGTTAGTTGCATCTTCACAACTCTCACTCAAGCAATCTCTGGCACTTGTGCTGCTGCCAGATCATCCTCGATAGACTGAGCCCATTCCTCTGCTTCTAGTATGCTCTCTTTCCCAAAGAAATGTTTCGGGTGTAGTGCCCAGAATTGTTTGACTCTGGGTGCCTCGACCTCTGGACGGTGCATGAGGATAGAAGTCTGCTGCTGACCCTCTAAGAGGCTCTTAATCGCCTCAAGCAATACCGTTTGCTCATTGATGAGAGCTACAATGGTAGGTGGTGGTAGAGTAGGTGGTGGAGTGTTTCTATTGACGTTCGTACTCGTGTTGTTGGGAGAATCCATGACCTTGATAGAAAAAGAAAAGTTAGGATAGATTCAAGGAATTTGAAATGTAAAAAATGTATGGTTGTTGATTTTTATAATTCTTGTGATATATTGCTTAGGACTTCATGCAGAACAGACCTGTATGGGCCGTCAACAAAACCTGTCACGCCCTGCTTCCCAGTATACGGAGGCGGAGATGTGGCCAGGCCGCGACGTATTTACTCAGAAATAAATATGTTAAGCGTAAATAAGTAATATATAAAATGCACAAGAAATGACAAGAGATATAATGTAAACAACAACTTTTATTAACATTCATCTTTACAATACAACTGATTTGAAAAGGAAATGTACAATGATAAAAGCAATGCCTAAACAGTGGCATACAAACTGGAAGGTAAGTATAAGTAAATTAGTAATCTGCCTGTGCCTCAATCTGCTCCAAGTACTCCTGGCTGGGTTCGGTCTCCTGAAGGTCCGATCCTCCTGACGAACATTCCAAGGAAAGAAATACATAGAAATATCGTTAGCGAACTAGCGCTCGGTAAATCCCAAAAGAGAGAAAGGAATAGAATAAGTAATGTGGAAGGAAACTACATGTATCAGTTTATTATTCTAATGTAGTTGTTTGCAGCTTGGTACAGAAGATATCAGTGTATACGAGAGGAGTCCAACTATCCCATGGACTATGGTAACATATAAGTATAAGGCCCTGTCAAAACCTACGGGACAATGGCACGATAGTTCATATAGGTGTCTTTTAGTGACCATCATCGTGCCACTTTTAATACATTCCGTACCAATCTACCCCTTTAACCCTGTGGTGTATTTTATAGATTATAATTATCAGACTTGCCGAGACCATGGATACAAGTTGTTCATGTAATCAGGTTCAGGATGTAAACAAGTAGTCATGTAATCAAGTCAAGTTATAGCCATGGTTCGGTCAAGTCAAGTCATGTTTGCATGTTGATATGGTTCTGGTATTCAGGTTCAGGTTCAGGTTCAAGTATACATGTTAGAGTTTGGATTCAAGTTTGATTTGTATTGAATTCAAGTTGATTTGAACTCAGAGTTGAGTCAGACATTTAGAACTGATTTGGATCCTGAATTATGTTCGGGAGTTATCGTTAACTGCTGCACATGGACGACAGGATTTGTGTTTTTTTCCAAGACAATTACTATTGATAACACCGTTAAGTTTTTCTAACTTAAATAGGCAAGCACTCACTTTTTCCGGCTTCCTGGGGCTCAAGAGAATTGATCCCGCTTAAACCTATATTTACTAAAATTCTTAACAATGTTTTATATAGCTTGAGGGGGTTTTATGAAAACATATTTTTTAACATATAGTTTCAAAATAACCTCGAGAAATTAATTATATTATTTTGGGTTTCCATGGATGTGTATTTTAAGAATTGAGGTTTTTTAGTGATAGTTACCTTAACGTGAATAGTTCAAGGTATTTTACTGTAAACTTGTCTTGTATTGATATCTTGATGGTATTTTGATGAAACTTGTAATTCTTTTTTATGATGCTCATAAGTGGGAATTCGTCAGATCACGACCCATGGCAGATGGCGTGTCATCCGCGTAAAGCCCACTAGGCTCCTGGGGGCTGCGGAGGTAGAATCAATATGGAGCATTGGTGATTTTCCTCGGATAGTCTCCGAGCTTACACCCCCACTTCTTGCCCTGGAGCAATCCAGCAGCCGAACCTTCACCCCCTTTTTGCTCATCTCCGAGCCATTGAAGAGCTGAGCTTTCATAGCCTCCCTGCTCATCTCCGAGCTGATGCAAGGCCTGAGCTTTCTCGGCCTCCCAGCTCGTCTCCGAGCCATCGGACAGGCCGAGCATCCTCGGCTTCCTCGAACAACCTAGAGTGCGGAGCCCATGCGCCCCCACAACGGCTTTGCGTATCTCGCCAAAGCGAGATATCCGCCGCCCCACGTTCCGTGTCCCACGTGGGCGCGTCCCCTCATTAATGAGCGGATCCTGCCATCAACGCGGGCGTAATGAGGGGGCGTAACTGACGGCTAGAATCTCGCGCCGGCTCGATCCACGTGACCACTATATAAACCCCTCTTTCAGACGACTCAGGTAACTTGAACTCATTCCAATAGGCCACTACGCTGCTCTAATTCCCCGGTACTGACTTGATCATCGGAGGGTCCGAAGGTGGTTTCCCACTCCGGGACTTCCCTTGCAAGTAGCTCGGCCTTAGCAACTTCCAATAACTTATTGAGATCTACACGTTCAACAATCCCTAAACCAATCTCAACCGTTCAAAACCGCTCGCTACCAAATCGACGGAGGACAACATCTGAAGGAGATTACGACCTCCAACAGTTGGCACCGTCTATGGGAACTTTTTTAGAAGCTTCTCCACTGATAAAGTTGATCTTCCGCCCTCGACCCGATGACGAGCGACGATCGCAACGATCCAAATACGAGCCGCCACACCCACGACGGGGGCAGAAGCGGCTCATTCCCCTCCTAACGTCATCAACTCCTTATCCGCTCGAATCGACAGGCTCACATCGATGGTGGATGCACTCGTTCGCGTTCAAGCGGCATGCCCTACCTACCAGACCGCGGTTCCCCCTCCCCAGGATAACGACATCCGTAGAAGGACGGATAGCCATGCTCAGGCGCTCGATCTCACTCACACTCATCTCAGCGTCACCGAGCGCCGGCGTGCCGACTCCGGCTACCATAACCCGCATGTGGCGAATGATTCCATGACCCGTTGGGTGCCGGACAGCTTCACACCCCGATCTTAGGGAAGATTAAGCCGTCACCCCAACATCCGCCACGTGCACATACCCCCTGAGGAGATGTCGGTCAGTTCACCTGCTTCCAGGCATGACTGACAACCCCAATCCCGCCAAGGCCGTGCAAACGACGAACGTCGAGACTACTCAAGAAAGACCTCGCCTAAGGATTTAAGAAATGTAATAGAGTGGAATCGAATCCGCACCATCATGCAGACCCGGAGCGGGGGTTGTGATTGATTTGTATAAGTATGTGTTGTAACTGCAATCAATAACGGTGTCGCTTCTAGCTATCCGCAGTGAGTACGGGTCGTCATCAGGGATGCGTGGAACTTTTAATTTTTCTTTAGACGAGTTGATTAGAAATATGGGAGAATAGATTCTATATCTATGTTAAACACGGATGTAGAATATATATATATATATATATATATATATATATATATATATATAAAGAAGGCTTGTAAGGTTCATAAAATTTAGTAGTAATAGATGATTAATTGAAGATTACTCCTTTTATCTTTTAATAGATTTAAAACTAGATCGATAGCGATGAATGAAGATTAGGGTTTTTGGAGAGAATAGGGTTCCCACTCTTAACTCTTATCTTTTCATTGACCTCTATTCTTGTCTAGCCTTTACCATAACAATTGTTAATCTAATCTCAAATCGCGGTCGTGACTATCGATAAATTGATAGGGCGCCCGATTGTTAACAATTCTTTTGATAAAGTTTATAAACTTTATAAGATGTAAAAGGAGTTATAATATTTTTTCATCCATTAATCTACCCTAATTCTACGAAGCCTAACAAGCAGAGAATTACTCATGCATGTTGAAGATAGAAGAAGAAAGGATAGAGAATAAAATCATAATGCAGAAAATAATGAAAAAATTTAAATGCAGAAAGTAAAAATACAAAGAACTAAACAAATGATCTACCTTTATTAATTAACGTTACAAATACAAATCCTTCGAATTTAGATTACAAGAAAAAGAAGTTGTACTTGATCTCTGCCTCGTAGGAAGTAGATGCTCTGTCAATATTCACGTCGCCCCATCACGTCGAATCGTGGACATGTCATGGATATCTTGTTTTTTGACAGTGATTTGCTTTGTGTAAAAGGTGATAAATTCTAATTTTAGCCCTCGGCCCTTTATCTAGCCCTCAAATTATAAACCCTAGATCTCATATGTTAAGATTTATTGTTGTGATCCAATTTCTAAATTTTCAGATCCTACGACCATTAAATGGTCGCCGATCCACCGCTATTGTTGCCTATTGGCCGCGCAACCGCCGCGTTTTGGAGGAGTTAGGGTTCCAAACTTTTGGGGCCTTCTCATGTTGACACGTGGAGATTTTTTCCATGCCTGGATTCTTCAAATGTTTCCAGAGTCTCAGCCAGTATTGATTCTACGATTTTAGCAGATTTTTTATCCTGACATCTTGAATATTTTGAGCTCTTGACCTGAGCTAAATCTGCACAATATCTCCATGAATAATGTTAGTAATATTTGTTATATTAGAGATATAATATTAATCATTTTCTATGGTAATAAATCTTTAAGAAATTTGATTAAGAATATTTGATATGATATGCATCTTTTAATTACTAAAATATTACATAAATATAATATGCATATATTTTCCTTAATAATGTTAATTATAATATATAAAAATATGGTAAAGAGTATTTTGCAGATAAATCCAAATATGTTCTATATTTATAATAAACACATTTAAATATTTAAGAAAAGTAAGGAAAATATTATATCAAAAGTGCAATATTTTTTACTGAACAAATAATCCCAAACTTAATTTTGATCGTCCCGAGCAAACTTGTTATTTAAGAAAGGAAGAAAAAAGAAAAAGGAAAAAAATCTAAGTAGCACACTTTCGTAGCCACTGAGCACGTGCAACAAGCTGTTAAACCTCTAGGTGTCCCTAGTTGGAGGAGTGTTGTCTCCTGAGCGTTTTCAGCAGATTACACACAGAAAATGTAACATTTCAAAAAAATAAAATATTATTTTTGGGAATTTTTATAATTTAATATTAATTTTAATGAATATTTTAATATTTCGGTATAATTAAATACCGATAAATGAGGAAAATTTGGAAAATTATAGAAATTACTAGAAAGAGGGTGTTTTATGTGAATTATGCAAATTTTAAGTTTTTATGATTAATTATATGCTATATAGCGCTAATCGCGATTAAAAATCGCTAACCGCGTTTAAGCTTGTTTTGTGCAAAACATGCACCATATCATTTTATTTCACTTGTTACATTTTCATGGCCTTCCTTCATATTCTTTTTACCATGGTTGTTAATTAGAGGGAGTGGAGAAAAGAAAAGAAAAGAAAAGAAAAGGAATTGAATAAAGAATGGAATAGTGTGAGATATAGATGAGAGAGAGAATGAGAGGGTGAGGGGTCAACACCTTGGACCAAGCCCCCATCACTTTGTGCTTCACCATTTCCTCTCCTCTCCTCTCCAATTTCTGCTGCTGCTGCTGCCTCTCCTCCTCCCCCTCTTCAAGCCACAATAACTCCATGAAAAACACTCAGAAATCTCATTTCCATTTCACGAAAAAGATGCACAAGCTCACAAGCTACGTTATGGACCAAGAAAAATCACATTTTGGTGCTGTAGGGGATTCTTGGGTGACCAATGAGGTAATCTTTCCATCTTTAAGGTAGAATTTCCATTCCCTTAGCATCCATGTTAGTTTAGAACCGATATTGTGTGGTTTTGGTGAACTTTGGAAATTCCAAGTCAGGGTTTAGGGTTTGAATTGATTACAAAGGTGAATTGAGGTGTAATTAAGGACTATAACCCCTGTGGTGATTTATTGGAGACCCATACCAGAGAATAAGACCCGGAATACGGATTTAGAAACCCGATATCGGAAGAATTGTGGATTCTGTGATTGTATTAGGAAATCTGCTAACACCCGGGTCACCTGAAAATATTTTTGCAAGAACAGTGATACATGCAGGCACCTAGAAACCATCACCCAAAACCCTAGACCCTACCCCATCTTTCAGGCCGCAATTAAATCCTTTCTGGCCGCAAATTGCGGCAAGACCAGGGTGGATTTGCCTCGTATTGGTTCTGTAGCCCCATCTCCAGTAAATCAGACCCCTGGCATATGCAAAATTGTCCAATTTGACCTAGGGTGAAATCTGGGACCCTTTTCTATAGTTGCTGTTTTGGATTCGTGTTTCCGTATTTCGTATTTTAAATTCTGGATTCTCGTATTTGGGTTTTACCTCGATCACTTGACGTTTGTACGACGAGATCGAGGGTTGTTTGATGGTTTTGAAAGCGGAGTTTATAGGTTCTAACCTATAGGCATTAGCTTGTCATTTTGGGTATTCCCGATGTGATTTTAATACGCGTTCCGATTATATTATCTATGTAGGTACCATCATAAGGATTCCATACGATGAAGAAGGCGAAGGCGACATCGACACCGACACGCAGGATACAAGGTGAGTAGATTATATCTACGGGGGAAGTCGGGTATATATTTATGATAGCTTATTATGTGTCGTGGATATTTGAGATGAGATTAGGTGTACTATGATTAGATTAGGGCGTAGAAGTAAACTAGTATAGTTCCTAGTTGCGAACCCTAGAATAGTCTTACACCCACACGCACACACATGCATATTCGTTACACTTATACCCAGATGACGAGGATTGTGGATGATATTTGGAGATGAGTCGATGAGATTGGACATAGTGCCATGAGATCGGTGATATATTGTGATTCGTATTTGGGATACGGTATGTGATTCTAGCGGGCCTTTAGACGTGTGTTCCACAGACGCATTTATATTTATATAGACGGTATCGATTTGTACTAGACTTAGATCAGTATCGCAGATCATGTGATATGATGATAATGATACCTGATATTTGATGAGAGAAATATGATATTGACCCGTACCCAGCTTTTGGGATGCTGTACGATGATTTACCGTACGAGCTTTATATTGATGATAGATCCGCACTCATGACTCGAGGATGTCATATGATGTATCGTACACGGTACCTTTGAGGCGGGATCACCGACTATTATTGTTATATATATATATATATATGTATGTATGTATCGACTCAGATTTAGGTGGTTTCTATACCCCTCCCGATTGACTTGTTAGTTAGAGCTGTAGTTTTGCTAGTAGAGGTTAGGCTAGGCCGATATCATACCTATTTCAAAACTAACGAATCGGGAGTATTTCAAAGATAGGCACAGGGATACTACGAACATTTTCAAAAGACGCGTCTTTTCTTAAAAACACCGCAGCCCTTAATTTACTAAAAACCCCGATTCGTTTTATTTCAAAAGGCAAACTGTATGACCTTTTATATTGATGCAGATGCGTCACTGTTGCATTTATTAGTCGATTCCTACATATTCTTGTTATTCGCATCGTATTGCATGTGCAAATGTTTATTGCTATATTAAACTCATGTTGTTAGGACACCAGCACCATTATCGATGATGCATATGTTCCACGTACACCTGCTTGCCGGCTCACACACTTCATCATAGATAATTACCATGTCATCACACTGTAGTACCGTTGCATTCAGGATATGATCTCTTGCATGGTATACTTGTGTACATATCCATTGTACACCCATATTTACATACATAAGTATTTGCACGTACATAAATGATTCTGGCTTGATTAGAGATTTGGGAACCGCAAGATACTCTTTAAAACTGATTCATTTTAAAACAGCGGTTTTCCCTCAATATGTGCATATTACTATTCCATGTTGCATAATATACTGATATGCTTACATTTCTTTAAATATCGCATACATCATACTTTTGATTATACGCATTGAGATATGTTGCATCCATGATATTTCTGGATTTGGGAACCGTGGATATTTCAAAAGAGATTATATAATTGTTTTAAAAACCCGATTACCCTTGATATGATAGTTCAGTGCGTCCACCATGTGTTTTCTCGGTGCTGAGAGCGACATGTGAAACCCGATTCGAGGAGCGGATGAGGCCGATTGCAGGTACATGGTGGGCCCGGTATGGTACCCCTGGGCTAGAACGGATCTGCTGTCTAGCTAGACGGTGAGCCTGGCAGAGGGACTACTACCTACCGGTGATAGTATTTAAGCTCGGCGGATATCCGAAGGATACCGACCGGAGTCATGAGATGGATATGAAGGCCGACCAGGGTGTGCGGCGCCTGAGATATATGAGGATTTACGTGCGGATGATGGGCACGGTTTTCATGATGTTTTCGAGTGTCGATGCTAGTCACTCGGGTTCCATGATTTTGATATGTCGCGAGCGACACATATTGATTTACATCCCCATACTTCCATGCATATGCTTTATGATATTTACATGCATGATGCTTATTGTCATTGGGTGACACGTGGACGATTTCCACATACATATATTGACATTGATGACATTGATCACATAGTTGGATGATATCCACTTTTTCATAGACTTCATGATATGTTATTACCTGAGGCACTGGCACAAGCACTTGGCACTTGACATTGATCACATAGTTGGACGATTTCCTTACTTCTTAAAAACTAGTTTCTTATTTACTCCTTGAAATGGTTTTAGATTTTTGGGCTTTTGGCTTACTTGAATTAGATGGGGTCTTATAGGCTTCATATGATTCAAGTGCCAGTCACGGGCTATTTCCGGTCGTGACAAAAAATCCCATAATAAAAGAAAAATGGTGAAAGTTACATACAAAGATAAGAACATATAAAAGAAAGAACTTGAAAAGAAGAGCTTTAAACTACACTAGTTTTTCAGTTGCCATAAGCCCTATCTTAATGGTCATAAAAAAAATATTAGAAATCATATCATCCCTCAATAAAACAACGCCTTTAGTTTTCCTCCCTACATTTCTTCCAAACATTGATCATATACCTCTACATGTGTGTAAAAGACATCCCTACACTTAGAGAATTCAATTCAAGGTATCATACTCTTATCCATCTGCCTTAGTATTTTTTAGTCGGTGAATATTTTTAGATGGAATTGCTCACACATTTTTCATGCGACCGTTAATACTTCTTGAGATACTAACCGACCGATTACTAAGTATGCTCACTCAATTAGGTGTAATTAGTAGTATCCTAGTCTTGCAACACCCAAGGCTTACCAGTAGCTCCCAAACCAGTTGGTCTAAGGCACTAGGTGATAAAGCATCCTCGCTATATTTTTTTTGCTGCCTTAAGTAATTATAAAACCAGTGTTCATTTTTTCTTCACCATTTATATTTTCTTTTTCTTTTTCTTCATACCAAGGCTTTAGGACAAGAGCATTTCAAGGTATCCTCTACTATCCCAAGTTTCAAGACGTGTGCAAGTGCATATAGTAGGGCATTAACGTTCAAAAGTTTGGCCTCAAGAATATGGACTATTTTTAGACTTATTTTTATTCTCAGATTAGTAATTTCCTTCATCTTACTAACCCTTGAGACAACAGCTCATAACTACTTATTACTAGTTTTGTTTTAAAACATCTAACTTTCTTGCTTTTCTTAAACTCTTCCTATCTTTCAAATGTAATTTTTTACTTTCTAACTTTCATTATCAATAAAAATTTTTGTGCTTATGCAAAATATAATGCATAGTATAAGGATGTTCGTATGTTGCATAGTATAATGATGCGTGTATAAGCACAAACCTCCCCTAAACCCATGTGCAGCAGTGTTCTCACTGATGTCATCTTGTAATCTCAAAATCTGTAGACTTGGGAGGAAAAGTTATTAAAGGGGAAAAGAATAAATGACAGTGAAATCCTCCGCCAAACTTATTTTTGGCTCACATTTGTGTAAAAATTTTATTTTCAAGAGCCAAAATACTTTTCTCCCCCCACCCCCAAACTTGAGTAAAACAATATCAAGCATTTTAAAATTATAAAGAGGAGGGCTTAAAGTTATTGGTCAATATAAAGCTTTACAATTACCAAAAGTCAACACCAACCATTTAAATATTTTATCAACATAGCACCAAGGTTGGTAGAAGAACATGTCACCTATAGATGTGAAGAAGTGGGGAGGAGATAAGAGATGTAATTGAACGGGTTTACGTCTCGGTTTGTAGAGACGAAACAGTGATAGTGGATGAAACGAGAATATGAAAGATAAGAAATGGATGGAATATTCGCATTCTCGGGTGGCGGCTCAACTTCTTTGGGTTGGGGTTGATTCATCACAACTCCCATGTCTTCTAGAAAAGCGATTTCATCGGCAATAATGTCTTCAAATCTTTCATCGATATCACGAATGATAATCTCATCGGAAAGAACGGGATGATACTCGGACTCCATAAAAGGTTCAAAATTAGCGTTAGATGTTGACCCGGACAGCTCGATAGAAGGGTCCGTATGTGTATAATAAATAGCATGGTTGAACATTAACGCACCAGTGGAGTTGAGATAAGTATCGTGAAGCTTTTCAAATTCGCTACTGTCGGAATCTATTGTTTCGACAGAACATACATGAGCATAGGATTCAGAAGGTTCACTTCCCAACTTGTAAATGTTAAGTTCAATTGACATCTTCCCGAAGGATAGGTTCATAAAACTGTTACGGCAATTGATTACAGTGTTGGAAGTCGCAAGAGGCCGACCTAAAATCACTGGAATTTAGTTCCGTGGGTTAGCTACAGGCTGTGTATCTATAACTATAAAGTCCACAGGGAATATAAATTCCCCGACTTTGATTAACACGTCCTCTAACTCACCCCTAGGTTGGGTGATAGATCGATCTGCCATCTGGAGAGTGCAGTAAGCAGGTTTCAGCTCTCCGATCCCTAATTGCTCATAGACAGAATATGAAAGCAAGTTAACACTAGCACCTAAATCGAGTATGGCACGATCGATATTTTTACCCCCAATAGAAATAGATATTATAGGACTCCCGGGGTCCTTTCGTTTCTTGGGTACTTGTTGGGTAAAGCCAGTGCTCACATTACTTGCTAAGAAAACCTTTTTAGGCACTTGAGTTTTCCTCTTTCTAGTGTACAAGTCCTTAAGGATTTTAGCATAGGATGGAACTTGTTTGATAGCTTCTAAGAAAGGGATATTTATATTAACTTGCTTAAAAATTTCCACAATCTTCTCCATCTGGGACTTGGTCTGTTGCCCCTTAACCTGTTTGGATAAGGTGCTTTGTCAATAAGTGTTGGGTCCCACATTGGTGGAGATTGTGTGGATGGAATGGATCCCAGAATTGGAGTTGGGATCGTTTTAGGTTGACTCAAGGAAGTGGGCAGAGAGTTCGAGCCTAGTGAAGAATGGAGAATAGGCTCGGAAGAAGATGGTGGACTAGACGAAGTAGGGTTAGAAGAAAAATCCGGGGTATCAATTGATTCATCATCATCAACCTGCTCACCGACTTGATTGTTCAGCATTTTTACCGATCTCAACTTGGTTACGGCACACACATTATGACTTTGTGAGTGGCCAGGATTCGGTAGGGGTTGAGATGGAAGTTTCCCTTTTTCTCTCTCATTCATCGCGGCATTTAACTGTGCAAGTTGTGCTTCTATTGATTTGATACTTTCACCGTGGGAAGCAGTGTTTTGCACTAACGTTTGGATAGAAGACGTTAAATTAGCCATCGTTTGCGAGGAATGTTTAATAAACGTGTCCAAGCTTCGTTCGAGTGCGGAGAATTGTTCGGTACCGGCTGTTTGGAAAGAATTATTATAGGGTGCAAAATTGTTGGCCAAATTTTGAAAGGATTGTGGTTGACAGGGGTGCTGACTCTTTGGTGGTTGCTGTTGCTGTGGAGGAACCCTTTGATAGTTATTTTGGCTTGAGAACGTATTTTGAGTTTGAGTTTGGTTTTGGTTTCAAAATTAGGGTGATTCCTGTTAGTTATATGTACGCCCTAGAGGCCATTATTATACATGTGATGTATATTATAGTGGATGCTTGGACATATATAGGGAGGCCTTTCTTGCTCGACATGATAGTATACTATCTGGTTGCTCTTTATCTTAACATGTACACTTATTGTCTCTCTATTACATGTTGATAAAGCCCTTAGGATGAGTACTTGACTACTAGGATTATGATGCAGATCATACTAGTGGGGCAGAGGTTGTCGGTAAGTACATCCTTCAAATGTTCCTAGTCGTCGAAGTATCGAGACGGGGCATCGATATTCCAGAGTAGACTAGCGTATACGCTTCTCGACCCATATGATGGGCGATAGATGATCCCATATCCAATGGTGTTTGACATCAAAGATGGTATGCGGATGCTCAGTAGAGACTGGGTATACTGAACGGACTCGCCGAGAACTCCTAGATGGTATTATACCTATCGTCAGAGAGCAGTTCTCTTGTGACACTAGTACAGGTTAGTCTGTCGACCCGAGATCGTCATAGAGCCTTATGGGATTCACACCGTGCTTTGATTTCCACCTTACCACGTTCAAGAGATCGTGCAAAACGGTGGTTTTTTGGTACAGTCCCGAGTCACATGGAGGCAATGAGCGATAGGAGGGGATTTCATCTCTCCCGGTATTGGGGGTTGATGTTGCGCTATGCTCGATTGGCCATAACAAGAAATCCCTGGCCATGGTTGCTGAAATCTACTAGTAAGTGTTATCAGTAGTTTCTCGAACCGTTATGGACCTTGTATCGGCATGACTTATCTGGCTATTGGGGTCTGACGTTATACCACCCCCAGGCTTTGATATGCGACGTATCTGACGAAGAGACCTGACTATACGGTAGTGTTACTGATTCGATTCGCAGGAGTATGAGCAGACTTGCTTGTTGATCTTCTAATCGCTCAATAACCGGGTGGACGTTACGTTTAGCAGACCGCTTGCGGCTTGTGGGTGACTGATATGATCACCATCTGCCGGCGTATTGACGAGTCTTTAGAGTCTTACACAGAGGTTTCCTGGCTCAAGCGAAACGAAGTAGGAGCACATATGTGATATGTGCGAGACCAAGATTAATACGAGTATGTGATACCGTATTCTATTCTCGCGATATGTGATATCGATCGGTTATATGTGATATGACCGGGCTGTCGAATCAAGTGTTGATTCGATAAGTTGATACATTTGATATTAGTCGGTTATATGTGATATAGTTGGATTATTAAATCAAATGTTGATTTAATAATTTAATTTATAATTATATATTTAATATATTATCTTACATTAACTAATATTATCTCACTTAAGTATTCTTTTTCTCGCTAGTGTACACTTAGTATATATGTGATATATATTAATGTACATCTTTTGTGTCATGCTTGATGCCGCATGCTACATGGGTGTATGAGACTCACACCATGCTTATAATAATGTAAGGTTTTGTTTATTTAAAATAAATCAAATTAGTTGGAAATTGTCACATTGTTGAAGCGTGTAGAAGCTTGTGGAACCATTGACCAAGTCCACTCATTTTGTTTTACTTAAGATATTTATTAACCCAACCATTATTGCTTGGCCATGGTTTATTCTCTATATGAGTTAGTGTATGACACTAACTCACCCATGGTTGCTATTCTCGCTCATTATTCCACTCACACTTCATCTTCTTCCTCATCTCCAAAAGCTTTCTAGCTTCATGAGAGGTGAAGAAATATTGTGAGAAAAATAATTCTAAGGTGAGCAAAATTCCTACTTCATCATCCTCTACTATACTAGCCATTTAGTTTAGGGTGTTTGCTTCACTAATTCCATATTAGTGAAGAGGTAGCTTGAGTTGGTGTCTCCTCGACGTAGATCATTTTCGGAGTGTTTCGTAGTCGTAATTCTAATATCGTTTCGGGTTATTTAGACGACGTTAAAACGTTCGAACGAATATCAATAACCTATTTTCTCCCTCGCTGGAAATTTTCCAAGAGTTGGATTTTTCCAAGTTTTTTCCAAGTTTAAAATCTTCAGAAAATCATGCAGGTGATTCTAGGGACCCTCTAGAAGAACTAAACCCTAACTCGATTCTATGACCGTCGGAACTACCATCAAATCTTAGGGTTTGTAGTAGTTCCGCGGCGCCATTGGTGAGGTAAGGGTTAACCCTTCTACGGTTAGTCCATAGGTGTTGTGGCATGTTCTGGGTATTTTTAAACTCCGCTCAAGTGTTGAGCTCTTTAGGAAATTTTGGGTGTTTGTTAATTCGATCGAAAAGTTTAACACCGTCTAGCTATCTGTGATTATGATACAATACTTGGAATCCACAATATTTAGTTTTGTGAAAACTAATTTGAATTTCATAAATCTAGCAATTCAGTCTCATGTGATCGGTTGCCACGGGATTTTGATGTGGATCAAAAGTCCGTCGCAATTACGTAGTGTACGCGGATACTCGCCAGGTAACCTTACTAGATAGCCACGCCCCATAGCCCCGACCAAGTGACTGTAGGAGAACCCCGTCGCCAAAATCATCCGTTCGAGTGCTCACGGCCGCGGTGTTCCGCCTAAGTGCACTTCGTCGACGGCATTGAGGGTGCGGTCGTCTACTAAAGTTTCCGACGAGCATTCCATCAGGTTGTCGGGAATCTTGTTGAATTACCCGACTGGTTATTGAAAAGTGTTTTCAATATAGAGACTAAAATACGGGGTTTATAATTGTTAGGCATGTGATGTCTAAGGAATTCATTTGGTTAGGCATGAAATCCAAAGTATGTGATACATTGGGTTTATAATGTCTAAAATGGTTGCGGATTCCAATTGTTGTCGTTTTTCACTTTCTTTTCTGCGACCGTAAGTGTAATATGTGGTGTATCGCCGGTTTCGTTGCTATATATCAACGACAATTGGGATACGCATATTTACTTACGTTGATAACATGTGATGTTATGTGTTGCTGTGATATGTTATATTGGATCATCGTGTTTTGAATAGCCGGTTTTTTTTATGTGAGATAAGAGTTTTTCATTGTCATTCATGTAAAAACATGTATATAATATTCTTTTATTGGGGCACTTCCGGGTTGAGGATGATGTCAACATTGATGTATATTATTTACTTTTCTGCATTAGGATAGACCCAAGGAGGGGAGCATAAGTAACCGGGTTTTAGGGTCCAGTGGGAGACCATCTCGAGGAGTCGAGACTGGGTCTCCTAACTCTAGAATTGGTAGGGTTGCTTGCTGCTCTCGTAGGGGTCTAGGGATGTAGGTTTGGCTATTCATAACGACCGTGGAATCCACGTTTTTTACTGGCTTAATTTAAAACACAGAATTCCTAATATATCCAATATTTCATATATGTTTTTCTGCTGCTGATATTCTGTGATGTGATCATATACGATGAGACGAATGCTTATATTAAATATATGATATATAATAAATATTGTTTCTTTCGTTTCTTCTGTGATTCTTAGGAAGCATAAATGATGGGACTTCATTAATGAGATTAATAAAATAAAAGAAACCTAAAGCTGTTGCAGAATCTTGTTTTAAAAACTGGTAGCTCTAGTTCTTGCTTTGCATAGCGGTATTCCTTGTAGAATATCCAGCACCTTATTCGATAAGGAAAGAGCCGAGATCCCTTCACCGGGAGTGACCTCTTTAGCGAAACTAGCAGATGCTACAACCTACTCGGTTTTGTCTTTTGATTGCTTTTTTAGTTCATGCTTTGCATAGTGGTATTTATGAAATATCCAGCACCTCATTCGATGAGGAAAGAGCTGAGATCCCTTCACCTGGAGTGACCTCTTTAGCAAAACTAGTAAAAGCCTAAAAAACACTCCTTTTCAAAATCACTCGATTCTACAACGATATCAAGTTCATTACGCAAAAGGTTTTCTTAAAAACCTGTCATAGCCCTCCGTCATTTCAGATAAGTGTTACTTAGTATTCGTGCTACGTTTGTTGACCTTGTTAAGGTGTAGTGTGCGGTTGCTGACTAGTGCTTATCTGCTTAAGCATATGATGCGATTGGATATGGGTAGTCGTACGACTTTGTTGACCTTGTTAAGGGTCGTACGGGTGGGTTTAATTCAGTCATGAAATGTATGGGTTGAACATGGCTAGCGCTTATGATTTGTTGACCTTGTTAAGGCCATAAGTTGCCAGGGGCAAAATATTATCGGGAATTTCAAGTGTTGAAATTTGCAATGAGATTGCATACCCTCTATGAGATAGTTGGATCCCAATACCCACTGCGAGTAAGAGTTACTCATGGAAAAGTTTTGCACATTACAACTAGCCGATCAAGTAGTTGTCTAGAAAGGTGTTAACAGGGTTGCGCCCTGGGAAAACAAGGTTTATTTTAATTAGGTCCGTGCGAAAGCACGGGTTGCCTCCCTCAAAGTACCGACACTGGCCTGGCCGAAAGATTGGCGAACTTGTAGGGTATAATTAATCCCGGCTAGTCTTACCTTTTAGGATTTAAAGGAAGATTTGATAAAAATAGTGGGAGCCATCCTGATTAGATAAAATAATAACCAATCTAATCTTGCAAGAGCATACGCATAGTGTTTTCTTCTCTCTCTCTCTTGATAGCGACCGTAACATGCCATAATCAAGATAATAATATGGATGTATTGACCGAACTTGCCTATTATACTGAGCTGGGAAACGTTGGTTCCGCTCTATCTTATAATCGTTATAACTTCGAGCAGGAAATAGGGGAATACCAGGGTTCCCACGTGACCCATTCGAGGAATGAACATGTTGATGCATATTCTTCGGGTGTGTTCATTACCGAGAACTGTTTCTCAGTATCCTCTACGTCCTACGTATGAGATACCGGATCAGGATCCCATATATGTAATCTGTTACATGGGCTACAGAAAGGTAGAAAACTGAGATTGGGTGATGTCTCTAAGTGTTAGAGAATGGTGCAATTGTTGCAACCAAATCAGTTGGCAAATATCACCCTGTATTACCAAATGGTAAATACATTGATTCTGAACGAATGTTATTACATACCGAACCTGATATACAACATTACATCAGATTCTTTATTAAGTTAAAGAAGGATATAATTATGTATTGGAGGATAATGTTGTGAACATTTTCCTGAATCAAGAGTTGATTGGATCAGGCACGTTATATAATAGCATATACGTTCTAAATCAAACCACAGTTCATAGTATATAGAACACACACAAGAGGAGTAGTTCAGAAATGAACGAATCCTTCTTGTGGTATTGTAGACTAGGTCATATCAATGTGACACAACTAGCTAAGTTACATAAGGATGAATATTTGATTCCGTTTGAATTTTCATCTTATGATATGTAACAACCCTAATTTTTCCTATACACTTTTCTATACAATTTTTTTTTAAATTTTTAAAAATCCATAAAGGGGTATTTTAGCCTGAGCACAAGATATAAGTAATTATTTTGTTTTTAATTATAAGCTACAAGAATGTAATAACTCCATTTTTAGTGTACAAGAATTTACTTTAAATTTAATGTATAAAAGGAGTATTTATTGCTGCTATCATTTTAAGTAATTAAATACCACAATAATTACAAGCAGGAGCTTGTAGCTCATTGGTAATACCTTGCACTGCTGAACCAAGCCACCAGAGTTCAAATCCCATGCCCCACATTATTTTTTATTATTTTTTTTAAAACTTTTTTGGAAAGTCAATAGTAAAACCACCATAATTCACAAAATTTATACTGAACACAAAAAGTTAGATGCACCAAAATTCTCCCCAGAAGATCCCCCACCCGACGAGCCCTCGACTCGGCCCGACTCGGCCGGACGGCCGAGTCGTCAACACGGAATTTCTCCGTGTTGACCTGGTCTTCTCACCTGAATACTTTATTTTCCCAGATCGGTTATCAAATTCTTCATAAATCATTTTTACTCCAAAATTTAATGATTTTTAATGTTTTTCTTATATATTTTTATTAAAACCTTAACCCTAGCCTAACCCTATATAAACACCCCTACCCTCTACCTCTCACCCTACATTCCTAAGTCCACTCTCTAAAAAATTTCACGAGAACTTGGTACGTTAGAAAACGAGCGAAAGGCGAAGCGCTGCCGAAATCGACGGCGAAATCCCGGCGATCGTACTAGGACTCTTCATGACGTTTCGACGCACCGATCAACCCATTACATTCCTAGCACTCTCTAGCGCTGTCCAAGCCCGTAAGTCCCCTTTTTTACCTTTCTCTTCCTTCATAATAATACGACTTTTTAAAACCCGACGGAAATCGGAACAAACCGATTTCCGATTCGGTTTTCTATCAAAACTCACTTGTCACTAATTCCATAATGCTTAAACATATTCATGTTGACTACTAATCACTTAAAAATCAATTTGGATAAAGTTTCTCACATGAAATGATAACTTTTGCAAAATACCGTATTTTCGCAATTAAATACCACAATGTTTAGTTTATCACATTTAACCCTTTAACATTGCTATACCTTAAAATAGATCACGAGGTAACGACCTACCTCCACACATACGCAAATACAACCCTAATTGATATCATCAAAACTTAGAATACGATAATACAAGATTTTACATTAAAATACCATTTTCTTTATAAACATTTTCTGAAAGTTCTAAGTTGTATACAATTTTAAAACAAAATCTTTTAATAGGAAAATACGATATGTCATGGACATCGATCGTTTATCTAAACCTGATTTTGTGGTGTCTCGGCAAGTGTGTCTAAGGCAAGTGGTTACTTAATTAGGGCCACTACTTGTAGTGGAGAGCCTCCCACTTACCTGGCACTTAGCTGGCCGCAATTGGCGGTGAAGAGACGATTTGAGGCTTCTATGATTTATCGTTTAGACCATTTAGAAATAGGCTAGTTGGCTTAGGAAACCCTAGAATCTAAAATACGGAAATTTACACCCTTTTTCAAATAAATACCTTATCTTTATAAAACCGTTTTCTAAAATGATTAGTATTCATAAATCTTTGCAAAGCGCCACTACAACCCATCTTTGGGGAACTCGTTAGGGATAGTACGGTTTATCGTGCACCCTCGGCTTAGTAGTGCGAGATTCAGACCTCCGCAAGGAGCATTCGGTCTCGAAAGGTTAAAATACGACATCTTAGGAAAATGAGACTATTTTTAAAATATAAAATATTTATTGAAATTATTTTTGTATAAATATATGTATATTATCATTAAAAGATCTATTTTGTTATAATATAAATATTCCACTTTTTCTAAAAAGCACAAAACTAGATTTTTACATTAAAGTACAATGAATTTCAAATAAATCAATATTACAGATAAATACCCTTATTTATAAAATAGGATATTTTCACTAAAAAAGGTCACGATATAAATCACACTCATTATAACTATGAAGACGAATAATAAATACTTGAGGTGTATCTTGAAAACTATACAAAAGTATTTTTACATAAAACCCCCTCAAGTTTTATAAATTACAATAATGACCCTAATAATTATAGAACTTCGACTTCCATTTCTTTTGGTCTGACTCGGGTTTGAGTCTGATTATTTTCTGACTTGAATATGATTCAAGTCAATCTATATTCTCTAATATTCCAACTCAATATGAATACACGAATCCCAGAATCCAGTTAACAATCTATACACCTTGACTGAATCAAACCATGGATATACATCCATTATTCCGTTATTCCATTTACCTGATTATGCAGTTACAATTTGTTTACTGATATCATGGTTTTGGTCAGTCATCCCACTTATACAATACAATACAACAATACAATCATAACACTACGGGGTTTAAGGGGTAGACTGGTACGGAATATATTAAAGGTGGCACGAGGTGGTCACTTAAGACGTAATTACATCCATGCCGTTGTTCCGTGGTATTATCGACGGAGTCTTGTACTACAGGTTACCAAGGTCCCCGGTGTAAGTGGGACTCCCCTCGTATACACTCGCATCTTCTGTACCAGGATACAAACAACAGCGTTAATACAATATTACAATATTATAATACAACATTAAAAGCTCTCTCTCTCTCTCTCTTACTTTCTGTCTATTTCTCTCTTATCTTTGGGACTTACCGAGCGACCTGTTCGCTGACGACATTCTATTTCTTTCTTCTTTGAATGTCGTCAGGTGCTTTGGACCCAGCAGAGATCGAGCCCACCGGTGAAGACTTGGAGCAGTTTCACGAAGACCCCGAGCTCTAGATATTGTACCTTGTTCTATTCAGTATTTTCATTTCCTGTTATGCCACTGTTTAGGCATCGCTTTTCATTTCAGTTGTATTTACTTTTCATGCATTGTACAAAAGAATGTTATTAATAAAGTTGATGTTATTTCTATATCTCTTGTCTCTTGTGATTTACTTTTATATTGCTTAGATACGCTTAGCGTATGTACTTCTGAGTATATACGTAGCGGGTCTCGTCGCGTCCCCTTCACCGTATACCGGGAAGCAGGGCGTGACATGATACTTGCCAGTCTTGTCTCAAAGGTAAAATGACCAATACTCCATTTACAAGAAACAGAGAAAGAGTTATTGAACTCTTGGGACGGATACACTATGATGTATGCGGTCCTATGTCTACAAATGCAAGGGTTGGTTCTTTGTACTTCATTACATTCATCGACGATCTCTCAAGATTTGGACATGTGTTCCTGTTGAAACACGAGTTTGAAACTTTTGAGAAATTCAAGGAATATAAGCTTGAAGTTAAGAACCAGACGGGTAGAAGTATTAAGTCCTTCGATGTGATCGAGGAGGAGAATACTTGCGCATGGAGTTCCTGGAGTTTCTAAAAGGAGAATGGGATTCTCTCTCAGCTTACTCCTTCGTATACACCACAGCACAACGTTGTGTCGGGGCGGAGGTATCGCGCTCTATGAGATATGGTGCGCTCTATGATGAGTACTGCTGAGTTGCCTGTTTCCTTTTGGAGTTATTCACTTGAGAAGCTGCATACCTATTGAATGGGGTTCCAACCAAATTAGTGCCTACCACTCCATATGAGATATGGTATGGAAAGAGACCATCTCTTAAACGAGTTAAGATATGGGGTTGTCCGGGCTATGTTGAAAAGCAAAATTCGGACAAGCTCGAGGCAAGGTCAGTTATGTATAAGTTTGTTGGGATATCCTAAACATTTGCGAGGAAATATCTGCTACCAAATTGAGGAGCAAAAGGTGTTTTGTTTCTCAGAATGCCACCTTTTTGAGAAAAGGAATTTCTTATGAAGAAATTAGTGGTCATGAGGTAGAACTGGAAGGAGTTCTAGCTGGATAAACTAACAGCTGATGATTTGGTGAAACCAAAGGATTCAATAGTCTCCGACGAACCTCAGCCTCTCCGTAAATCTGGTAGGGTTCCTCATCCCCCTGAGAGATACTATGGTTTTCTCGATGACAGTGGGAGCGAGGATTGCATCATGGCAGATGATGACCCAACCAGGTTCAGGCAGGCCATCATGAGTAGGGACTCAGTGAAATGGCTGGATGCTATGCAATCATAGATGGAATCCATGTACACCAACAAAGTATGACTTTGAACGTTGCACCTGAAGGGGTAAAACCCATTGGGAGCAAGTGGATCTTGAGAGGATTCTCGGTGTAAATGGAAAAGTTGAGTCTTTCAAATCTAGACTTGTAGTAAAAGGTTTTCGTTAATGACCAGGTGTGGTTTATGATGAAACCTTTTCTCCAGTGGTTATGCTTAAGTCCGTCAGGATTAAAGCATGCATCGCGGAGTTGGAACATCTGTTTTGATGTGGCGGTCAAAGAGTTTGACTTCATCAAAAAGCTTGACTTCATCAAAAAGGTAGATGAACCTTGTATATACAAGAAGGTAGTAGAGAGTATTGTTGTCTTCCACGTATTGTACGTAGATGACATACTCTTGATAGGAAATGGTTTCCTATACTACACTCGGTCAAGCTCCACTTATCACGAGGATTCTCCATGGAAGATCTGGATGATACCTACTACATCTTGTGGATTATGATCTATGGTGATAGATCTAAGTGGATGCTGGGAGTGTCCCAAATCCAGGTACATTAACATCGTACTAAAGGGGTTTAGTATGGAAGATTCTAAGCGTGGTGGTTCGCCTACTTGCTCAGGAATCACTCTCTCCAAAAAGATGTCTTCCAAGACTGATTTGGAGATAGCTCGTGTGCAAGGGATACCCTATGCTTCGGCAGTAGGCTTTATCTTGTATGCGATGTTATGTACCAGATCAGATATAGCTAACTCACTAGTTGTAGTGATAAGGAATCAATCGGATGTCGGGAGAATCACTGGAAAGCTGTGGAGGACATTCTTAAGTATTTGAGAAGCACTGAAGAAATGTTCTTGGGGTTTGGTAACGGTGAACTCCAGTGGGAGTCCTTTACCAATTCGAGCTTCCAGAGTGATAAGGGACGATATGTTGGAAAAGTTCCAAGCTAGATACCGTGGCAAACTAGACGATAAAGGCTGTATATATCGCTACCAACGTTGCTACCAAAGTGGATGTCTGGATATTTATTGTTCATGAGATGAACATAGTTCCTACCATTGAGCGTCCAATAACTGTTATTGTGACAATCAATGGAGTTGTGGCTTTGGCCTAAGAATGCCGGTCCCATCAGCGATCCAGACATATTCTGAGGACAGTATCACCTGATCAGGGAGATGGTTGATCTCCAAGGGATCTAGGTAAGGAGAGTTGACGTGAAAGATAACACGGTGGATCCACTCACCGAGGCCTTTCCCTAGAGAGACTTTTATGGGGCGTTGAGTATGAGATACTACAACAAATGGCCTTAGTGCAAGTAGGAGATTGTTAGTTATATGTATGCCCTAGAGGCCATTATTATACATGTGATGTATATTATAGTGGATGCTTAGACATATATAGGGAGGACTTTCTTGCTCGACATGATAGTATGCTATCCGGTTGCTCTTTATCTTAACATGTACACTTATTGTCTCTCTATTACATGTTGATAAAACCCTCAGGATGAGTACTTGACTACCAGGATTATGATGAAGATCATACTAGTGGGGCAGAGGTAGTTGGTAAGTACATCCTTCAAATGTTCCTAGTCGTAGGAGTATCGAGACGGGGCATCGATATTCCAGAGTAAACTAGCGTATACGCTGTAAGTCTACGCCAGCCCCCCGGCCAATAATTCGAGGCCAAACGCGGAATAAAAACTTTTTCATAAGATGGCGCTAACATAGACTGTAACCCGAATCGTGCCATTAACACTAAACTAGCAAACTGTAAATGATAGAATGGCTATACCGATCGATCCGTGTCCTTTGGTCTGTAGCCATCATCCCACGCTCCTCGCGGCATCTCCGATCTCCTCGTCGAGGTGGCACCACGTCAACGGATTTTTATACGGGCTCCCGCTTCAAACTGAAACAACTCGGACATGAAGTTTGCTAACCGACATGTCCAAGATTGAAATAGAGAGAGAGTGTAGAATACTTTGTCTTAAAGCACCCAACGAATCGGATGAAGGTAAATGAAGTTGCCTTTGTGAAATTGGAGCAAAGGAATTTGGCAAAGGAAAAAGAGCTTGCAAAGAAAATGAGCATGGCCACTTGAAGAAGTGCTCGGCCAAATTCTCCTCTGGGGATTTGTAATGAACTGGTGAGCCAAAGAATTGAATTGGTGAGTATAAGGATAAATTAATCAATCAACAACATTGCGTATGGCTGCTGGAGCAATTGCCACCGCAAAAAGGACCCTCACTTTACTAATGCATTAATTGCATATAACACCTCACTAAAAAGGCCATGTCTCATTAAAGCAAGTGAGATGACTCATCCAAGCCACCTCACCAAGCTGCTGCCCAATGAATGGAGCCCAAGGAAAGAGAGAAGATCCGCATTAAACCAAGTGTTTAAGACGGGTGACTGAAAATTGGCAACTTCAAAAGCAATCCCGTAACGATTTACAGGATTACCCCTTAACTGTATATACATACCCGCATCCGTATTCTAGCTGAATACGAATGCAATGAGACAAAAATATTCCTACACAATATAATACTTGGATCCGGCTTAAACCAAAACCCACCAGTATTATCTGTCCGAACCATGACACGTGCACAAGTGCACGTGTATGTTCGAACCCTGCCATAAAACAATACGGCCTCTACGACGTTTCGCCCGAACTTGGGAAACAATCTGTGGGGGACTCTAAAGACTCTTCAATACTCTGGTAGTGGGTTTAACCACAAGCCGTCAGTGGTACTAGCTGTACGTAACGGCTGCCCATGTATTGACAGAAAGGGAAGCTGATGAACGAACTCATCGTGAAACCTCACTGAGCCTATCAGTGGCAATATACGTACAGTCCGGTCCGTTCGTCTATGAGCATCGCATATCGGGCCTAGGGGGCTGGTAACGTCAGACCCCCAATAGCGGTATAAGTCGTGTCAGAGTGTTGCCCAGAACACCTTGAGATACTACTGGAGTACCTACCAGTAAATCTCCTGCCTCGGCCGAGGGCTTTGTGTAATGGATCTCCTAGACACAGCGCGATCTCACCCCCAATACCGGGAGAGACGAACCCCTGCCGATCCGCTCACTGCCTCCATGTGGCTCGGGACTGTACCCAACTAAAACCTGTTTGCACGACTCCTTTGAGCCGTGGTAGGGTAATAATCAAAGCACAGTGGGAACTCACACGCGATAAATGACGATCTCAGGTCGATAAACTAACCTGTACACATGTCACCAGGGAACTGCTATCTGACGCTAGGTATAATACCAACTAGCAGTTTCCCGGCGAGTCCTGTCCGGTGCACTCATAACCCAATGAGCACCTGTATACATCTTAGGTGAACCAACTGACACCAGTGGCTTGTGAGACCGGCCACCGCCCCTCGTCGGGGTCTCGACTGTATACACTAGTCTACCCCGGAGTATCGATGCCCTATCTCGAAACTCCCACGACTAGGGACCACTTTTAAGGATGTGCTTATAGACTACCCAACTCTCACGTATATGATCGCCATCATACTGTTGGTAGTCAAGCAAGAATCCTAGGGGATCTATCAATGTGTAATAGTGATCTGTACTATCACCTAAAGCAGTACATGATGATAAAGATAAACCAGATAGTATACTATCATCTCGAGAAAGACTGTCCTACCGGTATAGGTCCTCCCTCAATCATTGCAATCATGTACCCGCGATCCAATAATTGACTTTGAGGGCACTATATCCAACAATCTCCCACTTGCACTTAAGGCTAATTATTGCGATGTCGCATACTCATAGCCCGTGTGATACCGAACATCCAACTCCTCTACTAATCAGTTTCACAAAGTTCATTTGTAAAACTATTGTGTTCGAGAAATAGCCTCAGTGAGTGGATCCGTCCTGATGTTTCTTTCTATGTCTCTCTTAATCTCATGTTCGCGGAGAAAGCCATCTCCCGAATTGAGTAATACCTGTCTTAGAATATGTCTGGATATCTAATGGGACCTAGTTCATAAATGAACTCCAAATCCAAACTTCTTAGACTGTATCGTCAACTGAACTAAATCAGTATCCTGCACCATGCCTTCCTCAGTATCTGCCTGGACCACCTGTCCAAACTACTGCCCCTCGTCAGAGGGAATACTATAACTCTGACAATCACTCTGTCATCCATGTCACCTTGGAAGCCTGGAATGATAACCGTCTCCCGAAGGAGGCTGCCGTTACCAAATTCCTAGAACATCCACTTATGTTCTAAAACTTCTTCCCAACGTTTCTCCAGAATTGGATTAATATCAACCTATTGCATCTAGTGCAAAAACAACATCTGGTGTGGTACTTGACATCTCATGATCAACTCAATTGCCTAAACAAGTGATATGTTAATCATGCACATCCCTCTCCCCTTTAGTCTGTAAGACACCTTTAGAGAGGGTGACTCCATCACCTACAGGTACACCACCATGCCAGGAGTCATCTATTCTAAATACCTTTAGAATACTGTCAAAGTACCCAGATTAGGAAACTACCCAAATCTAGATCTAAAACCATAGATCTAGTAACCAGAATGTCTGATATTATATCCATATCCTGTGTGGAGAAACAACTGTGTGACAACTACAGTATAACCGATCGTAGGATAGGAATCTCACTTCTTACAAAGTGCATGACATCCAAATATCAGGACATCACACCCTACTACCTTCTTAACAGATCCATCCCTTATTCCGATGAAGTCAAAGCCCATGACTGTCACATCAAAAAATAGACGATCTCTCTCCGCTATATCTGCTCGAGTCTATAAATAGACATAAGCTACTTGTCCACTATACTTCCGCTGCTCCCATTGACTGCGACAACCTTCTGCCAGAGTCATATACACGTGCACTTCTAAAGCAAGTTTAGAACGACGCTATACTCATCCTCCTGCCGGGTCTCATAGTCTGGAACAACAGTAATAGCAAGTCTGGGTAAACAAGAACCTCCCTATCACCGTCCTCGAGGCTACCGGAGTACCTCTCAGGTGTCTGAGGTTACCCACCATATCTGCGGAGTGGCTAATGGAATGTCAAACAAAATGGAAAGAGACCGATCGGTATTACTCAACTTAGGAGTGCATCCAATTATGAGTAACCTGAAAGAGAAACAAGTTTCTCAAAATCATTACTATCAACTGAATACCCAACACAAGTATCTACATCTTCGATCATCTTGAAGAATCCCGATACTTACGACACCTCGTTCTCTACTTTATTCTTTTACCTATAACTTCTCAAAACTTAGACCTTGTATTTCTACGAAACACTTGTCAAAAAACTAGAGAATTCACAAGTAAATAGAACATAGTACGAAGACCAACCCCTTTGTCCTAATGGAAACTGGACAACATACAATACTCTGTATAAGTCCGCTGAGTTGAATAACTCAAAACCTGTGCATCGTAGGTTGAAAACTGTACTTATGGTTAAGAACTACTCCGCTGTTCAATACTCCTTACCCAATCGTCAACTGATATAGGTAAATGTCACAGACATAATTTCAGAAGTTTTATCTCACTTTATGAAAATAAAAGTACAGATATATCAATTTGAAATTGGTGCATAACAACGGATATTCAAAACCAAATACTTGCCGTCAAGCAAAAACCCAGACGATTTCCTCAAATATCACCAATTACAACGAATTCCGATATAATGAGGATGATCACCTAATTCCCAAAAACTTACTCCCACTCATCATCTGTAAAACCATACAGATGTGAGAATCATACCTGGTAAATACATACCCTAGAGCAAGTGTCTAATTGGGAAATCAGTTTTCTATTAACAATGCACAGTGAAACTGAAACATGAAAATTTTTCGAAGGGGTATCCGGGTATTCCTAGTAATGCATCTTCCATTATCCAGATTCATGACTATAACCGTATATTTCGTTACCATCTCTCCAAATCCCTTTATTTGTCTTTAGTCATTACCTTCTGTACACCATCATTAGGCTTAATGGTTTTCTTCCTTCCTTACCGTTCGGCACCAGCCTATGGTTTGGAAGAAGACTATCCAATAAGCATATTAGGTGTACTCTCCTAATCTTAGGAGTACTCACAACGTGAGAGAATGTGATGATAAAAGACAACTGAATAATACCTTATTCTATTCCTCCTCAACTGGAGAAAAGCAAAGGTGAAATAGGAGTGGCGATGATGTACGCGGTTTGGTCGTGAATGATACCTGTCGCATTTTACTTTGCCCTCTTTCTAATCCCTTCATATGTCTTTACTTATTACCTTCTGTACACCCTACTTAGGCTAATTGGTTTTTTCCTTTCCCTACCTTTCGGCACCTGCCTATGGTTTGGAAGAAGACTATCCAATAAGCGTAATAGGTGTACTTTCCTAAACCAAGGAGCCCTCGCAACCTGAGAGAAGGTGATGATAAAAGACAACTGAATATACCAATTCAATTTCTCCTGAACTTGAATCCATCCTCGAATCTGGAACAAGTTCCTTCGAGTTCGTATATAACCATACGATGGATTTATCCAATGGAAGTGAATTTTCGTAGTAATACGAGGTGTTCTGGAGAAATGCAAAGGGTAAAAGAAGGAGCGACAATGACTTGTGCAACTCAGACAATCTAAAAGCCAGTGTTTTAAGAAAGTTCGGTCAACTTTGTTACTGAGTCATAGTCTAGGGTCGGTGAATGGTCGCTGCCAGAGAGAGAGAGAAAAGAAATACTCTGCGTGCACTCTAACCTAGATCAGAATGGTTATCACTTTATCTAATCAGGAAACCTCCCACTGTACCGTCAAATTCTCCTCCAAACTTGAAAGAAGAATTAGTCGGGATCACCCGAAGAGTAAACCAACTCATCAGTGGGAATCGGGATTTAACTATCATCGCATGATAACGTGAAGGAATCCACTCACGTTATCACACTCCAGAAGGTATGCGCATGCCTGGAAAGTTACAGTTTCTTTAGAAACTCCTGATATGATTTTTACCCCATGCTCTTATGACCTTGACGAAGGCCAACAAATCATAAGTCACATGTCAAGTTCTACCCGTCATTATCCAGGTTAATTTGAACCCATCCGTACATACCCTTGACAAAGGCCAACAAGGTAATACGACTGTCCCAAACCAACGCATCTATCTATGCAACAGAAAGGTAACAAGCAGCTACCATCTACTATGCCTTGACGAAGGCCAACAAACATAGCATGAATACTAAGTGCTACCCGTCTGAAACGACGGAGGGCTACGGCTGGTTTTTGGCAAAAAACCTTTAACGTAATGAACTTGATCTCGTTGAAGGAACCTGATAGCTTTTTACAAAAATATAGTGGCGAAAACCTTTGCTAAAGAGGTCACTCCCGGTGAAGGGATCTCGGCTCTTTCCTCATGGAATGAGGTGCAGGATATTCCAACTGAATACCGCGATGCAAAGCAACAAGTAATCGACTATAGTGAAGTTATTACCCTGACGCAAACTTCTGCCCAAGAGGTCACTCCCGGTGAAGGGATCTCGGCCCTTGCCTTGTCGAATGAGGTGTAGGATATTCCAACTGAATACCACTGTGCAAAATAAAAGAAAACGTCTTTGTAATAACACATTTTGAAAACTGTTCCAATAACGTCAAACAGGTTTGTTTTCCTTTGCATTGATCAGAATCAACGCAGTCCCATCAATTAATCACACCAGAAAAGAACGAAACTAAAATATACGTATATGCCATCCGCATTCGCCACTGGGTTCCGTCATCACCCGTTAGGTTACTTAACTAACGACAGAGCGGGCACTGGACTAGCACGGGTGCAAAACATATACAACATCTACTAGTATATATACCAATATACAATAATCGCTCCAGGCGTGATAAATGCAACATTACAGAAAAGTAATAAGCATCACAGAACAATACAGATAATCTGGGATCCCCAGGTTTCACAGAGCCGCAACTGAAACCTGACGTTCCCCTGGTCATGTGGATAGCCTGTGCAATGAAACCTAGACCCTTACGGGTGCGGCAAGTTACCCACCAAAACCTGAAGTGAGGCAGCCCCCTACAGAAAAGTGAATGAACCACCTAGCACTTCACGGAATCCGGTAACTTGAGCACCCCTCCTTGGGTCAACCTGTACCCCCTACGAGTGCGGTGAATATCCCGCCAATCCAAGAGTGAGGTCCCCTCCGTCTCAAAGCGATGAGATGCGGACCTGTTGCCCTCCAGAACCCGGCTATCCGTGCATTCCATCATGGGGTAAACCTAGTACAGAAATGAAAATATGTACAACGGGTACATCGACCTCAACCCGGTCGTGCCCCAAAAGAATAATATACAAACAGGCAGCGACGGCAGTCCACATGTCGAACGCTCGCCCCGCGATATCAAATGTACAAATAAATCCAAACTGCACTAACATTGCACCAAGCTATCCACCACGAAAAATCCGCAATATCACCGCACAACAAGAATATCAACGTGAATGTCACGTTCGCAATCCCGTCTAAAAGGACTATAGCAATTAGACAAGATTTACCGCTCGAATGACATTCACGGTCGCAGATATAATGTAAGCACTGTAAAAATTTAAACAATATTGGAAATATAGACTTCGAAATAACTCCGAATAGCCCCCACACAAGTAGATAAAATTATATCCAAACTGCGCTAAACTAACAACACCACTGAACTAATATTCCAGAGACAAAATTCCATTGGGGTGAACAAAATGTGAAGCAAAAGAAATTGCTTGTGAGGAAAAAAAATGATGGCCGTTGATTTTAGTGAATGTTATAACGCAACAAAAAAAAAATAATTCCAATCACACAAAAACGTTCTCTGTTCTTTTCCAAAGTATATGGTGTGGATGTGGTTTTTGTGTCGCTTGAATAAAAAATCCACACTCCAAAAGATCAACAGCCCACTAGCTCACAAAAAATTTCCATGCCAAAAATTTGCCACTAAATTCCCAGCACCCCAAAAGAAACACATCAGCACAAGAATTTCCCTCGTCACCAAGAATATCACTGGTATTGTTTCGGGGTTGTTTCGATTTCGATACTTTAACATTGTATAAACAAACTAGTAAAGGTTAATGGCATGGCTCTGATACCATGTAAGTCTACGCTAGCGCTCCGGCCAATAATTCGAGGCCAAACATGGAATAAAAACTTTTTCATAAACTGGCGCTAACATAAACTGTAACCCGAATCGTGCCATTAACACTAAACTAGCAAACTGTAAAATGATAGAATGGCTATACTGATCGATTCGTGTCCTTCGGTCTTTAGCCATCATCCTATGCTCCTCGCGGCATCTCCGATCTTCTGTCTCCTTGTCGAGGTGACACCACGTCAACGGATCTTTATACAGGCTCCCGCTTCAAACTGAAGCAACTCAGACATAAAATTTGCTAACCGATATGTCCAAAATTGAAGTAGAGAGAGTGTAGAATATTTTGTCTCAAAGCACCCAACGAATCGGGTGAAGGTAAAAGAAGTTGCCTTTGTGAAATTGGAGAAAGGAATTTGGCAAAGGAAAAAGAGCTTGCAAAGAAAATGCGCATGGCCACTTGAAGAAGTGCTCGCCAAATTCTCCTCTGGGGATTTGTAATGAGCTGGTGAGCCAAAGAATTGAATTGGTGAGTGTAAGGATAAATTAATCAATCAACAACATTGCCTGTGGCTTCCGGAGCAATTGCCACCGCAAAAAAAACCCCTCACTTTCCTAACGCATTAATTGCATATAACACCTCACTAAAAAGGCCATGTCTCATTAAAGAAAGTGAGATGACTCATCCAAGCCACCTCACCAAGCTGCTGCCCAATGAATGGAGCCCAATGAAGGAGAGAAGATCCGCATTAAACCAAGTGTTTAAGACGGGTGACTGAAAACTGGCAACTTCAAAAGCAATTCCGTAACGATTTATAGGATTACCCCTTAACTGTATATACATACCCGCATCCTTATTCTAGCTGAATACGAATGCAATGAGATAAAAATATTCCTACACAATATAATACTTGGATCCGACTTAAACCAAAGCCCACCAGTATTATCTGTCCGAACCATGACACGTGCACAAGTGCACGTGTATATTCGAACTCTGCCATAAAACCATACGGCCTCTACGACGTTTCGCCCGAACTTGGGAAACAATCTGTGGGGGGCTCTTGTAACGTTTTAAAAATAATTAAATAAATAAAATCGTTTAAGTGAATATTCTGATTTTCGGTAAAATAAAACGTATTTTTCGTAAAACTTAACCATAATTATTTTTCATTATAAATTTAAAAAAGACCTATTTTAATCATGTAATTACTAGTAAATGGTGTTTATTTAGTCACTTATAAATTTTTAGTTTAATGAAATATTTTTCCTAAATTAATTATTTTAAATATTAACATAAGCTTTTAAATATACATTAAATTAGTGTAAATTACAATTTGCAATGGGTTTATTTTTCAAAAGTGAACCATGACATATTAGAATTAGGTTTTTAGCATGCTAATCTCTTCTTGAATTGTCTTTAAAATTCTAGAGTTTTCTATGATGAATTGAATTAAGAAAATTAATAAAATAAAAAAATTTATGAAAAGACATAAAAGGTGTATTTCTTTGGAGAATGTTCTACACTATTCTTCATTCCTTCTTCCTCTTTTTTCCTCACCTCATGGCCGGCCTCACCTCCATGGGCAGCCCCAAAAATTTCCCCCCATCATTTTTGCATTAAAAATCATCAAAATTCATCAAAAATTCCAAAAATAAACCTCAAAAATCAACATTCAACATCTACCATTTTCCTTTGACCTATTTAGCGAAATTTGGAGTTGGAAACCATTATTTTGGAAGCATATTTTCAGGTTTGGATCTCATGCTTTGAAGGTATAATTTTTATTCTTATGATTAATTGTTGTTAAATGCTTTTATTCAGTATATTTAGATTTTCTTAATTAATTCTATTTGCAAGTTTAAAATTCAAGATAGGGTTTCTAAAATCATGTTAGAATTTTTATTAATTAAGTGGGGTTGTAATAAGTAGCTTAACATTTTTAGAAGGGAAAAATCTAGCATGGTTGATGTATTATCACTACTACAAATAAGGGTTGCCCCTATGGATTTATCCGTAGGGGCGAAAAAATAATCTGTAGGTGTAAACGCCGTAGGTGCAAGTTGAAGCCCTGAACTTGTCCCGACGGGCTAAATCTTGCCCCTACGGAGTTATGTGTAGGGCCAGTTGCACCTACGGAGTAGGCCGTAGGGTAAAAAAAGTTATTTTATTTACAGTTTTTTTAAATATATTAACTGTACGTACGGATATATTCGTAGGGCCAAGTGATCTCCCCTATGGATATATGCGTAGGTACTTATCCGTAGGGGAAAAATATCATGATTTCTGATATTTTGCCCCTACGGATAACCCCGTAGGGGCCTTTGTTTGTCCCTACGGATATGTCCGTAGGGGCACTCCCAACCCCTTGGTACTGAGATCAGGGGGGAAATATCAGTTACTGCTGATATTTTGCCCTTACGGTTTAATCCGTAGGGGCAACATGTGTACCTACGGATTAATCCGTAGGTATACATTATCTGTATTTTTTTTTAAAAAAAAGGCTGCCTGATTTTTTCCCGCCCTGTGCACAATAATATATATATCAATAAAATATAAAATTAATCATCACACAACATATATCGCAGTATTCATAATCACATCTCACGTATATAATATACAAAAGAAACCCAAAAACTGAATATGATATAAATATAAACCAATATCAATATCAATATCATTTCAAAATGTAGTATAATATGTATGATATAAATAAATACATGTTTCAAAAAATATGAATCAAAAAGCTACCCTAGCTCGGTCCAGCTCCACCTCTGATAAACGATAGAATCAAGCGCGCCTGCTCCTCGGTCAATAAACCATGCAATTCGGCGCGTGCGGGAGTCTGAGCGGCCTGTGGAGCTGGCGATGTGGTCTGCGCAGCCGCCGTCGAGGTAGTCGCTTGTGGAGCCGCGGCTGCGGGAGTCTGAGCGGGTGGTGGAGCTATAGGAGCTATCTGCGGAATCGCAGCCGATGTAGTGGCTTGCGGAGCCGCAGCCGAAGGAGATGCATGTGGAGGCTCGGCCGATGTACCCTGTCGCGTCTGGACCTAACGTGTGTAAGAAGCGTGTAAGAACTGTGTATTATTCGAATTCGTATCATTATCAAGTTATTTCGAAACCCCATTTGGATATCTAGTTTGGAAAACCGTTGTTTATTTTAATTACATATGTATGTATGATTAATCAAACCTAAGTCTAAAACCAAATAAGCTCAAGCTACGTACTAATTATGGATATGTTGATATCTATAATATGACATGATATTTTATTATAAAGTAGTATACATACCAGCATCTCCTTCAACTCCTGAACGGTGGCCCTCAAGCTCTCCAGTTCTTGGTGGACACGTCGCTCACTGGAGACGGAGGAAGTAACCGCCGGGGTGGAGTCCAACCTCATATGGGCCCTGCTAGGGCCCAATCCCCGGCCTCTCTCCCAACCTCCGTAGTGCCCTCCGTGTGCGGCGTCCAGAACTGGGGTTAGCAGCCTCGGATCACTCTGTCTGGTAAAATCGATCCCCGAGGCCTCGGCCTGCTCAACCACCCGCTCCTACACCCACATTAAGCAGTAAAGTATAAGTATAAAATTTAAACTTGAACCTTCCAAAACTAAAATTTCAAATATGGGTAGAATAAATATTAACATTTATGCAATACTCCTGGGTAGCGACGTCGGGATATCGAAGCTCGCCCGTAGCAGGATCTGTCGAGGTGCCGTGGACGGCAAGATATGCGGACAGCACGCTCGGTGTACCACCTGACGCCACGGTCCGAGCTGTCTGCAATATTAGAAAATAACTCTTAATATTAGAAATATTATAAAATAACTCTTAATATTGCAGAATATCACAAAGGTCGGTCTATTGTAATTTACCGATAACTCCATGGCTCGAGTAATATTCCTCGAGCCACCTGTGTAAGTAGGGCGGCCCCTCTTCGCCGACTTCCTGTTCTTTGTATTCTGAGCGGCCTGTTTCTGCACAACGCATTAACATTTAGTTTTGTAATTAAGGAGAAAAAAAAATTATATCCTAAACAATGAATTACATTTAAAATACATACCTGTTTGCGTTGGGAATCGAAATATTCGCACAATAGAGGCCATGTCTCTACGTCGACTCTCGCAAACGCCGGAATAGATAGGAGGGCCGCTCTCTCTGCCTCGGGGGTCGCCATCCACAGGGAGTAGCAGTCGGCCTTCAGCTCATTCCTATTGTATTGGACCTTGGCCTGCATGATCTTCATCAGGCCATTGTACAGAGCATGAAGGTCGAGCACCCTCCCCGGGTGATCAGGGTCCGCTACAGGCTGAAAATCGTAATCCAATTGAAAATACAAAAAAAAATATTGTTATTAGATTGCAAGTGTTAATAATAAATATATCGGATAGATCAAATGAAAATATATATTAATACGTATCCGAGACTGATCAAAGAAGAGGGCGAATGAGCGCTGGTGCTGCTCGCCCCACTCAACGTGAAGTGGATAGTTCTTCACGAGCCGGCTCTCGTCCCCCATCTACCGGCCGAACCTCTCGGCATGAGGACCGGTATAGCGATAGTCAAGGGTAAAAAGGAGGGGGAATGCTGCCTCCCCCCTAGCTCTGTCAGGCCTCAGCCTATGGGACTGATTCGGGCCTCGAGTCCCCCTTTGGGGATGGGGAGGCCCTGCGTCTGCACGAAATATCAAGACAATCAATATTAAGACAAAGTTGTATTAAGAAATCAAGATTAAACGAAAATTGAAGTGTGATATATACCTCTGGTGACTATCGCACGAGCCTGGACCTGGACAGCAGCACGAGCGGGACGATAGTTCCTCCGGTGAGGAACAACCGGGGTCCCGGATGCGGACGCATCCCCTCCAACTAGAAAATAAGCATTGACACTAAATTTCCATGAAGTTCATATTTATTCTATAGAGCATATGTAAAATGAATAAATATTTTATATTTATTCATACTAACCTGCAAACGATGCGGAGGGTATGGAAGCGGCAGGAGTGGCCCCTGCGGAAGAAGTGGACGCACCACCTATAATTAGACAATTAAAAATAGATTATATAAGTAATTGCAAAATGAATGTGTAGATCAATAATATAACGTTCTAAATCAATATGCATGCACTATAGGATATATAAACATACCCGCAGATGCGGTGGTGTCACCTCCTGCAGCTAGACAATAATAAAAATTGCTAAGTAAGTGCAAAAGGAATGTGTGTATTTATGATATAGCATTCTAAATCAATATACATGCACTATATGATATATAAACATACCCGGAGGAGCGGGAGTGGCCTTTGTCCCAGATGTGGACGCATCACCAACAACTAGACAATCAAACATTGACAATATAAGTAATTTTGACATAAACATGCATGAATATCTGTAATATTACATTCAAAATGGATATGCGTGCAGTATACCTGGAGATGTGGCAAAATCCACACGGAAGGAGGCATCCGAAGGGGTCTCCGATCTGGGTGCAAGACCGACCCTCTGAAGCTCCCTACGGTGCTCTCCGGGCGGCAGAACCACTCTGCCTCTGCCTCTGCCGCGGCTGGAGCTCCTGCCGCCCCTCGCTGCTCCCGACATCGTCATCAAATCTAGATAAACGGTTCGTGGACGTATTAGACAATCATTAAAAGTATTGACTATATATGTATAGAGCGTAAAATGTGAAGTAATAATATAACATTACTGATAACCTTTTTCGTTTCGTGGGCGCATTATACATATCTACTTGGATTTCATCGTCGATGTCATTTCTAACCCACGTAACTTCATGATCGGTCGAAGATAACCCGTCTTTCGAAACAGACGGTCGGAGCACTTTAAGCCTTCTCTCTTCTTCGTCCTCATCGCTGTCCTCGAATTCTGGGATATCGTAGACATCTCTGGGTTTCCATCGGCATACAACACTCCATCTCGGATGCTTCAAACACTGTGAGTAGTATACTTGGAACGCTTGGTTCAAAAAGATAAACGGATCATCCTGACCGTAAAATCAAAGTGTGTTCACACTGGTCAATCCATATTCATCTTTCCAAGTCCCAAGATTGCTTCTCCACCTGTCCGTATCGGTTCGCGTATCGTACCAAGTACACTGGAATATATAAAAGGGTTCTGATCGTCCGGGATAGTGGATGCCGAGTATACAATTTAAGTACCCATAGTAAATCACACCGTCCGATCCTACCGTCGCAATCCCACTATTCTGAGTGGTTCTAGATGTTTCTATGTCCTTAACTTCGAATTTGTATCCAAGGACACCAAATCCTTTGTAATATGCAACCTCCATACTAGGAAATTGAGCTAAACATCTTGAATCACTCTCAAATGATGCAGACAAGTTCGGATCGTGGATCCAAACGTTCTTCGTTCCAATCAGGATGCCCCTCACGTACCTCGTTAAAATGAATTCTGTTTTCGACAAATAATTGTGACATTAATATTATATCATTTCATACACACACAAACACAGATATAGCAATTAATCCAAAAAAAATTACGCTCTAATTTGTTCAAGACATGCGCAATCAAGCAAGATAAACCGGTATATCTTGTTGATAAACATAGTGTCTACCCTCTTATACTCGGCTTTACCATATGGCCCGTCTTGAATTCTTCGTGGTTGGTTAAGCCTTGTCTCAATGTTCTCGTCCAGATAGAGGGAACAAAATGTGGTTGCTTCATCAAGAAGATAACCTTGCATGATAGAACCCTCTGGTCGATTTTTATTGCGTATATACTTCTTAAGAGTGTAGAGGTACCTAATGAAAATATGTTGAATAAATAAATACGGGCATACACGACAACAATAAATTTATAAATTACGCGAAACGAAAAATTACACGTACCTCTCGACGGGATACATCCATCAATATTGTACCGGTCCGGCTAACTTCGCCTCAGTTGCAAGATGAACCGTCAAGTGTATTATGATATCGAAGAATGACGGTGGGAAAATATGCTCAAACTTGCAAAGTATTAACGCAATAGAATTTTCTAGTTTATCCAGCGTCACAACCTCCAGTGTTTTAGCACCCAACTCCCTAAAAAAAAAACATAGGTCGTTGATTACTAGACCAACCGAGTCGGGGAGAGAAGTCCTGAGGGCTAATGGAAGAAGGTGCTCCACGATAACATGGTGATCATGACTTTTCAGCCCATCGATCTTGCCCTTCACAATTTTTATTTTCTTGCTGAATGATCCTGAGAAACCTGTGGGGATTTTCAAATCATGCAACACCTGCAGGAATCTTTTCTTCTCCGGTTGTGACATATGATAAGCAGCATTGGGAAGTACAAACTTGCCCGGTTTACCTGCTACCGGTCTAGGGTGCAATTCACTTCTTATTCCCCACTCTTGTAGATCCATCCGAGCATTCATGTTGTCTTTTGATTTCCCGTCTTTACAAAGAAGCAAGTTAAGTATGTGCTCTGATACTCCCTTCTCTATATGCATGACGTCCAGACAATGACGCACTGAATTTGTAGACCAGTACGGAAGCTCGAAGAAAATGCTTAACTTGTTCCAATATGGTGGTTTGACCTGCTTCGTTGGATCCATCCCGAAGGTCACGTTATTGTAACCATCCCATTTATCAGTCACGTCCTCTCCGGACAATGGGGATGGAGGTCCAAGAAGCTCCTAATGACCATCAAAGTGAACCGTGTCTAATCTATAGGGGTGGTCTGGAGGCAGGAAACGTCGATGGCCGCAATAACAAACCTTTCTGCTAAAATTCAAGAATTTCGATGTTGTGTGTTCATGGCAATGAGGACATGCTTTGTGATCATGTACGGACCAACCTGATAGCATTCCATACGCAGGAAAGTCATTAATTGTCCACATTAAAGCCGCACGCAGTATGAAGGTTGTATTTGTGTTTGCATCATATGTCTCTACACCATCAATGAACAAAGATTTCAACTCCTCGATCAGAGGTCGGAGATAGACGTCGATATTGTTCCCCGGTGAGTTTGGTCCATCGATAAGAAGAGGCATCATAAAGTATGATTGGTCCATAGCCAACCAAGGTGACAGATTATAAATTATCATTACAACGGGCCATGTGCTGTGACTTCCAGCCATATAGTTGAATGGGCAGAAGCCATCAGTAGCCAGTCCGAGCTGGACATTGCGAGGATCCTTACTGAATATTGCGTGCCTCCTATCGAAATCCTTCCATGCCGGTGAATCTCTTGGATGACTCATTTTTCCATCTTCGCTTGGAGGAGCACGGTGATGCCAAAACATTGCCTCGGTTGTTTTCTTGCACCTGAATAGCCTCTGTAGCCTCTATGTTATAGGAAAGTATCTTGCTATCTTCACAGGTATATCAGGCTTCTTATCAGAATCTTTCGGCTTATACCTGGCCTCTCCGCATGTTGGACACTCTTTCAAATCTGAATTCTCTTTCCGGTACAACACGCAATTTTTAAGACATGCTTGAATCTTCTCGCACTTTAGACCCAAATTAGACATCATCTTCTAGGCTTCGTACCAGCTGTCGGGCACATTATTTTCCGGAGGCATAGAATCTTTCAAGAACGAAAGAAGCATTGTGAATGACTTGTTTCTCCATCCATTTAGGCACTTAATCTGGAAAAGTTGGACGAATCATGAGAGGGTGGAATACTTCGCATTCTCATAAATTGGTTTCCTAGCATCATTCATGAAATTTTCATATTTATCCACACACGGTCCTTGACCGGAAAGAATGCCATCTTCGGTACGAATAGATCCATCTAGGGCAGCCTCTACCATATCCTCCATTTCTTCTGATAGAAATAAATTACCGTCTTCTCCTTCTGCCGCATTACCGAATTCTTCTTCTTTTCCTGCTGCATTATCGTATTGTGCGTTTGTTGTGTATTCTTGTTGTATGTGTATGTTCCGGCTGTCGGGGGTAGGCTTCTATCCTATTAAGAATGTATAGAGCGAACACCCATCACTTGTGCTTTCAACCGTTTCGAGTAAATTCCGGCAGCACCTCCCCGCTGTTCTCCGAGTATACTGTAATAGAATAGATAATCATTTCAAAGCTGTGAAACAACGTTGAAATGAACATCTAATCTATCTTTGTACACGGAGAACCAGCGGAAAGGTACCGACGAAATATCTCGAAACGGATGAAAACACAAGTGAATGAAGGCGTTTGCTTTATACATTCTTAACTTGTCCACACGGGACAAATCTATGGGTTACCATACGATTGAATTTTCTCGTCGCGTAGACTATACGACGGTTGTTAGTATCGAGCTATACTGTCCGATATTTAACAACCTTCGTATAGTTCTATGTCACGACGAGCATCGCACGTATGTTAACCGATAGAGGGGAATAAGTGGCGCTTTTAGTTTCATATATGAGTATCAATGAGAATATGAAGGTTTCATATTGTCATATAGTGGTTTTAACCTGAACATCTCGAATCGCTCTCTAATTATGCGTTTGTTGTGTATTCTTGTTGTATGTGTGTGTTCCGGCTGTCGGGGGTAGGCTTCTATCCCATTAAGAATGTATAGAGCGAACACCCATCACTTGTGCTTTCAACCGTTTCGAGTAAATTTCGGCAGCACCTCCCCGCTGTTCTCTGAGTACACTGTAATAGAATAGATAATCATTTTAAAGCTGTGAAACAACGTTGAAATGAACATCTAATCTATCTTTGTACACGGAGAACCAGCGGAAAGGTACCGACGAAATATCTCGAAACGGATGGAAACACAAGTGAATGATGGCGTTTGCTTTATACATTCTTAACTTGTCCACACGGGACAAATCTATGGGTTACCATACGATTGAATTTTCTCATCGCGTAGACTATACGACGGTTGTTAGTATCGAGCTATACTGTCCGATATTTAACAACCTTCGTATAAATCTATGTCACGACGAGCATCGCACGTATGTTAACCGATAGACGGGGACTAAGTGGCGCTTTTAGTTTCATATATGAGTATCGATGAGAATATGAAGGTTTCATATTGTCATATAGTGGTTTTAACCTGAACATCTCGAATCGCTCTCTAATTATGCGTTTGTTGTGTATTCTTGTTGTATGTGTGTGTTCCGGCTGTCGGGGGTAGGCTTCTATCCCATTAAGAATGTATAGAGCGAACACCCATCACTTGTGCTTTCAACCGTTTCGAGTAAATTTCGGCAGCACCTCCCCGCTGTTCTCCGAGTACACTGTAATAGAATAGATAATCATTTCAAAGCTGTGAAACAATGTTGAAATGAACATCTAATCTATCTTTGTACACGGAGAACCAGCGGAAAGGTACCGACGAAATATCTCGAAACGGATGAAAACACAAGTGAATGAAGGCGTTAGCTTTATACATTCTTAACTTGTCCACACGGGATAAATCTATGGGTTACCATACGATTGAATTTTCTCGTCGCGTAGACTATACGACGGTTGTTAGTATCGAGCTATACCGTCCGATATTTAACAACCTTCGTATAGTTCTATGTCACGACGACCATCGCACGTATGTTAACCGATAGACGGGGACTAAGTGGCGCTTTTAGTTTCATATATGAGTATCGATGGGAATACGAAGGTTTCATATTATCATCGAGTATTATATATTGGTTTTAACCTGAACATCTCGAATCGCTCTCTAATTATGCGTTTGTTGTGCATTCATGTTGTATGTGTAACATGATTTTAAACCATTGAGATCAAGATTTGAGAAATTTTATAAGTGGTCGTTAACATGATAACAATCATCTCTTCTTATCAGTCCATATCTGAATTCTAAAAGGCAGTATATTTGCTATTAAAAGATCATGTTCAACTCTAAAGTAAGGGAAAAACAGAGAAATATAGATCTATTAAAGTCAAGCCATAAAGCTAATCACATATTTACAACATTGCAAATACATTAACGCAAAACATAGTTATGATGCTTCAAAAGAATCAATTATCAAGGATGAAGAGAGCTTGTGATAAAGCAATCAAATTTAGCTTTTGCATTAAAATGGTTTATGATAAAACTTTTGAGATCCTTCAAGAAAGTTATGGCACTGTGAGGTTCCACAACTTATCATAACCAATCGCAAATTTTCATGGTTCTTTACTGGTATAAGACTTGTACTTCTATGAGGCGGAGTAAATAAATTTGTCGAGAGCTCGTGATGCATGTGTAATGATAGAATCCAACAAAAATTATTCTCATGTACTAATAATAGCATCCCAATTGCAACTTTTTTATTCAATAAGATAACACATTTGCAAGAGTGCATCATTTACATTATGTTTTACTCCCTCCAGGGCCACCAAAATATACGGTATCTATAGGATGGCTATTGTCAATCGAGTAACAGTCGGGTCTAACTTGGCCAATTTGAAAATCATTATCTCGTTGTTTATATAGATTACCGCTATTGTTTGTAAATCGTATATTGCTTATATATGCTAAGCCTCCCGCTGCAAAACGGCCGCTCTCCATTGGCGGACTCAGTTCACCATTGTTAAAGCTCACTACTCCAATATTGATACGGGTTAATCTCTTGAAGAGAGTTTTTGGCCAATATCCCTAACCCTAACCGAACCCTACCCGCAGCTCCAGCCCAGGTCCAGCCCAACCGAGCCCTAGCCCCAGCCCCAACCCCAAACCCTAACCAAACCCTAGCCCTAGCCCCAGCCCCAGCCCCAGCCCCAACCCCAACCCCAACCGAACCCCACAACCTAACCCTAACCCTAACCCTAACCCTAACCGAACCCGATCTACGCCGACGCCGACGCCCTCACCCCTACCTGAACCTGGCCTGAACCCTAGAGTACAACGTCAAAATTAAAAATTATTTCAGATTTACTTACAACCGTGCGCGCGGTGGAGGAGACGGTAGAAATTGGTGGTCGCCGACGATCGACGAAGGTGGCGACGAGGCGCGGGAAGTCGACGAAGGTGTGGGGAAGACCGACGAAGCTGGCACAGGCTCGTGAGCGCGGTGGCGACGAAGCTCGGGAACGGGCGACGAGAGGCGCGGAAGTGAGAGAGAGAAATTTGGGAACGATGAATATAATTTTTCTGTGTTTTTTTTTATTAATAACCTATGTTGATGCCTCTATGGACATAACCGTAGGTCTCTGGCTTGCGGCTCCGTAGGGCCAAAGAAAAAATTAGAACGTAGGGCACCGTAGGGACAACGAGTTATCCCTACGGATAAATCCATAGGGGCAAGAAATATTTGCCCCTACGGATTTCTGAGTCCTTAGGGCAACCCCATATTGTAGTAGTGTATAATTTGTGCATTCAAAATTGTTTAAATTAAGCAATTTTGCTAACTAGATTTTTAGAAATTATATATATTGGTGGGTTAAAATTCTAATTAAGGTTTTTATCATTATATTGTGGTTTTAATGAGAATATTAACATGTTAAAGGAATGAAAGACCTAATCAAATTATTACTTTCAAATTGTTAGTTAATATAATGTGATAAATATGCTATTTCGGTAAACTAGGTTTTAGAAATTAATTTAAAATGTAGTATTAAAAATCTAATTAGGGCTTTCGCTCATTCTTAAGGTTTCATGGAGTGGTTTAACACTTTAATATATGCAAAATCAAGCTTAGCAGTGGAATTGTGAATTTTTGCTTAACAAGTGTTAATTTTGGCTAATTTGCAAACTAGAAATTTTAAATTAAGACAAAATGGTGTGAGAAAAATATAGTAATGGTTTCTATAATCTAGTTATGTTGTTTAATGAATATTATGACCATTAGTTTCATTTAAACATCGAGTTTTGAAGTAAAACGGTAAATTGGCGTTTTCAGGTTTTTACGAAATCGGACGATTTGATCGATTTTAGGGTTTCGATGATTTAAACCATGTTTTATATTATAAATAATGAGTTTTGAAACTACAAGTTGTTTGTTGGTGTTTTATCTCGATCAATCGGCGTTTGTGCGCCGATATCACGCCGATATCGAGCGATATTGGTTCCTTTGAATGAGCGGGTCATAGGTTTTAACCTATGCGCATTTCGTGCGTCGTTTTGGTTTTATCCGTGATTCAGTTACGAAATTATATATGTTTGCGTATAAGTATCCCTTACGTGGACTTTGGACGGGGAAGAAGAGGAGGGCGACATCGTCTTCGGCAGACAAGGACCAGATGAGTAGATGTATATCTATGGGGGAAGTCGGGTGGATGGCGTTTAGCACCCCCGCAAACGTAGAATAGGAATATTAGTTATTTTCATTAGGGAGTCGGATGCGACCTTAGATTCTTGGCGAGTAGGACCCTATTAAAGACCTTAGGTTGGACTAGCCTGATTTAGATAGACTTTACCAGAGGATGAATGTCTTGGAGGAAATTCGTAGGTTTCAGGTAGACACACACACACGCACACACAGAAACTTGACTTGGGGTATATGTGTATGTGTATATATATAGGACTGTGTGTAGGTATATATATGCACAACATGTATATGTGATATAAGGTTGTGATATGATACATGGGGATGAGACAATATAACTAGGCTTGATGCCGTGATCTATTGGCTATACAGTCGTGTTATGATGTTAGCGGATCGTTGGAAAATGAAAAAATGGATATGTATACATAAACGATAGTAGGTGATGATGACATTGAGATATACGAGACTCTAGAATAGAACCCGGACTGTAACCTGTGACTTGATTACGATATGATATATGTGTGACTTGGTTACGATATGATATATGTGTGACCAGATTACGATATGATATATATGACATGATATTTCTGAGGAACAATTGACGATGTCTATGTACGCGGACAATGAGATATGATTGATAATATTGGGATGTATGCGATTACAGTATAGTACCTTTGATCATGACATTTTTTGATGATGATATTATACGAATGATGATGTACGTAGGTGATACTTGACCCGTACCCCGATATTGGAATGCCGTACGATGGATTTTACCGTACGAGGCATAGATGTGATGATTGATCCGCGCTCTTGATTCGAGAAAGCCGTACTACGTACGTGACGATATTGAGGCTGGATCGCCGACTATTACAGATATGGACTCAGATCTTAGGTGGATTCTTATTTCCTATCGACTAGTTCCTTTAGTTTAGTTCCTTAGGGGGTTAGATAGATACTAATTTAGGCTCGAGTCATATAGTTGTAGTTAGATATGTATATTCCAAATGAGTGGTTAGTACACATTTTACCTTTATATTCAAATTGTAATCATCACGTTGCATGTTCATACATATGTTTCTGTAGTTAATATGAAATTCTGCCTGTTAGGACACCAGCACCTTTACCGATGATGCGCATGTTCCACGTACACTTATTTGCCGGCTCACACACACATCATCGGTAATTGACATGTCACGTACACTTTAGAACATATTATCTTTTATGATAGAATCAGCTAAAGGCTAGATCAATATAGTATTGTGATTACTCTCAGGTGTTTGTCCAGACATTGCATTTATTACTTAGACATTTCATGCATTCATATTTTCATGTTATCATGCAGTATTATGGGGCTTATGCCGACACTTACCATTTACTTACTCATGATTTTGGGATTTGGATTTCTATGAGATTTCTGGATTTTGGGGAAAACCGCAAGAATATATATAAAAACTTCTCTCTCTTTCTCCCTCTCTTTTTAAAATATAAGTCGCGGTTTTCTCGTGATGTATGTGTCGTCCACCATGAGATTTCATGTTTTCTGTTGGATTTCGAGACCCGATTCGAGGAGTGGATGAACCGTCTCGGGTACATGGTGGGCTCGGTATGGTACCCCGGGGCAAGAAGATCGAGTTGTAGACGAGGAGCCTGGCAGGGGAAGACTACCTACCGGTGATGTCTGGCGCGGCGGATATCCGGAGGATACCGACCGTTGTCGTGAAATTTGATGATATGGGCCGATCCGGACTAACGGAGCCCGAGATATTGAGACTATGAGGTATTGAGACTTGAGATTTACATATTTTGTGTCGATGCTTGACACGGATTTCCATGGATTTCATCGATGATGTTTCAGACTTCTATACAAATTTTACTATGATGAAAGTTAAAGACTTTTTTATACAGATATATCCAGATTTCAGGGTTGATTGTTTTACTTTCATAGTGCATGCATAATCATTCACACGACATATTACTATTTGAGGCACTGACACGAGCACGGAGCATTTGCACTTACGTGTAGTTTATTACCCTGCACTACTAGATGACTAGTGATATATTAGTATATTATTATGACCTAGGATAGCGTCGTGCATTCGATTTCTTTTCGCAGATGTCTTCTACTCACGAGTTGGCAACTCACCCCCGTTGTGCCAAATTTTATTACAGGTTCGATGTACAGGTTTCCTTGGCAGTTTGCTGGCACATCATTTCATTCAGGGTGATTTGCTTGGTAGGTTGGTTCACTTGTATTAGGACCGCCGTTGTACTTTTATTATTTCATTGGTATCTAATAAGCTCCATCAACCAGACTTGTATTACTTGATAAGTTTAAAGGACCAGTTATTTATTTCGACCTTAGAGTCACGCTTGTATTATTATGGTACCTGGTGAATTTGTTTTCTTTTGAGTTTTGAGCCTCGCCCTTTGGCGTTGTATATTATTGTGCATTGTGTGGTTGTTTCCGCCTGTTGGCGTAAAGCTAGCTCCCGCTTAGGGATGCCTTTTTATTGTTTGTATATATTATACTTTTTTATACCCGTTTGGGGCCAGTTTTTACAAAGGAGACTCTGCCGAAATTTTTGAGAAAATTTGATGTTGCTTTTAAACTTGTTTTCCTATATGTTTTCCTTTACTTTTTCTTTTATTTGGTTTAGATTTCTGGGCTTCGGCTTACTTAGATTACGTTGCGCCTCTAGACGCTTCGTAATTTAAGTGTCGGTCACGTTCCGTAACTTCGGGTCATGACAAAGTTGGTATCAGAGCGCTAGGTTTAACCTTGTATAGGTCTAGGGTGACCCTTGGTTGATGGAGTAGGTGACTTAGGTAGAGTGACGTACCGTGGGTATAATCCGCGGCATACTTACGATACGCTACTCTGCTTAAGGAGGCTTAGGATGTACATTTCTTTGCACCGTATTTCATTCGTTCCTTTGATCTATTTTCGTCGATATCGGAGGGTTAGGATGTACATTTCTGTTACCACGGTCGCATGGGCAGAGGGAGCTGCGGATCATATGTGATGACCATTAGGGTATCGTTTATTCTTGAGGATTGAAGCATTGTTTAGCGTGCGGACGAAGGGTATTCACATGCCGTCCAGGAGAAGTTAAAGGGTTCGAACGATTGTCAGAAATCCATTTTCCCAAGTTTAAGGTATTCGGAAGAACATGCAGGTATTTCTATAGACCCTCTAGAGGAATGAAACCCTAACTCGACATAATGACCATGAGAATGCCTTTGAACCTTAGGGTTAACGGCAGTTCCACGGTGCCATTAATGAGGCTTGGGTTTGCCCTTCTACGGCTGGTCCGCAGATGATGGGGCATGTACTGGATATTTTTAAACTGTACTTGAGTGTTGAGCTCTCGGGGAATTATGGGATTTTGATGAGTCGATCGAAAAGTTTCACGTAGTCCGGATATCAGGTGAAGGGATAGATTACGCGGGAGGCTCTCGATATGAGCATAGCCGTTTGTAGCGCAGTCAGCATAGCGATGAGGAGATGAGTCCGAATCAGTCGACATTAGAAAAGGCGCACATTGACGATAGTGTTTACGATTGTGATTTGGTGATTTGAGTTTCACATTTCCGTTGTTTAGATTTTTGGTATTTTGAGGATTTTGTTCTACGATTGGTATTTCTTATGTGTACATTCATTACATTCTATTCGTGTTTCATATATTAGTTGTATTGATGTTGTTTTATACATACCCGGTGCACTCGATTTGGTTTATACATTTTGAAATATTGATTTGATTTCGTGCATATGGTTACACATGATTTTGACGTATGCTTCGACATAGTTTTCATGCATTTTTCATACTGTGACTTCGATTTTGATATTCGGTGTATGTTTTTATGCACCATGTGCACTTGATTAAGATTCTTGCACACACCTGGCGTACTTGATGCGATTTTGTGCACACCAGATGCACTAAATCGGGGTTTTGTGCAGGTTAGATGCACCTGATATTAGTGTCGTGCACGCCCGTTGCACTTGACAGATATTTTTGGTGCACACCCGTTGCACCCAGTTTTGTTTCTGTGCGTATTCGTGGCATCTGTATTTGGTTTCGGTTTTCGTGCGCACCGGACGCACATGATATTTTTTATACTGTGATTGGGATCGATTTCATTTTGAACAGTATGTTTTTATAATGATTAGTATTTGGTTTAGTAATCAGGCAGGACGTGTATGTTAATTAAAAGATATATATATATGTATAGCTATTTTTTTTAAAACAAACGTCCACTACTTATGCCGTGACACGTGCATCGCACGGCGATTTTCAAAAGAGGTTTTTGCATGCTTCTTTATTAAGATGTTTAGACGATTTTACTACGATGCGCACTATATATAAGTTATAGATTTGATGTATATTATATTGGTTTTCGTATTGGGCTTGGATATTCTATTTTCACCATAACTTCGATGATTGCGTTATGCTTGACGGAGTTGATTTTAGTTATGTATTGATGATTTCGGAGCCCCGACGATTTGAGTATTTTGGCTGAATGTTTTAGTAATTAGGGGGAGTTTTAATTTAAATTCGGGAAACGAATTTCTTAAAGGGGGGAAGATTGTAACGTTTTAAAAATAATTAAATAAATAAAATCGTTTAAGTGAATTTTCTGATTTTCGGTAAAATAAAACGTATTTTTCGTAAAACTTAACCATAATTATTTTTCATTATAAATTTAAAAAAGACCTATTTTAATCATGTAATTACTAGTAAATGGTGTTTATTTAGTCACTTATAAATTTTTAGTTTAATGAAATATTTTTCCTAAATTAATTATTTTAAATATTAACATAAGCTTTTAAATATACATTAAATTAGTGTAAATTACAATTTGCAATGGGTTTATTTTTCAAAAGTGAACCATGACATATTAGAATTAGGTTTTTAGCATACTAATCTCTTCTTGAATTGTCTTTAAAATTCTAGAGTTTTCTATGATGAATTGAATTAAGAAAATTAATAAAATAAAGAAATTTATAAAAAGACATAGAAGGTGTATTTCTTTGGAGAATGTTCTACACTATTCTTCATTCCTTCTTCCTCTATTTTCCTCACCTCATGGCCGGCCTCACCTCCATGGGCAGCCCCAAAAATTTCCCCCCGTCATTTTTGTATTAAAAATCATCAAAATTCATCAAAAATTCCAAAAATAAACCTCAAAAATCAACATTCAACCTCTACCATTTTCCTTTGACCTATTTAGCATGGAATTTGGAGTTGGAAACCATTATTTTGGAAGCATATTTTCATGTTTGGATCTCATGCTTTGAAGGTATAATTTTTATTCTTATGATTAATTGTTGTTAAATACTTTTATTTAGCATATTTAGATTTTCTTAATTAATTCTATTTGCAAGTTTAAAATTCAAGATAGGGTTTCTAAAATCAAGTTAGGATTTTTATTAATTAAGTGGGGTTGTAATAAGTAGCTTAACATTTTTAGAAGGGAAAAATCTAGCATGGTTGATGTATTATAATTTGTGCATTCAAAATTGTTTAAATTAAGCAATTTTGCTAACTAGATTTTTAGAAATTATATATATTGGTGGGTTAAAATTATAATTAAGATTTTTATCATTATATTATGGTTTTAATGAGAATATTAACATGTTAAAGGAATGAAAGACCTAATCTAATTATTACTTTCAAATTGTTAGTTAATATAATGTGATAAATATGCTATTTCGGTAAACTAGGTTTTAGAAATTAATTTAAAATATAGTATTAAAAATATAATTAGGGCTTTAGCTCATTCTTAAGGTTTCATGGAGTGGTTTAACACTTTAATATATGCAAAATCAAGCTTAGTAGTGGAATTGTGAATTTTTGCTTAACAAGTGTTAATTTTGGCTAATTTGCAAACTAGAAATTTTAAATTAAGACAAAATGGTGTGAGAAAAATATAGTAATGGTTTCTATAATCTAGTTATGTTGTTTAATGAATATTATGACCATTAGTTTCATTTAAACATCGAGTTTTGAAGTAAAACGGTAAATTGGCGTTTTCAGGTTTTTACGAAATCGGATGATTTAATCGATTTTAGGGTTTCGATGATTTAAACCATGTTTTATATTATAAATAATGAGTTTTGAAACTACAAGTTGTTTTTTGGTGTTTTATCTCGATCAATCGGCGTTTGTACGCCGATATCACGCCGATATCGAGCGATATTGGTTCCTTTGCTTGAGCGGGTCATAGGTTTTAACCTCTGCGCGTTTCGTGCGTCGTTTTGGTTTTATCCGTGATTCAGTTACGGAATTATATATGTTTGCGTATAGGTACCCCTCACGTGGACTTTGGACGAGGAAGAAGAGGAGGGCGACATCGTCTTCGGCAGACAAGGATCAGGTGAGTAGATGTATATCTACGGGGAAAGTCGGGTGGATGGCGTTTAGCACCCCCGCAAACGTATAATAGGAATATTAGTTATTTTCATTAGGGAGTCGGACGCAACCTTAGATTCTTGGCGAGTAGGACCCTATTAAAGACCTTAGGTTAGACTAGCCTGATTTAGATAGACTTTACCAGAGGATGAATGTCTTGGAGGAAATTCGTAGGTTTCAGGTAGACACACACACACGCACACACAGAAACTTGACTTGGGTTATATGTGTATGTGTATATATATAGGACTGTGTGTAGGTATATATATACACAACATGTATATGTGATATAAGGTTGTGATATGATACATGAGGATGAGACGGTATAACTAGGCTTGATGCCGTGATCTATTGGCTATACATTCGTGTTATGATGTTAGCGGATCGTTGGAAAATGAGAAAATGGATATGTATACATAAACGATAGTGGGTGATGATGAGATTGAGATATACGAGACTCTAGAATAGAACCCGGACTGTAACCTATGACTTGATTACGATATGATATATGTGTGACTTGGTTACGATATGATATATGTGTGACCAGATCACGATATGATATATATGACATGATATTTCTGAGGAACAATTGACGATGTATATGTACGCGGACAATGAGATATGATTGATAATATTGGGATGTATGCGATTACAGTATAGTACCTTTGATCATGACATTTTTTGATGATGATATTATACGAATGATGATGTACGTAGGTGATACTTGACCCGTACCCCGATATTGGAATGTCGTACGATGGATTTTACCATACAAGGCATAGATGTGATGATTGATCTGCACTCTTGATTCGAGGAAGCCGTACTACGTACGTGACGATATTGAGGCTGGATCGCCGACTATTACAGATATGGACTCAGACCTTAGGTGGATTTTTATTTCCTATCAACTAGTTCCTTTAGTTTAGTTCCTTAGGGGGTTAGATAGATACTAATTTAGGCTCGAGTCATATAGTTGTAGTTAGATATGTATGTTCCAAATGAGTGGTTAGTACACATTTTACCTTTATATTCAGATTGTAATCATCACGTTGCATGTTCATACATATGTTTCTGTAGTTAATATGAAATTCTGCCTGTTAGGACACCAGCACCTTTACCGATGATGCGCATGTTCCACGTACACTTATTTGCCGGCTCACACACACATCATCGGTAATTTCCATGTCACGTACACTTTAGAACATATTATCTTTTATGATAGAATCAGCTAAAGGCTAGATATATATAGTATTGTGATTACTCTCAGGTGTTAGTCCAGACATTGCATTTATTACTTAGACATTTCATGCATTCAAATTTTCATGTTATCATGCAGTATTATGGGGCTTATGCCGACACTTACCATTTACTTACTCATGATTTTGGGATTTGGATTTCTATGAGATTTCTGGATTTTGGGGAAAACCGCAAGAATATATATAAAAACTTCTATCTCTTTCTCCCTCTCTTTTTAAAATATAAGTTGCGGTTTTCTCGTGATGTATGTGTCGTCCACCATGAGATTTCATATTTTCTATTGGATTTCGAGACCCGATTCGAGGAGTGGATGAACCGTCTCGGGTACATGGTGGGCCCGGTATGGTACCCCGGGGCAAGAAGATCGAGTTGTAGACGATGAGCCTGGCAGGGAAAGACTACCTACCGGTGATGTCTGGCGCGGCGGATATCCGGAGGATACCGACCGTTGTCGTGAGATTTGATGATATAGGCCGATCCGGACTGATGGAGCCCGAGATATTGAGACTATGAGGTATTGAGACTTGAGATTTACATGTTTTGTGTCGATGCTTGACACGGATTTCCATGGATTTCATCGATGATGTTTCAGACTTCTATACAAATTTTACTATGATGAAAGTTAAAGACTTTTTTATACAGATATATCCAGATTTTAGGGTTGATTGTTTTACATTCATAGTGCATGCATAATCATTCACACGACATAGTACTATTTGAGGCACTGACACGAGCACGGAGCATTTGCACTTACGCGTAGTTTATTACCCTGCACTACTAGATGACTAGTGATATATTAGTATATTATTATGACCTAGGATAGCGTCGTGCATTCGATTTCTTTTCGCAGATGTCTTCTACTCACGAGTTGGCAACTCACCCCAGTTGTGCCAAATTTTATTACAGGTTCGATGTACTGGTTTCCTTGGCAATTTGCTGGCACATCATTTCATTCAGAGTGATTTGCTTGGTAGGTTGGTTCACTTGTATCAGGACCGCCGATGTACTTTTATTATTTCATTGGTATCTAGTAAGCTCCATCAACCAGACTTGTATTACTTGATAAGTTTAAAAGACCAGTTATTTATTTCGACCTTAGAGTCACGCTTGTATTATTATGGTATCTGGTGGATTTGTTTTCTTTTGAGTTTTGAGCCTTGTCCTTTGGCGTTGTATATTATTGTGCATTGTGTGGTTGTTTCCGCCTGTTGGCGTAGAGCTAGCTCCCGCTTGGGGATGCTTTTTATTGTTTGTATATATTATACTTGTTTGTACCCGTTTGGGGCCAGTTTTTACAAAGGAGACCCTGCCGAAATTTTTGAGAAAATTTGATGTTGCTTTTAAACTTGTTTTCCTATATGTTTTCCTTTACATCTTCTTTTATATGGTTTATTTTTCTGGGCTTCGGCTTACTTAGATTACGTTGCGCCTCTAGACGCTTCGTAATTTAAGTGCCGGTCACGTTCCATAACTTCGTCATCTTCTACTAGATTAGCCATTTAGTTTAGGGTGTTTGCTTCACTAATTCCATATTAGTGAAGAGGTAGCTTGAGTTGGTGTCTTCTCGACGTAGATCATCTTCGGCCTCGAAAACTTCAAGTAAGCTTGTTCCGTTCATCTTGTGGAGCCTTTCTATAGTCCGGGAGTTCACTAATTGGAGCGAAGGGACTACTACACGGCGCTATTGAAGTGAAGGACTGTTTACCGCCGGAAACCAGGGAGACAGACGTCTTGCCTGAATTTGGGGGCAGATGCTATTTGGTTGTATCCGTCCACCTCTCCAAAGATGCCAAGTTGATTTATGGCACCGTGTATCGGAGGTTTAGACGTATGCGGCCGTTGTAGCAGACTTCGTTAGATTCCCCCTCATTGTGAGGGGTTTTTTATTATGGGGACGCTCTTTCTTGCAGGCGCAAGCCCCTGCAGTTAATTACGTTACCGCATCGCGCTAACCACTTTCTCCTGCTCCAGAAGGTCACTTCATATCGTGTGTGTTTGTTTTATTTTTGGTTGCCCGTGGATTGTATACGGAGACTAATTTATGTTAGCGTCCGTAGGGCGTGGATTAGTCCAAATCCGTATTTTCTTAAATTTGGGTTTGGGTTGGTTTAAGGACCGTTAGTCTTGTTTTAGACTAAGGTCAACTCAAACATTTGTTGAGGATACGTTAGTCTAATTTTAGACTAAGATCTACTCAACAGGATTTTAGGATCATTTAGATCCGACGAAAGAGTGTTTGGAATCTATCGTTTTAGTTTAGGGACATTGCGGTCCATAAGTTTAAGGATATCATAGTCCATGGAGTTTAAAGACATCATAGTCTGTGGGGTTTAGTTTAGGGACGTTGAAGTCCATAAGTTCAAGGACATCATAGTCTATGGAGTTTAGTTTAGGGACGTTGCGGTCCATAAGTTTAAGGACATTATAGTCCATGGAGTTTAAGAACATCATAGTCCATGTTTAAGGACATCATAGTCTGTTGGGTTTAAAGACGTCATAGTCCGTGGGGTTCTGGTTTAGCCAATTTGGGGATGCACCAAAAGTTATTGGATATTGGGACCCTCCACCTCTCTGAAGACGTTGAAGAATTACAACGATATGTATCAGAGGTGTGGAGAGATGTACCCTTGAACCAGTGAATGTTCATCAAAGATTTAATAATCTTGTTTGGGATTGAGTCTAATAAAGAGCGCATGGGCTCAGTTGATTATGAGTTTGGCCAACTTGGACTGAGCCCACCGAGTCTCTGTCATTTCTCTTCTTTTTTTATAAAGTGTTAGACACTTGTCAGGACATAGTCCTTTCTCTGTGCACATACTGCTAAACATTTATTGGGGTACTGACACCCACTTTCTTTTTGTTTTTTATTGATTCCTGAACACTCTTTATAGTACAGAGCGCTTTATGTACAGAGCGCTTGGCGCTGAGCGCCAGACTTGGAGCGCTAAGGCGTTTCTTCTGAAAAAGTGCCCACGTGGGAAGCACGTGGAGCGCTTGGTGCTGAGCGCCAGATTTGGAGCGCTGGAGCGCAAAGGCGCTTCTTTTAGAATAGCGCCCACGTGAGGAGCACGTGGCGCGCTTGGCACTAAGCGCCAGACTTGGAGCGCTAAGGCGCTTCTTTTAAACTAGCGTTTGGAGCGCTGGACGCTGAGCGCCAGACTTGGAGCGCTAAGGCGCTTCTTTTGAAATTGGAGCGCTAAGGCTCCTCTTTGGTAGCTCTGATCAGTTCTGTGCTCTGAGAATTAAATTCTCGGTTTATAAGAGACTTTGTCTCATGGATCTAAGAACTAAGTTCTTTTCTTTTTGATGAGATGCTATGATCTCTTTGGTTTTGTGAAAAACCTTGTCTTCTGGATCTGTGATTAGAAAAAGAACTGAGTTCTTATGATGTGAGAGTTAAACTCTCAAAAATCGAGGAGATGGTATGATCTCACTTATTATCATTTACCTTGAAGAAAATTTCTTCTTTTAAGAGCTTGCTCTTCTCTTTTTATTTTCTGAAAACTTGAAGTTTATGGAGGGGTTCCTCTGTACAAAACTTGAAGTCTTGGGTCCTTTATATAGGGGAGGCTGATTTGTTGAATCAATTCAGGGAATCTCTCATTGAGAGATTTCTGATTGATTTGGGGAATGTTTCCCACCGTCGGATTTTTGATCTAAGGGCTTCTGTTTTACAGAAGACATCTTTCTTGTTATTTAACAAGATTGGGAAATTATTTTTCCATACAGAGATTATTCTGTATCTTGGTGATTTTTAATCACCATTGGATCTTTGATCCAACAGTGCTCTGATTTACAGAGCACAATCTTTCTTGTTTGGAAAGATTTGAGGAGTATTTCCTCAAGAGAATTTGATTCCGTAATTTGATGATTTTTTCATCTCAGTTGGATCTTTGATCCAATGGTGGAGAATATTTAGTTCTAGCGCTTGGCGCTTTCGTGCTTTGCATGTGAGGCGCTGCCACAGAGTCTTTGACTCTTAGCGCTGGCGCACTCGGCGCTAGCGCTCTCGTGCTTTGCATGTAAGGCGCTGCCTCAGTTTAAATTTCAAATTTTGAAATTTTAAGTAGAGCTTTACTCTCTGATTGAGGGAAACAAATGCCCTCCCACCGCTGCGCTCACGTGGCTCACATGTGAGTGCAGCGGTGGCAGCCTTTCCACCGTTGGATGGTCTTGGAATTCGGATCAACTTCAAATGCCTATAAATAGGGCCTTTAGCCCTTGAGATGACTGTTTGTTCATCTTCTCCCTTTCTTGTTTTTCTGAAAATTGAATTCACTCTTCAGAGCATAAATCTCTACCCCCAAGAACTTTCTTTGTTCAAATATGTGGTAAGAATCATTCCTGACCCCATTAAACAGAGCTTTGCTCTTTCTAGATCACAGATCTTCAAACCGTTAATTAAAAAAGAGCTTTGCTCTTCCTAGATCATAGATCTAAAGAAATCCTTTTTAGGGTTTCTTAACAGAGCTTTGCTCTTTCCTAGATCATAGATCTAAAGAGATCTTTTTTTAAGGTTTTCTTAACCTATTTCATGAAGAACTCTAAGAGTTTCTTGACAGATCTTGAAGATCTTAGAGTTTTTACTCTGCAAAAGCTTTGCTTTTTTAGGCTTTTGATGGATGATTCCATCGCCTTCACAGAGCATGGCTCTTAAAATTTTTAAGGAATTTTATTCCTCTTATTATTAGAGTTGACAGATGTCACTCTTGTCTGCAGAGCGTTGCTCTCGAGGGAGTTTAACTCCTTGGCCCGAAGGGCTTCTCATTAAATGAAAATCCTTTTAGGATTACCTATTTAATGAGTGACTGTCTCATCAATGATAAGCCGTCACCTTGATTTGGTGGGTCCCCTTTGGTCCCTTTCCACTGCATTGCAGTGTGGTACAAATTTTAAGTACCAAGTGTTAGAATTTGGACTGTAGTATTGACAGCTGGCCCTTGTTCTTTCTCGTGCAGGTACTATGTCTTTTGGTACTTCCTTCGCGTTCGTTCGTCCGGAGAGCGCATTTGCTGACGCTCCCATGGATAGGGAAGTATTCGCTCTCATAAAAGATCACGACCTGGAGCGGAAATCTCTTCATCTATGGGGGTCGTGGTACAATCAAATCATCCGAGGTCGATGCAGCTTCTCTTGTGCGGTGCCTTCGGAGCCCATTTCGGCGATCTACTATGCTGACTCACCCCCAGTGAACTACGCCGTAGAGGAGGCCAACTGGACTTCGAAGGGTTGCTTTCAGCCCTCTATGGCCGCGATACCCGTACAGCCGCCGATGGCTTTAGATACTCTGGGGCGGCGCATATGTCAGGGCGAGTCGCGCCCTTGGGGACAGCCGTACATGATAGGCTTGACTCCTCGCCATCCAGCTGAATATTTACAGTGGGCCCGGTACATTTTGTCGGCCAAGAAATTGTAGCTGCTGAAGCTCGGGTTGTACCCCGCGATTTATGCATCTCTCTTCCAGTATTCCACGCCCCCTGTATGGTGGGTCAAAGATTTCTTGGAATAATGGAACGTTCTGACTCATACATTTCTTCTATTAGACCGGGAAGTCTCAATCTCTTTGGAGTAATTTGCGAAGATCTCCGGCTTGCCTGTCATGGGAGAACATTACGAGGAGCTACTTCCTCCTGACGAGTACATCTTTGCCGCCAAGTCAGTGGTGATGGGCCTTACCCCGGAGAATGCCATTCAACATCAATCCCTAAGTCTGATTAAGGTGTTGAATATTTATGAGAGTCTATTTCTCGAATCTGGAAGCCACGGGGTTAACTTCACACATTTCATCGCCCGTTTTCTCCGCCCAGAAGTCCTGTCGAAGGAAGCCGTGAAATTTTCCAAACTCAACGATCCTTTTGGCTTTGGTTTGGACAACCAGCCAGCAGCGGAAGCGGATCAGAGGAATTTCTTTCTCCCTAACACCCCGGTCGTCTCTTTCGCAGAGCTCACAGCTTCTGATGTCGACGAAGAGGTGTTCTTTTTGGGGTTCCTCGGGCTATGGCTAAGCTGGTTTGTGCTCCCAATGCACCCTCGCCATATGAGGCCATCCGTCTTCTACCCAGCTTAACGAATGGTTATTGGGATGCAAGTGGCCGTTGGGGTCGCTGGGCTGGCTTATCTGTATCATGGTCTTAGCTTGGTGGCAGACACCACTCAACCGGGGGTGCAGCCCGTAAACTTCCCGATGCATTATTTCACTTCGTGGCTCGAGCTGCATGTGCTCGGCTCTTTTGGAGTCCACAAGCGGCCCCGTTTCTACGAAAGTTATAACTTTCCTCGGGTTATGCGGCTAGTTAACGCTTCCGCTTTGGAACCGACTTAGCGAGAGGCTCGGGGCTTGGTTCTTCGCCCGTGTATGGTCAGGGATGGCATGGCCTTCGTGGATAAGGTTTTACCTATCGGCAAGGAATCCGCTAAGACAGTTATGCCGCTGCGGGACACCTTCAAATACGGGGCTTCTACCTTGAAAGCTCGTGAGATTCTTCACTCATATTCAATCAGGCCGGGATTTTTAGTGTTTAGCCAGAATGATTCGGCGTTGTTCATGAGATACAACCCGCATCGTTTCGCTTAACAATCAAGCTATAATCAGGGTGTCCCGCTTGCGGCCTTCCTAGCTGAGCCGGTTGCCACGGAAGAGGGTATCCGTAATGCGCTACACCATTCCATGCGGCTTAACACCGGGTCTAACTTCTTTATCAGTGAGCCGAGCTGCGTCCCGAAGATCCTGAACGTATATGTGGCGTGGTACTAGCACACGATGGGTGCCGTTATCAGGAAAGAAAAGCGATTATTGCTTGATCGCAAGGGTGCTGTCCCAGCTAGTAATCTAGCCATTCCCTTGAAGCGACGGACTATCATTCGACCTTCCTTGAGTGGAGCCGCTGCGGTGGTGGTCCCGCGTGCCTTTCTTGATAAGCTTCTACCTCGCGTGCCTGTAGAAACAGTGGTTACAGCGTCTCCTGAGTCTGGCGTGGGTACAGAGATCGGGACTCGTCGCCCAAAGTTGCCTGCCAAGCGTAAACTCCTGTTGCCGGCTGCCGGCGTCTGCTCACAGAAGAAGAAAAAGTCGCTATTTTCTGTGGACGTTGCATTCGTCCAGGAGCCTCATGCTCCTTACAGCGAAGGCTTAAGTGAGTACGGGACCAATGAGGGTCTATTTATCGCGCCTGCAGATGATATCGATCTTCAAGCTGCCCTTATGGCTTCCGAGCGACTGACTCGTGATGAAGCAGCAATAATCACATCGCACAGTCAGGTAGACTTCAATCATATTTTTCCGCGGTTATCTTTTTTTTATCATGCTTTGACTGACGCTTTCTTCTTCAACACGCATCTCTGCCGAAGAGGCTCTTGCGACTTCCCTCAAAGCATTTGAAGAGGAAGAGAGGCTCCGTGCTTCTTTAGGCCTTAGTATAATTCGGTTCATTATGCCTTCATTCACTTTTTTTTTATTCGTAGTCTGACCCCCGCTCCTTTATTTTGTTGCAGGGATTACCTTAATGTGAGTTATCCCAAGTGCGGTGCCGATCCCGAGCGGTGATGCGGTGACACTTCCAGAGCCGGCTATTGTGGCCCCAGCTCCCCCGTGAGTACTGCAAGAGGCTTCACTTGAATAGCCGATGACGGACGTCGTAGCGGCTCTAGAGGCAGAGCTTGGTTCGGACGATGACGCCCCTTTGATGGAGGTCTTGAGGAGATCGCTTCTCACTGCTCGGACCGAAAAGAAACGCAGGAAGCGTGTAGCGAAGGAACGTGATGCTGCTTTGGCCGTAGGTGCAGGTTCAAGCACTACCCCATCTGTCGTTGTTCTTCTAGAGGATGCTCCAGCTGCCCCGTCTACCGCCCATAGATAGGTTGCGCACGCGGCTCGGGAAGCGACCGAAAAGCTGCCCGAAAGTAACGTAATGCCGAGTCTTTTATCAGAACTTGGTCTTCAAATTCTTATATACCATATCATGCAGGGCCAAGTCCTGGCGATGAGGTGGCAGGTGAGATGACGGCGACCACAGAGCCCGAAGCGGCTACTCTCTCTCGGGAGTCCTGGACTGCCTAAACCACCGCTCTTTCCCTTTGCGGCTTCCCGAGATCGACAAGCATCGCAAGCATCAAAACGGCTCTTGTAGAATCAGGGGACGAAGCTACGGGCGCCGAAACTATTCCATTGAAGGAGAGCGAAGAAACCGCTATGCCTGGTGATGCTTTCGTCGCGGTTTTGGCTGATGACCTATCAGGTAGGTGTTGGGTCACTGCTTCCTTTTTATTTCGCAATCTCTTTTAGTTCGTTCTGACGGTATTTTGTTTGTAGGTGTAGCGAACGCTGAGATTGTGTCATCTGATACACCTCTGGTCGCCGCCATGACGGTTGTTGTCTCCTCGCCTTCTCCTATATCCTCTGGAATGCTGGAAGGTAAGGGTTTGCAACTTATCGGTTTCATCGTGGGTATCATCCTCCTTGTACTGACAATATATTGGCACAACTTTGCAGGAGTCCTTTTTGACCATCTGTATCAGGTGGTAAACCCACATTTCTCTTTCCAGTCAGAAATCGTCCTGCCTGCTAGTGTCAATGAGTATAGTTTTTAACAAACATCTTTTCCTTTCTTCCACGGGCAGCCATGTCGTTGCTAATTCTGTTTTCATGATGTTCGAGTGTCAGTGTGGGACACTCAGGTTCCATGATATTGTTTGTGTCGTTGATGGACACGTAGATGATATCCATAGGCATATAGGCATATGATGTCGGATGTTTATTTATATGTCATTGTATTGATCGATTGTTGACATATATACATATGTGGTCACCCTAGATATCATAGTATTACCTTCAGGATATAGTGACCTAGGAAATCGTTGTTTTATTCGATTTCTACTTGCTTATATTTTCTACTCACGAGTTGGCAACTCACCTCCGTTGTGCCACAGTTCTTGCAGGTTTGACCGCTTGGGATCAGTTGCGGTATTGCTGGCACACAGCTTCATCCATGGTGTTTGCTTTGGTAGGTTGGACACATGTTGGATCTTGCCCACTGTCGTACTGTTATATTCCGTTGTATCTAGATAAACTCCATCAGATCAATCAAATCAGGGACTAGAAATTGTATATTGGTAGACCTAGTCAGACTTGGATTTTATGCGAGACTTAGAGCGATGGGGTTATGATCGCTTTCTAGAGTTTTGATGTCTTGCCTATTTATTTGTTCTTTCTGGGTTGTTTCTTCGCCGTTGGGCGTCGTATATATGTTATTGCGTGGTTGTGATTCCGCCAGTTGGCGAAGAGCTAGCTCCCGCTTGGGGATGCCTATATATTATTATGAATATATGTTTGGATCAAAATATACGAGGGAGGTGCTGCCCAAATTTTTAAAGACGAAACATATTTTCAACTCTAGTATAATCCACTTGCATTATCATGTTTCACTAGCTATGCATTTCAAGAAAAACATGATTCATTATACCTTTATTTCAAAACCGCACCCCCACTATTTTCCGCAAAAAGGTTTATATTTTCTGGGCTTCGGCTTACTTGATTTATGCCACGCCTTTAGACGTTGCGTAATTTAAGTGCCGGTCACGTGCTAAATTACGGGTCATGACAAAGTTGGTATCATAGCGTTAGGTTTAATCTTGGTTTGAGTCTGGGTTTGACTATGCGGAGTTTAGGGCGTATATATTTCGGAACCTAGACTTGACCTTACTAAACTTAGACTTAACAGGGGGGTATTAGACCCGAACTTTCGTTTCATAGGTTGACCTTGATTGATGGAGTAGGTAGCTTGAGTAGAGTGACGTACCGTACGTATGTTCCGCGGAATATTTACGATACAATACTCCACTTAAGAAACCTTAGGATGTACTTATCTTGAGATCTGTGATACTATTCGTTCCTATGATCATATATCCATTTGGGATCTGTTGATTCTTTCATTCATTGATCTATCTTCTTCGATACCTGCTTGAGGTTCCTGTCACCATGGTTTGAGCGCAGATTAAGCTGCTGCTAGTGTTGCGGTCAGAGCATCCTCGTCATGGACGAGAACTGACCATGATGTTGTTTCTGGTGACATAGGGACGTGTAGGTATAGTGTTATGTTGTGATCTCTTGCTTGAGGAGAGTGTTCAGTTTTGCACCGGATGATCGGGCCATTGATAAAGACTGCCGGATTGAGAGGACTGTTGATGTACAACATAGCTCAGAGATCGTGATGCTGTCTACTGTGCAGACAGATGGCCCAGCTGTTGCTGAGATTGATGGGATGTCGTTTCCAGAGTTTACGAGCTGAAATCGCTGGAGCTTTCAGGCTGAGATGTGACAGGAGGTAGCTAGTCTATCTTGAGTGGAGCGACTGTTATGATTCGTCAGATTTGATGTGCCGATGCAGGCTCAGTTGAGTTGAAGAATTCCAGTTGAAGGATCTTACTTAGATCTAGATTAAATCGAACAAGAGAGGACATTGTTCGTTGGATGTTCCGATGTGAGATCGGTAAGTTGACCAGTTTTAGATAGAAGGACCTCACCAGATGCGTTGTGAGTTGATCGAGAACGAACAAATAAAGTGTATTCCTCCGATGATTTGGACGAGTTCCCGAGGATGTGTTCGGCTAGATATCTTCTACAGAGTGATGAAGGTACCGATTTCATAATTTCGAGTCCGTGTGACAGACTCCAGATTGACCGTAGCCGAGAATGAATTGCAATATGCAGAATGTCATGCCCCGCTTCCCAGTATATGGGCAGAGGACGCGACGAGGCCGCTACGTATTTACTCAGAAGTAAATACGCTAAGCGTAACTAAGCAATATAAAAGAAATATACATAAGAGACAAATGTAATGAACAACAACTTTATTTATTAACATTCTTTTATAGTACATGGAAAAGTAAATACATGGAATGAAAAACGATGCCTAAAAAGTAGCATAACAGAAATGGAAAGTACTAAAATGAAATGAAATAAGTACAAGTGGCTACAGCTCTGGGTCTTCGGTAAACTGGTCCAAGTCTTCAGTGCTGGTGGGCTCGATCTCCTGAAGATCCGATCCACCTGACAACATTCCAAAGAAGAAAGAGAAGGAATATCGTCTGCGAACAATCGCTCGGTAAGTCCCAAAGATAAGGGAGAAGTAGAATAGAAATAGAGAGAGAGTAGCTTTTAAAGTTGTATTATATTGTATACTGTTGTATTTATTGTTAACGTTGTTGTTTATAGCTTGGTACAGAAGAGGCCAGTGTATACGAGAGGAGTCTCTATATGCCAGAGACTACGGCGAGTGGAATACAAGAAACCGTTTATGCCACGGTACAACAGAAAATGAATTCAGGTTAGGTGTCTTAAAGGTTGCTGTCTCGTGCCACTTCTAACACCTTCCGTATCAATCTACCCCTTAAACCCCGTGATGTCTTGTTTGTATTGCATTGTAAATTGTAAATGTGATGTTTGAACTGTTTTGTAAATGTAAATGGAAGACTTGTATTGTAAATGGAGGACTTGCCGAAACCATGATATCGTATAAATGGAAATGGATGTACTGGATAATCATGTAAATGGAATATATCCATAGTTCGGTTTAGTCAAGATGTATATATTGATAAATTGAATATATGGATTCATGGATTCATGTTGAATTGTAGTTTGGATACTTGAATCATATTCAAGTCAGATTAATTATAATGATACTCAGTCTGAGTCAGAACAATTAGAAAAGAAATTGAAGTCCTGAATTAGATTTTGGTGTTATCGGTAACCACTGCACATGGGTTGCAGGATTTGTATCATTTTCAAAGACGATTACCGTTTTGATAACACCGTTTGTTAATTTGTCTACCTTAAATACGCAAGCACCCATTTCTCCGGCTCCCTAAGGCTCAAGAGACTGGTCCCGCTTAAAACTATATTTACTAGGGTCCTTATTGTAATTTATAAAACTTGAGGGGGTTTTATGTAAAAATAATTTGTATATTTTCAAAATACACCTCAAGTATTTTATTAACGTCTTTAAAGTTTTCATAGATGTAGATTTTATATATGTGACATTTCTAGTAAATAAAACCTATTTTTCATAATATATGTATTTAATTGTAAAGTATTGAACTTGTATGGAATTGCATGGTATTTTCATGTAAAATGATTCTTTTGATTTAGAAAAGTTGGAATATTTATAATATATCAAAAAATAGATGTTTTGATAATACATATATAAATATTTATAAAATAATTAAATTTATTATTTATCTAAAAATCATATTTTCTTAAGATATTTGTATTTTAAATCTTTAGAGACGGAATGCTCCTTGCGGAGGTCTGCACCTCGCACTACTAAGCCCGAGGATGTGCGATAATCAACACCATCCCGAACGGGTTCACCAAATAAGTTGTAGCGGCGCTTTGCAACGATTTGTTTAAAAATACATAATCTTGTAGAAAACGGTTTTAATAGTAAAAGGTATTTAAGTGTAAATTCGTATTCTCGTATTCTCTATTCCCAAAAGACATCGTGCTATGTTGCATATGAGTGTTGTGAGAAGGTAGGTCATTACCTCGTTATCTATTTAAAGGTATAGCAAGAAATATGATGTTTAATGTCAAAACTGAACTATATGGTATTTTACTGAAAAAGTACGATAAAAATTACAATATGAAATATTTTGCTATGAAACTTGTTCATGATGTTTTGTTAATGTTTAATAGTCAAGATGTAAGGGTTTGGTATGTTTGTATTTAAGAAAAGATGGAGTTTTTAAGAAGAACCAAATCGGAAGTCGGATTAACTCCGCATCCGTCGGGTTTTAGGAATACATGATTTAAGAATAGAAAAGAGGAGAGGGAGGAGGGAATTACTGGATTGGATCTTACAAAAGAGGAAGGGGGAGTGGAAGTAGGTTCCGGTGCGTCGTTTCGTCGCTGGGAGCTCCTAGGGTCGTCGTTGGAAAATCGCTGGAGCTTCACCATTCGCTAACTCCTCTTGTACACAAAAATTCTAGAGAGTTTTCTTGAGAGTTTGGACAGAATTTATGAATGAGGGGTGTGTGTTTAGGTGTGGTATTTATAGAGTAATCTAGGGTTTAGGGTAGATGAAAAGTTGTATGAAAATTGTATTTAAAATATAGTAAAAAGGTGTTTTTAATGACTCTGTAAATGTGCAGAATATTTAAAGTGTACAAGGGTTTTAAGAAGGCCAAGAGGCACAATTCTCAAGAAGGGCAAAACGGAGTTGGCGCGGAATCGGCCGGCGCCACCGGCAGATTCGGCCGAGTCGGGCCGGGGCTCGCTGCCATGTGTCCACCATCAATAGGTCTACCCCCTGGGTCAGTTTGTTTTATATATGACTTTTGGTTTTTACGAGTTATACACATGTAGACTTTTGGGCTTCTAAAAATTTAAAAGAAAACTAATTAAAAAATAATATGGCTAATGGGATTTGAACTCTAGTGCTTTGGTTCAGCAGTGCAAGGTCTTACCAATGAGCTACAAGCTCCTTCTTGCTATTAAAAAGCAAAACAAACTTATAACTTGTGCTCCGGAAAAAGTACCCCTTTCTGTATTTTTGAAAAAAAATTGTACAGAAAGTTGTACAGAAAGTTTAGGGTTGTTACACAGACAGCAAGAGATGACATCGAAGTGGACGATAATAAAGACGAGTGTAACAAGAGGTTCGTGCGAGATGTTAGCGAGCGGTTGTTACTCTCCGTTGATGTCAGAGGATTGATATGTGTGCAGAGGCGTTAGATACAGCCAAATTCCATAGGAAAGCCGTGCTGAGGAAACACCTATCCGGTTATGAGAAAAGAGTTAAGCAAGAGTGATAACCTTCGTATAGTTTAGAATAGGTGAGATCGGAAGAAGCCATGAGCAGGTTTTTTCCAGGACACTGTAGCGATAAAGATTTGCACTCAGGATCAGTTATAGCGTGCGTATTCAGAGGGCCAGATGCCGCCGTCAGTAATGTGCCGTTGAAAGTGGTCATGTTGATTGGCCAAATGGTGAACAGAGAAGTTCCAGAGCGGGACTATTCCGTTAGTACACCTGACCGGGCCGACGAGAAGAAGGATTGCGAGGTTGGTAATCCAGAGAGGAACAGGGAACCTAGAGATCGGAGATGCCAGACCTTGAGCAGAAGGCAAGTAGATGATCTTGCTTTGCCAGTTTGGGCGCACCGGCATATTTTTCGACATTATAGGAGGTGTACCTCAATGTCAGTTATTGTGATTTGCGTTTTGTGATCCGAGTATCACACTTTTATCGCTTGGACTTAAGTTTCGATGATTGGGTTTCATGATTTATGTTTTCGTGCACCATGGTTGCACCTACTGGAGATTTATATTTTTGTGCACAGTTATTGCACTTGATTTATATTATATACACTGCTACATTGGTTTATGACTTGTACATATCTATTGCACTTGGTATCGATTTGTGCCTTCGTATCACGTATTTATGGTTTCGTGGATTCGATACTGTTGATTTGATTTCGTGCATGTTGTATGTACTTGCCTTTACTTATGCACTCTGTATAGTTTATATGTGCTTGTAGTGCATTGATTCATGTTTTGTACACGCAGCTGCACACGTTTATGATTCTATACATCTTAGTATATTCGGTGTTGTTTTTATGAGCATTTGAGATATTGATGAGTTTTCGTGCATTGGTTGCACCGGATTTGTATTTCGTGCATTTGTTGCACCAGATTTATGTTTTCGTGAGCGTCTGCACTTGATGTTCGTGATCGTGCATACTATTGAACTGGATGTTTTATACGGACCGGACGCACTTGATTTGGATTTTCGCGCATGTTGGGAGCATGATATGAGATTTTGTGCACACCGGGTACACTTGATAGAGATTTTTATTTGTGCATGTTGGATGCACTCGATTGGGATTTTCATTCATGCATATTAGTTGCACTGGGTTGAGATTTTCATGCACTATAGATGCATTTGATATTTTTGTCGTGCCCATCCGTTGCACTGGACAGATGCTTTCATGCACACCTGTTGCACTTAGTTTTTCTTTTGTGTATATTGCGGCACTTGTATTGGATTTGGTTTTCCGTACGCACCAGACGCATGTGATGTTGGATACGCCTTTTGAGACTGATTTTATTTATGAGTATTGCGTTTTGATGATAGATACTATATTGTATAGTAGCCGAGCATGGCTGGTCTGAGGACAGTGCCTGAGTACTTTTGCATGCATCAAAAGTTACCAAAGGTTTTCAAGAAGGAGCAATAGTCTCGCTATTTCCTACGTGTCCGCGAGCGACACGAAATTTTATAAAGAGAACCTTCTATGATATTTCAAAAAGGCAGGACATATAAATTGAGCTAAACATATATAGGTATATATTTACTGCTTTAAAAATGATCGTCCGCCACTTGTGCGGTGAGCTACGCATAGCACGACGATTTGGAAAAGATTTTGCATGTGTTTTATTCAGCTTTTAAAATGGTTTACAAAGATGCGTGCTATATATGTATTATGATTTTGGCTATAGTGCATTTGAATTCCAGTGGTGGAATTCGATATTCATATTTCCTTTATAACTCCGATGATTGCGTTATGCTTGACAGAGTTTGATTTTGAGTTTCGCACTAGTTTTCAGGCGCACATGATGCGTTGTGGTATTTCTGTATCTTCCGTGATTTCGGAGCCCCGTTGATTTGAGCTGATTATTGAAATGTTTTAGTATTTGGGGATTTAAATTTAAATTCGGGGACCGAATTTATTTAAGGGGGGAAGACTGTAATATTTCAGAAATATAAAATATTATTTTTGGAAATTTAATATTAAAATAATATATTTCGCGAAAACTATTCGATTTGCGAATAGAGATTTTTCGTAAAATGGTATAAGTATATACCAATATTTGGAAATTTATTAGAGATTAAAATGATTTATTTATTATAATGATATTTATCGGATTTTTGGCCAAATCCGTATTTTTACATTTTCCCAGGGCTAGTGCACAATGTCATGTGCATGTTGTGTTTGTGTTTGTGAGTTTGTGTGTGTGACTTGTGAGATTTAAAAGAGAAAAGAAAAGAGAAAGGAAAAGAAAAGCAAAGAGATAAAAGAGTTTGAGTGTGAAAATAATGAATTAGATGCCATGGTTAAAAGAGAGAAGAAACAAAATAGATATTTTGTTGAGAGAGTGAGCATAAGAGAGGGAGAGTGAGACTTGGCTGCCCATATCCCTTCATCCCCTTTGTTTCTACACCATTTCTTCTTCATCTCCTTCATCCCTCACTACCTCCATGCATCATCTCAATTTCCTTCTCAAAACCTCATGCCCCTTCACATAAAACATGCACAAACATATTCTAAACCCTTTAGACCAATCAAGTGTGGATTTTGAAGACTTTGGGCAACTCAAGAATTTTCTTTAGTTGCCAAATGAGATAATCATTTCACTTTTAAATTAGTGTTTATGTTTAAATATCCTAGTTTAGTTTAGAATTTGAATTAGTTAGGTTTTGTGTTTTAGAAATTTACAAGTTGCTGTTAAATGGTAAATAGAAGTTTAGTGAGTGTTTTTAAGACCTTAGAGATTGCTTTGCTGGACCAGAAAAGAGAATAGAACCCGAAACACGAAGTTAGAATTGTTCCGTGTCGGTTTTGTGGAGGTTGTTAGCCTACAAGGTATCTGGAGCAACTTGAGTTATTTCTAAGAAAATAAAACAATTCCATTGACCTAGATAGACCACTATAAGACCACCACCGAAGTACGAACCCATTTCTCCCCTGTCCGATCGGCGAGGCCGGATTTTTTGATGATGTCGCCGGACCCCATATCTCCTATGGTGTTGAGGTTTTGCCTATAGCTCACTTACCCTACAACCTATCCCCTGTACTTGCTTGTTTAGTTCCCATTTACCTGAGCCAAAATCTGGGAGTTGTTTGCGAGTGCTTGGGTTAATGTTTTCCGATATATGAATTCTTGGTTTTTATATTTGAGATTTGAATTGGTCGTTGGATGTTTGTATGTCAACGACGAGGGTTGTTTGGTTGCTTTTGCATGCGTAAGCTATAGGTTCTAACCTATAAGCAATTCGTGTGCCGTATCGGTTTTTGGACTTGATTTTAATAGTATTGCGATTGTGTATTGATTGTAGGTATCTTCGCGTAAACTTCTGAGACGACTAAGCACATCGATTTCGGCAAAGCGAGGAGTTTAGAAGGTGAGTAGATTTATATCTACGGGGGAAGTCAGGTGGATGACGTATAGCACCCCCGCAACCATTAATATGGAAGATCGTTTTATAATTATATTTTGATAAAGAATATGCTACGGACTTACGGACATGATTAAAGGATTTAGTAAAGATAATATGATAAAAGTTGACACTAATGGATATTAATAATATAATATAGGTATAATAGATAACATGATGTAGATATAGAAGGCTCGGATTGATATATGAAAATATGAAATGAGAAGTGAATCATGATAAGTATGAATTGAAAGATGACAAGGATGGGTTAATAATGGTATGATACGAGATCGAGATCGATAAACACGACACGAGATTAAGATAGAGGTGCTGTGAAATTAATAAGATATGACGTTTATACAAATGTGATTTGAGATATATGTGTGTATATATATATTTATGAGTATAATGAGTAATATGCCGTACGAGATTTTAGATCCGTACCCTCACTATTTTATAGGTCGATAGATTCCCTATTCTATTTGATGATCCCGTACGATAGATTACCGTATGAGTTAAGATGTACCGGATGATTGATCCGTGCTTATGATTTGAGAATGATGATTTAGGATTATTGTCATATCGGATGTTATGAGGCGGGATCACAGATATAAAGATTGCCACCTGAACCATACCTATTTTCAAAATGACGATGTGTATCGTTTAAGAAGTGACCGTATGATTCTTGTGTAGGTAGATATACACATTTATTGTTTATGTTGTGTATGATATTATCTCCCGTGATGTACTTACCACGTGACGGTATTTAATGTTATATGATATCATTTCTAGTACACCTGCATAATTACCGTTGATGCGCATGTTACACTTATACAGATTTTCCGGCTCACACACATTCATCATCGGTAATTGACATGCTACTTACACAGTAGAACCGCCATATCATGATATTACTCTTAACCGTAAAAGTACATTCATTGTTCAGTATTATCACTTGACATGCTTGCATGATATACCCGATATGCTCATATTACTACTCTATGTTGCATACATTGTGCCTTATGGTTATATGCTTACATGATATACCCGATATGCTCATATTACTACTCTATGTTGCATACATTGTAGTTTATGGTTATATGCATTGAGATGATGTTTTTATGAGATCTCTGGATTTGAGAACCGCAGTTTAATTTCAAAGGAAATTGTGTATTATTTTAAAAATGCAGTTTCTCTTGATATGATATTTCGAGGTGTCCACCATGAGTTTTCTCGGTTCTGAGCAGTGAGTATATTTGAGGAGCGGTAGGCACCTTCTGCGGTTACATGGTGGACCCGGTGAGGTATACCGGGGCAAGAAGACTCGTATTGGTAGGCGGTGAGCCTGGCAGGGGAGCACTACCTACCGGTGATTGTATAGAACTCGACGGATATCCGGAGGATATCGTTTTGGAGTTATGATATGAGATAGATATGAGGACCGATCTGAGGATGCGGCGCCTGAGATGAGATAGATATGAGGGCCGATCTGAGTATTCGGCGCCTGAGATATAAGGATTTACATGTCGATGATGGATACTGGTTTTCATGATGTTTCGAGTGTCAGTGTTGGACACTCAGGTTCCATGATTTTTATGTGTCGTTGATGGACACACGTGGTTGATATCCTCATATATATATATATACAGGCTTATGTTTTCATGATATTCGAGTGTCAGTGTGGGACACTCAGGTTCCATGATATTGTTTGTGTCGTCGATGGACACGTGGATGATATCCACAAGCATATAGGCATATGATGTCTGATGTTTATTTATATGTCATTGTATTGATCGATTGTTGACATATATGCATATATGGTCACCCTAGATATCATAGTATTACTTTTAGGATATAGTGACTCAGGAAATCGTTGTTTTATTCGATTTTTACTTGCTGATGTTTTCAACTCACGAGTTGGCAACTCACCCCCGTTGAGCCACGGTTCTTGCAGGTTTGACCGCTTGGGATCAGTTGCGGTATTGCTGGCACACAGTTTCATCCAGGGTGTTTGCTTTGGTAGGTGGGACACATGTTGGATCGTGCCCACTCTCGAATTGTTATATTCTGTTGTATCTAGATAAACTCTATCAGATCAATCAAATCAGGGACTAGAAATTGTATATTGGTAGATCTAGTCAGGCTTGGGTTCTGTGCGAGACTTAGAGCGATGGGGTTATGATCGCTTTCTTGAGTTTTGATGTCTTGCCTCTATATTTGTTCTTTCTGGGTTGTTTCTTCGCCATTGGGCGTCGTATATATGTTATTGCGTGGTATATATGTTATTGCGTGGTTGTAATTCCGCCAGTTGGCGAAGAGTTAGCTCCCGCTTGGGGATATCTATATATTATTGTGTATATATGTTTGGATCAAAATATACGAGGGAGGTGCTGCCCGAATTTTTAAAGACGAAACATGTTTTCAACTCTAGTATAATCCACTTGCATTATCATGTTTCATTAGCTATGCATTTCAAAATAAACATGATTCATTATACCTTTATTTCAAAACCGCACCCCACTATTTTCCGCAAAAATGTTAGATTTTCTGGCTTCGGCTTACTTGATTTACGTCACGTCTTTAGACGTTGCGTAATTTAAGTGCCGGTCACGTGATAAATTACAGGTCGTGACATACAGTCTCCATTTATTCTTGCATTGTATATTATTGTTTCAATACGCTTAGTATATTTATTTAGGGAATGACCTTCTCTGAATAAATATGCCACGGGCTTACCACGTCATCTTTCCGTCTACTGTGAAGCGAGTCATGACAGGGGCTGTCCCAGAGCAACTAGTCATTCCCGCTCCTGTTCCGCATGAAGTAAACCAGAGTGCTTCACCACCAAGGCAGTCGGTCTTCAACAAATTGGCCAATCCTGCTCCAGCTCAACCGAGAGCATCAGTCTTTCATAGGCTCACACTAGACAAAACCCCCAGACATTGCAGGGGGCATGTCGAGAAAGTCTCAGACGCTAAGGAGACTCACGCTGCAAGGCATGCTCTACGTCGCCATTGGTGCCGAGTAAGACAAGCTGGGGGCAGTTCCCCTTCCGAACTTATCTTACCATCTCCTGTGATGACAGTTGATGTTGTTGTTCCTACCGGGAATAGTTTCGAACCACTAAGAAAGGTTCACAAAAATTCACCCACTACAGTATTGAAGAAAACGTCGCCCCCTGCAGAAGCTCCAATACATCCTAAGCTAGAGCATTCTTTCCAGCGGCTCTCTTCACAGATTCACAGAGTCTGGAGAAAATTCAAGGGCTCCATTCTTAACGAAAATTATTCTTATCGACCGAAGAATTCTAAGGTTCGACAGGAGAACGATCATTCCTCTGCTATACAGTGGGAGACTTCTCGAAAGGAAGTGTCCGTTATAACGGTTCCTCCTACTATGACCTCTCACAAAATACTTGTAAGTTCGTTATGCACTCTACAATATGGTTTATAACATGGCGGAATCAATAATTTTAAAATCTAGAGATCAACTACAAGAAAACATAGGATCATGAACAACAACTACAACATGCAAAAAAAAAACCAGTTAGCTAATTCCACAAGTTTGAAGAGACTACAAGTTTTGTAGCGCGTTAGCCACCTCTCCTTGGATTCTGACTAGTTTCTATAAATCCCGGAAAAATCTTGCTCGATGATCTCCTCGCCGAAAATGATTCACCTTGAGATAACTCCAACATAAGTTTTAGCTTCAAATTAATCTCATCAAAATGAAGCAGGCCACTAATTAAACTTGCCAAGGATGATTAGTAGGAGATGTAGAATAATTAACTCACTTAATTTTTCTCTATTCTTTTTCCATTCCCCACTTGAAGAAAATCAAGAGAGGAAAACCATGGAGATGAGATGAGAGTATGAAAAAGATAAGCATAGCTAAAGATGAGAATAAATCCAAGAATGAGTTATAACTCATGAGTCGCCAAAATGAGTCATCAAGTCTACCATCATCTTAAAACCATGACTCATTCTCATTTAAACAAATGAAAGAATAAAAATGTTCTTCTCTTCCATACAATTCTTATACACCCATTTTTAATGTATCATCATACATTAAACAATAGTTAAATCAAATATAAATATTAATAAAGAGAAGAAAATAATAAAATGAGAATGATATTAGTTAATATATAAATATATCAATATATAAATATACATTTAATTATTAAATCAACGCTTGATTTAATAATCCGGTTATATCATATATATACCGGCTAATATCAATTAACACCCGATTAAAATACGTGTATCAAATACACGTGTTTAATCGAACTCCTCCGCGTATCCTTATACATGGCCTACATCATTTCGCATGTGCTGGTAAAGCTCTGTGTGGGATTCTAAAGACTCGACAATACGCTGGCAGTAGGTTAGGATCATATCCATAGCCTACAAGCACGTCAGCGGTACTAGCTGCACGTAATGGTTACCCAGGTATTGATCGAAAGAAGGTCAACGAACAAGCTCATCCGAATCCTGCAAAGTCTATCAGTGACATCACTGTACAGTCCGGTCTTTTCGTCTAAGAGCATCGCATATCGGGTCTAGCTTTTGGAATATGTCAAACCCCAATAACTCGATAAGTCGTGCGACAGGGGACTCATAACCAACCGGAGATACAACTAATAACACTTATCAGTTAATCTCCATTACGATGTCCATCGACTTTTGCTTGTAGTCATGTCCCGCATAGCATGACATCTACTCCCTATACCGGGAGAGACGAATTCCCTCGACCACTCACTGCCTCCACGCTCGGGACTATATCCAATAAAAACCTGTTTGCACGACTCCTTTGATCCATGGTAAGGTAGAAGTCTAAGTATAGTACGAACACACATGAGACACTATGGCGATCTTAGGTCCTTAGGGACTACCCTGTACTCATATCACCAGAAAACTGCTACCTGACATTGATATATCATCAACTAGGAGTTCTCGGTGAGTCCGTCCAGTGTAACTCATCCAATAAGCACCTGTAGACAATCCTTGATGTCAAATACCAATAGATGTAGGATCAGCTGTCGCCCTCCAACCGGATTAGGAAACATACACACTAGTCTAAATTGGAGTACCGATGCCCAGTCTTGATATTCCTATGACCAGGGACATTTAAGGATGTGCTTATCGACTACCCAAGCCCCACTAGTATGATCTCCATCATCGTCCTGGTACTCAAGCAAAATCCTAAGGCTTTATCTTATATCTAAACGATATGTGATAGTGAATAAAACACATCACATGAAAAATAAAGACAAACCAGATAACATACTATCATCTCGAGTAAGATTGCTCTCTCGTATAGGTCCTCCTTCAATTACAATAATTGACTTGAGGGCAGCTATATCCAACAACCTCCCACTTGCACATAAGACCAATTATTGCGGTATTGCATACCCAACTTCTGTACTAGCAGTTTTGCAAACTGTGTTCAAGAACTAGCCTTAATGAGTTGACCCGATATAGCGCATCTCTCTGTTTCTCCCTGAATCTCAACTCCCCAGAGATCAAATATCTCCCGAACTGAGCGATACCTGCCTTAGTATTTTCATGGACCGACGATGGGATCATGTTCATAAATGAACAATTATATCCAGCGAATTCTCAGGCGGTATCCTTTACTGATTCACAATCAGCATCCAGCGCTATGACAACCTCAGTATCCTACTTGGAACTATTTTCAATATACCGCACCTCAAAAGAGGGTAAACTTATAACTTGCAACAAACTCTCTGTCTTCTATGAGAAGTGTTTCCCCAGTCAGAGCAAAGCACTGTTCAAATTCCAAGATTTGAAATAAAGCGACGCTTCCGTTCTCCCCAATCAGAGCAAAGCTCTGTTCAAATTCCAAGATTTGAAATGAAGCGACGCTTTCGATTCCCCCAATCAGAGCAAAGCTCTGTATTGAAACTCTAAAGTCAAAAATTGAAGCAACGCTTCAAATTCAGCGCTAAGCGCGCTGCGCCACATGTCAGACACAGACGCGCTAGCGCCAAGTGCGCTAGCGCCAAGTGCGCTGTGTCCTAGGCAGCGCACCCCCAATCAGAGCAAAGCTCTGTTTTAAAATTTCGAAACTCAAAAGTTGAAGCAACGCTTCAGATCCAGCGCTCTGCGCTGCAAGCCACGTGTCAAATACGGGTGCGCTAGTACAGTTGCGCTGTGCACCACGTGTCAAACACGGGTGCGCTAGCGCAGTTGCGCTTTGCGCCACGTGTCGAACGTAGCTGCGCCAGCGCTGGAGTTAAAAATTCCCCACCGTTAGATCAAAAAATCTAATAATAATAAATTATTAATTAATCAGAATTAAAATTCTGTTATGGAAAGATCTTTCTAATCTTATTAAAACAAGAAGATTATCTTCTGTAAAGCAGAAGCCCTGCGATCAAAAATCCAACGGTGGAAAATATTCCCAAATCAATCAGAGAAAGATCTCTTAAAACTGATTTAACAAATCAATTGGCCCTATATAAAGGCCCTAAGACTTCAAGTCTCAGATAGAGAAACCCCCCTACAAATTTTGAGAAAACTCAAAAGAAAGAGAGCAAGCTCTTGAAAGAAGATCATCTCTTCAAGGTAAAAAGAATGATTCTTGAACAAAGAGATGAAATCATCTCATTAAAACAGAAGAATTATCTTCTTAAAAGATCGTAGATCTATAAAAAACCAAGGTCTTTCATAAAAGAGATCAAAAGATCTCATCATAAAAGCAAAAGAAGTATTTACTTCATTCATAAATCGTTGATTTATAAAGGCAAAGCCCTTTCAAAAATAAGAACTGTTGTTTTTGAATCTTGAGGCAAAACCTCCTTTAAAAAAAACATAAATTTGTTCAAAGATCATAAATTTGATCAAATGCGCTTTGTGCTATTGAAAAGTGCCTTGCACTCTTGAACTGCGCTTCTGCGCTCCTTGGACCGGCGCTCAGCGCTAAAATGTGCCACGTGTCAACCATATATACAATTTGTGCTTTGCGCTTCTAAATAGCACACTACGCTCATGGGCTGGCGCTCAGCGCCAAGCGCGCCACGTGTCATTCACGTGTGCGCCACTAAACTAGCGCAATGCGCTCATAAATTAGAGCTCAGCGCTCATCAACTGGCGCATAGCGCAGAGCGTGGCACGTGTCCTTTTCGTGTGCGCTACTTGGCAGAAGCACAATGCGCTCTTTAATTGGCGCAAAGCGCCTGGCGCGCTGTCAGAACATACATTGTTCTGATGAATGCTATGCATTCAATATAAGACAAAAAAGGGTGTCATGATCTAATGCTCAGCATTATTAAAAGGGCCAAGCTCATATAAAGGCTCAACAGCCCAGAACAATAAAATGTTAAATATTTATTGGACTTAGCCCAACATTGGCCGTAAGTCCTCAACTTATATTGAACTGAGCCTATATACTCACGAATATTCAACAGATCTCAGTCCCAAACTGGGCTACAGATCTTTCAACTAACTCACACCGATTCGAGGGTACATCTCTTTACTCCTCTGATATCTATCGTCGTAATCCTTCAACGTCTTCAGAGAGGTGACGGGTCCCGACAACCACACATTTCACGGACTGTGGGGTCCTTAAACTCATGGACTACGATGTCCTTAAACTTCATAGACTACGATGTCTTTAAACTATGGACTGTGGGGTCCTTAAACTCATGGACTACGATGTCCTTAAACTTCATAAACTGCGATGTCTTTAAACTACGGATTGTGGGGTCCTTAAACTCACGGACTATGATGTCCTTAATCTGGACCGAGATGTCCTTAAACTAACATTGGACCACCATGTCCTTAAACCCAACCCCCAAACCCAAATCTAAGAAAATACGGATTTGGACTAATCCACGCCCTACGGGCGACAACATAAATTAGTCTCCGTATACAATCCACGGGCAACCAAAAACAAAATAAACACCCATGACACGAAGTGACCATCTGGAGAAGGAGAAAGTTGTTACCGCGATGCGGTAGCGTAATTAACTGCAGGGGCTTTCCCCTGCAGGGAAGAGCGTCCCTACAATCAAAAACCCCTCAAACGAGGGGGAATCTGACGAAATCTGCTATAACGGCCGCATTCATCTAAACCTCCGATACCCGGTGCCATAAATCAACTTGGCATCTTCGGAGAGGTGGACGGATAGCACCAATTAGCATCTGCCCCAAAATTTAGGCGAGACGTCCTCCGCGTCTTCATGCGTCTTTCGGCGGGGAACAGATTCTGGCACGCCCGGTCGGACCTTTTCCTCTTTCCACACCACACTTCGTGTGTTTCGTTCGCGAACGAATCGCGATTTGTTGATAGTTTCCCTTGGGTTCGAGATACTAAGATTTGGTTTCTTGCTTGGCGCAGAAAACGAAACATCAATGGCGTCTACTTGCGCGAAGTGTTCCAGCTGTAACTGCAACTCGTGTTCCGCCTCATCTGGAGGCATAGCTTATGGACCTCAAGCGGCCTCCCTGTTCATGATGCCGGTGGACCAAATAACTCAGTCCACCACTGGGCTATTCTTTTGGATGATGATCCCACCTATGAGCTTCAATGCCCCGATGTTGCCGCAAGAAGCCCCAAAGAAGTCGGTCTTCGATCGACTTACCACTGCTGCGATCCCTCTCAACGGGTCATCTAGCTCCGGCACCTCAGTCTTCGCCAGATTGGGCCAAAGTTCATGTGGGCCCATGATGAAGCATGCAATTCCAGAAAAGGTTATTCCGAAGAGGATAGCCATCCCTGCTCCCGAAGTCGTCAAGGCGGCTTCTTCTTCCAAAGGGTCTGTCTTCACAAGACTGACAGTTCCGGCTCCCGCTCCAGTCGAAGTCCTCAAAGCTACTTCCCCTGCCCAGAGGTCTGTTTTTGACCGGTTGGATACCGCTTCTCAACGGGAATCAGTCTTCAAGAGGCTGACGCCAGCAATAGCCCCTCACCTGAACAGGAGGCAAGACAAAGCCATCCCCATCACCAAACTAACTTCATCGGCTCGATATGCTCAACGTCGCCACTGGCGCCGAGTAAGGAAGGATGGGGGCAACTCCCCCTCTGGGCTAACTCCACCAGCCCCAACGGTGGAAGTCAATGCTGCTGTTCCGACCGGGAACTGCTTTGAATTGCTGAACAAGGTGCACAGGAACTCTCCTACCGCCGTATTGAAAAGATCTCCTCCACCCGTGGAGAATGTTACAGAGGCAAAGCCGGAATAGCCCTCTCAACGGCTGTCCTCCAAAGTTTACAAAGTCTGGCGACGGGTTCAGGAGTCAGTGATCGATCAAGACTATCTTCACCGACAGAAGAAGCTGAAGGTTCAGCAGGAAGAGAACCGTCCTAGCAAGCCACAAAGGACGACAACTGCTTAGGTGCCCGCTGTAACGGCCCCCTCAACATCAACTTCTCAAAAGAAAAGGAGGCCAGAGAAAGCCCCTATGAATACGGTAGAACGCAAAGACGCCGAGACCAAACGCCCCAAGTCTGGGGGCATAATGGTGCACACTATTTATATGGCATCCGGGAAAGAGGATAGCCACGCTTCTACTGGCCACCGACCGCTCACTCGATCCATCACAAGAGCTCAGGAACAACAACAACAGAAGCTTCAAGAAATGCTGACTGCAATGGTCGCTCTCACCAGGCCAAAAGAAAGCCCGGAGGCATCTTCAGAACAACGTCACAAACAAGAAACCGATGCTGACTTTCTACGCAGGGTCCTCGAAAAGAAGGACAGAGAAGCAGCAGAACAAGATGCCAACATAAAACAAATGACGCTTCTCTTCCAAGACATGGTAGGAATGATGTTACAGCCGGATCCTCCTGCTAAAAACCCTCCGGTCATTATTGAAGATGATAGAGGGGAGACATCCAATCCTCCTCTGGCTCATTCAGCAGCCAAGGAGGAAACCATTTCCAAAGCCGCACTGGATGACTATATAGCTCAGCAAATACGAGCTCACCAGGCGAATGAAGCGGCCGGCCAAGTCGTCAAAACTGGGCGGCCGTATCCAAGCTGGTATGACCAAATAAAATACCCGCCGGGATACACAATCCCTAAATTCCATGTGTACAAGGGGACAGGCAATCCTCACCAGCACGTCGCCCAGTTCAGAGCTCTTTGCGGCAACACCGGAGGCGATGATAAGCTTTTGCTCCGTCAATTCGTCGGTAGCTTGTCGGAGACGGCTTTTGAATGGTACTCCGAACTTCCAAACGACTCCGTCAAGACTTTTGCGGAAATGGAGCTGTTATTCACCCAGCGATTCGCGAGTGCTAGTGAACGCACCCCGATAACAGCATTGATCAATGCCAGGGTGAAGCCAGGTAAGACGTGGGTCCAATACGCAATACGATGGAGGAATCTGTGGTCAAAATGCGAACAACGCATCGAAGAAGCACCGGCGGTGGGTATGTTTGTGGGCACTTTAGACCCTCATGCAACTATCTCCCAGTTCATGATGTTCTTCAAGCCGACTACTTTCCAGGCCTTGATCGACAAACTGGTCCAAATGGACCAGATGGGTCATAGACCATCTCCTCCAAAGCCGGACTCTTGAACTGAAAAGGGAAAGGGGAAAGCGATCGTCGTCGCCAATGCTCAACAGCAGCCCGGCGGCCCAAGACCAGTTGATCGCCAAAATAACAGAACTCGATCTCTCGAAGATAAAATGAGTCGCCCTTACTCGTTCCCTCAAGACAAGATGAAGAGGTTATTCAAGCTTGCACTCCGCAACAGGCTCATTACTCTGCCAGAGCCAAGACGCCCAGCACAACCAGGCGACATTAGCAATCCTAATTACTGCCCATATCACCAAATGTTGGGCCATCCGATCGAGGATTGTTACATCTTCAAAAGCTGGATAGAAGATCAATACCAGCAAGGCAAATTCGTATTATCTGAGAATTGGAAGGTGAACCCGCCTCGGCCACATACTCCAAAGAAAATAGATACACCGGGGGCATCATGCACTTTCATAGAAGAAGCTCCATGGGAGGTCGCTCTTTCGGCTAAGACGAAAAGAATGCTAAAGGATCTCCAAATGTGCCCGGCGATCAGGTGGAAAAATCCACTGGAACCTGAGATTATCGAGGGGATGCTGAAACCGCATCCAACTCCAAAAATCAGTGGTGATAGCCAAAGATCGCACACCCAGCCGTTGAAATCTTCGAAAAAGAAGAAGAAATCCAAGAAGCCCGTGAAACCTGGCGACAAGTGCACGGACCTACAAAAGCAAATTGACGCGCTGGAAGAATATAACCATAAGGCGCGGACTCCGGTCACACTTCAAGAGTTTCTCAGCCATGTCCTTGAGGACGGAAATGATGGAGAAGACTCATCAGATGAATCTGAAGATTACGTGGCAAGTTGCCATGTGATCTCTCATTTATCGCTAGACAATGAAGATGCTCCTTGCACAAAGAAACTGGGGGCAGGTCCTAAACCGGAACTTCCAGGGCCATCGGACGAAATAATCGATGCATTCCTGAACATAGCCCTTCTTAAAATCGAAGCTGATCGGGAGCGTGAGATGGCCATATTTGAAAAGGCCAAACGCCGGCGATTGGACGAAAGGGCTGAAATATTCCCACCGGATCAAAGTACCTCCGTTTCAAATAAAAATAGGTTCAAGACGAGGAAGAGGTTCGCTAAAGCCATATCAATGGGAATGAAGCTACCATCCTCCGAAGCGAGCACCTTTGGTGAAGCAGAAGCACATCCTAGCTATTGCCTATATCATCAAAAGATTGCACACCCCACCGAAGAGTGCAACGCTTTTACAAGATGGTAGCAGGGATACGTGGCTCACCTGCAGCATTTCAAGCGGATGAAACGCAAAACTCGTCGGGAACAAAGAAATACGACCGAGGAGCATAAAAGAACTACCGGCAACTGTCGCATGGTCAACGCCGGAGGATCGCAAGTTCTCACCTTCGGGAGTGACTCTGACGAAGAAATGGCTCTTGGCCCTCTCTTTAAAGAATCCACCTTGGAGAAAGAGGAAGAACCGAAGGCCTGTGAAAATATTCAGCTGCGCAACCATACGCTACCCGAAAAGAATCTTGGGCCTTCCAACAGTGGGTCAAATAGAAAAGATAAGGGCAAAGAAAAGATCCCTGAGGATATCATCCTTGATGACCAAGCCGTCAAAGAACTGACAGCTAAGAACCCGCCAAAGAAAAGTAAGGTGGACTACAATGTTCTCGCACACTTGAGGATGATACCTTCGCAGCTCAGTATTCTCGACGCCCTTCTGCTATCCAAAGAGGCGAGGGATTCTTTACTCAAGGCATTACAAGAACCCGAGCAATTCCAAGTTTTCCTCGCCGAAGAAAAGATGAAGGATGAGCTGGAAGAAGTACACATAGCCGATATCACCTTCGGCGATGAAGATCTCCTTCTCGGGACATGCGAACACAACCGTCCCCTATATGTCTCTGGATACTGTCATGACATCAAGATAGGTAAAATCCTGGTCGACAATGGGTCCTCCGTCAATGTCCTTAACATAAGGGTGCTGAAGGAAATCTGCATGAGCGTTCAACACCTCGCTCGCGATAAAATCACCATCTCCGGATTTGATTCCCAATCATCATGGATGCTTGGGTCCGTAATACTGACGTTACGCTTTGGGCTGCTCGTCACAGACATCAAGTTCCATGTCATTGACGCCAAGACATGCTACAATGCTTTGCTCGGTCGGCCCTGGTTGCATGAATACAACATCATCCCTTCTACACAACATCAGTGTATGAAGTATTTTAAGGATGGTCTCGAGTATACTGTGACAAGAGTGCTAAACCCATTCTCCGTGAACGAAGTCCGCAAGTACGAAGATGCAAAATACTTCTTACCAGACTTTGAGGACATAGAGAGATGTCACAAACCGGAGAACAAAACCATCACCACCATTTCGGTCTTCGGGAGTGATACCGAGGAAGAGGAAGAGATAGTTTATTCAGGGCCACCCTAGTACAGTAAGCCGGGACTGTCCGCTCCTATGCTTATCTTCGGCAGCGACTCGGAAGATGAGGTCCATGCCGTATTCTCCGCTCGGCCTTCAGTACAAACCTTTACTGATGAAGAGCAAAGTTTGCAAGTTGCCATGGTTCCGCCCAAGCATCATAAAGAACTAGACGCACTTGATACCTACAATGTGGAAGAGCTGCAGACGTTCTATGTCCCTCCCAGGCGAGAAGTTGAAAAGGCGATCCTATTTTACTGATCCGGGGAAACCAAAGTGGAGAAAAAAATCTAGCACGACGCGGATTCTACACTCGACAGGCTCCAGCCCATCCGTTTGCCCAGATATTATACGAACGGACTAAAAAGGCTGTTAAAATGCCAAGGCGTACCTTTCTAACAGACCAATCGAAAAGCTAAGTTCTATGACAAGATCTGGAATGTCCCCGAAACTCAGCGAAAATTACCCAACGGGAGAAAGGAAACGACCGGGCTTGGGTATGTTCAATCCAAGAAATGGGAGTTGTTCCCCTCCAAATGGCGGCGCGACGCAGAGAGAGGTCTTGCCTGAGATTCGGGGCAGATGCTATTTGGTTTTATCCGTCCACCTCGCCGAAGATGCCAAGTTGATTTATGGCACCGTGTATCGGAGGTTTAGACGGATACGGCCGATATAGCAGACTTCGTCAGATTCGCCCTCGCTTGAGGGGTTTTTGATAGTGGGGACGCTCTTCCCTGCAGACGCAAGCCCCTGCAGTTAATTACGTTACCGCATCGCGGTAACAACTTTCTCCTTCTCCATAATTTCACTTCATGTCGTGGGTGTTTGTTTTGTTTGTGGTTGCCCGTGGATTGTATATAGAGACTAATTTATGTCGTCGCCCGTAGGACGTGGATTAGCCCAAATCCGTATTTTCTTAGATTTGGTTTTGGGGTTTTGGTTTGAGGCTACGTTAGCCATTTTTGAGGCTAAGATCAACTCAAACGTTCGTTAAGGATACCTTAGTCTAATTTCTAGACTAAGATCAACTTAACGGGATCGTCTAGATCCATTTCCAGTTTAGGGACATGGTGGTCCATTGCATGTATGGCCGTCGGGACCCATCACCTCTCTGACGGCGCTGAAGGATTACAACGACAGATGTCAGAGGAGTTCAGAGATGTACCCTTGAACCAAAGTTGATTGGGGGGATCTATAGTCCAATTTAGGACTAAAGTCTATTTGAAGGTTTAAGGATACGTTAGCCATATTTGAGGCTAAGATCAACTTAAACGGGATCGTTTAGATCCGCCAAAAGAGCATTTGGGGGCTCTATTGTTCCTGTTTAGGGACATAGTGGTCCGTAGGTAGTTTAAGAACATTACGGTCCATTGCCAGTTTAGTGACATGGTGGTCCATCATTCCCATTTGGGGACGAGCATTAGTTTAAGGACATTTCGGTCCAACGTTCCCATTTTGGGAAGAATATTAGTTTAAGGACGTTTCGGTCCACGAGTTTAAGGACCCCGCAGTCCATATGGATGTGTGGTTGTCGGGACTCGTCACCTCTCTGACGTCGTTAAAGGATCACAACGATAGGTGTCAGAAGAGTTTGGAGATGTACCCTTGAACCGGATGTAAATTGATTTAGGAGAGCATCCGTGCTCAGTCAATTTAATTTGAGGACTTACGGCCATGATTGGGCTAAGTCCAGTTGGGAATATTCAACGTTTTTATTTATCTTTGGCCTATTAGGCCTGTGCTAGGGCTTTGCCCCTTTTTAATAATGCATTACATCTGTTTTGATTGGGCTCTGCCCTTTTATAAATGATGCAGAGCATCTATTTTGTTTGGGCTCTGCCCTTTTAATGCATTGCATTTTATTTGGCATGTTAAGCCTTTTTTTTAATTGGGCTTGGCCCTTCAATAATAATGCACTGCATTAACTGTCTGATATTGGCTTGTCAGGCGCTTTGCGCCAACCATTGAGCGCAAGCGCATGTGGAGGTGACACGTGTCACGCTCTGGTGAGCGCAAGCGCAACAGCTCAGTGCGCTGCGTCAGTGTGCTGCGCTGTTGCGCTGCTGACACGCGGCGCTCTCTGGTGGCTTGCGCCAACCCAGGAGCGCAACAGTGCAGTTTTGCAAGTGCAAGGCACTGTTTCAATAACTTGATCCAATTTTGGATTCAAAAAAGAATTTTTTTCTGAAATTCCAGAACCAATGGTTCATAAAAAAGTGCAAGGCACTGTTGTTATTTTTTTTATTGAAGATCATTGATCTTGTTCTTAGATCAATGATCTATACAGAAGAAATTCTTCTATTATAAAGGTTTTTTACCTTTTTCTTGAGTTCTTTTCAAAATTCTTCAGAGTTCTCTATGTTTTGAAGTTCTTGATTTCTCACGATGTTGATGCTCTTTGAATTGGGGTCTAGGGGTCTTTATATAGTGCCCATAAACTTGTTAAGTTTGTTAAAGAGATCATTCTCTGAGTGATTTGGGGAATTTTCCCCACCGTTGGATCTTTGATCCAAGGGCTTCTGTTTTACTGAAGATAATCTTCTTGTTTTAACAAGAACAAAAGGATCTTACTAGAATTTCAATTCTGTTTGGCGCAGATGCACCAGCGCTTGATACGTGTCACGCAGCGCACAGCGCAGCGCAACTGCGCTGACACGTGTCGCGCATCGCACAGCACAGCGCAGTGCTCGCGCAACTGAAGCGTTGCTTCCTTTAATAAAATTTAAATTTTCAAAGTAGAGCTTTGCTCTGATTGGGGGAATCAGAAGCGTTGCTTCATTTCCCGTCTTGGAATTTGAACAGAGCTTTTCTCTGATTGGGGTAAACAGGAGCTACTCCACGACTGTTACGTCATACATGACTTTGATGAAGAAGGAGATGCTCTGTGGGAAGATGCTAACCCTGAACCAGAAAGGGCTCCCGCCGTGAAAATGCCCAGTCCGTCGTTCGAAGAACAAATGGATAAGCTTATAAGGGAAGCAGGTCAAAAGGTTCGAGACGACTATAATCGCAAAATGGCCATCTACGAGAAAGCCAGGACGCAACGCCTCCTTCAGCAAGCTGTGAAAAACGAAAATGCTCTTCCTTGTCAACCCGTTATACAAAAGTCCCGACACAGAGGTAGAAACAAGCCAAAGAACGGGAAAGGCGTTCGACAGCGGCAGAGCGGGACCAAGAAGCCACGCGATCAAGAACCGAGCAGTCCGGATTCGTCTCTTATAAAAAAGATGGGTCGAGCATATTCTTTTCCCCAAGACAAGACAAGGAAGATATTCGATCTTGTCATAAAACATCAGATGATGACACTCCCGGAGTCCAAGCACCCCGAGCAAGCAGGCGAAGTCTCTCACCCGGACTATTGCTCCTATCATTGGGCAATAGGACATCCTATTGAAGACTGCTTCACATTCAAGAATTGGGTCGAAGATCAATATCAACAAGGCATGTTCGCTTTATCCAGCAGCTGGAGGGTAGCCCGCCGCAGAAGCATGAACCCAAATCCACGAGAGTAGAACCAGATCAACATCGGTCTTGGAAGCGAGCTCGTACCTGTCACGTGATAACGTTGTCAGAAGAAGAGCCCAAGAATACGGATGAACTCCCCTAGTGCTTCGAAAACGATGATGACGAAGTAATCTCAGAATTCCCACCGGCACCAAAAGAGCTGGAAGATGGAATACATACTACTGCAGATAACCTCAAGAAAATTGATTTGGGGACGACACGTGACCCGCGGCCGACATTCGTCAGTGAGCTATTGTCTGAAGAAAGGGTGGCTACGCTAAAGGACGTACTCATGCAGCATAAAGATTGCTTCGCATGGAACTATTCCGAGATACCAAGACCAGATCCAGAGATTGCTGTGCACAAATTGGCAATATCTCCGGACGTCAAGCCAATCAAACAAGCGCAAAGAAGAATGCGGCTCGAGCTTGAGATGAGCATCAACGCCAAGGTCAAAAAGCTAATCGACTCCAGGTTCATCCAAGAGGTTCAATATCCTGATTGGATCGCCAATATCATCCCGGTGATGAAGAAAAATGGGATGGTGCGTGTTCCCTGATTAAAAATCAGGAAAAAGCTTCAGAGGAAGCATCACGTGCCAGCACGTGACCAGCGGTCACGTGTTGGCACGTGACGTTAAAGCAGCGGTACAGAGCATATTTGTTCCCTAATTAAAAGTCAGGAAGAAGCTTCAGAAGAGGCATCAGGTGCTCACACGTGACCAGCGGTCACGTGTTGGCACGTGATGGTTAAGCAGCGGCAAAGAACAGAGCAAAGAAGAGGAGAAAAAGTTCAGTGGGTCACGTGCTCACACGTGACCGTGGGTCACGTGCTCACACGTAACTGGCTTTAAAAGCCTTGCTGTTAAACAGAATTGAATTCTGAATAAGATTATTTAAATCTTTCCAAAATGGAGAAGAATTATCTGAAACCGTTGGATCAAGAATCTGAAGGTGATTAAATATCATCAATTTATGGAAAAATCTTGGACATGGAAAGATTTCCCCCTAAATCTAACCGAAATAACAAAGAGATATCTTTGGATTTAAAATCCAATGGTGAATAAAATTCACCTAATAATCTAAAGGCCCATATTAATGATGAAGATAAATCAAATCTCTCAATAAACAAATCAAATCTTTCAATGAAAGATTCACTAAAACAGATTGATTCTTTTCCTTCTCCTATAAATAGGAGCCAAAGGAGAGAGTTAAAGAAGAGATATACACACAGAGAGAGAGAGAGAGAGATATAGAGCCTTGGAATCTTAAAAATTCAGAAGGAAGAATTTGATTCTCTGCAAAAGAAAAACCTTAGGTAAGAAAAGAGAGGCTTCAAAAGAGAATTTAATTCTCAAAAGAGTTTAACTCTTATAAAAAGAAAAGAACTTAGTTCATTCTTTGGTGGAGGATCTGCAACGTGCACATCTCCCCATGAATTGAGAATTTAATTCTCATTGGGTTGAGATCCTGCCATGCAGATCTAAAACACAGAGGAGGAACTGAGTTTTGAGAATTTAATTCTCACAGAATTATAGGAATTTAATTCCTTTGAGATAAAGTTAGGGTTTAACCGTATATTATAGGAATTTAATTCCTTCAGAATGGATAGATCTAGGGTTTAACCCTAATTGAGAACTTAATTCTTTCAAACTCACAGGAATTTAATTCCTTTAAAAAAGAAATTAGGGTTTCACCCTATGCCAGAATTTAATTCTTTACATATATGAGAAATTTAATTCCTACAGAAAAAAAATTAGGGTTTAACCCTATCTAAGAATATAATTCTTTAAAAAGTGGGAATTTAATTCCTCTAAAAGTTATTACTAGGGTTTAACCCTATGACGAATTTAATTCTTAAAAAGATAAACACTCCTTCAAACCGGCAAAAAAACAGGGTCACGTGCTACCACGTGACCCCTGTAAAGATCCACAGAGAAGAACTTTGAGGCAACGCCTTACGTGCTCCACGTGACCCCCAAAGCACACAAAGAAAAAGCAAAAGAAAAGAAGCTCTGGGGCGCCCTCACGTGTCACCACGTGACCTCTAATGTACATTCTAACAGATCAAAGCGTGAGCTCCCATCACGTGCCCACACGTGATGGCTTTCAGAATTAAAAGTGTTAAACACTTATCTGTAGAACAAAATGAAGGGGATCTGGCCCCACCTTTTGGATGTCATCACGTGCACCCACGTGATCTCTTCTCTGACAATATTTAACATCAAACTGATGATTTATTCCCAGTGTTTAACACTGATTTCCTTAGTGTTTAACACTAGTTTGAAAACTCCATTTCCAGTGTTTAACACTAATTTAAAAACTCTGTTCCCAGTGTTTAACACTGATTTGCTTTAGTGTTTAACACTAATTTAAAATCTCTGTTCCCAGTGTTTAACGCTGATCTTTTTAGTGTTTAACACTAATTTGAAATCTCTATTCCCGGTGTTTAACACTGATTTTCCTTAGTGTTAAACACTGGTTTGAAATCTCTATTTCCAGTGTTTAACACTGACTATCTTTTAGTGTTAAACACTAACTTGCTAATCTTGATCCCAGTGTTCAACACGGTTGGTCTTTAGTGTTTAACACTCGCTTTACCCCAATTGGCTAAGTTTCTAGAGGCAAAGTCTCTCCTTCAATGAACCAACAGAGGGCCAATATTCTAACATGATTGGACTTAGCCCAAGCTGGCCGTAAGTCCTCAATTCAAACATAACTGGGCTAATGGGATTATAATATAATTAATTGGTCTGGGTTCCAAATTGGGCCAAAGATTATTTAATCTACCTTGGTTTAAGGGTACATCTCTTCACTCCTTTGATACTTGGCGTTGTAATTCCTCAACGTCTTCAATGAGGTGACGGGTCCCGATGACCGCACATTGATACGGACTGTGGGGTCCTTAAACTCATGGACTATGTGGTCCTTAACCTCGACCGGGATGTCTTAAAACTAACGCCGGACTGTGGGGTCCTTAAACCTATGGACTATGATGTCCTTAACCTCGACCGGAATGTCTTAAAACTAACAACAGACTATGACGTCCTTAATCTTGACCGAGATGTCTTAAAACTAACACTGGACTGTGGAGTCCTTAAATCCTCGGACTATAATGTCCTTAACCTTTACCGGGATGTCTTAAAACTAACACTGGACTGTGGATTCCTTAAATCCTCGAACTATGATGTCCTTAACCTTGACCGGGATTAAAACTAACATCGGACTATGATGTCCTTAACCTTGACCGTGATGTCTTAAAACTAACAATGGACTGTGGAGTCCTTAAACCCATGGACTATGATGTCCTTAACCTTGACCGCAACGTCTTAAAACTAACAATGGACCGCAATGTCCTTAAACTACTTATTGTCCGCAATGTCACTAAACTAAACAACATGGCTCCCTTTATTGCTCTCTTATCGGATCTAAACGGTCCTGTTAAGTTGATCTTAGTTTCAAACTGGACTAACGTATCCTTAACAAACGTTTAAGTCGATCTTAGTCTCAAATGAGGCTAACGTATCCTTAAACCCAAACCCCCAAACCCAAATCTAAGATAATACAGATTTGGACTAGTCCACGCTCTACGGGCGACGACATAACTCAGTCTCCGTATACAATCCACAGGCAACCAAACACAAAACAAACACACACACGACACGAAGTGACCATCTGGAGAAGGAGAAAGTTGTTACCGCAATGCGGTAGCGTAATTAACTGCAGGGGCTTGCGCCTACAGGGAAGAGCGTCCCCATAATCAAAAACCCCTCAAGCGAGGGGGAATCTGACGAAGTCTGCTATATCGGACGCATCCGTTTAAACCTTCGATATACGGTGCCATAAATCAACTTGGCATCTTCAGAGAGGTAGACGGATAGAACCAATTAGCATCTACCCCGAATTTCAGGCAAGACGTCCCTGCGTCTCGGCCATCTTTCGGAGGGGAACAGATTCTGGCATGCCCGGTGGGACCTTTTCCTCTTTCCACTCCACACTTTGTGTGTCGTGTTTTTCCCGCGATCAGATAATCGCGGTGTGTATGTTTTTGGTTGCCCTTAGGGGAGTGGATATTGAAGCCGGCATTTCGTCTCTATGGAGAATGGCGTTTGGTCCTACCCTATCAACTCAGGCTCTGTCATATCCGGTGGAGTCAAGTATGGGTTACTTGCAGCCTCAAATCTCTGCAATCCGGCTATTCAAGAAATCAACGGGATTCTTTTTGGGTCGATACTCCCACTTTCTACCCTCGGTGCCTCAACGCCGATGGAGAAATCCCAGTGGAAGTCTGTCTTCCACAGGCTGGTTCCCTAAACTGTAGCTTTGCCAATGGAATCAGTTCTCAAACGAATCGCACCTTCCAAGGACCAAGGTCAACGTAGGGGGAAGAATATTTAAGCTCTCAAAGGAAACAGGGGGCAGGCTCGGCAAAATCCTGAGGCTAATCAAATCCCGGCCGTAAGAAATGGTTGACGTCGATATCGGCATCATACAAAATGAGCTGGGGGCGGTTATTCGTATGGTCCTGTTTCAACCCCAGTGGTGAATTGTTGTTCCAACCGGGAACAGCTTCAAACTGTTGCGAAGGGTCAGACAAAATTCTCCCACCGCAATATTGAAGAAATCTCTGCAGCCCATGGAGATCCCACGAGAGCAAAAACCAGTTCGTTCCTTGAGACAACTTTCCTCATCTATATAAGGTGTGGAAGCAGGAGAAAGGGACTCACCCCGAGACGGATCGTGATACAGCGGTTCCTCCCAAAACCAAAGCGGCTTTTCACAAAAAAAGAGGCACAATAAAGCTCAAGTGCCTGAAGCAAACTCCAAACACCTAAAGCCTGGGGGCATGGTAGTTCACATAGTGTATGTGGTGAATTCCAAAGACGAAGTTCGAGCTTCTACTAGTCACCGACCTCAAACTTAGTCCTTAACAAAAGCTCAACTGCAACGTGAAAAGCTGCAGGAGATGCCTGCTCAGGCGGCACCACTCGCTGATCCATCGTCTAAAGAAAATCCCGAAGTCGCACCTAAAGAAAGAAGAAATCTGGCTTGGGGCGGATTCTACACTTGACAGGTTCCAGCCCATCCGTTTGCCCAGATATTATACGAATGGACTAAAAAGGCTATTGAAGCACTAAGGGGTATCCTTAAAACAGACTGTCCGACAAGCTCGGTTCTACAACAGGATTTGGGATGTCCCTTGGACTCAGCGCAAGCTGCCCAATGGGAGAATGGATACGCTCGGGCTTGGATATGTGAAATCCGGGAAACGGGAACGAGTCCATGCTAGCTACGTCATATATGACTTCGATGAAGAAGGGGATTCCCTGTCAGAAAACGCTGACCCCGAACCAAAACAAGATCCTGCAATCAAAATGTTGAGCCCGTCATTCGAAGAGCAAATGGACAAGCTTATCAGAGAGGTGGGTCAAAAGGTTCGAGATGACCATAATCGCGAAATGGCCATCTATGAGAAAGCCAGGACGCAACGTCTTCTTCAACAGGCTGCAAAAGACGAAAATACTCCTCCCTGTCAACCTGCCGTGCAAAAGGCCCGACGCAGAGGTAGAAATAAGTCAAAGAGCAGAAAAGGGATTCGACAACGACAACGCGGGATCAAAGAGTCATGTGATTGGGAATTGCGCGGTCCGGATTTGTCCCTCATGAAGAAGATGAGTCGAGCATATTCTTTCCCTCAAGACAAAACACGGAAGATACTTGACCTCGCTATAAAACATCAAATGATCACAATTCCGGAGTCTAAGCACCCCGAGCAAGCCAACGAGGTCTCTCATCCAGACTATTGCTCTTATCACCGAGCAATAGGACACCCTCTCGAAGACTGCTTCACCTTCAAGAACTGGGTTGAAGACCAATATCAGCTCGGCAAATTCGCTCTATCCAGCAGTTGGAGGGTAACACCGCCGCAGAAGCATGAACCCAAGGCCGCAAGAGTAGAACCAGAACAACATCAGTCTTGTAAGCGAGCTCGTACTTGTCATATGATAACAATATCAAAAGAAGAGCCCGAGAATATGGATGACCTTCCTTGGTGCTTCGAAAACAGCAATGACGACGGGGTAATCTCAGAATTTCTGCCAGCGCCAAAAGAGCTGGAAGATGGCATACATACTACTGCAGATAACCTCAAGAAGATTGAGTTGGGGACGGCAAACGACCCGCGACCGACGTTTGTCAACGAATTGCTATCTGAAGAAAGGGTGGCTGCGTTAAAAGACGTGCTTATGCAGCATAGAGATTGCTTCTCATGGAACTATTCCGAAATGCCAGGACTAGATCCAGAAATAGCTGTCCATAAATTGGCGATATCCCCGGACGTTAAGCCAGTCAAACAAGCGCCGAGAAGAATGCGGCTCGAGCTCGAGATGAGCATCAACGCCGAAGTCAAGAAGTTAATCGACTCTGGCTTCATCTAAGAGGTTCAGTATCCTGACTGGATCGCCAATATCGTCCCAGTAATGAAGAAAAATGGGACAGTGCGCATATGCGTGGACTTCCGGGATCTCAATAAAGCTTTCCCGAAGGACGACTTCCCAGTACCGGTCACCGAGCTGATGATAGATAACTCGTCCACTCACGAGGTTTTCTCTTTCATGGACGGCTCATCAGGGTATAATCAGATAAAGATGCATCCCGAAGACCAGAAGCATACCGCTTTCCGGACCCCTTTGGGTATATTCTGCTACAAGGTGATGCCCTTCGGTCTAAAGAACACCGGTGCCACCTATCAGAGGGCCATGACAAAGATCTTCGATGACCTCATACATGAAATCGTCGAATGCTATATCGACGACCTCGTGGTCAAGAGCATGTCATACGAAGAGCATTTAGAGCATCTAAAGACCGTATTTCAACGCCTTCGGCAATACAACTTGAAGATGAACCCTCTCAAATGCGCGTTCGGGGTATCCTCAGGCAAGTTCTTAGGGTTCATTGTCCGGCACCGGGGTATCGAGATAGATCCGTCAAAGATCAAGGCGATCATGGAAATGCCACCGCCAAGGACTCTCAAACAATTGCGGTCTCTCCAAGGGAAGCTCGCGTACATCCGGCGATTTATAGCCAACCTTTCAGGCAAGTGCTGCCCTTACAGTCACCTGATGAAGAAGGGAACCCCGTTCGTCTGGGATCACAAATGCCAAGGCGCACTGGACGAGATCAAACAATACCTGCAGAACCTGCCGGTGTTAGCTGCTCCAGTCAAGGGAAAACCTCTTATTCTTTATACAACTGCCCTCGAAGGTTCCTTAGGTGCATTATGGGCACAAGAGAATGACCAAGGGAAAGAAAGCACTCTACTATTTAAGTCGAGTCCTACTGGGGGCAGAAAGCAATTATTCCCCCATCGAAAAGCACTGCCTGGCGTTGATCTTTGCGATAACGAAACTCCGGCACTATGCGTTGGCGCATGAAGTCCGTCTTATATCAAAGGTGGACCCCCTTAAATATCTAATGTCAAAAGCCATATTGACAGGGAGACTCGCTAAATGGGCCCTGCTCTTGATGGAGTTTTCAATAACCTATCAGCCTCTTAAAGCAGTGAAAGGCCAAGCCATCGCTGACTTCCTCGCTGAGCATCCAATACCTGCCGACTCTCCTTTGAATTGTGAGCTGCCAGACGAACATGCGTTTGACACGATCAAGGGAAGTGGTATCCGGTGGGAACTCTATTTTAACGGAGCGTCTTCCATGAAGAAGCGTAAACAAAACACACCTATAATCAAATCGGGGGTAGGCCTCATCTTCGTAACTCCGCGATGAGGGATAATGCGCTTCGCTTTCTCCTTAACAGAGCCGAGGAAGAACAATGAAGCTGAATACGAAGCTTTGATAGCAGGTCTCGAGATCGCCATCGACATGGGGATTGAGAACCTCCTCATATACGGAGACTCCCAACTAGTTGTTAGTCAAGCAAACGGCGACTACCAGACGTGCAAGCCAGAGCTGGTGAAGTATGGCGAGAGAGTACAGCGATTGCTGACTCAAATTCCCTCCTACATGCTGGAAAGCATACCGCGTGCGGAAAATAGCAAGGCAGACGCGTTAGCTAAGCTCGCTAAAGAACTGGCTGATGAGAACCTCGATGACGTCAGAATCGTGGTACAAAGCCGTCGGGTCCTCACACCGGCAGAAATATCTCCGGAATCATCTAAAGAAAGGGGAGTGACCGAGCAAATGGCCATGCAAATAAAAGACCAGGAAAAGGCTAAGGATTGGAGAGAAGTCTTTGTAGACTATTTCAAATCCCGTCGAACGCCTGAAGATGCGTCTTCAAGACATCAGCTTATGAAACAAGCTCTGTCTTTCGCCTTCGTCAATGATACTTTGTACAAGAGGTCATTTGATTCTCTGTGGTTGAGATGCCAGGGACCTGACGAAGCGAAAAGAGTCGTTCAGAAAGTTCACGACGGACTCTGCGGTTCTCACCAAGCAGGCCCGAAGATGAAATTGAAGATTAAACGAATGGGCTACTATTGGCCCACGATGATTCAGGACTGCCTCGAATATGCGAAGCGGTGCCACTCGTGCCAGATTCATGGAGACTTTATCCATCAGCACCCAAATCCTCTACATCCAACGGTGGCTAGCTGGCCATTCGAAATGTGGTGGACTGACATAATCGGCCCCATCGAACCGGCATCGTCCAGGGGATATCGTTTCATCCTAGCGACCACCGATTACTTTTCCAAGTGGGCAGAAGCAGTACCGTTAAGGGAAGTGAAGACAGAGAATATTCTCCATTTCTTCAAGACACACGTCATTTATCGGTTTGGAACTCCGCGACGGATCATCTCCGATAACGGTCCAGCCTACAGAAGCCACAAGATCGGTCGCTTCGCGCAACAGCATAATATAGACTGGAGATACTCCTCAGTTTATAATCCCCGAGATAACGGTCTAGCTGAGGCTTTCAACAAGACCTTGACAAATATCGTGAAGAAGACGGTGTCCCGAAACAAAAAAGACTGGCAAGAGAGACTGCAAGAAGCTCTCTGGGCGTATGGAACTACGTTCAAGACGGCCACAAACACAACGCCATACGCGTTGGTATTCGGTATGGAAGAAGTACTCTCCCTCGAGATAGAATTACCCTCTCTACGAGTGGCAGTCCACTACGAGCTGACGGACGAAGAAAATGCTCACCTTCGGCTTGAGGAGCTTGACGCCCTTGATGAAACCCGGCTCATAGCGCAACAAAATCTGGAGGCTTATAAAGCAAAGATGACGCGCTCATATGAAAGATTGACCAGGCCGAGAACATTCCGCCAAGGCGAACTCGTGCTAGTGGTCAGAAGACCTATGATCCCCAATCACGCCAAGCGGGGAAAATTCGAGCCGAACTATGAAGGCCCGTACATCATAGACAAGGTCTACCAGGGTGGAGCCTATCTACTCATGGATATGCACGGTGAAAGACCTTTCAGGCCAATAAACGGCCGCTTTCTGAAGAAATACTACGCTTAATGAGTCAAGGCCTAGGTCAATGATAGATGACGACGACTATGTCCGCTCACTATCTTCCTAAGCCCGAACTCTATAAGTAGTAACCGGCCTTCTTCAGCAACGGACCGAAACGTCCTTAAACTAATAGCGGACCGAAACGTCCTTAAACTAACGATGGACCACTATGTCCTAAAACCAGCTGTTGACCGAGATGTCGATAAACTACGATGGATTGCAGCATCTCAAAGACGATACAAAAAAAATATAAAAAAATAATAAAAATAAAAATGGTATGTCCATAAGCGAAATGGGCACGGATGAAAACCCGAAAGGGCTCCGTGAGTAAAAACAGCAGGGCTACCGGCGAGTGTTTGTGAAAACCCAAAAGGGCGCAACCTCGTTAAAGGACACTTGCAGAGTCCTCACGACCTTGTAAGGAGAAACCACCAGCGTGAGATCCTTACGACTTACAAGGGAGCAACACACTTAGGAGTCCTCACGATTCCTAAGGAGAAATTACACTTGCGAGATCCTCACGACTCGTAAGGAGAACTCTCTTATGGGACCCTTACGGCTCATAAGATTTGAAAGTCTTAAGTGACAGAGACCTAAACCTGTGCTTAAGCAACCCCCACAACCTTCAATTTATGCCCTACAAGTGGCTCAATACTGGCCTTTGTATACAATCCACGGGCGCGAACAAACATTTCCCTAACCAAGTCCCATCCGTGACTAGAGATATGTTCGCACGGTGAACAACCCTTGTGAGTCCTCTCGACTTATAAGGAGAAAACCCTTTTGTAAGATCCTTACGACTTACGGGGGAACATTCACTTAGGAATCCCCACGATTCCCAAGGAGAAACCACACCTACGAGATCCTCACGACTTGTAGGGAGAAATACATTTTTGAGACCCTTACGGCTCATGAAGTCAAAAGCATTAGTCGACAGGACCCTTAACCCTGTTTACTAAGCCACCTTTGTTCAATATCGACAGAGGCAAATGATGACTCTCTCCTGGCAACATCACAGTTGTAGCGGTGCTGATGCCGAAATCGGGGTATAAATCCAAGCTTGCAGCGAAAATCCAACAAGCCACACATGCATACGAAATAGCCGAAATGATGGGGCAACTTGCGATAAAATCAGCAAGTAAAAATTTATGCATGAAAAAATAGCCGAAATGATTGAGCAACTCGCAATAAAAAGCAGCGAGTAGAAAATAAAATAAATAGCCGAAATGATTGGGCACCGCGAAAAATAGCCGAAATGATGGGGCAATCGTGACCTTCGCGGTATAAAAGCTGAAATGATAGAGCATCGCGGAAAAAGAAATAAAATAAAAACAAAATTTATGCCCTACAGGTGATGTTACATCAATCCCTGTATACAATCCAAGGGCGTAAACAAAGAAGGGATCATACTCCTCCCCCAGGTTTCATCATAAGAAGAAGCCAAATCTCGATGGGCCGCAAGTGACCTAGAGATCGTCTCAACACTCATCTCGTAACAACGGACACAACTTCAAGCGAAGCGGAACAGCGGCAACTCCCAGTTCCATGGCTCGGCGATATACAGATCACCAAGAATCAAACCCTCATTCCGTGAAATGCGGATACAATCAGCAAAATTCCTGGTCACGTGGAACGCGGATAGCGTCACTCTTTGACCCCGTGGAAAACGTCCAGAGCGGAGCCTGGTCCTCGCAGAACATGGCAGTGACCCCGTGGGAAGCTTCCAGTGCAAAATTCCTGGTCACGTGGAACGCGAATAACGTCACTCTTTGACCCCGTAGAAAACGTCCAGAGCGGAGCCTGGTCCTCGCCGAACACGGCAGTGAACCCGTGGGAAGCATCCAGAGCAAAATTCCCGGTCACGTGGAACGCGGATAACGTCACTCTTTGACCCAGTGGAAAACGTCCAGAGCGGAGCCTGGTCCTCGCAAAACATGGCAGTTAACCCGTGGGAAGCATCCAGAGCAAAATTCCTAGTCACGTGGAACGCGGATAACGTCACTCTTTGACCCCGTGGAAAACGTCCAGAGCGGAGCCTAGTCCTCGCCAAGCACGGCAATGAACCCATGTGAAGCATCTAGTGCAAAATTCCTGGTCACGTAGAACGCGGATAACATCACTCTTTAACCCCGTGGAAAACGTCCAGAGCGGAGCCTGGTCCTCGCAGAACACGGCAGTGAACCCGTGGGAAGCTTCCAGTGCAAATTTCCCGGTCACGTGGAATGTGGATAACGTCACTCTTTGACCCCATGGAAAACGTCCATAGCGGAGCCTAGTCTTCGCCAAGCACGGCAATGAACCCGTGTGAAGCATCTAGTGCAAAATTCCTGGTCACGTGGAACGCGGATAACGTTATTTTTTGACCCAGTGGAAAACGTCCAGAGCGGAGCCTGGTCCTCGCAGAACACGGCAGTGAACCCGTGGGAAGCTTCCAGTGCAAAATTCCTGGTCACGTGGAATGCGGATAACGTCACTCTTTGACCCCATGGAAAACGTCCAGAGCGGAGCCTGGTCCTCGCAGAACACGGCAGTGAACCCGTGAGAAGCATCCAGAGCAAAATTCCTGGTCACGTGGAACGCGGATAACGTCACTCTTTGACCCCGTGGAAAACATCCAGAGCGGATCCTAGTCCTCGCAGAGCACAGCAGTGAACCCGTACGAAGCATCCAGAGCGGAGCCAAGTCCTCGTCGAACACGGCAATGAACCCGTGTGAAGCATCTAGTGCAAAATTCCTGGTTACATAGAACGCAGATAACGTCATTCTTTTACCCCGTGGGAAACGCCCAGAGCGGAACCTGGTCCTCGCCGAACACGGCAGTGAACCCGTGCGAAGCATCCAGAGCAAATATCGGACTGTGGAGTCCTTAAAATCCACGGACTATGATGTCCTTAACCTCGACCGTAATGTCTTAAAACTAACGATCAACCACCATGATTCTAGACTGATTTTACCTTGGTTCAAGGGTACATCTCTTCACTCCTTTGATATTTTTCGTTGTAATTCCTCAACGTCTTCAAAGAGGTGACGGGTCCCAGTAACCAAACATCGGACTGTGGAGTCCTTAAATCCATAGACTATGATGTCCTTAACCTTGACCGTGATGTCTTAAAACTAACATCGGACAGTGGAGTCCTTAAATCCACGGACTATGATGTCCTTAACCTTGACCGTGATGTCTTAAAACTAACATCGGACTGTGGAGTCCTTAAATCCACGGACTATGATGTCCTTAACCTTGACCGGGATGTCTTAAAAATAACATCGGACTGTGGAGTCCTTAAAATCCACGGACTATGATGTCCTTAACCTCGACCGTAATGTCTTAAAACTAACGATCAACCACCATGATTCTAGACTGAAGTTACCTTGGTTCAAGGGTACATTCCTTCACTCCTTTGATATTTGTCGTTGTAATTCCTCAACGTCTTCAAAGAGGTGACAGGTCCCAGTAACCAAACATCGGACTGTGGAGTCCTTAAATCCATGGACTGTGATGTCCTTAACCTTGACCGTGATGTCTTAAAACTAACATCGGACTGTGGAGTCCTTAAATCCATGGACTATGATGTCCTTAATCTTGACCGTGATATCTTAAAACTAACACCGGACTATGGAGTCCTTAAATCCACGGACTATGATGTCCTTAACCTTGACCGTGATGTCTTAAAACTAACGTCGGACTGTGGAGTCCTTAAATCCACGGACTATGATGTCCTTAACCTTGACCGTGATGTCTTCAAACTAACCTTGGACTGTGGAGTCCTTAAACCCACGGATTATGAGGTCCTTAACCTTGACCGCGATGTCTTTAAACTACAGTACTTTGAAAAACATCCCAAAGCAACCCCTGACCCCGTGAAATACGGATAAGGGCGACCACACCCAGCACTTGCGGGTCCTCACGGCCGGTAAGGAAGAAAACTTTCTTGTGAGATCCTTACGACTCTCAAGGGGAAACCCGCTTAAGAATCCTCACGATTCTTAAGAAGAACTTACACCTACGGGATCCTCTCGACCTATAGGGAGAAAAACTCTTTATGAGACCCTCACGGCTCATAAAGCTCAAAAGTCTTAGGAGGCAGATCTTAACCCTGAATCCTAAGCCATCGCTACCATGCAAAGAGACTAAGATAAATTGTCCGCAGAACACATTCAATAAAAAGGAGACACACCATTGAGAAGAAAAATATGTCTTTATTCATAAACCAAAATGGATACAAAATACAATTCATGAAAGAACAAAAAGAAAATACTCTCATTCAGGAGTATATACAAAAAGAAAGGAAAAGATACGAGTTTTCAAGCCGGCGGGCAATTTAGCAATTTTGCTAGCTCATCCTTCTTTTGCTGGGCCACAGCTTAATGATTCAGGATCGCCAGAAGACGGGCCTTCGCCTGAGCCTGCTGGGTCTGATACGAGGCAAGCCGGCCTTCGAGCTCTTTCTCAGTAGCCTTGTGAGCCTCGACCCTTTCGCGAGTGAACACGGCAGCTTTATCAAGAGCCACCACCTCCCTGATATACTCTTGAAATACCCACTAGAGTTCATACGCTTTGTTGGCTTTGGCTGTGAGGCTGGTTTGAAGCTCGCTCGATGCCTTAGAGGCCAGCTCCCTTTCCGAGAATTTGCGGCCAACCCTCTTCTTGCATGATGCCATGTTCGCTACACATTGCTCCATCGGATCACGCAAGCCCGCCGTCACGACCGCAGCCTCTGAAACAGGATAGGTAAGCTCGGGACTGCATAAACAAGCTCCCGGTTGATAGCAATAGTCGATCTAAAACACGCGCACATCATCGGGTATGGAAAGAAACAAGAAAATTTCCGACGTATATCCTATCAAGCATGCATTCGCAACTATATGAATATCCAAGAGGAAATGATACTCGAAACTCTGATGTGCATGCAACGTAACGATGGTGCTCGCAATTAAAGAAAATTCCCATAAAAAAAGGCAGCTCATTTACGCAAGCAAGACACACGTACGACTATCTGACAAACATGAAAATTCAACCGAAAGCAGGCAAACCGCCAATGATAAAAGGAGTACATTGATTCAAACATACTACACTACCGGGAAAAGATCACCAAACAAGGGATCAGAAATGCAAGGGTTAACAAAGCAAAACATATAATTCTCCAGTTCCCTCTCCACCCTCTCCAGCACGTCAAAACGACGGTTTTCGCGAGGAGTCGCTCCCCATCGGTTGGAGCCGTGCTCATCGGTGAAAGCAGACATGACGGCCCGACGGGCTCTTATCTGACTCAGTATATGAACTGAGTGATCCTTCAGAGCTTGAGTGATTAGACAAGACTCGTGAAAGCACTCATGCTTGTCCTCCGCCGCGTCAAGGATCGCCGAAGTCATCTCTGCCGGATGAGGGGGTATATCGGCAAGCACAGACAGGAGGATCATCCGGAGCCAAATGGAGCCCATGGGAAGAGGAGAGCCTCGACGAGTCAGTAGCTCGTACATCACCGTATCATATTGAGCGTCGGTGAGAAGGGGATCTGCCAGCCGCGCAGCGAAGCGAGGGATTATCTCCTCAATGGGCACCTCCCATGGTTGCCGACGAGCATGGGGACGATTGCAAGCCATGGCGATTGATCGGGTTCTCAAAGATGATCACCTTAAGGTATAAATGGGTTTCTCTGTGAGGAAAAGAGGTAAGGCATGGGTTCAGGTTATAAAGGGGAGCATTTAATGCTATGCACAAAAAATGTTGTGCATGGTGGGACTATTCTCAAAGCCCAGAAAGAAGGGGAGAGCGTTGGAAATGAAATCCAATGACGCATTGGAATCAGATCAGGGAAATGAAATGTCCCCATCAAGCAGAGCCCTGCATGCGCAACACATGAGCACTAGCCTTTGATTGGAAGATAAAGCGGTACTGCACAGACACAACAGAAAACTAAGCTCTGAGAACGAGAATCAAATTCTTAAAAGAAAGGTTTGAAAAGAAGGGGATGAAAAAGTGAAGGCGCTTCTGAATGGACAATTCATCTACCCTACTCCCAAGGAAGATCCGACGGTCACAAAAGTGACAGCGTTGCACTCATGTGCAGACACGTGAGAACAACGCTGTGAGGGCATTTGTTCCCGGATTAAAAATTAGGAAAAAGCTTCAGAGGAAGCATCACGTGCTAGCACGTGACCAGCGGTCACGTGTTGGCACGTGACGTTAAAGCAGCGGCACAGAGCACATTTGTTCCCTAATTAAAAGTCAGGAAGAAACTTCAGAAGAGGCATCACGTGCTCACACGTGACCAGCGGTCACGTGTTGGCACGTGATGGTTAAGCAGCGGCAAAGAACAGAGCAAAGAAGAGGAGAAAAAGTTCAGGGGGTCACATGCTCACACGTGACCGTGGGTCACGTGCTCACACGTGACCAAAGGTCACGAGGCCGCACGTGACTGGCTTTAAAAGCCTTGCTGTTAAACAGAATTGAATTCTGAATAAGATTATTTAAATCTTTCCAAAATGGAGAAGAATTATCTGAAACCGTTGGATCAAGAATCTGAAGGTGATTAAATATCATCAATTTATGGAAAAATCTTGGACATGGAAAGATTTCTCCCTAAATCTAACCGAAATAACAAAGAGATATGTTTGGATTTAAAATCCAATGGTGAATAAAATTCGCCTAATAATCTAAAGGCCCATATTAATGATGAAGATAAATCAAATCTCTCAATAAACAAATCAAATCTTTCAATGAAAGATTCACTAAAACAGATTGATTTTTTTCCTTCTCCCATAAATAGGAGCCAAAGGAGAGAGTTAAAGAAGAGATATACAGAGAGAGAGAGATATAGAGCCTTGGAATCTTGAAAATTCAGAAGGAAGAATTTGATTCTCTGCAAAAGAAAAACCTTAGGTAAGAAAAGAGAGGCTTCAAAAGAGAATTTAATTCTCAAAAGAGTTTAACTCTTATAAAAAGAAAAGAACTTAGTTCTTTCTCTGGTGGAGGATCTGCAAAGTGCACATCTCCCCATGAATTGAGAATTTAATTCTTATTAGGTTGAGATCCTGCCATGCAGATCCGAGACACAGAGAAGGAACTGAGTTTTAAGAATTTAATTCTCACAAAATTATAGGAATTTAATTCCTTTGAGATAAAGTTAGGGTTTAACCCTATATTATAGGAATTTAATTCCTTCAGAATGGACAGAACTAGGGTTTAACCCTAATTGAGAACTTAATTCTCTCAAACTCACAGGAATTTAATTCCCTTAAAAAAGAAATTAGGGTTTCACCCTATGCCGGAATTTAATTCTTTACATATATGAGAAATTTAATTCCTACAGAAAAGAAATTAGGGTTTAACCCTATCTAAGAATATAATTCTTCGAAAAGTGGGAATTTAATTCCTCTGAAAGTTATTACTAGGGTTTAACCCTATGAAGAATTTAATTCTTAAAAAGATAAACACATCTTCAAACCGGCAAAGAAACAGGGTCCCGTGCTACCTCGTAACCCTTGTAAAGATCCACAGAGAAGAACTTTGAGGCAAAGCCTCACGGGTTCCACGTGACCCCCAAAGCACACAAAGAAAAAGCAAAAGAAAAGAAGCTCTGGGGCGCCCTCACGTGTCACCACGTGACCCCTAATGAACATTCTAACAGATCAAAGCGTGAGCCCCCATCACGTGCCCACACGTGATGGCTTTCAGAATTAAAAGTGTTAAACACTTATCTGTAGAACAAAATGAAGGGGATCTGGCCCCACCTTTTAGATGCCATCACATGCTCCCACGTGATCTCTTCTCTGACAATATTTAACATCAAACTGATGATTTGTTCCCAGTGTTTAACACTGATTTCCTTAGTGTTTAACACTAGTTTGAAAACTCCATTTCCAGTGTTTAACACTGATTTTCTTAGTGTTTAACACTAATTTGAAAATTCTATTCCCAGTGTTTAACACTAATTTGCTTTAGTGTTTAACACTAATTTAAAATCTCTGTTCCCAGTGTTTAACACTGATTTTTTTAGTGTTTAACACTAATTTGAAATCTTTATTCCCAGTGTTTAACATTGATTTGCCTTAGTGTTAAACACTAGTTTAAAATCTCTATTTCCAGTGTTTAACACTGACTATCTTTTAGTGTTAAACACTAACTTGCTAATCTTGATCCCAGTGTTCAACACTGTTGGTCTTTAGTGTGTAACACTAGCTTTAGCCCAATTGGCTAAGTTTCTAGAGGCAAAGTCTCTCCTTCAATGAACCAACAGAGGGCCAATATTCTAACATGATTGGACTTAGCCCAAGCTGGCCGTAAGTCTTCAATTCAAACATAACTGGGCTAATGGGCTCATAATATAATTAATTGGTCTGGGTTCCAAATTGGGCTAAAGATTATTTAATCTACCTTGGTTTAAGGGTACATCTCTTCACTCCTTTGATACTTGGCGTTGTAATTCCTCAACGTCTTCAAAGAGGTGACGGGTCCCGATGACCGCACATTGATACGGACTGTGGGGTCCTTAAACTCATGGACTATGAGGTCCTTAACCTCGACCAGGATGTCTTAAAACTAACGCCGGACTGTAGGGTCCTTAAACCCATGGACTATGATGTCCTTAAACTCGACCGGAATGTCTTAAAACTAACAACGGACTATGACGTCCTTAACCTTGATCGGGATGTCTTAAAACTAACACTGGACTGTGGAGTCCTTAAATCCTCGGACTATGATGTCCTTAACCTTGACCGGGATGTCTTGAAACTAACACTAGACTGTGGAGTCCTTAAATCCTCGGACTATGATGTCCTTAACCTTGACCGGGATGTCTTAAAACTAACAACGGACTATGATGTCCTTAACCTTGACCGTGATGTCTTAAAACTAACAATGGACTGTGGAGTCCTTAAACCCATGGACTATGATGTCCTTAACCTTGACCGTAACGTCTTAAAACTAATAATGGACCGCAATGTCCTTAAACTACCTATTGACCGCAATGTCACTAAACTAAACAACAGGGCTCCCTTAATTGCTCTCTTGTCGGATCTAAACGGTCCTGTTAAGTTGATCTTAGTCTCAAACTGGACTAACGTATCCTTAACAAACGTTTAAGTCGATCTTAGTCTCAAATGAGGCTAACGTATCCTTAAACCCAAACCCCCAAACACAAATCTAAGATAATACGGATTTGGACTAGTCCGCACCCTACGGGCGACGACATAACTCAGTCTCCGTATACAACCCACGGGAAACCAAACACTAAACATACACACACACGACACGAAGTGACCATCTGGAGAAGGAGAAAGTTGTTACCGCAATGCGGTAGCGTAATTAACTGCAGGGGCTTGCGCCTGCAGGGAAGAGCGTCCCCACAATCAAAAACCCCTCAAGCGAGGGGGAATCTGACGAAGTCTGCTACATCGGACGCATCCGTTTAAACCTTCGATATACGGTGCCATAAATCAACTTGGCATCTTCGGAGAGGTAGACGGATAGCACCAATTAGCATCTGCCCCGAATTTCAGGCAAGACGTCCCTGCGTCTCGGCCGTCTTTCGGAGGGGAACAGTGCGCATATGTGTGGACTTTCGGGATCTTAATAAAGCTTGCCCGAAGGACGACTTCCCAGTACCGGTCACCGAGCTAATGATAGACAATACGTCCACTCATGAAGTTTTCTCCTTCATGGACGGCTCGTCAGGATACAATCAGATAAAGATGCATCCCAAAGACCAGAAGCACACCGCTTTCCGGACCCCTTTGGGCATATTCTGCTATAAGGTGATGCCCTTCGGTCTAAAGAATGCCGGTACCACCTATCAGAGGTCCATGACGAAGATCTTCGATGACCTCATACATGAAATCGTCGAATGCTATATCGACGACCTTGTGGTGGAAAGCAAATCATACGAGGAACATTTAGAGCATCTGAAGATCGTATTTCAATGCCTTTAGCAATACAACTTGAAGATGAACCCTCTCAAATGCGCGTTCGGGGTTTCCTCGGGCAAATTCCTAGAATTCATCGTCCAACACCGAGGCATCGAGATAGATCCGTCAAAGATCAAGGCGATTATGGAAATGCCTCTGCCAAGGACTCTCAAGCAATTGCGGTCTCTCCAAGGGAAGCTCGCGTATATCTGGCGATTTATAGCCAATCTCTCAGGCAAGTGCCGTCCTTACAGTCACCTGATGAAGAAGGGAACCCCGTTCGTCTGGGATCACAAATGCCAAAGCGCACTGGACGAAATTAAACAATACCTACAAAATCCTCCAGTGCTAACCGCTCCGGTCAAAGGAAAGCCTCTTATTCTGTATACAACCGCCCTTGAAGGTTCCTTAGGCGCATTATGGGCACAAGAGAACGACCAAAGGAAGGAGAGAGCCCTCTACTATTTAAGTCGAGTTCTCCTGGGGACAGAAAGCAATTACTCTCCCATTGAGAAACACTGCCTGGCGTTGATATTCGCAATAACGAAGCTCAGACACTATGCATTGGCATATGAGGTCCATCTCATATCAAAAGTGGATCCTCACAAATACCTGATGTCAAAGGCCATATTAACAGGACGGCTCGCTAAATGGGCCCTACTCTTGATGGAGTTCTCGATAACTTATCGGCCTCTGAAGGCAGTGAAGGCCAGGCCATCGCCGACTTCCTCGCTGAGCATCCGATACCCGCTGACTCTCCCTTGAACTGCGAACTGCCGGACGAACACGCGTTTGACACGATCGACGGGGATGATACCCGGTGGGAACTCTATTTTGATGGAGCATCTTCCATGAAGAAGCGCAAACAAATCACCCCCATAATCAAATCAGGGGTATGCCTCATCTTCGTGACTCTACAAGGAGGGATAATGCGCTTTGCCTTCTCCTTAACAGAGCCGAGGACGAACAATGAAGCCGAGTATGAAGCTTTGATAGCAGGTCTCGAGATCGCTATCGACATGGGAATTGAAAACCTCCTCATACGGAGACTCCCAACTGGTCGTTAGTCAAGTAAACGGCGACTATCAAACGTGCAAACCGGAGCTGGTAAAGTACGGTGAGAGAGTACAACAGTTGCTGACTCAAATTCCTTCCTACACCTTAGAAAGTATACCACATGCGGAAAATAGCAAGGCAGATGCATTAGCCAAGCTCGCTAAAGAACTGGCTGACGAGAACCTCGATGACGTGAGGATCGTTGTACAAAGCCGTCGGGTTCTTGCACCGGCAGAAATATCTCCGGAGTCGTCCGAAGGAAAGAGAGCGACCGAGCAAACGGCCCTGCAAATAAAAGACCGGGAAAAGGATATGGATTGGAGGGAAGTCTTTATAGACTACTTCAAATCCCGTCAAACACCTGAAGAGGCATCCTCAAGGCATCAGTTCATGAAACGAGCTCTATCCTTCGCCTTTGTTAATGATACTCTGTATAATAGATCATTTGATTCTCTATGGCTAAGATGCCTAGGACCTGAAGTGGCAAAGAGAGTCGTCCAAGAAACTCACGACAGACTCTGCGGTTCTCACCAAGCCGGGCCGAAGATGAAGCTGAAGATCAAACGGATGGGTTATTATTGGCCCACGATGATCCAAGACTTCCTCGAATACGCGAAGCAGTGCCACGCGTGCCAGATTCACAGAGACTTCATCTATCAACATCTAAATCCACTACATCCAACAGTGGCTAGCTGGCCATTCGAAATGTGGGGGACTGACATAATCGGTCCCATCGAACCGGCATCGTCCAGAGGACATCGATTCATTTTGGCAACAACTGATTACTTCTCCAAATTGGCAGAAGCAGTACCGCTAAAGGAAGTGAAAATGGAGAATATCCTCCATTTCTTCAAAACGCACGTCATTTACCGGTTCGGAACTCCGCGACGGATCATCTCCGATAACGGGCCAGCCTACAGAAGCCACAAGGTCAGCCTCTTCGGACAACAGCATAACATAGACTGGAGATACTCCTCAGTCTATAATCCCCGAGCTAACGGTATAGCTGAGGCTTTTAACAAGACCTTGACGAAGATCGTGAAAAAGACGGTGTCTCGAAATAAGAAGGACTGGCATGAGAGACTCAATGAAGCTCTCTGGGCGTATCGAACTACGTTCAAAACGGCCACGAACACAACGCCGTACGCATTGGTATTTGGTACAGAGACGGTACTCCCCCTCGAGATAGAGTTACCCTCTCTACGAGTGGCAGTTCATTGCGAGCTAACGGACGAAGAGAATGCTCACCTTCGGCTTGAGGAGCTCGATGCCCTTGATGAAACTCGGCTCATGGCACAACAAAATCTGGAGGCTTACAAAGCAAAGATGATGCGCTCATATGAGAGATTGACTAGGCTGAGAACATTCCGCCAAGGCGAACTCGTGCTAGTAGTTAAAAGACCTATGATCCCTTATCGTGCCAAACGGGGGAAATTCGAGCCAAACTATGATGGCCCGTATATCATAGACAAGGTCTACCACGGTGGGTCCTATCTACTCATGGGCATGCATGGCGAAAGGCCCTTCAGGCCAATAAATGGTCGCTTCCTAAAAAAGTACTACGCTTGATGAGTCACGGCCCAGGTTAATGATAGATGACGACGACTAAGTCCGCTCGCTATCTTCCTAAGCCCAAACTCTATAAGTAGTAGCCATCTAACGGACCGAAACGTTCTTAAACTAACAACGGACCGAAACGTCCTTAAACTAACGATGGACCACTATGTCCTAAAACTAGCTGTTGACCGAGGTGTCGATAAAACTACGGTGGATTGCAGCGTCCCAAAGCTGATAAAAAAAAAGAAGAATAAAAAAAAAGAAAATGGTATGTCCATAAGCAAAATGGGCACGGATGAAAACCCGAAATGGCTCCGTGAGTAAAAATAGCAGGGCTACCGGCGAGTTTTTTGAAAACCCAAAAGGGCGCGATCTCGTTAAAAGACCCTTGCAAGGTCATCTCGACTTTGTAAGGAGAAACCACCTGCGTAAGATCTTTACGACTCACAAGGGAGCAATACACTTAGGGATCCCCACGATTCCTAAGGAGAAATTACACTTGCGAGATTCTCACGACTCGTAAGGAGAACCCTCTTATGGGACCCTCACGGCTCATAAGATTTGAATGTATTAAGCTACAGGGATCTAAACCTGTTCTTAAGCAACTACCACAATCTCCGATATTGCCCTACAAGCAGCTCAATGCTGACCCTTGTATACAATCCACGGGCGCGAATAAACATTTCCCAAACAAAGTCCCATCCGTGACTAGGGATATGTCTACACGGTGAACAGCCTTTTTAAGTCCTCTCGACATAAGGAGAAAACACTCTTGTAAGATCCTTACGACTTATAAGAGAACATGCACTTAGGGATCCTCATGATTCTTAAGGAGAAAACGCACCTACGAGATCCTCACGACTCGCAGGAAGAAATACCTTTATGAGACCCTTACGGCTCATGAAGTCAAAAGCCTTAGTCGACAGGATCATAACCCTGTCTACTAAGCCACCTTTGTTCGACATCGACAGAGGCAAATGATGATTCGCTCCTGGCAATATTCCAGTTCTAGCAGTGTTGATGCCGAAATCGGTGTCTAAGCTTGCAGCAAGGAGCTAACGAGCCATACGTGCATACAAAATAGCCGAAATGATGGGGCAACTTGCAACGAAATCAGCAAGTAAAAAAATGTATGCATGCAAAATAGCCGAAATGATTGGGCAACTCGCAATAAAAAACAGCGAGTAAAAATAAAATAAATAGCCGAAATGATTAGGCACCGCGAAAATAGCCGAAATGATTGGGCAATCGCGACTTTCGCGATATAAAAGCTGAAATGATAGAGCATCGCGGAAAGAAATAAAAAAAATGAAATTTATACCCTACAGGTGATATCACATCTATCCATGTATACAATCCAGGGGCGCAAACAAAGAAGGAATCACACCTTCCCTCCTCAGGCTCCATCAGAAGAAGAAGCCAAATCTCGATGGTTCCCAGACAACCCAGAGGCCACTTCGATATTCGTCTCATTACAACAGACGCAACATCATCGACATGACCCCACTCGGAAATACGTCATCCGCATGACCCCGCTCGGAAATACGTCATCCATATGACCCCGTTCGGGAATACGTCATCTACATGACCCCGTTCGGAAACACGTCATCCACATGACCCCGCTCGGAAATACGTCATCCATATGACCCCGTTCGGAAATACGTCATCCACATGACCCCGTTCGGAAATACGTCATCCACATGACCCTGTTCGGAAATACGTCATCCATATGACCCCGCTCGGGCCGTTCGGAAATACGTCATCCATATGACCACATTCGGAAATACATCACCCACATGACCCCGTTCGGAAATACGTCATCCATATGACCCCGCTCAGAAATACGTCATCCACAAGGCCCCGATCGGAAATACGTCATCCACATGGCCCCGTACGGAAATACATCATCCACATGACCCCCGCTCGGAAATACGTCATCCACATGACCCCGCTCGGAAATACGTCATCCATATGACCCCGTTCGGAAATACGTCATCCACGTGACTCCGTTCGGAAATACGTCATCCATATGACCCCGTCACAGAAATACGTCATCCATGTGACCCCGTTTCAGAAATACGTCATCTACATGTCTATCCCACTAAACACTTGCGGGTCCTCTCGACTCGTAAGGAAGAAAAATTCTCTTATAAGATCCTTACGACTTATAAGGGAAAACGCACTTAGGAATCCTCACGATTCCTAAGGAGAAAATACTCCTACGAGATCCTCTCGACTCGTAGGGAGAAAAGTCTTTATGAGACCCTCACGGCTCATAAAATTGAAAAGTCTTAGGTGGCAGATCCTTACCTTGTTTCCTAAGCCATCACTACCCCTCGAAGAATCCAAGACAAGATGCTCACTCTATCATCTACCGTCTATGTTTGCTAAGGTGACATGCCGGCACCAAAGAGAAGAAAGCGGCAAGGAGAACACTTAATTCGCATTTATTTAAACGTTCGAGGCATACCCGTTCATGCATGTGTAAAAGATTTAGTACATAAAACAAAACAAGCTGGAATGATGAATTTGTCATTCATACTGCGAAAAAGTTCTTACAATTATGAAAGTAGTAAACAAAAACATTATAATTACAATGGAAAAACCTCAGATTCAGGGCATGGATTGAGGAATTCAAAAGTGACGTTGTCCAGAATCCTCCACGCCTTTCGAACCATCCCAGTATACTTTCTTTCGCGATCACAAGCATCGGGATCCTCACGGATGTCCTCCACCCTCCGATAGGCAGTAAGTATTGCTTCCTGTTGAAAAGCCTGATGCAGAAGATCGATAAGGTTGTCTCGCCTTCTCTTTGAGATTAGGCCCATCAGATACACCGAGTGTACCTTATCCTCGACAACATCCAATGCTTTAAGTGGCACACCAGTACAGAATAAAGAAAGCGCTTCCCAGATCGCTCCCACGATAAGCTTCAGGAGAGAAGAACGTCGAGGAAGCAGTCGACCGTCGTATGCGTCAAAGCGACTCATGATTTCGGCACACTGGGCGTTTGTGAATTCTCGATTTTGAGAATGGCCGAATGAGCGAATGTCTCCATAAGAGATGGTCTCATCAAGGTCATACATATGAGCATCCATGACTCCTGAAAAGGAAAATCAACAAGAATCAGCGGACAGATTGATTAAGCAAATTCTTATTTTAAAAAAAACAGGCAACAAATCTTAATTATGACACCTAATAAGTTCGAATTTGTGAGAAATCCTGAAAAGGGAATCTCATTTGATAAGCGACCTTTAGAGTCGAAGAGTTAAACTCCTTGAGAGCAATGGTCTACAAACAGGAATGGCATCTGTCGGAGTCAATTATGAAAGGAATTTAAAAGAAATTCCCCGAGAATGCTAAGAGCCTGACTCTGCAATGATGATGGAAAAATCCATCAAGAATTAATTAAAATTAATTTTTGTACATTAAAATTTCTGGGATCTTCAAGATCCATGAAAAAAAAATTCTTAAGAGTTCTTCATCCAAGATTAAGAAAATCTAAAAAAGAAGAGCTCTGATTCATGGGTTAAGGAACCCCAATAAAAGATCTTTTTAGATCTATGGGTTCAAGAGAGCAAAGCTCTATTAATGAAACCCTAAAAGGGTTTTCTTCATATCAAAGATCTATGAAGAGTAATGCTCTGTTAATGGGTAAAGCCCTAATTTGGTTAAAGTTTTAAACTTTACCTAAATTTTAACAGAGTTTTGACTCTTAAAAGGTTCTTAAACAGAAGAGCAATGTTCTAAAGAAGAGATAATTCTCAAGGAGAAGATAAAAATCATCTAAGGGACCAAAGGTCCTATTTATAGGCATTCAGAGCCGCTTCAACTTCCAAAAAGTTGATCCAACGACTGAGATGCTACCACTGCTGCACTCACGTGTGCGCCACGTGAGCGCAACGGTGGGGGGGCATTTGTTTCCCCAGTCAGAGCAAAGATCTGTTCAAATTCCAAGATTTGAAATAAAGTGACGCTTCCGTTCTCCCCAATCAGAGCAAAGCTCTGTTCAAATTCCAAGATTTGAAATGAAGCGACGCTTCCGTTTCCCCCAATCAGAGCAAAGCTCTGTATTGAAACTCTAAAGTCAAAAATTGAAGCAACGCTTCAAATTCAGCGCTAGGTGCGCTGCGCGCCACGTGTCAGACACAGACGCGCTAGCACCAGGTGCGCCGTGCCCTAGGCAGCGCACCCCCAATCAGAGCAAAACTCTGTTTTAAAATTTCAAAACTCAAAAGTTGAAGCAACGCTTCAGATCCAGCGCTCAGCGCTGCGCGCCACGTGTCAAACACGGGTGCGCTAGCGCAGTTGCGCTGCGCTGCGCGCCACGTGTCAAACACGGGTGCGCTAGCGTAGTTGCGCTCTGCGCTGCACACCACGTGTCGAACGTAGGTGCGCTAGCACAATTGCGCTCTGCGCTGCGAGCCACGTGTCGAACGCAGGTGCGCTAGCGCAAGGTGTGCCAGCGCTGAAATTAAAAATTCCCCACCGTTAGATCAAAAGATCTAATAATAATAAGTTATTAATTAATCAGAATTAAAATTCTGTTATGGAAAGATCTTTCCAATCTTATTAAAACAAGAAGATTATCTTCTGCAAAGCAGAAGCCCTAGAATCAAATATCTAACGGTGGGAAATATTCCCAAATCAATCAGAGAAAGATCTCTTAAAACTGATTTAACAAATAAATTGGCCCTATATAAAGGCCTCAAGACTTCAAGTATCAGATAGAGAAACCCCCCCTTCAAACTTTGAGAAAACTCAAAAGAAAGAGAGCAGGCTCTTGAAAGAAGATCATCTCTTCAAGGTAAAAAGAATGATTCTTGAACAAAAAGATGAAATCATCTCATTAAAACAGAAGAATTATCTTCTTAAAAGATCATAGATCTATAAAAGACCAAGGTCTTTCATAAAAGAGATCAAAAGATCTCATCATTAAAGCAAAAGAAGTATTTACTTCATTCATAGATCATTGATCTATAAAGGCAAAGCCCTTTCAAAAATAAGAACTGTTGTTCTTGAATCTTGAAGCAAAGCCTCCTTTAAAAAGAACATAAATTTGTTCACAGATCATAAATTTGATCAAATGTGCTTTGCGCTATTGAAAAGTGCCTTGCACTCTTGAACTGCGCTTCTGCGCTCCTTGGACCGGCGCTCAGCGCCAAAATGTGCCACGTGTCAACCACATATACAAGTTGCACTTTGCGCTTCTAAATAGCGCACTACGCTCATGGGCTGGCGCTCAGCGCCAAGCGCGCCACGTGTCATTCACATGTGCACCACTAAACTAGCACAATGCGCTCATAAATTATCGCTCAACGCTCATCAACTGGCGCATAGCGTAGAGCGTGACACGTGTCCTTTTCGTGTGCGCTGCTTGGCAGAAACGCAATCGCTCTTTAATTGGTGCCTGGCGCGCCACGTGGCGTGCTGTCAGAACATACATTATTCTGATGAATGCTATGCATTCAATAGAAGACAAAAAAGGGTGCCGTGATCTAATGCTCAGCATTATTAAAAGGGCCAAACCTAGATAAAGGCTCAACAGCCCAGAACAATAAAATGTTAAACATTTATTGGACTTAGCCCAACATTGGCCATAAGTCCTCAACTTATATTGAACTGAGCCCATCTGCTCACGAATATTCAACAGATCTCAGTCCCAAACTGGGCTACAGCTCTTTCAACCAACTCACACCGGTTTGAGGGTACATCTCTTTACTCATCTGATATCTATCGTCGTAATCCTTCAACGTCTTCAGAGAGGTGACGGGTCCCGACAACCACACATTTCACGGACTGTGGGGTCCTTAAACTCATGGACTACGATGTCCTTAAACTTCATAGACTACGATGTCTTTACACTATGGACTGTGGGGTCCTTAAACTCATGGACTACATTGTCCTTAAACTTCATACACTACGATGTATTTAAACTACGGACTGTGGGGTTCTTAAACTCACGGACTACGATGTCCTTAACCTGGACCGAGATGTCCTTAAACTAACATTGGACCACCATGTCCTTAAACTGGTAATCGACCGCAATGTCTCTAAACTAAACAATAGAGTTCAAATGCTCTTTTGTTTGATCTAAATGATCCTGTTAAGTTGATCTTAGTCTAAACATTAGACTAACGTATCCTTAACTAACGTTTAAGTCGATCTTAGTCCCAAACAAGGCTAACGTATCCTTAAACCCAACCCCCAAACCCAAATCTAAGAAAATACGGATTTGGACTAATCCATGCCCTACGGATGACAACATAATTTAGTCTCCGTATACAATCCACAGGCAACCAAAAACAAAACAAACACCTACAACACGAAGTGACCATCTGGAGAAAGAGAAAGTTGTTACCACGATGCGGTAGCGTAATTAACTGCAGGGGCTTGCGCCTGCAGGGAAGAGCGTCCCTACAATCAAAAACCCCTCGAACGAGGGGGAATCTGACGAAGTCTGCTATAACGGCCGCATCCATCTAAACCTCCGATACACGGTGCCATAAATCAACTTGGCATCTTCAGAGAGGTGGACGGATAACACCAATTAGTATCTGCCCTGAAATTCAGGCGAGACGTCCTCCGCGTCTTCGCGTGTCTTTCGGAGGGGAACAAGAAGCTAGAATCGGTAACCACCTCCTTCAGGAGGATGCCATTACCATACACCAAGAACATCAAATTCTCTTCACTACTATCCTATGTTTCTCCAAGATTGGGCTAACATCTATATCATGTATGGAGAAACACTTGTGACCACCATTATTTTACCGATTGCACTATCTGCTCGCTCATTGGGTTATGATAATCTCCAAGGTCGACCCGCTTAAACACTTAATGACCAAAGCAAGCCTAGCCGGCAGAATGGAAAGATAGGCTGTCATGCTGCTTGAGTTCGACATAGTCTATACTCCTCAGAAAGCAATAAAAGGCCAAGCCCTCACCGACTTCCTTACTTCTCATCCTATACCAGAAGGGTCACCGTTAAATTGCGAGTTACCCGATGAACAAGCGCTGCACCTCGAGGATAACGAGTCATGTTGGGAGCTCTACTTCGATGGAGCCTCTTCAATAAAGACCTCCAGCAAATCAAGCGTCCCAGAAATAAAAGTAAGGATGGGATTAGTGTTCATCATGCCATCGGGAGGAACCCTACGACATTTTTTGCTCTCACCGAGCCTCGCACAAATAACGAGGCTGAGTATGAAGCTCTGATAACGGGCTTGGAGTTCGCTGTAGAAATGGAAATATTTTAGCTACGGGTCTACGGTGATTTCCAGCTTGTCGTCAACCAAGTGAGCGGTGGCTATAAGATATATAAGCCTGAATTAGCTCGATACAGAAGCAGGGTGGTGGAACTCATGAAATAGTTTACCCATATTGAACTAATGAGAGTTCCTAAGGCGTTGAACGGGAAAGCAGACGTACTCACTCGCCTAACCAAAGAGCTGGCTGATCTCGACATGGATGAAATTCTGATCACAGTCAGAAGCCAGCAAATTCTTCTTCCAGTCTCTTTACGAGAAGAATAAAGCATAGAACAGGAGAACAATCCTGCCGAAGAAACTCTGATCATTCAAGACAAGCCCGATTGGAGAGAGCCTTTCATAGAGTTCTTTCGATACGACAAGCTGCCCGAAGAAAATTCCGTGAGGATTCAGCTAAAGAAGAGAGCTCTCCGATACGTGTTTGTAAATAATATGCTATAGCGCAGATGATATGACCAACTCTGGCTCAGGTGTCTGTCATCCGCCGAAACCCAAAAAGTCATGAAAGAATTTCACTCGGGCATCTGCGGTGCTCACTAATCTAGCCCCAAAATGCGGCTTCAAATCAAACGGTTGGGTATTATTGGCCTACATGATAAGGGATTGCGAAGAGCATGCGAAGAAATGTCTTCTCTGCGAAATTCACGGAGACTTCATTCATCCGTTGCATTCTACAGTGGCGTCATGGCCCTTTGAAATTTAGGGCACCGGCATAGTTGGCCCGATTGATCCTCCGTCATCCAAAGGTCACCGTTCATATTGGTCGCAACTGACTACTTCTCCAGATGGACTGAAGCTGTCCCGCAAAAAGAAGTCAAGACAGAAGATATTCTGACATTCTTCTGGCATAATATTCTATACTGCTTCGGTACACCTAGAAGAATCATTTCTGACAATGGGCTTTCTTTCAAGAGCTTCAAAGTCTCAAGGTTCACTACACAGCACAAGATAGACCGGAGATATTCCTCCATTTACAATCCAAGAGCCAATAGGCTAGTTGAAGCCTTCAATAAAACTCTACGCAAGCTCCTGAGGAAAAATGCTTCAGCCAACAAGAGAGACTGGAATCTCAAGCTCCACGTGGCGATGTGGGCATATTGTACAACGCACCGTACTACAACTCAGTCCACTCCATACTCATTACTCTACGGAGTGGAGAAAATCCTCCCCCTCGAAATCGAAGTTCCAAGCCTAAGGATGGCAGTCCAGCACGGTTTGATAGAGGAAGAAAACGTCTTCCTTCGGCTCGAAGAACTTGACGCCCTCGAAGAAAAGGGACTCGTAGTACAGCGAAATCTGGAGCTGTACCGTCTCCATGCTTTTAACAAAGACGAATTAGTGTTGTTCCTTAAAAGACCGATCATCCCCAATTGACATGCCAAAGGAAAATTCGATCCAAACTGGGAAGGACCATACGTCATCGAGAAAGTATTTGATGGAGGATCCTACCAGCTGATAAATGCCGAGGGTGAAAAGCCCATAGGACCCATCAATGGACGATATCTCAAGAAATACTACGCGTGAATACTCTAAGTCGAAGGCTAATTGAGCACACCGGCCCTACAGTCTGGATCATACATCCTGTAAAACCGTATACAATCCACGGGCGCAAATGACCCCTATCTCTCACCGGTCCTACCGACGAGACTACATCTGAAGTCCTACCGGCGATGAAGCATAAAAAAAGAAGAAAAAATGATATGTCCACAAGCAAAACAGGCACAGATGAAAACCCGAAAGGGATCCGCGAGTAAAAACAACAGGACTGCCGGCGAGTTTATGATAACCCTAAAGGGCGCAAACTCGTGAAAAGAGATGAAATACACTCGCAAAGTCCTCTCCACCTTGTGAGGAGAAAATCCCCGCGTGAGATCCTTATGATTCACAAAGGAGCAGCATACTTAGGAATCTCTACGATTCCTATGGAGAAAATACACCCACGAGATCCTCTCGACTTGTAAGGAGAAAATGCTTTTATGAGACCCTTATGGCTCATAAAATTGAAAAGCCTTAGGTGATAGGGATCTAAACCTATCTCCTAAGTCATCGCTCCCCAATATGCAACGGCAAATGATGAGTCGCTCATGGAATTACACTTCAGTGTTAGTTGTGCTGATGCCGACCCAAAACCCAAATCTCAAGTTTTCCCAAGGCAAATGATGAGTCGCACCTGGCATTGCTTCAATGTTAGCGGTGCTGATGACAACCTAAAACCCAAATCCCATGTCACTCCTGGCATTGCTTTAGTGTTAACGGTGCTGATGCTGACCCAAAACTTAAAACCCAAGTTTTCCTAAAGGCAGATGATGAGTCACTCATGCCACTGCGCTTCAGTATTAGCGGTGCTGATGCAGACCCAAAAACTAAATCCCAAGTCCTACCGGGGAAAAAGATGATTTGCTCCTGGCATTATTCCAGTGTAGCAATACTGATGCTAAACAAAATCCAAATTCCAAGTTCCTCTCTAATTCAAAAGTCCCGCCAAATAAGGCAAAAATCAAACAGATCAAATCAACGTCCCACCCGGCAACACTTCTAAGCTCAAAAGTCCTGCTGGACGGGTAAGGAACTCCCAAAATAAGTTAAATCAAACAAGTCAACCAATCACCTCATCGGTGGAATCAAGCTCCACCTCGAAAACAAATTAATTCTGACACCGCAAAAAGCGGAGTAAATTAACTTCAATCTCGACACCGCAGAAAGGGGAGCAAGTCAAATCAAATCTCGACAACGCAAGAAACGAAACAAGTCAACTTCAATGCTGACACCGTAAGAAGCGGAGCAAGTCAAATGGTAGCACCGACCGTCCAAGTCGCAAAAATGGCAGCACCGACCGTCCAAGTCGCAAAAATGGCAGCACCGACCATCCAAGTCGCAAAAATTGCAGCATCGGCCATTCACGGGGAACCAAACCAAATCAATCTTCATATAGAACAAGATCCATTAATCTCATGTACACAACCCTTACACGCGGCGTGCATTTATTGATGGGGGCAGTTTGTTGGGGTTAAAAATTACACACCGGTTGACCAAGTAAAAGTCCAAGTCAACCCCAAGCCAAGTGGGCCCGAGCCCAAGCAGGCGGGCCAAGCCCAAGCCAAGTGGACCCAAGCCTAAGTCAAGACCAAGCATGGAAGGGGCCGGCTCCATGCCAAAAAGGAGGTAATAAATTAGTCTAAATGCAATTTTTAAAAGTAAATGTATGTAAAATGGGAAAAAGGCAAAAATTTTGTAAATCACATGGCTTTTGTGCAAAAAAATAAGCACATAAGCATAGGGTGGCACAAGTGCCATTTGGCAAAGCCCAAGGAGCTATATGTAAAGTGTGTAGCCTATAAAGGCAAATATGATGAGAAAATCAAGAACAACTTTCATTCTCTTAAAAATTCTAGAGTTTGTGCCTCCATCTTCTCTTTCTCAAGTTTTTTCTCCTCTTCCTCTTCATTTCCAATTAAATTAAGAGCTTATCTCTATTTTTCTTAAAACTAAATAAAGTTTCACTATAAAACCCTCGAAGGGGAGTTCAAATCTCCCATCAAATCCCTAAAAGAGAGATATTTAATCCCACCTCCCTTTTTCCTCAAGATCCAGCAAAAAGAAAGGAGGAGGAAGAAGTCTCACTTCCAAAAATCCCACTTTGGGAGGATGCAAGGCTCAAGAGAGAAGAAAGGGGTCCCCTTTGATCACCTCCGAAGATCTTTAAGGAGTTCAACTCCAGAATCCAAATTCTCAAAAGAGTTAACTCCAAATCTAGATCTTTTAGGAGTTTAACTCCAAATCCAAATATTTTGGAAGTTTAACCCTAAATCTACACCCAATTCCTGTTCGAGAGTTCAACTCCAAGCCTAAGTGCTTAGCCCCTTCTTCCTCTGGTGTTTCCAGCGGTCACGTGTCGTGCACGTGACCCGCTGGTGCCCAGCAGCCACACGCCGCTCACGCGTTCCGCTGGTGCCGAGCGGCCATGTGCCACCTACATGAACCGCTAGCGCCCAACGCCCATGCGCCACCAGTTGACGCCCAACGGTCACGTGTTGTCTCACGCGTCCATAGGACTCTCATCACCCCACTTTTTCTCACACGCTCCACACTCAAAATATTTTCCCCATAAACTCTGTGAGGCCCCCGATACGTCCAAAACACAACATTCGCACATCGTACATTGAGTTCGCATGACTAGTTTTACCCGTCGATCGGAGGTTCTCTCGCTCCAAAAGTGAGGGGTAATTAACGGCAGTTTAGTCCGCGGCTGCCGGAGATTTGGATCCCCACAACCAATAAACCCCGGCCTACCTCAGGCAAGGGATCTGTAATACACCTGACAAGAGATGCGTATTTCTATCTCAATAGGGTGACGAAAAATACTCTACAGAGAGAAACATCAAATCCTCCACCAGCCTTATCAGCGGCAAAGGAGGAAACAATCTCCAAGGCGACCCTGGATGACTACATTGCTCAGCAAATCAGAGCTCACCAGGCCAATGAAGCCGCCGACTAACTCGTCAAAACCGACCGACCATATCCGGCCTGGTATGAACAAATCAAGTATCCACCGAGATATACGATCCCAAAGTCCCACGTTTATAAAGGAACGAGTAATCCCAACCAGCATGTCGCATAATTCAGAGCTCTGTGCGACAATACTGAAGGCGATGACAAACTATTGCTTTGCCAATTCTTCAGGAGTTTGTCAGAGACAGCTTTCGAATGGTACTCGGAGCTCCGAAATGACTCCATGAAAACCTTCTCCGAAATGGAATTGTTGTTCACACAACCGTTCGCCCGCGTGAGTGAACGCACTCCGATCATGGCACTGATCAATGTCAAGGTAAAGTCGGGAGAAACGTGGGTCCAATACGCGATCCGATGGCAAAACCTACGGTCTGAATGCGAACAATGCATAGAAGAGTTTCCAGCCATGGGCATGTTCATCTGGACCCTCGATCCTTAATCGACTGTGTCCCAGTTCATGACTTTCTTCAAACCCACAACCTTCCAGGCGCTGATAAACAAGTTGGCCCAAATGGATCGGATGGGTCATGGTCCCTCTTCCTCAAATAAGGACTCTCAAAATAACAAAGGTAAAGGGAAATCGGCATTCATTGCCAACACGCAACAACAGCCGAGCGGTCTAAAACTGGCTTCTCGCCAAAACAACAGACATACACGCCCGTCTTTGGAAGAAAGGCTGGGACATGCGTACTCGTTCCCTCGCGATAAAACGAGGAGGTTGTTTGAGCTGGCAATGCGAAATAACCTCATTACATTGCCAGACCTACGCCGCCCAGCCCAACCAGGCGACGTTAACAACCCCAACTACTGCTCATACCATAAGATAGTGAGCCACCCAATTGAAAATTTCTACATCTTCAAAAATAGGGTTGAGAACCAGTATCAACAGGGTAAGTTCGTGATGTCCGATTGCTAGAGGGTAGACCCGCCCTAAAAGCACGCTCCTAAAAAGGTGGACACATTGGGGGCATCATTCTCACTCGTGGAAGCAGCTCCATGGGAAGTAGTTCTTTCAGCGAAAACTAAAAGAATGCTGAAGGATCTGCAAGCATGTCCGGCGATCAAATGGAAAAGCCTGCTTGAACCCGAAATTATTAAAGGGATGTTGAAATCATGTCCCGTGCCGAAAGTCATTGATAACGGGAAAAGTCCCCAAGTCAAGCCTTCAAAATCTTCTAAGAAAAAGAAGAAGACTAAGAAATCTGTGCAGCCTGCCGAGTATGACGACAAGCGCACAAACTTCCAAAAATACATAGATGCACTGGAAGAATATAACCAGAAGGCGCGAACACCGGTTACGCTCGAAGAATTCCTCATGCATATTCTTGAGAACGGAGACAATGGCAATGATGAGGGAAATAACTCATCAGAAGAAGCGAAAGGCTGTGTGGCAAGTTGCCACATGATCTTCCATTCGTCGTTATATGACGAAAAAGCTCCACCAGCATCAAAAAGCGACGTAGAAGAAATGGGGGGGAAATCGGCGCTAAAATCCCCGAATCTGCCAGAAGAAAACCTAATTGACAAGCTGCTAAACAAAGCTTTTCAAAAGAGCAAAGATGACCGAGAACGTGAAACGGCCATATATGAAAAGACCAAGCGGTAGCATCTAGACAAAGAAGCTACGGCAAATACGGGCCATAAAGTTCTCCCAATGCCTGCGACAAATAAGAGCAGGACTAAACCTGAAAAGTGGTTCGCTAAAGCCTTGTCCATAGCAATGAAACTACCACCGCTCATGATATACACCCCCGAAGCCCATACTTCGACGGTGGAGAGAGAAGCCCAAAATACTTTGTATATCACCAAAGGATCGCTCACCCCATCGAGAAGTACAACCCCTTCAAGAAATGGTGGCAAAGATATGTTGCCCACAGAAAACACTTTAAGAAGGAGAAGCGAGAAGCTCGCGCTCGTCGATGTCAAAGTGGTGAGACGTACACGCATGAAAAAAAGAATGGCAACTTTCATATGGTTAGTACCAGTTCGGACGGGGAAAAACCTCAAGTTCTCACTTTTGGGAGCGATTCTGAGGACAAAACTCCCCTCAACCCTCTCTTCGAAGACTCCCCCTCGGAGAAAGAGGAGGAGAAGAATTGTGGAAACATTCAGCTACGTAACCGTACGCTTCCTAAGAAGGATCTCGAACCTACAAACAAAGGTTCGAACAAAAAAGACAAAGGGAAAGGGAAGATGCCCAATGAAATCTCCCTTGATGAAGAAGCAGTCAAAGAACTCGCCGCAAAGGACCTGCCTAAGAAAAACATGGTGGATTACAATGTCCTTGCACATCTGAGGAAAATACCCTCACAGCTGAGCATATTGGATGCTCTCCTCCTGTCCAAAGAAGCACGAGATTCCCTGATCAAGGCCTTACAAGAGCCCGAATAGTTCCAAGTTTACCTCGCAGAACAGAAGATGAGAGACGAGCTGGCAGAGGTCTATACAGCTGATATTATATTCAGCGATGAAGATATACTTCTCGGTACGTGCGAACATAATCGACCGCTCTATGTTACCGGATACCGCCACGATATCAAGATAAGGAAAATCCTTGTCGACAACGGATCTTTCGTTAATCTTCTAAATGTGAGAGTGAAGGAAATTTGCATGAATGTTTAGAACCTTACCTGAGATAAGATCACCATCTTTAGGTTTGACTCACAGACATCATGGACACATGGGTCCGTAATACTAACGCTACACTTCGGGCTGCTCGTCACTGACATCAAATTCCATGTCATTGACGCCAAAACTTTCTATAACGCACTACTTGGCAGGCCTTAGTTACACGAGTACAACATTGTCCCTTCTACATAACATTAGTGTATGAAGTATTTCAAGGATGGCTTGGAGTACACTGTCACGGGAGAACTAAATCCGTTCTTGGTAAATGAAGTGCGAAAATATGAAGATGCAAAGTACTTTCTGCCAGACTTCGAGAATACTGAAATGTGCCATAAGCCGGAGAATAAACAAAAATCTGCTGCCACCATCCCAATCTTTGGAAGGACACCAAGAAATACGAACAAATAGTCTACTCGGGGCAACCCCAAAGGGAAAACAATAAGCATGGACCATCTACTCCTATCCTGGTCTTTGGTAGTGATTCCGAGGACGAGACCAATACAGTGTTCTCCATCCGTCCATCGATACAGGCTCTTACCGAAGCGGATCAGAGTTTACAAATTACGATGGCTCCGCCTCGATATTATAAGGAACTTGATGCACTCGATACATACAATGTACAAGAACTGTAAACTTTCTATATACCTCCAAGACAAAGAGGTGAAAAGTGATACTCTTTTACAAATCTACAGAGACCAAGGTGGGAAAAGAAGTCTGGCATGGTGCCAACCCCACTATTGACAGGTTCCAGCCCATCCGTATAGCAAGATATTATGCGGAGGGATTAAAGAAACTGTTAAAGTACCAAGGCGTACATCTCGAACAGACGGTTCGGAAGGCCCAATCCTACAACAAGATTTGAGATGTTCCCGGGACTTAACGAAAGAAGCCCAACAGGAAGATGGAAACAACTGGGTTGGGATATGTTCAGTCCAAGAAACGGGAACAAATCTATAGCTACCATGTTATAAACATCTTGAGTGAAGAAGAAAACGCTCTTCCAGATAACCATGACGTCAAAACGGAGAAAGATCCCGCCTTGAGAACGTTAAATCCGTCACTCGAAAGGCAAATAGACAAGCTAATAAATGGAGCTCGTCAGGTGGGCCGAGACAACCACAGCCACAAAATGGCTATTTATGAAAAGGCCAAGACGCAGCGTCTCAGCAAGCAGTCAGTGGAAGAAGTAGACTGTAAGGCTCTTCATCCTCAGCCCGCTATATGTTCTCATGAAGGGAGAAAATCCTGAAGCGGAGGTAAAAATAAGGCGAAGAACGCAAACAACATTCAAGGATGACAAAGCAGGTCCAAAACTCCTTTCAATCAAGAAAACCTCGGTTGGAGCCCATCATTTATAAAGAAGACGGGGCAGAAATTTTGTTCCCTCGAGACTAGACAAGGAAATATTAGACCTTGCCATGAAGCACCAAATGTTTACGCTTCCGAAGTTTCAGCACCCCGAACAAATGAATGAAATCCATTATTTGGATTATTGCTCATATTATCAAGCAATAAGCCATCCCCTTGAGGATTGCTTCACATTCAAAGACTGGGTGGGAGACCAATACCAGCAAGGCTGGTTTATATTATCCGACAGTTGGGAAATAAGCCCGCCATAAAAGCATTAGCTAAAAAAGACCTACACTGTTAGGTTAGGGCCAGCTCGGCCGCGAAAATGGAAGCAGACTAGTACCTGTCATATGATAACTCTTTCAAAAGAAAAAGAGAATGAGGATATGATTGGCCTCTTCGGATGCTTCACAAATGAAGATGATGACAAGAAGATCTCAGAATTTCCGCCAGCGCCAAAAGAGCTGGAAGATGGAATACATACCACGGCTGACAACCTAAGGAAAATCGACTTAGGTACGGAGGATGATCCGAGACCGACGTTTGTTAGTGAGCCGCTAACTGAAAAACAAGTAGCTACACTGAAAGACGTGCTTATGCATTACAAAGACTGCTTCACCTAGAACTATTCCGAAATGCCGGGTCTAGATCCAAAAGTAGCGGTACATAAACTGGCCATATCGCCAGACATGAAGCCGATCAAACAGGTGCCAAGAAGGATGCGGCTCGAACTTGAGATGAATATCAACGCCGAAGTCAAGAAACTAATCGACTCTGGATTCATCCAAGAGGTTCAATATCCTGACTGGATTGCCAACATCGTTCCGGTGATGAAGAAAAATAGGTCAGTTCGCATCTGCATGAACTTTCGGGACCTCAACAAAGCGTGCCCAAAAGATGACTTCCCAGTACCCGTTACCGAGCTGATGATCGATAACACATCTACCCACGAGGTCTTCTCTTTCATGGATGGATCTTCAGGATACAACCAAATAAAAATGGATCCTGAGGACTAAAAGCATATTGCCTTCCGGACTCCGTTGGGCGTATTCTGCTACAAGGTAATGCTCTTCGGTTTGAAAAATGCCGGAGCAACTTATCAGAGTGCCATGAAAAAGATCTTCGATGACCTCATACACAAGATCGTCGAGTGCTATATCGACGACCTCGTCGTTAAAAGTAAATCTCATAAAGAGCATTGGGAATATCTAAAAATAGTGTTCCAACATCTTCAGAAGCATAATCTGAAGATGAACCCTCTAAAATATGCGTTTGGAGTCTCCTCAGGTAAATTCCTAAGATTCATCACTCGTCACCGAGGCATCAAAATCGATCCCTAAAAAATCAAGGCGATTATGGAAATGCCTTCGCCAAGAACCTTCAAACAACCATGGTCTCTCCAAGAAAAGCTCGCGTATATCCGGCGGTTCATAGCCAATCTCTTCGGAAAATGTCGTCCCTATAGCCATCTGATGAAGAAAAGGATCCCGTTCGTCTGGGATCAGAAGAGCAAAACGCACTAGACGAAATCAAACAATACCTTCAAAATCTGTCGGTATTGGCCGCTCTAATTAAGAGAAAACCCCTTATCCTATATACAACGGCCCTTGAGGGTTCTCTAAGCGCATTGTGGGAATAAGAGAACGATCAAGAAAATGAGAGAGCTCTCTACTATCTAAGTCGAGTTCTCCTGGGGGCAGAAAGCAGCTACTCCCTCATTGAAAAGCATTGCTTGGCGCTGATCTTTGCAATAACGAAGCTCGGACACTACACCATGGCACATGAGGTCCATCTCATATCAAAGATGGATCCTCTTAAATATCTGATGTCAAAGGCCATACTGATGGGAAGGCTTCACAAATGGACCCTTCTCTTAATAGAGTTCTCGATAACATATCGACCCCTCAAAGCGGTGAAAGGACAAGCCATCGCCGACTTTCTCATGGAACATCCGATACCAGCCGACTCTCCCTTAAATTGTGAGATGCTGGATGAACACGCGTTCGACACAGTCAAAGAAGAGAAAGAAGAAAATGATTCCCAATGGGAACTCTAATTCGATGGAGCATCTTCCATGAAGAGGCGAAAGAAAAATACTCCCATATTCAAAACCGAGGTGGGTCTTATCTTCGTGACCCCTCAAGGAGGAATATTATGTTATGCACTCTCCTTGACGGAACCCAGGACTAATAATGAAGAAGAATATGAAGCTTTGATAGCCGGTCTTGAGATCGCTATCGACGTGGGAATCAAGAACTTCCTCATATATGGAGACTCCCAGCTGATCGTTAGTCAAATAAACGGCGATTATCAAACATGCAAGCCGGAGCTGATAAGGTATGGTGAAAGAGTGCGGCAGCTGCTGACATAAATCCCCTCCTATATCCTAGAAAGCATACCGCGAGTGGAAAACAGCAAAACGGATGCGTTGGCCAAGTTAGCTAAAGAACTGGCCAACGAGGACCTCGATGATGTAAGGATCATTGTTCAAAGTCACAGGATCCTCGCTCCAGCAGATACATCTTTAGAAGATCTGATAGAGTCACCCAAAAGAGAAGAAATGACCGAACAAGTAGTCATTCAAATAGAGGAAGAACAAGAGGTCAAGGACAAGAGGGAAGTCTTCATAGACTACTTTAAGTCCCAACGAATACCTGAAGATGCATCGTCTAGACATCAGCTTATGAAACGAGCTTTGTCATTTACCTTCGTCAATGATACTCTAAATAAGAGATCCTTCGACTTCCTATGGCTAAGATGCCTAGGGCCGGAGGAAGCAAAGAAAGTCGTCCAAAAAATATACGACGGACTCTACGGTTCCCACCAAGCTGGGCCAAAGATGAAGCTGAAGATAAAATGGATGGACTACTATTGGCTCACAATGATTCAGGACTGTCTCGAATACGCTAAGCAGTGTCACTCATGCCAAATACACGGGGACTTCATACATCAATATCCAAATCCGCTGCACCCGACAATGGCTAGTTGGTCGTTCGAGATGTGGGGAACGGATATAATCGGCCTTATCGAACCGGTATTGTCCAAAGGACATCGGTTCATATTAGAAAAAACCGAATACTTCTCTAAATGGGCATAAGCAGTACCATTAAGGGAGGTGGAGACGGCGAATATCCTCCACTTCTTCAAAACCCATGTTATATATCGGTTCGGAACTCCGCGACGAATTATCTCAGATAATAGACCAGCTTATAGAAGTCATAAGATAATCCGCTTCGCATAGCAACACAAGATAGAATGGAGATACTCCTCGGTCTATAATCCTCAGGCCAACGGTCTAGCTGAAACCTTCAATAAGACCTTGACTAATATTATAAAAAAGACGGTGTCCAGAAACAAAAAGGACTGGCACGAAAGGCTGCATGAAACTCTTTGGGCATACCGAATGACGTTCAAGACAGCAACAAATACAACACCATATGCCTTGGTGTTTGGCGCTCAACCGGTGCTCCGATTGGAGATAGAACTCCCATCTTTACGAGTAGCAGTTCAATACGAGCTGACAGATGAAAAAAAATGCTCATCTTAGGCTCATGGTGTTAGTGTATATGCCCTAGAGGCCATTACTGTATCATACTAGTTTGTATATTACTTAATGGAAGCTTGGGATATTCACAGTTGTATATACAATCTTGCTCGAAATGGTAGTATGCTACTTGGTTTGTCTCTACTTCAATATGTGCATGTGTTTCTTTTAGCATATCGCTGATATACATATTAGTTGAGCCCTTAGGATCTTTGCTTGATTACCAGCGCTGTGATGGCGCTCGCACTCGTGGGAGCTGGGTAATCTATAAGCACATCCTTATACAGGTCCCTGGTCATTGGACTATCGAGACAGGGCATCGATACTCCGGAGTAGACTAGCGTATGCACTTCTCATCCGAGCGTGGGAGACGGTCTGTCCCACAGCCGTCAGTACGTCGTACTTAAGATAGTATGCGGGTGCTCGTTAGGTTACGAGTACACTGGACAGGACTCGTCGGGAACTGTTGGTTGGTATTATACCTATCGTCAGTTATCAGTTCCCAGGTGACATGAGTACAGCTTAGTCCGCTGACTTGACACTGTCACTTCGCCTCGAGTGTGTTCCCACTGCACTTTGATTACTACCCTACCACGGCTCAAAAGAGTCGTGCAAACAGGTAGTTTTTGGGTGCAGTCCCGAAGCACTTGGAGGCAGTGACGGTTAGACAGGATTCGTCTCTCCCGGTATTGGGGGTTGACATCGCGCTGTGTCCAGGAGAGCCATTACACGAGTAGTCCCTGGCCAGGGCAAGCGAGATATACTGGTAGGTTTTCAGTGTTATCTCAGGGTGTTCTGGGCTACACTCCGACACGACTTGTACCGCTATTAGGGGACTGACGTTCACCGCCCCCTAGGCCCGCCATGCGATGTATCAGACGAACAGACCGGACTGTACGGAGATTGTCACATACAGGCTCAGTAGGAGTTCAGATGGGGTTCACCTCGTCAGTCTTCTTATCGACATCTACCTGGGGACCGTTACGTACAGCTAGTGCCGCTTGCGGTCTGTGGTTAAACCCACTGCCAGCGTAGTGTCGAGTCTTTAGAGTCCCACACAGAGAGCTATTCGCCTTTAGGCAAAATGAGTAGAGGTCGCATGGTTTTGCGACAGGGTTCGTTCACATCCGCGCACTCGTGCACGTTTGCTGTCCGGACAGCTTATACTAGCGGGCTTTGGTTTAAGCCGGATCCAAGTATATGATTTGGGATTGGTTTTTCTCATTGTATTCGTGTTCCTCGGATCACGAATACGGGTGCGTATGCACAGTTGCTTGAGACAGAGGGAGAGGACTTCGATTAGGGTTAATGACTATTGTCATTTTATTAACCCTAATGCTTATGTGTGTATTATTATTAATTGATATTAGTTTAATAATTGTGCATGGTTATGGTTGTTGACCATTTGACCTATCTTGACTTGTTGACCTTGTTGACACTTTGACCATCATCATTTCATTTGGAAGATGCTCTTTGATCCTTGCAAATTGCATTAAAAATGAAATGATAATGGTCATGTCTTGATTAAGCCATGACAATTATCTCACTAATTATCTAATTAAAATAATTCACACATATTTGTGAGAATGGTGTTTTATTCTCTCATTCTATCATTCCTTTTCTCTCTCTTGTTCTTCCTCTCCCTCAAGCTCTCCCCTCTCATGTGTTGAGAAACACTTGAGCTTGAGAAAAACCCTCTCTTGATAATCTCTACTCTCATCTAGGGTTCAAGGATTAGCACTTCTTGCACCCTAGTTACTTCTAGCTTGGAGTTGAAGCCAAAGGTCGAGGCTTTCGGGTGGATCTTTCTTTGACGGGAGAAGACGACAAAGGTGACCTCCTTCCACCACTCCAAGGAGCAAGGAGAGAAGGACATAAAGCCCAAGGTATAACCTTTCTAGCACTTAGCTAGTTTCTAGTTAGCTTTAGTTTGTTTTTGTTTAGCAAAGATCCTTCATAGTCTAGTCCATGTTGCCTAAGTTCATAAAAATTCGATTTTTATTCCGTTTTCCGCCTCCCCGCAAGCACCGGGGTAGGCAACGTGGACTTACAGTGGTATCAGAGCCTAACTAAACATAAACTAGCTAGGAAGTAGAGTGTATCGAAGTTCGAATCGGAAAAATCGAAAAACCGAGTTTTCAAAACCTTAAGTTTCTGTTAAAAATTTTTCTGTTCAAAATAAAATTTGTCATACTCCAAAAATCATCTCAGGGTTTTCTTAAGAAGCACAGCAAACCCGGTCCAGTGAGTCGTCTAAACCGCCGCAGTTCAGCGGCAATAGCAAGCTATTGCCGCGGAACTGCCGCCGTTTTGACTCTTCACTGAGTCGAGTTTGGTGCAGTTTTCTTATGGCTTGGTTTTAGGATTTTTAAGATGGTTTATATGTTCCCAGGTTTTCCAGAATAGAAATTTATTTTTGGGGGCCTATAAATCCGTATTTTTTTCCGAACTTCAATACACTTTGACTAAAAGGCTATATCTGTGATGTTTATATGTATTGAACGTCGGCTAATCGCTATATGTCGATTAGTCGGGGTTATACATATCTGTGATCTGTGATTGATGATGGTTTGTGTATATGAATGGGTTGGATTGTCGCGGGTGAATAGCCGGGGTGGATGTGAGATGAGTGTTGCTTTTTCTTTCATTCATTGTAATATGTAAATTGATGTGATATTATTATTTGTATGGCCGCACAACCGGGTCGGGGTTGTAGCCGTCATTGTATAATTCTTTTTACTGTTTTTGCTCCTAGGATAGACCCATGGAGGGGGTGCACAAACTACCGGGTATCTCGAAGTGCCGAGTGGCCTACTCACGGTGGTGAGGGAGGTTGCTTCGCTTCGGGTACTTGGCAGGTAGTTTGCCGCACCCGTAGGGGTCTTGGGTGGGGTATTGGCTATTCACCGCGACCGTGTAATCCGCTTTTCGTTGCAGGCTCGAACGGATTGCGGATTCCTAGTATATCCAATGTATTCATCTGTGATCTGTAATGTCTATCATTGCTATATATTTATATATGATAACTATTTAGGCGTTGCTTATGTTTTACAGCCGTGCTAGCTCAGCCCCCGCTCTGTCGTTAGTTAAGTAACCTAAGGGTGATGACGGGGCCCCGTGGCGAATGCGAATGGCATAAGCGTACGTCATATTTTGGTTGTTTTCTGCAATGGTAGGATTAAATGATGGGACGCATTAAAAGAACTAATGCAAGAAAATAAACCAAGTAAAAGTCGATTGGAACACTTTGAAAACCACTCGGTTCTTTTCAAAACTAAACTTTTGAACGCGGAGCTTGAACCACTTCTTTTAAAAGCTATCTCGTTCCATCGATTATATCAAGTTCACTACGTTCACGGTTTCGCCAAAACCATTCGTAGCCCTCCGTCATTCCACATGAATGGTCAAAAAGTATTCAAGCTATGTATTTTGGCCAAAGTCAAGGCATAGTGATTGGTAGCTATTGGGTATTCATATGCAACATAGATAGATGCGTTGGTTTGGGACAGTCGTGCTGCCATTTTGGCCAAAGTCAAGGATAGGTACGGGTGGGTCCAAATTAACCAGGAGAATGACGGGTAGAACTTGACATGTGACTTATGATATTTTGGCCAAAGTCAAGGTCATAAGAGCATGGGGCAAAAATCCACATCGGGAGTTTCATAAGTACTGAAACTTGCTAGCGCTGCATACCATTTGGAGTGTGATAATTCTGGTAGGATTCCTTTGGTTTTATCACGCGATGATATTTGGATCCCGATCCTACTGTGAGTATATGCTACTCCTCGGGAAAACTCTCACTTAACGATCAATGCTATAAACTTAGTAGGTGTCTAGAAAGGTGTTAGCGGGGCTACGCCCACAGGAAAAAGAGGTTACTTAATTAAGGAACTTCGTGAAAGCGTTGGAAAACCTCCCTCGAAATACCGACACTGGCCTGGCTGAACGGTTAAGCAAGTATTGTACGGTGAGATTGATCCTGACTAATCCTTTCTTTACGGTTTGAGAAGGGATTCGAGAGACAGTGGGAGCCATCCAGTTTAGACAAACTAAAAACCACTCTAAACTTGCAAGAGCATCATGCTAAAGTGTTTCTTTTCTCTCTCCTAATTGCAGCGACCATTCAACATGACCGGACTTAAGTTATTACTAGATAAAAACATATTGACAGGGCCAAACTACAAAGATTGGCTCAGGAATGTCAAGATGGCAATCACTTACGACAAGTTGGGGTATGTCCTTACCACCAAAGCTCCCCCTGTCCCAGGTCCCAAAACCAGTGTCGTAGATAGGGAAATCTACAAGACCTGGGAAATAGATTGCGCGAAGGCCAGATGCCTCGTACTAGCCTCGATGGACAACGAACATCAGAGGAGGCACGAGAATATGGACCTAGAGTCCATATTTCTTCATACAAAAGAACTGTATGGAGAGCAGTCTCGTATCGCAAGATACGAAGTGTCGAAGAAGTTGTTTTCGGCAAGGTTGGCCGTCGGATCATCGGTAGTGGAACACGTGCTTAAGATGATTGGCTACATAGAGGAGCTCGCGGACCTTGGGACCACGTTGGAGAATGAACTCTATACTGATTTGATTCTCCAGTCCCTTCCTTCCACTTACGCCCAGTTTATTCTTAACTTCAACATGCATGGAAAGGAGGTTGAACTTTCCGAGCTTCTGAACATGTTGAGGAGTGCTGAGGGCACCCTACAGAAGGGTAGGGAGACATCCACTTTGTTTGTAGGAGGATCTTCCTCTTCTAAGTGCAGGGCGAAAGCCAAGGGCAAGAAGAAGAAAGCCCTCGCCAAACCAAGAGGCGGTGTCAGTAAAGTGGATACGAAGGGAAAAGGAAAAGAAACAAAGATAGCGGGGAAGCTAGTGGGGAAGGAAGAATGCTTCTATTGTCACAAAAGTGGTCACTGGAAACAGGATTGCAAGGCTTGGAAGGCCAGAACACAGGATTTGAAGCGAGTTGCGGCTTCAGCTTCAGGTGTGTATGTTATTGAAAACTGTCTATCAATAAACTCTACATCCTGGGTATTGGATACCGGATCAGGATCTCATATCTGTAATTCTTTGCAGGCGTTGAGAAAGCGTAAAGTTTTGAAGGCAGATGACATGACCCTCAGAGTTGCAAACGGTGCTAGCATGGATGCTGAGGCCGTGGGGGACTATCACCTGGGATTGTCGGATGGACACTTTTTGGTTTTGCGTGGTTGTTATTATGTACCAAATGCAACCTGTAATATCATTTCTGTATCTTTATTATCTAAAGAAGGTTATGAATTTGCATTTGTAAGTAATGTAGTGAACATTCACCTTAATCAAGTTTTGATTGGGTCAGGTACATTGAACAACGGTATATACGTATTAAACCAACCACAGATTTTCAATGTCCAGAATACACACAAAAGAAACTCTCCAGAAATAAATAAAACTTTCTTATGGCATTGTAGACTGGGTCACATCAATGAGAGAAGGTTGACTAAGTTACATGCAGAAGGATATTTGGACCCGTTCGAATATCAATCGTATGCAACTTGTCAATCCTGTCTCAAAGGAAAGATGACAAAGACTCCGTTTACTGGACACGGAGAAAGAGCGAGCGAGCTCTTGGGACTCGTACACAGCGACGTGTGCGGTCCAATGTCTACACATGCACGAAGCGGTTATTCTTACTTCATTATTTTTACGGATGACTTTTCAAGGTACGGTTATGTCTTCTTAATGAAACATAAATCCGAGGCTTTTGAAAAATTCCAGGAATATAAGAATGAAGTAGAAAAACAAACAGGCAAAAGTATCAAGGCACTGAGATCTGATCGAGGTGGTGAATACTTGAGTGCCGAGTTCCTGGGTTACTTAAAAGAGAATGGAATTCTCTCTCAGCTTACTCCTCCATACACTCCGCAACATAACGGTGTATCGGAGAGACGGAACCGAACCCTATTGGATATGGTACGGTCCATGATGAGTAACGCTGAGTTACCGCGATCGTTCTGGGGATATGCGCTAGAATCAGCTGCATACCTTTTGAACCGAGTTCCAACTAAGACTGTGCCTACTACACCATATCAGATGTGGTGCGGGAAGAGACCCTATCTTAATCACATTAAGACATGGGGATGTCCAGCTTTTGTAAAAAAGCAGCATGCGGACAAGCTCGAGGCACGCTCAGTACAGTGCAAGTTTGTGGGATATCCAAAGAGCTCCAAGGGATATTACTTCTATTGCGAAGAGGAACAAAAAGTCCTTGTTTCTCGCCATGCTCACTTTCTAGAACACCAGTTCATAGAAAAAGAATTAAGTGGGAGCGCAATAGAACTGGAAGAAATTCCAGAATCACGAGCTATTACTGAAAGCTTGGTTGAACCAGAGGGTTCGAAAGATCAGGACATTCCCACGCCACTCCGCAGGAGTAGTAGGCAGTCTCATCCGCCCGAGAGATACTACGGTTTTCTCATTGACGGGGATAGAGAGGATTGCATCATAGATAATGATGAGCCTACTAGCTTCCAGCAAGCCATTCAGAGCGTCGACTCGGTAAAACGGCTGGATGCAATGCGGACCGAAATGGAGTCCATGTACACCAACAAAGTATGGACGTTGGACATTGCTCCAGATGGGGTGAAACCCGTAGGATGCAAGTGGATCTTCAAAAGGAAGATTGGTGTAGATGGACAGGTTGAGACCTATAAAGCTAGACTTGTAGCAAAGGGTTTTCGTCAACGACCTGGTTTGGACTATGACGAAACCTTTTCTCCAGTAGCTATGCTGAAATCCATTCGGATCCTTCTTGCCATTGCTGCCTTCCACGATTATGAGATTTGGCAGATGGACGTAAAGACAGCTTTTCTGAATGGTCATTTAGAGGAGTGTGTCTATATGGACCAGCCAGAGGGTTTCATTCAGAGTGGGAGCAGCGGAAAGGTGTGCAAGTTGCTTAAGTCCATTTATGGACTAAAGCAGGCATCGCGGAGTTGGAACATCTGTTTTGATGAGACGGTCAAGGAATTTGGCTTTATCAAAAATCCAGATGAACCATGCATCTATTGTAGATTTGTAGCGAGAACTGTAGTATTCCTCGTTTTATACGTGGATGACATTCTCTTAATAGGAAATGACATTCCTATGCTACAATCTGTCAAGGGGTTCTTGTCACACAGGTTCTCCATGAAAGACCTGGGTGATGCCTCATACATTCTGGGTATCCGGATCTACCGTGACAGATCCAAGAGGATATTAGGACTTTCGCAGTCCAGGTACATCGACACCATACTGAAGAGATTCAGTATGGAAGATTCCAAGCATGGTAATCTACCGGCTTGTCACGGGATCACCCTCTCCAAAGAGATGTCTCCCAAGACTGATTTGGAGAGGGATCGCATGTCTATTATACCCTATGCTTCTGTGGTAGGCTCTATAATATATGCGATGTTGTGTACCAGACCGGATGTGGCTTATGCACTGAGTGTGGTAAGCAGGTATCAGTCAAACCCTGGGGAGAAACATTGGATAGCAGTAAAGAACATTCTCAAGTACCTGAGAAGGACTAAGGAGATGTTCTTGGTGTATGGCGGAAAAGACCTGCAGATTGAGGCCTTTGCTGACTCCAGCTTCCAGAGTGACAAGGATGATTCCAAGTCCATGTCGGGTTTTGTCTTTACCCTCAATGGAGGGGCGGTGTGTTGGAAGAGCTCCAAACAGGAAACCGTTGCTGACTCAACTATGGAAGCAGAATACATCGCTGCATCTGATGCCGCAAAAGAAGCTGTCTGGATGAGGAAGTTCTTGAGAGAACTTCAGGTGGTTCCGTCCATTGTTGACCCAATACCTCTGTATTGCGACAACAACGGGGCTATAGCTTTAGCGAAGGAACCCAGGTCCCATCAGAAATCCAGACACATCTTAAGGCGGTATCACCTGATCAGGGAGATCGTGGATCGCCAGGAGATCGAGGTCCAGAGGGTTGCTTCAGAAGATAACACAGCAGATCCATTCACCAAGGCCTTGCCCCAGACTCAGTTCGAGCGGCTGATCGAGATGATAGGTCTTTGATACGCTAGTACATGGCCTTAGTGCAAGTGGAAGATTGTTAGTGTATATGCCCTAAAGGCCAATACTTTATCATACTAGTTTGTATATTACTTGATGGAAGCTTGGGATATTCATAGTTGTATATACAATCTTGCTCGAAATGGTAGTATGCTACTTGGTTTGTCTCTACTTCAATATGTGCATGTGTTTCTTTTAGCATATCGCTGATATACATATTAGTTGAGCCCTTAGGATCTTTGCTTGATTACCAGCGTTGTGATGGCGCTCGCACTCGTGGGAGCTGGGTAATCTATAAGCACATCCTTATACAGGTCCCTGGTCGTTGGACTATCGAGACAGGGCATCGATACTCCGGAGTAGACTAGCGTATGCGCTTCTCATCCCAGCGTGGGAGACGGTCTGTCCCACAGCTGTAACACCCGAGCCCAAATAATACTATTTTTATTGCTAGTTGAGTGTTTTATATTGCTCTTTCCAATTATTTTGATTGTTTGGTGTTTATTGCTAAATTTTAACTGGTTAAGTCATTTTGGCACATAACAAATTTTAACACCTAAACTGAAATTAAAAATATCCATGATGGCCTACTCGTCGCCACGAGTCGCGTGGTAGCGTCCGCGTGTCGAGATTTCTTCCCGTTCGGCTAAACGGGCAAGTTTGGACGGCTACGTGCGCGTGCAAGTGTCCGACTTGGGGGCATGCATTTTAATCATTAAACACCTCTTTTCAAAATTTGGAACCCGCTTAAAATCCTATAATTTGAATTTGAAACATTTGGGCGCAACCCGGGCGCGATTTGGAAATGTTTCATTTAGCATCGGAAAGCCCATTTAATTAAATATATTAAAAACCATAAAATATTATTTCTGTTACCCTTTTACAGCGTTAAAATCTTTAATCCCTTAAATTCTTCCCTTTTAAAATTCCCCGTGCCTCCTCAGCCAATCACGAGGGATTTAAATCCCTCGTGGGCCCCCCTTTCCCTCTCTCTCTCTCTCTCCGTCTCTCTCTATCTCTCTCTAATCTCCTTCTCTCTCTAAAATCTCTCTCCCTCTCTCTAACAATCTTCTCTCTCTCCCTCTATCTATATTTAACAACACCCTCGTCCCCAGACGCGAGCGCAGAAAACCCATCACGTAACCCCTGAACCCTAACCCTAGCTTCGCCGCGACCTCACCGTCGACCTCCCCGCGACCTCACCGTCGCCGCCTGCGCCTCCTCGTCTCGACCACGACCCTCGCCTTCCTCCCCGTACACCAGCAACCCACCACGGGCCTCGATCTCGACCCTAGCCACCTCCTTCCTTGCCGCCGGAGCCCCGACGCCGGAGTCAGCATCACCAGCGCCGTCGACTTATCTGCCTCGCCTCGCCCACACCTTCCTTCTTCCACCACCATTCACCCTGCACCACCCCGATCACCGTTCACCCCGCATGCACATCCCAGCACCTCATCGGACCGCCGCCTGTCGCCGCCGACGACCCGTTCCCGTGCCCCCGACCTCGCAGGCACACCCCCTCGGTGAGATCACCTTCTTCCTCTCTCCCTTCTTTCCTTCCCGCTGCTAACTAATCCTTGTTCGGCAGATCTTCACCACGTGCACTGTTCACCGCAGGAACCAGTCGACGCCGTCGACCGTCGTGACCCCCTTCACCCACAGTGAGTAATCCCTATCCTCTCCTTTCTCTACTCATTCCCTTTGCTTTCTAGATCTATACCATTGAAACCATATTCACCGTTATCTTTCTCGCCAGAATTCGGCGATGCCGACGGCTTGACCCGACATTCCAGCGAAGTACCCTGGTCCGTGTGGTCCCGTTGTTCACTGTTGGGACTCGACCCGTGGCCCGTGCACCCGTCTCGTGTTTTCTGCCAACATTGCATCCGTGCTTTCCGGTTTGCGAAACCGTCGAGGCAAGATTTCTTGCTACATGCTACGTTAAACTAATTAAATGTTTGACTCACAAACTTGCTATATTAACTAAGTATTGCTACTTGTCTCATTGGACGAAATATGATGTACATTATAATAATGCCACCTAAATCGTATTTTGCCACCGTAACCTTAATAACAACTACCTGCTAATCATTTTACTATTTAGAGGATAATAGTCGCACACTTATATCTTTATTGCCTGCTGTTATTAATATTGCGCTACACTGTGATTATTGCACCCCAAGGGTGCTTGAACCTGTTAATAAGAGAATACAAAGCATCACTGTGTTTACATGGAATAATATTGTTATTTGCTGTTCCTGCTGTTGTTCCTTATTCGTTACTATACCTGTTATCAGCATACATTTGATTGCATTACATATTGACCGATCTTGATACACCTGACACATGTACTGATACACCGGACATGACACCCTGTACATATCGACTCAACCTGTTGAAACGTGACCTGACCTGTTACCTGATTTCATGCCTAATGCCGACAAACCTGACCATTCCTGCTGTCTATCCAGACAGACCTACTTTTACCTGATCTTGTGTTGGCATTAGTCCTTGACTACTGAATACCTGACCTGACATACATAACTTGGGGGTATGGGGAAATCAAAGGTGAAACCGACTTGTAACTCAACAGTTCGATACTTGTTCTGATCAGTCTTACGGGCTTGGCCAGTCCAGGAGTGATGATGCTGACATCACTCGTCCATCCTACTACCTATTTTTTTACTGCTTAGCGGCACGTCTCGGATTCAGCCCCGAGGACCTTGACCGTGGTCCCGGGCACGCACGGGATACTATTGAGTTACATCGACGATTCATCAATTGATTTCAAAGACTATAGAATAGAAACCTGATAGGACAGTTTAGTCACCACTGCACATTACCCTGTTCTGTTATTTCTTAGTACTGCTTTATTCATGTTCATACCTGCATTGCTTATTACCATGTTTATGTTATATTATTTGGTTGACATGACGCGCTGACGTCTGGGTTTTGCATGGCCCAGATTCCTTACCACTATCGACGACCGAGCAGGAGTACTTCAGCCAGCAGGCTGAACTGTGAGTTCCTTAGGGTTTAGTTTATTTATTTTCATTCCATTTCCAGATGTGAGCCCGCATTATGGGACGTACTGTTTATTTATTGTATTAGATCATTTTCTTCCGCACTCATTGTTTATTGATTCTTGTTATTATGGATTTGGACATGTCTTAGATTAGTTTATTATTTTGTTCTTGATATCTCTACAACCGTAATGTGACTGTGGATGGATATTTCCTACCCACAGGTAGCATGGTTGGCTATGTCACGTGCCCAATCTTGCGTACTCTGGGAAGCGGGGCGTGACATGGTTCTTTTGGTATCAGAGCCGTAGGTTAATTGGGTTGATTCTTTGTAGTTGGGTATTGTGCCCGATACACGAATCAGAATACCCGTGATTAGGAAACATGTCCTGCCACCTTGACCGTTTTACCATCCTTGAATCATTCTTCCGGATCATGTCGACATGCAAACTTACTTTGCATTGTCAACTCGAAAACCTGATTTCTTGTTATCCCTAGGACTTGGGCGACTTGGGTGGAGTTAAGTAATTGCGGCTATGATACCGCGGCATAGCTACAATGCTGTACTCTATTTAAGTATCTTGGAGTTCTAGCCTTGATCTATACTCAGAATCTATCATCATGCTAATGTTGGGTGTTTTGAGTTCAGGACTATGACAGGTAAGAAGTTGAAGACGTACCGGAGGCGTGTGAACGAAGCCGCCGTGCTTGGAGTGATAAGAGGAATGCTGGAAATCAAAGAGACAGACTGAGATGATTCAGCAACAGCAGATTCGTTTCAGGAAGGTTTGCAGATCGTTCAGCAGTCTGTAAACAACGATGGAATTAGACCAGTCGAACGAGTAGGGACCGTAGCAGATTTTGGATTTTGGGTCCGTCTACATTTACTGGTTTAAAGAAGCTGTTACCAGCCGAGCAGAGGCTAATTACACGGAGAATTTGCTGATTGCGGCACAGATCCCAGAAGACAAGAGAGTTGTTGTGGTGCGCATTCAGCTAGTGGATTACGCCCGAGAGTGGTGGCTTGTGGAAGAGACCCGCTTGCCCAAGCCGATCAGTTGGGCGAAGTTTTCTAAGAACCCCTGGAGAAGTTCTTCCCGCGGACTGCACGGGTGGAAATGGAAGAGAAGTTCATCGGACTAAGGCAGAATGGAGCGCCATGGACGCGCATGCAGCGGAATGGACGAGACTCAGTAGTCTCGCTGGACCTTTCGCGGCCAACGATGCAGACAGCAGTTGCGGTAAAGAAGCAGTTCAGTCGGGCCAGTCGAGTTTAGGGCTAGGCCGACAAACAGTGTTCTTGCAGCTATGGAAGTTGATAGTAATGAAGAGCCGGCAGTTGTTCGCGATTTTATGGACGTATTTGAAGATATATCGGGCTTACCGCCGAAGCGAGACATGGAGTTCGCAATCGACCTTAGTCCTGGTGCAGTGCCATATCAAAATCTTTTATCCGATGGCACCAGTGGAATTGGAAGAAGTTAAGAAACAAGTTGGTGAATTACTTGAGAAGGGATGGAACCGAAGCAGCAACTCGCTTTCGGGAGCTCCAGTTCTTTTAGTAAAGAAGAAGGATGGCACGAGAAGGATGTGTATTGATTATCGAGAATTGAATCGGGTGACTATTAAGAACAAGTACCCGATCCCTCGCATTGGAGAACTTTTTGAGCAGCTTAGTGGCGCGAGGGTATTCTCGAAACTGGACTTGCGATCAGGATATCATCAGGTCCGAGTAAAAGCAGAAGACATTTGCAAGACGGCGTTTCGAACTCGATATGGACATTTCGAGTATCTAGTGATGCCCTTCGGAGTAACGAATGCGCCGGCAATATTCATGGATTTGATGAACCGGGTCTTTTCACCATTCTTAGACCAGTTTATTATGGTATTCATTGACGATATTCTGGTATACTCGAGGAGTCCGGAGGAACATGCTGAGCATTTAAAGATCGCACTGCAGACGCTGAGACAGGAGAAATTATTCGCGAAGATGAGTAAGTGCGAATTCTGGCTGGAAGAAGTGAAGTTTCTGGGGCATGTCGTGTCGGGCGATGGAATCGCAGTCGATCCCGAAAAGATTGCAGCCGTTCGAGATTGGCCTATTCCAAAGAATGTTGCGGAGATAAGAAGTTTTCTTGGACTCGCCGGATACTATAGGAGATTTGTGGAGAACTTCGCTCGTTTGGCAGAGCCGTTAACCAAGCTTACGCGCAAGGAGGTACCGTTTGTTTGGACGGATGGATGTGCATTGGCCTTCGAGACGTTGAAGCAGAAGTTGATAACCGCCCCGATCCTGACCGTACCAGATAATTCAGGAGGACTGGTGATTCACAGCGACACATCTGGAAAAGGATTGGGATGTGTTCTGATGCAGAATGGGAAAGTCGTCGCTTACGCATCGAGACAACTGAAGACTCATGAGAAGAATTATCCGACTCATGACTTGGAGCTTGCAGCAGTGATCTTCGCCCTGAAGATTTGGAGACACTACCTTTTGGGCGAGAGAGTCGAAGTCTTTACAGATCACAAGAGTTTGAAGTATGTATTCACTCAGAAGGAGTTGAACATGAGGCAACGCAGATGGTTGGAGCTGATGGCCGACTACGACCTTGATCTTAAGTACCATCCGGGAAAAGTTAACGTCGTGCCAAATGCTCTAAGTCGGTTACCAGCAATTCAGGTATTGACTGCACAGAGGGAGATCATTGCGGATTTTCGGAGATTTGACTTGGAGGTTGTACTACCACATGCTACGGGACAGTTGATGCAGTTGCAAGTACAGTCGTCCATAGTTGAGAAGATTAAAGTGGCGCAATCGCAGGATCCTAGGCTGCAAAAGTTTCGAGAGCAGGTTGAAGCCGGACTACGAACCGATTTACTGATCCATGAAGACGGTTCGTTGAGATATGGTAGCCGTGTGTGTGTGCCAAAAGGAGATGTGCGTGAAGAGCTTATGAAGGAGGCACACAGTTCCGCTTACTCTGTACATCCAGGAGGTACAAAGATGTACCGAGATATTCGACAGCACTTCTGGTGGGAAGGTATGAAACGGGAAATTGCTCGCTTCGTGGCTAAGTGCTTGGTGTGTCAGCAAGTCAAGGCTGAACACCAAAGGGTTGCTGGTTTGTTGCAACCACTTCCGATTCCTCAGTGGAAGTGGGAACATATAACCATGGATTTCGTGACGGCTTTACCGCGGAGTCCAAAGGGCAACAATGCAGTATGGGTGATTGTCGATCGGTTGACCAAGGCGGCTCACTTTATTCCTTTTCGGGTTGGTCAATCGACGGAGACTTTGGCAGAGCGATACATGCAAGAAATTATCAGATTGCATGGAGTGCCGGTTAGCATCGTGTCCGATCGGGACACTCGGTTCTTGTCGCACTTCTGGAGGAGTTTACAGGAAAGTTTGGGGACTCGATTGAAGTTCAGCACAGCTTATCATCCTCAAACTGATGGACAATCGGAGAGAACGATCCAGACCCTTGAAGATATGTTGAGGGCTTGCATGTTAGACTTCAAAGGTTCTTGGGAGGATCATCTACACCTGGTGGAGTTTTCGTACAACAATAGCTTCCAAGCGACTATTCAGATGGCTCCGTTTGAAGCGTTGTATGGTCGTAAGTGCCGTTCACCGGTTTGTTGGGATGATGTTGGTGAACGAAGGTTACTAGGACCAGATTTGGTGGTACAGACCGTCGAGAAGGTGAATACAATCAGGAAGCATATGAAGGCAGCTCAAGACAAACAGAAAAGTTGGGCCGACACGTCAAGAAGACCTCTAGAGTTCGCCGTGGGTGATTTGGTATTCCTGAAGATATCACCGACTAGAGGGGTGATTCGCTTTGGAAGTCGGAGAAAGCTTAGTCCTCGATTCGTTGGACCCTTCGAGATATTGGAGCGTGTTGGAGAGGTAGCGTACCGTTTGGCGTTACCACAGACATTGGCAGGAGTGCACGATGTGTTTCATGTGTCTCAACTACGGAGGTATGTTCGAGATGAGACCCACGTCTTGGATCATTCGGAGTTGACCGTACGGGAGGACCTAACTTTTGAGAAACGGCCAGTTGAAATCAAGGATCGAAGAGAAAAGGTTCTTAAGAACAAAGTTATCCCTCTTGTGCTAGTTTCTTGGAGTAATCGATTGCATGGAGAATCCACTTGGGAGCGAGAAGACGAGATCCGGCAGAAATTTCCTCACCTTTTCCGGTAGTTAGCTATCTTGTATTCTTGGAATTTCGAGGACGAAATTCTTTTTGTAGTTGGGTATGATGTAACACCCGAGCCCAAATAATACTATTTTTATTGCTAGTTGAGTGTTTTATATTGCTCTTTCCAATTATTTTGATTGTTTGGTGTTTATTGCTAAATTTTAACCGGTTAAGTCATTTTGGCACATAAAAAATTTTAACACCTAAAATGAAATTAAAAATATCCATGATGGCCTACTCGTCGCCACGAGTCGCGTGGTAGCGTCCGCGTGTCGAGATTTCTTCCCGTTCGGCTAAACAGGCAAGTTTGGACGGCTACGTGCGCGTGCAAGTGTCCGACTTGGGGGCATGCATTTTAATCATTAAACACCTCTTTTCGAAATTTGGAACCCGCTTAAAATCCTATAATTTGAATTTGAAACATTTGGGCGCAACCCGGGCGCGATTTGGAAATGTTTCATTTAGCACCGGAAAGCCCATTTAATTAAATATATTAAAAACCATAAAATATTATTTCTGTTACCCTTTTACAGCGTTAAAATCTTTAATCCCTTAAATTCTTCCCTTTTAAAATTCCCCGTGCCTCCTCAGCCAATCACGAGGGATTTAAATCCCTCGTGGGCCCCCCTTTCCCTCTCTCTCTCTCTCTCCGTCTCTCTCTATCTCTCTCTAATCTCCTTCTCTCTCTAAAATCTCTCTCCCTCTCTCTAACAATCTTCTCTCTCTCCCTCTATCTATATTTAACAACACCCTCGTCCCCAGACGCGAGCGCAGAAAACCCATCACGTAACCCCTGAACCCTAACCTTAGCTTCGCCGCGACCTCACCGTCGACCTCCCCGCGACCTCACCGTCGCCGCCCGCGCCTCCTCGTCTCGACCACGACCCTCGCCTTCCTCCCCGTGCACCAGCAACCCACCACGGGCCTCGATCTCGACCCTAGCCACCTCCTTCCTTGCCGCCGGAGCCCCGATGCCGGAGTCAGCATCACCGACGCCGGAGTCTTCTCTGCCTCGCCTCGCCCACACCTTCCTTCTTCCACCACCATTCACCCTGCACCACCCCGATCACCGTTCACCCCGCATGCACATCCCAGCACCTCATCGGACCGCCGCCTGTCCCCGCCGACGACCCGTTCCCGTGCCCCCGACCTCGCAGGCACACCCCCTCGGTGAGATCACCTTCTTCCTCTCTCCCTTCTTTCCTTCCCGCTGCTAACTAATCCTTGTTCGGCAGATCTTCACCACGTGCACTGTTCACCGCAGGAACCAGTCGACGCCGTCGACCGTCGTGACCCCCTTCACCCACAGTGAGTAATCCCTATCCTCTCCTTTCTCTACTCATTCCCTTTGCTTTCTAGATCTATACCATTGAAACCATATTCACCGTTATCTTTCTCGCCGGAATCCGGCGATGCCGACGGCTTGACCCGACATTCCAGTGAAGTACCCTGGTCCGTGTGGTCCCATTGTTCGCTGTTGGGACTCGACCCGTGGCCCGTGCACCCGTCTCGTGTTTTCTGCCGACATTGCATCCGTGCTTTCCGGTTTGCGAAACCGTCGAGGCAAGATTTCTTGCTACATGCTACGTTAAACTAATTAAATGTTTGACTCACAAACTTGCTATATTAACTAAGTATTGCTACTTGTCTCATTGGACGAAATATGATGTACATTATAATACTGCCACCTAAATCGTATTTTGCCACCGTAACCTTAATAACAACTACCTGCTAATCATTTTACTATTTAGAGGATAATAGTCGCACACTTATATCTTTATTGCCTGCTGTTATTAATATTGCGCTACACTGTGATTATTGCACCCCAAGGGTGCTTGAACCTGTTAATAAGAGAATACAAAGCATCACTGTGTTTACATGGAATAATATTGTTATTTGTTGTTCCTGCTGTTGTTCCTTATTCGTTACTATACCTGTTATCACCATACATTTGATTGCATTACATATTGACCGATCTTGATACACCTGACACATGTACTGATACACCGGACATGACACCCTGTACATATCGACTCAACCTGTTGAAACGTGACCTGACCTGTTACCTGATTTCATGCCTAATGCCGACAAACCTGACCATTCCTGCTGTCTATCCAGACAGACCTACTTTTACCTGATCTTGTGTTGGCATTAGTCCTTGACTACTGAATACCTGACCTGACATACATAACTTGGGGGTATGGGGAAATCAAAGGTGAAACCGACTTGTAACTCAACAGTTCGATACTTGTTCTGATCAGTCTTACGGGCTTGGCCAGTCCAGGAGTGATGATGCTGACATCACTCGTCCATCCTACTACCTATTTTTTTACTGCTTAGCGGCACGTCTCGGATTCAGCCCCGAGGACCTTGACCGTGGTCCCGGGCACGCACGGGATACTATTGAGTTACATCGACGATTCATCAATTGATTTCAAAGACTATAGAATAGAAACCTGATAGGACAGTTTAGTCACCACTGCACATTACCCTGTTCTGTTATTTCTTAGTACTGCTTTATTCATGTTCATACCTGCATTGCTTATTACCATGTTTATGTTATATTATTTGGTTGACATGACGCGCTGACGTCTGGGTTTTGCATGGCCCAGATTCCTTACCACTATCGACGACCGAGCAGGAGTACTTCAGCCAGCAGGCTGAACTGTGAGTTCCTTAGGGTTTAGTTTATTTATTTTCATTCCATTTCCAGATGTGAGCCCGCATTATGGGACGTACTGTTTATTTATTGTATTAGATCATTTGCTTCTGCACTCATTGTTTATTGATTCTTGTTATTATGGATTTGGACATGTCTTAGATTAGTTTATTATTTTGTTCTTGATATCTCTACAACCGTAATGTGACTGTGGATGGATATTTCCTACCCACAGGTAGCATGGTTGGCTATGTCACGTGCCCAATCTTGCGTACTCTGGGAAGCAGGGCGTGACAACAGCCGTCAGTACGTCGTACTTAAGATAGTATGCGGGTGCTCGTTAGGTTACGAGTACACTGGACAGGACTCGTCGGGAACTGTTGGTTGGTATTATACCTATTGTCAGTTATCAGTTCCCAGGTGACATGAGTACAGCTTAGTCCGCTGACTTGACACTGTCACTTCACCTCGAGTGTGTTCCCACTGCACTTTGATTACTACCCTACCACGGCTCAAAAGAGTCGTGCAAACCGGTAGTTTTTGGGTGCAGTCCCGAAGCACTTGGAGGCAGTGACGGTTAGACAGGATTCGTCTCTCCCGGTATTGGGGGTTGACATCGCGCTGTGTCCAGAAGAGCCATTACACGAGTAGTCCCTGGCCAGGGCAAGCGAGATATACTGGTAGGTTTCCAGTGTTATCTCAGGGTGTTCTGGGCTACACTCCGACACGACTTGTACCGCTATTAGGGGACTGACGTTCACCGCCCCCCTAGGCCCGCCATGCGATGTATCAGACGAACAGACCGGACTGTACGGAGATTGTCACATACAGGCTCAGTAGGAGTTCAGATGGGGTTCACCTCGTCAGTCTTCTTATCGACATCTACCTGGGGACCGTTACGTACAGCTAGTGCCGCTTGCGGTCTGTGGTTAAACCCACTGCCAGCGTAGTGTCGAGTCTTTAGAGTCCCACACAGAGAGCTATTCGCCTTTAGGCAAAATGAGTAGAGGTCGCATGGTTTTGCGACAGGGTTCGTTCACATCCGCGCACTCGTGCACGTTTGCTGTCCGGACAGCTTATACTAGCGGGCTTTGGTTTAAGCCGGATCCTATTATATGATTTGGGATTGGTTTTTCTCATTGTATTCGTGTTCCTCGGATCACGAATACGGGTGCGTATACACAGTTGCTTGAGACAGAGGGAGAGGACTTCGATTAGGGTTAATGACTATTGTCATTTTATTAACCCTAATGCTTATGTGTGTATTATTGTTAATTGATATTAGTTTAATAATTGTGCATGGTTATGGTTGTTGACCATTTGACCTATCTTGACTTGTTGACCTTGTTGACACTTTGACCATCATCATTTCATTTGGAAGATGCTCTTTGATCCTTGCAAATTGCATTAAAAATGAAATGATAATGGTCATGTCTTGATTAAGCCATGACAATTATCTCACTAATTATCTAATTAAAATAATTCACACATATTTGTGAGAATGGTGTTTTATTCTCTCATTCTATCATTCCTTTTCTCTCTCTTGTTCTTCCTCTCCCTCAAGCTCTCCCCTCTTATGTGTTGAGAAACACTTGAGCTTGAGAAAAACCCTCTCTTGATAATCTCTACTCTCATCTAGGGTTCAAGGATTAGCACTTCTTGCACCCTAGTTACTTCTAGCTTGGAGTTGAAGCCAAAGGTCGAGGCTTTCGGGTGGATCTTTCTTTGACGGGAGAAGACGACAAAGGTGACCTCCTTCCACCACTCCAAGGAGCAAGGAGAGAAGGACATAAAGCCCAAGGTATAACCTTTCTAGCACTTAGCTAGGTTCTAGTTAGCTTTAGCTTGTTTTTTTTTAGCAAAGATCCTTTATAGTCTAGTCCATGTTGCCTAAGTTCATAAAAATTCGATTTTTATTCCGTTTTCCGCCTCCCCGCAAGCACCGGGGTGGGCAACGTGGACTTACAGATGGAGCTCGACTCCCTCGACGAAACCCGCCTTATAGCACAGCAAAATCTGAAGGCTTATAAGACAAGGATGACACGGTCATATATAAGACTAACCAGGCCGAGAACATTCCGCCAAGACGAACTCGTGCTGGTTTTCAAAAGTCCAATGATTTCCAATCGTGCAAAACGGGGAAAGTTCAAGCCAAATTATGAAGGCCCGTACATCCTAGATAAAGTATACCAAGGTGGGGGCTTACCTGCTCATGGATATGCATGGCAAAAGGCCATTTCGGCCAATAAACGGCCGATTCCTCAAAAAGTACTACGCTTGAAAAGTCGCGACTTAGGTCAATGATAGATGACGACGCTTGTGTCCACTCGCTATCATCTTAACTCAAAACCCTGAAAGTAGTACCAAATAATATTCGTCCCAAACATGGGAATGTTGGACCGAGAAGTCCCTAAACTAATAATGGACCGAGAAGTGCTTAAACTAATAATGGACCACTACTTACTTAAACTGGCTTTGGACCGAGAAGTTCTTAAACTAAAACTTCATCCCAATCATGGGGATGTTGGACCGAGAAGTCCTTAAACTAATAATGGACCACTACGTTCTTAAACTGTCTTCGGACCGAGAAGTCCTTAAACTAAAAATTTTTCCCGAACATGGGGATGTTAGACCGCGATGTCCATAAATTAACATGTTTTGCCCTACAGTAGATCCCCATATCGATTACTGTATACAATCCATAAACATAAACAATCCATATCTCCTCCAGGTCCTACATGATGTAGTCCTTTAAAAAAGGTATGTTCACAAGCGAAATGAGCATGGATGAAAACCCGAAAGGGCGCCGTGAGTAAAAACAGCAGGACTGCCAGCGAGCTAGTGAAAACCCGAAAGGGCACGAACTCGTTAAAAGAAAACAAAAAAATGCACTTGTAAAGTCCTCACAATTTTGTAAGGAGAAAACACCTGCGTGAGATCCTTACGACTCATAAATGAGCAACACACTTAGGAATCCATACGACTCCTAAGGATGAAATGCACTTACGAGATCCTCATGACCCGTAAGGAGAATATGCCCTCTATAAGACCCTCACGGCTTATAGAATTCAAAAGCCTTAAGTTACAGGGATTTAAACATGTTCTTAAGCCACCAAAACCCTACAAATTTATGCCCTACATGCGGTCCAACATTGACCCTTGTATGCAATCTACGGACGTAAATAAATATATTCCCAACCAAGTCCCACCAATGGCGAGAAATATTCTCATATGGTGAACAACCACTTGTAAGTCCTCTCGACTTACAAGGAGAAAATACTCTTGTAAGATCCTTACGACTTATAAGAGAAAACACGCTTAGGAATCCCCTATGATTCCTAAGGAGAAAACACACATATGTGATCCTCACGACTCATAAGGAAAAATTCCTTTATGAGACCCTTATAGCTCGTAAAGTCAAAAAACCTTAGTTGACAGGATCCTAACCCTATTTGCTAAGCCACCTTTGTTCAAATCAACAAAAGCAAATGATGAGTTGCTCCTGAAAATATTCCAGTTATAGCGATGCTGATGCCTAGATAGGTGTCGAACTCCAAATTCTCTCACGGCATATGATGATTCGCACCTGACAATATTCCAGTTGTAGCAATACTGATACCAAAATTGATGTCAGATTCCAAATCCCCAACTCACAATAAAATCAGCGAGTAAGGAAAAATATGCATATGAAATAGCCGAAATGATGGGGCAACTCGCAATAAAAATCAACGAGTAAAATAAACAAAAAATGAGATAGCCAAAATGATTAGGCACCATGAAAAAATAGCCAAAATGATTGAGCAATCGTGACTTTCACGATGTGAAAAGCTGAAATGATAGAGCATCGCAGAAATTAAAAAAATTAAAAAAGGGGAAATAAGAGAAAATAAATTTTTTTCTGCCCTGCAAATAGGTCCATACCGACTCTTGTATACAATCCATGGGCATAAATGAAAGAAAGGGAATCATATTTTCCCACCATGCTTCGTTAAAAGAAGTTCCAGATGTCGATGGGAACATCTACAGCCTGGAGATCATCTCGATATTCTCCCTCATTCCAGCAGGGTGCAGACACAACGGCCAAATAAAAGGGGAATGACGGCATAACTTAGGCAAGTGCCCTGCGAAGTACAAACACCTTATTGGCAGTGGCTTGTTACTCCCCTCATAAGCTTCCGAGCTCCCGAGAAGCCGCCTCACCCTCTGATTTCTTCCGAATTAACTTTTGCTCCTCGGACTCGATAAGAGCAATACAATGCTCCACGCATTCATTAAGCTGAGCCCTTGGCAATTGTGCTTCAGCGGAAGGAAGCTTAAACGCAATCTCATGAAGGCAGGCATCTATTTGCCGACAGTAGTCAACCTAAGTGCGAACCCGGGATTCTTCATGATAAATGTTGAAAGTGCCCAGCATGAGATTGACTACCTCAGCGAATTCTCCTACGGAATATAGTTCTCCGTCTTTCAATTCTGTAATGAAAGCCATCAATGACTGCAAGCTGCTCGTTTCCAATATCGGAGATGCGCGTCGAGCAAGGCATGACGACCTAGGATTCGAAATGGACCAAGCCGGCCGGAGCTGTCAGAATGGGAAGTACATCAGGCTCCCTTGCGTTCTCATCGTCCATGAGCTTCATGACTGCATCACAAATCATTATGAATGATTTATCTTTGTAAGGTAATTGGAAAAGATTGGGCCAAAGAGAAAACTTACCGACACTAGAACCAAGTGCTGGGCGAAACGATGTGCTGTGAGCTAGCATTGGCAAGTTGGGATACCATCAGACCCATTACTGAAACATCAGACAAACGACATAAGAATGGAGTAAAAAAAGTGATAAATAGTAAAATCGAAAGGTACCTTCCGTCGTCATCGCAGAATAAGTAGGATGAGCGAAAATGGTCATAATACCAGCCTCCTCACTGAATAGAGCGTCAAGAGTCGCAAGAGGGACGGCTCTTGATACTGAAAATGACAAGGTTATCGGCTCATCTACACCTGAAACCAAAAAAATGCATTAGCAAATATATCTGCTGAAGACAAAAAGGAGCGTGAAGTAAATATAGTGCAAAATACCAAGCGGCTCTGCGGGGGTCACTAAGACAGGGGACACAAACGTTCCCCGAGTGCTGCTAACCTCAACACCGGCCTCAATAAAACCACTTTGGATCGCAGAATCGGAAGGAGCTGAAGCTCTTGAGTTGACAGCCCCTGTCGCCACGCTGTGAACCCCGCCGAATGTCTGTGAATCACTAACGGAGGCTGTGACTTCAGGAGCAACAAGATCGTGTATGTTAGAACCTGAACAGTCGACTTTGTCCGTGTAGGGATTGATCTAGTCATCATCTATTGCCTTCGCAGGTGGCACAGGGACCTCTGCTGAAAGGATTTCACCTTCTACAGGGATATCGGCAAAGGCTTGATTGCTAGAGCTAGTGCCAGCTGTAAAAAACATTCAACAAGGGGTTAGTGAAGTAATCACCTAGGCTTAGATAAATTGAAAAGAAGATTCTTTTTATCTGATGAGACCTGAAGTACGGCTTCCTCTCGAAGACGGCGTGCTGACTCCGCCTGAGCCGTCCGAAAAGATCTTCTCTGGGCGTGTGCCAGTTGGATTTCCTCGTTGTCAATAAGTTCGGCATCGAGAGCGGCAAACACCGGCTATTTAAGTGCTCTTTCTCATAACGGTCGAGAGGGGCCATGAGCGAGAGCCGGCAACCCTAAAGAACGCGAGACATCTGATATATGAATGCCGGATGCTCATTCCCAAGCACTTCTTAAAAAAAATTTAATGTATAAGTTAAAATGGTGCATTGTGCACATAGAACATCAAGAAATTGGATCTCACTAGAACCATGGGCGGCTCGTTGCCTCAGGTGCACTTCTTCTTGATATGAATCAAGTTTTGCTCAGATGGCTTCTACATTAGACATTGTTGCGGAAAAAGAAAAAAGATTAGACACGTAATATGGTATACAAAAAAATATATACTTGAAAAAAAGTAGAAGAAATATACCAATTGAAGCAAAGCCCGTGCCTTCTCCGCTTCTTCCACAGCTAATTGTGCAGAAGCGAATAACGCTGCATGAAGATCAGCATCGTCATCCTCTGCCAATGACTCGACAACGGTTGCTAAAAGATCGACAGCATCTGCAGCAGATGACTCTGGAAAGACAACGTCAATATTCGTCCCATACTCAGAGATGTTCTGGGTCGGGGAAGCTGTAGAGCCTGCTATAAAAGAAGCCTTTCACCTCTTGCAGGAGCCAGCACTGGCTTGAAAAACCCTCTTCTTACTTAATGGTGCCCTCGGCCGACGCTTTCCAATCTATGAATTAGACAGCGAGTCACATGCGACGTCATCTCCGGCAGAGGACCTTACTTCCGGTTCTAGGACAGGATCATCAACAGGCAAAACACCACTAGCATGACATGAACTGCCGGAAAGACCAGAGGCAATGGGTGATGGAGCTCGCTTCCTACCCACCACCATCCTTTTCCGAGTACCAGGAACAAGTTCTGGCTGAACACTTCTGAATGCGCAAGCTGTCCTAAGTTCCCTGTCACGCCCTGCTTCCCAGTGTACGGGGAAGGAGACGTGACGAGGAACGCGACGTATTTACTCAGAAGAAAACATGTTAAGCGTAAATAAGCAATATAAATGTAAAGCACAAGAATGACAAGAGATGTAATTTAAACAGCAACTTTTTATTAATATCCAATCTTTACATACAACTGAAAAGTAAAGTACAATGATAGAAAGCGATACCTAAACTGTGGCATATGAACTAAAAAGAAATAAGTACAAGTAAAAGCCTAGAAGTCGTGCTGCTCAGTGATCTGCTCCAAACCGTCCTGGCCGGGCACGGTCTCCTGAGAGTTGGGTCTTCTCGACAACATTCCAAAGAAAGAAGAGATATGAATGTCGTCAGCGAACTAGCCCTCGGTAAGTCCCAAAAGATAGAATGTAATAGATAGGTAAAGAGAATAGAATAGGTAAAATACGTGTTTGTTATGCTAACGTAGTTGTTTGTAGCTTGGTACAGAAGGTATCGGTGTATACGAGAGGAGTCCAACTTTTCACGTGGACTATGGTAACCCGCAATACAAGGCCCCGTCAATACCTACGGGACAACGGCACAGGATGTTCATGTAGGTGTCTTTTAGTGACCATCATCGTGCCACTTTTAACACATTCCGTACCAATCTACCCCGTTAAAAACCTCGTAGTGTATATTGTATTGATTGTATTGATTTGTAGTTATCAGATTTGCCGAGACCATGGTATAAGTTGTTCATGTAACTGATTCAGGATGTAAACTGTAGTCATGTAGTCAAGTTCAAGATATAGCCATGGTTCGGTCAAGAAAAGTCATGTTGATGTTGTTCTGGTATCCATGTTCAAGTTCAAGTATTCATGTTTGGTATATTGGATTCATGTTGAATTGGAGTTATGATTGGATTCATGTTTGGATTGTATTCAGATTAGGCCGAGACTCAGATTGAGTCAGACACTTTAAACAGAATTGGATCCTGAATTAGGTTTAGGAATTATCGGTAATTGTTGCACATGGACGGCAGGATTTGTGTCTTTTTCCAAGACAATTACCATTGATAACCCCGTTTTAGTTTCTACCATAAATAGGCAAGCACCCACTTTCTCCGGCTCTCTAAGGCTCAAGAGAATTGGTCCCGCTTAAACCTATATTTACTAGGATCCTTATTGTAATTTAATATAACTTGATGGGGTTTTATGAAAAATATTTCTTAGTATACTTTCAAAATAAACCTCAAGTATTTATTTATGTTACTTAGAATTGTCATGAATGTGAATTTTAGAGAATGAGGTATATTAGTGAAAATATACCTAGCTTGAATAGTTCAAGGTATTTTAGTATAAAGTTTGACTTGTATTGATTCTTGATGGTATTTTCATGAAACTTGTAATTCTTTTATTTTGTTTAGAAGGCATGGAATTTAATAATATATATTAAAAATATGTGTGTTTGATAATATTTATATAATTATTAAAAATAAGTTTTTATTATTAAATAGAAATCCTCGATTTTCTAAAAAAATTGTATTAAAATTCCATCAAGATTGTTTGCTCCGTGAGGAGGTTTGCATCTCGCTCTACTAGTCCCGAGGATGTGCAATAATCTACACCATCCAATAGCGGGTTCTTCAAAATGGGTTGTAGAGACACAATCGTAAGAAATTAAACAACACAATTTAAAGAAATCCGGGTTTTTAATAATTTAAGGTATTTTAATAAAAGGTCGTATTTTGCCACAAAAATATTGTTCAAGAGAATCGTGCTATGTCAAGATGTGTGTATGTGAAAGGTAGGTCATTACCTAGTGAGGTTTTCTAAAGGTATGCTAAGAAAAAATAATTAAAAGATGTCATATGTAAAGTTTGTGGTATTTAAACGAAAAATGCAATTTAAAGTTACATAAAATGATATTTTAAGATGAAAATTGTTCTAATTATTTGTTCCATGATTAATAAGTAAGGAATAATGATATGAATGAGTGATTCCTAAGAGAAATTTTAATTTTAAAGATTATAGAATCGAATGTCGGCATAACTCCACTTACCGACAAGTTTTGTAAAAGAGAAGTTTTATAATAGAAAGAGAAGGAGAGATATGGGACTTACAAGTTAAAAGGAGAGAGGGGAGGTAGAGGATGAGGTAGTAGCCTTCGCGGGGTCACCGGAATCATCTCGAATCCTCGCCGGAAATTGACCTAGAGCTAACTCCACTTGTACTCTTCTTAGACTTAGAAATTTTTGAGAATTTTGACAATAGATTTCAAAATGAAGAGAGCTAGGGTATGGTGTTGTATTTATAGGATGAAATTAGGGTTTTGGAATTGAAGAAAGAATTAAAAAGTATTAAAAATTAGATTTAAAGTTTCATCTTAATTCTCTGTTAATTTTTAGGGAAATCAAACAGAACAGGGGTAGTGGGGTAGGCCAAGGGGTTTAGTGGGCAAAACACTGACACTTTTCCCTATGGGGGGCCCGGCCATTTTCTGTAGGGGGGCCGTCAGATGAATGTCGCATGTTCATGTCTGTACAAATATCATTTTACACATGTTTAATTTTCCGGACTTTTCATTTTTACGTGTATTGCAGGTATAAATTTTTGGGCTTCTAAAAAATTAAAAGAACAATCAGTAAAAATATATGTGACTGATTAGGTTCGAACAAGGGGCTATGTCATAGTAGTGTAAGGCTTTACCAATGAACTACAAGTTTCTTCTTGCTGTTCTTAAACAAGAATAACTTTTAAATTGTACTTAGACTTGCAAACTCTTTTCTGTACTTTAAGAAGAAAAAGTTTGTACAGAAAATTTTGGATCGTTACATTCTACTCTCCTTATAAAAATTTCGTCATCAAAATTTATAGAAGGAAGTTGTAACAGATTCAAGAAAAATTTTGATGACAGAGGAGGTGAAAGAATTACTGGTATGGTACCAAAAGTGAAAGAAAATGTTTGAAAGAACGAAAGAATCCATGGGTTTTGAAAGAAGAAAGATTACCAGTGTTACCCTGACTTATAGCTTCAGCTTCTACGGCCGTTAAACTGAAAGCCTGACGTCGGGGTACATTCCTCCTAGCTGGAGGCACATTCCTCTGTTCTTGGAGCATATTTCTCTGCCTTTGCGGTAGGTTCCTCATTGCCTGGTGGAACTGACGAGGAGGCTATGCAGGAGGTCCACGAAGAGATAGGGCAAGACGAGGTGCATGAGCCTGAATAGCTGGCCACTGCGGAAAGGTGATGTGTGCTGGAAATGGGTTGCGTCTATGAGGCCATGTTCCAATATCGTGAGTGGATGCGCCAAAAACTAAGCACAGACTGTTTGCATGCCTGCAATCCTTCCCTAAGTGTCCATTCCTCTTGCAGTAGAAGCAAAAATCTGGACTTAGCCGGTTAAATGTTACATCCGGTCTCCTGGGTGCAAAAGTTGGCATGGAAGAGGCTCCTCCTGCCATCTAGGTGGCAGGGCGCTTCATACCGGCAATCTAAGGTCTGCCTTTCTTCTTTAAAACTGCCTCATATTGTCGGGCAGCCTTTAGCGCAAGATCGTGGGTTGGGAAATCCCTTGTATCTAGAGCACCTTGAATCTCCTGATCTAACCCTTACTGAAATTGTCGGGCTCTGATCTCAGCAGTCAGTATCAAGTGTGCCGCGAACCTGTTACGGTCTCGTATTAGCAGTGTAGTATGTGATATCAAGAAATTGAATATTGAGACATATCTTACCTGCTGCGCATGGTGAACTCAGCATCATATTCATCCACTGATTTATTCTACATTGAACATTGTTGCAGATGGATGAATTACTGCTCCATGTCAAAACGGTCAGTCTCGTGAAAATACTTCGTGTCGAACATGTCGCGAAAAGTCCTCCATTCAATCGGTTGGGTGAGAAGGCTTTCTTCAGCCTTCCACCATACTCTGGCGTTATCAGTGAGTTGCAGCTCCGCAACTCTCACCCAAGCGATCTCTAGCACTTGTGCTGCTGCCAGATCTTCTTCAATAAACCGATCCCATTCTTCTGCCTCCAGGGGGCTCTCTTTCCCAGAAAAGTTCTTAGGGTGCAGTGCCCGGAATTTCTTCACTCCGGGTGCCTCAGATTCTGGGCAGTGCAATAGGATAGGAGTCTGCTGCTGCTGTCCCTCCAAGAGGCTCTTGATTGCCTTAAGCAATACAGTCTGCTCATTGATAGGAGCTGCTACGGTAGGTGGTGGTGGTAGAGGAGGTGGAGTGTTTCCATTCATGTTGGTGCTCGTGTTGTTTGGAGAATCCATAACCTTCAACGAAAAAGTAGTGTTGGGATAGATTCAATGAATTGAAATGTAAAGAATGTATAGTTGCTGATTCTTATAATTCTTGTGATATATTGTTTATATTTCCATACAGAGCTGACTCTGCATGGTAAGACTTCATGCAGAACTGACCTGCATGGGCCGACAACAAAACCTGTCACGCCCCGCTTCCCAGTGTACGGGGAAGGAGACGTGACGAGGAACGCGACGTATTTACTCAGAAGCAAACACGTTAGGCGTAAATAAGCAATATAAATGTAAAGCAGAAGAATGACAGGAGATGTAATATAAACAACAACTTTTTATTAATATCCACTCTTTACATACAACTGAAAAGTAAAGTACAATGATAGAAAGCGATGCGTAAACAGTGACATATGAACTGAAAAGAAATAAGTACAAGTAAAAGCCTAAAAGTCATGATGCTCGGTGATCTTCTCCAAACCGTCCTAGCTGGGCTCGGTCTCCTGAGAGTCGGGTCTTCCTGACAACATTCCAAAGAAAGAAGAGACAGAAATGTCGTCGGGGAACTAGCGCTCTGTAAGTCCCAAAAGATAGAATATAATAGATAGGTAAAAAGAATAGAATAGGTAAAGTACCTGTTTGTTATACTAATGGAGTTGTTTGTAGCTTGGTACAGAAGGTATCAGTGTATACGAGAGGAGTCCAATTTTTCACGTGGACTATGGTAACCCGTAATACAAGGCACCGTCAATATCCACGGGATAACGGCACAGGATGTTCATGTAGGTGTCTTTTAGTGACCATCATTATGCCACTTTTAACACAATCTGTACCAACCTACCCCGTTAAAAATCCCGTAGTGTATATTGTATTGATTGTATTGATTTGTAGTTATCAGATTTGCCGAGACCATGGTATAAGCTGTTCATGTAACTGATATAGGATGTAAACGATAGTCATGTAGTCAAGTTCAAGATATAGCCATGCTTCGATCAAGTCAAGTCATGTTGATGTTGTTCTGGTATCCATGTTCAAGTTCAAGTGTTCATGTTTGGCATATTGGATTCATGTTGAATTGGAGTTATGATTGGATTCATGTTTAGATTTTATTCAGATTAGACTGAGACTCAGATTGAATCAGACACTTTAAACAGAATTGGATCCTGAATTAGGTTTAGGAATTATCGGTAATTGCTGCACATGGACGGCAGGATTTGTGTCTTTTTCCAAGACAATTACCATTGATAACCCCGTTTTAGTTTTCTAGCTTAAATAGACAAGCACCCACTTTCTCCGGCTCTCTAAGGCTCAAAAGAATTGGTCCCGCTTAAACCTATATTTACTAGGGTCCTTATTGTAATTTAATATAACTTGATGGGTTTTTATGAAAAATATTTCTTAGTATACTTTCAAAATAAATCTCAAGTATTTATTTATGTTACTTAGAATTGTCATGAATGTGAATTTTAGAGAATGAGGTATATTAGTGAAAATATACCTAGCTTGAATAGTTCGAGGTATTTTAGTGTAAAGTTTGACTTGTATTGATTCTTGATGGTATTTTCATGAAACATGTAATTTTTTTATTTTGTTTAGAAGGCATGGAATTTAATGATATATATTAAAAATATATGTGTTTGATAATATTTATATAATTATTAAAAATAACTTTTTATTATTAAATAGAAATTCTCGATTTTCTAAAAAAATTGTATTAAAACTCCATCGAGATTGTATGCTCTGTGAGGAGGTCTGCATCTCGCTCTACTAGTCCTAAGGATATGCAATAATCTGCACCATCCAATAGCGGGTTCTCCAAAATGGGTTGTAGAGGCACAATCGCAAGAAATTAAACAACACAATTTAAAGAAATCCGGATTTTTAATAGTTTAAGGTATTTTAATAAAAGGTCGTATTTTGCCACAAAAAACATTGTTCAAGAGAATCGTGCTATGTCAAGATATGTGTATGTGAGAGGTAAGTCATTACCTCGTGAGGTTTTCTAAAGGTATGCTAAGCAAAAATAATCAAAACATGTCATATGTAAAGTTTGGTATTTAAACGAAAAACGCAATTTAAAGATACATAACATGATATTTTAAGATGAAAACTGTTCTAATTATTTGTTCCATGATTAATAAGAAAGGTATAGTGATATGGATGAGTGATTCCTAAGAGAAATTATAATTTTAAAGATTATAGAATCGAATGTCGGTATAACTCCACTTACCGACAAGTTTTGTAAAAGAGAAGTTTTATAATAGGAAGAGAAGGAGAGATATGAGACTTACAAGTTAAAAGGAGATAGGGGAGGTAGAGGATGAGGTAGTAGCCTTCGTGGAGTCGCGGGGTCGCGGGGTCGTCGAAATCGTCTCGAATCCTCGCCGGAAATTAACCTAGGGCTAACTCCACTTGTACTCTTCTTAGATTTAGAAATTTTTGAGAATTTTGACAATAGATTTCAGAATGAAGAGGGCTAGGGTATGGTGTTGTATTTATATGATGAAATTAGGGTTTTGGAATTGAAGAAAGAATTAAAAAGCATTAAAAATTGGATTTAAAACTTCATTTTAATTCTCTGTTAATTTTCAGGGAAATCAAACAGAACAGGGGTAGTGGGGTAGGCCAAGGGGTTTAGTAGGCAAAACACGGACACTTTTCCTTACGGGGGGGGCCGACGGTGCCGTCCCAAACACCAATCTTACTGGCCATTTCCTATAGGGGGACCGTCAGATGAGTGCCACGTGTTCATGTCTGTATAAATATCATTTTACACATGTTTAATTTTCTAGACTTTTCATTTTTACGTGTATTGCACGTGTAAACTTTTGGGCATCCAAAATGTTTAAAAGAAAAATCAGTAAAAATATATGTGGCTGATGGGGTTCGAACGCAGGGGCTATGTCACTGCAGTGCAAAGCTTTACCAATGAACTACAAGCTTGTTCTTGCTGTTTTTAAATAAGAATAACTTTTAAATTGTGCTTAGGCTTGCAAACTCCTTTCTTTACTTTAAGAAAAAAAGGTTTGTACAGAAAATTCGGGATTGTTACATTCCCGGACGGTGGAAGAAGCTGCCGGTGTCCCTTCTTGAGGCAAGGAGGGAAGAATAACTGACCTCGGTCTCAAAGGGAAATCAGGTTTTGATACCCTCATAGCACCCCCAAAGACCAAGGAAGACATGCTTCTCCTGATCGATGACCCCAGCCATGGATGATGAGTACTATGATCGAAAGGCTGACAATAGTTGGGGGACATAGTTCGGGTCGGGGATCGCAAAGTGGGATCCAGTGCCCAGCCTCATAAAATGATGAATGGCGTGATTGGCCGACTCCCTTGTGTAAGTCCATGTCACGCACCCCACGAACTTACAGGGAGGCGGAATATATGAAAAATAATTATCAAAGCTTCGTAACACGGACTTGAGCGCATGAATCGTATCTAAACCGTTACCAGCATATTACGAGAGGTTTAACTACTCGGATTCGAAGTTATACCTCACATTACTTGTCCTTCGGGTCTTCATCGCTGTCCTCCACTCCTCGTAGGCTCCTTGGAACGTCGGCCCCTCAACGGCCTCCTCGAGTCAAAGACGATCCACCCGAGAGCTCCTACTCCAAGCTTGATCTCTAACTTGAGATAACTATGTTTCTTTAGTTGTTAATAAAAGTGACCTAGGTGATATAGAGTGAGGTTATGGATTAATTAGTCTATCTAATCCTTGATCTCAACATATGAGAGGGGAGGATTAGGGTTTCAAAAGAGAGGTTGAGGAGAGAGAAGGTGAGCATGAGTTATGAATGAAAAAGCTTCTCACTTTTAATATATTATGAAGCATAAGAAATTATCAAATGAATAAATCAAAATGCATTATCATCATGCTTCATTAAATATATGCAATGAATCATCAAGTGAGTAATTAAGCAATAAATGCTTCATTAACTCACTTGAATGATTCATCTAAATGAGTCACTAGATCATTAATTGCTTATGCCACCTAAACCCTCAAGTCATCACTCATCTAGAAGCTTCCCGTCAAATTATGAGAACGCCCCTCCTATCCGTGAAAACACGAAAAAACTTTAGACTGTATAAATCCAATAACCCGATACTAGAATCTGGCTTAAACCAAAGCCGGCTAGTAAAACCTGTCCGAACATTGTACGTGCGTTTAAACGCGTATGCGTCGAACCCTTGTCGTAAAACCATACGACCTCTATATCGTTTCTCCTGGAGCAGGGAAACTCTCTGTGTGGGACTCTAAAGACTCGACACTACGCTGGAAGTGGGTTTAACCACAAACCGCAAGCGGCACTAGCTGTACGTAACGGTCCCCTGGTAGAAGTCGATAAGAAGGCCGATGAGGAAACCCATCCGAACTCCTACTGAGCCTGTCCGTGACAATATCCACGCAGTCCGGTCTGTTCGTTTAAGAGTATCGTATGTATGGTCTAGGAAGGTAGTAAACGCCAGATCCCTAATAACCGTACAAGTCGTGCCGGTATGGCTCAAAACCATGCGAGAATCTACTGATCAGTCCACCAGTAATTCTCAATCAGCCCTGGCCAGGGACTTATGGTAATGACCAACCGATCACAGTATGATATCAACTCCCAATACCGGGAGAGACGAATCCCTAACAGTCGCTCACTGCCTCCATGTGGCTCGGGACTGTACCCAACTAAAACCTGTTTGCACGACTCCTTTGAGCCGTGGTAGGGTAGTAATCAAACCACAGTGGGAACTCACACGAGACAAATGACGACCTTAAGTCAACAGACTATCTGCACACATGTCACCTGAGAACTGCTATCTGACGTTAGGTATAATACCATCCAGTCAGTTCTCCTGCGAGTCATGTCCGGTGTACCCGTAACACAACGAGCACCTGTATACTATCTCCAGTACGACGTACTGATGGCTGTGGGACAGACCATCTCCCCAACTGGGATGAGAAGCGTACACACTAGTCTACTCCGGAGTATCGATGCCCTGTCTCGATAATCCTACGACTAGGGACAAGTATAGGATGTTGTTTATAGACTACCCAGCCCCCACTAATATGACTGCCATCACAACGCTGGTAATCAAGCAAAGATCCTATGGGCTCTACTAATATGTATAAGTGATACGTTACAAGAAACATATGCACATATAAAAGTAGACACAAACCAAGTAGCATACTACCATTTTTAGCAAGACTGCATATATAACTGTGAATATCCCAAGCTTCGATTAAGTAATATACAACCTAGTATGATACAATAATGGCCCCTAGGGCATATATACACTAACAATCTCCCACTTGCACTAGGGCCATGAGCTGGCATATCGTAGACCTATCATATCGAATAGCCTCTCGAACTGCGTCTGAGGAATGGCCTTTGTGAATAGATCAGCAATGTTATTCTCCGTCTCTACTCTCTTCACCTTGATCTCCCGGCGATGTACAATCTTCCTGATCAGGTGATACCGCCTTAAGATGTGTCTGGACTTCTGATGGGACCTGGGTTCCTTCGCTAAAGCTATAGCGCCGTTGTTGTCACAATACAGAGGTATTGGATCAACACTGGTAGGAACCACCTGAAGTTCTGTGAGGAACTTCTTCATCCAGACAGTTTCTTTTGCGGCATCGCAAGCAGCTATGTACTCCGCTTCCATTGTTGAGTCAGCAACGGTCTCCTGCTTGGAACTCTTCCAACAGCCCGCCCCTCCATTGAGGGTAAAGACATAACCCGACATGGATTTAGAGTCATCCTTGTCACTCTGGAAGCCGGAGTCGGCAAAGGCCTCAATCTGGAGGTCTTTTCCGCCATACACTAAGAACATCTCCTTAGTCCTCCTCAGGTACTTGAGAATGTTCTTTACTGCTATCCAGTGCTTCTCCTCTGGGTTTGCTTGATACCGGCTTACTACGCTCAATGCGTATGCTACATCTGGTCTGGTACATAACATCGCATACATTATAGAGCCTACTGCTGAAGCGTAGGGTATAATCGACATGCGATCCCTTTCCAAATCAGTCTTGGGAGACATTTCTTTGGAGAGGGTGATTCCGTGACAAGCTGGTAGGTTACCGCGCTTAGAATCTTCCATACTTAATTCTTTAATTCTTTCTTTAAAATAGCTTCTGTTCTCTTTCAGATTTTCCAGTGAATAATTGTGGTGGAATTTTAACCGTGGCTTTGAAATCTTGGACCTTGCATTACCTTGTACTGATCTTTTGTGTAGGCTTGATTAAGATCCTTCTATTTGTTGGTCAAAAGTCCCTTTTTGTATCATCTTTTGTCTTTTTCACTGTTTTCGCTCCATGAACCTGTAACCTGTAATATGTAGCAGGCATGCGTCAAAAGCACCTGTTTATTTATAAAACGAATAAGAATGGAGAATATAAAATGCAATATTATGATATGACAAATACCCCCAAACTTATCATTTGCTCGTCCTCGAGCAAACTTATTTTTATTCACTAAAATCCTAACCGCACTTTCGCAGGGAAACGCGATTGCACTGAGCTCGTGCAACAAGCCGTTAAACCTCTAGGTGTCCCTAGTAGGAGGAGTGTTGTCTCCTGAGGGTTTTCAGCGGATACTACCCACAAAATCCTATTAATTCGGCTTTTCGACTTTTGTTCTCCAATTAGGTTTTCTAACAAGGAATTCTATTATCGTCGACTCGTAAATTATCCACCCACATTCTTCACACTTCCTCATCATCTAACTTAAGATTATACATGTTCTATAGACTTACTTAGCTTTCGGCATTTCTTAAGTTTTCCTTCTAGGGTTCCATCTCCACTTAGGAATTTTTATCAACTCTACTAAAGATGCAAGTTCTATTCTTCATTCCTTTCTCTCATCTAAACTCCAATCACATATCCCTACGTGTGTGTATAGATCACCCCTACACTTGGAAATTCAAATCAAGCAATCATACTCTCGTCCGTTGTCCAAAGCACTTCTTAATTGGTGAATTTTTAATTGAATTTTGCTTACACATCCTTCTTGCGACCGTTAATACTTCTTGAGGTACCAACGACCGATTACAAAATGTGTTTGCACATTTAAGCGTAATTCCTAGTCTTACAACACCCAAGGCTTTTAGCAGTGACTCCCAAACCAATTGGTCTAAGGCACTAGGTGATGAAGCACCCTCGCTAAATCTTTTTCTATTTTTGCAGCCTTAAGTAATCACAAAAACCAGTGTCCATTTTTTTATTCTTCATTCACACTTATGTATTTTTTTTATTTTCTTCGTACTAAGGACTTTAGACAAGAGCATTTCAAGGTCTCTTCTACTATTCCAAGTTTCAAGGTGCGTGATTGTGCAAATTGTAGGGTATACATTTTCAGAATTTGGACTTAAGCTAGGAACTATTTTTCAAACTTATACTCTAATAAGAACATCAATATTCTTCCCTTGTTTCGACTTAGCCTAAGAAGTGAACCCAAAATTTGCCTATTTCTAAATAAACTACAAGGCATATACTTTCTACCGTTAAACTTTAAGGAATGTTATTTTTAGGGTTTTTAATTCACTAAGTCTAAGATCTAGTTGTTCCTAGCCAGTTAACCTATTTGTCAAACTCAAGTCAATTAGCCAAAATTGAATACATTAATTTTTATAATTTTTGAAATTTTTCAATTTTTTTATGGGTTTTCAAATAAGTATGCAAATGCAAAAATATGTACAAATGAATGCGAAGGAAGAAGACATACCGAGCATACCCCCAAACTTGAACTTGACAGTGTCCTCACTGTCATGCTAAACCAAGAGGGTCAAAATACCGACACTCCCCTACTTATTTATTTATAATTTTTTTTTATATTTTTAATGTTTTGAATTTTTTTTTATTTTTTATAGAAAAAGAAAACAAAAAAATATATATATACATATATACAACAAGTTTTCCCCCCAAACAAAATAGGCTTGTATGGGCCTTAACTAGCTCTTTCATCTTTCGAACCCCCTTTCACATTGTTTTAATAATAAGCTCTAAGCCGCGTCCAAGCTTAGCCTTACACAAGCCAAAGGTTAGCACCAACCATTTAAAGATCTTATCGTGGTAATGGTATAGTTGGTGAAAGGAGGGAGTGGAAAGAAGAGAGATGAGAAGCACACGAGACCGAATAGGAAGAAGAGTGGAATATGGTCTCGGTGGAGGAGAAGAATGGCGGGAAGGAGAAAGAAGGGTAGCACGATCTTAAGGGTGTAAATCGAGTGAATAAATCAGCACAATTTGGGATGACCGAAGTGTGAAAACTGATTGTTCTAATCTATCAACTCGTCGTGCAATGGGGTCAAATCCCTCAAGATTCTCAAGAAAACATGGGTACGCCGAACTTGGTATAGGAGATGAAAGCGTAACGGTCACTTGTACGGTCGGAACAATAGGAAGGACGAAAGGAAGTGAATTAGGGATAGTATCATTCTCACAGTAGTAAACTGTCTCGAACTTGAAAGATTCCATTAATGGTTCGAAACTACTGTAAGCAACCGAGTCTGATGGTTCAACTAACTCATCTGAAAATGTAAAGGACTCAAACTCGGGCGGTGAGTCATCAATATCGTCCGAAAAAGTGAAACACTCATAGGTGTTAACGTCTGTGAAAACTGTGTCGGATTCAAAAGAAAATTTTTCAAGTTCACGGTCTTCAAGCGTGGTCGGAACGATGGAAAGGAGGGAGGGTGATATAACAGTTAAAGGATCGGGAGGATGAATTGGAAAATCCGACACATCAAACAGAAATGGTTCAACCTCAATATGATCCTCAAAACTCTCCTCACTACTATCCTCATAATTCTCCTCAATATGTAGCTCATCCATGCCATTATCATCAAAATCAAGACGCATATAAGGTTCGGGAGAAACATTTAATGACTCGGTATGATGAATTGGACCTAAAATTTCAATCAAATCGACAGGTTCATCATCCGAAATATTCCCGGCGTCTATATCCTCAATCAAGTGAAAATTAATTTCTTTAGACACCTCATCAAAAGCATGGATATTTATCGATTTAGGTTCTAGAGTGGAGGTGTAAAGATCGAAAGGATTAAGTGCGGTTTCACTCGAAAGAGGTTCTTCACAATTTGGCAAACCAAACACTACAAACTCGCACAACTCATCATTTTGGACACATGTTTGAAAACTGGAGTTATTGGATTCAATTGGGTATGGGTAGGTCTGATTTGGACATCCTCTCACATTCTCACTCTGTCCAACCGCTTTCTTATACATTGAAATTTTTTGAAACTAGTGGGAAACTAGCTACCGGTTTACTAGGTTGCATAAGGGCGGCCACAGACGCTTCCACATTCCTAGTCATTTTATTTTTTGCTGCGATATACGCCTCCAACGACTCTTCCAAACTAGACTTGGGTAGTAAGGGGGTTTTAGTAAAGGATTCAAAATTGGTTGGATATGTGAAACTCCCTAATGGCTATGTAGAAACAGTGTCTAGTGAAGGTGGGAAAGTCGAGTAGGACTGGTAGGAAGTGGGTGATTGGACAGGGGTAGGGTCAACATATGGATAAAAAGGTGAATAGTCGTGTGGATCCCTAGAACTAGATGAGTGGAGAGGGGTGAAAGATCGGCTGCGAGATTGAGCAATATGCTCAGCAATGGACATCGGCTTAGGAGAGACAGAAGGACTTGAAAAAGTGGTATCAACATATGGAGGTGGTAAAGGTTGACTTGGTTGACACAGTGTGGGTTGAAAAGCCAAACTGTTTCTCCTAGACGCCTCTATTTGATCTTTCAAAGATTTTTTAGGCAAGGAAGGATCGTCTTTAAATTGACCGAACAAATTGACGTACGACGCAAAATTAGGTTCGGGATAACAAAGTTCGGCAAGTGATTTATTATGTGGGGTACCCATGTTAGAAGAAAGGGTGAAAGAAAGAAAGTTGGGTGGTGGTGCAAGGATTTATTTGCGCAAAAGTTTTGCAAGTTTTCTAATAATAATTTTCCTTTTTCTTTTTATCTTTATTTGGAAAAATTTTGTTGCAAAAACATTGTTGATAAAAGATATGCAACAGAAAAATATTACTTGCAATCGATTTTATTTTAAGCGGGGCCCAAAAATCCTGCACAAGATTGTTATTTGGAAGGGAGAATATTTTTAAGGCGCACAAAATTCTGCAGGCAATTCACAGAAAAGATATATCAAGATTTTCAAAGAAAGAACAGACGGGCTTACAGAAGAAATTCCACGAGATGATGCCACCATAGAGCCGCCTTTCCGCGGTATAAACGCGTTCCTGCCACGTTTTCGCGGCGGGATGGTTAGCACGAGTCCCCAAAATTTTTGTGCGGCGCTGAGTCAGCAAGATGGCCGCGTTTCCGCGGTCTAAGTCTGGTTGCGGCCGCAGAAGCGCGGCAATTTAGAGGGTTCAAATCTCCAGAAAAAATGTATTGTTCTGTTTTTGAAATCTCTCTCTGTTCTGATCTGTTGTTTTTTGTTTTGCTTTCTGAAAACTTCCAGATCCGTTTCGATTGTTCCTGCAAAATTCACACAACAAAGTACCCTTTCCAAAAAAAAATAACAATTGATATATTTTTATAATTTTTGTGATTTTTTAGATTTTTATGATTTTTTTTAAATTTAAGATTAACCCGAAATTGCAAAAAGGAAAGTTCTACGCCATCCCCGGCAACGGCGCCATTTGATTCGATCTCAAAAACTATCTATTACCGCAATCAGGAACGGCATCGCTTTGCAGCTAGCCGGTGAGTACGGGTCGGTCCACAGGGATGTTGTGAATTTCCTAATCGCTCTTACGAGTTAATTCTTATGGGTGTTCGGATTTCTTATTAAATCTATCATTTATCTAGGGCAAAGAATTAAATTTAACTAGGGCAAGGAATTAAAGATCTAACTAGGGCAAGAAATTAAATTTAATCTAGGGCAGGAATTGAAATTACCTAGGGCAAGAAAATAATAAATCTACTTACTTTACAGATGGCTCTCTCCAAACATTTACGCAGGGTTGTCAGATCTGAATAGATGAATTGAAAAGAGGCACCGATGCTCTCCATAAAGAATTCTGAATTTATTATTAAAAGGAGGCATGAGGGAGGCATAAGAAATTACAATCTTTAGAGTTCCTATTTATAGAGGATAGGAAACCCTAGGTTACATTTGATTCGCATGTCTGAAATTACAAAAATAGCCCTTAGGTTGACTAGTCAATGCGCCGCAAAACTTTCTGGAAAATTTGACCCACTACGTGTAACACACGGCCGCGGAACCGCGGCCCAAGGCCTGGTTTGGCCGCGGTTCCGCGGCCAAAAGGATGAATTGGGCTTTTATATTTTGTGGGTTTGCTTTGGTCATCTTGGACTACTTAATTCTTTAATTCTTTCTTTAAAATAGCTTATGTTCTCTTTCAAATTTTCCAGTGAATAATTGTGGTGGACTTTTAACCGTGGCTTCGAAATCTTGGACCTTGCATTGCCTTGTACTGATCTTTTGTGTAGGCTTGATTAAGATCCTTCTATTTGTTGGTCAAAAGTCCCTTTTTGTATCATCTTTTGTCTTTTTCACTGTTTTCGCTCCAAGAACCTGTAACCTGTAATATGTAGCAGGCATGCGTCAAAAGCACCTGTTTATTTATAAAACGAATAAGAATGGGGAATATAAAATGCAATATTATGATATGAACATCTATGTACCTGGACTGCGAAAATCCCAACATCCTTTTAGATCTATTACGATAGATCTGGATCCCCAGAATGTAGGTGGCATCACCCAGGTCTTTCATGGAGAATTTCTGTGACAAGAATCTTTTGACTGACTGTAACATTGGAATATCATTTCCTATTAGGAGAATGTCATCCACGTATAAGACGAGGAAAACTACAGCTCTCCCTACAATCTTTCTGTATATGCATGGTTCATCTGGATTTTTGATAAAGTCGAATTCTTTGACAGCATCATCAAAACAGATGTTCCAACTCCGAGATGCCTGCTTTAGTCCATAAATGGACTTAAGCAACTTGCATACTTTACCGCTGCTCCCACTCTGAATGAATCCCTCTGGCTGATCCATATAGACGCTCTCTTCCAAATTACCATTTAGAAAGGCCGTCTTTACGTCCATCTGCCAGATCTCGTAATCGTGGAAGGCAGCAATAGCAAGAAGGACCCGAATGGATTTGAGCATAGCCACTGGAGAAAAAGTTTCGTCATAGTCCAAACCAGGTCTTTGACGGAAACCCTTTGCAACAAGTCTAGCCTTATAGGTTTCAATCTGTCCATCTACACCAATCTTCTTTCTGAAGATCCATTTGCATCCTACGGGTTTTACCCCATCTGGAGCAATGTCCAAAGTCCATACTTTGTTAGTATATATGAACTCCATTTCGGTCCGCATTGCATCCAGCCATTTTACCGAGTCACCGCTCTAAATGGCTTGCTGGAAGCTAGTAGGCTCATCATAGTCAATAGTGCAATCCTCTCTATCCCCGACTATGAGAAAACCGTAGTATCTCTCGGGCGGATGAGACTGCCTACTACTCCTGCGGAGTGGCGTCGGGATGTTCCTTTCTTCTGAAATCTCTGGTTCTGCCATACTTTCAGTAACAGCTTGTGGTTCTGGAATTTCTTCCAGTTCTACTGCGCTCCCACTCTTCTGATTTTCTAAAAATTCAGCTTCTAAGAAGTGGGCATGACGAGAAACAAAAACCTTTTGTTCCTCTGCATAATAGAAATAATATCCCATGAAGTTCTTTGGATATCCCACAAACTTGCAATCTACTGAGCGTGCCTTGAGCTTGTCCGCATGCTGCCTTTTTACAAAAGCTGGACATCTCCATGCCTTCAGATACTGAAGACAGGGTTTCTTCCCACTCCACATCTGATATGGAGTGGTAGGCACAATTTTGGTTGGAACTTTGTTCAAAAGATATGCAGCTGATTCTAGCGCATAACCCCAGAAAGATCGTGGTAACTCAGCCTTACTCATCATGGAACGAACCATATCCAATAGGGTTCGATTCCTTCTTTCTGATACACTGTTGTGTTGTGGTGTGTATGGAGGAGTAAGCTGAGAGAGAATTCCATTCTCTTTTAAGTAACCTAGGAACTCGGCACTTAAGTATTCACCACCTCGATAAGATCTCAGTGTCTTGATACTTTTGCCTGTTTGGTTTTCCACTTCATTCTTGTATTCCTGGAATTTCTCAAAGGCCTCGGATTTATGCTTCATCAAGAAGACATGTCCATACCTAGAGAAATCATCCGTAAAAGTAATGAAGTAGGAATAACCACCTCGTGCATGTGTAGACATTGGACCGCACACGTCACTGTGTACGAGTCCCAAGAGCTCGCTTGCTCTTATTCCGTGTCCAGTAAACGGAGTCTTTGTCATCTTTCCTATGAGACAAGATTCACAAGTAGCATAAGATTGATATTCGAACGGATTCAAATATCCTTCTCTATGTAACTCAGTTAATCGTGTTTCATTGATGTGACCTAGTCTACAATGCCATAAGAAAGCCTAATTTATTTCTGGAGACTTTCTTTTAAGTGTGTTCTGGACATTGAAAACTTGAGCTTGACTCAATACGTATATACCGTTATCTAATGTACCGGACCCAATCAGAACTTGATTTAGGTGGATGTGAACTACATCGCTTACGAATGTAAAATCATATCCCTCTCTCGAAAGTGAGGACACTGATATGATATTACAAGTCATACTAGGTATATATAGACAGTTACGTAGAATCAATATCTGCCCACTTGTCAAACCTAGGCGATATTCTCCCACGGATTCAGCATTTACAATCATTCCGTTTGCAACTTTGAGAGACCAATCACCTACCTTTATAACTCTACGGTTTCTCAAAGCATATAATGAATTACAGATATGAGATCCTGCTCCGGTATCTAATACCCAAGAAGTAGAGTTAATTGACAAACAGTTCTCAATTACAAACACACTTGAGGCCGAAGCCACAACATGCTTTGTATCCTGGCTATTGGCTTCAAAAGCCCTACAATCTTTCTGCCTATGCCCAATCCCATAACAATAGGAACGTCCCTCTTTTACTATATTCAGTCCCAAAACTTTTGCCCTTCTCTTTCCTTCTACTTCCCTGGTTTCCTTCAGGGTAGAAGGCAGAGACTGTAAAATCAAGTCAGTATCTGACCCGTTTCCCAACGTGGTCTCCTGGTCCTTGAGCTCATCTATATAGCTAGTCATTGTAAGGACGTTGTCCCCTACAGATGACCCGAAAACCAACCTCGCTTGAATTAATTCGTTCGAGGTCTCATATCTTGCGATATGAGATTGCTCTCCATATAAATCTTTGTTGTGGAGAAAGATGGAAACTGAGTCCATCTTCTCGTGCTGCTTCTGGTTTACACCATCAACTGAAGCCAACGCGAGGCACTTAGCTTTTGTTTTTTCCTTTTCCCTTGTCTGACGGATATTCATATCCGCGACAGTGGAAAATGGACCTGGGACGGCGGGATCATGAGTAGTAATAGGGTGGTCCAGCTTGTCATAGGCAATGGACATCTGGACAGACCTTTGCCAGTTATATAAGTCAGATTCAGTCAAATTGTTATCTAGATGTAACCTAGTCATGGTCACAAGGTCGCTGCAATTAGAGAGAGAGAAGAAAAACACTTTAGCATGATGCTCTTGCAAGTTTAGATTGGTTTTTAATTTATCTAAACTGGATGGCTCCCACTGTTTCTCGAATCCTTCCTCAAACCATAAAAGAAGAATTAGCCAGGACTATTCTCACCATATAATACTTGCATAACCGTTTAGCCAGGCCAGTGTTAATACTTCGAGAGAAGTTTTCCAACGCTTTCGCGAAGTTCCTTAATTAAAGAACCTATTTTCTCTGGGGGCGTAACCCTGCTGACACCTTTCTAGGCACCTACTTGGTTTATAGCATTGATCGTTAAGTGACGAATCTCCTGATAAGTAGCATGTACTCACAATAGGATCGAGATCCAAATATCATCGTATGATAATGTTGAAGGAATCCTACCAACATTCATCAAACTCCAAATGGTATGCAATACTAGTAAATTTCAGTTTCTTTAGAAATTCCCGATGTGGATTTTTGCCCCATGTTCTTATGACCTTGACGAAAGCCAACAAATCATAAGTCACATGTCAAGTTCTGCCCATCATTATCTTGTTAATTTGAACCCACCCGTACATACCCTTGACGAAAGCCAACAAGGTAATACGACTGTCCCAAACCAACCCATCTATCTATGCAACAAATGAATACCCCGGCAGCTACCAAACACTATGCCTTGACGAAAGCCAACAAACATAGCTTGAATACTACTAACAATCCATAAGAAATGACGGAGGGCTACGACTGGTTTTGGCGAAACCGTGAACGTAGTGAACTTGATATAATCGAAGGAACCTGATAGCTTTTTAAAAGGAGTGGTTAAAACTCCGCAATTAAAAAGTCTGCTCTTTTAAAATAACCGAGTGGTTTCTTTTAAATTTGTTCCAACGACTTAACTTTGGTTTATTTTCTTTGCATTATAATAATGCGTCCCATCATTTATCCTATCATTGCAGAAAACAACGAAAATACCACGTCCTCTTATGCCATCCGCATTCGCCACAGGGTCCCGTCATCACCCGTTAGGTTACTTAACTAACGACAGAGCGGAGGCTGGGCTAGCGCGGGTGTAAAACATAAGTGATGTCTAATAGCTATCATATACAGATATTGTACATTCGTCAGACGCAATAATAGGCATTCCAGATCACAGATGAACTTTATTGGATATACTAGCAATCTGCGTTTGCTTTGAGCCTGCAACAAAAGACGGATTACACAGTTATGATGAATAGCCATTACCCCACCCTAGACCCCTATGGGTATGGAAAACTACCCGCCAAGTACCCGAAGTAGAGCGTTCTCCCTCAACAATGTGAGTAGGCCACCCGGTAGTTTGTGCACCCCACCTTGGGTCTATCCTAGGAGCAAAAGCAGTAAAAATGAAATAATACAACGGTGGCTACAACCGCAACCTGGATGCGCCCCGCAAAAGAATATTACATCATATTACATTTACATCGAATGAATGAATATAAAACACATCTCAAACCCCGGCTAATCATCACAACATTCCAATCAAGTCCATATACGCAAACAGTAAACATTACAGAAATGTGCAACCCCCTGCCAACCGACATACTAGCAGTTAGGGGAGGTTTACGAACACATTAAACATTACAGATAAAAACCCAATTAGCAAATAACTTAGAACATCGATCGACTACCTTTTTCCGTGTCTACCCCAAAAGCAAACCAGCACAGAAGTAACCTGGGCAGAAACAGAATATGCTGGAAAACAAAAACCCAAAGAATATGAATTACTACGCAAATCCGAGTCAACTCGGAGTTGACTCGGCGGCGGATCCGCGGCCAAAAGCACTATTTTGCCGCGGATCTGCGGCCATCTGACTGAGTTGAAGTCTCGTATTTTCTCAGAATTCTTATATTTCCCTGCTGTGAATTTTAAGGCATATCAAATATTTTTTTCGACACGTTTAAAATTAACAGAAACTGATAGGGGTTCCGGGGTTTCGTTTTCGCGTTTTTCCGTCGATCGAAGTTCTAATTAGTTGCTAACAAGCTAGTAATGGTTTAGTTGGCTCTGATACCACTGTAAGTCCATATCACGCACCCCACGAACTTGCGGGGAGGCGGAATATATGAAAAATAATTATCAAAGCTTCGTAACACGGACTTGAGCGCATGAATCGTATCTAAACCGTTACTAGCATACTACGAGAGGTTTAACTACTCGGATTCGAAGTTATACCTCACGTTACTTGTCCTTCGGGTCTTAATCGTTGTCCTCCACTCCTCGTAGGCTCCTTGGAACGTCGGCACCTCAACGGCCTCCTCGAGTCAAAGACGATCCACCCGAGAGCTCCTACTCCAAGCTTGATCTCTAACTTGAGATAACTAGGTTTCTTTAGTTGCTAATCAAAGTGACCTAGGTGATATAGAGTGAGGTTATGGATTAATTAGTTTATCTAATTCTTGATCTCAACACATGAGAGGGGAGGATTAGGGTTTCAAGAGAGAGCTTGAGGAGAGAGAAGGTGAGCATGAGTTATGAATGAAAAAGCTTCTCACTTTTAATATATTATGAAGCATAAGAAATTATCGAATGAATAAATCAAAATGCATCATCATCATGCTTCATTAAATATATGCAATGAATCATCAAGTGAGTCATTAAGTAATAAATGCTTCATTAACTCACTTGAATGATTCATCTAAATGAGTCACTAGATCATTAATTGCTTATGCCACCTAAACCCTCAAGTCATCACTCTTCTAGAAGCTTCCCGTCAAATTACGAGAACGCCCCTCCTATCCGTAAAAACACGGAAAAACTTTAGACTGTATAAATCCAATAACCCGATACTAGAATCTGGCTTAAACCAAAGCCGGCTAGTAAAAACTGTTCGAACGTCGTACGTGCGTTTAAACGCGTATGCGTCCGAACCCTTGTCGTAAAACCATACGACCTCTATATCGTTTCGCCTGGAGCAGGAAAACTCTCTGTGTGGGACTCTAAAGACTCGACACTACACTGACAGTGGGTTTAACCACAGACCGCAAGCGGCACTAGCTGTAACGGTCCCCAGGTAGAAGTCGATAAGAAGGCCGATGAGGAAACCCATCCGAACTCCTACTAAGCCTGTCCGTGACAATATCCGTGCAGTCCGGTCTGTTCGTCTAAGAGTATCGTATGTATAGTCTAGGGAGGTGGTAAACGCCAGACCCCTGATAATCGTACAAGTCGTGCCGGTATGGCTCAAAACCATGCAAGAATCTACTGATCAGTCCACCAGTAATTCTCAATCAGCCCTGGCCAGGGACTTATGGTAATGACCAACCGATCACAGTATGATATCAACTCCCAATACCGGGAGAGATGAATCCCTAACAGTCGCTCACTGCCTCCATGTGGCTCGGGATTGTACCCAACTAAAATCTGTTTGCACGACTCCTTTGAGCCGTGGTAGGGTAGTAATCAATGCACAGTGGGAACTCACACGAGACAAATGACGACCTTAAGTCAACAGACTATCTGTACACATGTCACCTGAGAACTGCTATCTGATGTTAGGTATAATACCATCTAGTCAGTTCTTCTGCGAATCCTGTCCGGTATACCCGTAACACAACGAGCACCTGTATACTATCTCCAGTACAACGTACTGATGGCTGTGGGACAGACCATCTCCCCAACTGCGATAAGAAGCGTACACACTAGTCTACTCCGGAGTATCGATGCCCTGTCTCGATAATTCTACGACTAGGGACAAGTATAGGATGTTTCTTATAGACTACCCAGCCCCCACTAGTGTGACTGCCATCACAACGCTGGTAATCGAGCAAAGATCCTATGGGCTCTACTAATATGTATAAGTGATACGTTACAAGAAACATATGCACATATTAAAGTAGACACAAACCAAGTAGCATACTACCATTTTTAGCAAGACTGCATATATAACTGTGAATATCCCAAGCTTCCATTAAGTAATATACAACCTAGTATGATACAATAATGACCCCTAGGGTATATATACACTAACACCTTGCATAAACAGGCTCACAACGAAAAATTTTTAGCGGAACACCTTGATCGTATCCAAATTGCCGGGAGAAGCGATAGGGACTATAAAGCCTGTAAGCAACATCATCACCCCGCCGGTACACTAAAAAGCCAGGGCAAATCGAATAGAGATAAGCGATGTCCCTATCTACTAAGTTTAAATTACCCTCTTTCAATACATCTAGTAGAGGTTGACCACGGTGGTGAGACCTTATAAGTATCCAATCATCAAAATAAATTTGCCTCTGCTCCCAGAGATTATAAGGATTGAGGCACAGCCGGCGAATGTCTCTGTTCGGTTTGATCCCTGCGACCCCGACAAGCTTCATTACTATGGGAAAGGAAACCGTGTCAAAAAAACGTCGGTTGCACCCACTCGCTGTATGCCCTATTGACATCCAAATGGATCCACGTGTCAAAATAGTGCAATGGCATATACACGTGCTCTTCGCCTGGGTCGTCCGAGATGGCCAACTCAGTAAGGCCCTGATATAGAAATGACAGCCTGGCGATACTGATGGCTAGCCTCGCACCATAAGCTATGCGATCGGCAAGGTAAAAGAAGGATGCATTCATTAGTCTTGGATGAACTGGGATTGCGAACCAACTCAGCCACAAGCCTATGAAAGCAAAGAAAAAGGAGTTCTAGTCGATCCCCGGAGCGGCAACGTCTTTAAGCTCATAGGGAGATGTGCTAGGACGGAAATATTCTTCCATCGCTGTGGAATCTTTCCCCTACATGTGTTGGATGAAAGGGTTTCCCATGACCGCATGCCTGTCAATATAAGCTCTAAGGACATGCGGGTGCAAAAATCTCGCAATAAAAGCCTCAAAGGTAACCCTTTCTCCTTTGGAGGCCCTATGCATCTCTTCAAAAATGGTCCGTACTTTCTTGAGGCCCGGTCGCAAGAAGGCTATCGCATTATCGCCCGTTAAATTTTCGGCAGCCGGACCCGCAGAAAAAATGAACTCATCACGAGGAACCAGCTCCTCATAATATTCACCCATGATTGGCAGCCCGGAGATATGTTGGAACTCCAACAAAGAGATGGATGCTTCCCTATCAGACATCATAAAGGTGCCGGTTTGCACGTTCCACTGCTCGAAGAAAGACTTCACCTACTAGGGTCCGGTGTTAGGATAATCAAACAGGGAGGGGTAGACTACTCCATAGAGCCCAGTGCGCTCCAGCAATGCTCCCTCCGTCGACAGAACAAATCTGGACAAGTCAACGTAGCGGGTCAGATACCTTGGGATCATATCCACATTGTAAGGTATTCCCCATGGCCTCGCCTCGTCCTGGCACATTTGGCGGCCCAAAAGATCTGTTGGTCTTGGTGTCGTTACTCCCTCCGAAGACGGCTGCAGCCTATTATGAGTTGTCCAGTCCTCCACTTCCGCCGTGAAAGCAGTTGGCGGAGTCGTTGTGTATTGGATAGGCCCCAACGGGTCGGAGGGCGTTTCACATTGGAAGCTAACCCGGCCCTGAATTATTTGATTGTACCATCCAGCCCACAGATGTAGACCCTATTGTGGAGCGTCATAAGCCTTTATCATTCGAAAGATCTCTGAGTCTATCGGCTCATCCGGGCGCAAGTTTTCTAGACGCTCGTAATCGAAGTCTGACGAATATGCCATGCAACCTGAAAAGAAAAAGAAAAAGGATAGCATTAATAGCAATCATGGGGGATCCCGAACGGTAGGAATCTTACCTATAAAGTTAAGAAACTTTGCGAGAATTCTTGGACAAAATTGTTCAAAGTTTCTTTAAAGTACTTATACCAAAATGTTTAAGTTTCTTTTAAAGTCCTTTAAGGAATCCGGGCTATGTCCTAGGTCAAAGTTATCCATAATGGTCGTACAAAGTGCGCGGTTAACAAATATTAGACAAGTGTGCAAGTCTTAAGTGTGCATTAAACAAGTGCGTAAATAATAAGTGCAGCAGTCAAAAGTGTGAACTAGGTAAGTGGGTGAAAAAACAGAAGTGCGCAACACACTTACCGTTTAAAACTAAAGGAAGCAAAAGGTTCGAGTAAGTGCGTAAGCACTAAGAGAAACAAGTGCGCAAAAAGAAGGAACGGTTCTTAAATTGCGCAAGAGAAAGTGAAAGCAATGTGCTCCGACAAATGGGGTGCGTTCCTTTTATAGGAGGTCGAAACTCGGTTTAACTTCGATAGATTTCAAGGTGAATCCGATGGTTCGGCATTGATTACACCCACATACAAGACATGCACTCACGATCGATAGGGGGCATTTGTTCATGCCTGTTCAAGTGCGCACTTATACCCATGCACACCTAATGAAATTAGTTCAAACGACTTGCGCACTTAATAAATTGGGTTCAGTTGACTTGCGCACCTATACCCATGCACACCTAATGAAATTGGTTCAGACGACTTGCATGCTTGATAAACTAGGTTCAGTTGACTTGCGCACCTTTACACATCCATGCTTGATGAAATTGATTTGATTTACTTGCGCATCTATATACATGCGTACATATGTGAGTGTGCATTTAATGACTGATGTACATATGCTAACAAAGGGCTCTTGAAATGATAGCAAACTTCAGCAAAAAAAAAAGAAGAAGTGCAAGTGTAAAAGAACAGAAAATTTTTATTGATATGTTAAAGAAGGATTGCATACTAATACTGAAAAGTAAAAGACAAACAAAAGCAAAGGCTGTTACATCACCTGAACAATTCAGAGCGGCATAGATTGGTCAAGTTATAAGGATGCGTGAAGTCATAAACAGACTCTGATAAAAACTCGAAAACCTTATCCTCCATCGCTGTGCGTATCTGTTCTCATCTATCATATGCAGACAAGATCGCCCGTTGTTGGAAGATTAAATGCAAGAGGGCGGTTGCACGGTCTCTCAACCTTTTGGAGATAAACCCCATCAGGAAAACTGAATGCGCCTTATCCACGGCTTGGTCAAGAGCAGGGAGAGGCATTACATCCATAGTTCCATGAATAGTATCATGGATGGCTTGAAATATCAGTTGGAGTAAGGTGGAGCGTCGATGAAACTTTCGCCCACTGTGAGCTTCAAAATGACAAAGTACGTCTTCACACTGAACATCAGTAAAAGCTGGCTTGTAGAAGCAAATGTCGGTATGAGAAACAATCTCCCTAATCGTATAGAGACGGCTGGCCATGACACCTAAAAGGAAAGACTGGAAAGATATCAGTTCATTTAAAAGGATGGACTAGAAAATATCCAAATTCAAAATTAAAATTTAATTAAGGTTAAACTTAAGTAAAATCCTTGAAATAAAAGAAATGTTTTAAACTTTATTTTAAGTGCTCAACCCAAAGGGGTAAGTGTGCAACCCAAAGGGGTGCACAAGATAAGCTAAAGGCCCAACCCTAAGAGGTGAGCAAGCAAAATTAAAAGTGCAAACCAAAAGGGGATGTGCAAGGCAGAGTTGCGCAAGCACACTTACCAAATTACTAAGGAAGCAAAGATTTTGAGTAGAAAGAAAACAAGAGTTCCAGAAAATTACAACTCTAAAGAGAGTGAAGAAAATGACACATATTTATAGGGTCTCAAGAGACGTTTCACATTCTTGCAAGTTCCGAGACAGAACCAATAAGTCATAGCTTAACATTTGTTTGTCGCTTCAAAAAATTCAAGTGCGCACTCATGTCTAATACAAAGTCATATGATATGAGTGCACATGCAACAAGTGCACATGTGATAGGTGCGCATATGCACATGCAACGCACGAGCGCAATGCGCACTTAATTAAACAACAAATGCAAATACATACGCATTCCTTGAAAACAGATGCTTATTGAAAAAAGAAGTAAATAAGTAAACAAATTTTTAATTAACAGTAAAATATTCTGTTGGTTAAATATCTTAACTAAAAAATCCGTGGATTAAAAATCCAACGGTGCGCATGTCACTCTTAATTGATATAAATCAATTAAATCTTTATAAATCAATCTAAAATCAGATTGAGATTGAAACAAACTAAAAAAAACCGCACAATTTCTTCTCTCCTATAAATAGGAGCCTCATATGAAGAAATACGGACGGAAAATCCTCCTATAAACTTGAAAAAAAAACCAAGATTTCTCCTTCCTCGGCAAAACTGTGTAAGGTAGAAACAAAGAGAAAAACTTCTCTTTTCTTCCAGTAAAAAGCTTTTGCTTTTATAAAGAAGCTTTTGCTTCTCTTCAAATCTATTGATTCACTAAAAAGAAATCAAATGATCTTAGGATTCGTTATTCGCTCTTAAAAGATAATAATAAGAAGATACGCACTATCAAACGCATCTATACCTGATATGAAAATCAAGGTTTTTCTTAAATGAAACCTTGTGATAAAAACAAGTCCACATCAAAACCAGTGCGCGCTTAATAAAAAATTTTGCTGCTCTTGGGAAAATAATCCTCCGGGGATGTGCACAACCAAATCAGTGCGCACTTAACAAAAACAATCTCTGGAGGCATGTGCATCACGTGGAACTCACGTGCGCACACTTATAAAAATCTGCCTATAAAGACATGCGTATCACGTGAAACTTTGTACGCACTTAAACAAAATTGCCTATAAAGGCATATGCGTCATGTGATACATGCAGATGCAACATCCTTGCAATAAAACAGTGCGTAACTAAGTGCACCGCACATGTGCACCCTTTCAAATGAAATAAACGGGCATGTGCGCACTTATATACGTGCGGACTTGTACCACAAAGCGTCATTTAATTACTTAAACAAGTATAACTAAATGATGGAACCCCTGTTGATCAAAATATCAATAAGCCCAAGTGCTTTTAGTCTCAAAGATGATCCAGAATCTTTTAAAATATTTCTAAGTTGATCTTAGTCTCATACAAGACTAACATATGCTTAGTTAAAATAAATTGAGCCCAAATGCTCTTATATTTAAGTTGATCTTAATTTAAAACCAGATTAACGGCCTTTAAATAAAATAAAATATTCTTTGAACTGACGGAACATACAACCTAAGTTCAAACCCTAAATTCATAAATATACGGATTTGGACTGATCCACGCATTACGGGCGACGATATAAAATAGTCTCCGTATACAATCCACGGGCAACCATAATAAACAAAATAACACGCGATACGAAGTCAACTACCGGAGAAAGAGAAAATGGTTATCGCAACGCGATGACGTAATTAACTGCAGGGGCTTGCGCCTGCAGGGAAGAGCATCCCCACAATTAAAAACCCCTCACAAATGAGGGGGATCTGATAAAATCTGCTACATCGGTCGCATTTATCCAAACCTCCGATATACGGTGCCATAAATCAACTTGGTATCTTCGGATAGGTGGATGGATATATCCAAATAACATCTGCCCATAAATTCAGGCAAGACGATCCATCCTAGTTCGTTTCTGTTTTCGGCAGTAAACAGTACATTTTCTGTAATTCGCGCCCATGGATTGATAGACATCCAAATATTAAGAGAAAATTTTCATAATTAAAATTCTTAATTTCATTACAAACTATTGTCTCTTTTATATAGGGTTGTGGTACAATACCTCAAGTCCAAATATTCAATGTGGGACTAAAATCCCATATATTAATAATATAACAATTATATTATTAATAATACTCCTTTTTAATTTTGTCGTATCTAAGTCTTCCACCAAAAGGTTTATAGGTGGGACCGATTGGATATCACATCAAGAGCCAACTATCAATTAAATTATTTGTAATTAATTAATTAGTATTTTTAATTTAACAGTCAAACACTTATCTTATGAACTGTTCATAAAAGTTCTATCATAATGTGAGATGAAGATAAATATCAAGTTACATGCAATCCTTTCCGACATCTAGTTACCTAATTTTTAAGCCATTAAAATGAGCAGGACATATTCACCTAATTGCCTGAGCTTAAAGTTTCATTCGTCATGAAGACAAATTCATTTCGAAAATAAATATTACTATAATAATATAATTTTGAAAAATATTTTTCTAAACACCAGTCGACGGGATTTTTACATCTTCATGGGAATGAACAGTAAACTTATTCTCATCAATATGAGAATGTCGGATTCTATCTAGACATTCATTATCCTCTTAAATGTATTTAAGAAACCCAATATTTCAGGTTTATTATTCCTGTCATACGAAAAGAAGTACCATCATATCAAAGTTTATTTAAATGACAGATCGAAGACAACAATGTTATCAACTCAAAGGGATTATATAACTGTTTAAATTCTCTATCTCATAGATGACATATCCTAGATAATTCAAACGTGGTCATGTACTACGTATATCACAAAACGTGCTCATGACACGCACCTAGAGAATCTCCATTCTCGGTGACCGAGACACATCACCACATCTAATATGTCAGCGTCATGCATGATAACCTGTTATAAAACTAGCTATCTCATACCAGTTATAAGCTAAGTACTCATTTAAGAAAGAACTGGATTAGACCATGTCTCCATACAAACAACACATCACAGTGTATGATCTAAGAATATGATTTCTAAGGATATTATAACAATCATAAATACATATGACCCGGTTAACCAATTGCTATTAGTGCAACTATAAAATCATATTAATATTTAATAAATATTAACATGAATTGTATTGAATGTGTTAGGGTTCATACAACCATTCTAGCAACAAGTATACAAATAAACAATTTAATTCTCGACGAACGTAATTGTAGGCTTCTCATCTCCTCAATCGAATTAGGTAAACCCCCACTCAATTTATTATCAGACCCCCACTCAATTTATTATCAGATAGGTCGATTTAATGTTTTTAAGTTTATCAAATTTCCAAATGTTTCTGGTATCGTGCACTAGGAAATTGACCATGAATGCTGCAGTTGAAAGATCAAGAAGGACATACATACTACTAATATTAAGTAGCCGGTCAAGTCCAGAAGCATTGACGAAAGGGGTATCAGACATATCAAGTTCCACAATTGATGGGAGATTAATATGAAACGAAGATGTAAAAGGAAAATTCTGCAGCCCGCAGGGTAGGAAGAATTCTGAACACCAGTAGGTAGAATCATTAAAGAGATCAAGTAGTTGAAAAACATAATTTTGTATTATAATTGGGACTAGAATCAAAATCTTAGTTAATAGAAGCATTTTTCTCTTTACGGAATACATAATAAATATGAAATCAGAATAAGACAATCGAAGACGCGTTTATAAACAATGGTGTTTCTTTCAATAAGATTAAAGTAGCAGAAGTTTTGAAAGGAAAAAAAAAACTGTTACCTGCAGTAATCACTTGAAATTAGAAGTCGAATCACAAACCATCTCCATTTGCTGAGCTCCTCTGGATTCCAAGCCCTGGGGCTATGTACAGTGCACATTTTTCCTGCATCAAAATTTTAAGAAAATACAAAATTAAAACATATTCCACAGATCCGAACCCTAGATCTCGCTATCAAACATCGAGAATTCAACAGATATCGGCATATCGCTATTAAAAACAACAAATCAAGTAGACTTTAGGCTAAACCATCTGATTCTCTTACTTGCTGATTCAATCCTGAGACTTGAATATCAATGCATTTTTTATAAAAGGAACTTCCGGAGATAGATTTGCAAGCAGCAAGAGCAACGTAGATGATGTGATCGATTGAAAAGAGGAAGAGAAAGGGGGGGGGGGGGGGGGGGGGGGGGGATTTGTTTTCAAATTTCGGTGTTTTATGGAAAGATTATTTAAATGACCGCTCAAATTTTATTTCTTTTTTAATTCTTTTGGCTATTTTGTACAGCTCCCTCACTTTTTCTATATAAGTTTCTAGTCAAATATATCTGGTTGTCCTGTTACAAGAATTTAAACAAATAAAATTCCTTTCATGATCATTCATAAGTTGTTTATAAGAGAATTCTGCTTAGATTCCAAGTTAAATATGTGTATTTGTAGGAATTCTGCTTAAGATTCCTTTCATGATAATCCCACATTGGATATTGATGGAGAACAACAACAGGTTAGAATGATTAAGCAATTCATGCCCTACAGGATGTGAATAATGAAAAATCCGAGGAAGCATTAACTTAACTTGCCAAATGTTCGTGATCTTCGTAGAACCATGAAACCATGCGAAGAAATTTGAAAATTTAATGCCTAAGTATTTTGTTGGGTTCATATCGAGAGTTTTTATATCTAATTCATTTAGGGCGGCATACAGTGTTAGTTATTCATTTTGGTTTTTAGATGTTTTCTCTCCCTTATTTTTTTAGGGTTTCGTACCCTGTTCCCCCGTTATCTCAGCTATTTTCCTTATTCCCCCTAATATGATTGTCTATCTTACGTCCTCCCTAATCCCTTATTTTACTCCTCCAACCCTTCTTTAACATTTTCTGTCTCCCCCAAAATTCCACCATTACTCTTATGATCTCCCATTGTGTTTTAGTCAGTTTCAACGCGAGATTTCCCTCCATCTTTCTCCCCAAAGCATATGTCGAGATCCCATTTCAAAACCCATAGCTCTTGAGTTCATGGACACAAAATTGTTGGTCGTTCTCAACTCAGAACCCGTAAATACTTGTGATGATACTCGTAAGTGGTATTTCCCCAGATCATGACACGTAGCAGACAACGTGTCCCGAGGCATATGGGACAAGAGCTAACACGATACTCTGAAGACATTCTCCGGGCTTCCGCCCTTAGGAATGACCCGACCTTCAATGGACTTCTAAAACACTCCTATGTTCGCCTTACGAACAAGCAGCGGCTCGTCTCCGAGCCTCCTACACGCTGGGCTTCCTCAGCTCCCCCCAGCTCGCCTCCGAGCTATTTCAGAACCGAGCTTCCTCGGCCTCCCGCTCGCCTCCGAGCCTCCCGCCGAAGCAAGCCTCTCCGGTTCTCCCGAGCAACCGAAAACGCTGAGCCCAAGCTCCTCCGCAATAGCTCCGCGTATCTCGTCATAAGAGAGATATCCTCCATCCAATGTCCCATGATCCACGCCAGCATATCCTCCCATTAACGAACGTATCTCGTCATTAATGGAGGAATCCCGTCATTCACGCAGGCGTAACGTCAGGGGCGTAACTGACGGCGAAAATCTCGCGCCGGCTTGCTCCTTGCGACCACTATAAAAACCCCTCCTCCAGACGACTCAGGTAAACTAATTTGAATCCAACAAGCCGCTACTCTGTCCAAATATCTCAGCTAACTTGATCGTCGGAGGGTCCTACGGTAGTCATCCATTCCGGGACTTCTTTGCAGGTAGCGCGGCTCCCTCTTCAAAATCAACCCATTGAGATCCGCACGCTCAGGAAGGTAACCTTCAACCCGAATCTCAACCGTTCATCAACGCTCGCCACAGATCGACGGAGGACAACATCTGAAGGAGATCTCGGCCTCCATCAGTTAGCGCCGTCTGTGGGAAGGAGACAGCTTTTTCCACTACCGAAAGTTGATCTTTCGCTCTTGACCCATGGCAAGTGAAAATCGTGACGATCCCAGCGCTATCTGACGCCTCCCCCACAACGGAGGCACAGAAAGATCTACTCCCCCCCCCCCCAACGCCCTCCATGCACTCTCGGCACGGATCAACAGGCTCGCGTCAATTGTGGACGCCCTTGTTTGTGTTCAAGAGGCGGGCCCAGCACCCCAAATCGCTTCTCCCCTCCCGGGGACCGCGACTTCGGCCAAGGGGTGGATACCAACGCCTACGTGAGCGCCACCGAACAACGACGTGCTCGCTCTGGCGATCACTGCTCTCCCGCTGCGACAGATTCTATGAAGCGCCGGGCGCCTTACGACTCTATGTCGCGGTCTCGCGACAGAGTTCCTCACCCCGAGGCCCGCCGCGCTCCCTTCCTTTCCGAGGAGGTATCGGTCAGCTCGTCTGCTCCTAATCATGACCGACGCCCCCTCACTCGACGGGACCGCGCGAACGGCACTCGCCAGGAGGACTCGAGAAGGGCCTCACCTGAGGACCTATGGAATCTGATAGAAAGGAATCGGAGTCACAGCACCGCACAGACCAGAAGCAGAAAGGGCCACCACTCCGCCTGCGCTGAGTCCTCGGGGTATCATGACCGCCTCGACATCCTCGAAAAGAAAATCGAGGGTATACATCAAGAGGGGCATACATCCGGTGAAGGGTCAAAGTACTCCGCCGACTCGCTTACGAAGCCCTTCACCGAGGAGCTGCTCGCCGCCCGTGTCCCGTCCAAAAACAAGCCGCCCAAGGTGGCCCTCTTTGACGGGAAGTTCAACCCAAAGGACCATCTGGACGCATTCACAGCGAGCATGAGCTTTTAGGATAACTCGTACGCTGCTCAGTGCCGCGCTTTCCCGGCCACCCTCATTTGTGCTGGTCGGGATTGGTTCCGGGGTTTAGCGCCATGCTCCATCTCGACCTTTAACGAGTTGGCCACCCAGTTCGTCGATGACTTCGTCGGGAACAGGCGACAAAAGAGAACGGTGGACTACCTATTCACGATAAATAACGGGGACAAGGAATCCTTTAAGGGATATGTCACCCGTTTTTACAACGCTCTCCTCGAAGTCCCGAATCACCGAGATGAAACTGTCATCACCGCATTGAGGTCGGGTCTTAGGCATAAAGAGTGGCTCCGCTCTTTTGCATTGGCGCAACCTAAGACCATGGCCGAGGTGAAGGCGTGGACCGAGCGAGAAATCCAACTCGAGACCAAGGTAAACGCCAACTATCCCCGAAGTGACCAAGCCGATCAAAATAAGAGGGGGGAAGAAAGGAAGAATGTCGACCGAACAAAACCGTACTCCCCTGAGTTTCAGGAGTACACTCCTCTCAACGTCTCCCAGACTGAGCTGTTAGAGGAAGCGAAGGGCGAGCGATTCTTCAAGCTCCCGCCAGTCACCAATAGAGTGGCCAAGCGTACCCGAGGTCCTTACTGTGTCTTCCACAGGTCGCAAGGACACTCGACTGAAAACTGCAAACAACTCCGCGACTACATCGAGGAGTTGATCCGTTCCGGCCACCTGGCGAAGTACCTACGGGACAAGCTCCAGGAAGATAGGGAGCAAGCGAACCAGCCTCCCCCTGGGGAACTGACAATTGGGCAGATCATGGTTGTTATCTCGGGATCTGCCGAAGAAAACTGCATCCTCCTACCCGTCGAGGGAACAAGCGGTCCACCCCAGAAGAAGTGCAGGACCGCTGAACCCATCATCTTTACTGATGAGGACCTTCATGGCATATCCTTACCTCACAACGACCCTCTCGTGATAATGGCACGGGTCCACCGTTATGAGGTACAGAGGATATTGGTCGATTCTGGAAACTCGGCAGACATCCTCTTCCATGACTACTTTCAGCGCATGGGGCTAGGACCATCCGACCTATGGCCCACCTCCTACGTCCTATCGGGTTTCACCAACCACTCCATCTCGGCTGAAGAAGTGGTCACCTTCTTCCTCAACATCAGAGAACCGGGCCGTACGAGGACCGTACCGGTGGAGTTCATCGTCGCTAAAGTCCCCTCGTCATATAACATTCTCCTAGGCCGCCCGACGTTGAACGCCCTCTAGGCTCAAATCTCGACCTACCACCTTGCGATCAAGTTTCGGTTAGATCAAGGTGGAATAGGCCGGGGCTATGAGAACCAGCAGATCGCTAAGATTTGCTTCACCTCGACGTCCCCCACTAAAGAGCAGAGCAACGACTTCGGGGATACAAGTGGCTTCCAGGGGTCCTTGGACACGCGCGATGACCGGAAAGAAATCCGAGAAGCCCCTGTAAATGAATTGACAGAAGCCCCCCTCGTCGAGGGGGTCGGTGGAAGAACTGTCCAGATCGAATCCCTTCTGACAGGGGTCCATCGCGAGGACTTGATCCACTTTCTCCGAGGAAACTCGGACGTGTTCGTTTGGGCACCAGCGAACATGCCCAGGATTGACCCCAAAGTAATATCGCATAAGCTCGGGGTCGACCCAAAGGCCCGACCCGTCAGACAAAAGAAGCGAAGCTTCGCACCGATCAAACAAAAGGCGATCGAGGACAAGGTCGATAGATTGCTTGCAGCCAACTTCATCCGAAATGTTGAATACTCGGATTGGCTGGCAAATATGGTCTTGGTCAAAAAGGAGAACGGGAAATAGCGCATGTGCATCGACTTCATAGATCTGAACAAGGCCTGCCTAAAGGATAACTATCCCCTCCTTCGGATAGACCAGCTGGTTGACAGCTCGGAAGGCCACGAACTGCTCAGCTTCATGGACGCTTTCTTCGGCTACAATCAAATCCGGATGAGCCCGGCAGACGATGATCTTACCGCATTCACCACGGACCGGGGATATACTGTTACAAAGTAATGCCTTTCGGACTCAAGAATGCTGGGGCTACGTATCAGCGCCCAGTTAACAAAATGTTCAAACCGCAGATCGGGAGGAACATGGAGGTCTACGTCGATGACATGCTCGTAAAATCAACCTCATCGGACGAGCACACCAAAGACCTCGGCGAGACATTCGACGTCCTCTGCAAATACAAAATGAAGCTAAACCCGGCTAAGTGCGCATTCGGAGTTACTAGCGGTAAATTCCTCAGGTTCATGGTCATCCACCGAGGAATCGAAGCTAACCCGGAGAAGATCAATGCCATTCTCAACATGACCACACCGAAGAGCAACATCGAGATTATGCGACTCACAGGGAGAGTAGCCGTGTTGAGTCACTTCATGTCAAAACTTGGGGAAAAATGCCTCCCATTCTTCAAGACCTTGAGAAAAATCCCTAAGTTCGAATGGTCAGAGGAGTGTCAGAACGCTTTCAAACAACTCAAGGCACACCTGGAGACTCCCCCACTGCTCACCCGACCAATCGAATGTGACGCGCTATTACTATACCTCGCTGTCTCCAACTAATCTGCAGGCTCGATGCTCGTTAGAGAAGTTGAAGGCGTACAGAAGCCGGTCTACTACGTGAGCCATGTATTCAAAGACGTGGAGACGAGATACCCGGCCATAGAAAAGATAGTCTTGGCACGTATCGTCGCTTCAAGGAAGCTACGAAACTACTTCCAGACACACACCATCACCGTCCTCACCGAGGGACTATCCTTGCCTCCCCTGAATCATCTGGCCGCCTGGAGAATTGGAGGTGGGAATTATCCCAATTCGACATCAAGTACCGTCCCAGGAAAGCCATCAAGGCATAAGTCATAGCAGACTTCGTGGTAGAGTGCACTATCCCTACCAAGTATACGGCTTCGGTAAGGAATCCCGGACCTCGACCCTCGGTCGAAGAAGTTCCCGACTCCATCCCCGATTGGGTCCTCTACGTGGATGGATCCTCCACTAAAGAAGGGAGCGGCGCTGGCCTGATTATCCGAGGCCCGGACGAGGCGGAGATGGAATATTTTTTAAAGCTCGGGTTTAGAGTCTCAAACAACACCATAGAATACGAGGCTTTGCTAGCAGGATTGAGAATCGCTTCTGGGGTAGGGATGAAAATGATCAGGATTCGCAGCGACTCTGCCCTGGTCGTCGGCCAAGTGACCGGGCGATTCGAAGCCCGGGAGCCACTCATGATGAAATACCTGGCCGAGGTAAAAAGACTTCGTAAGAATTTCGACGAAGTCCAGGTGGAGCAGATTCCCTGGAACCTGAAAACCCAAGCCGACGCTTTGAGCAAGCTCGCCTCATCCTATACGGCCAACTATAAGAGGAACATTCTCTTCGAAGTCTTGCCCCGGCCCGGTGTAGAAGACAGTGGAACAATGCTCCAAGTGTACGCAACTCGGGAAGAAGGCCAAGACTGGAAGAAACCCCTCGTGGAGTTCCTAAAGGACGGTACACTTCCAGAAGACCGAAGATAGGCGCGCCGTCTTCGAGCAAAAGCTCGTCATTTCGTATAAAGCAACGAGAACCTTTATAAGAAATCCTACACGCAGCCCTTGCTCCGATGCGTCAAATCCCATGAAGCCGAGTATGTCCTGAGAGAGATACATGAAGGGGTCAGTGGAGCGCATCAAGGGGCCCGTATCTTAGTCCAGAAAACGCTGCTCTAAGGGTATTATTGGCCAAAAATGCACCAAGACGCCGAGAAGCTTGTCAGAAGGTGCAAAAACTGCCAACTCCACGGCAGCATACCCCGTCTTCCGGTTACCGAGCTGACGACCCTCGGTTCCCTCTGGTTGTTTGCTCAATAGGAAATAGACATGGTGGGCCAACTCCCCACTAACATGGGCGGACACAAGTATATCCTCATCACGGTTGATTACTTTACAAAGTGGATCGAGGCCGTCCCTATCAGAAGGCCGGATGCCACCACTACTATAAAATTCCTGCAGAACAACATAATTTGCTTATTCGGGATCCCGAGGTGTGTAATTACCGATCACGGGACAAATTTCGAGAATGACAGAGTCAAAGAGTTCTGCAAAAAATATCACATATTGATGAAGTTTGCCGCAGTTGCGCATCCTCAATGCAACGGGCAGGCCGAGGTTACCAACCGAAGCGTTATCCGAGGTCTCCGAGCTCATTTGGAAGGAAGACAGGGCAGCTGGGTCAAAGAACTGCCGCGAGTACTATGGGCATTACACACATCAAAGAAAACACCAACGGGAGAAACCCCTTTCAGCCTCTGCTACGGGACCGAGGCAATAGTCCCGGCACGAGATCGGATTGCCCAGTTATAGAGTCGAGCACTTCGACTACGAGGCCAACACCTCGGCTCTCCAGACCAATTTGGACGACTTGCTAGAGAAGCGGGACCGAGCACAGATCAGAGCAGCCGCCTACCAACAACATACTGCTCGATACCACAACGCACGAGTTAAGCATCATGCCTTCAAGACGGGAGATTTGGTCTTAAGGCGGAACGAGTTCATGGATCAGAGCAAACTGTACAAGTTCTCCCTGAAGTGGGACGACCATTTCCTCGTCTTAGAAGTATTGCCCGGTGGAGCGTACCGCCTGCAAGATGTAGGGGGACGCAAGTTTCTTCAGCCTTACAACGCCGAAAAGGTAAAACTGTACAAATAATTGTATTCTCTTCTTTTCAAAATAATGTAATTTTTCCTTAAGTCTCGCGAATTAGAAGGGACTTCTTCTACAAACTTTGTTCTCTTCCTTGGTTCTAAGCTAGCATGTAAATAGTGCTAAGAAATAAAAGGAGGCAAAACACATCGGAAAAGAAAAGCTTTATTTATTAAAAGGTACTATGGGCTCCTCAGCCTTACAAGAAGGAAATTTTTACAATAATGGGGGCAGAGGATTGAGGAAGTACTCCTGGTGGTACTCCGCGGAGATCTCCGCCAGCCGAGCTCTCGCTTCTTCGGCTCGATCCCTCTGATATTTCCCGTGGACTCGAAAAGCCACGGAAGCGCCGGAACTCCCACCCACCGAGCAAGATTCGACGATCTTCCTCTTTTGGAAACACTCAAAAAGAAGCGCCGCCAATCGATCATACATGTTCTTCGAGGTGATGCTGCGGACGTAGAGCGTATGCAGCTTATCAAGCACCTCGTCCTGCTGCCGCTAAGACAAGACATTGTACAAACCCGGGGACATCCTCCAAATTGCATACATTTGCAATTGAAGGAGAGACGACCGCCGGGGAAGTAGGCGGCCGAATTGGTCCTCTATGCGTCCGACCACCGTTTGGTACGTCTCCTCCGTGCACTCCTGATCATAGAGATACACGTCGCCGTGAGAGATGGTCTCTTCGATAGAATAGATGAGCCCGGCCATTTTCAGAAATGCAACGCTAAAAGAAATCAACGTGCCTTCACTATTTATAGCCTCAACAGAATCCTCAAAGGCCGAGATTTACGCGAATCACGAGATATTTCAAATTTCCCAGTACGGAGCTGCCACGTGGTGACCATGTCGGCCTTCATGAGCCCCCACGCGGTCAATGGAAGTTGGAACGACACGGATCTCGGAGCGTCGCACCTCACCTGTACGTTTTTGCCGCATGTTGCTGGCGACGGTCACCCTTCCTAAGTTTACGGGTCAAGGGAGATTGAACGACGTCCCATGAAAGCAAAGCAAAGCCCTCATCAAGAGACCGCTGAGCAGCTTCCGTACTCGGTCAATCCATAGCAGGTAGCTCCTGTCCATCCACGCTAAGGATCTAAAGCCTTCCTTATGGGACACCGAGCAGCTTCCCTGCTCGGTCAATCCTTAGCGGATAATTCCTGCCCGTCTATGCTGAGGATCCAAAGCCCTCCTCGCGAGGCCATCGAGCAGCTTCCCTGCTCGGTCAATCCTTAGTGGGTAGCTCCTGCCCATCCATGCTAAGGATCTAAAGCCCTCTTCACGAGTCCACCAAGCAACTTCCCTGCTCGGTCAATCCTTAGCGGGTAGCTCCCACCCATCCACGCTAAGGATCTAAAGTCCTCCTCATGAGGCCACCGAGCAAATTCCCTACTCGGTCAATCCTCAGCGAGTAATTCCTGCACGTCTACGCTGAGGATCCAAAGCCCTCCTCGCGAGGCTACCGAGCAGCTTCCCTGCTCGATTAATCCTCAACAGGTAGCTCTTACCCATCCACGCTAAGGATCTAAATCCCTTCTCATGAGGCCACCGAGCAGCTTCCCTGCTCGGTCAATCCTTAGCGGGTAGCTTCTATCCATCCATGCTAAGGATCTAAAGTCCTCCTCATGAGGCCACCGAGCAAATTCCCTGCTCGGTCAATCCTCGGCGGGTAATTCCTGCCCGTCTACGCTGAGGATCCAAAGCCCTCCTCACGAGGCCACCGAGCAGCTTCCCTGCTCGGTCAATCCTCAGCAGGTAGCTCCTACCCATCCACGCTAAGGATCTAAAGCCTTTGATCAGTCGAAAATACTGCATCTTTTAACCGGCAATTTCCCTATCATTTGCACTCATTTAGAAGTGTTCGGTATTCATATTTCACATATTAGCAAATCAGTCGTAAAATATCAGATTGCATGTGTTATACTTTAAAACTGGCACTTTAAGGGAAATTGACTTATTTTATGGCATCGCATCATCCCTATATTGCGAAACACTTGTTTCGAGATTTGTGCAGGAAAATCCAGGAGACAAGCCAAAATTGTCATTTTGCTGATCAAACATTACGCCAACTCAAAGACCTGAGTGCTGGTAGCAATACAGAAGGAATTACAATATTCAACATATCATAAAAAGCCCCATACATCAGCCCAAAGCAGCACCAGAGAGATGAAGCCCTAACTCAGCTATATGGTCGCGGTTCCGCGGCCTAAACCATCTATTGCCGCGGAACCGCGGCGGTTTAGACACATCAGCAAATAATTTTCAGTGCAAAATTCATCTCTCAGGGCCCACATTCATTTAAGATGCCTCAAATTCCAGAAGGACCTCGAAGCTACTGCCAGATCAACAAAGATCATTAAGAAAAGCTAATCTTAATTAAGCTCCTAATAAACTATTTCTAGAAGCTCCCTCCTAACTAATCACATCTAGAAGCTTCTCCTCAACAAACTTTTGGAGGGAAATTCAAATCTTGCTAACAAACTTTTGGAGGGAAATTCAAATTTAAATTCCTAGATCTAGGGTTTTGAGATCTATAAATAGAAGCCTAGATCTAAGGGTTGAGGTTAATCAATCTTGATTAGTTCTTTAGTTCTTTAGTTGCTCATTCTTCAATTCTTCATCTTCTTCCACAAGTCTAGTGACAAGACTTGTGCGAAACCCTAACCCTAACTCCAATCAAATTCAAGATCCCGAGTACCAATCAAGTAAGAAGCCCTTCAACTTTTTAGGAGCGGAGCCGATCTCCAACCGAGCAAGTGATCCAAGCCGATCCACGACTCAAGGAGACGAGCGAAGCCAAATCGACGATCGAGTTCTTCCTCTTGTAGTTCTTGAGCGATTGTAACGAAATTGTTGATATAAATAAAAGGTGAAATTCTTTAATCTTGCTTTCTTTTAATTCTTGCATCATGATTAGATCTTAATTTGTGATTGTAGTTCTTGTTGTGATGTTCGAGTAAAACTCCGCTCGTAAAGGAGTTGAGACGATCAATAGAATGATGATGTAACAAATCTTAATACGATTCTTGAGTTCTACGAGCTTTGTAAACCCTAGCATGTTCAAGAATCGATGACCTAGTTTCGTTGCGATGCTTTCTTGATTGTGATCGCTCGAAATTAGGGATCTACGATCGTTTCTTGAATTTACTAGAGGCTAGAATGTGAATGATATCGACGAAAGAACAAGGGATAAGATGAAACCCTAGTTTCATAAGAAATCCCTAATTCTCGATCGATCATCATCGATCTAGTATCAATCTATCGAAGGATAAGAATACGTAATTGTAAGATTACATCACATCTATAGATCCGATCGATTCCTACGAGGCTCATTTCGATTCCTGATATTTGGTTTGGAAAAATCAACAAACTCTCAATTCTTGATTCTATCTTTTAATGCTTGCTTAGATCTAGATTTTTTCTAATTCTTGAACTTCAAATATAAATCATGAATTGTTTTGTTTTCTTTTCTTTAAAGTTTCAACTCATCTAATTCGAAAGACGAACGATTACACTTTTCCTGTGGACGATCCGCACTTACTAACGCGCTACATTCGACACCGTTATTGATTGCGGTCAAATATTTTTTTTTGTGATTTCTACACAATTTTCAAACTACACATCCGGAAATCGTATTAAATCAAATGGCGCCGTTGCCGGGGATAGTGCGCTAATTGTTCGTATTTTGAAATTTGAAGTTGAAAAGTTTATTCCATCTATATTGTTCGATCTAAACTTGCACAAACCCTAATACGTGTATTGTGATTTGATTGCGAGGAAATCTGGAATCATTGGAGCTTGGATAAAAATTTTATGAAAATTCCAGAGAGCTAAGAGAGCCAATATAAGCTCTCTGTGAAAATTTGATGCAGTGATCTTGCTATAGTGTGGCGATTCCGCGGCAAACACCTACCAACTGCGGCGGTTCCGCGGCCCCCTTGCTGAGTCACTGCACCAAATTCTCAGGTAATCTCAATCTTTCTTATCTCTTCCCTCATCTGCTCCAATTAACATTTTGTGCAGGTTTCTTTGCAAAAATCGCAGCGCCGCGCAAAAAGCAAAAATTTAATTGTGCTTGTTTTGATTTTTGTGGTTGTTTGCATATTAATACGGATATTAAGAGGCACGACCAAATCCAGATTAGGTGGGGAGTTCATTACCCTTCCTAAGCCCCAAAAATCACAAACTTGCATCCGCATTACCCTCATTAATTAAAAAATATCTAGAGATGACTCTAAGGACCGTCGCGCTCACTTAGGACAGAAGAAGGCCGTGGGTAATTCATTGCTTATCCGCGTTTTCTTGTGGTGTCTAAGGCAAGTGTGTCGAAGGCTAGTGGTTATTAATTAGGCCCACTACTTACGTAGTGGAGTACCTTCCCACTTACCTGGCATTTACCTGGCCACAGGGGGACAAAGAGGCAGTGGGGGATTCTATCCTGCGACTTGTCTTTTGGCAGTTAGGAGCGGTCTAGAGCCGGATCTAGGTGACCACTAGATTCTAGGGTTTTGCTTGTTGCATTTGTTGTGTTGCATCATTTTTTCAAAAATCCGTCCAATTTTCAAAACAAACACCGCATTCATTCATTCATTCCCCTAATTATAAATTCACGCTGCCACTTGTACTAACCCTTTTTAGTACAAGATAGGCTGGACAACAGGATTCTAGTGCCTGTTAGTCCGCGTCCCCCGATTGACCCTAAAGTCGGTATTTCTACATTTACCCTTTCTTTGACCACCACCACACCCACATCGATGGATCCACCTCCATCGAACTTCTTTTCCACTACTCTGCCGCCGTCCGTTGGTGCGCAGAATCCACCTCGCATCTCTCTCCAAGAGAGGTGCTATCCTACACGAGGTCCCCTTTCCACCTGTCTTTCCATTCCACCGGCCAACGGGGACAATTTTCAGATTAAACCCCAATACATCAACCTTCTACCAAAATTTCACGGCCTCGAGTCTGAAGACGCATACGTGTTTATCACAAAATTTGAAAATGTATGCGCAATGATGGGTACTTCACAGCTTTCTGTGGATGCTTTACGTCTTCGTCTTCTCCCATTTACCTTGTGCGATTTAGCCGAGAAGTGGCTATATAACACTACCACACATTCCATTTCAAATTGGGATGAATTCGTCAAAGCATTCCTGAAGAAATTTTACCCACATCAAAAGACAGCTCGAGTCCGTAGCGAAATCTATCAATTCACCCAGCTTCCGAATGAAACATTTTCAAAGTGTCTTGAACGTTTCAAGGATCTGTTAGTCCAATGTCCACATCACGGCATCCCGAGATGGGAACTGTGCCGAATCATTTATGAGGGCATTAATCCTAACACAAGACAGACCCTTGAATCCATGTGTCAAGGCAACTTTATGACCAAAGATGATGGGGAAGCCTAGGAATTTCTAGAAGATTTCGCTGAAAAATCTTTACAGTGGGAGGGTGTGAGTCAATCGTCTAGGGATGGCAATGATATTTCCATAGGAGTTAGAGCTGACATTGCAGCTATACACAAGAAACTCGAGACTATGGAAAACAAATTTTTAGCCGCCATCCTAAATCAAATATCACTCTCCAAAACTGTATGTGGATGCTGTTCTGATCCATCACATCTCACGGAAGAATGTCCGTTTCAAGGTCATGAGCATACCAATGCCGCATTTCAAAGACCTAGAAACGATCCATTTTCCTCCACATATGATCAGGGTTGGAGGAATCACCCTAACTTTGCTTGGAACCAATCCCAATCTCAAAACACGGTTCCAAACATGAATCATTTCCAAAGGGTCCCTCCACCACAACAGCAACCATCACTTCAATTGAGTCAGCACCCCTTCCATGCACAAAACTTCCAAAATCCAGCCAACACTTTTGCACCGTCTAGTCCTTTGCAATTGACCGGTACAGATAACACCTCTGCACTAGCACAAACCTTGGATACTTTCATGAAACAATCCATCCAAGGGACGGAAAGTTTGCAATCTTCCATCGAGAATGTAATGAAGATCATTGTCTCTCAAAATGAGAATATCAAATCGATGGAAGCACAAATTGCACAACTAAAAGCCGAAATAAGTGCAAGAGAGAAAGGGAAACTTCCAGCTCAACCTTTACCCAATCCTGGCTATTCACATCTTGTGAATGCAACCACGTTGAGATCTGGAAGAGTGCTTGACAATAACCTTGGGGAAGAGTTTGATGATACTGATAAATCAATCAATAAAACCCCGGCTGAGACCTTTCCTTCCACCTCTACTTCTAATTCTAACCCCAGTTCTTTTACCCCACCACCTTCTTCCGAGCCTATTCTTCGTTTCCCACAAGGCTCGCCACCTCAGCCCATCTCTTCTAGTTCTCCACAGACGATCCCCACTCCTCTTTTGGGATCATGTCTACCCCCACTTCCTTCTCCTATGATGGACCCAGCGCTTATTGCTAAAGCGCCTTATCCTAATCGGTTAAGGGCTAACACATCGAGTCCACATATGGAGAAGATTAGGGACATTTTTAAGCAAGTTAGCATCAACATCCCTCTCCTAGATGCTATCCAACAAGTTCCGTCCTATGCGAAAACTCTTAAGAACTTGTGCACTAGAAAGAGGAAGACTCAAGTGCCCAAGAAGATATTGATGGCAAAGACTGTAGACACGGCTTTCCCCCAGCAATTACCGAGGAAACGTAAGGATCCTGGATATCCTACGATTTCCATTTTTATCGGGGAAAAACACATTAACCATGCTCTACTAGACCTTGGCGCTAGTGTTAACTTGCTTCCTTACTCAGTCTATGAGCAACTAGGTATCGGAGAGTTGAAGCCAACCCATTGCACTCTCCAGATGGCTGACCGATCAATCACTAAACCTAAGGGTGAACTGGAGGATGTGTTAATAAAAATCGGGGAATTTATATTCCCTGTAGATTTTATTGTAATTGATACACAGCCTGTAGCAAACCCACGGAATCAAATTCCGGTGATTTTAGGTCGCCCCTTTTTGGCCACTTCCAATGCAATAATCAACTGTCGTAATGGTTCTATGACCCTATCTTTCGGGAATAGGTCAATAGAGCTGAACATTTACAAGTTGGGAAGTGTACCCTCCGAACCTACTGCTCAGGTCTGTTCTGTCGACTTAATGGATGTCGACAGCAGCGAATTTGATGATCCTCCTGATACTGATCTTGACTCTTTTCATATGTTATTGTTTGACCCAATTATGTATCATACACATACGGACTCTTCCACCGAGATGTCCGGGTCAACAACGAACACTGGTTATGAACTGTTCTTAGAGTCTGAAGATCACCCCGCACTTTGTGATGACATTATTCATCGGGGTATTGATGGAACTTTTGAGGAAATCTTCGCTGAAGAACTCGCATTTTTGAATGACACGGGTGTTGAGATGAATCCACATCCAATCACTGAAATTGAACCTCCACCCTTCATATGGACTGTAAAAAGAATGCGAGTAATCCATCACATTCACTGCCTCGTCTCTCCAAAATGAGACGCACACACTTTCTATTCCACCACTTACCCTTTCCCCACTTCTTCTTCCACTAACCAGAGCACTGCATTGATAAAATCTTCGAATGGTTGGTGTTAACATTTGGTCTCTGCAAAGCTTGGCATCGACCATTGATTTTTGACCCCCTCATGTGATTTTCAAAGATTAACATTGCATAACTCAAGTTTGGGGGGAGGCATTTTTTCTGGCTCCTGAAAAGAAAATTTTTTGTAAAATTTTGAGCCAAAAATAAGTTTGGGGGAGGTTCTTCACTTAAATATTTTGCCCCCACTAATAAATTCCTCCCAAGCTTACAGGTTTTTCGAGATTTAGCAGAAGGCAACAGTGAGGACACTGTTGAAAACAAGTTTGGGGGAGGTTTGTGCTTATTTTTGCATTATTTGCATCATACTTTGCATAAGCACAAAACATTTTTAAAAACCTATAAAAAAAATTTAAAAAATTTCAAAACTATAAAAATATTTTTTGTACATAAATAAGATAATAAAAGTTTAGATAGTGAAAAATTACATCCATGAGATTAGAAAAAATTTAAGAAAACTAAGAAAATTAGAAGTTTTCTTATACGAACTAGTAATAAATAGTTATGAGCCGTTGTCCCAAGGGTTAGTAAGATGAAGGAAGTCACTAATCTGAGGATAAAAATAAGTCTGAAAAATAGTTCCTATTCTGGAAAGCCAAACATTTTGAACGTTGATACCCTGCTATTCGCACTTACACACGTCTTGAAGCCTGGGATAGTAGAGGATACCTTGAAATGCTCTTGTCTTAAAGCCGATGTATGAAGGAAATAAAAAGAAAAAAAAAGTGAATAAAAAAATATAAAGTGGTGAGAAAAATGGACACTGGTTTTGTTATCGCCGAGGGCAATAAAAATATATAGCGAGGGTGCCTCTTCACCTAGTGCCCTAAGACCAACTGGTCTGGGAGTCACTGCTATGCCTTAGGTGGTGCAAGACGAAGAAAATACACCAAATAAGCAAGCACATGAGTAATCGGTCGGTTAGTATCTCAAGAAGTATTAACGGTCGCATGAAAGTGTGTGAGCAATCTCATCTAAATATTCATTAATTAAAAAGTACTGAGGCTGATGGGCAAGAGTATGATAGCTTGAATTGAATTCTCCGGATGTAGAGATGTCTTTACACACACGCAGGGTGATATGATCGATGTTTGGAATAAAGATAGGAATGAAGAATAAGACGATGTTTTATTGAGGGAGGACGTGATTTCTAACATCTTTTTATGACCATTAAGATAGGGCTCATGACAACCGAAAAGCTAGCTTAGTTGGAAATCCTAATTTTCAAAGTCTTTCTTTTACGACTCTTTTCTTTAAATGTAATATTCATGATATTCCTTTTATTATTGGATTTTGTGGGTGCAATCCGCTGAAAACCCTCAGGAGACAACACTCCTCCTACTAGGGACACCTAGAGGTTTAAAGGCTTGTTGCACGTGCTCAGTGCAATCGTGTTACCTACGAAAGTGTGCTAGTCAGTTTTTCTCTTTCTTTATTTTCTCCTTCTCTTTTTAATAAAACAATTCGCTCGAGACGATCGAAAATAAGTTTGGGGAATTTGATCAGTCGAAAATACTGCATCTTTTAACCGGTAATTTCCCTATCATTTGCACTCATTTAGAAGTGTTCGGTATTCATATTTCATATATTAGCAAATCAGTCGTAAAATATCAGATTGCATGTGTTATACTTTAAAACCGGCACTTTAAGGGAAATTGACTTATTTTATGGCATCGCATCATCCCTATATTGCGCAACACTTGTTTCGAGATTTGTGCAGGAAAATCCAGGAGACAAGCCAAAATTGTCATTTTGCTGATCAAACATTACGCCAACTCAAACACCTGAGAGCTGGTAGCAATACAGAAGGAATTACAATATTCAACATATCATAAAAAGCCCCATACATCAGCCCAAAGCAGCACCAGAGAGATGAAGCCCTAACTCAGCTATATGGCCGCGGTTCCGCGGCCTAAGCCATCTATTGCCGTGGAACCGCGGCGGTTTAGACACATCAGCAAATAATTTTCAGTGCAAAATTCATCTCTCAGGGCCCACATTCATTTAAGATGCCTCAAATTCCAGAAGGACCTCGAAGCTACTGCCAGATCAGCAAAGATCATTAAGCAAAGCTAATCTTAATTAAGCTCCTAACAAACTATTTCTAGAAGCTCCCTCCTAACTAATCACATCTAGAAGCTTCTCCTCAACAAACTTTTGGAGGGAAATTCAAATCTTGCTAACAAACTTTTGGAGGGAAATTCAAATTTAAATTCCTAGATCTAGGGTTTTGAGATCTATAAATAGAAGCCTAGATCTAAGGGTTGAGGTTAATCAATCTTGATTAGTTCTTTAGTTCTTTAGTTGCTCATTCTTCAATTCTTCATCTTCTTCCACAAGTCTAGTGACAAGACTTGTGCGAAACCCTAACCCTAACTCCAATCAAATTCAAGATCCCGAGTACCAATCAAGCAAGAAGCCCTTCAACCTTTTAGGAGCGGAGCCGATCTCCAACCGAGCAAGTGATCCAAGCCGATCCACGACTCAAGGAGACGAGCGAAGCCAAATCGACGATCGAGTTCTTCCTCTTGTAGTTCTTGAGCGATTGTAACGAAATTGTTGATATAAATAAAAGGTGAAATTCTTTAATCTTGCTTTCTTTTAATTCTTGCATCATGATTAGATCTCAATTTGTGATTGTAGTTCTTGTTGTAATGTTCGAGTAAAACTCCGCTCGTAAAGGAGTTGAGACGATCAATAGAATGATGATGTAACAAATCTTAATACGATTCTTGAGTCCTACGAGCTTTGTAAACTCTAGCATGTTTAAGAATCGATGACCTAGTTTCGTTGCGATGCTTTCTTGATTGTGATCGCTCGAAATTAGGGATCTACGATCGTTTCTTGAATTTACTAGAGGCTAGAATGTGAATGATATCGAAGAAAGAACAAGGGATAAGATGAAACCCTAGTTTCATAAGAAATCCCTAATTCTCAATCGATCATCATCGATCTAGTATCAATTCATTGAAGGATAAGAATACGTAATTGTAAGATTACATCACATCTATAGATCCGATCGATTCCTACGAGCCTCATTTCGATTCTTGATATTTGGTTTGGAAAAATCAACAAACTCTCAATTCTTGATTCTATCTTTTAATGCTTGCTTAGATCTAGATTTTTTCTAATTCTTGAACTTCAAATATAAATCATGAATTGTTTTGTTTTCTTTTCTTTAAAGTTTCAACTCATCTAATTCGAAAGACGAACGATTACACTTTCCCTGTGGACGATCCGCACTTACTAACGCGCTACATTCGACACCGTTATTGATTGCGGTCAAATATTTTTGGTTGTGATTTCTATTCTATTTTCTCAAACCATACACATCAAGAATATCATTCAATCAGCCTTCCTCATGAGGCCACCGAGCAGCTTCCCTGCTCGGTCAATCCTTAGCGGGTATCTCCTATCCATCCACGCTAAGGATCTAAAGCCCTCCTCACAAGGCCACCAAGCAGCTCCCCTGCTCGGTCAATCCTTAGCGGGTAGCTCCTATCCATCCATGCTAAGGATCTAAAGCCCTCCTCACGAGGCCACCGAGCAGCTTCCCTGCTCGGTCAATCCTTAGCGGGTAGCTCCTACCCATCTACGGTAAGGATCTAAATCCCTCCTCACGAGGCCACCGAGCAGCTTCCCTGCTTGGTCAATCCTCAGCGGGTAATTCCTACTTATCTATGCTAAGGATCTAAAGCCCTCCTCATGAAGCCACCGAGCAGCTTCCTAGCCCGGTCAATCAATAAAGAATCAAGATATCTTCCGATGAATCTAATGTGAACGATTGCTACCTCGACTCCGGGGAGCGGGAGGGCACCGGCCTTCCTACACTTGGCAATTACTCGATTTGCACTCGACGCACGAACGTCATCGAAAAGGCCGGTCATAACATACGGCCTAACACTTGATTCGAAGAAAAGACTGACAAACCGAAGTACTCACGCAAAAAATACACAGCCATGAAGAGGAAAATAGACGCAGTTTTATTCACATTCCAAAATTTGGTATTCTAGGCTCCTCAGCCTTACAAAAGGTGCTCGGAGGCTTACAAAAATCGAAAAGGAAAAACAAGAAAAAGTACAAGGCAGAAAACCTCAGGCCGCTGGCTATGCCCGTCTCTCGCTCGGTTCGGCATCGCCAGCGGGGGCCGGGGCTTCAACCTCCATGACCTCCTCACCCCCGATGGCCTCCCCAGCGCCGGCATCTTGAGGCGCATCCGTCGGGATTGGGACCCGGACGCGGAGCTCGCCGTCGTCAAACTCCGGCATTATCGCCTTAACGGTGTCCAGAGCGTCGTGCCAAATAATGGCCGAGCCTTCGGCGATGTCGGCGTAGAACTGGTCTGACGCCTTATACATCTCCACCGACTTGCGAGCTCGGATCTCAGCCATCTTCACCACCTCGGTCACAGCCTCGATCTCCCTCCTGCCGATGTCCTTCACCCTCTTCATTAAGACGTATCGTTTGCCCATATCCTCCAATTTTTCCTCGACGGCCTGGAGGGACTCGCCCTGAAGGTGATGGGACTCCTGGAATTTGGAGACCGTCAGCTCCCCAGCGGCCAACCGGGTTTCGAGGACGACTGACTTCTCCTTCTTCAGCCGCAGCTGAAGGCACAGGTCCTCCACCTCCGAGGACGACTCTCCCGCCTTCCTTATGGCCAGGGCAATCTTCTGGGCCTCCACGTTAACGATTAGAGCGCAGTGCTGGAGGACCTGAGGGAGCCAGCAAATGGAGTTAGAAGTATTCAAGCTAAGGTGTAACACTTAAAGTAATACTTAAAAGAAATGCCACCGACCTGAACTGCCTCCTTAGCAATGGCGGCCACTTGGGCCTTCAGCGTTCCCCAGGGAATTTTGCCCCCGGCCGATTGCTCCATGTCCGCGAGCAAGCTGTTGGCCACAGAGAGCTCCGAGGGGACCACAAAACAGACGTCCCCCTCCTGCATGGGAATCCCCTCAGGGATCTCGGTCTGCGGCGTGCGGGAGACCGTCCTTTTCTTCTTAAGGGGAACCTCGTTCCCCTCCTCCTCCTCCTCCCTCGCCCATGGCACCGGGTCCCGCGGGTGCTTCTAGCTGCCTCCGCGGCTGTCATCGGGGGCTCGGGGCGAGGCAAAAAGCTGGCCTCAGAGCCGAGCTTTGACCCGCCCGGGACGACCTGGTGCCCCCTGCTTTCTTTTGAGATGCAGCGGCGAGGGCTGCCAAAACCTTGGAGCGATCCATTTGTCCTGCCAAAGGAAGATACACAGAAGAGTTAGTGATGAAGGCCAGGCCAAAGAAATCATTAAAGTCTAAACAGACAATCCTAACTTACCCGTGAAGCGCGCGGGACTAAGCCCGGCCCAGCTAAGAACCTGCTCGGAAAGTAGGGCGTCGGCCCGCTGGATCGGCGCCCATATGGACACCGCCCTCGCCTCGGGCGAGGACAACGACTTCACCCTCGGGCAGTCGGCCATGTTCTATTGTATGGGCATGAGCCAATCCTCGCCCTCGGGTAGCCCGACGAATATGAACTTCTCCTTCCATTCATGAATGGAAGAAGGAACGACTACCACCCCGACCTGACTGTTCTGCCCTTACGCTTTTTGAAAGAAAAATACACCCATCTCGGCTCGTCTTTTGCGATGCCGGGGTGATTCTTATAGCAGAGGAAAGTAGTGAGAAGGGTCAGGCTGAAATGGATGTTGTCAAGTTTCAACAGGACCAGGAACCCAAGGAAAATTCTCCATGAGTTCGGCACTAGCTGGTCCGAGACAAGTTGGAAGTAGTGAAGTATCCCACATACTTTGGTCGGAAAGGGCAGACGCATTCCAGCCAAGAATGCATTCAAATACAGGACAATCTCTCTGCCTTGTACCTGATCTGCCCGCTCGCCTGCCCTAGCTAAACGAAGCGAGTAGCTAGAGGAAATGTAGAACCGAGCCCGAATCTCGGTGAGCTTGTCCACGTTTCTCAAAATGGAGGATGCATCGTGGGCGTTCCCGATGCGCACCTTAGACGCCCTTGCCGTCGCCTGACGGCGATCGGCACAGGGAACCCTAACTCTATGGGAGGATCCTGACGTCGATGGGGCAGCCAAAGAGGCAGGGGAAGACGTTCTAGACTTGAATCCAACGACTGGAGCCTCATCGTCTGACTTTACCCAAACAATCTCTACAGACTCATCAGATGAAGACATCTCACCTAATTCGAGAAAAATGGACTCGCCGAGGAAAGAAGAAAGATGTCTCGATCTAAAGGGGGAAGAGCGTCGGGCTATCCTTGGCAATCAATAGTTGATTATGGCAAAGGTGTTGGCCCCAGGGGGTCCCCTCCTATTTATACCCTCTAGGGAAGAGCATCCAACGGTCCAGAACATCTCCCGCCAAAACGAAGCGACGCGCCTTCCAGCCATCGAGCTCCCACGTGTCGAGAAACCATTGGCGATGTCCCTTCGATCGCAGATGATGGCGACAGCCTGTCACGTCCGCCAATCCCCTTTGGACACATGTCCTAGCTCAACAGACGAGCGAGCGAATCAGCGCCCCCTCTTTAATGCGCGATCATTTCATTGATCCGCTGACGTCACCAAAGATTCGCGCGAAGATCTAAACGCCAGGGATATGCCGCATGGGCTCAAAGATCTAAACGGCGCAACGGCCCTACACCATGTCACCCCGGAGAATCCACGCCGGGGATCCTCGACTGCTGACCGTGCCGAGAAAACCGAGCATGCCACTCTTGATCCGGACCATAAATAGGTCGGAACAAGTGTGGGGGGCTAATGATGATACTCGTAAGTGGTATTTCCCCAGATCATGACACGTGGCAGGCGACGTGTCCCGGGACATATGGGACAAGAGCTAACACGATACTCTGAAGACATTCCCAGGCTTCTGCCCCTAGTAATGACTCGACCTTCAATGGACTCCTAAAACACTCCTATGTTCGTCTTACGAACAAGCAGCGGCTCATCTCCGAGCCTCCTACATGCTGTGCTTCCTCAGCTCCCCCTAACTCGCCTCCGAGCTATTTCAGAACCGAGCTTCCTCGGCCTCCCGCTCGCCTCCGAGCCTCCCGCCGAGGTAAGCCTCTTTGGTTCTCTCGAGCAACTGAGAACGATGAGCCCAAGCGCCTCCGCAATGGCTCCGCGTATATCGCCATAAGCGAGTGTCACGTCCCGCTTCCCAGTGTACAGGAAGAGGACGCGGCTGGCCCGCTACGTATTTACTCAGAAGTAAACACGCTAAGCGTATCTAAGCAATATAAGGTAAAATGTACACAAGAGACAATATATAAATAAACAGTAACTTTATTTATTTAACATTCTTTTACAATACAACTGAAATGTAAATACATGAAATGAAAGCAATGCCTAAATAATGACATAACAGAACTGAAAAGATGTACAAGTTCCTGTAGCTCTAAGGCTTCTTCAAACTGCTCCAAGTCTTCAGTGCTGGGCTCGATCTCTAGAAGGCCCAATCCACCTGACAACATTCCAAAGAAAGAAGAGAAGGAATGTCGTCAGCGAACAATCGCTCGGTAAGTCCCAAAGATAAGTAGAGATAGAATAGACAGAAAGAGAATATAACTAATAATGTTTTATTATAATATTATCGTAGTTGTTTGTAGCTTGGTATAGAAAATGCCTGTGTATATGAGAGGAGTCCCACTATTCCGGAGACTAAGGTATACGGAGCATAAGAAACCATTCAGCCACGGTACAACGGCAATAGATATTCAGGTTAGGTGTATTATGGTTACAGTCTCGTGCTACTTCTAACACGTTCTGTACCAATCTACCCCTTTAAAAACCTCGTAATGTATTTTGTATTGATTTTTATTGCTTTGCATAATAGATTGTACGACTTGCCAAAACTATGATATCAGATAAATGGAACGGATATAATGGATAGACATGTAAACGGGGTATATCCATGGTTCGGTTCGGTCGAGTCTATAGATTGAATTCTGGTATAGACAGAATCATGTTGAATTGCAGTTTATACTTGAATCATATTCAAGTCAGAATGATTAGATTGAGACTCGGTCTGAGTCAGACACTTTGAAAAGCAATTGAAGTCCTGAATCAGTTTTGATGTTATCGGTAACTGCTGCACATGGACGACAGGATTTATGTCATTTTCCAAGATAATTGCCGTGTTGATAACACCGTTGTTAGATTTTCTACCTTAGATAAGCAAGCACCCACTTTCTCCGGTTCCCTGAGTCTTAAGAGAATTGGTCCCGCTTAAACCTATATTTATTAGGGTCCTTATTGTAAATTTATATAATTTGAAGGGGTTTTATGTAAAAATAGTTTTGGTATAATTTCAAAATACACTTCAAGTATTTAATTATCGTCTTTAGGGTTTTCATAGATATATATTTTATAAACGTGAAATTTTCTAGTGAGTAGAACCCAGCTTTCATTGTATATGGTACTTTAATGAAATATTGGAATTTTATTGAATTGTGATGGTAGTTTCACGAAATGTTTGGATTCTTTTCTTGGATTTTGGAAACATGGAATATTTTATATATTTAAAATAAGTATTTTGGTAATATTTATATATATATTTATTTTAAAATATAATTTTATTTATTCTAGAAATCTCGTTTTTCTTAAATTGTAATATTAATTCCATCGAAATTTGAATGCTCCTTGCGGAGGTCTGAATTCCAACCTACTAGATCCGAGGACGTGCGATAATCTGCACCATCCCAATCGTATTTCCCCAAAAGTGGGTTGTAAGGACGCAATCGTAAGGAATTATTTACTACATTTTAAAGAAATACGGTTTTATAGTAGTTTAGGGTGTTTTATTGTAATATGTTTTTTCCCACTAGCTAATGTCCCAAATGATATCGTGCTATGTCAAGAAATGTGTGTTGTGATGAGGTAGGTCATTACCTCGTGAGTTTTCTAAGGTAATAGGGTTAAAAGGAAGAAGTATGACGAAATTAAATATAAGGGTATTTTAATGTAAAAGTGAAATAGAACATGCTATGATTATTATTTTGATATCAAACTTGTTCTATTATCTTTGTTAATGATTACTAAGCAATATATTAAAAATTTATAGGTTTGTTATTAAGAAAAATGTTGTATTTTTAAAGAAAAGAGAATCGGAAGTCGGACTAAATCCGCTTCCGACGAGTTTTGAAATTGAAAAGTTTTAGGATTGAAGAAGAGAAGGGAAGATGGGACTTACTAGCTTTTAAGATAGAGGGGAAAAGGGGGAAGAGTAGGTAAGTGTCGGGGCGTCGTTTCGTCGCCGGAATCTCCTTGGAATTTCGTCGGAACTTCGTCTCTTGCTAACTCCACTTGCACAACTTGAGAATTGAGAATTTTAGAAAGTTTTTGTAATGAAATTCTGAGTGAAGAGGGGTGAAATGGAGTGTGGTATTTATAGGAAAAATTAGGGTTTAGAGGGTTAAAGAATGCTTTAAAAATATGCATTAAAAATTGGATTAAAGGTGATTTAATATTCTCTGGATAAATGCAGAGGAAATAAACAACATGAGGGAAGTGGGGTAGGCCAAGGGGTGCTCGGGCAAAGAAATGGGGAGCATTCCCTATGGAGGGCCCTGCGGTACCGGCCATAGGGGCAAGGTCGCCAACCCAAATCCGGCAATGGAGGGTGTAAATTTGGCCACGTGTCCCTCACGATTCATATACCCTTGTGCACATGTTTGATTATTCTATAACTTATCATCTTACGTGTAGTGCACATGCAAACTCTTGGGCTTCTAAAAGATTAAAAGAAAAATTAAATAGAAAGATAATGTGGCTGGGGGGATTCGATCACAGGAGCTACGTCACAGCAGTGCAAGGCTTTACCAATGAGCTACAAGTGATTTTTTGTTGTTCAAAAGCAAATCAAATACTTATAGTGTACACAGAATTGCAAATACTCTATTTGTACATTAACTTTTAAACAATTTTCTGTACATTGAAATTGGAGTTGTTACATTCTACCCTCCTTATAAAAATTTCGTCCTCGAAATTTACAATTTATTTTAAGGACTAGTTTGCAAATAAATGAGGGTATCTTGCACGCATCTCATCTTTCCTTTCCCGTGTTGATTCTCCCGGTGTGTCTTTTCTCCACATTTCTCGGACTAAGTTGACTTCCTTGTTCTGAAGTGACTTCACTTTTCTATCCAGGATTTCAACAGGTTACTGCTCACAAGATAAGTCGGGCTGTATAGTGAGCTCGGAGTGATCAAGAGTGTGGCTGGGGTCACTCACATACCTTCTGAGTTGGGATATATGGAATACGTTGTGCCCTCCTTCCAATGAAGGTGGAAGTGCCAAGCGATAAGCCACTTCACATACTCGTTCGAGTATGTCGAACGGTCCAATATACCTCGGACTAAGTTTACCCCATCTTCCAAAACGAATCACTCCACGGTACGGAGATATCTTCAGAAATACATGATCTCCCAGCTGGAACTCTAAATGACACCGCTTTGCATCAGCCCAGTGCTTCTGTCGATCTTGGGCTATGCACATTCTTTGCATGATAGTGCAGACCACATCTACAATTGCTACTATCATCTCAGGTCCAAGGAGTTCTCTATCTCCGATGTCGTCCCAACATAATGGCGATCGACACTTCCATCCATATAGAGCTGCAAACGGTGCCATTCCGATGCTTCCTTGGTAGCTGTTGTTGTATGAAAACTCCATAAGATGTAGGTGATCTTCCCAAGATCCTCTGAAGTCTAGCATACACGCTCTTAGCATATCCTCCAAGATCTGAATAGTTCGCTCAAATTGACCATCAGTTTGTGGATGATAAGCTGTGCTGAAGTTCAGACTTGTTCCCAAGCTAGCTTGCAAATTTTGCCAAAATTGTGATCGGAATCTGGTGTCACGATCGGAGACAATGCAAACCGGTACTCCATGTAATCTCATAATTTCCTGCATGAGTTCATGGGTATCAGAGATAGTACATTATGAAAAGTTTAAATTTTAATTAGATTCTTACCTCCATGTACTTCTTTGCAAATGTCTCAGTAGATTGGCCAACTCAAAATGGGATAAAGTGAGCCGACTTTGTGAGTCGATACACAATAACCCATATCGCATCGTTACCTTTTGTGCTGCGAGAAAGTGCGGTCACAAAATCCATAGTGATGTGTTGCCACTTCTATTCTGGGATAGGTAACGGTTGAAGTAAACCAGTTGTCATGTGATGTTCAGCCTTTACTTGCTGGCACTCCAAGTATTTAGCGATACTTCTGGCTACTTCATGCTTCCTTCCATACCACCAGTAATTTTGACGCAGATCTTTCTACATCTTTGTACCTCCAGGATGTACTGAGTAGGGAGAGCTGTGAGCTTCTTTCATTAACTCTTCCCGCATATAACCTTTTGGTACACACAACCTGCTGCCGTATCTCAAAGATCCGTCTTCATGGATGATGAAGTCTGTTCTAAGTCCACTTTCTACTTGTTCTATGATCTTTTGCAACTTAGCATCACTTGCTTGAGCTGCTTTGATCTAATTGACAATAGTAGATTGAAGTTGTAAGTTCATCAAACTTGAAGCGTTACCTGCCATGACCACTTCAATCTCCATATGATGTAAATCCTGTTGAAGAATCCACTGAGCGGAGAGATTCATTGCTAATGGTTGGTGACTGAGGGCATCGGGTACTACATTCACCTTCCCTGGATGATATTGTAGGTTGATGTCGAAGTCCGCCATAAGTTCTAACCATCTTCTCTACCGCATATTCAACTCTTTCTGAGTAAACACATATTTCAGACTTTTGTGTTTCGTGTATATGTCCACTCGTTCACCAAGAAGATAATGGCGCCAAATCTTGAGAGCAAAAATTACGGCTGGCAACTCCAAACCATGCGTCGGATAATTGCGCTCATGAATCTTCAGTTGTCTTTATGCATAAGCTACAACCTTACCGTGCTGATATAGAACACATCCTAATCTTTTACCAGATGCATCGCAATGCACTATGAAACCTCGAGTTTGGTCCGGTATAACAAGGATGGGCGCTGATGTTAATCGTGACTTGAGTTCTACGAAAGCTCGTTCGCATGCTTCTGACCACATGAATTCTTCATCCTTACGTGTAAGCTTGGTCAGAGGTGTTGCGATCTTGGAAAAGCCTTCAATGAATCTTCTGTAATATCCTGCTAGACCCAAGAAGTTTCGAATGTCCTTCACTGACTTCGGTGTCGACCATTGGTTTACTGCTGATACTTTCGCTGGATCTACAGAGATTCCTTCGCCCGATACAATATGTCCAAGAAATCCGACTTGATCTAGCCAAAACTCACACTTGCTATATTTGGTATAGAGTTGATGCTGTCGCAAAGTCTCCAGGACAATCCTCAAGTGTTCGGCGTGTTCTTTCCGACTCTTTGAATACACCAGGATGTCGTCGATGAATATAACGACAAACCTGTCTATGTACTCTCGGAAAACTTGATTCATCAGATTCATGAATATTGCTGGTGCGTTGGTCACTCCAAATGGCATCACGAGATATTCGTAATGTCCATAGTGAGTTCTGAATGCTGTTTTATGAATATCAGTTTCTTTGACCTTCACCTGATGATAACCCGAACGAAGATCTAACTTAGAGAAAACACAAGATCCACTTAGCTGATCTAATAAATCGTCGATGCGCGGTAGTGGATACTTGTTCTTTATCATTACTTCGTTCAAGGCTCTATAATCAATGCAAATTCGGTATGAACCTTCCTTCTTCTTCACGAGCAAAACCGGAGATCCCCAACTTGAAGTGCCGGGACGAATCCATCTTTTCTTCAATAATTCATCCAACTAAGTTCGGATCTCCTTCAAACCTTCTGAACTTAGGCGATAAGGTGCTTTGATCACCGGTTGCGCTCCAAGTACTAAATCAATGCTGAATTCAAGAGCTCGATCGGGAGGCAAACCTGATATGTCTTCAGGAAATACGTCGTTGAACTCTCGAACTACCTCTGGCTTGTCTTCTTCCGTCTGATGCGTAGCAATCACTGCTTTCTTCGGTTTTGCCTTGTAGGTGCCTGGCTCAAGGGTACGATCTCCACTTTTGAAATAAAAGACCGGATGGTCAGGAATCTCGAACACTACCCTCATTTGACGACAGTCGATGATAGCATAAAAGGTTCCTAGCCAATCCATACCCAGAACCACATCGAAGTTCGGTATGTCCAGCACCTTGAAGTCAGCATAGAATTCTCTGCTGCAGACGACCACTGGACACATGTTGTATCCTATTGTTGCCTTTAGAACGTTGTTCCCTGAACTGACATTCCAGCTGGATACAACGGTTTGACTGGAATCGCATGAGTTCGGACGAACCGTTTCGACATAAAGCAATGAGATGCTCCAGTATCGAATAGTGCGAGTGCAGGAAGTGAGGCTACTAAGATTGTACCTAAGATATGTGGGATATGTTTTAGGTAAAAGGAAATATATGGAGGTATAAACAAGTATAGAATAGGTTTGAAAGATTGAAAGGTTACCAGTAATGACTTGGCCAGTGGCTTCAGCTTCTTCCATAGTTATTGTGAAAGCCTGTCGCCTCGGTACATTCCTCCTTGCTGGAGGAGCATTCCTCTGTCTGTTCCTCTGTCCTTGAGGTGGGTTCCTTTGATCTTGATGGAACTGACGAGGAGGAGGTGCAGTCGGTCCACGAGGTGGTGGAGCAGGGAGAGCAAGTCGGGGAGCAGGTGCCTGGATAGCTGGCCGCTGCGGATAGGTGATTGCTTATCTGGGTGCAGCATTTGGGTTATGTCTACGAGGACAAGATCCAATGTCATGAGTAGCTAAGCCACAGACTAAGCAAAAGCGATTCTCATGCCGGCAATCCTTCGTCAGGTGTCCATATCTCCTGCAGTATATGCAAAAATCTGGACTAGGCCGGTTGTTCGGTACTCCCGGTCTCCTGGGCACAAATGGTAGCCTTGAAGAGGCTCCTCCTGCCATCTGGTTGGCAGGACGCTTTACTCCGGCAGATTGGGGCCTACCCTTCATCTTCACCACTGCCTCATATCGACGGGCGGCTTTCAGAGCCAGTTCGTGGGTCAGGAAATCCTCTGTAGCTAACGCAGCTTTGATCTCCGGATCTAACCCTTGCTGAAATCGTTGGGCTCTGATCTCATCCGTCGGTATCGAGTGTGCCGCGAATCTGTTGAGGTATTGTGTTAGCTGTGTAGTATGTGATATTTGAAAATCGAAATATTGAGACATATCTTACCGACTGAGTATAGTAAACTCAGCATCATACTCATCCACGGATTTGGTCCACATCGAACCCTGTTGTATATGGATGAATTGCTATTCCATGTCGAATCTGGCAGTTTCTGGGAAGTATTTCGCGTCGAACATGTCGCGAAAGGTCTTCCTTTCGATCGGTTGGGCAAGACGGCTCTCTTCCTCCTTCCACCAGACTCGGGCGTTGTCAGTGAGCTGCAACTTCGCAACTCGTACCCAAGCGACCTCTGGCACTTGTGCTGCTGCCAGGTCGTCCTTAATGCTTTGAGCCAATTCCTCAGGTTCTAGAGGGCTCTCTTTCCCAGAAAATTGCTTGGTGTGTAAAGCTCAGAATTGCTTTACCCCTGGGGCTTCCGCTTCTGAACGGTTCATCAATATAGCAGTCTACTGCTGCTGTCCTTCCAGGAGACTTCGGATTGCCTCAAGCAAAACCGTCTGCTCATTGATCGGAGCAGCTACGGTAGGTGTAAGTGATAGAGGTGGAGGTGTGTTGTTGACATTAGTGCTAGTGTTGTTTGGGGAATCCATAACCTTGAAAGAAAAATAGGGTTAAGGTAGATTCAAAAATTATGAAATTGTAAGATTCAAAGAATAGGAAATTGTAAAAAATGTTTTCAGTTGATGTTTCTTGTGTTATATTGCTTAGGACTTCATGCAAAATTGACCTGCATGTCCATGCAGAACTGACATGCATGTCCATGCAGAACTGACCTGCATGGGCCACCAACAAAACCTGTCACGTTCCGCTTTCCAGTGTACGGGTAAGGGGACACGACTGGCCCGCTACGTATTTACTCAGAAGTAAACACGCTAAGCGTATCTAAGCAATATAAAGTAAATGTATACAAGAAAATGACAATAGATGTAATTGAACAGTAATTTTTATTTATTTAACATTCTTTTACAATACAACTGGAATGTAAATACATGAGTAGAAAGCAATGCCTAAACAATGGCATAACTAAAATGGAAATAGTATGTACAAGTATCTAAAGCTCTGGGTCAAATGCTAACTGCTCCGAGTCCTCGGTACTGGGCTCGATCTCTAACAAAACCTGTCTCGCCCCGCTTTCCAGTGTACGGGAAGAGGACGCGACTTGCCCGCTACATTTTACTCAAAAGTAAACACGCTAAGTATATCTAAACAATATAAGGTAAATTGTACACAAGAGAAAAGATATAAATGAACAACAACTTTATTTATTTAACATTCTTTTATAATACAACTGAAATGTAAATACATGAAATGAAAGCAATGCCTAAACAATGGCATAACATAACTGAAAAGATGTACAAGTGCCTACAGCTCTGAGGCTTCTTCAAACTGCTCCAAGTCTTCAGTGCTAGGCTCAATCTCTAGAAGGTCCGATCCACCTGACAACATTCCAAAGAAAGAAGAGAAGGAATGTCGTCAGCGAACAATCGCTCGGTAAGTCCAAAAGATAAGTAGAGATAGAATAGATAGAAAGAGAATATAACTAATAATGTTTTATTATAATGTTATCGCAGTTGTTTGTAACTTGGTACAGAAAATGCCAGTGTATACGAGAGGAGTCCCACTATTCCGGAGACTAAGGTATACGGAGCACAAGGAACCGTTCAGCCACGGTACAACGGCAATGGATATTCAGGTTAAGTGTATTATGGTTACAGTCTCGTGCCACTTCTAACACATTCCGTACCAATCTACCCCTTTAAAAAACCCGTAATGTATTTTGTATTGATTTGTATTGCTTTGCATAATAGATTGTACGACTTGCCGAAACCATGATATCAGATAAATGGAACGGATATAATGGATAAACATGTAAACGGAGTATATCCATGATTCGGTACGGTTGAGTCAGATTGTTATAGATTGAATTCTGGTATAGACAGAATCATGTTAAATTGCAATTTATACTTGAATCATATTCAAGTCAGATTGATTAGATTGAGACTCAGTCTGAGTCAAACACTTTGAAAAGAAATTGAAGTCCTGAATCAGTTTTGATATTATCGGTAACTGCTGCACATGGACGGTAGGATTTGTGTCTTTTTCCAAGACAATTACCGTGTTGATAACACCGTTGTTATATTATCTACCTTAGATAGGCAAGCATCCACTTTCTTTTGCTCGCTAAGGCTCAAGAGAATTGGTCCCGCTTAAAAGTATATTTACTAGGGTCCTCATTGTAAATTTATATAACTTGAAGGGGTTTTATGTAAAAATAGTTTTGGTATAATTTCAAAATATATCTCAAGTATTTAATTATCGTCTTTAGGATTTTCATAGATGTATATTTTATAAACGTGAATTTTTCTAGTGAGTAGACCCTAGCCTTTATTGTATATGGTACTTTAATAAAATATTGGAATTTTATTGAATTATGATGGTAGTTTCACGAAATGTTTGGATTCTTTTCTTGGATTTTGACATGGAATATTTTCTATATTTAAAATAAGTATTTTGTTAATATTTATATATATATATATATATATATATATATATATATATATATATATATATACTTAAAAATATAATTTTATTTATTCTAGAAATCTCGTATTTCTTAAATTGTAATATTAATTCCATCGGAATTCGAATGCTCCTTGCGGAGGTCTGAATTCCAACCTACTAGATCCGAGGACGTGCGATAATCTGCACCATCCCGATCGGATTTTCCCAAAAGTGGGTTGTAAAGACGCAATCGTAAGGAATTATTTACTACATTTTAAAGAAATACGGTTTTATAGTAGTTTAGGGTGTTTTATTGTAATATGTATTTTCCCACTTGCTAATGTCCCAAATGATATCGTGCTATGTCAAGAAATATGTGTTGTGATGAGATAGGTCATTATCTCGTGATTTTTCTAAGATAATAGGGTTAAAAGGAAGAAGTATGTCGAAATTAAACATAAGGGTATTTTAATGTAAAAGTGAAATAGAACTTGCTATGATTATTATTTTGATGTCAAACTTACTCTATTATCTTTGTTAATGATTACTAAACAATATAATAAAAATTTATAGATTTGTTATTAAGAAAAAGTTGTATTTTTAAAGAAAAGAGAATCGGAAGTCAGACTAACTCTGCTTCCAACGAGTTTTGAAATTGAAAAGTTTTAGGATTGAAGAAGAGAAGGGAAGAGAGAACTTACTAGCTTTTAAGATAGAGGGGAGAAGTGGGAAGAGTAGGGAAGTTTTGAGACGTCGTTTCGTCGCCGGAATCTCCTTAGAATTTCGTCGGAACTTCGTCTCTTGCTAACTCCAATTGCACAACTTGAGACTTGAGAATTTTAGAGAATTTTTGTAATTAAATTCTGAGTGAGGAGGGGTGAAATGGAGTATGGTATTTATAGGAAAAATTAGGCTTTAGAGAGTTAAAGAATGCATTAAAAATTGGATTAAAAGTGATTTAATATTCTCTGGATGAATGCAGAGGAAATAAACAACATGAGGGAAGTGGGGTAGGCCAAGGGGTGCTCGGGCAAAGAAATGGGGAGCATTCCCTACGGGGGGGCCAGCGGTGCCGACCGTAGGGGCAAGGTCGCCGGCCCAAATCCGGCGATGGAGGGTGTAAATTTGGCCACGTGTCCCTCACGATTCATATACCCTCATGCACATGTTTAATTATTCTGTAACTTATCATCTTACGTGTAGTGCATGTGCAAACCCTTGGGCTTTTAAAAGATTAAAAGAAAAATTAAATAAAAAGATAATGTGGATAGGGGATTCGATCATAGGGGCTACGTCATAGCAGTGCAAGTATTTACCAATAAGCTACAAGTGCTTTCTTGCTGTTCAAAAGCAAATCAAATACTTATAGACGGGATTGCAAATACTTTATTCATATATTAACTTTTAAACAATTTTCTGTACATTGAAATTGGAGTTGTTACAGCGAGATATCTGCCACCCAACGTCCCGCGATCCACGGTAGCGTATCCTTCCATTAACGAACGTATCTCGTCATTAATAGAGGAATCCCGTCATTCGCGCAGGCGTAACATCAAGGGCGTAACTAACGGCGAAGATCTCGCGCCGGCTCGCTCCTTGCGACCACGATAAAAACCCCTCCCCCAGATGACTCAGGTAAGCCAATTTGAATCCAACAAGCCGCTACTCTGCCTAAATATCTTGGCTAATTTGACCGTCGGAGGGTCCTACGGTGGTCACCCATCCGGGACTTCTTTGCAGATAGCACGGCTCCCTCTTCATAATCAACCCATTGAGATCCACATGTTCAGGGAGGTAACCTTTAACCCGAATCTCAGCCGTTCGTCAACGCTCGCCACAGATCGACGGAGGACAACATCTGAAGGAGATCTCAGCCTCCATCAACTTGGCAGGCTCCTTCTCCGATACAATATAACGACATTCAGGATCGTTTGGACCACGATAAAAGCGGCAGCCAAAGAGCTTCTCGTTGACGTTTGGTGGCTTGCGACAGACACGACGTTTAAGAGCAGGGCAACAAAAACATGAATTTTTTGGTTCTTGGCCTATAAAAGGCTGCTTGAAGATAAATCCATGGTGAACTCATAAAACGCCATCCAAATCCTCAAGCCCTAGATTTCAATTCGGGAAGAAAACTAAATTTGAAACCCTAAAATCCTATTTGGGGACAAAGTAGGTTAGGGATCGAGTGACTTGTGTTCTAAATAGGACCTCGCCGAACTGTTGTTACCACTTGACAGAGTTAAAGAAATATCCCTTTAAGATGCTATTTCTGACAGTTAGAGTGGCTTAAAGAGTAACTTAAGGGATTATGGGAAACGTTTGGTAAATAGTCAGATCAAGGGGAACAAAGAAAATAGCAGAGATAGGGAGCATGAAGGGGGAAAAACCTTTTTTTAATGATGGTATGACGACTTAAGTGACGGTGTTGGCATGGTGGTGACGTGACATCATAAATGATCTTTCCCCCTCTATTTGGGAAATAAGCCTAATTTTAAATAATTTGTGATAGTTGCAGGAAAGTGCATTTATCGTCTCTCTCGTTCAACTAATGGAATTCTATTAAATAACCTTCAAAAGTTAAAAACATCACTAATTTAATAGGGGTTTTATGGTTTGGCGTTTCCCAGCAAAGATCCATGCAGCAAATCCTCCATCTCATTCCCACCAAATCTCTGCTCAGATTTAAACACGCATCCAAACTTTGGCTCTCTTCGATCGATGAAATTCTTCGAGGCCGATTGCTTGATAAAGATGCAATTTGTGAAGTTCTTGAAGAAAAGAACATCAAGGTTCCAAGCGTTCTCGCAAGGATCGCTTCATCGATGTGTGCTCAAATCCCGGGACCCAGCGGTTGCCCCTGCTGAATATAAAATATTTATATTGGTAGCAAGATTTATAAAACATCAATATTAGTTGAAGGTCATGGGTTCAATTTCTAGTATTTGCATTATTTATTTTTACTTGATTTTTGCAGATATGTCTTTATAATATGAAACGCTTAAATTATTTTAAAAATTATTCTTTACTTTTTTAATTGTGTAATGTTTTTTTAATATTATTTAGTAGGAATTTTTAATAGAACATCATAGTCTTTATTTTACCTGCGCTGACCAAAACATCTGCATTGGCCCCTACTTTACACAGCCCAATGTGTGGGACACGAGGCTTAGTTTATAAATTTTATGCTTATAAAACATCTATTGGAGACCAGCTTACATGGTAAAGATCATGGGTTCAATGCACTAGTTATTATAGTAAAGACATCTCATACTAACGGTATATAGTCTTTATAATTATAATTTTTTTTTATGATATGACTCCTGCGCTCTTTCACCCTTGACGCCTCGGCCCTCCGCCTCCGACTCTCTCGCTTTCTCATTCCCCTCGTCAGGTCCGATCTGGGGCAACATCCAATAATGAAATAATTATTGTAAATTGTTGTTAGCTGATACATACAGAAGAGAAGGGGCCAACTCACAGCAATCTCACCTGGGAACAACCATTGTGGAAGAAGGTAATGAACTGGAGGGGCATTTTAAAAAACACCTTGTGGGAAGCACCAAGGTGGTGCAGAAGGAGTTAACTGCCAAAACTATCAGGGCCCCACTAGAGGAATAGTGCGCATGCGAGTAGGTTATAACAGAATGCTGACGTGGCAGGAATTTTGTGGCGGTGGAGTCACCTGCAAGCTTCGATCACAGCTGCAAATTTTCTTTTGTTGAGAAATGAAAATGTATAAATAAAGAAGTGGAGAGAGAGAGAGAGCAAGATCTGATTGAGTATTGTAAAGGGGCGAGGCCCTTCAACCTCCTCCTTCTATGAAATTCATCTCTCTCTCTCTCTCTCTCTCTCTCTCTCTCTCTCAATTTCACCTCTGAAATTGCTGTCTTTCTTTCTTCAGCTCCCTGAGCTTTCTCCTAAACTTCTTCAATTTACCTGTTAAATTTCTGCTCCTTTATCAAATTTCTGCTTGATTGGATCCGATAAAAGAAAATTTGTGATTATGAAAATGAGAAATGGCAAGATTATTGGTGATGGATCCCAAGCTGGGCATCATTAGCCTCCCTTAATATCCGATGTGGGATTATTATTACTCTTACATATTAACAACGCCTTCTGCTTCCAAAGGCAAAGCGCAACCCCAATTCCACCACCACCACCACCACCCTCATCAAGACTATCTATCACACCCAATAATCCCCTCCCAATTTCCCAATTTAAACCTCAATTTCATCATCATCAACCCCGATTTCATCATCAACCATCAACTAATCGTCGGTCGAGACACTACCAGTTGGTCCTTCAAGAGAGAATCAGCCACTACCAACAGAGAGAGAGAGAGAGAGAGAGAATGATGTTGGGAGGGAGAGTCGATCCACGGAACAGTGCTCGCGACAAAACCCAAATCACGCAAAAATACAATTACGCAATTAAACGACGAAAGACAATATAAATTAAAGTGCAGGAATAAGAAAACAATCAATCACAAACATGATAGATTTGTTAACGAGGTTCACCCACCGTATGACTAGTCCCCGGCAGAGCGGAATCTGCAAACGTCTACTATACTTGAATCAAGTTTACACACAAGAATAACCCTAGGAGATTTCTCTCAAATCTCTCTATACAAATCTCTCTTAGCCTTTGCCTCTTGTGATGATACTTGTGATTGATACAAATGCCTCACTCATAAGATATGCTTTTATAGCACCTAGGACAATGTCACTATCTAACAAAGTTATCATCTATCATTGTCATCACCTAACAATGTTATGGATGTCAAAAGTAGCACCTAACAAAGTCACCATCTATCATTGTCATCACCTAACAATGTCATGGATGTCAAAAGTAGCACCTAACAAAGTCACCACCTATCATTATCATCACCTAATAATGTCATGGATGTCAAAAGGTGGCACCTAACCATAGACTTTAATTTGCATCAATATTTAACAAACTCCACCTTGATGCAAATTCATCACAATCTCGATACCAACATATCATCTACATAGAGTGATAGAATGATATAGTCTCCATCCTCAAAAGTCTGAATATAGACACAGTGATCTGACTCACCACGCACAAATCTCGTCTCTAGTATGAACTGATCGAATTTGAGATACCACTGTCTTGGAGCTTGCTTAAGGCCGTACAAGCTCTTTCGCAGTCTACACACCATAGTTTCTTTTCCCTTCACCTCATATCCCGGTGGCTGCATCATATAGATCTCCTCCACCAAATCTCCATGAAGGAACACGGTCTTCACATCAAGCTGCTCCAAGTGCAGATCCTCCACCACCACAATACTAAGGATCACCCGAATTGATGTCATTTTCACCACAGAGGAAAATATCTCTTGATAGTCAATTCCTTGCTTTTGCGTATATCCCTTGACTACCAAGCGAGCTTTGTACCGCTTCACACCATCGGCCTCATCTTTTATCCTGTACACCCACCTATTCAGCAACGCTTTTCGATCTTTTGGTAGCTTCACTAGGTCCCACGTGCGGTTCTTCTTCAAAGAGTCCATCTCCTTGTCCATAGCTCGCTCCCACTGTTTACTAGCACCGTCTTGCGTCGCCTCTTCAAGGGATTCAGGCTCTCCCGAATCCGTGTACAAAATGAAGTCGGTCACAAGTTTTTCAGGTAGTCTCCTTTCTCTCGTAGATCTCCTCAAAACTGGTACATCTGGTTGCTGAACATGGTCGCCATCATGTTCTTGAACCTGATCCTGCACTGTAGCTTCCTCCATGTTTTGATCCCCACTTGAAGACACCTGATTGTTCTTTTGAGTTCCGTCTAACTCCACGAACTCAGATACAACACCATCTTTGGCTTGCTTTTCTTCTCTATATAAGTGCTGCTCATCAAAGACAACGTTCCGGCTTCGTATTACTTTCTTACTTATGTAATCCCACAGCCGATATCCGAACTCGTCTCCACCATACCCGATGAAAGCACACTTCTTAGATTTGGAGTCAAGCTTACTCCTTTCTGCCTTATCAATCAAAGAATATGCAATACAGCCAAATACTTTAAGGTGCGAATAGTTGACCGGTTTACCCGACCAAATTTCTTCTGGAATGCCTCCATTAAGCGCACTTGCCGGGTTTCTGTTGATCAGATACACAGCAGCATCGACCGCTGCTGTCCATAAGAATTTTGGCAGATTCGCATCCAAGGTCATGCTTCGCACTCGCTCTAGGATCGTTCTGTTCATCCTTTCAGCGATGCCATTCTGCTGTGGCGTCCCAGGTACCGTCTTCAACCAACGAATACCCTTTTTCGAGCAAAACTCCTCGAACTCTTGGGTGCAGTATTCCCCGCCATTATCGGACTTTAGGCATTTAACCTTCATCCCCGTTTGGTTCTCCACCTGCGCACTCCAGTGTTTGAAGATGCCAAACACATCGGACTTTTTCTTCATCGCGTACACCCATGTCTTCCGACTTGTATCATCGATGAACGTCACGAAATACCGATTTTCTCCATAAGACTCCACCGAGGCCGGACCCCACACGTCCGTATGCACCATCTCTAGTTTCTTGGTCTTTTTCGCTACGCCTCCAATTTGAAATCCGAGCGCGCTTTACTTCCCACAAACGCAGCTCTCGCAAAACCCCAACTCCACCTTTTTCAGCCCCTAAAGAACCCCCTTAGCTTGAAGAATTTTCATGTTCTTCTCGCTGAGGTGTCCCAATCATTTATGCCACAATGAAGTCTCCGAATCTTTCTCCGAACTTGCCGTCAATGCAACCGAGCCTTCGCTGCTCCCATTGAATGAGTACAACGAACCGCTCAGCTTGTCCTTTGCGACCACCAACGACCCTTTGGAAATTTTCCATTGAGAATTCCCAGACGTTGTAATAAACCCTTCGTTGTCTAGCTGACTTGTGGAAATCAAGTTTTTCTTCAAATCTGGAATATGACGAGCATTCTTTAATTTGATTTGACCACCTCCTGACGGTTGCAAGATGATCGTTCCCTTTCCAACGATCTTACACGATTGATCGTTTCTCACCGTCACATGTCCAAGATCGCCCTGAACATACTCACTAAAGTGATGTCTGCCCGAAGTGCAATGAAAAGAAGCTCCTGAATCTAGGAACCAAGTATCCGCTTTTGTGTTCTCGCTCGCCGATAGACAAAGACCTTGTTCCCCTTGTTCTTGTGTAGACACCACATTCGCTTCCTTTTCATCCATCTTCTCATCTGAGCCTTTCTTCGGAAGCCTGCATTCACTTCTTCTGTGGCCATTCTTTCCGCAATTCCAACAGGCGCCTTGGATTTTTCCTTGAGATTTACCTCAGCTTTTAGACTTGTCCTTTTTCCACTTTCCCCTTTCTATTGTTCTGCCGCGATTCTCCGCATCATTAAAAGTGAGAATCCCCGAGATGGAGTTGCTAATCGCCATCACTAGGTTCTCCCAACTCTCTAGCAACGAACATAGGAACAGTAAGGCTCGAATCTCGTCTTCAAAGATGATTGAAACGGACTCAAGTTGGCTTGTCACGCTGTTGAACTCGTTCAGGTGCTCTATCACCGAACCATTCTCTACCATCTTCATGTTGAAAAGCTTCTTCATCAAAAATATTTTATTTGATGTTGATGGCTTCTCATACAACTTCGCTAACGTCGTCATTAGCGTCTTAGTTGTTTTCTCCTTTGAGATATTAAAGACCACCTGCGGAGTCAACGACAATCTGATCGTCGCCAAGGCTTTCCTATCCAAAAGGTTCCACTCCTCATCGGTCATCTTCTCGGGCTTTTCTCCTAGCAACGGAAGATATAGATCCTTTTGGTATAGATAGTCTTCTAACTGCATGCGCCACCAACCAAAATTGTGACCATTGAATTTCTCGATTCTTATCTTATCCTCTGCCATCTTTCGTCTGTATCGCAACAAACCCGACTTCCTCCTAGATCTGAACCAACGCCTTCAAAACTATAATCTAAGAAAGTGGGGAAGAGGACACAAGCGTCGTTACCCACCGTTACCTAGATTATAGAATCGAAGAACCCTAGGTTCTCTTAACCTTGCTTTGATACCAGTTGTTGGGAGGGAGAGTCAATCCACGGAACAGTGCTCGCGACAAAACCCAAATCATGCAAAAATACAATTACGCAATTAAACGACGAAAGACAATATAAATTAAAGTGCAGAAATAAGAAAACAATCAATCACAAACATGATAGATTTGTTAACGAGGTTCACCCACCGTATGGCTAGTCTCCGGCAGAGCGGAATCTGCAAACGTCTACTATACTTGAATCAAGTTTACACACAAGAACAACTCTAGGAGATTTCTCTCAAATCTCTCTATACAAATCTCTCTTAGCCTTTGCCTCTTGTGATGATACCTGTGATTGATACAAATGCCTCACTCATAAGATATGCTTTTATAGCACCTAGGACAATGTCACTATCTAACAAAGTCACCACCTATTATTGTCATCACCTAACAATGTCATGGATGTCAAAAGTAGCACCTAACAAAGCACCATCTATCATTGTCATCACCTAATAATGTCATGGATGTCAAAAGTAGCACCTAACAAAGTCACCACCTATCATTGTCATCACCTAACAATGTCATGGATGTCAAAAGGTGGCACCTAACCATAGACTTTAATTTGCATCAATTTTCAACAAATGACAAGCCACACATCAAGTGCTCAAGGCAAATCCGACTCCAAATATCAGCTCACCAATGTGCCAATCAACACAGAGAGGTTCTATGGCCGTTTCTGCAGCCCGGTCAAAGCGCCTACCACTTGTTCGGAAAAATGCTCAGCAAGACCAACTCCTGGAAAAAAGAAAAAGAAAAGAAGAAGCATTGGTTGGCGAGGAATCTACAAAAGAAAGCATGAAGGATGCAAACACACTCAATGGTCTTCTTCACTTCGATGGTCATCGTCATAACCAAATGAAGCAAATCCTAAGAGAAATTGGCGTGATTGGATCGGGCTCGAACCCAATGTTCACAAAGAGCAAATGAAGATGTAGTCGCAGCTTTTGTTGATTCTCCTGAAATGGTTTCTGCCCAAAAGTATGACAATTCAAAGTGCTGTATGGATTTCAAGTGAATGTTGGTGGGCTGTTGCTAGTAGAGCACCAACCAAAGGAGTTTTCTTCACTGGATGGTTGTCAATCATTGCTGCCTGAAATTTCTAGGCGAGAGGGACCAGCTTCCATGGTATCACTCCCATCTCTTTGGCATAATATTCGCAGAACCTCCCTTGCCATATTTTTTTTATAATGTCTGCATTTTTCATAATATTCGCAGAATCACCCTTGTTAGTTTGTGGTGTTTAATGGCCCGATCCGGGGGAAATGTCTTGATTTTTCGTTTTTTAAGAAAAAACTATGCAGGCAATGGAGCCTTGCACTGTAGTGACTGTACATAGCGCCAGACCTTGGAATCCAGTGAGGTTATTGATTCTGACTTTTAATGTTGGCATATTTGCAAGCAATCATTGAAGGTTTAATTAATTTATGCATTCTCGCTGTGCAATTCTGATTTCAATTTTATTTTCTCTTTAATGATTCTATTTTACATTAATATTTTTGCCAACTCCCATTTCTTTGACATATTATTCTCAGAAGCGCTCTTGCCATATTTTGCCATTCTTGTTCCCATTTTTCCTTCTCCTCTTCTAACACATCATTTGCACCCGCTGCCGTTGCTATTCGCGCAAACCAATCGGAACAATTGGTGCAAATTTCCTGCAAATTTATTCCAATCTGGCGTCATCAAAAGAACCTACGACTTTACTGTTTTCTTCATGGACGGTGCTTGCAGCACATCTTCACAGAAGTCACTCGTCTTCTCTCTATTTTTGTTACAGCCTCAAAACCTTGCATTCTCTCTGATTTTGTATTAATTCTTATACATTTTTTCTTAAGCCTCAAAACCTTACATGTTGGTGGCAACATCAAATAGGCTACCTCAAACAAATAATCTCTTCACCGAAGTGAAAAACTTTTATTATGATCTTATTTCTCGGAAAGATCTGTGGACTACGGTTCTTGCATTTATTAATGCTAATTTATAGATGTCAAACCTTTTGGCGAGCAGCTCGCAGATTACTCAAAGCAGTTAAACCCCAATAACCCTTTAGATGATAGTACTATGATTACTCTGTTCAAGAGTTAAATTAATTATTTTTTTCTTTCCAAAATATAAATCTCATTCATTTGGAAAAAAAAAAAATACTGAATATTTTCCGCACAATGCATGGATGAAGGACATCCTGAAACCTACACAGTATAAAATTTTACTTCCTTCTCAATCTTGACTCGGAAGAAAAAAATGGAGCTGCTCTTCCGAAACCAACCAGAACAACCTTTTGCTCATGTGCCCCCTGTTTCTTACCTCTTTTTACTTTCATCTCTTATAATCTCAACCATCCACTTCGCCATTACCCTTTCCTGTGCTCTCCATTCTTCCTTCACTGACGTCAACACCTCGTCTGCACCTGTTGCCATGGCTATTTTCCCAAATCTCGACGGGTCTTGCCTACAAATTATATCTAACAAAGACGAGCAATACAGATTTCTTCCTTCTCCCTCTCTCACCATTTTCAACATTTCTTCCACGACCCCAAAATCCATAATCTCCTTCAGCACTCTATTTTTTTGGCCAAGCTATACAATATCGCTATAGCAGAATTCTGCAGCGAAACTGCATCCTTGCTTGATTTATCAATCGACATGCTCAATAGTTTTCGAACAAGGATGGGCTATTTCATCATCTTCGACAGAAAGGAATCTTTTAATGCAGCTACGGGTTGTTCTTGGTAGATGGAAATAGGGTGGGGCTTTCGATTTAATTCGCGTGAGAGTTCGAGCTAATGTCAAAGCTGCGCTACCTTGAAAAGGGCAACTCTTCTCTTTCTGATTACTTGCGTAATTTCAAGCTTATTTGTGACCAATTAAATGCTATCGGAAAGCCTGTACCTGATCAAGAGAAAGTCTTCACTCTTCATCATGGTCTTGGACCAAAGTATGAATCTTTTACCATGACAATGCTCAAGCCACTGATCCCATCATACGCTGATTTGCTTCCGCTCCTCCAAAGTGACGAACTTCGCAAAGGAAGCATGATCGAACTTGCTGATCCATCACATGCATTCTATAGCCAGAAACGCTCCTTGAAGGCGAACCAACACAAGGGAAATCAACAGTTTTCATCCCAAGGTCGCGACTTCCCTCAAACTGGCAGTACTCCTCGCTCATTCCCTCGCTCCACTAATGCCGGTCCACTACTGTGTCGTCCTTCTACTAATCCTAAAAATCAAGTGCAGCCATCTTCTCCTTCTCGTAATGCTCCGCCACTTGTGTGTCAGATATGCCATTGTCGCAACCATGACGCACTTCATTGTTGGCATGGCTTTAACAATAACTATCAAGCTACTGATTTTCCAAAAGCACTTGCTGCAATGAGACTTGCTGACTCTCATGAAGGCGAATGGATACCCGACACAGGCACTAGTTCCCATATGACCGCTATTTCAGGTATTCTTACCGATTTATTTTCTTATTATGGCTCTGACTACATGATGGCTGGCAATGGAGCATGTCTTCCTATTTCTCATATTGGTGATGGTATTTTAATGGGATCTCATCCTATTTCTCTCAAAGATGTCCTGGTCGTTCCTCAACTCAAATGCAACTTATTATCTATTTCAAAACTAACTGATGAGTTTCCTTGCAAAGTCGTTTTTAACTGTGATAATTACTATATTAAGGACCTGAAAACGGGGAAGGTTCTGGCATCGGGGAGTAGACACGGTGGCTTATATGCTCTAGAAGGTCGTAAAGTTGCTGCTTTCTTCTCCAATCAGCTTCGGGTGGCAGATAGCAATATTTGGCACCAACGATTAGGACATGCCAATCAACGTATTCTGGAGCATCTTAAGCACAACAGAGCAATTCAAGTTAATAGTACTGAATCTCATTTTTGTTCTAGTTGTCAAATGAGTAAAAGTACAAGACTTCCGTTCTCAGTTTCCAATAATCGGGCTAATGCACCATTAATAAAGATTCATTGTGACTTATGGGAAAAAGCTCCTGTATCTTCAAATCAAGGCTTTAATTATTATGCTTTATTCGTTGATGATTATTCACGCTATAGTTGGTTTTATCCAATCAAACAAAAGTCTGATTTTTATACGTGCTTTATTAATTGTCATCGTATTGTTGACAAACAATTCGAAGCTAAGATGAAAATATTTCAAAGTGATGGAGGTGGTGAATTTATCAATACCAATCTCACCAATTACTTTTTGGATCTTGGAATTATTCATCAGGTTTCTTGTCCCAACACTCCTGAGAAAAATGGTGTGGTTGAAAGGAAGCACCGACATGTAATTGAGCTTGGTCTGTAGAGTGTTTTTCATCACCTTATTGAGATAGAATTGCGCTTGTTTGTCAGACGTATACAGATTCTTCTGTCCGAGATAGGCAGTGAATTATTGATTGTGGGGATTCTAATTTCCGGCGGCCGCAGATAAAGCTGCCATTAATTACCTCTCGCTTTGAACCGAGAGAACATCCGATTAACGGGCCGTATAAGTCATGCGAATTCAAAGTGCAATATGCGCGTGTTGTGTTTTGAAAACAATTTTGAAGGTGTTTTGGATATATCGGGGGCCTTGTAGAGTTTACGGGAGTCCCGCTACCCGGTTAACGGGTTGGGGGTCAAGGAAGCTAGCAGGCCCTTGCAGAGTGCGGGGCAGTGCCCCATTAGAATTTTTTTGAAGAGGACTCTATGAAAATGTGTGTTTGAAAACAGTTTTGAGAGTACTTGACGCTTGGCGCTTGCTCAAAGGAGTGGCGCTAGCGCCACGTGTGTCGCACGTGCTCGTGGATTGCATGGGTTGTGCTTGCGCAAAGGGTTGGTACTCGCGAACTTGTGGTGCTTGGCACCAAGCAAAAGCGCTTAGCGCTTGCGCCCTTGTTGTGCGCGTGTTGGGGCTTGCGCCCGTGTTGTGCGCGTGTTGGGCTTGCACACGTGGTGTGCGCGTGTTGCGCTTGGCCCTTGGTGCTTGCGCCCGTGTTGTACGCGTGTTACTCTTTCGCATTTATCCCCAACAGATTTTGGGTTGAGGCGTTCTCTACATCAGTCTTCATTATTAATCGTTTACCATCTTTGAGGTTGAATATACAATCCCCTCTCACGCTCTTGTATAAAAAGGTGCCCGATTATCTCTCTCTTTCTCTCTCCCTCCCTCTCTCCCCCGTGTTTTTGGAACTTTATATTTCCCGTATCTTCGAGATTATACTAAAACGAAATTGGATCCGTGCTCTTTGCCATGTATTTTCATTGGGTACAGCGATAAACATAAGGGATATCGATGTCTTCACTATTCTACTGGTCGAATTTATCTCTTGTCATGTGATATTTAATGAGAGAGTCTTTCCTCTCTCGAACAATATTTCTTCGAAAATTGAAATGGGATTTCGTCGAACAATATTTCTTCAATATGTTTTTGTTTATATTCTGAGTGGAATTCTCCGCCATCCTCTACTACTTCTACTCCATGCCCGACATTAGATACATAGAAACAAATTGCTCGATTATTTACAACCACCGAAAATCGATCCATTGTCTTACCAACCTCAAGCTCACCACGCTACTCCATGTCTGAATTTCCAGTTGAAACAAATCCTGAATCCATTCCATTGGCAGCCTTATCTGAGCCATTTTTGCCTACTATTATTGAACCTGCTCATGACATATCTCCACCCTCACCTTTACTTCAAAACACATCACCTGCTTCCAACACTACCACCCTGCACAATGATGGAAATCATGCCAAACAGGTCCCTCAGTCCTCTAAATCATTAGCTCCAATTCATTCCATGATTACAAGAAGTAAGGATGGCATTGTTCAACGTAACGCAAGATATGCTCATATATGTTCAACTTTACCAATGGAACCTAAAACAGTAAAGACCGCACTAAAACATGCTGGTTGGAGGGCAGCAATGGAAGAAGAGATCCAGGCTCTTCATGAAAATGATACTTGAGATCGAGTTCCTTATAATGCAGCATATAATGTTGTCGGCTGTCGTTGGGTATTCAAGACCAAATTGAAGGCTGATGGTACATTAGAAAGACTCAAGGCTCGCCTAGTAGCTAAGGGATTTAGTCAACCAGAGGGTATTGATTTTTCTGACACATTCAGCCCGGTTATTAAGCCCGGTAGCATTCCTTTTGTTCTTACTCTTGCTACAGTCAACAAGTGGCCCATTCGACAATTAGATGTGAAGAACGCATTTCTTCATGGTTATCTTAATGAAACGGTTTATATGAAACAACCACTAGGTTTCGAGGATCTATCTCGTCCGTCTCATGTTTGTCGCCTCAAGAAGGCACTATATGGTCTTAAACAAGCTCCGTGCACATGGTTTAATCGTTTCAGCGATTTCCTCTTGAGCTTTGGATTCTTTTGCAGTGTGGCTGATTCTTCGTTATTCATTTGTTGGGTTCCCAAAGGAATTCTAATCCTTCTTCTATAGGTAGATGACATTGTTTTAACTGGAGACAATCCCTCTCTCTTGGATCATTTTATCACGCCCATAGGCAAGCATTTTGCTATGAAGGATATGGGTTCTTTACATTATTTCTTGGCATAGAGGTCCAAAACACATCTACAGGTCTCTTTCTTTCGCAAAGGAAGTATGCTAGAGAGTTACTTAGTCGCGCTCAGATGGAAGGATGCAAACCGATTTCCACACTAATGGCTAGTGGAGTTATTCTACCCTCTGCCTCTGATTCACCAATTCATGATCCCACACTCTTTCTTAGCATCGTTAGAGGATTGCAATACCTCACTATGATGCGGCCGGATATATCCTACTCTGTCAATACTGTTTGTCAATTTATGGACAAGACTACAGTTGGACATTTTCAGCCAGTAAAGTGTATCCTTCGCTACATCAATGGTACTATGACCATGGGAGTATGAATTCCATCTTGTAGTTCCATTGAATTTTATGCCTTAAGTGATGCAGATTGGGCTGGATGCCCAACTGCACTTTCCTAGGTGCAAATTGTATCTCTTGGAGTGCTAAAAGCAAAGCACCGTCTCTTGGTCTAGTGCCGAGGCATAGTATCGGGTCATGGCAACAACTACAGCTAAGCTGACATGTTTATCCTTCATTCTTCGTGATCTTGGTGTTTCTCATTCTAAGCCAGCTGTATTATATTCTCTGATAACATCAGTGCACTATACATGACTATCAATCCGGTTTTTCATGCCCGAATGAAGCACATAGAAATCAACTATCACTTTGTTCGTGAGAAGGTAGCCCTCGGTAATCTAGTCACCAAATATGTTTCTTCTCTTCGCCAACTCGCAGACATTTTCACTAAACCACTCCCATGAGACACTTTTCAGTTGTTGCGTAGCAAACATGGCGTTTGGGATCGTCCACAACCAAGTTTGAGAGAGAGTATAAAAGGAAAGGATCAATCCATCAACTGAATTGCAGTTGACTACATCTTGTGAAATTGGCAGGAATGAATTATAGGGATTGCATTGATCAAATCATCACAATTTAGGAAAAGCTGTCAATACGATATCTTATAATTTAGAATGTAAGTAATGTCTAGATGGAATGAATTATGTAAGAAAGAAATTATAAATGGAGAATATATTTTCCTCTCGTCTCTCAAGAAAAGAGAGCGAATTTACTCTGCAATACTCCTTTCTTCTCAGTCTGATCTGAGATCATTGTTGGGTGAGTAGAGAAATTTGACGAATTTGATGAATTCTTATGTAGTTGGATGCCTTCATGAACATATGAATTATCAAATGTGTCTGTGACCTGTAGGCATATGCAGCTAGAATTTTGTTATGGACACCGTACCCTGATAATTCATCATGAACAGAAAAACTCAATAGGTGAATAATATGCCTTTATATGAAGATTCACATGATGGCTAAAAAATCTCCTAAAAATCTCCTGAACAATATATGGCCTACTTTTTAAGTAAAAGAATTCCAGAGGTATGAAAATTCTTCCAATCTATTCTCTCAATTAAGATATCCATATCGTCATCACAATTAATTTTTTTTAAATAACTCTTTATTTCAAAATTCAAATATCCTCTATCCCTTTCTCTCTTCCCAATACATTTAGACTCCATAACCTAAGCCATCCCTTTTTAATTAATAGAAGTATCTATTAAATTGTATTCTAAAACTGTAAAACCTAAAATATTTAAATCGTATCCACATGCATAGCATGTGCAAAAAAAAAAAAAAAAACAGTTAATGAATTATAATAACAGAAATGGTCTTTTGAATGCAAAAGCAGCAGCATATTCTAGCTGTTTACACTGGAATGATGCAGAATTAGCCAAATCAGACACATATGTGCTCCTCTATGTTTTTCCTTGCAACCATCACTAGCCTTGGTAATCGATGCTGAGCACTTTGTGAAGCTTTGAGTTGAACCCTATATCACTGATGATACAAACGAGATGGGTTTGCTTGCTGACCAGATTGTTCCCTTTTGCTTATATTGGATTTACATACTTACTTATTTCTGTCACATTTTTAATGATTATATACAACGGCAAGCTGGAGTGGTCTTTTCCTTGTACATAAGAGGAAAGATGGTACAATTTCCATAAAGGAAACCACATTCACCAGATGTAAAAATATTCCTGAAGCCCAAATTGAATAAAGTCTCAAATATAATAGGTAAAGACATACCTTGTCCAAGGTAGCATGGTTTAAAATCTCTAGCGATTCCAATATGAGATGGCTAATTCTGATCCTAAAAATCTCCTCTGAGGTATCGACATAACATGTTAAACCTTGGTATTAAGTTACAAAATTGATTAGTGGGGTTTTAGTATTGAGTTTATTGATGGGTCCGCAGGCTTATCAATGGCATAATGGCTTTACTAATGGAATATAGGTTTGTTTGGCATCAATAGTTACTGAAAATTATCAAAATTGTACAATTATTTTTTTATATGTAGTTAACAAATCATTCTAGTTATTATTAATTTATGTCCTTATTTATAGTTATTTGGAATATTTATTTAAATTATGTAATAATTAATTAAATGATAAGAATCCAATATCCCAATATGAGACGAACGGTCAGCCAAGATGGCCGATTCTGTACAAAAATGACGGTCTGCTACTGAGAGTGTACACCTGGCTTGGCAGTACTAGCATTTTTGAATCTCTTGCGAATTGGTGTTCTGCAGTCTCCCGTGTTGGTACTATGTAGCCTGGGAAACTTCAGGTGCTTCGTAACTTCGTTGTGAACTGTTATTAAGTTGGATTCGTTTACTGTCTATTGTCAGTAGCTTGCTAATCGAGTTTTTTTTAATCTATAGAGAAAAAGATCGTATTTTTTTTTCAATTATGCTACACAAAATCCTGCACCTCTGGATGACACTGGACATATGGATACATCTTTTATCTGATTTATTGGACATTTATTGAATCGTTTGTGAATAAGGGTCAATGAGGTTCAGTTTCCATTCCACTGGTTACTTTTGGCAAAAAGAAGTTATATGTATTTGTCATGTCATGCTTATTCTTTGTTTCTTGCTTTGTTTTAGAAGGTTTCTAACATTGGAATCATTATTGCAGGTGATTGACAAGGTTCAAGAAGGAACTAGAAAGAACAGTACAGGTAATTTCTGGAATTGCTATGACGAGGAAAAGTAGCCACAAGGTTCTTAAATTATGAGTTTTTTGTAACATGCGAGATATCGACCTAAGTAAAAGTCTTCAAAAAAATTTTTGCCTGGAATTAGGTTGCATTTCTCAGCAGAATCATATCCCATTAACTGTTTCTTTGTAGTGCTGTGAAACAAAGTTTAGAGGGCCGATTAATCGGCGCTTGATTGTCGTCAAGTACTAACTGCTTTGAATAGCATACAAAAGTTGAGTGTCCGGCTAGGTTATACGGACACATCTTTTAGTTGCCGGACACGTGTCGGACACGGATTCGTACCCAACACTTGCACGACACGTATCTGACACGGACTTTCCGTGTCCCCCTTTGAAATGGAACGGCTTTGGATTTGGATATGTATCGGACACGTGTCGAACACGTTTAAGTGTAGCCATGACGCAAAAAGTGATTCCCGTGGTATCGGCGGTCTTATTTTTTGAATTAAAGACGAGAAAAAACATAATTTTAGTGGTACTTTTTTGAATTGTTGACTTTTTGCCGAATATGTTGTAATGTTATGATACTATATTTCTTATAATTATATATATTCGTGTCCCCGTATTCTATATTTTGGGATTTTACCGTATGAGCATGTCACATCGTATCGTATCCATATCCTCGTGTCCATGTCTGTGTGTAACACACTAGCACGATCGTACATTATTTAACGATATTAATTAGTATTTTGAAGTTTATTTTATTTATTATTTTGGTTGTGATTGGTTTGAATAGCATATGTGTTTATCAGACCCGACCCGCTTGCGTGAAACCCGTTATGGTGCAAGAGTATCTTTTATTGATATTTATCCATAAACTAAATCTACATGAATCTTAAATAACAGATATATAATGTTTTAATTATATGTATATTATATTAGTTTAAAATATTTTTCTTTTAAGCCTTAGATTTATGGTTAAGGGGGCTACGTATGTATATAGTATTTCCAATATATTTTCATTGAAATTTAGTAAAGACGGATCAGAGATTTGTAATATCTTTTAGAATATTATTAGTTATATATATATAAAACTACACATATATATAATATACATATACTATATAATTTATATTTATTTATTTATTTTTCCTTATAAAACTATTTCTCTCTCTGCCTCTTCACAAATTTTCTCTCTCCTGCTCTCTTTTTTTCTTTTCCTCTCTCCCCTCTCCGATCACCTTGCCCTCAACTCCCCACCCACGTCACCGGCTCCCTCTCCCGAGACCCTCGTCGTTACCAACCTCAATGGTCCTTCTCGTCGTCGTCTCCCTCCGCCTTCACCAACTAACTTCCTTCACCACCATCTCAACCCATTGCCGCAGATCCCAATGCCTTCATCACCGAGCAACTCCAGCCCTCCACCCAGATCCCAGGCCTCGCCTCCAAGCGAGCATCACCATTACCATCTTCAACCTCCGACCATCATCGTCTCCTTCCTCTTCATCTTCCTCCTCGAACCCAACTCAAAACCTTAGACGACCCCAGAACAATAACCTCTCCGGCTTCGAAATCCGCTCCGATCACCACTAAACTCCCCAGCACCCTCTCTCCGATCACCTTGAACCCCAGCAACCTCTTTTTACCTCTATCACTAAACCCCTCCCCGCGATCATCATCACCCTTGTCAAGGGAACCCAACACCACCTCCAGCCATTGTCCTTGTCTCCATCACCTCACAGCTGAGACCCCATCACCTGCATCTTCATCGATCACCATCGGCAGAAGTTCAGTCGTCGTCGACTTCATTTCCGAGCTTTGCTAGTTGGAGGTTGCTTCGTATTTGCTGTCGTTCGGTGTTTGTCGTGTTCGTATCCGTATTCGTCACGACCAAGGCAAGTTTACAACTTGTTACATGCTATAGTTATATCTATATACATATAGCGTCGTAATATTACTTATTATTACTATCATACCGTTTATATCTCTAATCTGTATATCGTTGATTAGTTAATAATAACAAGTTTTATACATTTCAGTTTATAATGAAGTGTAGGAATTAATATGGTTTATTTTTCGTTACACTATTTATCACACCTAGATAACGGTCACAACAGTATTTCATCACGACTTGTTTGCACGATATTATTACAAATAAACATTTTATCTAATTTAATATACTATATTGACATGCTTAGAACCCGTCATCTTATTAATGATATTGCTATCTTGCTTGTACCTGTTTACCTATGATACTTATCGATACCAACAATTCTGACTTGTTGTTATGATATACGCGACCTGTTGTCTAGATAGACATAAACTGTACCTGTATGTTCCTGTGTTAGTATTAGGTAGATATTATATTCATACCTGACTTGGAAAATGAAACCTGAGAACTGGGGAAATCAAAAGTGTAACTGAAATGTAACTTAAAAAGATATTATATATTTCCATGGTTTGGGGGGGGGGGGGGTAACGGAACCGAATCATTCTTGATTCATACATCTTGATCCGTGATCCCGGGGGATAACGGGATATATTTTGGTCCGTGGTCCTGGGGGTAACGGGATATATACTTTTGAGTTACATGGAGGAGTATATTCATTGGTTTCAAATACCTGTAGGGTAGTTAACCTATAAACATAAACTTTAGGAGACACGTGACATACCTATAACCTGCTGTTATGACACCTGTGATTGTTTTGTTTATACTCATACCTTACTCTTGCACGTGACATCCTGTATAACACACCGTTTACTTTATTATTATCAATATAATATTTATGACGCGCTGACGTCTGGGTTTTACATGGCCCAGTTCCTTTAAGCTTATCACAGGAAGAACAAGAATACTTTGACATGCAAGTCAAGCAGTGAAGAGCTTTCTACTGATTTAGTTTAGTGATGTTTTAGATTTATTTTCTAGTTATGGTTTTGTCGTTGTGATCCTATAAGGGACGAGACTAGGATATTATTTCTAGTTAGATCTTTATTTGTTTCCGTTACCTTTTTCGTTATTATTTATTGTGGCAATTGGACATGTGATAGTTAGATATTTATTTACTGTTCTTGATATCTGATTGACAATTGTAATGTGACTATGGAAGGATGTTTTCTCACCATAGCTAGCATGATTAGTTTTATCACGTACTGTATTTATGTATTTTGGGAAGCGGGGCATGATAAACTTTTGTTGGTATCAGAGCATAGGTTTTAGATGCTGAATTTGGTTTAAATTTGCAATTGGGTATTATTGTACCCAATACACTGACCTGAAAAGCCGTAATTAGGAACGTGTTTTGCAACATTACTACCTTGACATTCTTGAATCTATAGTTTATTGACACCTTATTTTATTGAATTGTGTTTCCGTTGCTAATCCTCTTCAATGTTCTTGGCTTCAGAATCATGGCAGGAAGGGATTCACGGCCTTATCAGAGACACGTAGACGCTGCCGCATTACTTAGGGTCATACATGGTATGCTGGAGACCAGAAACGTTAGACAGAGCTGAATTAGCAACAGACCAAGACTTTCCAAGAGGGCTTGATGACGACCCAACAGACTGCTATCACGGCAGCTGAGAGGGCGGCAGTTTCTAGACCAGCTCAGTATGAGAGTACTGTGGCGGACTTCAGGAAGCTCAGTCCAGCCACATTTACAGGATTATAGGAGCCATTACCGGCGGAGTAGTGGCTGGTGGATACAGAGAATCTTTTAGTTGCCGCACAGACTCCAGACGAGAAAAGGGTGAATGTGGTACGCATCCAGTTAGTAGGTTACGCTCGCGAATGTTGGCCTGTTGAGGAGACTCATTTGGCAAAGCCGATTAGCTGGGCAACTTTTACGTGGAGTTTCTTGGAGAAGTTCTTTCCGCAATTTTCTAAGAAGGAAATGGAAGAGAAGTTCATTAGCTTAAAGAAAAATGGTGGATCTGTTGATATACATGCGGCTGAGTGGACCCAGCTCAGTCGATCTGCGGGGCCCTTGGTTGCCAACGAGACGGACAGGGCAAGGCGGTTCATGCGTAGTTTGGATGTGGAGATTCAGAGGCATATCACATCGTTTGGATTGACCACTTTCTCTCAAGTTCTCACGGTGGTTAAGGAACAACAGAGACTATCAATGAGAGTAAAGGGTACTCAACAACAAGATGTTGTGATGCGGAAGACCCCGTATGCACCAACCAGAGCTCCTGGACGTAAGGGCATTCCGGTTAACAGACATGAGATGGTACCTATGAAAAGGCCTTCATATCAAATCAGAAAAGGAGTGTGGCTTGTGATATCTGCCGTCTACCCGGTCACATACAGAAGGATTGTCGGAGGAAGGTTGGACTCTGTGGCACAATGGGGGTGAGTTGCCAACTCGTGAGTAGAAAACACCACCGAGTAGAAATCGCATGTATGACTCTATCTTAGGTCATACCATAATATCCATATAATATATAACCTGAAACATCTGAATATGGCTAAGGTAAACATCTATACAAGTGTAATACCAAGTGCTCGTGTCAGTGCCTCAGGTAACAACATATCATATATGTGATGTATGAATGCATGAAAACAGAATACATCACGAATGAGAAAACTTTTTTCTTAATTTAGTGAGATTTCTGTATGAAAAATTGAGGCATCATCAATGAAATCAACATAGAATCCGTGTCAAGTATCGACACAAAACATATATCCCAATATCCAATATCTCGGGCTCCGGCAGTCCGGACTGGCCCATATCATCAAATCTCAATATCTCGGGCTCCGCATGATCAGGATCGGCCCATAACTCCGAACGGTATCCGTCGATTTTCTATACAATCACCGGTCGGTAGTGCTCCCCTGCCGGGCTCAACGCCTTTCTATACGATCTTCTTGTCCCGGGGTACCGCACCGGGTCCACCATGCACCAGCAGACGGTCCCTCCTCTACCTCGAATCGGGTGTATGATACCACTCGAGAACCGAGAAAACTCATGGTGGAAATCACAAGTATCATATCACGAGAAAACCATAATTTTCTACTTTTTAGGAATGAAAATGAGTTTATAAAATTCTTGCGATTTCTCCAAATCCAGAAATCTCATGGAAATATCAAATCCCAATCTCAAGAGTAAATAAACAGTGAACTACCGGCATAAAGCCCCATAATACTGCATAACAATGAATATATATATATACATGCACGATATCTAAGTAAAGAATGCAATATCTAAACTAGCACAGTAATGATGTATCGGAACTATCCGCTAGCAAGCGATATCAATGAAATAATATTCTCTAAAGTGTACGTGACATGGCAATTACCGATGATAATGTGTGTGAGCCGGCAAGCAAGTGTTCGTAGACATACGCATCATCAGTAATGGTGCTGGTGTCCTGATAACATGGGTTCATAATAAACAAACGAATCACAAGTATAAGCATGCAATGCAATATGAACAACATGAATATATATTTATATACATACGAGTCATACCGTTTTGGCATTTGAAATAAGCATGAATCGTGGTTTTAGAAAATAGGGCTACGGTGTTTTTGAGAAAAAATACATTCTTTGAAAATCCGTAGTATCCCTAGGCCCGTCTTTAAAATACTCACGATTCGTTAAGTTTGAAAATAGTATGACTCGGGCATAATCTAACATCTACCAGGTAAACTACAGTACGAAGCTAAAAGACCAATCAAAAGGGTAAGGAAAACCACCTAAGTTCGAGTCGATATATCTAGTAGTCGGTGATCCCGCTTCAATAGCGTCACGTACGATAAAATATATAATACGATATTCTCGAGTCAAGAGTGCGGATCTATCATCATAATTATATCTCGTACGGTAAATATATCGTACGGCATCTCAAAATCGGGGTACGGATCAACTATCACATATACCTCAATATCCATATGGTATCATCATCATATATCATGAACTAAGGGTACTGATACAAAGTCTAGTACATACCGATACAATCAACATATATCCGCGTGTGTATGAAAACACATCGCTCAACGATCCGCTATAATATCCTGTCGTATCTCATAATACGACCCAAGTCACATCACCGATCTCGCAGCATTATGCCCAATTACATCGACTCATCTCCAAGTATCATATACCATCCCCATCATCGATGTGTGTGTGTGTGTGTATGCACCAACGCATCCACACACACACATATATATATACATATACATATGAATATATACACCCATAACTCATATCACGTGTGTGCATGTGTGTGTGTAACACCTATACTCTAGGGTTTCACGACTAACACTAAACTAAAGCATTAACTTCCAAATACGCTAACACTAACCCAAAGTCACCTAAAGAATTTCTTGCCAAGTATACACATCTCATACTAACACATAAGTATATAGATATAACGCATTCGTATGCTACACTACGAAACTGCGGGGGTGCTATACGCCATCCACCCGACTTTTCCCGTAGATATATATCTACTCACCTTGATCCTTGCTTGCCGAAGTCGATGACGCCACGCTCATCCTTGTTGTTCAAAGTCCACTTGAGGGTACCTACATATAGAAGCACATAGCATCATAAACAGAAATCACGCATGAAAACCAAAATAGCACACGTATCACACATGGGTTAAAACCTATGGTCTACTCATGTAAATCAACCAAATAACACCCGATCTCGACGTACAAACGTCAAGTGACCGATATAAAACACAAATATCAAAACTTCAATTCATAAACATCAAGGAATTCAAAGCAGCAACTCAAGAAAATGGTCCCGGATTTTGGTTCAGGTGAAATAGGGATAAACAAGCAGTATTGGGTGTTGTATAGGGGGTATATGAGCTTCAGAACAAATCCTAGCACCAATGCTCACAACTTGGCCGGCCACACCCCTCTGGAATCCGGCCTGCTCGGCCAAGTGGTGGAGTTGGGGTATCGTCTCTTTAGGGTGGTCTCCTAGTGTCTTGATTAGGTTAATGGAGTTATTTGTTTTCCTAGTAAAGTCTCCAGGTCACTCCAGATTCTCTGCACCCACTATTTAATCACAAACCGACATTTCGATATCTAATATACATTGCATGGTCTAGGCTCTGTTTTAATCCAAGTGTTTAACACTTTAGGGGGTGGTAGTCATAAATTACACTCAAGTTCACCATCATAACTCAAGAATTCCCTAAACATCCTCTAGGAATTTTCAAACACCACTAAACCACAATAATTCAATTCTAAACTAAACTAGAAGTCATATAAACTTATTTACTAAGCTAAGGGTGAAACAATTTACCTCATTTGGCCTCTCTTGAATCCCCTAGAGCTCAAAATCCAAACTTTCTTGATCTCCCATACTTGTAGTGAGCTTGTGCACATTTGTAATGGAGGGAATGTATGGTTTTGATGCATTTTTGGGGTTGTTGTGAGGTGTAGGAGGAGGTGAAAGGAAGAGGGCAACCATGAGAGGAAGGGGAGGGAAAATGACGAAGCAGAAAAATGAAGGGGAGACAAATGGGAGCCAAGGTTAAATGACCCCTCACCTCTCTCTCTTCTCTCTCTTGCCTATACCCTTTATTTTAATCTATTTCCTTTTTCTTTTTCTTTTCTTTTAAAACCCAAAGCAAATAAAACCATATACATATAAAAGAACACAAGATGCCATGGTTCATGCAAATTGAAAAAAATGTGTTTTGAAACATGTCATGGTTCATATCATATGCACATAAACCGGATTAACACAAGATTAGTGAAAATTAATCGAGTTTAGCACTTAACCCTTTTACAAATGAGTATTTAAAAATCTATAAATGCTCATATCATATAAAACACCCTCATTTCAGTAATTCTTATAAATTTTCCAAATATTTCCCAATTATCGGTATATAATTATACCATATCGTTTTAAAACTAATTTCCACACATTAAAATATTCATAATATTTATTATTATATTATATAAATTCCCAAAAATAATATTTTATTTTTCTGAAATGTTACAGTCTTCCCCCTTAAATAAATTCGGTCTCCGAATTTAAATTTAAACCCCTCAAATACTAAAACATTTCAGTAAAATGATCAAGTCGTCGGGCTCCGAAATCATAAATACATAAAACACATCGTAGCACAATGCATGCGTATGGAAATGAGTATACAACTCAAAAATCAAAACTCTGTCAAGCATCCCACAATCATCGGAGTTATGGTGAAGATACCAATGTCTAAGTCCAAAAACCAACATGTTATACATCAAAACTATAACAGGTACATAGTACGCATCGTTGTAAACTCGTCAAAACATCTGGAAAGAAATACATGTCAAACCTTTTGCAAGTCATTGTGCGATGCGCGTATCTAAGCACAAGTCGCGGGCGTTTATTGTAAGAAAGATAACTATATATATATATATATATATATATATATATATATATATATATATATAGTTTAATATGCACGTCCCGCCGTTTTTGAAAATAATTTAGAAGGGTTTCCTTTGTAAAGTGTTTCGTGTCATCTCGGACACATAGGAAAAATATTGAGACTATAGCTCATTTTTTGGAAATCCCTTCGGTAACTATCAATGCATGCAAAAACATGTTCAGGTACTGTCCTCTGATTAGTCATGCTCAGCTACTAAACCAAGTAGTAAATATCATAAAAACGTACTGCTCAAGAGAAATCGTACTCAGTAGTACATGTAATAATACCACGTGCGTCTGGTGCGCACAGAAATCGAAATCAATGAATATGCCACACATGTGCACAGAAACAAAATCTAAGTGCAACGGGTGTGCACTAAAACACCTGTCAAGGGCAACGGTGTGCCTGACAACAATATCAGGTGTATCTGATATGCACGAAGAATCCCGATTTAGTGCATCTGGTGTGCACCAAAATCGCATCAAGCGCGTCTCGTATGCGCAAGAATCCAACTCAAGTGCACAAGGTACACGAAAACAAATATCGAATATTGTAATCGAAATCGACGGTATACAACAAACCTCAATCCAAATTAGGTATATCGTGGTATATAATCTCATAAACGCGTGCATCGGCGTGCACAAAATCGAATCTGAGTACCAAAAGTGCATGAAAACTACACAGAACGCACAAGTCAATTCACCTACATACCACAGGCATGAAATCGAATCGAACATCTCAAATAACATCAAATCGAAGTCGAGCGCAACTGTGGTGCACAAATCTCAATCATGCAAATAAATCGCCCAATACCGAAATCCAAAATGACGGATACGTGATATTCGAATCACCAAATCACAAATCATCAATATTGTCGTCGATATGTCCTTCCTTCAAAGTTGAAAAGGTGTCGGTGCATCCAAAGCTAGCAGAGCAAGATATCTACTTGCCTCCTGTTCATGGTCTGGCGCCTGGTGCCCTTAGGCTCTCGTCTCTCACTACGAATTTCCAGTTACATAACTCCTCGACTCAACGGCCCAATATGGAACGATGACGGAAACAGTTCCGCTCTGGCACATCCTCTAAAAGTCTCTGGCTGACTATCATGGTCACTCATAACATGTCTCGTCGATGCTGCCGAACTCTGGCCTACTGGGTGTGCGTAATACGACCGATCCTGGGTCCAAGTCTTCTCGTTTAGTATTTCCAGAATGATCTTGTCGGGGTCTCTCCCAATCTTGTTTTTGCTGAACTTCCCGGAAGCTATCACCCTTTACTAAATCTATTTCTTGTTCCAGAACAGTTGCATACTCATCACGACTCCTTCTGGAAGATATATCCATATTCAACGCCTCTGCATGCATATCACATCTCTGATGTCAACGGAGTGGAACGTCATCTCATCAAGATCTCGTACGAATCTCTTACTCCGCTTTTCTCTAATGTCGACTAATTCGGACTCGTCTCTTCATAGTTGTATAGACTGCGCTACAACGGTTATACTTATATCTAGAGCCTCCAAAGTAATGTATCCCATCATATGATATCCGGACGATGTCGAACTTTTCGATCGATTCGTCAAAATCCCATATTTCCCCGAGAGCTCAACTCTTGAGTATAATTTAATAATATCCAGTACATTCCACAATACCTATGGACCAGCCGTAGAAGGGCAAACCCAAGGCTCATTAATGGCACCACGGAACTGCCGCAAACCCTAAGGTTCAAAGGCGTTTCCATAGTCATTATGTCGAGTTAAGGTTTCATTCTTCTAGAGGGTCCACAGAATTACTTGCATGTTTTTCCGAATACCTTAAACTTGGAAAAATGGGTTTCTGACATTCGATCGTTTTCTATCGACTCTCAGCGTACCTGCGTGAAGTCTTCTCAAGCTGGAATCACTCAATCTGATGACTTCGCATCGGGGTATGCAACGAACCACATGTCCTAGTCATTCATCCTTGGGTGACTAGCGATCTTCTATCATATCTCTAAGTATAAACTCGTGCTGCAATAGCTTCAAACATCTGGGACGGTATCTTGTCATTCGCAGCAACATTTGGCTCATTCGTCCGCACGCTAAACAGTGCCTCAATCATCAAGAATAACGGTGCATTGACGGTGATCACATCCTAACCGGCCTCTATTAGTGGCCCAATCCTCTGGTGCTGATCTGCACGTTCGAGAAATTTTAGTAAAAGCAATCTATCAAACGCTCATGGCGCGAAAAACACAATAAAACGACACATCTCTGCAATCGTGTGTCGCCGGAATTATGCCCTGGTCAGTCCTCGTCCAAGACGAGCTCATGCTGACCGCAACTCTAGCCGCAACTCTCTCTGCTCATGCAATCGTGGAAATAGAAACCATAAACCTAAATCGATGAGGATAGATCATATGAATGAATAAAATACTGTGCAAAGAAATGTACATCCTAATGCTTTTTAAGCGGAGTAGCGTATCGTAAGTATGCCGCAGAACATACCCACAGTACGTCACTCTACTTAAGTCACCTACTCTATCAACCAAGGTCAACCTATGCGACGAAAGTTCGGGTCTAATACCCCCTCGATCAAGTCTAAGTTCCGTAAGGTCAAGCCTAGGTTCCGAATATAAACATACGCCCTAGACTCCGCATAGTCAAACATAGACTCGAACCAAAGTTAAACCTAACGCTCTGATACCAACTTTGTCACGACCCGAAATAGCACGTGACTGGCACTTGAATCATGTGAAGTCTATAGGACCCCACCTAATTCAAGTAAGCCAAAAGCCCAGAAATCTAAATCGTTTAAAAGAAGAAGTGAAGTAAAACTTGTTTTAAAGTAAGTGGCTTTAATAAATAAGTGGCATTAAACATTTAAAAGCAACGTCATATTTTTCCCGAAAATTTCGGCAGAGTCTCCTTTGTAAATACCGGCCCCAAACGGGTACAAATATGAATAATATACATAATGAATAAAGGCATCCCCAAGCGGGAGCTAGCTCTTCGCCAATTGGCGGACACAACCACGCAAGCAATATAATATACAACGCCGAAAGGCGAGGATCAAAACTCTGAAATGAAACCAACATCCTCAAGAAAACCAGAAAAAAATCATAATAATACAAGCGCGTGATTCTACGGTCGAAAGAATATACATACAAGTTTTCTAAGTCTACTGAATATACAAGTCTGGTTGATGGAGTTTACTAGATACAACTGAATAAATAAAGTACAATGGTGGTCACGATGCAAATGAACCCAACTACCAAAGAAATCACCCGGAAGGAAGCAGTGTGCCAGCAAAGCCGTCAAGGAAACCTGTACGGCAAAACCTGCAAGAAACTGTGGCACAACGGGGGTGAGTTGCCAACTCGTGGGTAGAAAATATCACCGAGCAGAAATCGCATGCATGACTCTATCCTAGGTCATACCATAATATCCATATAATATATAACCTGAAACATCTGAATATGGCCAGGGTAAACATCTACACAAGTGTAATACCAAGTGCTCGTGTCAGTGCCCCAGGTAACAACATATCATATATGTAATGTATGAATGCATGAAAATAGAATACATCACGAATGAGAAAACTATTTTCTTAATTTAGTGAGATTTCTGTATGAAAAATCGAGGTATCATTAATGAAATCAACATAGAATCCGTGTCAAGTATCGACACAAAACATATATCGCAATATCCAATATCTCGGGCTTCTGCAGTCCGGACTGGCCCATATCATCAAATCTCAATATCTCGGGTTCCGCATGATCAAGATCGGGCCGTAACTCCGAACGGTATCCTCCGGATATCCGTCGAGTTTCTGTTAGTTATATGTATGCCCTAGAGGCCATTGCTATACATGAGATGTATATTGTAGTGGATGCTTAGACATATATAGGGAGGACTTTCTTGCTCGACATGATAGTATGCTATCTGGTTACTCTTTACCTTAACGTGTATACTGATTGTCTCTCTGTTACATGTTGGTAAAGCCCTTAGGATGTGTACTTGACTACCTGGACTATGATGCGGATCATACTAGTGGGGACATGGTAGTCCATAAGTACATCCTTCAAGGTCCCTAGTCGTGGGTGTATCGAGACGGGGCATCGATATACCAGTGTAGACAAGCGTATGCCTTCTCGACCCATACAGATGGGCGATGGATGATCCCATATCCATTGGTGTTTGACATCAGAGATGATATACGGGTGCTCAGTGGAGACTGGGTACACTGGACGGACTCGCCGAGAACTCCCAGATGGTATTATACCTTACGTCAGATGGCAGTTCTCTGGTGACACTGGTACAGGTTAGTCTGTAGACCCGAGATCGTCATAGAGTCTTGTGTGATTCCCACTGTGCTTTGATTTCCACCTTACCACGTCTAAGAGGGCGTGCAAAACGGTGGTTTTTGGGTACAGTCCTGAGTCACATGGAGGCAATGAGCGATAGGAGGGGTTTCGTCTCTCCCGGTATTGGGGGTTGATGTTGCACTATGCTCGATTGTCCATAACAGGGAAGTCCCTGGCCAGGGCTGGTTTAGAGATTTACTGGTAAGTGTTACCAGTAGTTTCTCGACCCATTATGAGCCTCATATTGGCATGACTTATCGGTTATTGGGGTCTGACGTTGACCACCCCTAGACTTGATATGCGACATATCAGACGAGGAGACCGGACTATACGGTAGGGTCACTGTCAGGCTTTTTTTTTGCAGGAGTTGGAGCGGGCTTGCTTGCTGATCTTCTGATCGCTCAATACCCGGGTAGCCGTTACGTCCAGCTAGTACCGCTGACGGCTTGTGGGTGCTTGATATGATCATTACCTACTGCCGGCGTATTGACGAGTCTTTAGAGTCCTACATAGAGGTTTTACCGGCTCAGGCAAAACGAAATAGGAGCGCATATGTGATATGTGCGAGACCGAGAATAATGCATGTATGTGATACCGTATTCTATTCTCGTGATGTTTTGTATCGATCGGTTATATGCGATATAACCAGGTTATCGAATCAAGGGTTGATTCGATAAGTCGATACATTGGATGTTAGTCGGTTATATGTGATATAACCGGATTATTAAGTCAAGTGTTGATTTAATAATTTAGTGTATAATTGTATATGTGATATACTAATTTACATTAACTAACATTGGTTCACTTAAGCATTTGTTTTTCTCACTTGTGCACAAGTTAATATATATGTGATATATATTTATTTGTGTTCATACATTTTGTATCATGGTTGTTGATACAACTATCATGGGTGTATGAGACATACACCATTATAAATATATTGGTATGGTTTTTAATATTCAAAGTAAATACAAAATTAATGGATATTTGTTAAATGCATGAAGCTTGTAGAAGCTTGTGAGTGCTTTGACAAATTCAACCCTTTTTGTTTTGCTTTGGATATTAATTAACCTAACCAATATATTTAGCCATGGTTATGTCTCTACATGAGTTAGTATATGATACTCACTCACCATGGTTAGCTCTCTCACTCTCTTGATTGGTTTCATTCTCATTTTGAGCTCATCTTCTTCCTCCTTCAATTTCTTTCTAGGGTTTGAAAAAGAGAGAGAATGAAAGTGAGAAAAGAAATTCTAAAGTGTACCCATTTCCTATTTCATCATCCTCTACTAGACTAGCACTTTAGTTTAGAGTGTTTGCTTCACTAATTCTCAAGTTAGTGAAGTAGAAGCTTGAGTTCGTATTCTCTCGACGTAGATCATCTTTGGTCTCGAAGACTTCAAGCAATGCCGTTGCAATTTTCTCATGGAGCCGTCCGAGAGTCCGATGATCGCAGCGAAGGGACTACTACAAGGAGCTTAAGAAGTGAAGGACCGATCTTCAAAGATTGTATTTCGTATTCACTTAGAGATAATTGTTATTTTCTTGCATGTGTTACCCTAATTATCTAGCCAAGATCTTGTTTAGAGTTATTCGGCACGGCTAAAATTTTAATCGGGCATGGTTGATGCCTTGTAGAACCTTATTAGAGTGCCTAGTAACCCTACAGTGGTATCAGAGCCTAACTAGAGCATTAGGTGACGTGTTTACGAAGTTAAAACTCCGAACGAACCCCGATATGTCAAAGTTAACCCCCTCTCTGTACATTTTTTCAAAACTGTGATTTTTCTGCATTAAAAATACCTAAAAAATAAGCAGGGAATTCTAAGAATTACCATGAAAAACGAGCCCTCAAATCCTCCACTTGGCCGCGGAACCACGGCACTAAGCCACCTTTGGCGGCGGTCCGCGGCAGAAAAGGAGTATTGGGGACTATTCTTTATGCAGTAATATCCAATACCATTCCTGCATCTTTCTAGGTATTTTTTATTCTGACTCAAGTGTTGAGTATTTTGGGGTTTATTTTGTAATCGTCGATTCGATCGGAGAATTTAATTTTGTTTTGTTATTCCGGATAATTTAGAAAGTATTAAAATGTTCGAACGGATATCATTAACTCAATTTTTCCCAACACGAAAAACATTCAAGTGTTGAATTTTTCTCGGGTTTAAATCTTTCGGAAAACCGTGCATGTAACGCGATGGACCCTCTAGAAGACAACAAACCTTAACTCGATTATGTGACCGTCTTGAACTGCCTTTTGAATCTTAGGGTTTGGGGTAGTACGGCGTGCCACATGTGAGGCGTTGGCTTGACCCTTCTACGGCTGGACCGTTGCTACTGTGACGTATTCTGGAATTTTTGAACTCCGCTCAAGTGTTGAGCTATTTAGGAAATCTTGGATATTTGATTATTCGATCGGAAAGTTTAATACTGCCTATTTATCTGGAATGTGATACAATATGTGGAATTCATAAAGTTAGGCATGAAATGCGAAGTATGTGATATTTCGGATTTACGATGTCTAAAGAGATTGTGAATTCCAAATGTTGTAGTTTTGCACTTTCTTTTCTATGACCATAAGTGTAATATGTGATATCGCCGGTTTCGTTGCTATATGTCAACGACAATTGGGATGCGCATATTTACTTCGTTGATGACATGTGATGTTATGTGTTGCTGGATATGTTATATTGGATCGTCGCGTTCTGAATAGCCGGGGGTTTTATGTGAGATGAGGGTTTTTATTTTCATTCATGTAAAATTTATTGTATGTAATATTCTTTTATTGGGTCACTTCCGGGATGAGGTTGATGTCACCATTTGTATATTATTTACTTTTCCGCACTAGGATAGACCCAAGGAGGAGAGCACAAGTAACCGGGTTCTAGAGTCCAGTGGGAGACCAACTCGAGGAGTCGAGTCCGTGTCTCCTAACTCTAGAATTGGAAGGGTTGCTTGCCGCTCTCGTAGGGGTCTAGGGGTGTGGGTTTGGCTATTCATCGCGACCGTGGAATCCGTGTTTTATAGAGGCTCAAAATAAAACACGGACGTCCTAGTATATCCAATGTTTCATATGTTTCTTCTACTGCGATATCTGTGATGTGATTATTTGATATGTTGTGATAGCTACTGTATATAGTATATATGATATATTATATAGACGTTACTTATGTTTTACACCCGTGCTAACCCTGCCCCGCTCTACCGTTAGTTACCTAACCTAACGGTGCACAAGGGGACATCAAGGTTAATGCGGATGGCATAAGTGTACGTCGTATTTATCTGTGATGTTTAGGTGACTTAAATGATGGGACTTCATTAATATGATTAATGAAAGAAAAGAAAACTAAAAGATGTTGTGGAATCGAATTTTCAAAAACAGGTAGCTACAGTTCTTGCTTTGCATCGCGGTGTTCCTTGTAGAACATCCTGCACCTTATTCGATAAGGAAAGGGCCGAGATCCCTTCACCAGGAGTGACCCCTTTAGCAATGACTGGCAGATGCTACAACACTCGGTTTGTATTTTGATTTCTTTTCTAGTTCTTGCTTTGCACAGTGATATATATGATATATCATGCACCTTATTCTATAAGGAAAGAGCCGAGATCCCTTTACCGGAAGTGACCTCTTTAGCGAAACTAGTAAAAGCCTAAAAAAAACACTCCATTTTAAAATCATTTGATTCTACAACGATATCAAGTTCATTACGCAAAAGGTTTTTAGAAAAACCTGTCGTATCCCTCCGTCATTTCAGATAAGTTGTATATAGTATTCGTGCTACATTTGTTGGCTTTCGTCAAGGTGTAGTGTGCGGTAGCTATATGCTGCTTATCTGCTGCATATGATGCGATTGGATTAGGGTAGTCGTGCGGCTTTGTTGGCTTTCGTTAAGGGTCGTGCGGATGGGTTTAATTCAATCGGGAAATGACGGGTTGAACTTGACTAGTAGCCTATGGTTTGTTGGCTTTCGTCAAGGTCATAGGATGCTAGGGGCAAAATATTATCGGGAATTTCAAGTGTTGAAATTTGCAATGAGATTGCATACCTTCTATGAGATAGTTGGATTCCGATACCCACTGCGAGTAATTGTTACTCCTGGAAGAGTTTTACACATTACAATTAGCCGATCAAGTAGGTGTCTAGAAAGGTGTCAACGGGGTTACGCCTCAGGGAAAACGAGATTTACTTTAATTAGGTCCGTGCGAAAGCATGGGGAACCTCCCTCAAAGTACCGACACTGGCCTGGCTGAAAGATTGGCGAAGTTGTAGGGTGTAATTAATCCCGGCTAGTCTATCCTTTTAGGGTTTGAAGGAAGATTTGATAAAAACAGTGGGAGCCATCCTGATTAGATAAAATAATAACCAATCTAATCTTACAAGAGCGCACGCAGATTGTTTTCTTCTCTCTCTCTCCAGGTAGCAACCATATCACGCCTTAATCAAGATAATAATACGGATGTATTGACCGAACCCGCTTGTTATACTGAGCTGGGGAACGTTGGTCCCGCTCCAACTTATAATTGTTATAAGACGGAGCAGGAAATTGGGGATTACTAGAATTCCTGTGCCGCCCAAACGAAGAAAGTGCATGCTGATACATCTTCTTCGGGTGTGTTCATTACAGAGAACTGAGAACGGGTGATAAGTTTCATGAGATAGAAAACGGTGCAAGTGTTGCAGCCAAGTCTGTTGGTCACTATCACCCTGTATTACCAGAATACATTGATTCTGAACGAATATTGTTAGATACCGAACCTGATATACAACATCATATCAGTCTCTTTATTAGTAAAGAAAGGATATAATTTTGTATTGTTGGATAATGTTTTGTACATTTCCTATATCAAGAGTTGATCGGTTCAGGCACGTTATCTAAAAGCATAGACGTTCTAAATCAAACTACAGTTCTTAGTATACAGAAACACACACAAGAGGAAGAGTTCAGAAATGAACGAATCCTTCTTGAGGTATTGTAGACTAGGTCATATCAATGTGACCCGACTAGCTGAAGTTACATATAGATGCATATTTAAATTAGTTTGAATTTACATCTTGTGAAACTTACCGGTCATGTCACAGAGATTAGATGACCATAGCTCTATTTATAGGAAGCAGAGAAAGAGTTAGTGAACTCTTGGGATGATACATGTTGATGTATGAAGGTCCTATGTCTACACATGCCAAGACCGGTTCTTTGTACTTCATTACATTCTCTGATGATCTCTCAAGATTCAGACATATGTTCCTGTTGAAACACAAGTCCGAAGCTTTTGAGATATTCACAGAATATAAGTTAGTAGTAGAGAACCAAAACGGGTATAAGTATTATGTCCTTTGATATGATCAAGGAGGAGAATACTTAAGCATGGGATTCCTGGACTATTCTAAAGGAGAATGAGATTCTCTCTCAGCATTACTCCTCCATATACACCACAGCACGTCGGTGTATCGGGGCGGAGCAATCACACCCTATGTGATAAGGTGTGCTCTATGATGAGTACTACTGAGTTACCTATTTCCTTATGGGGGTTATGCACTTATGAAGTTGCAGACTTATTGAATAACGTTCCAACCGAATCAGTTGCCTACCACTTCATATGTGATATGGAAATGGAAGAGCTCATCTCTTAAGTCAGTTAAGATTTGGGGTTGTCCAGCCTATGTCTAAAAGCATAATCCGGACAAGCTCGAGGCAAGGTCAGTTCTGTAGAAGTTTGTTGGATATCCCAAGCATTCGCAAAGGAATATTTTCTACCAAACCGAGGAACAAAAGATGTTTTGTTTCTCAGCATGCTACCTTTATGAAAGGGAATTTCTTGTGAAGAAATTAGTGATCATGAGGTAGAACTGGAAAGAGTTCCAGCCATACAAACTGCAGCTGATGATTTGGTAGAACCGGAGGATTCAATAGCTCCCAACGAACCTCAGCCTCTCCGCCGATCTAGTAGGGTTCCTCACCCACCTGAGAGATACTTTGGTTTCTCTATGACAGTGGGAGCTTGGATTGCATCATGAGATGATGACCCAACTAGTTTTCGAGCTGGCCATCAGGAGTGGGACTCTATAAGAATGGCTGGATGCTTAACGATCTGAGATGGAATCCTTATACACGAACAAAGTATGGACTTTGGTTGCTTTATCTGAAGGGTTAAATCCCTATCAGGAGCAAGTATATCTTGAGAAGATTACTTGGTGTACATGGAAAAGTTGAGACTTTCAAAGCTAGACTTGTTAGAGGTTTGCATCATTGACCAGGTATGGATTATGATGAAACATTTTCTAAGTAGCTATGCTTAAGTCCATCCAGATCCTACTTGCCACGGCTACATACCATGACTACGATATCTGGCGGTTGGGTGTCATGACTGCTTTTCTAAATAATGTTTTAGAAGAGAGAGTCTATAAGTACACAGTCAGAGGGCTTCGTAGACAGTGGGAGCAGCGGAAACGTGTGCAAGATGTTTTATGAGATAAAGCAGGCATCGCGGAGTTGGAACGTCTGTTTTGATGTGTTAGTCAAAGAGTTTGACATCATCAAAATGGTAGATGAACCTTGTATATACAAAAAGGTAGTAGAGAGTATGGTGAAAATCCTCGTAGAGTACGTGGATGACATACTCTTGATAGGGAAGAAGTTTCCTATGCTACGCTCGGTCAATCTCCGCTTATCACAATGATTCTCCATATAGGATCAAAGTGATACCTACTAAATCCTGGGTTTTGGATCTATGAGATAGATCTAAATGGATGTTAGGATACTCACTAGTTGTAGTGAGATGGTATCAATTGATCTTGGGGAGAATCACTGGAAGGGTTCCAGGGTGATAAGGACAACGAATGTCAGCCACAGGCATTGTCTTTACCCTCGGTAAAGGGACGGTATGTTGGAAGAGTTCCAAGACAGATACCGTGGCATATTAGACGATAAAGGCTAGATACATTGCTACCAAAGATACTACCAAAGAGGCAGTCTGGGTGTATATTTGTTCATGAGATGAACTTCGTTCCTACAATTGTGTGACAATGGAGTTGTGGCTTATGCCTAGGAACGCCCTGTAGGGTTCCTAGGCACACCCATGAGGTTCTACAAGTGATCAAACATGGCCAATTCAAAAATTTCCTGTGCCGAGAAACCCTAAACAAGATCGATAACTAGAGGTAAAGGCGATGCAAGCAAGTAAAAAACTTTATTGCTAAAGGAAAGTGACTACAACCTTTGTAGATCCGGTGCTCCACTTCCTTGGCTCCGTGATGATGTCCCTCCGCTGTACCCATCGGAATCCTAGACTCTCACGGTGGTTTCATCGGAGAAAAGACTGGGCTAGGTCGTCGACTTCGATGCCGAAGATGATCTACGTCGAGGCAACTCAAGATCAAGCTCCAACTTCACCAAGTCATGAAACTTGTGAAGAAAACACCCTATACTACATGGCAAGTGGTAGAGGATTAAGAAATAGGAAGTGGGTTCACTTTGGATTTGGATTTCTCACTCTTTTTCTCAAGTCACCATTGAAGGTAGCAAAGGTTTTCTTCATCTTGAAGAAGAAGAAAGAGAAAAGAATATGATAAGAATTATTAATGAAATGGAAATAAAGTGATTCTTATCATTTTAGCAACCATGGTTTAGTGTAGAGAATAAACTAGGGTTAGGTGAATGGTTAGGTTTAGGCAAAAGACAAAATGGTAGATAATCTAAAGAAGCTTCATGAAGCTAAAGCAAAGAAACAAAATTAGCCACCATTTTCATTTTGCCAAAAATGAATAAATGAATAAATAAATAAATGAATAAGTAAATAAAAAAAACCCTAACCATTCACTTAAACATGGTTTAAACTAAACATACACCCAAACTTGCATGTATTATCAAACATGATACAATCAAGTGCACAAAAATATATCACATATACAATGTGCACATCAAGTGAGAAAATCCATTTTAAGTGAACAAATACTAGTTAATGTAAAGTAATATATCTAATATATAAATATACATTAAATCATTAAATCAACACTTGATTTAACGATTCGGTCATATCGCATATGACCAACTAATATCCAATGCATCGACTTATCGAATCAATCCTCGATTCGATAACTAGGTTATATCGCATACAACCAATCGATACATTCATCGCGAGAATAGAATACGGTATCACATACACGCATTATTCTCGGTCCCGCACATATCTCATATGCGCTCCTATTTCGTTTTGCTTGAGCCAGGAAACTTCTGTGTAGGACTCTAAAGACTCGTCAATACGCCGGCAGCAGGTGATGATCATATCAAACACCCACAAACCGCAAGCGGTCTGCTAAACGTAACGGCCACCCGGGTATTGAGCGATCAGAAGATCGATGAGCAAGCCCGCTCACACTCCTGTGAATCCAACCAGTAACACTTACCGTACAGTCCGGTCTGTTCGTCTGATATGTCGCATATCTCGCCTAGGGGTGGTAAACGTCAGACCCCAATAGCTTGATAGGTCATGCCGATATAAGGTCCATAACATTCGTGAAACTACTGATAACTCTTACCAGTATATCACAGCAACCCTGGCCAGGGATTTCCAGTTATGGCCAGTCGTGCATAGCGCAACATCAACCCCCAATACCGGGAGAGACGAATCCCCTCCTATCGCTCATTGCCTCCATGTGAATCGGGACTGTACCCAAAAACCACCTGTTTGCATGACTCAGTAGAGCCGTGGTAGGGTGGAAATCAAAGCACAGTGGGAGACACACAAGACTCTATGACGATCTCGGGTCAACAGACTAAGCTGTACCAGTGTCACCAGAGAACTGCCATCTGACGTGAGGTATTATACCATCTGGGAGTTCTCGGCGAGTCCGTTCAGTGTACCCAGTCTCTACTGAGCACCCGCATACCATCTCTGATGTCAAACACCAATGGATATGGGATCATCCATCGCCCATCACATGGGTCGAGAAGATATGCGCTAGTCTACTCTGGAATATCGATGCCCCGTCTCGATATTCCCACGACAGGAACATTGAAGGATGTACTCATGGACTACCCAGGCCCCACTAGTATGATCTGCATCATAGTCCTGGAAGTCGAGTACACATCCTAAGGGCTTTATCAACATGTAACAGAGAGACTGAAAGTATACATGTTAAGATAAAGAGCAACCAGATAGCGTACTATCATGTCGAGCAAGAAAGTCCTACCTATATATGTCCCAGCATCCACTACAATATACATCCAATGTACAGTAATGGCCTCTAGGGCATACATATAACTAACAATCTTCCATTTGCACTAGGGCCATCTGTAGCAGTGGTTGTAGTATCACATACTCAACCATCCCCTATAAGTCTCTCTCTGGGAAAAAGCCTTTGTGAGTGGATCCGCTGTGTTGTCCTCTGAGTCTACTCTCCTAACCTCGATCACCCTGGAGATCATCTATCTCCATGATCAGGTGATGCTGCCTCAGAATATGTCTGGGTCACTGATGGGACCGTGGTTCCCGGGCCAAAGCCACACTTCTATTGTCATACAATGGTAGGAACCTAGTTCATCTCATGAACCAATATACACCCAAACAGCCTCTTTGGTAGCATCTTAAGTAGCGATGTATCCTGCCTTTATCGTCTAGTAAGCCACGGTATTTAGCTTGGAACTCTTCCAACATACCGTCCCTCCACTGAGGGTGAAGATAATGCCTGTGACTGACATTCAGTCGTCCTTATCACCCTGGAACACTTTCAGTGATTCTCCCCAGGATCGATTGATACCATCTCACTACATCTAGTGAGAATCCTAACATCCATTAGATCTATCTCATAGATCCAAAACCCAGGATTTAGTAGGTATCACTTTGATCCTATGTGGAGAATCATTGTGATAAGCGGAGATTGATCGAGCGTAGCATAGGAAACTCCTTCCCTATCAAGAGTATGTCATCCACGTACTCTACGAGGATCGTCACCATACTCCCTACTACCCTTTTGTTTATACAAGGTTCATCTACCATTTTGATGATGTCAAACTCTTTGACTAATCCATCAAAACAGATGTTCCAACTCCATGATGCCTGCTTTATCACATAAAACATCTTGCACACGTTTCCGCTGCTCCCACTGTCTACGAAGCCCTCTGACTGTGTACTTACAGACTCTCTTTTCTGAAACATCATTTTAGAAAAGCAGTCATGACACCTAACCGCCAGATATCGTAGTCATGGTATGTAGTTGTGGCAAGTAGGATCCAGATGGACTTAAGCATAGCCACTGGAAAAGGTTTCATCATTATCCACGCCTGGTCGATGACGAAAACTTTTAACAAGTCTAGCTTTGAAAGTCTCAACTTTTCCATCTACACCAAGTAATCTTCTCAAGATATACTTGCTCCTGATGGGGATTTAACCCTTCAGATATAGCAACCAAAGTCTATACTTTGTTGGTGTATAAGGATTCCATCTCAGATCGCTAAGCATCCAGCCATTCTTACAGATTCCCTACTCTCGATGGCCTACTCGAAACTACTTAGGTCATCATCTCATGATGCAATCCTCGCTCCCACTGTCATCGAGAAACCGAAGTATCTCTCAGGAGGATGAGGAACCCTGCTAGATCGGCGGAGAGGCTGAGATTCGTCAGAGACTATTGAATCCTCTGGTTCTGTCAAATCATTAGCTGTAGTTTGTATTGCTGGAACTTTTCCAGTTCTACAGAACTGACCTTGCCTCGATCTTGTCCGGATTTTTCTTTTGACATAGGCCGGACAATCCCAAATCTTAACTTACTTAAGAGATAGGCTCTTCCCATACCATATCTCATATGGAATGGTAGGCACAGATTTGATTCGAACCCAATTCAATAGGCATGCAACTTCTTAAGTGCATAACCCCAAAAGGAAATAGGTAACTCAGTAGTACTCATCATAGAGCACACCATATCATATAGGGTGCGATTGCTCTGCCCTGATACACCGTTGTGCTGTGGTGTATTCAGAGGAGTAATACTGAGAGAGAATCTCATTCTGCTTTAGAATAATCCAAGAATTCCATGCACAAGTATTTTCCTCCCTGATCTTATCATAGGACATAATACTTATACCCGGTTTTTGGTTCTCTATTTCTAACTTATATTCTGTGAATATCTCAAAAGGTTCGGATTTATGTTTCAACAGGAACATATGGCTGAATCTTGAGAGACCATCAGAGAATATAATGAAATACAAAGAACCGGTCTTGGCATGTGTAGACAGGGGATCTACATACATCAACATGTATCATCCCAAGAGTTCACTAACTCTTTCTCTGTTTCCATTAAACAGAGCTATGGTCATCTTATCTTTGTGACATGACTGGCAAGTTTCACAAGATGTAAATTCAAACTAATTTAAATATGCATCTAAATGTAACTTCAGCCAGTCGGGTCGCATTGATATGACCTAGTCTACAATGCCTCAAGAAGGATTCGTTCATTTCTGAACTCTTCCTCTTGTGTGTGTTTCGTATACTAGGAACTGTAGTTTGATTTAGAACGTCAATGCTTTTAGATAACGTGCCTGAACCGATCAACTTTTGATATAGGAAATGTTCAAAACATTATCCAACAATACAAAATTTTATCATTTCTTTAATAAAGAGATTGATATGATTTTGTATATCAGGTTCGGTATCTAATAGCATTTGTTCAGAATCAATGTATTGGTAATACAGGGTGACAGTGACCAACAGACTTGGCTGCAACACTTGTCCCGTTTTCTGTTTCATGAAACTTATCACCCGTTCTCAGTTTTCTACCTTTCGGTAGCCCTATGTAACAGATTACATATCTGGGATCCTGATTCGGTATCAAATATCCAGGATGCAGAGGATACTGAGAAACAGTTCTTTGTAATGAACACACCCGAAGGAGATGCATCTCATGCACTTTCTTCGTTTGGGCGGCATATGAATTCTGGTATTCTCCTAATTCCTGCTCTGTCTTATAACCATTATAAGTTGGAGCGGGACCAACGTTCCCCAGCTCAGTATAACAAGCTGTTCGGTCAATACATCCATATTATTATCTTGATTAAGGCGTGATATGGTCGCTACCTGGAGAGGGAGAGAAGAAAACAATCAGCGTATGCTCTTGCAGGATCAGATTGGTTATTATTTTATCTAATCAGGATGGCTCCTACTGTTTTTTTATCAAATCTTCCTTCAAACCCTAAAAGGAAAGACTAGCCGGGATTAATTACACTCTACAAGTTCGCCAATCTTTCAGCCAGGCCAGTGTCGGTACTTTGAGAGAGGTTCCCCGTGCTTTCGCACGGACCTAATTACAGTAAACCTCGTTTTCCCAGAGGCGTAACCCCGTTGACACCTTTCTAGACACCTACTTGATCGGCTAATTGCAAAGTGCAAAACTCTCCCAGGAGTAACAATTACTCGCAGTGGGTATCGAGATCCAACTATCATATAGAAGGTATGCAATCTCATTGCAAATTTCAACACTTGAAACTCCCGATAAAGGTTTTTACCCCTAGCACCTATGATCTTAACTATGGTCAACAAATCATAAGTACTAGTCATGTTCTACCCGTCATTTCGTGATTAATTAGACCCACCCACATGACCTTTAACTAAGGTCAACAAAGTCACGCGACTGTCCTAACTAATCGCATCATATGCGGTGTAGGAAGACATCACTTAGCTACTGTACACTGTGCCTTGACTATGGTCAACAAACACAGCACGAATACTAAGTACTCTACTTCCTAAAATGACGGAGGGTTGCGAATGGTTTTTATGAAAACCTTTAATGCTTTGAACTTGATCTCGTTGCGGAATCAAATGGTTTTTAAATGGAGTGTTTTTTAGGCTTTTCTAGTTTTGCTAAAGGGGTCACTCCCGGTGAAGGGATCGTCGGCCCTTTCCTCGTCGAATGAGGTGCGGGATATATCATATATATCACTGTGCAAAGCAGAAACTATAGAAGCAATCAAAAGACAAACCGAGTGTGTAGCATCTGCCAGTTATTGCTAAAGAGGTCACTTCCGGTGAAGGGATCTCGGCCCTTTCCTCATCGAATAAGGTGCAGGATGTTCTACAAGGAACACCGCGATGCAAAGCAAGAACTGTAGCTACCTGTTTTTATTTTAAAATTCGATTCCACAACATCTTTTAGGTTTATTTTCTTTTATTAATCTCATTAATGAATATCCCATCATTTAAGTCCACCTAAACATCACAGATAAATATAACGTACGCTTATGCCATCCGCATTCGCCTCGATGTCCCGTCTGCACCGTTAGGTTAGGTAACTAACGGCAGAGCGGGGCAGGGCTAGCGCGGGTGTAAAACATAAGCAACGTCAATATAATATATCATATATACTATATACTATATCTATCTGAACAAATCACATGATCACATCACAGATAACGCAGCAGAAAATATCATATAAAATATTGGATATACTAGGACGTCCGTGTTTTTAATACGAGCCAGTATAAAACACGGATTCCACGGTCGCGATGAATATCCAATCCCACACCCCTAGACCCCTACGAGAGCGGTAAGCAACCCTACCAATTCTAGAGTTAGGAGACCCGGACTCGACTCCTCGAGTTGGTCTCCCACTGGACTCCAGAACCCGGTTACTTGTGCCCTCCTCCTTGGGTCTATCCTAGTGCGGAAAAGTAAATAATATACATCAACGGTGACATCTTCCGCAACCTGGAAGTGCCCCAATAAAAGAATATTACATACAAGTTTTTACATAAATGAAAATGGAAAAACACCCATCTCACATAAAAAAACCCGGCTATTCAAACACGACGATCCAATATAACATATCCAGCAACACATAACTTCACATGTCATCAACGTAAGTAAATATGCGTATCCCAATTGTCGTTGACATATAGCAACGAAACCGGCGATATCACATATTACACTTACGGTCACAGAAAAGAAAGTGTAAAACTACAACAGTTGGAATCCGCAACCTGCATAGACATCGCATGCCTAATCAAATGAATTCCTTAGACATCGCATGCCTAACAATTATAAACCCCGCATTTTAGTCTCATTATCGAAAACATCGGGTAATTCAACAAGATTCCCGACATCCTGATCGAATGCTCGTCGCAAACTTTAGTAGGCGGCCGCACCCCCGACGCCGTCGACGAAGTGCACCAAGGCGGAACACCGCTGCCGCGAGCACCCGAACGGATGCTTTCGGCGACGTGGTTCTCCTACAGTCACTTGGTCGAGGCTATGGGGTGAGGCTGTCTATTAAGTTTACCCGGCGAGTATCCGCATACACTACGTGATTGCGACGGACTTTTGATCGCATCAAAATTCCGTGGCAACCGATCAAGTGAGACTAAACCGCTAGATTTATAACATTCATTCAGTTATCTCATAACTACTTGTGAATTCCAATTATTGTATCGCATTCCAGATAAATAGAAAATGTTAAACTTTCCGATCGAACAATCGAACACCCAAGTTTTCCCGAAACAGCTCAACACATGAAATAAGTTTAAAAACATTCACTTCGTTCCTCAGTACCAACGGTCCAGCCGTAGAAGGGTCAAGCCAACGCCTCACATGTGGCACGCCGTACTGCCCCAAACCCTAAGGTTCAAAGGGCAGTTCAAGACGGTCACATAATCGAGTTAAGGTTTGTTGTCTTCTAGAGGGACCATCGCGTTACTTGCACTACTTAGAACGTCATTAAACTACGGAAAATCCAACAATTGGAAATTACCCGGCAGGGGAAAAAGTGGGTATTTATATCCGGTCGAACTTTTTAACATATTCTAAAATTACCCGGAAAAACACATAGACAAAATTAGACAATCCGATCGAAACACCGAGTTCCCAATACAACCCAGAAAACTCAACTCTTGAGTGCAGATTAAAACTTCCCAGAGAACAGAGGAAACAGATACGGGCATTACTGTATAAAAAATAATCCCTAATCAGTACAAACGGCCGCGGAACCGCCGCGAATAGCATGGTAAGGCCGCTGTTCCGCGGCGATCTAGTGGAGTTAGGGGTTCGTTTTCTACAGTAACTCTTATAATTTCCTGCTCTATTTTCTGAGAATTTTTAATTCACAAAAATCCACAGTTTTGAAAATTGTCCAGAGAGGGTTGAATGGTTAGGGTTTCGGGTTCGATCGGGTTTCTAACTTCGTCTACTCATCGCCTAAGGCTCTAGCTTGGCTCTGATACCACTGTAGGGTTCCTAGGCACACCCATGAGGTTCTACAAGTGATCAAACATGGTCAATTCAAAAATTTCCTATGTGCCGAGAAACCCTAAACAAGATCGATAACTAGAGGTAAAGGCGATGCAAGCAAGTAAACAACTTTATTGCTAAAGGAAAGTGACTACAACCTTTGTAGATCCGGTGCTCCACTTTTTTGGCTCCGTGATGACGTCCCTCCGCTGTACCCATCGGAATCCTAGACTCTCGCGGTGGTTTCATCGGAGAAAAGACCGGGCTAGGTCATCGACTTCGATGCCGAAGATGATCTACGTCGAGGCAACTCAAGATCAAGCTCCAACTTCACCAAGTCATGGAACTTGTGAAGAAAACACCCTATACTACATGGCAAGTGGTAGAGGATGAAGAAATAGGAAGTGGGTTCACTTTGGATTTGGATTTCTCACTCTTTTTCTCAAGTCACCATTGAAGGTAGCAAAGGTTTTCTTCATCTTGAAGAAGAAGAAGAAAAGAATATGATAAGAATTATTAATGAAATGGAAATAAAGTGATTCTTATCATTTTAGCAACCATGGTTTAGTGTAGAGAATAAACTAGGGTTAGGTGAATGGTTAGGTTTAGGCAAAAGACAAAATGGTAGATAATCTAAAGAAGCTTCATGAAGCTAAAGCAAAGAAACAAAATTAGCCACCATTTTCATTTTGCCAAAAATGAATAAATGAATAAATAAATAAATGAATAAGTAAATAAAAAAAACCCTAACCATTCATTTAAACATTGTTTAAACTAAACATACACCCAAACTTGCATGTATCATCAAACATGATACAATCAAGTGCACAAAAATATATCACATATACAATGTGCACATCAAGTGAGAAAATCCATTTTAAGTGAACAAATACTAGTTAATGTAAAGTAATATATCTAATATATAAATATACATTAAATCATTAAATCAACACTTGATTTAACGATCCGGTCATATCGCATATGACCAACTAATATCCAATGCATCGACTTATCGAATCAATCCTCGATTCGATAACTAGGTTATATCGCATACAACCAATCGATACATTCATCGTGAGAATAGAATACGGTATCACATACACGCATTATTCTCGGTCCCGCACATATCTCATAAGCGCTCCTATTTCGTTTTGCTTGAGCCAGGAAACCTCTGTGTAGGACTCTAAAGACTCGTCAATACGCCGGCAGCAGGTGATGATCATATCAAACACCCACAAGCCGCAAGCGATCTGCTAAACGTAACGGCCACCCGGGTATTGAGCGATCAGAAGATCGACGAGCAAGCCCGCTCACACTCATGTGAATCCAACCAGTAACACTTACCGTACAGTCCGGTCTGTTCGTCTGATATGTCGCATATCTCGCCTAGGGGTGGTAAACGTCAGACCCTAATAGCTTAATAAGTCATGCCGATATAAGGTCCATAACATTCGTGAAACTACTAATAACTCTTACCAGTATATCACAGCAACCCTGGCCAGGGATTTCCAGTTATGGCCAGTCGTGCATAGCGCAACATCAACCCCCAATACCGGGAGAGACGAATCCCCTCCTATCGCTCATTGCCTCCATGTGAATCGGGACTGTACCCAAAAACCACCTGTTTGCACGACTCAGTAGAGCCGTGGTAGGGTGGAAATCAAAGCACAGTGGGAGACACACAAGACTCTATGACGATCTCGGGTCAACAGACTAAGCTGTACCAGTGTCACCAGAGAACTGCCATCTGATGTGAGGTATAATACCATCTGGGAGTTCTCGGCGAGTCCGTTCAGTGTACCCAGTCTCTACTGAGCACCTGCATACCATCTCTGATGTCAAACACCAATGGATATGGGATCATCCATCGCCCATCACATGGGTCGAGAAGATATACGCTAGTCTACTCTGGAATATCGATGCCCCGTCTCGATATTCCCACGACTAGGAACATTGAAGGATGTACTCATGGACTACCCAGGCCCTACTAGTATGATCTGCATCATAGTCCTGGAAGTCGAGTACACATCCTAAGGGCTTTATCAACATGTAACAGAGAGACTGAAAGTATACATGTTAAGATAAAGAGCAACCAGATAGCGTACTATCATGTCGAGCAAGAAAGTCCTACCTATATATGTCCCAGCATCCACTACAATATACATCCAATGTACAGTAATGGCCTCAAGGGCATACATATAACTAACACGCCCGTCTCATCAGTGATCCAGACATATTCTAAGGCAGTATCACCTGATCATGGAGATGGTTGATCTCCAGGGGATCGAGGTTAGGAGAGTAGACTCAGAGGACAACACGGCGGATCCAATCACAAAGGCCTTTTCCCAGAAAGAGACTATTATGGGATGGTTGAGTATGAGATACTACAACCACTGTTATCAGATGGCCCTAGTGCAAGTGGGAGATTGTTAGTTATATGTATGCCCTAGAGGCTATTGCTATATATGAGATGTATATTGTAGTGGATGCTTGGACATATATAGGGAGGACTTTCTTGCTCGACATGATAGTATGCTATCTGGTTACTCTTTACCTTAACGTGTATACTGATTGTCTCTCTGTTACATGTTGGTAAAGCCCTTAGGATGTGTACTTGACTACCTGGACTATGATGCGGATCATACTAGTGGGGACATGGTAGTCCATAAGTACATCCTTCAAGGTCCCTAGTCATGGGTGTATCGAGACGGGGCATCGATATACCAGTGTAGACAAGCGTATGCCTTCTCGACCCATACAGATGGGCGATGGATGATCCCATATCCATTGGTGTTTGACATCAGAGATGATATACGGGTGCTCAGTGGAGACTGGGTACACTGGACGGACTCACCGAGAACTCCCAGATGGTATTATACCTTACGTCAGATGGCAGTTCTCTGGTGACACTGGTACTGGTTAGTCTGTAGACCCGAGATCGTCATAGAGTCTTGTGTGATTCCCACTGTGCTTTGATTTCCACCTTACCACGTCTAAGAGGGCGTGCAAAACGGTGGTTTTTGGGTACAGTCCTGAGTCACATAGAGGCAATGAGCGATAGGAGGGGTTTCGTCTCTCCCGGTATTGGGGGTTGATGTTGTGCTATGCTCGATTGGCCATAACAGGGAAGTCCCTGGTCAGGGCTGGTTTAGAGATTTACTGGTGAGTGTTACCAGTAGTTTCTCGACCCGTTATGAGCCTCATATCGGCATGACTTATCGGTTATTGTGGTCTGACGTTGACCACCCCTAGACTTGATATGCGACATATCAGACGAGGAGACCGGACTGTACGGTAGGGTCACTGTCAGGCTTTTTTTTGCAGGAGTTGGAGCAGGCTTGCTTGCTGATCTCGCTTAATACCCGGGTAGCCGTTACGTCCAGCTAGTACCGCTGACGGCTTGTGGGTGCTTGATATGATCATTACCTACTGCCGGCGTATTGACGAGTCTTTAGAGTCCTACATAGAGGTTTTACCGGCTCAGGCGAAACGAAATAGGAGCGCATATGTGATATGTGCGAGACCGAGAATAATGCATGTATGTGATACCGTATTCTATTCTCGTGATGTTTTGTATCGATCGGTTATATGCGATATAACCAGGTTATCGAATCAAGGGTTGATTCGATAAGTCGATACATTGGATGTTAGTCGGTTATATGTGATATAACCGGATTATTAAGTCAAGTGTTGATTTAATAATTTAGTGTATAATTGTATATGTGATATACTAATTTACATTAACTAACATTGGTTCACTTAAGCATTTGTTTTTCTCACTTGTGCACAAGTTAATATATATGTGATATATATTTATTTGTGTTCATACATTTTGTATCATGGTTGTTGATACAACTATCATGGGTGTATGAGACATACACCATTATAAATATATTGGTATGGTTTTTAATATTCAAAGTAAATACAAAATTAATGGATATTTGTTAAATGCATGAAGCTTGTAGAAGCTTGTGAGTGCTTTGACAAATTCAACCCTTTTTGTTTTGCTTTGGATATTAATTAACCTAACCAATATATTTAGTCATGGTTATGTCTCTACATGAGTTAGTATATGATACTCGCTCACCATGGTTAGCTCTCTCACTCTCTTGATTAGTTTCATTCTCATTTTGAGCTCATCTTCTTCCTCCTTCAATTTCTTTCTAGGGTTTGAAAAAGGGAGAGAATGAAAGTGAGAAAAGAAATTCTAAAGTGTACCCATTTCCTATTTTATCATCCTCTACTAGACTAGCACTTTAGTTTAGGGTGTTTGCTTCACTAATTCTCAAGTTAGTGAAGTAGAAGCTTGAGTTCGTATTCCCTCGACGTAGATCATCTTCGGCCTCGAAGACTTCACGCAATACCGTTGCAATTTTCTCATGGAGCCGTCCGAGAGTCCGGGTGTCCGATGATCGCAGCGAAGGGACTACTACAAGGAGCTTAAGAAGTGAATGACCGATCTACAAAGGTTGTATTTCGTATTCACTTAGAGATAATTGTTATTTTCTTGCATGTGTTACCCTAATTATCTAGCCAAGATCTTGTTTAGAATTATTCGGCACGGTTAAAATTTTAATCGGGCATGGTTGATGCCTTCTAGAACCTTATTAGAGTGCCTACCAACCCTAAAGTTTCCATACAATCACTGGTCGGTAGTGCTCCCTTGCCGGGCTCAACCCTTTTCTATACGATCTTTTTGCCCCGGGGTACCGCACTGGGTCCACCATGCACCCGCAGATAATCCCTCACCCTACCTCGAATCGGGTGTATGATACCACTCGAGAACCGAGAAAACTCATGGTGGACATCACAAATATCATATCACGAGAAAACCGCAATTTTCTATCTTTTAGGAATGAAAATGAGTTTATAAAATCCTTGCGGTTTCTCCAAATCCAGAAATCTCATGGAAATATCAAATCTCAATCTCAAGAGTAAATAAACAGTGAATTACCGGCATAAAGCTCCATAATACTGCATAACAATGAATATATATATATACATGCATGATATCTAAGTAAAGAATGCAATATCTAAACTAGCACAGTAATGATGTATCAGAACTATCTGCTAGCAAGCGATATCAATGAAATAATATTCTCTAAAGTGTACGTGACATGGAAGTTACCGATGATGATGTGTGTGAGCTGGCAAGCAAGAGTTCGTAGACATACGCATCATCGGTAATGGTGCTGGTGTCCTGATAACATGGGTTCATAATAAACAAAGGAATCACAAGTATAAGCATGCAATACGATATGAACAACATGAATATACATTTATATACATACGAGTCATAACGTTTTGGCATTTGAAATAAGTACGAATCGTGGTTTTAGAAAATAGGGCTACGGTGTTTTTGAGAAAAGATACATCCTTTGAAAATCCGTAGTATCCCTAAGCCCGTCTTTAAAATACTCACGATTCGTTAAGTTTGAAAATAGTATGACTCGGGCCCAATCTAGCATCTACCAGGTAAACTACAGTACGAAGCTAAAAGACTAATCAAAAGGGTAAGGAAAACCACCTAAGTCCGAGTCGATATATCTAGTAGTCGGTGATCCCGCTTCAATAGCGTCACGTACGATAAAATATATAATATGACATTCTCGAGTCAAGAGTGCGGATCTATCATCATAATTATATCTCGTACGGTAAATCCATCGTACGGCATCCCAAAATCGAGGTACGGGTCAACTATCACACATACCTCAATATCCATATGGTATCATCATTATATATCATGAACTAGGGGTACTGATCTAAAATCTAGTACATACCGATACCATCAACATATATCCGCGTGTGTATGAAAACACATCGCTCAACGATCCGCTATAATATCCTGTCGTATCTCATAATACGACCCAAGTCACATCACCGATCTCGCGGCGTCATACCCAATCATATCGACTCATCTCCAAGTATCATATATTATCCTCATCATCCGTGTGTGTGTGTGAGCGCGCGCGCGCGCGCACTAACGCATCCACACACACACACACACACACACACACACATATATACATATGAATATATACACCCATAACTTATATCACGTGTGTGCATATGTGTGTGTAACAACTATACTCTAGGGTTTCGCGACTAACACTAAACTAAAGTATTAACTTCCAAATACGCTAACACTAACCCCAAGTCACCTAAAGAATTTCTTGCTAAGTATACACATCTTATACTAACACATAAGTATATAGATATAACACATTCGTTTGCTACACTACGAAACTGCGGGGGTGTTATACGCCATCCACCCGACTTCCCCCGTAGATATATATCTACTCATCTTGATCCTTGCTTGCCGAAGTCGATGACGCCACGCTCATCCTTGTTGTTCAAAGTCTACTTGAGGGTACCTACATATATACGCACATAGTATCGTAAACAAAAATCACGCACGAAAACCAAAACAGCACACGCATCACACATAGGTTAAAACCTATGGTCTACTCATGTAAATCAACCAAATAACACCCGATCTCGACGTACAAACGTCAAGTGATCGATGCAAAACACAAATATCAAAACTTCAATTCATAAACATCAAGGAATTCAAAGCAGCAACTCAAGAAAATGGTCCCGGATTTTGGTTCAGGTGAAATAGGGATAAACAAGCAGTACTGGGGTGTTGTATAGGGGATATATGAGCTACAGAACAAATCCTAGCACCAATGCTCACAACTTGGCCGGCTATACCCCTCTGGAATCCGGCCTGCTCGGCCAAGTGGTGGAGTTGGGGTCTCGTCTCTTCAGGATGGTCTCCTAGTGTCTTGATTAGGTTAATGGAGTTGTTTGTTTTTCTAGTAAAGTCTCCAGGTCACTCCAGATTCCCTGCACTCACTATTTAATCACAAACCGACATTTCGATATCTAATACACATTGCATGGTTTAGGCTATGTTTTAATCCAAGTGTTTAACACTTAAGGGGTTGGTAGTTACAAATTACACTCAAGTTTACCATCACAACTCAAGAATTCCCTAAACATCCTCTAGGAATTTTCAAACACCGCTAAACCACAATAATTCAATTCTAAACTAAACTAGAAGTCATGTAAACTTATTTACTAAGCTAAGGGTGAAACAATTTATCTCATTTGGCCTCTCTTGAATCCCCTAGAGCTCAAAATCCAAACTTTCTTGATCTCTCATGCTTGTAGTGAGTTTGTGCACATTTTTAATGAAGAGAATGTATGGTTTTGATGCATTTTTGGGGTTGTTGTGAGGTGTAGGAAGAGGTGAAAGGAAGAGGGCAACCATGAGAGGAAGGGGAGGGAAAATGATGAAGAAAAAAATGAAGGGGAGACAAATGGGAGCCAAGGTCAAATGACCCCTCACCTCTCTCTCTCTTCTCTCTCTTGCCCATACCCTTTATTTTAATATATTTCCTTTTCCTTTTTCTTTTCTTTTAAAACCCAAAGCAAATAAAACCATATACATATAAAAGAACACAAGATGCTATGGTTCATGCAAATTGAAAAAAAATGTGTTTTGAAACATGTCATGGTTCATGTCATATGCACATAAACCGGATTAACGCAAGATTAGTGAAAATTAATCGAGTTTAGCACTTTACCCTTTTACAAATGAGTATTTAAAAATCTATAAATGCGCATATCATATAAAACACCCTCATTTCAGTAATTCTTATAAATTTCTCAAATATTTCCCAATTATCGGTATATAATTATACCATATCGTTTTAAAACTAATTTCCACACATTAAAATATTCATAATATTTATTATTCTATTATATAAATTCCCCAAAATAATATTTTATTTTTCTGAAATGTTACACTTATGGGCAGAAGCAGATTACTCAGAGGCCTAATCAGGGACAAGCCTTCACCCTGACAGCCGAGAAGGCCAATGCTACAGACGATGTTTCAGGTAATCTACTTATTTATAATTTCCCCGCATTGGCATTATTTGATTCTGGTGCATCCCATTGTTTTATGTCGGCTAAATTTATTGGTGCACACTCTATTCCACACACGACACTATTTAGCAGTTGAGACATACACACTGGGAATGAGAGAATTATATCTAGTAGTGAATACAGGGATTGTTCTATTGTTATTTGCGAACGGGAGTTGTTTGCAGATTTCTTAGTGATTGATACGGGCAGTTATGACATTTTCTTGGGAATGGACTTTTTTGGCATTTTCCATGCTCACATAGATTGTAGAGCAAAAAAAGTGATTTTCCAGATTCCCGGACATCTGAAGTTCGTATTCTTGGGGAGCAACAAATCGCCAGTCGAATTTAGGGCTAAACCGACAAATGCCGTTTTTTTATCGATGGAGGTAACCAAGGAGGAAGCACCAGCAGTAGTTTGGGATTTCATGGATATGTTCAAGGACATCTCGGGTTTACCGTCAAAACGAGACATGGAATTCGTGATTGATCTTATTCCTGAAGCAGCGCCATCAAAGACTTATCATCCGATGGAACCGGTAGAACTGGAGGATGTAAAGAGACAAGTTTCTGAATTATTAGAGAAGGATTGGATTCGTAGCAGCGGTTCACCATAGGGAGCTCTAGTTTTTTTGTCAAGAAGAAAGATGGCACGCGGAGAATGTGCATCGACTATCGAGAGTTAAATCGGGTGACCATCAAGAACAAGTGCGCAATCCTCACATAGGCGAATTATTCGATCTATTCAGTGGCGCGAAAGTATTCTCGAAATTGGATTTACGATCAGGTTATCACCAAGTTCGGGTGAAAACAAAATACATTTGCAAGACGGCGTTTCAAACCCGATATGGGCATTACAAGTATCTAGTTATGCCATTTGGAGTTACCAACGCACCTGCGATATTTATGAACTTGATGAATCAAATCTTTTCACCATTTCTAGATTAGTTTATGATGGTATTTATCGATGATATTCTGGTTTACTCGAGGAGCAAAGAAGAGCATGAAGAACACTTAAGGATCACACTGCTGATATTGAAACAAGAAAAGCTGTATGCTAAGATGAGCAAGTATGAGTTTTGGTTTGATGAAGTGAAGTTCTTGGATCATGTTGTATCCGGAGATGGAATCGCAGTTGAACCTGAAAAGATTGCAGCTATTCACGATTGGCCAATTCCAAAGAATATAGGGAAGGTAAGAAGTTTCCTTGGGTTTGTTGGGTACTATCGAAAGTTTGTGGAGAACTTCACTCGGGTAGCAGAACTCTTAACCAAGCTAATACGAAAGGAGATACCGTTTGTTTGGTCCGAGAAGCGTGCATTAGCTTTTGAGGCGCTAAAGTAAAGGTTGACAACCGCTCCTATTTTAATAGTACCAGATAGTTCCGGAGGATTAGGTATTCATAGCGACGCATCTGGAAAAGTCTTAGTATGTGTTTTGATATAGCATGGAAATGTTGTAGTTTATGCGTTGAGGCAGTTGAAAACTCATGAGAAGAACTAACCAACTCACGACTTGGAACTTGCAGCGGTTATTTTTGCGCTAAAGATTTGGAGACACTACTTATTGAGCGAAAAGGTCGAGGTGTTTACTGATCATAAGAATCTAAAGCATGTGTTCACACAGAAACAACTCAACATGAGGCAGCGTAGGTGGTTGGAGCTGATGGCCGATTATAATCTTGATCTAAAGTATCATCTGGGAAAAGTTAATATAGTACCGGATGTTTTAAGCTGGTTGCCAGAAAATACGGATGCTGACTTTACAGAAGAAGATTATAGCAGATTTTCAGAGATTCGAGTTGGAGCTCGTACTACCAGATTCTTTGAGACGGTTGATACAGTTGCAAGTACAGTCATCGTTGATTAATAGTATTAAAGCAGCGCAGTTGCATTTAGATTGCAGAAATTTCGAGGACAAGTAGAGGGAGGACTTCGAACGGATTTATTGATTCATGAAAATGGTTCTTTAAGATATGGAAATCGTTTGTGTGTGCCTAAAGGGGAAGTTTGTGAAGAAGTCACGAGCTCATAGTTCTGCATATTTGGTATATCCAGGAGGCACGAAGATATATAGAGATTTGTGACAGCACTTTTGGTGGGAAGGCATGAAAAGAGAGATTGCTCGTTACGTATTGAGGTGCTTGGTGTGTCAGCAAGTCAAGGCTGAATATCAAAGGGTAGCAGGTTTGTTGCAATCACTTTCGATTCTTCAATAAAAGTGGGAACATATAACATGGATTTCATGACAGTATTACTATGGAGTCCAAAGGGTAATAACGCAGTTTGGGTGATTGTCGATCGACTGACCAAGGCAGCTCATTTTATACCATTTCGAGTTGGTCAGTCGACGGAGGCTTTGGTAGAGCGATACATGCAGGAGATTGTGGCATAGAGTACCGGTGAGTATTGTTTCTGATCATGACACCCAGTTTCTATCTCATTTTTGGAGGAGTTTACAAGAAAGTTTGGGAACTCGCTTGAAATTTAGTACAGCTATCATCCTCAGATAAACAGTCTGAAATAACTATCCAAAATCTTGAAAATATATTGAGAGCTTGCATGTTAGACTTCAAGGGTTCGTGGGAGGATCATTTACATTTAGTGGAGTTCTCGTACAATATTAGTTTTCAGGAGACTATACAGATGGCTCCATTCGAAGTATTGTACGGTCGTAAGTGTTGCTTGCCAGTATGTTGGGACGATATTGGAGAAAGAAGATAGTTGGGACCGGAACTGATTTTGCAAAGGAGAAAATTAACTTGATTCGTGATCATATGAAGGTGGTACAAGATCGACAGAAAAGTTGGATAGATACTAGAAGAAGATCTTTAGAGTTTGCTGTTGGTGATCATGTGTTCTTGAAGATATCACCGACTAGGGAAGTAATCTGGTATGGTAGTCGAGGTAAGCTTAGTTCTCGATTCGTAGGGCCTTTCGATATCATTGAGCGTATTGGAGAAGTAGCTTATTGATTGGTTTTACCACCATTCTTGGCGGGTATTCATGACGTATTTTACGTATCTCAACTTCGCTAATATGTTCGAGATGAGACGCATGTCCTAGGCCACTAACATTGAGGGAGAATTTGACTTATGAGGAGCAACTGATGGCTATTGTGGATCGACGAGAAAAGGTTCTCAAGAATAGAGTGACCTCTCTAATACTTGTTTCGTAAGGAATCGTTCGTATGGAGAACCTACTTGGGAATGCGAAGACGAAGTTCGACAAAAGTTTCCACAGCTCTTTCCTTAGATCTATATCTTCTTTGTTCTTGTCTTTTTCTATTTCGTGAATTTCGATGACGAAATTCTTTTTGCGGTTGGGTATAATATAACATCCTAGCATGATCATACATTATTTAACGATATTAATTAGTATTTTGAATTTTATTTTATTTATCATTTGGGTTGTGATTGGTTTGAATAGTATGTGTTTATCGGACCCGACCCGCTTGCGTGAAATCTGTTATGGTGCTTGAGTATCTCTTATTGATATTTAAACATAGACTAAACCAACATGAATCTTAAATAATAGACATATAATATTTTAACTATAGTATATTATATTAGTTTATAATATTTTTCTTTTAACCCTTAGATTTATGGTTAAGGAGGCTATGTATGTATCTATTATTTCCAATATATTTTCAGTGAGATTTAGTAGAGACGGATCGGAGATTTGTAATATCTTTTAGAATATTATTAGTTATATATATATATAACTACACATATATATAATATGAGGTTAATGGAGGAAATGTGCCATAGGAGGTAATTTCCTCCTATGGGTGTCGGAAAAATGTATCCTCCATGATTTTTTTCGACGATCGGTATACATCACGTTCATCTTTATCATCTAAGATGTGGATATACCAAATTTCATGTGATTATACCATTTTTTCACCATTGATTTAGTTGGTGCAAAATTAATGGTTTACCGACAATAGAACTTTTTACAATGCTAATTCAACGGTGCAAAAGTGGTGGAATCATATGAAATTTGTTGTATGCACATCTTAGATCATAACGATGATGATGATGGATGCCGATCGTCGGAAAGAATGGTGGGAGTTGTATTTTTTTCGATGCCATAGGAGGAAATCTCCTCATATGGCCTCTTTCCTCCATTATTCTTATATAATATACATATACTATATAATATATTTATTTATCCTTATAAAACTATCTCTCTCTGCCTCCTCACAAATTTTCTATCCCGCCCTCGCATCTCTCTCCCGTTCTCTCTTTCTCTCTCCTCTCTCCGATCATCTTGCTCTCAACTCTTCATCCACGTCGCCGACTCCCTCTCTCGAGACCCTCGTCGTCACCACCCTCCACCATCCTTCTCGTCGTCGTCTCCTTTCGCCTTCACCGACTGATGATGCTCAATATTGGCGCAGCTGCAGATCAGGACACGTGGCAGATGACGTGTCCCAGGACTCAGAAGAAAGGGCCCACAGAGGCCGACAAGGCCACCCTACACCCGAATTGCAAGCACAAACTGGCCCTCCTCTAGGCCCCCTGCAAATTAGCCTCCTCGAGCATTCATCTCGCCCCGAGCCGCCACAGGACCAAGACTCCTCGGCCTCCCCGCTCGTCCCCGAGCTCCCTGCCAAGGCCGTCTTCCTCGGCCCTCCGACCAACTCCACCACTCACAGGCGTAACCGCCGCTCCGCGAATCTCGCCATGCGCAGATTCTACGCCAGCAACATCCCACGTTCCATGCCATCACGATTCCCATTAATGGGCGATCCTCTCTCTACGCGGGCGTGACGTCGGGAGCGTAACTGCCGGCGAGATTCTCGCGCCTGCTGCTGCGTGCCACCTCCATTATATAAAACTCCATCACAGAGGGGTCAAGTAAGCGATTCTTGACACTTTACGCCGTTACTCTACTCGGATCTCATCACTAACTTGAGCGTCGACCTTTGAAATAGAGACGGCCGGTTGGCTTTGTCAACAGGATAGGATGCCGCGACAAAAAATCCTGGTCCTTGGTGGTACCAAACCATCTGGGGCTTCTTTGCAGGTACTCGGCGACAGCCTCCATACCTCACCTCTTCCTCTAAAAACCCATTGAGACCCACACGCAACGAAGTATAATCAGCTAAGTTCACCGTGAGATCTATGGAAGACAACATCTGACGGAGGCCCGGAAAGGGAGCTCCATCAGTTGGCGTCGTCTGTGGGAACTTAAATTCCACAAAATACAAAGTTGGCCTTCCTATCTCCTCTCTCATGGCGGACGACCATCCTGGGGATCCCAGTACCAGCCGCCGCCTTCCACTCACCGAAGGCGGGGATGAACCCCCCCATGACCGTCATCAACGCCCTCGCAGGCCGGATAGATCGCCTGCAATCCCTCATGGAGGCCCTCGTACGCGTCCAAACTGCCGCGCCCGGGCCCCAGATCGCTACTCCACCGCCTCCAGAAGACTCTGTCCCTGTCTGGACGGCCAACCACCAGCAGGCTGCATCCCCTGGCCGCCGGTCCCTAGAGCCGGTGCTCCCTGGGGCCCGCTGGGCACCCCAGGGCTCCACGCCGAGATCCGCCGCCAGAGGGCCTCGCCCCAAGCCTCCTCGCGACCCTTACCCCCCTGAGGAAATGTCGGTCACCTCTCCTATCCATGAGCGTGGCCGACCCAACCATGATCGGCGGGAACGCACAGAAGGGGTCCGCCCCGGCGGCTCAAGAGCTACCCCATCCCGGGACCTGAGGCACCTCATCGAAAGAAACCGGGGCCGCTCCCAGACGCAGTCCACCCGTAGCGGGGCCCGGGAATCTCGAGGCGCCGATTCCTCGAGGTACCACGGTCGGCTCGACGCCCTCGAGAAGAAGATCGAGGGCATGCGCCGAGAAGCTCACTTCTCGAGCGACGGGGCTAAGTACGCCTCCGAATCGCTCACGAAGCCATTCATCGAGGAACTGCTCGCCGTGCGCGTCTCCTCGCGTAATAAACCCTCGAAGGTCTCTCTGTTCGACGGGAAAACCGACCCGAAGGACCACTTGGACGCTTTCACCGCGGGAATGAGCTTCCAAGATCACTCCGACGCCGCCCAGTGCAGGGCCTTCCCGGCCACCCTCATCCGCGCGGGTCGGGACTGGTTTCGGGGGCTCGAGCCCCGCTCAATTTCGACCTTCGACGAGCTGGCTACCCAGTTCCTCGGCCATTTCGTAGGGAACCGTCGACAGAAGCGCACGGTCGACTACCTCTTCACGGTCAAGAGCGGGGACAAGGAAACGTTCAAGGCCTATATTACCCGCTTCTACAACGCCCTCCTCGAGGTGCCCGAGCACCGGGATGAAACCGTCATAACGGCACTCAGATCTGGTCTAAGGCACAAAGAATGGCTGCGCTCCTTCGTGCTGGCTCAACCTAAGACCATGGTCGAAGTCAAGGCGTGGACCGAGCGCGAGGTCTAGCTGGAATCCGAAGTGAATGCTAACCTCCCCCGGGCGGATCGGCCCGACAAAAAGAAGAAGACTCGGGAGGAGAGGCCGGAGCGTCAGCAGCCCTACCACCCGAAGTTCCAGGAGTATACCCCCCTCAATGTCTCCTTCGCGGTGTTGCTGGAGGAGGCCCAGAATGAGGGGTTCTTCAAGTTCCCCCCGGTCCCACGTCAGGCCGCTAAGCGAACCCGGGGCCCCTACTGCGCTTTCCACCAGGTACTGGGCCACGCCACGGAGGACTGCAAACAACTGAGGGACTACATCAAGGAGCTCATCCGGTCTGGGCACCTCGCCACCTACCTAAGGGACAAACGGCAGACCGACCGCGAGCAGGAGCAGCCTCGCCCTCACACCGAACTGACCATCGGCCAGATCATGCTTGTTTCAGCGGACAGCCAGCCTGGGGCTCGGGGAGCCCCATGCCTTATGCCAAGCGCGGAGGCCGGCAGCCCTTCAAGGAGCTCGGCCCAAGCCAACAAAGTCATCCTTTAACCTGTGCCTGTTCTTTTTTTTTAAGCGATGTAAATTCTTCCTAGAATCTACTGTTGATTCAATAAAGATCAATGGAGCATTGCGAAAAAGAAAGAAAATCTTTTTTTATTCAAAGGGTATTATGGGCTCCTCAGCCATACATGCAAAAACGGGGGGGGGGGGATTACAATAGCGGGGGAACGGGGTGCAGCGAGCACTGCTCGTGGTACTCGGCGAAGATCTTCGCCAACCGAGGCCGTGCAAGTTCCAGCCTCTGTACCCAGTTCCCCCCGCGGGCATTGACCCCGAGCCTCAGCTCGTAGCATTCGCGGATGAGCGCCTCCGAGCGGGCCAGCCGGTTCGTGGAGATCAAGTCGAAGCGTCTCAAAGACTGCAGCTTGCCCACGGCCTCATCGAAGAGCTGCTCCGACAGGGGATTGTAAAGCCCCGGCGATGCCCTCCAGGTGGAGTACATCAGTAGCTGCAGCAGGGAGGAGCGCCTGGGGAGCAGCCGGCCGAAATGTTCCTCAATGAGCCCGTGAACCAACTGCACCGTGTCCTCGGTGCGGTAGGGGTCATAAAGATACACATCTGCAGAACTGACGATTTCAGGAATAGTGAACGGAAAATCCTCCATTTCTCGATGGCCTGTCTACGAAGGGGGAAGAACCAGTACTCCTTATGTAGCCCGCTGTGCAGCCCAACAGCCGCCACGCGGCGTCCATCGAACGTTAACCGGTGGAAACGGAGCGACGGGGCCCTGTCGCTTCGCCTCCCCCCGCATTCAATGCACTAGCTGCGCGCGCCATTGCCCCGACCGTTCCCATTCCCCGCACCTACAGCCGAATGACCGGGCTGCACCTCGTCAAGGATTCAACTCGGCAGCTGCCCTGCTCAGACATCCCCGGCCGGCAGCTCCCCTGCCACAATGCCGGGGATCAGAAAGCCCTCCCAGAGGCAGCCGAGCCTGAGGTTCCCTCGCTCGGCTATCCCCAGCGGGCAGCTTCCCTGCCACAACGCCGGGGATCAGAAAGCCCTTTCAGAGGCAGCCGAGCCCGAGGTTCCCTCGCTCGGCTATCCCCCGTGGGCAGCTTCCCTGCCACAACGCCGGGGATCAAAAAGCCTTCCCAGAGGCAGTCGAGGCCCGAGGTTCCCTCACTTGGCTATCTTTCAGGACAAAAGCCCTCGCCAAGAGGCACCGGACAGTAACCCTGCCCGGCCAAGGGTCTTTGGTGGGCTTCCTACAGCCTTATAGCTTTCCTCGCGCCAAGGGCCAAAGTCCTCCCAGAGGCAGTCGGGTCCTTGCCCGGCTATCCCCGGCTGGTAGCTTCCTACCACAACCGACAGGGATCAAAGTCCTCGCCAAGAGGCACTGGGCAGTAACCCTGCTCGGTCACCATTCTGAAGGATCTGAAAGCCCTCCCTGAGGCAGCCGAGCCCGAGGTTCCCTCGCTTGGCTATCCCCGGCGGGCAGCTTCCCTGCCACACGCCGGGGATCAAAAGTCCTCCCCGAGGCAGTCGGGTCCTTGCCCGGCCATCAACGGCTGGTAGCTTCCTACCACCGCCCTTAAGGATCAAAAGCCCATATACAGAAGCACCCGAGCAGCTACCCTGCTCGGTCAAACTCCAGCTCCCACCCTCTATGGCAGGAATCACAAGCCCTTACAAGGGGCGTCGGAGCGGCTACCCCGCTTAACCCCCTAAGGCTGGTAGTCGCCTACCCACAACTCTAAAGAACCAAGCCCTCGAAAGAGACGACCGAGAAGCTACCCTGCTCGGCCATCACTGGCGGTTAACCCCCCTACCGCCGAGACAGATGCATGAAGCCTTAACAGGAGATGACGGTGCAGCTACCCTGCCCGGTCACCCCCAGATGACGGCTAATACTTTAAATCAGAAATGGATGTCAGGTCTGTCCAAGCCTAAACGATCTCCCCTCGACCCCAGGGCCCAGGGAGATAGCTCCTCGGAGATGCTCATCGGCAAGTGGTTGCAGTCAGCTCGACGGACGATCGTTAGACAGAGGGCCAACCTGACATGAAAGCACAACGGCGCAAGTAAAAACATCCCGAACGAGCATTCTTCACAAACAGATGGCAGAAAGAAAAACTTTATCACAGCTGAAGAAAAAGTTTATTACTACCGCCAAAGATAAGTTTTTTTACAAAGGTATTTTTTGGGCTCCTCAGCCTTTGAAAAGTCAAAAGAAAAACAAAATGAAGGTAGGGGAGTGGGGGCTCTACACCTTAGGCCCGGAAGTGACCTCGAGGTCCTCGACCTCTACCACCGGGGGCGCTGGGTCCTCGGCCCCCTCCCCGTCGAGAGCTTCTCCCCCTTGCTCGTCGGCGCCCATGGGGGGAACTCGGCCCGCAGATCCGCGTCGTCGAACTCTGACATCCGAGACTTGACGGCATCAAAGGCGTCGTGCCAAATGCTGGTCGTGGCCACAGCCAGGTCGTCATAAAAGTCCCTCGACCCCTTGTACCTCGCCACGGCCATCGATCCAGCCGACTTACAGGCCTCGGCCGCCGCCCCCAGCTCCATCCGAAAGGTCTTCACCGTCTTCTTCAGGTTGCCGGCGAGCACCTGGGAGTCCTCGAGCTTGCCCTCGGCGATCGCGGCGGCCTCACGATGCTGGGCGACCTCCCTTTTCCCGGCGTCCACCTCGCCCTCCAGGGCGGCGATCCTCGCCGACGTCACTTCCTGCTCCCGCCTGGAGCTCTCTTGCAACACGGCGAGCTGGCCCACGGCCTCCACCGCCGGTGCTACCACCTCGGTCTCCATGCGAAGGGCGAGGGCCACGTGCTGGAGAGTCTGGGAAGGCATACAAAAAAAGGAGGATCAGAAATATGAAGGAAAACACTAAATCTCACCGCGCACTGGGGGCTTACCTGCATGGGTTCCTGGGCGATCGACACCAGCTGAGCCTTGAGGGTTCCTCCAGGAACCCGACCCTCAGCCGAGGTCTTTATCTCGTGGAGGAGGCTGTCCGCGACCGACAGCCCAGATGGCACCGCGAATCGGAGCCCCCCTTTCTCCACCACGGTCGGCGAAGATCGGCCCCGGGAACTCTTCTTGAGCGGCTCTGAGGGGGAGCCAATCTCCTCTTCCGAGGCCGTGTCCTCCACAATCAGGGCCCGCTTCCGACCCGACGCTTTGCTGGGGCCCGGAGCGGGATCCACCACCGAGCGTCCTCGGGGCACCGCCACCGGGGCGGTGGGAGCAGGGGCAGGCTGCGCCGGGGAAGAGCTGGCTGCGCCAGGGAAGAGCTGGCACCCCCAGCCCTAGCAGGCTGCCTCGGTTGGCGCATAGCATTTCGGAGAATGCCGAAGTCCATGGATCCTGCACGAAACAAACCCCCAACTTATCAGCAACGCGAGTAAAACATAAACCCAGAAAGCAAGCCTAACTTACCGACGAACTCGACGGGGCTAAGCCCGGCCCAGCTCAGAACCCTCTTAGACAGCAACACGTCGTATCGAGGGATGGGCTCCCACGACGCCATTCTCACCTCGGCAGGGTCATCGGACAGGTTCCCCGACAGACTCTTCTCCCTCGACCACTTGGTGGGCACCGGCCAGTCCTCGCCCTCGGGAGGGGAGACGAAGAAAAATTTCTTCTTCCAGTCGTTAATGGAGGAGGGCAAGGCCACGACCCTAGTCCTGGCAGCGACCCCGGACCGCTTCCTAAAAGTAAAGTAAACCCACCTCGGGTCGCCAGCTCGACCGCCGGGGTGACTCTTGAAAGCAAGGGAGGAATCGAGAAGGGAAAGGCTGAAAGGAACCGCCTGCAGCTTCAGGCGGATCAGGAACCCGAGGAGGATCCTCTACGCGTTCGCACTAATTGGCCAGGAGCCAAGCTGAAGAAATTCAGAGCGGCGATGACCTCAGGAGAGAAGGGCAAGCGCATTCCGCCCCAAAAGCTTCCAAATACAGGGCAATCTCCCTGCCCCGTTCCTAGTCCGCCCTCTCTCCCTCCTCGGCCAGACAAAGCGTATAGCGCGGGGGAATGTGGAAGCGAGCTCGAGCGTTGGCGAGCTCGCCCTCATGCCTCACCTAGCACGGGGTGCTGGGGGCTACATCTACCGCCTCCTCCCTGGAGGCGGCCCTCGCCTCACGGCCTCGGGGAGAGGGCTCGGCCCCTGCTCCCCGAGGAGACTCGGACACATCTAAAGGAACCCTAACATCTACTCCTACAACGTATACTGATTCTACAGGGGAAGACATCTAACCTAGGAAAGAAATTCTTCAAAGGTTGGGAACGAAAGAAGGGAGACGAGCGCCGAGCAGCTGGGGCTTGAGGAAGAGAAATATGAGAAAGTAAGGTCCCTAGGGCGGGCCCCACCCGTATTTATTACTGCATACAGCCTCATCCAATGGCGCCTATCGTCTCCCGTCGAAATAGCACCTTGCGCCCAGCGGCTCCGATCGCACCACGTGGCAGCCCAGCGATTGACCACGTCCCATCAGACGCCGCAGACCTGCGCGCGTCGCATCAGCTAACTGGCACTCGACACGTGGACCGTCGCTTCGACTGCAGAGTGCACAAACCGACGCACCCTCCTTAAATGCAAAGATCTCGCCTCGATTCGCTAGCGGAAAAGACAACTGACGGCTCGAGGACTCACCCCGACATAACTCTGAGAAGGAGCTCACCTTGGGAGGCCCGGCAGTCCACTCCTGACCCGACCCGCTAGCTGGTCGGGGCAAGAGTGGGGGGCTAATGATGATGCTCAATATTGCCACAGCTGCAGATCAGGACACATGGCAGATGACGTGTCCCAGGACTCAGAAGAAAGGGCTCACAGAGGCCGACCAGGCTACCCTACACCCGACTTGCAAGCACAAGCTGGCCCTCCTCTAGGCCCCCTGCAAATTAGCCTCCTCGGGCATTCATCTCGCCCCGAGCCGCCACAGAACCAAGACTCCTCGGCCTCCCCGCTCGTCCCCGAGCTCCCTGTCGAGGCCGTCTTCCTCGGCCCTCCGACCAACTCCACCACTCACAGGCATAACCGCTGCTCCGCGAATCTCGCCATGCGCAGATTCTACACCAGCAACATCCCACGTTTCACGCCATCACGATTCCCATTAATGGGCGATCTGCTCTCTACGCGGGCGTGACGTCGGGGGCGTAACTGCCGGCGAGATTCTCGTGCCTGCTGCTGCATGCCACCACCGTTATATAAACCCCTATCACAGAGGGGTCAAGTAAGCAATTCTTGACACTTTACGCCGTTACTTTGTTCGGATCTCATCACCAACTTGAGCGTCGGAGGGTCCTCGGTGGTACCAAACCACCCCGGGACTTCTTTGCAGGTACTCGGCGACAGCCTCGACACCTCACCTCTTCCTCCAAAAACCCATTGAGACCCATACGCAACGAAGTATAATCAGCTAAGTTCACCGCGAGATCTACGGAAGACAACATCTGACGGAGGCCCGGAAAGGGAGCTCTATCACCAACCAACTTCCTTCACCACCACCTCAACCCATCGCTATAGATCCCAACGCCTCTATCACCGAGCAACTCCAGTCCTCGACCCCGATCCCAGTCCTCGCCTCCTAGCCGAGCATCACCATCTTTAATGTTCGACCACCATCGTCTCCTTCCTCTTCATCTTCCTCCTTGAATCCAACTCAAAACCTTAGCCAACCCCAGAACAGCAACCTCTCCGGCTTCGAAATACGCTCCGGTCACCACCAAACTCCCCAGCACCCTCTCTCCGATCACCTTGAACCCCAGCAACCTCTTTTCACCATCGTCACTTACCTCCATCACCGAACCCCTCCTCGCCATCATCATCACCCTTGTCGAGGGAACCCAACACCACCTCCAGCCATCGTTCTCGTCTCCATCACCTCACAGCCGAGACCCCATCACCTGTATCTTCATCGATCACTATCTACAGAAGTTCAGTCATCATTGACTTCATCTCCGAGCTTTGCTAGTTGGAGGTTGCTTCGTATTTGCCATCATTCGGTGTTCGTCATGTTCGTATCCATATTCGTCGCGACCGATGCAAGTTTACAATTTGCTACATGCTATAGCTATATCTATATACATATATTGTCGTAATATTACTTATTATTACTATTATATCATTTATATCTATAATCTGTATATCGTTGATCAGTTAATAATAACAAGTTTTATACATTGCAGTTTATAATGAAGTGTAGGAATTAATATGGTTTATTTTTCGTTACACTATTTATCACATCTAGATAATGGTAACAACCGTATTTCATCATGATCTGGTTGCACGATATTATTACAAATAAACACTTTATCTAATTTAATATACTATCTTAACATGTTTATAACCCGTCATTTTGTTACTGATATTGCTATCTTTCTTGTACCTGCTTACCTGTGATACTTACTGATGCCAGTGATACTAACTTGTTGTCCTGGTGGACGTGACCTGTTATCTGATAGACATAACATGTACTTGCATATTCCCATGTTGGCATTAGGTAGATATTATATTTATACCTGACTTGGAAAATGAAACTTGGGGAAATCAAAAGTGTAACTGAAGTGTAATTTAAAAGAATATTACATGTTTACGTAGTTCCTGGGATAACGGAACAGAATCATTCTTGATTCATACATCTTGATCCGTGATCCCGGGAGGTAATGAGATATATCTTGGTCCGTAGTCCCGAAGGGTAACGGGATATATACTTTTGAGTTACATGGAGAAGTACATTCATTAGTTTCAAATGCCTGTAGAGTAGTTAATCTAGAAACACAGATTTTAGGATACGCGTGACATACCTATAGCCTGCTGTTATAACACCTGTGATTGTTTTGTTTATACTCATACCTCACTCTTGCACGTGACATCCTGTATAGCACACTGTTCACTTTATTATTATCAATATGATATTTATGACGCACCGACGTTTGGATTTTGCATGACCCAGTTCCTTTAATCTCATCGCAGAAAGAACAAGAATACTTTGACAGACAAGCTGAGCAGTGAAGATTTAGTTTGTTGATATTTTAGATTTATTTTCTAGTTATGGTTTTGTCGTTGTGATCCCTTAAGGGACGAGACTAGGATATTATTTCTTGTTGGATTTTTATTTGTTTCCGCTACTTTTCTCGTCATTATTTATTATGACAGTTGGACATGTGATAGTTAGATATTTATTTACTGTTCTTGATATCTGATTGACAGCCGTAATGTGAGTATGGAAAGACGTTTTCTTGTCATAGGTAGCATGGTGGCTTTGTCACGTACCGTATTTACATATTTTGGAAAGCGGAGCCTGACACCGTGCAACCTTGGTGTCCGATTAATTGTGCATATGCAAAATGTGCAGAGGAATGGCCATTTAACTATCATATATATAGTTTGCGTCACTCTTTATTTGAAACACGCTCCAGTATCCACTTAATAAAGACTCAGTTTTGTCCTTTTACGCCCCGCCCTATAAACATATTTTTCTTCTCCCTTTTCTTATTTTTCAGGCTTTTCTACACATAATATGTATATATTAAAGTCCGTGTCTGTGTTAATCCTCATAATACGATCATATGGCAGATAATCCATATATGCGTTGTGCACTGGCCAAACGAGCATAGATTGACTACGTGTTTTAAAACGGTGTTTCTTTTTTTAAAAAATCCTCCTTTTTTGATGTATATTGGGCTAAATAAAATCATAAATGAGTTTTAAGGTACATAATGTTATTTTTTTTGTTGGAATCCTTTATGCAGATAGAAAGCGACCTGGCGTTGGTCGTGGAAGGGGAAGGGGAAGGGGAAGTGTAACGTTTCCAAAATAATAAAATATTATTTTCGGGAATTTTTATAATTTAATATTATTTTAATGAATATTTTAATATTCGGGTATAATTAAATACAAATAAATGGGGAAAAATTATGGAAAATTCTAAAATAGGGTATTTTATGGAATTATGCCATTTTAAAGTTTTAAGATTAGTTATATGCTAATTTGGTGCTAATCGCGATTAAAAATCGCTAATTGGATTTTTAGCTTTTTTGTGCAAAAATGTGCACATATCATTTTTCCACACTTGTTACACTTGTGTTACATTTCTATTGCCATGGTTGTTCTTTTGGGTTCACTATTGGAGTGAGAAGGAAAAGAAAAAGGAAAAGAAGAGAAAAGGAAAAAGTAAGTATGATGATGAGAGAGAGAGAGAGTAGTTGCTTTTGACTTTTTGAACCATACCCATCATTTCCTCACACCCATTTCTCTCTCCTCTCCCTCACCTTGAGCTACTGCTGCTCCTTCTCCCTCACTCTCCCTCTTCACAAAAACCCTAGATCCACAATGAAATCAACCCCAAAACCCCATTCCCACTTCACAAAAAATGTTCTCGAGCTCACTAGCTACACATTGAACCTAGCAAGATTGGATTTGGAGGACTTTGAGCAACTCAAGAATTTTCTTGAGTTGCCAAAGGAGGTAATTTCTGCACCCTCAAGTAGTATTTCAATTTCCTTGTGCATCAATTCTAGTTTCATATCGATATTGTGTCGTTTTGTGGACTTTGGAGATTTTTAGTTAAGGTTTAGGGTAAATCTGAAATCAAAGATGAAATTGAGGATCGTGGTGACCTTAGAACCCCTGGTGTGATGTTATTTGGATCAAACTAGAGACTAGAACACAGAATACGGATTTATGAGACGATGTCGGGGGAAAAACTGTGAATCTGTGATCGTATTTAGGAATCTGCTATCACCCCGAGACCCCAAAAATAAAACTGAGTTGACAGTGAGATGTGCAGGCACCATGGAACCACCACACCAAACCCTAGCCCCCAACTCAAATGTACAGCCGCCAATTTATTCCTTCTGGCCGCAAATTGCGGCCAGAGCAGGAGGGAACTGTCTCGATTTTTGTGCATGGCCCTATTTCCTCTAGTCTTGACCCTGGGTATGTCTAGTTTTGACTGTTTCCAGTTAGGGTAAAATCTGGGTTGATTTGCTTGAGTTGGCGTATGATTTACGACTTGTTTTAGCATGGATTTTGGTATTTGGTGTTTCGTTTCTGTCGAGTGGCGTTTGGACGTCAACGACAAGTGACTATCGATCGTGTTTGCATGCGAGGTTATAGGTTTTTACCTATAGGCGTAGCGTGTGCCGTTTTGGTTTCCGATGTGATTTTCATGTACTTTAGCATTTGTGATATCCTTGTAGGTACCCCACGTGATGTTGAGACGAAGAAGATGAAGATGGCGACATCGGCGTCGGCACACGAGAAGCAAGGTGAGTAGATTATATCTACGGGGAGAAGTCGGGTGGATGGCGTATAGCACCCCCGCAGTCCGTGGTGATGTATACGAATACGTATACACACATATATTTATTATGTGTTGTTTAGGATTATTGATGGTAATAATGGTATTATTGGTGATAAGGATGTATTGGTTTAGTATAGTGCGAAACCCTAGCGTAGTGGTTGCACCCACACATATACGTACACATATACTTGCATGCATTCTTTCATTTATCTGTGCGCATATATAGGTGTGTATATCTACACATGGGTATGGGACTATGTGTTCATATACGGGATTGAGGATGATACATGGGATTGAGATGAGTCGATGAGGTTTGTGATGTGATGTGATGGTAGTGATACCGGATATGTGATGAGATGAATGTGATATTGACCCGTACCCAGCTATTGGGATGCCGTACGACGATTTACCGTACGAGCTTTATATTGATGTTAGATCCGCACTCATGACTCGAGGATGTTATATGATATACTGTATCGTACGTGATACTATTGAGGCGAGATCACCGACTATATATATATATGTATATCGACTCAGATTTAGGTGGTTTCCATACCCCTCCCGATTGACTTGATTGTTAGGTTCGTAGTTTGCATAGTAGGCGTTAGACTAGACCCGAGTCATACCTATTTCAAAACTAACGAATCGGGGATATTTTAAAGATAGGCAGAAGGGTTTATACGGATATTTTCAAACGACGCATCTTTTCTTACAACACCGTAGCCCTTATTTTACCAAAAGCCCTGATTGTCTAATTTCAAAAGGCAAGGTTGCATGTTATATTTATTGAGATAGGTTCTTTACTGTTGCGCTGATTATTCGATTCCGCATATTCATGCCATTTGCATTGCAGTGCTTGTGTTATTGATATATTATAATCATGCTGCTAGGACACCAACACCATTATTGATGATGCGCATGTTCCACGTACACTTGTTGCCGGCTCACACACTTCATCATCGATAATTGCCATGTCACTACACTGTAATACTGTTGCATTCAGTGTATGTTGCTTACATTTCTTTACATGTCGCATACATCATGTTTTCTGATTATACGCATTGCGATATGTTGTTTCCATGATATTTCTGGATTTGGGAACCGTGGGTATTTCAAAAGAGAAATATGTAATTGTTTTAAAAACCCGGTTACCCTTGATATGATATTTCAGTGCGTCCACCATGTGTTTTCTCGGTGCTGAGAGCGACATGTGAAACCCGATTCGAGGAGGCGGATGAGGCCGATTGCGGGTACATGGTGGACCCGGTATGGTTTCCCGGGGCAAGAAATGTTTTTCGTGGAGTAGACGATGAGCCTAGCAGGGTGGCGAGTACCTATCGGTGATTGGTTGGACCTGGCGGTTATCCGAAGGATATTGACCAGAGTCGATAGATGGATATGGGCGTACTGCCGGGGCCGAGGGCCGATACCGCAGACAGAGCCCGATATATGAGGATTTACGTGCCGATGCTAGGCACAGGTTTCATGATGATTTCCATGATTTTGATTATACCCTCATATTTACATACATGATGTTTATTGTCATTGGGTGACGGGTGGACGGGTTCTACGTTTATACAGACTTGATCACATACAGACTGGATTTACATGATCATACTTCATTTGTATATATAACAGGGCATGAGGGCGCTGTTATATATACCCTTACACCAATATTAGTGGAATGGGACGCTAATATATGTGTATTGATATCCATTTGATACTTCATCATATTTACTTCATGCAGACATACCTTATACTGATGACATGTTATTACCTGAGTACTTGGCACTACATACATGTTTAGATGTTACATTGCCACCTTATTATGCTTCAGACGTACTCTTGTGGTTTATATATACTGATCGTTTGACTTAGGATTATGTCTTGCATTCGATCTCTGCTTGTAGATATTTTCTATTCACGAGTTGGCAACTCACCCCCGTTGTGCCACAGTTCTTGCAGGTTTTGCCGTACAGATTCCATAGCGGCATTTCTGGCACACTGTTTCCTTATGGGTGACTTGCTTGGGTAGGTGGGTTCTTTTGTATCAGAACCGCCATTGTTCATGTATTATTCATTGTATCTAGAAATTCCATCAACCAAAACTTGTATATTGTTTCAGACTTAGAAAGCAGTGTTGTATTATTTCGACCTTAGAGTCGCGCTTGTAGTATTACGGTTTTCTGACTGTTTTGAGTTCTTTTTGGGTTTTGATTCTCGCCTTTTGGCGTTGTATATTATTATTGCTTGCGTGGTTGTGACCGTCGATTGACGAAGAGCTAGCTCCCGCTTGGGGATGGCTTTTATCATTTTATATATATTATTCTTGTTGTACCCCGTTCGGGGCCAGTTTTTACAAAGGAAACTCTGCCGAAATTTTCAGGAAAGGTTACACATTTTTAAAAATGCATATTCGGCTTAGTTGTTTAAAAACTTTGATTTTTGAAACATGATTTCTTTACTTCTTAAAACCAGTTTTCCTTATTTACTCTTTAAATGGTTTTAGATTTCTGGGCTTTTGGCTTACTTGGATTAGATGGGGTCCTATAGACTTCATATGGTTCAAGGGCCAGTCACGTGCTCTTTCGGGTCATGACAGGAAGAGGCAGAGAAGGTGGAGGTGGGAGGCCTGTTAAGGCACTGGATGAGGCCAAGCGGCAATAAAGGCATGGGCGGTGGTGGTCGTGGCAGAGGCGAAGCTGGTGGCAGAAGTGGTAGTGGCAGATGTATGGATTCACTTACATTATATTGCAGACATTATTAATCAATATACATTACTATGACTTAGATTTAAATTGATATTCCATTATGAATTTAATGAGGCTGGGTGTTGACCACAGCTCCATGTCTGCGGTCGCCTGACCCAGTCCTTGTGGGGGTGGGGCTGTCCAAACTTAACCAATGGGCCCCACCCCATTGTTTAGCCCTGTTGGTTACAGCTATTGGGGCAACGGGTGACCATAGCCCAATAAGCTCTTCAATTATACATATCAATGACCAAATAACTTGACTTTTTTTCCTTTTCCTTTTCCTTTTGTTGAGTGTTCTTGGTTAGCATTTAAAAAAATAACTCGCAACCTTCCCCATAACTTTGGCGTTTGGATACAGTGGCAGGGACATTTTAGAGTTTCCACCATCACAATACTATGTTTCAAAAAGTCTTTGACATGTAAAAAAATACATATTCATCTACATTTGTTCTGCTTATTATAGGCCAGGATGTTCTATTGAGAATTCTTAGAGTTGCTTAACTTGATATACAATAATCCACAACCCAATAGCTTTAACTTTTGGGTAGAGTGGTTTTCTGACATAGCATCTAGACTTTAGTTTCCTTTAAAATTAGAAAGCCTTTTCTAAACGAATTTATTATGCTTTTTCGAGCAATTCATGTTTCCAGTGGATAAATAGCTTGATATACAATAATCTGAAACCTAACTGGTGATGCTCGGTACTGAAAACTCGATAAGATCATGACACGTAGCAGATGACGTGTCATGAGGCTTATGGGAAAGGAGCAAGAACGGTACATTGAAGGCGTACCCCGGGCCTTCCTCCAGAAGATGTTCCCGACCTTCGGTGGCCTTCCAGACCACTACTACACTCGTCTTACAAATAACCATTGGCTCGCCTCCGAGCCCTCCTGCACGCTGAGGTCTCTCAGCCCTCCTAGCACACCACCGGGCTAACACGGAACCAAGCTTGTTCGGCCTCCCGCTCACCTCTGTGCCTCCCGCCAAGCTAAGCTTCCTCGGTCTCATCGACCGACCTAGAGCGCAGACCATAGGTGTCCCCGCCATGGCTCCATGAATCTCGCCATACGTGAGATATCCGCCGCCCCACGATCCCGCGTTGCACGCCATTGCATTCCCCCATTAACGAGCGTATCTCGTCATTAATAGGGGATCCCGCCTTTCACGCAAGCGTAATGCCAGGGGCGTAACGGCCGGCGTAAATCTCACGCCCGCCAGCCTATGGCTGCCACTATATAAACCCCCTCTCAGATGACTCAGGTAAGACAATTTTACCCCGATAAGCCGTTACTCTGCCCAAATACCTCGACTAACTTGATCGTCGGAGGGTCCTCGGTGGTACAACCACCCCGGGACTTCCTTGCAGGTAGCTCGGCCTCATTCCAGACAAGCCCACTGAGATCCACATGCATCAGGAGGCAACCCTCGAATCCAATCTCAGCCATCCATCAACGCTCGCTGCAGATCAACGGAAGATAACATCTGAAGGAGATCCTGAGCTCCATCAATTGGCGCCGTCTGTGGGAAGTCGAAAATTCCGCTCAACGAAAGTTGATCTTCCGATCTCGAACTCATGGCGAGTGATCCTCGCGACGATCCAAGCTCCAGCCGCCGTCCTCCCCATAACGGAGACGTGGGTGGATCCCCTCCTCCCCCGAACGCCATTCACGTCCTGTCTGTGCGAATAGATTGGTTCGCGTCCGTTGTGGATGCGCTTGTCCGTGTCCAAACGGCGGGACAAGCTCCCCAAGTCGCCGCTCCCCCACCTCGGGAGCGACACATAGGGAGAGAAGACACTGCCCGTGCCGGCACATCCGAGCACCGCCTCGCTATCTCCGGCAGCCACAGATCCCTCATGGCGACCAATTCTATGACCCGGTGGGCACCCACAGCTCGACGCCAAGGTCCTATGAAAGAGCACCCCGCCCTGAGGACCATCACGCTCTTGTCCCTCCCGAGGAGGTGTCGGTCAGCTCGCCTGCTCCCAGGCATGGCCGGCACCCTCTCCCTCGACAGGATCGTACGGACGAGACTCACCACGGTAGCTCGAGGACGACCTCGCCAGGGGACCTAAGGAACATTATAGAACGGAAACGAAACCGCGGCCAGGCGCAGGCCGCCAGCGGGAGAGGCCATAACTTCACGCATGCCGAATCCTCGGGATACCACGACTGACTCGACGCCCTCGAAAAGAGGATCGAAGGTATACATCGGGAAAGTCGTCCTTCAGGCGAGGGGGCCAGATATGTCGTCGACTCGCTCATGAAGCCTTTCACCGAAGAGCTGCTCGCTGTCCATGTCTCCTCCAGGGATAAGCCTCCAAAGGTGTCTCTCTTCGACGGAAAGTCCGACCCAAAAGACCATTTGGACGCGTTCACGGCGGGAATGAGTTTCCAGGACAACTCTGACGCCGTACAATGTCTTACATTCCCCGCCATTCTCATCCGCTCTGGATGAGACTGGTTCTGAGGACTCACGCCATACTCCATCTCTACCTTTGATGAGCTGGCCGCCCAATTCCTCGGTCATTTCGTCGGGAAAAGGTGGCAGAAGCGGACCGTTGACCACCTCTTCACCATAAAGAGCGGGGACAGGGAGTCTTTCAAAGGATACGTCACCCACTTCTACAACGCTCTCCTTGAAGTCCCAGAGCACCGGGACGAGACGGTCATCACTGCCCTTAGGTCGGGTCTTAGGCACGAGGAGTGGCTCCGCTCCTTTGCATTAGCGCAATCTAAGACCATGGCCGAGATAAAAGCCTGGACCGAGCGAGAGATCCAGCTCGATTCCGAGGTAAACGCGAACCTACCCCGGACCGACCAGGCTGATCAAAAGAAGAGAGCCAGAGAAAAAGAAGATTGACCGGCCAAAACCGTACTCCCTGAAGTTCCAGGAGTATACCCCACTCAACATCTCCCAGACAGAGTTGTTGGAGGAGGCGATGGGCGACTGATTCTTCAAACTCCCCCCGGTCAACCATAAGGCGGCCAAACAGACACGAGGCCCCTATTACGCTTTCCACAGGTCGCAAGGACACCCCACTGAGAACTGCAAACAGCTCCGAGGCTACATCGAGGAGTTAATCCGCTCAGGGCACCTGGCAAGATACTTGCGGGACAAGCGACAAGCCGACCGAGAGCATGAGCACCATCCCCCTCCCGGCGAGTTGACGATCGGCCAAATCATGGTCGTATCAGCGGGGGGTGCGCCTGGGGCCGACGAGACACGGCGCCCCTTTCCGGTCAAAGGGACTAGCAGCCAATCCAGGAAGAGGATCAAAGCAGCCGAGCCCATCATCTTTACAGACAAGGACCTCCACGGGATATCCCTACCTCACAACGACCCCCTGGTGATTACAGCACGGGTCCACCGTTACGAAGTGCAAAGGATATTGGTCGAATCGGGAAGCTTGGCAGACATGCTCTTCTACGACTGCTCCTGCGTATGGGGCTTACCCCGCCAGACCTGAGGCCGACCGCCCACATCCTTTCGGGGTTCACCAACCACTCCATCCCGGCAGAAAGGGTGGTCACCCTCCTTCTTAACATTTGGAAGGCAGGTCGCACGCGTACCGTGCCTGTGGAGTTAATCGTTGCCAGAATTCCATCGGCCTACAACATCCTCCTGGGACGCCCGATGCTAAATTCTCTCCGGGCCCAGATATCAACCCACCACCTAGCAATCAAGTTTCCCCTCGACTAAGGCGGGATAGGTCGGGCCTATAGGAACCAGCAAACCGCGAAGATTTGCTTCATAGTGACATCTACGCCCGAAGAGAGGAACGATGATCTTAAAAGCCCAAATGATTTCAGGGAGTCCTTGGATACCCAGGACGAGCATAAAGAGATCCGAGGAGCCCCAGTGGAGCCGCTAACCGAGGTCCCCCTCGTCGAAGGGGACGCTGAACGAACCGTCTAAATCGGGTCACTCTTTACGGGGGTCGGCGCGATGACCTGGTCCACTTCCTTAGATGAAACTCGGACGTGTTCGCTGGGCGCCCGCCGACATGCCTGGGATCGACCCCAAAATAATATCACATAAACTCGGGGTCGATTCGACGGTCCGACCCGTCAGGCAGAAGAAATGAAGCTTCGCCCCGATCAAGCAAAGAGCGATCGAGGACGAGGTTGACAGGCTGCTCGCAGCCAACTTCATTCAGAACGTGGCTTACTCGGAGTGGTTAGCGAATGCGGTCATGGTTAAAAAGGTAAGCGGGAAGTAGTGCATGTGCGTCGACTTCACTGACCTCAACAAGACATGTCCGAAGGACAACTATCCCTTCCCTCGAATAGATCAGCTCATCGACAGTTCGGCAGGCCACGAGCTACTCAGCTTTATGGACACCTTCTCCAGCTACAACCGGATCCGTATGAATCCGGCAGATGAAGAGCTCATCGCATTCACAATGGACCGAGGGGTATACTGCTATAAAGTGATGCTCTTCGGTCTCAAAAACGCCGGGGCTACGTACCAACACTTGGTCAACAGGATGTTTAAGCCTCAGATCGGCAGGAACATGGAGGTTTATATCGACGACATGCTCGTCAAATCGACATCGTCAAATCGACCGCGTCAGATTAGTACGCCAAAGATATGGGCGAGGCTTTCGACGTCCTCCGCAAATACAAGATGAAACTGAACCCTGCCAAGTGCGCGTTCGGGATCACTAGTGGAAAGTTCCTCGAGTTCATGGTCACTCACCGAGGAATCGAGACTAACCCGGAGAAAATCAGTCGACCAGCTGCCCTGCCAAGGAGCCACCGAACAGCTTCCCTGCTCGGTCCATCCATAGCTGGTAGTTCACTACCCACTGACGCCAAGGATCAAAGCCCTCATCAAGAGCCCACCGAGCAGCTACCCTGCTCGGTCCATCCTTATCGGGTAACTTCTTACCCATCTACGCTAAGGATCAAATCCCTCGCCAAGAGGCAACCGAGCAGCTGCCCTGCTCGGTCCATCCTTAGCGGGTAACTTCTTACCCATTTATGCTAAGGATCGAAGCCCTCGTCAAGAGACAACCGAGCAGCTACCCTGCTCGGTCCATCCTTAGCGGGTAACTTCTTACCCATCAACGCTAAGGATCAAAGCCCTCGCCAAGAGGAAACCGAGCAGCTGCCCTGCTCGTTCCATCCATGGCTGGTGGTTCACTACCCACCGACGTCAAGGATTAAAGCCCTCACCAAGAGGCAACCGAACAGCTGCCCTGCTCGGTCTATCCTTAGCGGGTAACTTCTTACCCATCTACACTAAGGATCGAAGCCCTCGTCAAGAGGCAACCGAGCAGCTGCCCTTCTCGGTCTATCCTTAGCGGGTAACTTCTTACCCATTTACACTAAAGATCGAAGCCCTCGTTAAGAGGCAACCGAGCAGCTACCCTGCTCGGTCCATCCTTAGCGGGTAACTTCTTACCCATCTACGCTAAGGATCAAAGCTCTCGCCAAGAAGCAACCGAGCAGCTGCCCTGCTCGGTCCATCCATGGCTGGTAGTTCACTACCCACCGACGCCAAGAATCGAAGCCCTCGCCAAGAGGCCACCGAGCAGCTGCCCTGCTCGGTCCATCCTTAGCGGGTAACTTCCTATCCATCTACGCTAAGGATTGAAGCCCTCGTCAAGAGGTCATCGAGCAGCTTCACTGCTCGGTCCATCCTTAGCGGGTAACTTCTTACCCATCTACGCTAAGGATCAAAGCTCTCGCCAAGAGGCCACCGAGCAACTGCCCTGCTCGGTCCATCCATGGCTGGTAGTTTAATACCCACCGACACCAAGGATCAAAGCCCTCATTTAGAGGCCACCGGGAAGCTTCCCTGCTCAGTCCATCCTTAGTGGGTAACTCCCTACCCATCTGTGCTAAGGGTCAGAAGTCCTCAACCTCGGCGACGCCGACCAATCTTAAGAGCGGTGGTCGCCGGTCCAACTCGACATATCTTCAACAAGCGATCACCACCTCGACTTTGGGGCCATAAGGACGCCGATCTTACACCGGCCTTTATACACTTCAAATAATTGGATTTAACTCGACGCGCGATCGCTAACTAAAGGGCCTGCAGCCGACCTAGCGTTCATCAGGCAAGCAACAAAATGAAGACATTACCACGAAATGAAAACATTGCGACACAAATTTCTGCAAAAGGGATTTATTTACAACTCGGGAATCTTTACAAAGGCATTGTGGGTTCCTCAGCCTTACAAAATCGCCCGAATGCTTACAAAATTCTGAAACAAAAAACAAGAAAAGAATAAAAAGAAGGCAGGGAGACTCAGGCTTCGGGGCCGGGGAGGATCTCGACGTGCTCCGTTGTGGCGTCGGGAGCCGGGTTGGAGGCTTGAAGGTTGGCGCCCACAACAGGAGCTTCGACACTGGGAGCCAGGGTGATCGCCTTATCCCCAACGCCCCCACTAGGGGCCTTCCCCCCGGCGGCGCTTCCGGCGGTATCCCCCTGCACCTCACCCTCAAGGGGGTACTCGAGCCAGAGCTCACCGTCGGGAAACTCCGACATCAGCGCCTTGACGGCGTCGAGGGTATCATGCCAGACGAAGGCCGAGGCTTCCGTGAGGTCGGCGTAGAATTAGTCCGACGTCTTGTAGCTCTCCATCGCCTTCGCAGCCCGGAGGTCGGCGCGCCTCATTGCTTCCTTCATCGCTTCGTTTTCCCTTTTTAGCGTATCCCGTGTCTTCTTCAGAGTGGCGGCGAGCACTCTGGCATCCTCCAACTTGGTCTCAACGGCCTTGTTGGACTCCATCAAAACTCTGATGGTCTCCCGGCAGCCGGCATTCACCCGACCCTCGGCTGCCACCCGGTCTTCAAGAGCGGTGATCCTCTCCTTCGCCTCACGCAGCTCCCGGCTCAAGCCCTCCTCCTGCGAGGAGGACTCGCCCGTGATCTGCATCACCAGAGCAATTTCCTCGTGCTTCATGTTGGCAACGAGGGCGCAGTGCTGGAGGACCCGAGGAAAACAAAAGGAGGGGTTAAAAAGGCACCCGAGCCTGCGAACAAAAAGTACTTAATAAAAACCCGAACGGGAGGCGGGCACTCACCTGCACGGCCTCCTGGGCCATGGCCGCGATTTGGGCCTTGAGGGTCCCCCGGGGAACTTTGCCCCCAGCCGACCTTTCCATTTTCGAGAGCAAGCTATCGGCGACAGAAAGCCCCGAGGGCACCTCGAAGCGAAGATCCCCTTCATCCACGAAGATCGGGAAGACGGGGAACGGGGCACCGTCCTATGGTGCTTCTTGAGGAGGGGCGCGGGAGGGTCAGCCTCGTCTCGCACCTCCAAAACCTGAGGTTCCTTCTCCCGAGCGTGTTTGCGGCTCTGTGCACGGCCAGCCTCCGAGGCCCGGGGCATGCTGGAGCGCCTGACCGGAGCGGCCGCCGACAGAGCCGAGCTCGCAGCGGGGCGTGACGGGCCGGCGCCTCCGGCCTTCCTCCCTTTCTTCTCGGCCATCGCAGCTCGGAATTTAGATCGGTCCATCGGCTCTGCAAAAAAAAGCAAAATTACAAAGAAAGGGTTAGCAATGCCAGAAAGAATAGAAGAATACTTAAGTCTAATCAGGTCGCCTAAGTTCCTAACTTACCCGCAAACTGAGCGGGGCTGAGCCCGGCCTAACTGAGGGCCTTCTTGGACAGCAACACATCGGCCCGTTGGACGGGCTCCCACGCCGACACTGCTATCGCATCGGGATCGGACGACCGCCCCACCCGCAGGCAGTTGGCCTTGTGCTACTGGACAGGCACAGGCCATTCCTCACCCTCGGATGGCCCGACAATCAAGAACTTCTCCTTCCATTCATGAATAGAAGAAGGTACTGCTACGACCCCCGACCCGGCCGACCCTCCTTTGTGTTTTCTAAAAGAAACGTATACCCGTCGTCCTTACGAGTGCTGGGGTGATTTTTGTAGCACAGGAAGGAAAGGAGAAGGTTCAGGCTGAAAGGGATCTCCTGCAGTCTCAACCGGACCAGGAACCCGAGGAGAATCCTCCACGAGTTTGGCACTAGCTGGCCCGGGGCTAATTGAAAGCAATGCAGTGCCGCTCTCTCCTCGGGGGAGAAGGGCAGACGCATTCCTGCCCAAAAGGCTTCCAAGTACAAGGCAATCTCCTTGTCCCGTACCTGGTCTGCCCTCTCTCCCTCCCCGGCCAAGCGAAGCGAGTAGCCAAGGGGAATATGGAAGTGAGCCCGGATTGTGGTGAGCTCGTCCACATGCCTCAGGAGGGAAGGCGCGTCACGGACACTCTTGACATGCGCTTTGGGGACCGTCCCGCCGTGCGGCCTCGGGGAACATGACTAACCCTAACTTCCCCGGAAGATTCTGACTCGGACGAGGAAGAGGAAGAGGAAGAAGCAGAAGAGGAAGTTGCAGAAGACTCCCTAGACTCTACCCGAACTATTTCTACGGACTCCCCAGGGGAAGACATCTAGCCTAAGCAAAGGAAGGAGACCTCCGAGGAAAGAACGCAAGAAATCCGACCTAAATGGAAGAGCGCCGAGCTAACACGCGAAGGGATGGGGAAATTATAGCGAAGTGTGGACCCAGGGGGGATCCCACCTCTATTTATCACAGTCGGCAAACACATCCTAAGGCGCCGATCGTCTCCCGTCAAAACAACACTTCGCATTCAACGGCCATCAACGTTCCACTTGTCGCACACGCATTGGGCGTGTCCTGTCGAGCGCGAAGAACATCGGTGGCCCGTCACGTCAGCCAACCAGCGCCGGACACGTGGCCTGGCGCTTCGACGAACGTACGCCCGAATCAGCACTTCCTCTTTAAATGTAAGATCTCTTCTTTGATCCGTTGACGTCATAAAAAAATACGACTAATTGCCCGGGAATCCATGCCGACGATATTTTCAAATAAGAACTTAGCCCGGTTGACCGATCAGACTGTTGGATATGTATGCCGTAGAGGCCATTATTGTATAGTACTAGTTTGTATATTACATTTTGGAAGCTTGGGATATATACACGGATTGACGACAGTCTTGCTCGATACAGTAGTATACTACTTGGTTTGTATCTATCTTAATATATGTACATGTTTCTTTTAACATATCGCTAATACATATTGATGGAGCCCTTAGGATCTTTGCTTGACTAACGGCGTTGTGATGACGATCACACTAGTGGGGGCTGGATAGTCTATAAGCACATCCTTATACATGTCCCTAGTCGTAGGATTATCGAGACAAGACATCGATACTCCAGAGTAGACTAGTATATATGCTTCTTATCCCAGCAGGGGAGATAGTCTGTCTCACAACCATTAGTACGTCGTACTGGAGATAGTATGCAGGTGCTCGTTAGGTTACGAGTACACTGGACAGGACTCGTCGGGAACTGTTGGTTGGTATTATACCTATCGTTAGTTAGCAGTTCCCAGGTGACATGAATACAGCTTAGTCTGTTGACTTGATACTGCTATTTCGCCTCAAGTGTGTTCCCATTGTTCTTTGATTGCTACCCTACCACGGCTCTATTGATTCGTGCAAATAGGTAGTAGTTGGGCGCATTCCCAAAGCACTTGGAGGCAGTGGCAGTTAGATAGGATTCGTCTCTCCCGGTATTGGGGGTTGATATCGTGATGTGTTTAGGGGAGACATTACACAAAGTCCCTGGCCAGGGCAAGTGAGATTTACTGGTAGGTGTTCCAGTAGTTTCTCAAGGTGTTCTGGGCTACACTTCGACACGACTTATACCGCTATTAGGGGTCTGACGTTTACCACCCCTAGGCCCGATATGCGATACTCTTAGACGAACAGACCAGACTGTACGGAGATTGTCACAGATAGGCTCAGTAGGAGTTTAGATGAGCTTGCTCGTCGACCTTCTTATCGACAGATACCTGGTAGCCGTTACGCACAGCTAGTACCGCTGACGTGCTTGTGGTTAAACCCACTGCCAGAGTACTGTCGAGTCATTAGAGTCCCACACAGAGGGTTTCCCAGCTTTGGGCGAAACGAGTAGAGGTCGTATGGTTTTACAGTAGGGTTCGATCACATATGTGTACTTGTGCGCGTGTGGTGTTCGAGCGGACAATACTAGTGGGCTTTGGTTTAAGCCGGATCCTAGTATTTGATTATTTGATTAGCTTCGTCTCATTGTATTCGTGTTTCTCGGAACACGGATGCGGGTATGTATATACGGATGAGAGGGGGTATAGAAGGAGACATCTCATTAGGGTTTTGACCATTGACTTGGTCAAAAGAAATATGAGAAAAGGAAAAGTATTTGTTATTTTTGATAAATGATAATCTTTTATGGCATGGCTACTTGGTTGACCATTTGACTTGGGTTGACTTGTTGACCATAGATATTTTGTGAGATATTTTTGACCATAGATATTTTGGTGAGATATTTTCCATGACAAATGGTCATATATAAGTTAGCCATTCCATTTTTTATTATTATTATCACAAATACATTCTCTCTCCTAAAGCTTGATCTCTTCTTCTTCCTCTCTAGCCCCAGTGTCTCATGAGTTGAGAATCAAGGGTTTAGTGAGATAAGCTACTCATAATCACACTCTACTCATTCTAGGTCACTTAGTCTAGCACCCCAAGTGATCTAGCTGCCTCATCTTGGAGGTTTAGCTCAAGGTTGGAGCTCTCGGGTGGATCATCATTGACATAAGGAGGCCGAAGTTCAAGCACGATCCATACTTACATCGAGGAGCTTAAGGAGAGGATCGAAGACCCGAAGGACTTATTTTCGTTAGGTATACTTTCTATCATAGTAGATAGAACCCTAGTCTGCTAACTAGGTTTATGGTAAAGATTCGGTTTTGTGTTATCCTAGCGCCAAGTTTATAATCGCTCTAAAAATTTTGTTCCGCATTTGGCCACGGAAGTTGGCCGGGGCGCTAGTGTAACCTTTCATGGTATCAGAGCCAGCCCATAAAAACTAGACTAGCAAGTTTAAATAATGTTAAAACAACGAAACCGAAACGACTCCGTAACATCGTAATCAAACTGCAGTTTCTGTCGAATTTTTAAAGGCTTCAAATTTTTTTTAAACAACTGCAGAGTGATCCTTAGACTGTGAGATGTACCCAGAACAAAAACGATGCATTTTCACCAAGTTTTGGCCGGCCAAACACCCCTTAAAACCGGCCTCCTCGGTTTTCTGGTGGAGAAATGCATTAAGTTTTGTTCTGGGTTCTTATCTCAAGGAGTTTGGTTGTCTGGTGTTGTTTGTTTTTTGCCCAAGTTTGATTCTCTGTTGTTTTCTGTACGGGGAAATTTGGAGTGTTTCGAAGTCGTTATATTTGACACTGTTTAATAATTTACAATACATTCACTTTTATCAGCGACCGTGAATGTCATTTGATCGGTAAACACGTCTATCTGCTATATGTTCTTTTAGACGGGTTTGCGAACGTGACATTCGCGTTGATGCTTTGTGCTTGTGCTGTGATTATGATTGGATAGTCATGGTGGATAGCATGTGGTGCAATGTTAGTGGTACAGTTTATATTCATTTGTATATTTGTTATTGCGGGACGAGCGTCCGACATGTGGATTGCCGTCATTGCCGGGTTGTGTATTATTTTGTGGCACGACCGGGTTGAGGTCGATGTCACCATTTGTACATATTATTTTCTTTTTCTATACTAGGATTACCCCACGGTGAAGTGTACGGATAGCCGGGTTCTAAAAGGCAACAAGACCGCATCGCATGGCGTTGAGACGGAGGGGGTTTCGTTCTAGAATTGGCGGGCTATTCACCGCACTCGTAGGGGGTATAGTTTGACCCACGGAGGGGCGTCCAAGTTACCGGATTCCGTGAAGTGCTGGGTGGTCTATTCACTTTGTTGAAAGGGGCTGCCTCACTTCTAGGATTGGCGGGTAACTTGCCGCGCTCGTAGGGGTCCAGGTTTTCATTGCACAGGCTATCCACATGACTGGGAACGTCGGGTTTTATTTGCGGTTCAAATGAAACCCGGGGCTCCAAGATTATCCACCATTCTGTATTGTTGGCTGAGATTCTATGATGTTGATTATTATCATACCTGGGACGAATGTTGTATATACTTATATATATACTAGTAGATATTGTATATGTTTTGCATCCGCGCTAGTCCAGCTCCCGCTCTGTCGTTAGTTAAGTAACCTAACGGGTGGTGACGGGGCCCCGTGACGAATGCGGATGGCATATACATACATTTTATTTTCGTTCTTTTCTGGTGTGATAGGTTAATTGATGGGACCGCATTAATTTTGATTAATGCAAGAAAATAAACCTAAAAGATATTGTGGGAACAAATTTCGAAAAACTACAGTTATATTATTTCGCTTTGCATAGTGGTATTCGGTCATGAATATCCAGCACCTCATTCTACGAGGCAAGAGCCGAGATCCCTTCGCAGGGAGTGACCTCTTGAGCTAAAGTCTATACTGTAGATTACTCGGTTTTTTCAAAACCAAAAATTTTCAGAATGCGGAGCTTAAACCACTCATTTTCAAAATTGCTCAGGTTCCTTCAACGATATCAAGTTCATTACGTTAACGGGTTTTTCGCCAAAAACCCAGCCGTAGCCCTCCATCGTTTCAGATAATTACTACTTAGTATTCGTGCTGCGTTTGTTGATTATTCGTCAAGGCACAGTGAACGGTAGCTGAGTAATAATTCTCTGTTGCACTGATAGATGCGATTGGTTAGGACGGTCGCATGATTTTGTTGATTATTCATCAAGGATCATGCGGGTGGGTCTAATGCAATCCAGGATAACGACGGGTTGAACTTGACTAGGACCTTTTGATTTGTTGATTATTCGTCAAGGTCACTTGGGTCCTAGGGGCAAAAACCACATCGGGAGTTTCAAACATACAGTAAACTTGCAGATTTAGCATACCTTCTGGAGTGTAGTGAGTAGAGTGGATTCCATCTAGGTCATTACACAATGATAGTTGTATCCCGATCCCACTGATGAGTTGGATTACTCTCGAGAGATTATTTCACTTAACAATCAATGCTATAAACCAAGTAGGTGTCTAGAACGGTATTAGAGGGCTACGCCTCCAGGGAAAAGAGGTTAAATAATTAAGAAACTTCGCGAAAGCGTTGGAAAACCTCTCTCGAAGTACCAACACTAGCCTGGCTGAAAGGTTAAGCAAGTATTGTGACGTGCGATTAAATCCCGACTAGTTCTTCTTTTAAGGTTTGAAGAAGAATTTGAGGAAACAGTGGGAGCCATCCTAGTTAGATAAATTAATAACCAATCTAATCTTGCAAGAGCACACGCTGAGTGTTTCTTTTCTCTCTCTCCAGGTAGCAACCATTTCACACCCTAATCAAGATAATAAAATGCATCGCTTGACCGATCCAAATTCTTACTCGGGGCCGGGAAACGTCGGTTTGGTTCTAACTTATGATGGCAATCATAAGTATGAGCAGAGGAAAAAGGATTGTTTGAATTCCAAGGAGACCCCATTGAAGAAAAAGCATACTAATGCATCTACTTCAGGTGTTCTTGTAATTGAGAACTGCTTTTCGATCAGTCCTACCTCCTGGATACTAGATACCGGATCAGGATCTCATATCTGTAATTTATTGCAGGGACTGAGAAAAAATAGGATAGTTGGACCTGGTGATATGTCTCTCAGGGTAGGGAACAGAGCACAAGTTAATGCTGCGGCTGTCAGTGAATATCACCTAGTGTTGCCAAATGGCAATATATGATTTTGAACAATTGCTACTATGTACCTTCCATGGTTTGTAACATCATATCAGTTTCTTTACTTGATAAAGATGGATATAAATTTTTTCTTGATAGAAATATCATGAACATTTACCTTGATAAGGTACTGGTTGCAGAAGGTACACTGTGTAATGGTATCTATATTCTAAATCAGAATACAGTTCTCAATATACAAAACACACGCAAGAGGAAGAGTTCAGATACAAACGAATCCTACTTGTGGCATTGTAGACTTGGTCATATCGGAGAGAAAAGACTAAGTAAGTTACATAAAGATGGACTCTTGAATACGTTCGAATTTTCATCTTATGAAACTTGTCAGTCTTGTCTCAAAGGAAAGATGACCAAATCTCCGTTCACCGAACATGGAGAAATAGCAGCAGAGCTCTTGGGACTCATACACAGTGATGTGTGTGGTCCGATGTCTATACTTGCAAGGGGAGGGTTCTCGTACTTCATCACATTCACTGACGATCTCTCTAGATTCGGATATGTGTATCTTATGAAACACAAATCTGAAGCTTTTGAGAAATTCAAAGAATTCAGAAACGAAGTAGAGAACCAGATTGGCAAAAGTATCAAGATCCTCCAGTCTGATAGGGGAGGGGAGTACTTAAGCACGGAATTCCTAGATTACTTAAAAGAGAATGGAATTCTCTCTCAGCTTACTCCTCCTTACACACCACAGCACAATGGTGTATCAGAGTGGAGGAATCGTACCCTATTGGATATGCTTCGCTCCATGATGAGTAGTGTTGAGTTGCCTCTTTCATTCTGGGAACATGCGCTTCAGACAGCGGCATACCTTTTGAATCAAGTTCCGTCCAAATCTGTGCCTAAAACTCCGTATGAAATATGGAGTAGTAAGAAACCATGTCTTAAATTTATTAAGATATGGGGTTGTCCAGCCTATGTGAAAACACAGAAACTAGACAAGCTTCAGGCACGTTCAGTTCTATGTAAATTTGTGGGATATCCTAAGGATTCACTAGGATATCTGTTCTACCACACTGAGAAACAGAAGGTGTTTGTATCTCACCATGCTACCTTTTTAGAAAGGGAGTTTCTTGCAAAAGAAACTAGTGGGAGTACGGTAGAACCGGGAGAAATCCATGAACCACAAAATGTAACTGAAGATTTGGAGAAACCAATAGATTCAGTAATCCCAGACGAACCTCAGCCACTCCGCAGATCTGGTAGGATTTCCCATCCGCCCGAGAGATACTACGGTTTTCTCATAGACGGGGATCTAGAGGATTGCATCTTGGAAGAAGATGGTCCTACCAGTTTCAGGCAGGCCACTATCAGTAGGGACTCTGATAAGTGGCTGGATGCTATGCGATCCGAAATGGAGTCCATGTACACCAATAAAGTGTGGACCTTGGATATTGCTCCACCTGGAGTAAAACCCGTTGGATGCAAATGGATCTACAAAAGGAAACTTGGTGTAGATGGGCAGGTGGAAACCTATAAGGCTAGACTCGTTGTAAAAGGTTTTCGTCAAAGACCTGGTGTGGACTATGACGAAACTTTTTCTCCAGTGGCTATGCTCAAATCCATTCGAATCCTACTTGCCATTGTTGCCTTCCATGACTATGAGATCTAGCAGATGTACGTAAAAACGGCTTTTCTAAACGGCAGTTTGGAAGAGTGCGTTTATATGGATCAGCCAGAAGGCTTTATAGACAGTGGGAGAAGCGGGAAGGTGTGCAAGTTGCTCAAATCCATTTATCGATTAAAGCAGGCATCGCGGAGCTGGAACATCTGTTTTGATGAAACAGTCAAGGAATTTGACTTCATCAAGAACGAAGATGAGCCATGTATATATAAGAAGATTGTAGGACGAACTGTTGTATTCCTAATCTTGTACGTGGACGACATTCTTTTGATAGGAAATGACATTCCTATGCTACAATCGGTCAAGCTAGTCTTGTCACAATGGTTCTCCATGAAGGACCTGGGTGATGCCTCGTGCATTCTGGGGATCAAGATCTATAGAGATAGATCTAATAGATTACTGGAACTTTCGCAGTTCAGGTATATAGAGACCGTACTAAAGAGATTTAGTATGGAAGATTCCAAGCACGGTAATATACCCACATTGTACAGAATCACCCTCTCCAAGAAGATGTCTCCCAAGACTGATGAGGAAATAGTTCGCATGAGCACTATACCCTACGCTTCGGTGGTTGGATCTATAATGTATGCGATGCTATGTACAAGACCATATGTAGCTTACGCGCTAAGCGTGGTGAGCCAGTATCAATCAGACCCAGTTGAGAACCACTGGACAGCAGTGAAGAATATTCACAAGTACATGAGAAGGACTAAGGAGATGTTCCTGGTTTACGGTAATGGAGACCTCAGGGTCGAGTCTTTTACCGATTCAAGCTTCCAGAGTGACAAGGACGACAGCAAGTCTGTCTCGGGTTTTGTGTTTACCCTCAACGGAGGGGCGGTGTGTTGGAGGAGTTCCAAACAGGATACCATCGCAGACTCGACGATGGAGGCCGAATACATTGCTGCAAGCGATGCCGCAAAAGAGGCGGTCTGGATGAAGAAGTTCATTAGTGAACTTCAGGTGGTTCCGTCCATTGTTGACCCAATACCTTTGCATTGCGATAACAATGGGGCTATAGCTTTAGCAAAGGAACCACGGTCCCATCAGAAATCCAGGCACATCTTAACGCGGTATCACCTGATCAGGGAGATCATTGATCGACAGGAGATCGAGGTGCGGAGAGTGGACACTAAAGAAAACACGGTGGATCCATTCACAAAGGCCCTCCCTCAAGCACAGTTCGAGCGACTTTTTGAGCTATTGGGTATGCGGTACGCCAGCAGCTGGCCTTACAGCAGACGTTGGGTATGCGGTACACCAATTACTGGCCTTTAGTGCAAGTGGGAGATTGTTGGATATGTATGCCCTAGAGGCCATTATTGTATAGTACTAGTTTGTATATTACATTTTGGAAGCTTAAGACATATACACAGATTGACGACAGTCTTGCTCGATACAGTAGTATGCTACTTGGTTTGTATCTATCTTAATATGTGTATATGTTTCTTTTAACATATCGCTGATACATATTGATGGAGCACTTAGGATCTTTGGTTGACTACCGGTGTTGTGATGGTGATCACACTAGTGGGGGTTGGGTAGTCTATAAGCACATCCTTATACAGGTCCCTAGTCGTAGGATTATCGAGACAGGGTATCGATACTCCAGAGTAGACTAGTGTATACGCTTCTCATCCCAGCAGGGGAGATGGTCTGTCCCACAGCCATTAGTACGTCGTACTGGAGATAGTATGCAGGTGCTCATTAGGTTATGAGTATACTGGACAGGACTCGTCGGAAACTGTTGGTTGGTATTATACCTATCATCAGTTAGCAGTTCCCAAGTGACATAAGTACAGCTTAGTCCGTTGACTTGACACTGCTATTTCGCCTTAAGTGTGTGTTGGGGTAAAAATTTACACTCCGGTTGACCAAGTCAAAATCAAAGTCAACCCCAAGCCAGGTGGGCCCAAGCCCAGGTCAAGCGGGCCCATGCCCAAGTCGAGTCCGCGGCCAGCCTCCCCGTGCCAACAACAAAATCATGTAATAAATAATTTTTATGTAATTGTTTATGCATGAATGTAAACAAAATGGGCATAAAGCCAATATTTTATGTGCAAAAATGAAATGGCACATGAGCCATGGGATGGCTAAAATGCCATTTTTGTAAAGCCTAAGGGGCTATATGTAAATATGTAGGCCTATAAAAGGCAACATGATGATGAATAAAGAGACACTTTTCATTCTCTCAAAAAAAATCCCTAGGGTTTGTATCTCTTTCCCTTTTCTAAAGGTCTCAAACCTTCTTCTTTCTTTTGAATTAAATCAAGAGTTTTATTCTTTCTTTTCAAAAACAAAATAGTTTATCACCACGAAACCCACAAAGAGGAACTTGGATCTGTTATCAGATCTCAAAAAGGAGAGATTTTTAGATCTCACATCTCTTGATCTTCAAGATCCGGCCAAACAACAGGAGGAAGAAGAAGAACCCCCTTCATCATCTTCAAAACATCCTAGGAGTTTAACTCCATACATATATATATAATAAATATTTCCTTTCTGAAGCATAGCTTCTGGTTCTGGGATTAAAAGCCCATTTTTCCTCGCCGGCGCCCAAGTGCTCAAGCGCCGAGCGCCCACGAGCCGACACGTGGCGCGCTAATGCTCGAGCGCAAAGCGCCCACGTGCCGACACGTGGCGCGTTTGCGCTCCAGCGCCTTGCGCTCGAGCGCAAAGCGCCCACGTGCCGACACGTGGCGCGTTTGCGCTCCAGCGCACTGCGCGCCCGAGCGCAAAGCGCCCACGTGCCGATACGTGGCGCGTTTGCGCTCCAGCGCACTGCGCGCCCGAGCGCAAAGAGCCCACGTGCCGACACGTGGCGCGCTTGCGCTCGAGCGCCTTGCGCTCAAGTGCAAAGCGCCCACGTGCCGACACGTGGCGCGCTTGCGCTCGAGCGCCCTGCGCTCGAGCGCCCAGCGCCCATGCGCAAAGTGCCCACGTGCTGACACGCGGCGCGCTTGCGCCTAAGCGCACAGCGCTCGAGGCGCTGGCCCCCACGCATCCTTTGGATGTCTCTTCCCTCTCTTTTTATGTACATACATATACATATACATATGTATACATATTTGCACACACACGTGCTCCACGACACTGTCTCTGTTAGAAAAAAATTTCTAATGGGGCGCTGCCCCGCACCCCGCAAGGGGGCTGCTAGCCCCCTTGACCCCCAGCCCGCTATCCGAGTAGCGGGACCCCCGTAAAAACTCTGCGTGGCTCCCGATATATCCAGAACCCCCTTTCAAAACACAACACACGCACACCGCACATTGAGTTCGCATGACCAGTTTAACCCGTTAATCGGAGGTTCCCTCGCCCCAAAGGCGAGGGGTAATTAACGGCAGCTTAGTCCGCGGCTGCCGGAGATTCGGATCCCCACAATCAATAAACCCCGGCCCAGGCAGGGAGAATCTGTAGTACGCCTGACAAGCGCGCGCGTATTCCCATCTCAATGGGGTGACGAAAAATACCCTACAGATTCTGGCACGCCCGGTGGGACAAATCTCTCCTCCCATATTTCGGGTTAAGCATTCATGCGAACTCAATCAATGTACATATCTGTATTTATACTGAAATAATGCTCTTTTATGCAGGTCTTCAAGCAATCACTTTTCAACAATGTCTCCAAAGATGAACTCAGCTCTCAGCACGGCTCCCATCTCCTACACGATGAGGATAGACTCTAGGACGGTCCTCCCGGCCAGTCTCGGGCAACAATGGGAGGAGCCGCTGCTACCATTCGGCTCTATTATGCTCATACCAGTTGGCGTCATCCCATCTCCTCAAGCTCCGGTAACAGACAAACCGGTCTCGAAAGGCAAGAGGCCGAATGTGGTGGTCTCGAAGGCGCCCCAACTCAAACACAAGTCGGTGTTTGAACGACTCTCCATGGCCCCAGCTGGGGGCAAGGCCATCAGCACCAACAAAGCAACAGAGCGTCTCATGCAAGCTCCGGCGGCGCCTCTGACAACTGCTCGATTGGGTGTCTTCTCAAGTCTCCCCATCACTCAGCCTTTGATGGCTTCCCGAAGAGCAGAAGCCTGCCAAGCGATCAAAGCAGAGAAGCTGAAGCAGAAGCGGCTCAGATACAAAGCCAACAAAAGGGCTAGGGCTCTGGCCATGTTAAAATTTATGAGCCCGGACCGCTCCGCGAAATCAGCTGCCAGTGATGAAAGAATGGTTGAATGTGTTATCCACACTGTCTACATGGCCGGATATGAAGAAACGAACCCTCCTCTTCTTCACAGCCATGGTGATGATATGGTTAACGCGACCCAGTATCGGCTCGATCTAAATGATGAAGAGCCCGCTCAGGCCGATAAGCCAGAGGAGCCCGTGGTTCCTGCGGAATTGAGCTCAGGCAATAAAGATTACCCGGTTGTCATAGCCGGAACTACAGAACAAGCATTATTCCAATGGCTTCAAAGGCAATTTCAGGACAGGGATGAGAAGATAGCTGAGGTCTATTCCAAAGTCGACGAGCTGGCAAATGTCGTGGCAAATCTCGCGACCCAAGTCGCTCGATTGCAATTACAGCAGAATCAAATTTTGGCTCATGAGCCAAGGATTGATACCCGGGGGAAGCCAACTGATATCCCTTCAAACCTAAAAGAGGAGCGCCTTCGCGAAAAACGGCCGCAATCAGCCTCCAGTCCCTCCGATACATACGCCGGGGGGGAATCCCCTCTGAAAGAGAAACTGGAGAAAGTCTATTCCTTCAAAAGGGAAAAATTCCACAAGATATTCAGGGACGCCCTAAGAAACGGTCTACAACTGCCGGAATCAAAGAGACCGCAAGAAGCGAATATGACCGACGATCCAGAATATTGCCCCTATCACAGGGTGATAGGTCATGCCATTGAGGACTGCTTCGTCTTCAAAGATTGGGTCGAAAGGCAATACAAGACGGGAGAGATAGAACTGTCTAAAGGCGCGTTAGCAAACAGTCAAGCTACGACCGCCAATTTCATGCAAATGGAGACCGGAGCCTTTCGGGAACCTAATCCTCCCAGACATGTGCCATTATCTGAAAAGGGCGAACCAAAGACCAATCGGCCTCGAGGACCAGCATCAGTAAAGGCACCTACTCCAATGGAGAGAAAGAAGAAGGTATACTCCTTCAGGAGGGATGAAGTCCACAAAATATTCATGGACGCCTTGAACAACGGTCTGCAATTGCCAGTTCCAAAGAGGCCACAGGAAATGAACATGACCGGCAATCCCGTATACTGCCCATATCATAGAGTGGTCGGTCATACCATCGAAGACTGCTATATTTTCAAAGATTGGGCAGAGGACCAATATAAGCTTGGAAAAACCTCACAATCCTCGGATGTATCGGCAAGCCGCGGAGCTAGGTCATTAACACAGCTCCGCCAAGATCAAAGTTCAAGGAGCTGGGATAAGCAAAGATGACCCCCACGTCGTGAACCGTCGACCTCTAAGTCGTTAAACTGGGAATGTAAAAAATATATATATGTATGTAAATAAACAAAAAATGTGTAAATAAAAGAAAAATAAAGAAAAGCCGAAATGATGGGGCAACTCGCAAAAAAAAAATCAGCGAGTAAAGATAAACATGAAAATAAAGCCGAAATGATGGGGCAACCGCGAATAAATAGCCGAAATGATAGGGCAATCGCGACCTTCGCGATAAGAAAAGCTGAAATGATAGAGCAATCGCGATAAAACAAAACAAAAACCAAAAAAAAAACCAATAACAAAAGAAAAACAAAACAACTGGCGAATGATGAGTTGCTCCTGGTAGCATATTCCAGTGCAGCGATGCAGATGCCAACAAAAATCCATTTTTTCAAAATTCTTCCGGCCCTACGGCCAGTCCCCAAATTGACTGCCGTATACAATCCACGGGCTCAAATAATTCTCATTATACCCATGCCCCACCGTAATCACCAGTTACGCGGCTGGCCTCCGCCTTTGGAGTTATGCTCCATTGAGAAGACCCACTCATATGTCCTCACGATACATGAGGAGAACAAACCTTTGTGGGATCCTTACGACTCACAAAGGAAAAACACACTTAGGAGTCCTCACGACTCCTAAGGAGAAAATACACCTGCTGGATCCTCACGACTCTCAGGAAGAAAATGCTTTTATGGGACCCTCACGGCCCATAAAATTGAAAAGCCTTAGGCGATTGGGACTTAAACCCGTCTCCTAAGCCATCGCTCCGCCAACAAGAGTAGGCAAATGATGAATTGCTCCTGGCACCTCTGCTTCAGTGTTAGCAACGCTGATGCCGGCCCCTACCCCAAAATTCCAAGCTCACCATCAATAGACCCCTAAGTCTTTAAACTGGAAACAGATGACCTCCAAGTCGTTAAACTGGAAACAGATGACCACCAAGTCGTTAAACTGGAAACAGATGACCTCTATGTCGTTAAACTGGGAACAGATGACCTCTATGTCGTTAAACTGGAAACAGATGACCTCTAGGTCGTTAAACTGGAAACAGTAGACCTCTAGGTCGTTAAACTGGAAATAGATGACCACCAAGTCGTTAAACTGGAAACAGATAGACCCCTAAGTCTTTAAACTGGAAACAGATGACCTCTAAGTCGTTAAACTGGAAACAGATGACCGCTAAGTCGTTAAACTGGAAACAGATGACCACCACGTCGTTAAACTGGAAACAGATGACCGCTAAGTCGTTAAACTGGGCACCACAGACCCCTAAGTCTTTAAACTGGAAACAGATGACCGCTAAGTCGTTAAACTGGAAACAGTTGACCTCTAAGTCGTTAAACTGGGAACGAGGGAAATCCACTCATGTGTCCTCACGATACATGAGGACAACAAACCTTTGTAGGATCCTTACGACTCACAAAGGAAAAACACACTTAGGAGTCCCCACGACTCCTAAGGAGAAAATACACCTATGGGATCCTTACGACCCGTAGGGAGAATTTGCCTTTATGGGACCCTCATGGCCCATAAAATTGAAAAGACTTAGGTGATAGGGATCTAAACCTGTCTCCTAAGCCATCGCTCCCCAATCCTCAAGTGGCGAATGATGAGTCGCTCCTGGTACCATATTCCAGTGTAGCGATGCAGACGCCAACCAAATTCCAAATTCCAATCCCCAAGTGACGAATGATAAGTCGCTCCTGGTACCATATTCCAGTGTAGCGATGCAGACGCCAACCAAATTCCAAATTCAAATCCCCAAGTGGCGAATGATGAGTCGCTCCTGGTACCATGTTCCAGTGAAGCGATGCAGATGCCAACCAAATTCCAAATCCCATACCCCAATGGCGAATGATGAGTCGCTCCTGGTACCATATTCCAGTGAAGCGATACATACGCTAACCAAATTCCAAATCCCATACCCCAAAGGCGAATGATGAGTCGCTCCTGGTACCATATTCCAGTGCAGCGATGTAGACACCAACAAAGTCCCGAAAGTTTTCCGGCCCTACGGTCCGGATCATACATCCTGTAAAACCGTATACAATCCACGGGCGTAAGACGATCCCAATCTCTCCCAGTCCTACCGGTGAGACCACATTCAAAGTCCCACCAAAAATAAAATAAAAAAATAAAAAAAAATGGTATGTCCACAAGCAAAATGGGCACGGATGAAAACCCGAAAGGGCGCCGTGAGTAAAAACAGCATGACTGCCGGCGAGTTTGTGAAAACCCGAAAGGGCGCAAACTCGTAAAAAAATAAGAGATGAAATGCACTCGCAAAGTCCTCTCGACTTTGTGAGGAGAAATTCCCGCGTGAGATCCTTACGACTCATAAAGGATCAACACACTTGGGGGTCCTCACGACTCCTAAGGAGAAAACACACCTACGGGATCCTTACGACCCGTAGGAAGAAAATGCTTTGTGAGACCCTTACGGCTCACAAAATTGAAAAGTCTTAGGTGATAGGGATCTAAACCTGTCTCCTAAGCCACCAATTTCCAAATCCTCCTGGGGCAAATGATGAGTTGCTCCTGGCATTATTCCAGTGCAGCAATGCAGATGCCAAACAAAAACCCCAATTCCCAAATCCTCTCGGGGCAAATGATGAGTTGCTCCTGGCATTATTCCAGTGCAGCAATGCAGATGCCAAACAAAAACCCCAATTCCCAAACCCTCTCGGGGCAAATGATGAGTTGCTCCTGGCATTATTCCAGCGCAGCACTGCAGATGCCAAACAAAAACCCCAATTCCCAAATCCTCTCAAAGACAGATAGTGATCCTCTCCTGGTACCATATTCCAGTGTAGCGATGCTGATGTCAACTCAAATCAAACCAACAGTCCCTGCGGCAAAATCATGCTTCGTCTCAGAATGTGCACCCCGTGTCGAAATCATGCTTCGCCTCGGTGTATCTGCCTTCTTGCCGGAATTATGCTCCGCCTCCGAATCAAGTCAACTAGCAAGCTCTGCGTCGGAATCATGCTTCGTCTCAGAATGTGCACCCAGTGTCGAAATCATGCTTCGCCTCGGTGTATCTGCTTTCCTTCCGGAATTATGCTCCGCTTCGGGATAAAGTCAACCCGACACTCCGCGCCGGGGAAAAGTCGATCAGCGACACTCCGTGCTGGGGAAAAGTCAACCCGACACTCCGCGCCGGGGAAAAGTCGATCAGCGACACTCCGTGCCGGGGAAAAGTCAACCCGACACTCCGCGCCGGGGAAAAGTCGATCAGCGACACTCCGTGCCGGGGAAATGTCAATCAGCGACACTCCGCGCCGGGGAAAGGTCCATCAGCGACACTCCGTACCGGGGAAAAGTCAACCCGACACTCAGCGCCGGGGAAAAGTCCATCAGCGACACTCCGTGCAGGGGAAAAGTCAACCCGACACTCCACGCCGGGGAAAAGTCGATCAGCGACACTCCGTGCCGGGGAAAAGTCAACCCGACACTCCGCGCCGGGGAAAATTCGATCAGCGACACTCCGTGTTGGGGAAAAGTCAACCCGACACTCCGCGCCGGGGAAAAGTCGATCAGCGAAACTCCGTGCCGGGGAAAAGTCAACCAGCGACACTCCGCGCCGGGGAAAAGTCGATCAGCGACACTCCGTGCCGGGGAAAAGTCAACCCGACACTCCGCGCCGGGGAAAAGTCGATCAGCGACACTCCATGCCGGGGAAAAGTCAACCAGTGACACTCCGTGCCGGGGAAAAGTCAACCAGCGACACTCCGCGCCGGGGAAAAGTCGATCAGCGACACTCCATGCCGGGGAAAAGTCAACCCGACACTCCGCGCCGGGGAAAAGTCGATCAGCAACACTCCGTGACGGGGAAAAGTCAACCCGACACTCCACGCCGGGGAAAAGTCAATCAGCGACACTCCGTGCCGGGGAAAGGTCAACCAGCGACACTCCGCGCCGGGGAAAGGTCCATCAGCGACACTCCGTGCCGAGGAAAAGTCAACCCGACACTCCGCGCCGGGGAAACGTCAACCAGCGACACTCCGTGCCGGGGAAAAGTCAACACGACACTCCGCGCCGAAGAAAAGTCGATCAGCGACACTCCGTGCCGGGGAAAAGTCAACCAGCGACACTCCGCGCCGGGGAAAAGTCGATCAGCGACACTCCGCGCCGGGAAAAAGTCAACCCGCGACACTCCGCGCCGGGAAAAGTCGATCAGCGACACTCCGTGCCGAGGAAAAGTCAACCCGACATTCCGCGCCGGGGAAAAGTCGATCAGCGACACTCCGTGCCGGGGAAAAGTCAACCCGACACTCCGCGCCGGGGAAAAGTCGATCAGCGACACTCCGTGCCGGGGAAATGTCAACCCGACACTCCGCGCCGGGGAAAAGTCGATCAGCGACACTCCGTGCCGGGGAAAAGTCAACCAGCGACACTCCGCGCAGGGGAAAAGTCGATCAGTGACACTCTGTGCCGGGGAAAAGTCAACCAGCGACACTCCGCACCGGGGAAAAGTCGATCAGCAACACTCCGTGCCGGAGAAAAGTCAACCCGACACTTCGCACCGGGGAAAAGTCGATCAGCGACACTCCGTGCCGGGGAGAAGTCAACCAGCGACACTCCGTCTCGGGGAAACGTCCAACAGCAGACACTCCGTGCCGGGGGCACGTCAGCCAGCAGACACTCCGTCTCGGGGAAACGTCCAACACAGACACTCCGTAACGGGGAAACGTCCAACAGCAGGCACTCCGTCTCGGGGAAACGTCCAACACAGACACTCCGGGTCAGAGAAACGTCTACCACGGACACTCCGTCTCGGAGACGCGTCAAGCACCGACCGTCCAAGTCGCAAAAAGGGCAGAACCGACCGTCCATGTCGTAAAAAGGGCAGTGCATCCCAAAAAGTGGGAACCAAAGCAAGTCGCCTCCATGCAAAAGAAGATCCATCAATTTCATGCACACGACCCACATATGCTGTGTGCATTTATTGATGGGGGGCAATTTGTTGGGGTAAAAATTTACACTCCGGTTGACCAAGTCAAAATCAAAGTCAACCCCAAGCCAGGTGGGCCCAAGCCCAGGTCAAGCGGGCCCATGTCCAAGTCGAGCCCGCGGCCAGCCTCCCCGTGCCAACAACAAATCATGTAATAAATAATTTTTATGTAATTGTTTATGCATGAATGTAAACAAAATGGGCATAAAGCCAATATTTTGTAAGCCCATGGCTTATGTGCAAAAATGAAATGGCACATGAGCCATGAGATGGCTAAAATGCCATTTTTGTAAAGTCTAAGGGGCTATATGTAAATATGTAGGCCTATAAAAGGCAACATGATAATGAATAAAGGGACGCTTTTCATTCTCTCAAAAAAAACCCTAGGGTTTGTATCTCTTTTCCTTTTCTAAAGGTCTCAAACCTTCTTCTTTCTTTTGAATTAAATCAAGAGTTTTACTCTTTCTTTTCAAAACCAAAATAGTTTATCACCATGAAACCCACAAAGAGGAACTTGGATCTGTTATCAGATCTCAAAAAGGAGAGATTTTTAGATCTCACATCTCTTGATCTTCAAGATTCGGCCAAACAACAAGAGGAAGAAGAAGAACCCCCTTCATCATCTTCAAAACATCCTAGGAGTTTAACTCCATACATATATATATATATATATATATATAATAAATATTTCCTTTCTGAAGCATAGCTTCTGGTTCTGGGATTAAAAGCCCATTTTTCCTCGCCGGCGCCCAAGCGCTCAAGCGCCGAGCGACCACGTGCCGACACGTGGCGCGCTACCGCTCGAGCGCAAAGCGCCCACGAGCCGACACGTGGCGCGCTAATGCTCGAGCGGAAAGCGCCCACGTGCCGACACGTGGCGCGTTTGCGCTCCAGCACCCTGTGCTCAAGCGCAAAGCGCCCACGTGCCGACACGTGGCGCGTTTGCGCTCCGGCGCACTGCGCGCCCGAGCGCAAAGAGCCCACGTGCCGACACGTGGCACGCTTGCGCTCAAGCGCCTTGCGCTCAAGTGCAAAGCGCCCACGTGCCGACACGTGGCGCGCTTGCGCTCGAGCGCCCAGCGCTCATGCGCAAAGCGCCTACGTGCTGACACGCGGCGCGCTTGCGCCTAAGCGCACAGCGCTCGAGGCGCTGGCCCCCACGCATCCTTTGGATGTCTCTTCCCTCCCTTTTTATGTACATACATATACATATACATATGTATACATATTTGCACACACACGTGCTCCACGACACTGTCTCTGTTAGAAAAAAAATTCTAACGGGGCGCTGCTAGCCCCCTTGACCCCCAGCCCGCTATCCAGGTAGCGGGACCCCCGTAAAAACTCTGCATGGCTCCCGATATATCCAGAACCCCCTTTCAAAACACAACACACGCACAACGCACACCGAGTTCGCATGACCAGTTTAACCCGTTAATCGGAGGTTCCCTCGCCCCAAAGGCGAGGGGTAATTAACGGCAGCTTAGTCCGCGGCTGCCGGAGATTCGGATCCCCACAATCAATAAACCCCGGCCCAGGCAGGGGGAATCTGTAGTACGCCTGACAAGCGCGCGCGTATTCCCATCTCAATGGGGTGACGAAAAACACCCTACAGTGTGTTCGCACTGTTCTTTGATTGCTACCCTACCATGGCTCTATTGAGTCGTGCAAACAGGTAGTAGTTGGATGCAGTCCCGAAACACTTGGAGGCAGTGGCGGTTAGATAAGATTCGTCTCTCCCGGTATTGGGGGTTGATATCGCGCTGTGTTTAGGAAAGCCATTACACAAAGTCCCTGACCAGGGAAAGTGAGATTTACTGGTGGTGTTCCAGTAGTTTCTCAAGGTGTTCTGGACTACACTCCGACACGACTTATACCGCTATTAGGGGTCTGACGTTTATCATCCCCTAGGCCCGATATGCGATACTCTTAGACAAACAGACCGGACTGTACGGAGATTGTCACAGATAGGCTCAGTAGGAGTTTGGATGAGCTTGCTCGTCGACCTTCTTATCGACAGATACCTGGATAGCCGTTACGCACAGCTAGTACCGCTGACGTGCTTGTGGTTAAACCTACTGCCAGAGTACTGTCGAGTCATTAGAGTCCCACACAGAGGGTTTCCCAGCTTTGGGCGAAACGAGTAGAGGTCGTATGGTTTTACAACAGGGTTCGATCACATACATGTACTTGTGCGCGTGTGGTGTTCGAGCGGACAATACTAGTGGGTTTTGGTTTAAGCCGGATCCTAGTATTTGATTATTGGATTACCTTCGTCTCATTGTATTCATGTTTCTCGGAACACGGATGCGGGTATGTATATACGGATGAGAGCGGGTATATGAGATATCTCATTAGGGTTTTGACCATTGACTTTGTCAAAAGAAATATGAGAAAAGGAAAAGTATTTGTTATTTTTGATAAATGATAATCTTTTATGGCATGGCTACTTAGTTGACCATTTGACTTGGATTAACTTGTTGACCATAGATATTTTGTGAGATATTTTTGACCATAGATATTGTGGTAAGATATTTTCCATGACAAATGGTCATATATAAGTTAGTCATTCCATTTTTTATTATCATTATCATAAATATATTCTCTCTCCTAAAGCTTGCTCTCTTCTTCTTCCTCTCTAGCCCTAGTGTCTCATGAGTTGAGAATCAAGGGTTTAGTGAGATAAGCTACTCATAATCACACTCTACTCATTCTAGGTCACTTAGTCTTAGTACCTCAAGTGATCTAGTTGCCTTATCTTGGAGGTTTAGCTTAAGGTTGGAGCTCTCGGGTGGATCATCGTTGACACAAGGAGGCCGAAATTCAAGCACGATCCATACTTCCATCGAGGAGCTTAAGGAGAGGATCGAAGACCCTAAAGACTTGTTTTCGTTAGGTATACTTTCTATCATAGTAGATAGAACCCTAATCTGCTAACTAGGTTTATGGTAAAGATCTGTTTTTGTGTTATCCTAGCGCCAAGTTTATGATCGCTCTAAAAATTTTGTTCCGTATTTGGCCACGAAAGTTGGCCGGGACGCTAGTGTAACCCTTCACAGACCACTCTCGACCCGACTCATAAATAGGTCGAGACGAGAGTGGGGGGCTAATGATGATGCTCGGTACCGAAAACTCGATCAGATCATGACACGTGGCAGATGACGTGTCATGAGGCTTACGGGAAAGGAGCAAGAACGGTACATTGAAGGCGTACCCCAGGCCTTCCTCCCGAAGATGCTCTCGACCTTCGGTGGTCTTCCAGATCACTCCTACGCTCGTCTTACAAATAACCATTGGCTCGCCTCCGAGCCCTCCTGCACGCTGAGCTCCCTCAGCCCTCTTAGCATGCCACCGGGCTAACACGGAACCAAGCTTGCTCGGCCTCCCGCTCACCTCTGTGCCTCCCGCCGAGCTAAGCTTCCTCGGTCTCATCAACCGACCCAGAATGCAGACCATAGGCGTCCCCGCCATGGCTCCGCGAATCTCGCCATACGCGAGATATCCGCCGTCCCACGATCCCGCGTTGCACGCCATTGCGTTCCCCCATTAACGAGTGTATCTCGTCATTAATGGGGGATCCCGCATTTTACGCAGACGTAACACCGGGGGTGTAACGACTGGCGTAAATCTTGCCTTCGCCAGCCCATGACTGCCACTATATAAACCCCCTTTCAGACGACTCAGGTAAGGCAATTTTACCCCCAATAGACCGTTACTCTGCCCAAATATCTCGACTAACTTGATCGTCGGAGGGTCCTCCGTGGTACAACCACCCCGGGACTTCCTTGCAGGTAGCTCGGCCTCATTCCAGACAAGCCCACTGAGATCCACACGCATCAGGAGGCAACCCTCGAATCCAATCTCAGCCATCCATCAACGCTCGCTGCAGATCAACGAAAGATAACATCTGAAGAAGATCCTGAGCTCCATCACTAACCAATTAATTTTTTTGGGTGAAGTTTTTTTTCTCACCGCACACACCATTGTCTTCAAGATCAATTCTATATTTGCCAAATTTTATGCTATCTTTAACAAGGGGAACCCACCCCACCCCACCCTACGCCCACGCCACACAAAACACCACCAAACAAAAAATAAATAAATAAAAATAATAATTCAAATGAACTTATGTTTGTTCATGTATTATGCTAATAATGATCCACAGGCGGAGGGCGGGGGCGTGGCTGATAGAGCTCCAAGAAGAGAGAATGCCTCAATTATTAACAAAGGCTTCTCACTCATCGTGGATATTGCCGGTTCTAAGAGCGCTAAGATTGTTCTCTTTATTTTTGGTGATTTTATGTTGCATTAACTTCAAAGGTGAGTGGTTGCGGAAAACAAATTGTTACAAAAGCTTTGGTTTCTCAGGTACGTCGGAAATGATTTATTTAGCTTTTGTTTACGATTGAAATCATTTGCGGGTAACAGTATAACTGTTTTTATGGATATATGCTTTATCTATGTACCTTTTTATCGATCAGAATGAAATTTGTGCCGCAATTGGATGCCTTGAAGTGGTTTAAATTCTTCAGGTTTAATTGAATGTTATGTTGCCTTGAAATGGTTTAAATTCTTCAGGTTTAATTGATTGTTATGTTGGTTGCCACTTGGTTATATTTCAAATTTGTAGCACCTGTAATTGGATTTGTAATTATATAAAAGATGGTTGCTCGCTTGGTACTATTCTACTCGAGGAGGAGAGAGTATCTTCCCCTCCTATGTTTTTCACCGTTGGATTTGTGATTCAACAATCGGATGCTGAATTTTGGATTTGGATTCCTTTCTTGGGTTCTGCTATAGTAACTATGTGAGTCTTGTTTAAAAATTGATTTGTTGATAAATGCTAAATAATTCTGAGCTATTTGTCTACTTTTTCCAACACAATAAAATATTTTCAAGTGCAAGATATACAAAATGATGATATTTATTCTTGTTTCGCTGTACATTTATGAATATTTTTTGTTTCTATAAACTACTGAGCTTTCAATTGCTTTATCTTAAAAAAGATAAAAAGTTATAAAGTTATTGCATATCATACCTTAAGCCAGCAGGCTAATTGTCTAAAGATAATTTTGTGAATAAGGAGAGAAACGCAAAATCAACTGCAATTTACTTGACAATACTTATATGAGAGCATATGCCGCATTATTAGGCTTTGTTTGGGTATGAAGTTAAGAAAACTAGAGTTTATTTTTCGGCGAAGATAGAGGTTGTGCATAGGTGCTCTAGTTTGTAAAATCCTACTGATCAGTTCATTTTGCATATTTTTATCATCATTTCACTATTTTTTGTTAAATAATAAATGCAAGAAAAGGGAAATCAATAATAATTGTGATTTATTGGAATTAAAATGATTTATATATTTAAATGCTACTAAAGGCATTTGTTGAGTGAATAATTGCACATACTACAGGTTTAACTGTCTCAACAAAGAAGAGAAGGAGATCAAATCAAATTGTAACAGCCTGATTTGAAAACTGGAAGAAAATCCACGAAACCGGATAGAAATGGGAAGAGATTCGAGATAAGATGCAATTATAACTAATCAAATCAAATCAGGAGAGCTCAGCCAAAAAATCAGCACAAACGACTGCAATCAAACCAAGAAAACTCAGTCAACCCTGAGAAAACTCGGCCCTACTTGCATATCTGCCGTTGAATTTTGGCGTACGGCTCTGATTTATTTTAGGATTAGGGTTTCTACTGTATTTCTATAAATATGTTGTTTCGGGAATTAAAAAGGTTCTTCTCCTTTAGTTTATTTTTTTTAGGCCAAGTATATTTATTTTCTTACTTTGTACTTGCTTTGGAGTTGAAAACTGTTCTTGTTAAAATTGTAAGTCTGTTTTAATTAATAAATTTCTTTTCTCATTTTATTTTAATTGTTGTCTTTTACTTTGCATGCTCTCTTTTCTGTCTTCGACATGCTTCTTTTAATTCATGCATGTTTTTCTTTTCCAACATGAGCAGCTAAACGTAGGAATAGTTGGGGTATGATGAACCTAGGCTAGACTCTAATAAAGACATAGTTTTTTCTCTCAATATTTTGGGCTTAATTAAAATGATAAATTAGAATATGATAATCATAATGTTTCTTCTCTTTTGATAATTTATTAAAATAAATAACCTATAAGTTATTCTCAAGCAAAGCACATTGTAGTTTATCTCATTTTAATTTAATCTCTACACATGTCTAAAGTGATCTAGGATAAAAATATAGTTTTTACAGATTTTGATAGGGTATGTAGTAAACAAAGCATATACCTTATGCTTAGAAATAAAAACCAGATTTTTAGAATAGATTAATTGGATCTATATGAGAGGGGGAAAATGCAGCTTTATTATATGTTTAGCCTAGAGTATTCTAACCCTAAGTATACTTTCTATTATTTGATTTTTAATTCAAGTCATTAGTTTTTTCTTTAATCGATATAAAAATTCCAACTTTTCATTTAATCTGATTGAGCGAATAAATAAACTAAAAGTCTTCTCTGTGAATCGACCCGTTAGACGCATAAGCGCTACAACCGTACACCGTGCGCTTACAGTTAATAATAAAATTATACATCACCTACCTTCATTTTATTAACATTACTTCGATGCGTGTTTGTTTTTAGAGTTTTCTAAACCCCCAACATTTTGGGCTTATGTACACCCAAGAACAGGTGTTATCTTCACAAACTTTGGAGTGCATAAAACTATAAATGAAAGCCAAATATAACATAATTAAGATTTTGAAGTTAAGTCTAGATAACTTCTTGAAATTCCAGCTGTCTAAACTTAAAGTTAAGTTTTCTAAACCATAGTTTTATAGAGTTAACTCCGAACTACTAACTTTACCCTATGCGGCGTTCATTTTGAAGTTGATATAATTGCAGTTATCTCAATTCTAAAGCCGAAAAAACCACGGTTATCTAACAACAATCTGATCTAAGTTTTCTAAACTCTATTTTTTTTCTAAACAAACCAAGAGATTTGTTTTAAAATGGAGTTTAGGCTTGCAACAAATCAAAGATTGCATCCCAGTCTCCACTGAAAAATAAACTCCAGCAAACAAAATTAGATGTTACAATCTGGTAATCATCTCTGTTTGTATTTTAGAAAGTGCACGATATGAAGGCAATCATCTCCACGTGTGCTAATGATATTTCTTTGATTTGCTCGGATCATCTGTTTCGTGTTTTTATTATTAGCCTAAGTTTCACTAAAACACGATGGTTTTTACCGTTATCTCAGACATATACTATAAAAACTTTAAATAAAAACCATGAACTTTCAGCATTTTCTTGTTTCTACAGCCATGCGCCGTTTTGGCAACAACCTTTTTACCTTTTACTTCTCTTTTATACCTTTTCACAGAATAGAGAAAAGCATGAGAATGTGGCATTCAGTGAACTTTAGGCTTACCGAAAGGTGATAAATTATCATGATGCGTTACCCTTATCTGAAGCTTAAATAGTTAAGGTAAGCGAAACTAAATAAATAATCCTGGTATACCCCTTTTAAATTTTTAATAAACATGTCAGAAATGTTATACCATCTATGTTATTTATTTTACATAAAACATCCTAAAATTGTTCCTCGCAATAAGAATCAAGGCGTTATTTACAAAATTGTACGCGTCATTCATATCATGTTCAATATATATTTTTTTCTTTCTGCATCTTCAATTATTTCTTCCTCGTAAAAAAATATAGGAAATTTCTAGATCCCGGTATGTCCCCAATCTAAACTCGCTCTATCCTAGATCTCTCCCTCTTTGAATTAAGCCAATGCTAATATCGGTTTTTTATAATAGAATATTTTTTATCATAGAATATTTTCTTATTATAATAGACTAATTAGATGGACAAATCGTCAAAAAATTTTAAAAAAAAGTTGCATCTATTAGAATGCTGGAAGATAAAAATAGTGAGTTTTATTAATTTTTCAAATCTAGTAATGCCTTGTTATATATCTTTACTGTTATAACTAGAACTCATGGGACATAACAAAAAGTTATCATTTTTCCATTAAAAATGCCCAAAAAAAGAGAAGAAAAATCAATGTGAGGATTCCAGAGCAAGAACATGTCGTGTCATTCTCTCATATATATGTAATTACCTTTATATCCTTCAACAATTCTCAAAACAAAATATCTTTACTATTATAATTAGAACCCATGGGACATAACAATTTTTTTTTTCTAATTACTTAAAAAAGAAGCCACAATCTCCATTGAACCTTCCTTTGTAACTATAAGCGATCAACGTTGTGCTCCTCCTGGTCACACCGCTCCGTTCCTGTCCATATTGAAAACTGACGGCCCCAAACCAGCTACTGATCCATTGTCCTGTGCTTCGGTCTTTACCTTTCTCTTGCCCTCTTTTCCGCACCCTCCGTCCAAAACAAAATATCTTGATAGTTAGGAAATGAACATCGTGAAAAAGTCCTTAACCTAATGTCCACTCAGCAAGCATACAAATATCATGACATATGATAATTTTTTTCTCACTGCACAGGCATAGCTCGCACATGTTACTAGTGAAAATTGTCCCGTGATTCTCATGAATTATCTCAAGGACAGCTTCAGTTGGATTGATGACTTACAAGCTAAAGGAAAATGATGACAAGCGATAATGGCTGTCATCATTTGTCCTAAGCTAGCATGCTCTTTTGTTCATATCCTTCATGATGCCCTCCCCTTCACATTCCCTCTCTTCACAGGATGGGAACCCTCCTATTTTCCTCCCTATTATTATGCACATCACATGTGTAAAGCACATAAAAACCACTCACACCAAATCTCATGTTTTACATTGTTTGGTAGCCGATTGTGACCGTTGATTTTAAGATCAAAATATTCTGGACCGTTGATCTTAATAGCAGGGAATAGCAGGGACTCCGGATCCCTCTTTATGTTGTCTCTCTCTCTCTCTCTCCATATATTATTATAATTAAAAAGCTGGCAAATATTCCATTACCCCTCCATCTGCCATCAAAGACAAGCGGGCAACTATTTCTCTGTCCGAATAGCACGGAGGAAAACATTATTATGTCTCTCTGTGTGTGTGAGAGATATGATAGCAAATAAGATTAAACAATTTTTCCATTTATAATAGTAATAAGAGGAATTATTCTGTATTCAGAAAGCTCTACATATCATCCAAACATGACATACAGAAGGAATTATTACTAAGGTTGCATCGGGATACGGATATCCTTATAACATCTAGATTCGATATCCGGATGATATTTGGATTCAGACATTTTATGGATACAGATACGGATTTTTATATCTGATCGGATACGAATACTAATTTATATTTAAATATATCTTTGATACGGATATCCGCATTCATATATATATTTTTTTATCTTTAATCTTCTTTATAGTACTCATATATGATTCATATCTATATCCGTCTTTTTAATATCCACTTTGTATCCGTATACGACTTTGTTAAATACATATGGATATGGATATGACTTTTTATTACCGAACTATTTCTATATATGTCATGTTTAGATTGGATATATTGCATAACTTCTCGGTAGTAATGCTCATATCTATATGGGACACTTCACTTGCGGAGGTCAATGACACTATACTTCATCTGCATACCTAGCATTAATTTTCTATTGAAACTCACCGACCAAACTGCAATGAGCATAGGATCCAGTAAAGCATCACATCCATGTATAGAGAAGGTCATGCCTTGTAACTTTTGACCAAAATTAAAATTAAAAAGAAAGCAGTTCCAATTCAATTCATTCATGCCGTCTTCGATAAGTTACAGCATTCATCAAATCCTTAATTTTCAAAAGTGGAATAGGGAGCTGAATGCAACAACTAACAAGCTCTCTGTTCACGTCCTGTAAGCTTTCAATCTGATGGCTCCACTTTCAAGCTGAATGCAAATACCAACTACCACGTACATCCGACACGTCGGTTCAAGACCCGCCGCCGACGTGGTTTGGATACCGAAACAGACGTAGTCTTGCAGGATCCATAGTCCAGTAACCCCAACAACCCAAACCCGAGCCCGAAACGTCGTCCTGTACGGGCAACAGGCCAGAGGGGGGGCTCGGACGTGGGATCCTTGGCGCATTCTGTGAGGGCGACCGCAAATGGGTCGACGTCATCGGCAGAGATCTTTTTAAGGGAACCGGATCTTATTAGAGGGGGGTGAGGAAGGGGGAGGGGGGCATGGGACTTTGGGGACTTGCTGGGGATTTTGGGGATTCCAGGGGTTTCTTCCCAGCTGAATGGGATTGAAGAGTTGACGGAGGAGGCGTTGGCGGCGGCGGCGGCAGCCTGCCGGCGAGGAACCGGAGTGAGAAGAGATGAGGGCATTGCCTTTTTGGATTGTTAGTGTGAGGTTCTTTCTTGTTAGTGGGATGTGATAGTGTGGGGGTACTATTTATAACTGAAGAGAGAGAGAGAGAGAGAATAAGGCTCTTTACTGGCTCGAGTTTGGTGGGTAAAGTTCTTCGGCCCGTTACTGGCTCGATTATATGCGAGTCAGAAGAGTTCTGATGCACCGCCACGAATTTTTTGGTGTCATGCACCGTAATGCCAAATTTATTGACATTTGATGGCTGAATTAGTTCCTGTGTCAACCCTATTGGAGCCCACACCAAAAGAACTGTGGTGTCGGTGAGAATGATATAAAAAAATATGTTTTCTGTCTGAATCAAATATGGGGATAGAGTTAAAGCTGATGTTGAGAAATTGTGTTTAATTGGTCAATTAAAGATGAATGTTTTAATTCATGATCTTCAGAAAGATCTTCTATTTAATTAAAGGCTCCATGTAACAATAGTTTTGCTGGTTTGAAGTTCAGGTTGTTTAATATTTATGTACATGATGATCATTCAGACCAAGAAATAAATGCTTACCCAATTATAAAGTTTGCAAAACATAGATGCACTAATTTTTTTATTTTTTTTAAAGAATGAAAATGAAAATGAAAATGAAAAAAATGCAAAGCAGGTACCAGTAAATCTCTGGCCGGATCAAGTAGGAACAAAATAATGAGCTTGCATTGTTTCAAAACCTACAAAATCCAAAACAAGCAATATCGATAAAAAAAAAAATCTATCTTGTCATCTCTGTAACATACAAAAACTTTTGAGCGATTCTCAAAATTTAATAAATAAAAACAAAATTTTATTCTAAAAATTGGAGCGATTCTCTTTACCGTGTAACTCTGTTAAAGACCGGAATTTACTATGAGTTTAAAGGTTTTTATGTTCCATTCATTATGTTGTGATGTATTCATTTCAATGATATATCCTTAATTTTTTCTATGTTACATTCATTGAATCTTGGATGCCACTTAAGACTGCCAAGAGTCTTTTACAATATCTTAATGAAGCACACTTTATAATATTAAGTTGACGACAGCAACTATATATCTCATTGATTTAAGACTACATTTGAAACAAAATTATATACTAATGAGCATGCATGAAGGGTTCGCTTAAGAATAATAAATCAAAATGTTATAAAGAAACAATGGAAATAGAAACTGAAGTCAGAAAAGGACACAACAGTCCTAACAACTCTATATAAAATAGTATAATTAAGAATAGAAATGAACTTAAACTTTGAGGTTGTGGGCCAGCAATATGTACTACAAAACCATTAGTGCTTTGCCAACATTTTCCTACTTATAGTTGGACAATTAAAACATTTCTGATGTTAATTATTGATCATTACTGAATGGAGGGTACCAGATTCTTCCGATGGTGTCCTCCGTCGATCTGTCGCAAGCGTTGATGAAGAGTTGAGATTGATGTTGAGAGTTCTCTTCTTGAGCGTGTGGATCTCAATGGGCTTGTTTTGAGGTGAAGCCGAGCAATCTGCAAATAAGTCCCGGGGTGGTTGTACCACCATGGACCCTCCGACGATCAAGTTAGCAGAGAAATTTGAGCAGAGTAGCGGCTTAGTGGATTGAAATTGCCTTACCTGAGTCGTCTGGGAGAGGTTTTTTTTATAGCGGTCTCATGGAGCGAGCCAGCGCGAGATCTTCGCCGTTAGTTACACCCGTGGTGTTACGCCTGTGTGAATGACGGGATCCCTCCATTAATGACGAGATACGCTCGTTAATGGAGGGATACGCCAGCGTGGAACGCGGGATGTTGGGTGGCGAATATCTTGCTTCTGGTGAGATACGCGGAGCCGTTGCGGAGGCGCTTGGGCTCTGCGTTCTCGGCTGCTCGAGAGAACCGGGGAGGCTTAGCTCGGCGGGAGGCTCGGAGACGAGCGGGGGGGGGGGCGAGGAAGCTTGGTTCTGCGATAGCTCGGGGGCGAGCTCGGAGGCTGAGGAAACTCAGCGTGTAGGAAGGCTCGGAGGCGAGCCGATGGTTATTTGTAAGATGAATATAGGAGTGTTCTGGGAGGCTATTGAAGGCCGGGTCGTTCCTCGTGGCAGAGGCCCGAGGAATGTCTTCAAAGTATCATGCTTGCTCCTGTCCCGTAAGCCCCGGGACACGTCATCTGCCACGTGTCATGATCTGGGAAATTCCCATTTATGAGTATCATCATTAGTCCCCCGCTCTCGTCTGGATCTATTTATGGGTCGGGTCGAGAGTGGTCTGATCGGTTTTTTAGACACAGTCCGTTGCCAAGAATCTTTTGGCACAGATTTCCGGGATGACTCGGTATAGGGCAGTTATGTCGTCAAGACGTATGAGCCTTCGTGGCGCATCCCGCGCGCTTGGATCCCCGGGCGCATCTTTGATGACATCAGCGGATCAGAGAAAGGATCATGCATTAAAAAGGGGGCACCGATTCGTTCGCACGTCTGTTGTGGCACATGCCACATGCCCAACGCGGATTGGTGCATGCGACGGGTTGTCGCTATCGCCTGCGGCTGAAAGGACGTCTCCAATGGTCGTTCGACACGTGGAGCTTCGACGGCTAGCAGACGCGACACTTTGTTTTGGCGGGAATTGATAAGGGCATGTATCCCCCCAATAAGAGAGCAAGGCTCTGTTCAAAATTTGAACTGAGACAGCGCCTCACGTGCAAAGCACGAGAACGCCAGCGCTCAGAGTTAAAAACCCTGAGGCAGCGCCAAGAGTTAAAAACTCTGAGGCAACGCCTCACGTGCAAAGCACGAGAGCGCCAGCGCTCAAAGTTAGAAAACTCTGAGGCAGCGCCAAGAGTTAAAAACTCTGAGGCAGCGCCTTACATGCAAAGCACGAGAGCGCCAGCGCTCAGGGTTAAAAACTCTGAGGCAGCGCTAGAACTAAAAATTCTCCACTCTTGGATCAAAGATCTAACGGAGATGATAAATCATTAGAGCGCAGAATTAAATTCTGATTGAGGAAATACCCCTCAAATCTTTCTAAACAAAAAATATTGTGCTCTGTAAATCAGAGCACTGTTGGATCAATGATCCAACAGTGATTAAAAATCACCAAGACACATAATTAAATTCTGATTGAGGAAATACCGCTCAAATCTTTCTAAACAAAAAAGATTGTGCTATGTAAATCAGAGCACTGTTGGATCAATGATCCAATGGTGATTAAAAATCACCAAGATACGGAATTAAATTCTGATTGAGGAAATACTCCTCAAATCTTTCTAAACAAGAAAGATTGTGCTCTGTAAATCAAAGCACCGTTGGATCAAAAATCCAATGGTGATTAAAAAAATCACCAAGATACAGAATAAATTCTGTATGGAAAAATATTTTCCAATCTTGTTAAAAATACGAAAAATGTCTTCTGTAAAACAGAAGTCCTAGGATCAAAGATCTGACGGTGGATAAATTCTCCACATCAATTAAGAAATCTCTCAATGAGAGATTTCCTTAACTGAATCAACAAATCAGCCTTCCCTATATAAAGGAGCCAAGACTTCAAGTCTTGTACAGAAAACCCCCTATAAACTTCAAACTTCAGAGACGAGAGCAATTTCTTCTCAAGGTAAATAAAAATAAGAGAGATCACAACATCTCCTCCATATTTAAAAGTTTAACTCTCACATTAGAAAAACTTAGTTCTTTTTCCAGATCTCAGATCTATAAGACAAAGTCTTTCATAAGTGAGAATCTAATTCTTAAAGAATTGAATCGAGTAGAACAGAAAATTCAGTGCTTAGCACTCCAAGTCTGGCGCTCACCGCCGAGCGCTCCACGTACTCCTCACGTGGGCGCTATCTTATAAGAAGCGCTTAGCACTTCAAGTCTGGCGCTCAGCGCTAAGCGCTCCACGTGCTCCTCACATGGGCGCTATTTAATAATAAAGCGCTTAGCACTTAAAGTCTAGCGCTCCACGTGCTCCTCATGTGGGCGCTAATAGATTAAAGAATGCTCTGCACTCAACAGTTGGCGCTCAGCGCCGAGCGCTCCACGTGCTTCTCACGTGGGCACTGTTTAACATAAAGCACTCCGTAAATAGAGCCCAGCATCATAAAGAGTGTTTAACACTCAATAAAAAACCAACAAAGAGAGGGGGTGAGCATCAAAGCTCATATCAATGCTCAGCATTATTGAACAAAGGGGATTAAGCCTAAATAAGTAATCAGGTGAGCTGAGCCTCAGGTTGGCCAAACCCCAAATCGACCGAGCCCATAGGTCTTCTATTAAATTGGCCATAGTGCCAAACGAGACTACCAAGTCCCTGATGAGCATTCTTTAGTTCAAGGGTACATCTCTCTACACTTCTGATACATGTCGTTGTAATTCTTCAACGTCTTCAGAAAGGTGTAGGGTTCCAATAACCAATAACTCTTGGTGCACCCTCAAACTGATTCTACGGATTATGATGTCCTTAAATTTATGGACCGCAACGTTCCTAAACTAAACTCCATGGACTATGATGTCCTTAAACTTATGGACCGCAACGTTCCTAAATTAAACTCTATGGACTATGATGTCCTTAAACACGGACTATGATGTCCTTAAACTTATGGACCGTAATGTCCCTAAACTAAAACGATGGAGTCCAAATGCTCTTTCGTTGGATCTAAATGATCCTAAAACCTTGTTGAGTAGATCTTAGTCTAAAATTAGATTAACATATCCTTAACAAATATTTAAGTTGATCTTAATCTCAAACGAGATTAATGATCCTTAAATCAAACCAAACTCAAATCTAAGAAAATACGGATTTGAACTAATCCCCTCCCTACGGGCGACAACATAAATTAGTCTCCGTATACAATCCATGAGCAACCAAAAATAAAACAAACACACACGATACGAAGTGACCTTCTGGAGCAGGAGAAAGTGGTTATCGCTACGCGGTAACGTAATTAACTGCAGGGGCTTACGCCTGCAGGGAAAAGCGTCCCTATAATCAAAAACCCCTCGCAAACTAGGGGGAATCTGACGAAGTCTGCTACAACGGCCGCATCTGTTTAAACCATCGATACACGGTGCCATAAATCAACTTGGCATCTTCGGAGAGATAGACAGATAAAACCAAATAGCATCTGCCCCCAAATTCAGGCAAGACGACCTACGCGGTTTCGTCTCTGTTTTCAGCGGTAAACAGGGTCGTCGGATGCTTCCCTTTGAGTTGTATAAATAGGAGGGGGATCCCCCTAAGGTTAACACTTTCGCCATTATTTTCCTTCGCTGCAAAAGATTGCTCGACGCTCCATCCTTTAGGTCAGATCCACTTCGCTTTTTCCTTAGAGAGCTCATTCCTTTAAATCAGGTTAGATGTCTTCTTCTGATAAGTCTGTAGAAGTTGTTAGGGTAGAGTCTATAGAGTCTTCCGCCACTTTGGCTGGTGACAGCCAAGAGGATTCTCTTGTCGCTGTTCTCCGCCGGAAGACGCGACCGGGACGTTGGGATGTCAGGCCTGAATTTGGGGGCAGATGCTATTTGGTTTTATCCGTCCACCTCTTCGAAGATGCCAAGTTGATTTATGGCACCGTGTATCGGAGGTTTAGCCAGACGCGGCCGTTGTATCAGACTTCGTCAGATTCCCCCTCGTTTACGAGGGTTTTTTGATTGTGGAGACGCTCTTCCCTGCAGGCGCAAGCCCCTGCAGTTAATTACGTTACCGCATAGCGGTAACCACTTTCTTCTTCTCCAGATGGTCACTTCGTGTCGTGTGTGTTTGTTTTATTTTTGGTTGCCCGTGGATTGTATATGGAGACTAATTTATGTTGTCGCCCGTAGGGCGTGGATTAGTCCAAATCCGTATTTTCTTAGATTTGGGTTTGGGTTAAGTTTAAGGATCGTTAATCTCTTTTAAGACTAAGATCAACTTAAACGTTTGTTAAGGATACGTTAGTCTAATTTTAGACTAATATCAACTCAACAGTTTATTAAGGTCGACACGTTAGTCTAATTTTAGACTAAGATCTACTTACCAAGATCATTTAGATCCGACAAAAAAGCATTTGGGCTCTATTGTTTTAGTTTAGGGACTTTGCGGTCCAGAAGTTTAAGGACATCATAGTCCATGGAGTTTAAGGACATCATAGTCTATAGTTTAAAGACGTCCTAGTCTGTAAAGTTTAAGGACATCATAGTCTATGAGTTTAAGGACCCTACAGTCCGTAGTAGTTTATAAACATCATAGTCTGTAAAGTTTAAAGACATCATAGTCCATGAGTTTAAGGACCCCACAGTCCGTGAAATGTCTGGTTGTCGGGACCTGCCACCTCTCTAAAGATGTTGAAGGATTACAACGACAAATATCAGAGGAATGAAGGGATGTACCCTTGAACCAATATTGGTTGGGAGATCTGTAGTCCAATTTGGGACTAAGATCAAAGATTTATGAGCATATGGGCTCAGGTAATCTGAATTAGAGATCTGTGGCCAACTTGGGCTCGGCCCATTCATTTAGAAAGTTAGATATTTAATTAGGCTCAGTCCTTTTTCATTTAACAATGCTGGGCATTGGTCCTGACAACTTTTGTCTTTTATTGAATGCTGAGCACTCATTATGGCTCTGGTCTTTACCATTAAAGAACAATTTATGTTCTCTCAACGCACACGTGAGAAGCACGTGGTGCGTTTGGCGCTGAGCACCAATCAATGAGCGCAGAGCGCCAGTCAATGAGCGCAGAGCGCTTCTGTTTAAGTAGCGCACGCGTGAGGAGCACGTGGTGCGCTTGGCCCTGATCGCCAGTCAATGAGCGTAAAGCGCTTCTTGCAAAATAACGCACACGTGAGGAGCACGTAGCGCGCTTGGTGCTGTTCGCTAGATAATGAGCGCAGAGCGCTTCTTGTGATATAGCGCACACGTGAGGAGCATGTGGCGCGCTTGGCGCTGATCGCCAGACAATGAGCACAGAGCGCTTCTGTTAAAATAGCGCATACGTGAGGAGCACGTGGTGCGCTTGGCGCTGTTCGCCAGATAATGAGCGCAGAGCGCTTTTGTAAACTTGGAGCGCTAAAGTTCTTTTTAGGCAGCTTTGCACTCTGAGAATTAAATTCTCGTTTACAAGAGATTTTGTCTCATGGATCTAAGAACAAAGTTCTTATTTTATAGGAGATATTTCAATCTCTTATGTTCTTGGTGAAAGGCTTTGCCTTTATGGATCTGTGATCCTAAGAGAATTGAATTATTCTCCCCCTTTTTATAATGAGATGTTATAATCTCTTTTGTGAAAGACAATTTGTCTTAAAGATCTATGATCTAGCATAAGAACTAAGTTCTTTTTCTGATGAGATTTTTTATCTCCCTGTTTTTACCTTGAAGAAAAGTTCTTCTTCTGCCGAGAGCTTGTTCTTCTCTCTAAAATTTCTCAAAGTTTATGGGGGGTTCCTCTCTGTTTAGAAAGAGAGATCATTGGTTGTTGGGACCCACCACCTCTCCGACGACGCTGAGGGATTACAGCGCCATATCGAAGGTGTGGAGAGATTTACCCTTTGAACCATGTCCCACTTATCAGGAGGAAGAATATGTTGAAGCTTAAACTCCTAACTGCTGAAAAAGGCCTCTTTGCGTTCGCGCATGTGCGCACGTGCGTCGCACGTGGCGGGCGCACGTCATGGGGGGCAGCTAAGGCCCTAACATGGAGAACTAAGCTCCTTTGAGAATTGAATTCTCCCACGTGCGTTGCACGTGTTTGGCTCACGTGCGTTGCACATGGCGCGCATGTGGCGGGCACACGTGCATTGTATGTGGCGCACATGGCGCTTGCGCATATGGAGGGAGCAAGCTCCTATGGAGAACTAATCTCCATTGAGAATTGAATTCTCTCACGTGCGTTGCACGTGTTTGGCTCACGTGCGTTGCACGTGGCGCGCATGTGGCGGGTGTACGTGCATTGCACGTGGCGTACATGACGCTTGCATATATGCGCATTATGGGGGGGAGCAAGCTCCTATGGAGAACTAATCTCCTTTGAGAATTGAATTCTCTCACGTGCGTTGCACGTGTTTGGCTCACTCCGTTGCACGTGGCGTGCATGTGGCGGGCGTACGTGCATTGCACGTGGCGTACATGGCGCTTGCGCATATGCGCATTATGGGGGGAGCAAGCTCCTATGGAAAACTAATCTCCTTTGAGAATTGAATTCTCCACCTTTTCTAAGAGGTATCCCATCTTATTTATATGGGAGTGGTAGAGAAGAGATCAATATTTTTCCTGATGTGGGACTAAAAATGCATCCCCCATGTAGTAGAGCATTACTTTAGATTACACGTGCGTAGCACATTTGCTCATAACTTTTGATCCCGGATGAATTATGAGGCCCATAATATATCAAATTGAAGGAGTTTTCGAGACACTTTCGATACCATCAGAATTTAGCTATTTCTCATTCGAATGTTTGTCAAAATACAGCCCGGAAAATACTGGTTCACATTTTCTTCCTTAGATTACACGTGCATAGCACATTTGCTCATAACTTTTGATCCCGGATGAATTATGAGGCCCATAATATATCAAATCGAAGGTTTTTTCAAGAAGTTTTTGATAACATCAGAATTTAGCTATTTGTCATTCGGGAGTTTGTCAAAATACAGCCCGGAAAATACCGGTTCGCATTTTCTTCCTTAGATTACACGTGCATAGCACATTTGCTCATAACTTTTGATTCCGGATGAATTATGAGGGCCATAATATGTCAAATTGAAGGTTTTTTTCGAGACGCTTTCGATACCATCAGAATTTAGCTATTTATCATTCGGGAGTTTGTCAAAATACAGCCCAGAAAATACTGGTTCATATTTTCTTAAGCGTATCGCTGCCATTTGATAACTTGGGCTCTTTCGCGCAGAAATTTTTGGTGGGAACAATCGCTTCCTCTGAGTCGGGCTCGCCCCATAGGGTCAGGGCTACCCGCGTCGCTCGTCGCCAGGCGACGGCAAGGGCCCCTAAGGTGTGCATCGGGAACACCCGTGATGCGCCCTCCGTCTTAAGGGATGTGGGTGAGCTTGCCGAGATTCGGGCTCGTTTCCATATCTTCTATAAGTATTCGCTCTGTTTAGCTAGGGAGGGGGAACGGGCGGATCAGGTGCAGGGTAAGGAGATTGTCCTGTATTTGGAAGCATTCCGGGCAAGAATGTGTCTGCCCTTCTTAACCGAAGTATGCAGGGTGCTTCGTTACTTCCTACTTGCCCCGGGCCAGCAAGCGCCGAACTCATGGAGAATCCTCCTCGGTTTTCTGGTCCAGTTGAAACTTGAGGATATCCCCTTCAGCTTGACCCTTCTCACTTCCTTCCTCTGCTACAAGAATCGCCCCGGCACCAGCAAGAGCGATCCGAGCTCGGTGTATTTTTCCTTTAAAAAGCATAAGGGTGGGGTGGTCGGATTGGGAGTGGTAGTCGTTCCTTGTTCCATTCACAAATGAAAGGAGAAGTTCGTCTTCGTCGGGCCATCCGAGGGCGAGGATTGTCCTGTGTCTACACAGTGGCATAGGGCCGACTGCCCGAGGGCGAAGCGGTCATTCTCACCTGAGGCAAGGGCGGTATCCATGTGAGAGTCGATCCAGCGGGCCGACGTCCTCCTTTCCGAGCAGGTCCTTAGCTAGGCCAGGCTCAGCCCCACACGCTTCGTAGGTAAGTCAGGAGTTTGGACGCTCTGTTTAGACTTGAATAATTTTCTTTTGTCCTTCTAACATCATTAACCTTTTTGTTTACTCTTCGTTTGCAGGACAAATTGACCGTTCCAAGATCCTCGCTGCTATTGCCGCTATGGCCGAGAAGAAGGCCGTCGGCGCGACCTTGTCCCGAGCCGGACCGAGCTCGGCCCTAAGACCGTCACCATCGGCAAGGCTTTCTGCATCGCCCCGAGCCCCTGACCGCCACGGGGGTAGCCAGAAGCACGCGCGAGACCCGGAACCCCGGGCGTGGGAGGAGGAGGAGGGAACCAAGATTCCCTTCAAGAGGAAAATGATGGTCTCTCGCGCGCCGTCGACTGAGATCCCTGAGGGGATCCCCGTGCAAGAGGGGGACGTCTGTTTCGTGGTCCCCTCGGGGCTTTCCGTCGCCGACAGCTTGCTCGCGGACATGGAGTAGTCGGCTGGGGGCAAGATTCTCCGGGGGGCCCTAAAGGCCCAAGTTGTCGCCATTGCTCAGGAGGCTGTTCAAATTGGTATTCGTTTAAGTATTATCTTAAGTGCCATTTCTTATCTTGAACACCTCTAAATCCATCTGCTGCTTTCCTCAGGTCCTCCAACACTGCGTCCTTATCGTCAACATGGAATTCGAGGAGATTGCCCCTGTTAGGAATATATATGCCCTAGAGGCCATTATTGTACATGTGATGTATATTATAGTGGATGCTTGGACATATATAGAGAGGACTTTCTTGCTCGACATGATAGTATGCTATCTGGTTCTCTTTATCTTAACATGTTGACCGGTATTCTTTACTGTCTTGCTCTCACATGTTGATAAAGCCCTTAGGATATGTACTTGACTACCAGGATTATGATGAGATCATACTAGTAGGGCCAGGGTGGTCCAAGAGTACATCCTTTAATCGGTTCCTAATCGAGGGAATATCGAGACTAGGGCATCGATATTCTAGAGTAGACTAGTGTGTACGTTTCTTGTCCCTTAGAGGGTGATGGTTGATCCCACAACCATTGGTGTATGACATCAAAGATTGTACACAGGTGCTCATTGGAGAATGGGTACACCGAACAGGACTCGCCGAGGACTCCTATGTGGTAGTATACATATCGTCAGATAGCAGTCCTCTGATGACACTGGTACAGGTTAGTCTGTAGACCCGAGATCATCATAGAGTCTTGTGTAGCTCCCACTGTGCTTTGATTTCCTCCCTATCACGGCCAAAGGAGTCGTGCAAACAGGTGGATTTTGGGTACAGTCCCGAGTCACATGGAGGCAATGAGCGATATGAGGGGTTTTGTCTCTCTCGGTATTGGGGGTTGATGTTGTGCTATGCTTGATTGACTATAACTGGAAGTCCCTGGGCAGGGCTGCTGCTGAGATTTACTGATAAAAGTTGTCAGTAGTTTCTCAAACAGTTATAGGTCAGACATCGGCATGACTTATCACGTTACTGGGGCCTGACATTTACCACCCCTAGACATGATATGCGACATATCAGACGAAGAGACCGGACTGTACGGTAGTGATACTGATAGGCTTCATGGAAAGTATGGACGGCTTGCTTGTTGATCTTCATATCGTTCAATACCCGGGTAGCCGTTACGTCCAGCTAGTACCGCTGCCGGCTTGTAGATGATTGATATGATCATCACCTACTGCTGGCGTATTGACGAGTATTTAGAGTTCCACACAGTAGTTTTCTGGTTCGAGCGAAACGAAGTAGGGCACATATGTGATATGTGCGTGAGCCTGATTAAATACGTGTATGTGATACCGTATTGTAATCTGGCAGTTATCTGATGTCGGTCAGGTTATATGTGATATAACCTGATTATCGAATCAAGTGTTGGTTTGATAATGTGATATTCAGATTAATGATATTAGTAGGTTATATATGATATAACCGGATTATTCGATCAAGTGTTGATTTAATAATGTGATATATATTATATATGATATAATTATATCTTAACTAGTATCATTAGCTCACTAATTGCTTTATATATATATATATATATATATATATATATATTAATGTATATTTGATATATATATATATATATATATATACATTAATGTATATTTTATATATATATATATATATATATATATATATATATATATAAAGTATGGCATGTTTTTCTATTTTTAGAAAATAAAAAAATGAGGTGTAAATTGTGGAGATATTTGTGGAATGGGCAAGGCATGAGTTTTATTATTTGTATATTAGTCTTGACTCACTATTCAAGTATGGTTGCAATTTAGAATTACAATTTTATTCCATGCTTGAATAAGTGAAGAAAGAGAGAGTCATTTTGAGCTGACTCTCGTCATTTTTCATTCTTCATGCCTTAGCCATTTCTTGAGCTCTAGCTCTCTACAATTTTCTTCACCTCACTTCCAAGTTCAAACCCTCACATGTGATGTGAATTATTGAACTTGTGAAAATCCTAGTGAGCAAATTAAACCCTTACTTCACCATCACACATTAGATTAGCAATTTGATATGGAGTGTTGCATTCACTAAAGAGATTAATGAAGGGTTAGCTTGAGCTAGTGGACTTCGGGTGGATCGTCTTTGGCGTGAAGCTCATGAAGGAGGTTCGTTCAACTCGAAGAGAGCCTAGTATAGTCGTGTGGACTTCAACCCGGAGCTATTGAAGAGAAGGACTCGAACTACAAAGGTTGTATGCTCTTTTCTTCTCTTTAGTTCATCACATCACAAAGGCAAACCCTAATAATCTAGAAAAGATCTTGTTAGTCTAACTTAGCACCTAATAAAAAATAAAATTTGGCATGCTTGATGCCTCTAGAACCTCATGGTGATGCTAAGGTCGACTTTCAGCCCCGGCCATGAGGAAGACAGGGGGACGTCTTCGCTGGTGGAGGATCTGCTCCTTCAGCTGCAGCAGGAGAAGGAGAAGACTGCCTCCTTCGAAACCCGGTTGGCCGCCGGGGAGCTCACGATCTCCAAGTGCCAGGAGTCCCACTGACTTCTGCACGAGTCCCACCGAGCCGTCGAGGCCAAGTTGGAGGAGTTTTGCAAGCGCTGCGCCATAATGAAGAAGGCGAGAGACGCCAGCAAGAGAAAGACCGAAGCTGTGCTTGAGGCGGTGAAGATCGCCGAGCTCCAAGCTCGCAAGTCGGTGGACATGTACAAGAAGTCGGACCAGTTCTACGCCGACATCGGTGAAGCCTCTACCATCATTTGGCACGAAGCTCTTGATGCCGTCAAGGCATTAATGCCGGAGTTTGCCGACGGTGAGCTCCGCGCTAGGGTCCCGATATCGGCGGATGCGCCGCAAGTGGCTGGCGCCGGAGCAGCCATCGGGGGAGAGGAGGTTTCGGAGGTAGAAGCCCCGGCCCCCCGGGGCAATGCTGAGCAGGGCGAGATCCGGGCGGAGCCTACAGCCTGAGCTTTTTTGCCATGTGCCCTTTTTGTTCTTCTTTTTCGTAAGCCTCCGGGCATTTTTTGTAAGGCTGGGAAGCCCAGAATATCTTGTAAAAATTTTTGGAACATGAATAAAACTGGGTTTATTTTCCTCTGCATGACAATGTGTTTCTTGCTTGAGTACTTGAGCTTGTCAGTCTTTTCCTCGATTCAATTGTTAGGCCGTAGGTCGATGACCGGCCTTTTAGATGACGATCGCGCGTCGAGTGTAAGTCAATTAATCGCCAAGTGCAGGAAGGTCGGTGCCCTCCCGCCCCCGGAGTCAAGGTTGCGATCGTTCACTTAGAATACATCGGAAGATTTCTCAGTGTAGGAAGGTCGGTATCTGCCCATTCCTTAGAGTCGGACCAACGAGCATGTCTCTTAGCGTGAGTTGAACAATAGCCAAGTTAGAATTGGTCGGCGTTGACCGATTCCCCCTTGATGTGGTTCCTAGACCCACGTCTTCGGATGGCAGGAATTTATCACTCGGAGGTTAGCCGAGCAGGAATCTGCACGATTGCCCCTTGGTGGGGCTTCGATCCTTAGTGTCGGTGGGTAGAAAGTTACCCGCTAAGGATTGACCGAGCAGGGAAGCTGCTCGGTGGCTTCTTGATGAGGGCTTTAGATCCTTAGTATTAGTGGGTAGGAAGTTACCCGCTAAGGAATGATCGAGCATGGAAGCTGTTCGGCGGCCTTTTGATGAGGGCTTCGATCCTTGGCGTAGATGGGTAGGGGACTACCCGTCAGGAATTGATCGAGCAGGGAAGCTGCTCGGTGGTCTCTTGGTGAGGGCTTCGATCCTTGGCGTAGGTAGATAGGGGACTACCCGTCAGGGATTGACCGAGCAGGGAACCTGCTCGGTGGCCTCTTGGTGAGGTGGGTAGGAAGTTACCCGCTAAGGATTGACCGGGCAGGGAAGCTGCTCGGTGGTCTCTTAGTGAAGGCTTCGATCCTTGGCGTAGATGGGTAGGGGACTACCCGCTAAGGATTAACCGAGCATGGAAGCTGCTCGGTGGCCTCTTGGTGAGGTCTTCGATCCTTGGCGTAGATGGGTAGGAGCTACCCGCTAAGGATTGATCGAGCAGGGAAGCTGCTCGGTGGCCTCTTGGTGAAGGCTTCGATTCTTAGCGTAGATGGGTAGGAGATACTCGCTAAGGATTAACCGAGCAGGGAAGTTGCTCGGTGGCCTCTTGGTGAAGGCTTCGATCCTTGGCGTAGATGGGTATGAGCTACTCGCTAAAGATTGACCGAGCAGGGAAGCTGCTCGGTGGCCTCTTGGTGAGGGCTTCGATCCTTGGAGTAGATGGGTAGGGGACTACCCGCTAAGGATTGACCGAGCACGGAAGCTGCTCGGTGGCTTCCTGGTGAGGGCTTCGATCCTTAGCGCAGATGGGTAGGAGCTACCCGCTAAGGATTGACCGAGCAGAGAAGCTGCTCGGTGGCCTCTTGATGAAGGCTTTTTAGACTTCTCTTCGCCTTCACGGGGCATCGTTCAATCTCCCTTAACTTTTAAAAATCTGGAAGTGTGACCATCGCAGACAACACGTGGCAGAAACGCACAGGCGAGGCGCGATGCTCCAAGATCCGCGTCGTTCCAACTTCCATTGACCGCGTAGGGGCTCATAAGGACCGGCATGGTCGCCACGCGGCAGCTCTGTATTGGGAAATTTGAAAATATCCCGTGATTCGTGTTGATGCGCGCGTAAATTTCGACCTTTAGGGATTCTGTTGAGGCTATAAATAGCGAAGGCATATTGGTTTCTTTTAGCATTGCGTTTCTGAAAATGGCCGGGTTTATCTACTCCATCAAAGAGATTATCTCTCGTGAAGATGTGTACTTATACAACCAGGGATGCACCGAGGAGACGTACCAAACGGTGATCGAGCGCGTGGAGGACCACTTCGGCCGTCTACTTCCCCAACGGTCACCTCTCCTCCAATTGCTCATGTACGTGATTTGGAGGATGTCTCCCAGGCTACACAACGTCTTGTATCTGCAGCTGCTGGACGAGGCGGTTGACAAGTTGCACACGCTCCATCACCGCGGCCTAATCTCGAAGAGTAGGCGGGACCGATCGGTGGCTCTTTTTTTGGAGTGTTTCCAGAAGAGGCAGATCGCGGACTCTTGTCTGGCGGGCGGTAGCTCCGGTGCTTCATGGCATCTCGGGTCTATGAGCAACATCGGAAGGAGCGGGTTGAAGAAGTTAGGGCTTGGCTGGTGGAGATCTCCTTGGAGTACCATCAGCAGTGCTTTCTCAACCCCTTACCCCCTTTGTTGTAATAAATGTTTTTAAAGCCGAGAAGCTCATAGTACCTTTTAATGAATAAAGTTCTTCTTTTCTGATGTGTTTTATCTCTTTTTGTCCCTTAGTACTTTTTACATACTCTCTCAGAAATGAATCAAAGGATTTCGGAACCGAGAAAAAGAATAAAATTTGCGGAAGAAGTCCCTTTTAATTCAGGAGACTTAAGAAAAATTACATCGCTTCGAAAAGAAGAAATACATTTATTTGTACAGTTTGAGTTTTTCAGCGTTGTAGGACCGAAGAAACTTGCGTCCCCCGGCGTCTTGTAAGCGATAGGCTCTACCGGGCAATACTTCGGAGACGAGGAAAAGGTCGTCCTACTTCGGGAGAACTTGTGCAGTTTGCTCTAATCTATGAATTCGTTCCGTCTTAAGACCAAATCTCCCGTCTTGAAGGCGTGATGCTTAACTCGTGCGTTGTAGTAGCGAGCAGTTTGTTGTTGGTAAGCGGCCGTTTTGATCTGTGCTCGGTCCCGCTTCTCTAGCAAGATGTCTAAATTGGTCCGGAGCGCCGAGGTATTGGCTTCGTCATCAAAGTGTTCGACTCTGTAACTGGGCAGTCCGATCTCCGCTGGGACTATTGCCTCGGTACCGTAGCAAAGACTGAAGGGGGTCTCTCCCGTGGGCGTCTTCTTCAATGTGCGTAAGGCCCATAGCACCCGCAGCAGTTTATCGACCCAGCCGCCCTACCTTCCTTCCAAACGAACTCGAAGACCTCGGATGACGTCTCAGTTAGCAACCTTGGCCTGTCCGTTGCATTAAGGATGCACGACCCCGTCAAACTTCATTAGTATATGGTACTCGTTGCAGAACTCTTTGACTTTGTTGTTTTCAAAATTCGTCCCGTGGTTGGTAATGATGCACCTTGGGATCCCGAATTGAAAGATTACGTTGTTCTGTAGGAACTTTATGGTAGTGGCGGCGTCTGGTTTTCTGTTGGGGACGGCCTCAATCCACTTCGTGAAATAGTCTACCGCGACGAGGATGTACTTGTGTCCGTCAGTATCAGTGGGGAGTTGGCCCACCATGTCCATCCCCACTGGGCAAACGGCTAAGAGGAAGTGAGGGCCGTTAGCTTGATAGCCGGAAGACGGGGTATGCTGCCGTGGAGTTGGCAGCTTTTGCATCTTCTGACGAGTTTCTGAGCATCTTGGTATATCTTCGGCCAATGATATCCTTGGAGCAGCGTCTTCTGGACCAAGGTACAGGCCCCTTGATGCGCTCTACCGACCCCTTCATGTATCACGCTCAGGACGTAGTCGGCTTCGTGTGGGTCGACGGATCAGATCAGAGGCTGTGTGTATGACTTCTTGTAAAGGTTTCCATTGCTCCAGATGAAATGGCGGGCTTTGGCTCGAAGGCGGCGCACTTTCCTTCTGTCTTCCGAAAGTGTACCATCCTTCAGGAACTCCACAAGGGGCTTCCTCCAATCCTGGCCTTCCTTCTGAGTAGTGTATACTTGAAGTGTTACCTCTCTGTCTTCCACGCTGGGCCACGGCAAGACTTCGAAGAGGATGTTCCTCTTATTTTTGGCCATATGGAAAGAGGCAAGCATGCTCAGAGCGTCGGCTTGGGCGTTCATGTGTCGGGGAATCTGTTCTACTTGGACTTCGTCAAAAAAATTTCGTAGTCTTTTCACCTCGGCCAGGTACTTCACCATGAGCGGCTCTCGGGCCTCAAAGCGCCCGTTCACTTGGTCGACGACTATGGCGAAGTCGCTGCGAATCCGGATCGTCTTCAGCCCCACCCCGGAAGCGATTCGCAACCTAGCTAACAAGGCCTCGTATTTCGCGGCGTTGTTTGACGCTCTGAACCCGAGTTTCAAAGAATACTCCATCTTTGCCTCGTTCGGGCCTCGAATGATAAGTCCGGCACCGCTCTCTTCCTCGGTAAAGGATCCATCCACGTAGAGGACCCAATCGGGGACGGAGTCGGGTATTTCTTCGACCGAGGGTCGGGACTCGGGGACATGTGCCGATGCTGCTTCCTTGGTGGGAATAGTGCACTCGACTACGAAGTCTGCCAGGACTTATGCTTTGATGGCTTTCCTGGGGCGGTATTTGATGTCGAATTGGGATAACTCCTACCTCCATTTCTCCAGACGACTCGGGGGAGGCGAGAATAGTCCCTATAGGCCGCTCGATGAGGACGAGGATGGTGTGTGCCTGGAAGTAGTGTCGTAGCTCCCTTGAGGCAACGATAAGCGCCAAGACTATCTTTTCTATGGCCGGATACCTTGTTTCTGCATCTTTGAAGACGTGGCTCACGTGGTAGACTGGCTTTTGTACACCTTCGGCTTCCCTGACGAGCACCGCGTCTGCAACTTGGTCGGAGACCACCAGGTACAATAATAGCTCGTCTCCTTCGATTGGTCGGGTGAGAAGTGGGGGAGTTGCCGGTGTGCTTTGAGCTGCTCGAAAGTGTTTTGACATTCTTCCGACCATTTGAACTTTGGGATCCTTCTCAGAGCTTTGAAGAATGGGAAGCACTTTTCTCCAGATCTCGACATGAAGCGACTCAGAGCGGCCACTCTCCCGGTGAGTCGCATGATCTCAACGTTGCTCTTTGGTGTGGCCATGTTAAGAATGGCGCCGATCTTTTCAGGGTTAGCTTCGATTCCTCGATGGGTAACCATGAACCCGAGGAATTTCCCGCCAGTGACTCTGAACGCGCACTTGGCTGGATTCAGCTTCATTTTGTACTTACGTAGGACATCGAATGTCTCGCCAAGATCTTTGGTGTGCTCGTTCGATGAGGTTGATTTCACGAGCATGTCGTCGACATAAACCTCCATGTTCTTCCTGATCTGCAGTTTGAACATTTTTTTGACTAGCCGCTGATATGTAGCCCCAGCATTTTTGAGGCCGAAGGGCATCACTTTGTAGCAATATACCCCCGGTCCGTGGTGAACGCGGTAAGTTATTCATCTGCCGGGTTCATACGGATCTGGTTGTAGCCGGAGAAAGCGTCCATGAAGCTGAGCAATTCATGGCCTGTCGAGCTGTCTACTAGCTGGTCTATCTGAGGGAGGGGATAGTTGTTTTCCGGGCAGGCCTTGTTCAGGTCTGTGAAGTCGACGCACATGCGCCACTTCCCGTTCGCCTTGTTAACCATGACTACATTCGCCAGCCAATCCGAGTAGTCAACATTTTCGAATAAAGTTGGCCGCAAGCAATCTATCAACCTCATCCTCAATCACCTTTTGCATGATCGGCGCGAAACTTCGCTTCTTTTGTCTGACGGATCGGGCCTTCGGGTCGACTCCAAGCTTGTGCGAGATTACTTTGGGGTCGATCCCGGGCATGTCAGCGGGTGCCTAGGCGAACACGTCCGAGTTCCCTCAGAGAAAGTGGATTAAGTCTTCGCGCCGGGCTCCTGTCAAAAGGGATCCAATCTGGACGGTTCGTCCCTCGTCCCCTCGACGAGGGGAACTTCTGTCAGCGCTTCTCTACAGGGGCTCCTCGGATTTCTTTCTGTTCATCGCGCGTGTCCAAGGACCCCTGGAAATCATCTGCGTCCTCGAAGTCGTCGCTCCGCTCTTCGGTGGTGGATGTCGAGGTGAAGCAAATCTTGGCAATTTGCTAGTTCCCGTAGGCCCAGCCTATCCTCCTTGATCTAATGGAAATTTGATCGTAAGGTGATAGGTCGAGATTTGAGCCCGGAGGGAGTTTAATGTCGGGCGTCCCAGGAGGATATTGTAAGATGAGGAGATCCTAGCGACGATGAATTCCACTGGTACGGTCCGCGTATGGCCCGCTTCCCTAATGTTGAGGAGGAGGGTGACCACTCTCTCGACTGGGATGGAGTGGTTGGTAAACCCCGATAGGACATGGGAGGTTGGCCGCAGGTCGGACGACCTTAGCCCCATTTGCTAGAAGCAGTCATAGAAGAGGATATCTGCTGAGCTTCCGGAATCGACCAATATCCTCTAAACCTCATAACGGTGGACCCGTGCCGTTATCACGAGAGGATCGTTATGAGGCAAGGATATACCGTGGAGGTCTTCATCAGTGAAGATGATGGGCTCGGAGGTCCTGCACTTTTTCTGGGGCGGAGCGCTTGTTCCTTCGACGGGTAGGAGGCGGTGAGTTTCGCCGGCACCACGGGCAGATCCTGAGGAAACGACCATGATTTGCCCGATTGTCAATTCCCCGGGAGGGGCTGGTTCTCCTGCTTCTTATCGGCCTGCCGCTTGTCCCGGAGGTACCTCGCCAAGTGGCCAGAGTGGATCAACTCCTTGATGTAGTGATGGAGTTGCTTACAGTTTTCGGTCAGGTAGTCCTGCGACCTATGGAAGGCGCAGTACGGGCCCTGGGTACGTTTAGCCGCTCTGTGGGTGACTGGAAGGAGCTTGAAAAATCGCTCGCCCTTCGCTTCCTCTAACAGCTCGGTCTGGAAGATGTTGAGAGAAGTATACTCCTGGAACTTTGGGGAGTTTGGTTTTGGATGGTCGGCCTTCTTCTTCTCTTTTCTGCCCCTCTTCTTTTGGTCGGCTTGGTCGCCCTGGGGCAGGTTGGCGTTCACCTCAGATTCGAGTTGGATCTTCTGCTCGGTCCAAGCTTTTACCTCGGCCATGGTCTTAGATTGCGCTAATACAAAAGAGCGGAGCCACTCTTTGTGCCTAAGACCCGACCTTAGAGCGGTGATGACAGTTTCATCTCGGTGATCGAGAACTTCGAGGAGAGCGTTGTAGAAGCGAGTGACATATCCTTTAAAAGATTCTTTGTCCCCGCTCTTTATGTTGAACAGGTGGTCGACTATTCTCTTCTGCCGCCTGTTCCCGACGAAGTGTCCGAGGAATTGGGTGGCCAACTCATCAAAGGTCGAGATAGAGCGTGGCGCCAATCCTCGGAACCAGACCAAACTTGCACGAATGATGGTGGCCGAGAAAGCTCGGCACTAGGCTACGTCCGAGTTATCCTGGAAGCCCATACTCACCGTGAACGTGTCCAGGTGATCTTTAGGGTCGGACTTCCCGTCGAAGAGGGCCACCTTGGGCAGCTTGTTCCTGGACGAGACATGTACAGCGAGCAGCTCCCCGGTAAAGGGCTTTGTAAGTGTGTCGGCGGCATACCTGGCCCCTTCACCGGACGGATGACCCTCCCGATGTATACCCTCGATTTTCTTTTCGAGGGCGTCGAGGCGATACCTTGAAGATTCGGCGTATTCGGTGTGGTGGCCCTTCTCTCTTATGACATGCACCAGGCTGTGACTCCGGTTCCGTTCTATCAAATTCCTTAGGTCTCCTGGTGAGGTCCTTCTCGTGTCTTCCCGACGAGTGCCATTTGCACGATCCCTTCGAGAGAGAGGGTGTCGATCATGCCTGGGAGCAGGCGAGCTTACCGATACCTCCTCAGGAGGGACGGGAACGCGACGAGCCTTGGGGCGATGGGCTCTTTCACGAAACCGCGGTGTGGAGCCGTGAGGCGCCCAGCGGGTCATGGAATCGGTTGCTGCGCGAGAGTCGTGGTGGCCGGAGTTGGCACGCCGATATTCGGCGGTGTCGAGGGGAGCGTCGTTATCCGCTCTTCTGTCGGCGTCGTGGTCCCTGGGAAGGGGAACGACGACCTGGGAGGCTGGGCCCGCCGTTTGGACATGAACAAGGGCGTCCACTATCGACGCAAGCCTGTTGATCCTTGCCGAGAAGGCGTGGATGGCGTTCGGAGGGGGAGTAGATCCGTCCGCGCCTCCGTTGTGGGGAAGGCGACGGCTTGTGCTTGGATCGTCACGGTTTTCGCTCGCCATGAAATCGAGAGCGGAAAATCAACTTTCGATGAGTGGTAGAAATCAGAGTTCCCACAGACGGCGCCAGGTAATGGAGGGTATGATCTCCTTCAGATATTGTTCTCCGTCGATCTGTCGTGAGCGTTGATGAAGGGTTGAGATTGGTGTTGAAGGTTGTCTTCTTAAGCGTGTGGATCTCAGCGGGCTTGTTTTGAGGTGAAGCTGAGCTATCTGCAAAAGAAGTCCCAGCGTGGTTGTACCACTATGGACCCTCCGACGATCAAATTAGCCGAGAAATTTGAGCAGAGTAGCGGCTTAGTGGATTGAAATTGTCTTACCTGAATCTTCTGGGAGAGAGGTTTTTATAGTAGTCGCATGGAGCGAACCGGCGCGAGATCTTCGCCGTCAGTTACGCCCCTAGTGTTACACCTGCGTGAATGACGGGATCTCTCCATTAATGACGAGATACGCTCGTTAATGGGAGGATACGCCAACGTGGGATGCGGGATGTTGGGTGGCGGATCCCTCCATTGATATTGATAAGTATTTCAAAGACAAAAAAAAAAGAAAAAAACTTGATTAATAAGATGCTCCATTCATATAAAGAAATCAACTTTAAAAAGGTTAAAAAAAAACATTGGGCTAGATTTAGAAATGCAGTACCTGTGTTACTGAATTTCTAAGACAGAGATCAGGTATAGTTTCTGCTTTTATCTGATGGGAAGAAAATAACCAAGAAATGACAGAAACAAGCCGACAACAAGCAGGAATAGAACCCAAAATCATGTTATATATATATATATATATATATATATATATATATATATATATAATAATAATAATAATAATAATAATAATAATAATAATAATAATAATAATGGAGGAAAGAGGCCATAGGAGGTAATTTCCTCCTATGGCGTCGAAAAAACACACCCTCCATCATGTTTTCCGACGATTGGAATGCATCATCTTCATCGTTATCATCTAAGATGTGGGTACACTAAATTTCATGTGATTCTACAACCTTTTCATCGTTCAATTTGAACGGATCGGATCGTTAAAATATGTCGTAGATCGAGAGTTTCCTTTTTTAAAAAACACGGCTGGTTTGCAGTAAAGCGCTCTCCTATATATCTATATATATATATATATATCGACATCTTAGATGATAAAGATGAAGATGATGAACGCTGACCGTCACAAAAAATCATGTAGGGTGTGTTTTTTCGACGTCACATGAGGAAACTCCCTCCTGTTGCACCTCTCTCTCTCTCTCTCTCTATATATATATATATTAATGCAGAATTTTGTTGAACAGCTGTTGGCGCATTAACCCAAAATCAAGCTTTCTGCATCGCTGAAGCTAACTGATTTCTTTAAGCCATGAAGGGATAGTTTACTATTTATCACTGAAGCCAATGTGATCCAAAAAAATTATAATTACGCATTGTTAGCAAATATGTATTTCGATTTGTAGGGAAGATATAAAAAATATCTTTGTGCATGCTTTGATGGCTTGATGGCGGTACTCTGCCAGTGCCATAAATAACAAATGTAGAACCGTCATCTTTAGATAGAGCTTCTACTCGAATTTACATGTTTCTGATATCGAGCATGGACGCTTGCAGCAGAAAATAGGGAATTTAACCAAAACACCTAACCACATCTCCTAAATGAAAAGCAAAATCCAGTCATGTAGCCTCATAAATAATATACCTCCAATCCATTTTTAATGGTAGGTGGCACCTTTGAACCATGGTTCTAAATCTCGGCCGATCCCAATCCACGAAGTCCGATTAATCCAAAAAATTACCGCCCAAGTTCCGATGTCGATATAACTACCGAGATTTTAAATCTTGGTATTGGATTCACCAATTGATTATTGGGTAAAATGGTTAATAAGTTTATCACTCAGGCATCGGATTATTTGACACTTCTGTACCAAAGCATATAGTTTTCCTTGCAACATATTCAAATCACCACTCTAAACACCAGGAATCGCTAAAATATATGTCAATTTTTATATATAGTTAAATTTCTATTAATTTTTTTTAAAATAGTTTAGTAAAAGAAAAAAATACGATATTCCGATCTGTGATGGACAATATAGCTGAGATGGCCAATTCTTATCCCAAAATGACTCCAATATCAGTAGCGATACTGAGAATATTAACATTAGGCAGAAACTTCACAAATGTCAGATGCGATTATTGGAAATCAAGCATCTAATGAATATTATATCTACAGCAACAAAAGTTTGGAAACTAAATATGTGAACAGGTTTCAGTGTGGATACCCCTTATTATTTGTCCCAGAATCCATGAGTCAATCAAGTGCACAGAAAAATGGGTTTCCACTGAGCACTAACTTCAGACTAAAAGCTTCAGAAGCTTGTTTTTAAAATCTCTTCTATTTTCTACCAAAGAAAAAAAGTAGAGCCAGCATCTCGGAAAGTATTAAAATATTGAGAAAATTAAACAAATATTAGATAATAGCAAGCAACAATCAGCAACACACATATTAGTTGTCGAATAAATATCTTGGCATGTAGAGGCATTAAATAATAAAAAGTTATTTAAAAAAAACATGAATTATTTCGTGGTGATTAGTAGGGTGGTGTGCAGACCCAGTCAAAAGTGACATACTACATGATCAAAAGAATCAATCTGCTATTCTAATGGGAACAAGCCACGATCATATCCTGCAACAAACAGACAGAAGAATAACAAACCAGGAACAAGAAAAGAAAAGAACTTCTCGTATCTGTCTCATCATGTAGTTTCTCTAACCAAAAGATATGTTGCACTGGTAATTTGCAGATGAAACCGTATTCGTTCGTAATTCACAATTGGATACTTGCTGAGTTGCTGGATACATGTGGGATAGTCTTTTTAAGACATGCTCAAATTTATATTGTATTTTAGACTTATGAAACAAGCATCAGCGACTAAGAAACTACTAACTTATGCATCAAAGATGGGGGTTCACAACTTAATGAACCTTAAAGAAACATTTATATAATTAGCCCTGTATCTTATAAAGTACATTAAAGGCAATGAGAGCTCAGGTAATATTATTTGACATAAATAAAATGATCTACCGGTCGTACTCCAATAGATCTTAAATGAATTTAGGATTTGCATCCAAATGAGAAGTTGTTTATGTTCTTACCTTTTAGTTTCTAAATTGATAGCTTTTCGTCACACACACACACACACACACACAATCCCGAAAAATCAAATATTAGACTTCTGAAAATTTATGAATCGGTGAATTTAACTCGTACGGTAGCACATGACTGTACCAATTCTACTATTTGATTGTTAAGGCAAAAACATCATAAAACTTACAAATTTATCAAATAATAGATTGTTAAGGCAAAACATCAATCATATGTTAATTTAGCAATTAGCTTAAAGAATAAAGCAACCAACCCCCTCAATGTATTTCTGCATTCGAAATAATATATCGATGAAGGGACCATGAACCACTCAACCCCACAAAAAAAAAAATAGAGCAGCAGCAGATAGGCTACTATCATTCAGGAAACCTCTCCTCAAATAAAAAAGCGTACCTTTGCCAATGTTATAGTTGTAAACAAGCTCCATTTTTTTTTTTTTACCAAATTTCACAAATCAACAACTCATTCTTACATATACGCAAAAACTTCACCTACAAACAAAAACGTGACAACTATAAGTGGAACCATCAGAAAGGAATTTTGAAGGATATCCATCATCTCAATTCACCAAACTTCCATTCACACTAAACGTCAAACCCCTTGACTACATTTATCGACATCCAAACCTTGGTTTGAAATCTCGGCCAACCGATCCAAAGATAGCCGATTTCGATTCAAAAAAGGACCATCCGAGTTCTGATCCCGATATAGACCCCTGTTGGAACTAATCCATGAAGGCCAGTTACGATCAGTCAAACAGCTAATACATAAACCAGTCTAAGATAATTAATTGCAGACCCGGTCAAACAGCGATGGACTAGATGGGCAGATTGATCAGTCTATTTTCTTTAATGGGAATAATACTCAAAATGCTATCATGTTAGGGTATTTAAAAGAAGAGAGAAACTAGCAGCCAAGGACAATTACAAAGACCCAGTAAGTCATTAAACGACTTCAAAGACCCCCTCAACAAATTGTTTACTTCAAAGAATATATTAATGGGGCAACCATCAACCACTTAACACAAGAACAAAGAATGGATGGTCACACATCGGAAATGGATGGTCACACTTCAAAAAAATTACTACTTTTAGAATTTTGTTTACTCAAACGATAAAAACTTCAATAGTTCCAATACAAAATGGATGGTCCTGATCCCAAAAATGATTGCCGGATACCGGTACAAATATCGAGATTTTAAACCAAGTTATGAGAATTAGTAGTTGGCTTTCTTTTGGGAATGATGAATTCTAGACGAGGTTTTCATGTAATCATGTATATTAGAATAGTCAATGCGACAAAAATATGGTCTTAATTAATACAATCAATGAACGAGTAAATATAAAAGTTTGTTGACTATATAGAACATAATAAAGTTTAGTTGCAAGTACAACACAAAAGATAGTTTTATTGACATTGCCTAATATACTTACTAGTTTATGTTGCATTGCTTTGAAAGGTGATAATCTAATTTCTAAATTGTCCACAGGAAAAATAAAGCATAAGTTGTTTATATTTGAAAACATTGTCAAGAACGCCCTGCATAAAATATGTAAGTTATTTGGTTCTGTGATCAAGCGAACATAAGACTAAACACTCCCCTCATGTATGCCTTTAATTCATATGGAGAGGCCTTCAACTTAAACATTCATTTGTAAAATCAACATCAGAAATAGACAATAATAAGCTTTAAACATAGGACCAGTTGAAACCTGATAGTCTGATACCATGTTAAGATCAATATCACTCGAAAACTAAGCTATTGAGGGGATAACAAAGTAAACCAAACTAATTTAACACTTAACAAACAAAACTATTGCAATTTTAACAATATTTGTGTTTTATGTTGGTTTATATGACTTTTCAATTTAGCTGATGCTAACCCAATACACTGTTGTTGTTAGAAACTTTTAATTGTCACTATTTGTCAACCTGTTCTATTTATTTATATAGGTTTATTTCCTGATTTGTATATTTCTAGCAATATGTATCATTTTATTTATGAACTACTATGGTAGAATGTTTATTTATGAATATCATTACGCTAAAGTTTATGTACTAGTATCAGTCTGAGTGTCATCCATATTAGGCCAGTTTTAGACAGAATAGTGAACATTGATTAACATCTGATTTACCGCTTGATATAGATTTCGGGGATACCGATTTTTTTAGTCTACTATACATATTCAAATAAAAAACTATGGTAAGCTATGGGCCTACAGCAGATTTGCATCTCTATAAGCTGATTTTTACTCCTTTTTAATAATTTATCAAGATTACTTCAAGGTCCTTACTTCCAAAATGAGATTATCCTTCCACAGTCGGTCAATTTTAATATCTTTTGACATATGATATTTTATCTCTAATCAAATAATTTTTCAGTGATACCAGGTTGTGCCGTTTAATTAAGAAGCTTCATAGGTGATGATTATATCTGCGGCCGTGTTTACAGGAAAATCAAGCAGCCAGTGGATCAATCTAAAGAAATAAAAGTCATTAACCTACAAGTGTGAGCATGTTTCAGTGATGGCTCCCGTCACTATATGTCCAACAATCTTATGATCCTATCAAGTGCGTAGGGACATTTTGTATGCCAGAAGCCAAACTGGGTTTTAAAATAAAAGTTGTAGTTTTCATTAGCATTGTTTTGATGCCAATTTGTTATCAGAGGTCACTTTAAATGCTTTGAAGAATTATTCAATAAAATGCCTGAATCAAATATGGAAATCGATATTAAAAAGGGGGAAAAGTGTATATAACCATGCTGTGATTTAGTATTTTTCTTTCGAGTTTTGGCAGATGTTGTATGGGAGGTAATACTTTGATACCTCAAGGTTTGGCATGCAGAATTCTTCTTATATTGTTTAACTGCATATTCTGATCGGCACTCTTGTTTCATCCTTTAAAGAAAAGGAAACAAGATTTTATTGATTTAAACTCCAAATAAAAATCTCGTTCCCCAGTTTTTACGGAGTTAATTACTTAAGACCAAGGTTGCACGGACACGGGAATACAGAAATGACACAATTCGTTATGGCAACAAGGCAAAATCCAGAAATATAGGATATGGGGACACGTGGATACATTTATATATGAAACGTGTGTGTAATACACAAACATTTGCAACCTCACACACATAATTTTATTTAAAAAATATAAAAATAAAATATCAAGCTACTACAAGTCTATGACATAAAACAAGAAAAACTAGCAAGTCTAACATTTAAATAGACACATCGTAATAATAAAATAAAACCATATGGTATTCTTCAAATTCAACACCAATAATACAAAAATATAAAATGACAAGACAAGTGATTAACAAGTCTTTCTTAAAAAGTAAAACATCCAAAACACACATTATAACAAAATACGTCGATAGCATACTATGACATGTATAAGACAAATAGGACATGGATAAGACACATCCGATATGTGCCGTGCAAGTATCGGTGTCCAATACATGTCGTGCATGTATTGGTGTCCGATACGTGTCGGTCACCAATAAGGCAACCTGTCGGAAGCGTGCATCCTAGCTTAAGACATATTCCAGGACCTTAAGGTGAAAAAAAAAAGATGGCAAGATTATAAAGCATGCTTACCTCCAAGAGCAGCTTCTTTCCAAAAAAATATTTTGGACAAATTCATTCAGAAATTAGTGCCCCTCTGATATCAACTAGTATATGCTACTCTTTTGGTTGTTCCATTATCATCATTATAGTCAGGTCAGCATGCGATCTAAGTCCCTGTAGGCAAACCATTTCTTTCAGCTATGAAAGGATAGTTATGCAAAATACTTGTCCCGTCGGTGTAATACAGAAACAGCATTATTTAAGCCTAGTTAACAAAAATGCATTGCTAAATGTAGATCAGGTCAAGCACAATACTTTATTGACATGCTTTGACCTTAGAGTGCCCCTTATCTGAACATGGTTATAAACAAAACATTTCACTTTAGGCCAAATAAATTTACATGTTTATTAGGATATATTGATATCTCAAACACAACTCAGCCCCAACCCAAAAATTAAAGTTCAGAGTGCATAACCATAATCCTATATAGCCGGCAGAACAAATCAAGCATCAAACAGGATAAAATATAAAATAAATAAAATCATATCACTATGCAATTCTAAGAGATACCACTTTCATCAAGTACAATGCCTGATTGTCAAAATCCTATTACCAATTCACCTCTGTAAGTATGCTCATATTGCATCATATTCCCATGAAATCTCAAACATATTATATTGATAATGGAGTAGTAAATATCCATAACATAGAACATAATCATGCATAATGGCATGAAATGGACTAATCAAAAAATAAAAGTGTAACATAGAAACAGCCCCAATCCAGCAGTCTTCACAAAAAATATGTCATTCTGAAAAAATGTGAAACAGCTAGACCACAAACAAATATCAACAGTTGAAAACTGAAAATATGGATGTTCTCCACAGATATAAAGAGGAATTGTAGAAATGCTATTCTGGCAAGCAGACAAATTTCAAAACCATTGAATTCCCAAAAAGATGCTTCATACATTTTAACCACAAACAGCAAAAGATGAGATATTGAAGATACAAAGTCCTTTACCATGTCAAACCTTCGAAAAATCTCTAAGCTGTTGCTCCAGCAGCTGTCAACATGTTGATTAATGAGCATATTTGGTTTTATTACAGATCTGCAATCTTATACGGTATTAAATGCGAAAGTTAGCCCCTTGAAAATAGCACAAGGCCAGCATCAATCTTCTTTAGGAGGATAGAAACTGTTGACTTATGAATCAAGTTTTCTATCCTACTTCAATTCAATTCACAAAAACCAAAATTTCATTTCCAAATTTCATTTTCAAAACAAAGGCCTATTTCTGAAATGTCAAAAAAATAGACGTCTACGATAGACGTCCCTAGGGCCTCTATGATAGACATCTATAATCGTTTTCAATTTTTCAAATTTTAAATTTTAGCGTAATTTTTTGAAATTCCAACGGCCAAAACGGCCACTAACTATTCTATCTTTTTGGGGCAATTGTAATAACTGTCCCAACCGTCCATTTTCATAGTTCTAAAAACAGGACTTATTTTTCTTAAGTTTTCACACCGATTCTTTCTTTAACGTTTTTATTCTCAAGTTTTTGGTGAAATTTTTTCCTTTCTTTACTCTCAAGTTTTTACTAATCATTTTTTAGAGAGAAGAGATCTTTCTAACGCCATTAGACTTTTCTATTTTTTTTAAAAAAGAAAGATCTCTAAGAATTTCAAAGAAGCAATTGTTTTTAAAACTTGTTTAATTTTGAAAAACTTCTTCGATTTTATTTTCAAAACTTTTGTTAATCTCCAAAATACAATCCCTCGTTTTCTTGAATCAAAACCTTGATTTATCTTTTGAGATCGTTAGGATTGTTAGAGTTGATTTGTAAAGATTTATAAAAATCTTATTTTGTACGACCTAATGAAGAAATATCTAAGATCTTCATATTGTAAAGGTTTCGGACTTGCGTCTTAGAAAAAGTCCAGATGTTCACCGCCTGCAGGTGTAAAGATTCTAAGATCCGAGACTGGTAAAAGATCTGAGTTTCTCCACCCATGAAGGAGTCACTGGTTAGTGAAGTTGAATTCTAAGCAAGAGTTCTCAGACGGGGATTAGCCACTGGATTGGTGAATCTCGATAACAATCCTCTATGTCTATTTATTCTTTATGTGATTTTGTGTTCTCTATGATTGTGTGTTGTAACTGTATTTGTGATTTTAGACACCGATTTTATATCTGCTGCATAATTTTTAAATTGTTACACATCACGTTGAGTTTGCCATAAAGCCTTATTCACTCCTCTTTAAGTTTGTTCTCAATTGGTATCAAAGCAAGTTACTATGTTAGTGATATTAAGCTCTTGGGTTTATGATCTTATGACAAACCATACGGAAGGAAAATCCACTAACCGTCCTCTTTTCAATGGTACTAACTACCAATTCTGGAAAACCAAGATTAGAATTTTCCTTCACCGTATATATCTAGAAATCCTAGAAATTATAGAAAAGTCCTTTGTTATCTCTACCACGAATCCCTTATCCGATACCAACAAGAGATCAATGACATTAAGTGTCAAGGCAATGAATGCACTTCATTGTTCCTTTAATCCAGAAGAATTCAATAGAATCTCTATGTGTCAAATGGTAAACGAAATTTGGAATACTCTCTAGACCGTCCATGAAGAAACCAGTCAAGACAGAGAAAGTAAGATCAACCGTCTCGTGCACGAGTATGAGATATTCCAAATGAGAAACGATGAAACTATCGACTTTATGTAATCTAGATTCAACAAAGTCATTACAAAACTCTTCAATCTAAGAAAGAAATTCGATGAGAAACAAAAATGTTACAAGTTGTTGAGATCCCTAACGATCTCACGACAACCCAAGATCACTGCTATCGAAGAAGCAAATAACATGATAACGTTGAAAGTCGACTCCCTAATAGGAAAGTTGACATACGAAATGCAATTATGTGATCTAAAGCAAAAGCAAGAGATGGACACTCAAATGAAAAATATCGCGCCAAAAGTATCTACTAGTAAGTCGAAGACTAAGGAAATATCTAGTGATGAGGAAAGCGATGATGAAGAAATGACCGATATTGCAACGCACTTCAGGAAGTACTGAAGTTAAGAAATTTATATTCGAAGAAAGGTACGTATAAATTAAATATTTTTTTAATTCTAATAAAACTCTTCGCTGTTTTAAATGCAATAAAGGCCATGTCAAGTCAGAGTGTTCTACACTTAAAAAGAACATATGGAAGTCTAAAAAAGAATCAGAAAAACATTCCTTTAAAGCTTTTTGGAACAATACGGATTCCAGCGACTCAGAAACCGAAAAAGTCGCAAGCGTATGCTTCATGGCATAAGAAGATGAGGTAATTAATAACGACCTTAATTTAGATTCGCTTAGTAAATAAGATTTAATAGATTTTCTGTCATTTTCTTAAGGATAAGTATGATAATATTAATACTAAGTATAAAATATTAAAGTCAAACCTATCCACTAAAAATAATTTAGATATATTTACAAAAAATAAAATAAAATAGAAAATAAGAATTTAAATGAAAAACTAAAATCCATAACTCTAGCAAATGATAAGTTAACTGAAACTAATAATATATTAAAGTTTGAAATCTTTAACTTAAAAAGAAAAGTAAATTTAAAAGATGAAATGATCCTAAAATTCACTAAAAGTAAAGATAATTTAGATGTAATATTAGGACAATAAATAAAACATTGTAAGAAAGAAAGTATAGGTTACAATAAATATTCTAAGTTAGTTCCTAGAACCAAACTATTTAGACATAAATGTTATTATAAATATGGTAATAAATACATCAATTCTACGTGTAACTATTGTTGCACTATAGGGTATATTTCACAAAATTGTAATATTAAAAACAAATCAACTTACAAATATTACTTTACTCCTAAGACTGGCCTAAATGAATCAAAAATAGTATGGGTTCCTAAGATTAACAATAATCAACTCAAACAAACTTTAATTTAAGAAAGTATAGATGACCAATTTAATGAAATTAATCCATCAATCCTAATAATACAATATTCAATAATGATTCTAACCTGTTAAAAGGTTTAGATAATTTATTAATAGACAAAGATGTTAGAAACCAATAAATTGAAACAATAAGAGGAAGTAGTTGATACTTCTCTTCTAAAGGATTGACAATTCAATAAAAATCATCCTAAAAATTTAATAATAGGAAAAATTAATAAAGGAGTAGTTACTAGATCAAAGAAATTAAAACTAATCAATTGGAAAAACAGAAAAAAGTAATTCAACAAAGATCATCCTAATGACTTAATAATAGAAAATTTAGATAAATTGTATGTTTTAATTATTGTATTTGCATTATTAGTTTAGTATGATTATTTAATTATATATATATATACTATTTATTTGCTACCTCATTTTTTAATTATTTCTCCATACTTTTAGCATTTTGATATTTCCAAAAAGGGGAGAAATAATATGCATATATTCAGGGGGAGCATTTGAAAATATATCTTTAACAATTATATATATTGAAATTATGTATATCATAAATATTATTAATTAGGTTTTGTAAAATATCAAAAAGGGGGAGATTGTTGACCTATGATTCTCTTTATGTTTTGATTATTTTACAAAACTATATTTTAAATATATTATATGTTACTAATAATATCAGATGAGTCAAATTGCTACACAACTGAAGTTATTCAAAAATATGAACAATCAAAATTGCTACTGACAACTCAAAAGTAATATTGGCAAAGATCGAGAAGACTCGGAAGATCTCAATACACATTCAAAGGCTATAATGGAGAAGTCGCACAACGCAGATAGATATTCAAGACTTTTTTACTTTATTTGAGTCTAAAGTCAAGTAGATCTCAAACGGTTAGAATCAAATGTTCTATCCTACTTCAATTCATAAAAACCAAAATTTCATTTCAAAGTTTCATTTTTAAAACAAAGGCATATTTCTGAAATGCCAGAAAAATAGACGTCTATGATAGATGTCCCTAGGACGTCTATGATAGAAGCCTATAACCGTTTTCAATTTTTCAAATTTTAAATTTTGGCGAGGTTTTCTGAAATTCCAACATCAAAAAACGGCCACTAATTGTCCTATCTTTTTGGGATAGTTGTAATAATTGTCCCAACCGGCAATTTTCATATTTTTATAAATAGGACTCATTTTTCTCAAGTTTCACACAGATTATTTTTTTAACGTTTTTATTCTTAAATTTTTGGTGAAAACTTTTCCTCTCTTTGCTCTTAAGTTTTTACTAATCATTTTTTAGAGAGAAACGGTATTTCGAGCGCCATTAGACTTTTCTATTCTTTTAGAAAAGAAAGATCTCTAAAAGTTTCGAAGAAACAATTATTTTTAAAACTTATCTAATCTTAAAAAACTTCAATTTTGTTTTTAAAACTTTTGTTAATCTCCAAAATACAATCCCTCATCTTCTTAAACCAAAACCTTGATTTATCTTTTGAGATCGTTAGAATTGTTAAAGTTGGTTTGTAAAGATTTATAAAAATCTTACTTTGTACGACCCAATAAAGAAAGGTCTAAAATTTTCATATTGTAAAGATTTTGGACTTGCATCTTAGAAAAAGTCTAGGTGTTCACCACCTCTAAGTGTAAAAGGTTTCGGATTTGAGCCTTTGGTAAAAAATCTAGGTGTGCACCGCCTGCAAATTTAAAGGTTCTAAGATCTGAGCCTGATAAAAGATCTAGGTTTCTCCGTCCATGAATGAGTCACTGCTTACTGAAGTTGAATTCTGAGCAGGAGTTCTCATACGGGGATTAGCCACTGAATTGGTGAATCTCGATAACAATCCTATGTGTCCATTTATTCTTTCTGTGATTTTATGTTGTCTATGTGATTCTATGTTGTAACAGTATTTGTGATTTTAGACTCTAATTTTATATTCCGCGGCATAATTTTAAAATTGTTACAAATCACGCTGAGTTTGTCATAAAGACTTATTCACCCCCTTAAGGTTCTTCTCAGAAACCATGATTTCTGGGCCACTGGCAGCAAATGCAGCATCTACGTCCTATAACACGAGAAGAGATGATGACTAAAAGAGGGATTAATCTACAAACATTGACTGATTGGCCTGTCGGTAAAGTAAACAGCCACCGATAAGTTCCAAGAATTTTCACTTCTTCAATGATACAGTATATATAATAGACATCCTTATCAAATAAGCTGCCAAATCCTTTCAAGGTTATTATGCAATCAATTATACCATGACTTAAGCCCCCGGTTGTGTGAAACAACAAATGCATAGCTTTACTTTTTATTTACCCAACTTTAAATCATGTAAAGCGAAACTGGAAGATAAATCATAAATACGTTCCCTTACGTTAAGAGACATAAACTTATATTATCCCATGACAAAACAGGTAAACCACAGGATATGGGAAATGTTACATCTCCCTCTTCTATTAGCATACTACGAGACATAAACTTATATTATCCGAATGGACCCTCCCCTGTCAGATAGGGATTGCTGATGTCGCTGGATCGGGCTACCTTATGGCCCCATCCAATACTACATAACTAGATCCGACAATCTCCTCCTCGGATCTGACATCAACCACACCAGATCGAAACTTCCCGTTGTAGGATGATCCTCACTTCTCGGATCCTACCATCTCTTCACAGGATCAAACTCTACTGTCACGAGATCGGACTCTTCATGGTCGGATCAACCTCTTTATCATCAGATCCGGGCACCCCCATGGCCAGACATTGGTATTTAAATTAATTGCAAGCTAGAATTTATTAGAGAAACCATGAGAAACCACTGTGGTTAACACCTGACTACCTGAGTCAAACAAGAATAATTTTCACCTTCTAATTTACTAAACTTAATTAGAATCAAATCTAAAAACATTCGACTCATGCATACATCTTAACCATATATAGCATAATACTTGCCCCTCAAATACTGATGGATCTGTGAATCTCTTTCAGATGTTATCTTCCGTTGATCTGCAACGAACGCTGATGGATGGCTGAGATTGAGTTGGAGGGTTGCCTCCTGGAGCGTGTGGATCTCAATAGGTTTTATGTGGCTGAGGACGAGCTACCTGCAAAGAAGTCCCGGGGTGGTTGTGCCACCGAGGACCCCCCGACGATCAAGTTAGACGGCGTATTTTGGCAGAGTAACGATCTATTGGGGTCAAATTGGCTTACCTGAGTCGTCTGAGAGAAGGATTTATATAGTGGGAGCCATGGGCAGGCAGGCGCGTGATTCACGCCGGCCATTACGCCCCTGTCGTCATGCTCGCGTGATAGGCGAGATTCCCCATTAATGACGAGATATGCTCGTTAATGGGGGATCGTGATGGCGTGGGACGCGGGATCATGGGCGGCGGATATCTCACGCCTGGCGAGATTCACGGAGGCGCCCGTGATCGGTGCTGTAGGTCGGTCGGTGAAACCGAAGAAGATAAGCTCGGCGGGAGGCTCGGGAACGAGCGGGAGGCCGAGGCATCTTGGTTCTGCGATAGCTCGGAGGCGAGCTGGGGAGTGGTTTGGAAGGCCACAGAAGGTCGGGAACATCCTCGAGTCGGAGGCCCAGGGTATGCTTCCAACGTAACGTTCTTGATCCTTTCTTGTAAGCTCTGGGACACGTTATCTGCCACGTGTCGTCATCTGGGGAGTCACCGATATCGAGCATCATCATTAGCCCCCCACTCTCGTCTCGACCCGTTCCTGGGTCGGGTCGAGAGTGGTCTGACCGGTCGCCCGGGGTGAGTTCTCACTTGAAGATATCATCGGTGCGTATTCCCGGGCAAAGAGTCATTCTCTTGATGACGTCAGCGGATCGGGGGAGAGATCTCGCATTAAAGAGGAAGCGCCGGTTCGTCCATACGTTCATCGAAGCGCCAGCCCACATTTCTGGTTCTGGTTGGCTGACGAGACGGGCCGCAGGTGTTCCCGTGCCCGATAGGACGCGTCCAATGTGAGTGCAACATGTAGAATGTTGTCGGCCTTTGGTTGCGAAGCGTCGTTTTGGCGGGAGGCAATCGGAGACGTAGGATTTGTACGCCGGCAGCTATAAATAAAGGTGGGATCCCCATCAGGGCCCATACCTCACCATAACTTCCTCGTCCCTAGCCGTGTTAGCCCGGCGCTCTTCTCCTCAGGTCGGATTCCTTGCGTTTTCTCTTCCGAGGACTCGTCCCTTTGATCAGATTAGATGTCTTCTACCGAGAAGTCTGTAGAAATAGTTCGGGTAGAGTCTAGGGAGTCTTCTGCAACTTCCTCTTCTACTTCTTCCTCTTCCTCTTCTGAGTCGGAGTCCCCCCGGGAAGTTAGGGTTAGTCATGCTCCCCGGGGTCGTGCGACGGGGGCGATCCCCAGAGTGCAGGTTATGGATGCTCTTGGCGCGTCATCCGTGCTGAGGCATGTGGATGAGCTCGCCACCATCCGGAATCGTTTCCACATTCCTTTCGGCTACTCGCTTCGTCTAGATGAGGAGGGGGAGAGGGCAGACCAGCTACGGGGTAAGGAGATTTCCTTGTACCTGGAAGCCTTTTGGGCCGGGATACACCTGCCCTTCTCCCCTGAGGTGAGTGCAGCATTGAATTGTTTTGAGTTAGCCCCAGGCCAGTTAGTGCCGAACTCTTGGAGGATTCTCCTTGGGTTCCTGGTCTGGTTGAAATTACGTCTGATCCCTTTCAGCCGGAGTCTCCTCGTTTCTTCTCTCTGCTACAAAAACCACCCCGGCACTCGCAGGGACGAGCCGAGCTGGGTATACATCTCTTTTAGAAAACATCGAGGATGTCTTTCCGGGTCGAGGGTCATCGTAGTACCTTCTTCCATTCATGAATGGAAGAAGAAGTTTTTGTTTGTTGGGCCGCCCGATGGTGAGGATTGGCCTGTGCCCATCCAGTGGCACAGGGCCAGCTGCCCGCGGGTGAGTCGGTCGAATGATCCCAACGCGATGATAGTGTCGAAGTGGGAGCCCCTCCCCTGGGCTGATGTGCTGCTGTCTGAGCGGGCCTTCAGTTGGGCCAGGCTCAGCCCCGCCCAGTTCGCGGGTAAGTTAGGAGTTTTCAGGCGACCTGTTTAGACTTGTGTATTCTTTTACTTTTTTGGCATTGCTGACTCCTCTGTATTTTTGTCTAATGCAGAACTCATGGACCTAGGCAAATTTCGGGCAGCCCTGGTCGAACAGAAGAAGGGGAAGAAGGCCGGAGGCGTCGGCCCTTCTCGCCCGTCTTCGGCTCCGGCTCCACCGGCAACCGCTCTATCCAGGCGCTCAAGCACACCCCGGACCCAGGAGTCCAGCCAAGCGCCGAGCCGAAAAACATGCTCGGGAGAAAGAGCCCCAGGCTCCAGAGGTGGGGGTGAGACTGGTTCCCCTGCGTCTCTCCTCAAGAGGTTTCATAGGACGGCGCCCCGTTCCCCGGCTTTCCCAATCCTGGTGGACAATGGGGAGCTTCGCTTCGAGGTGCCCTCGGGGCTTTCCGTCACCGACAACCTGCTCTCAGAGATGGAAATGTTTGCCAGGGGCAGAATCCCTCGGGGGACCTTCCGGGCCCAAATGGCGGCCATAGCTCAAGAGGCCGTGCAGGTTAGTGTTCGCACCCCACTCGGTTCTTCATTCAATATTTTTTCTTGCGAGATTGGGTGCCCCTGTTTTCTTTTTAACCCTCTGTTTTCTTCAGGTCCTCCAACACGTTGCCCTCGTCGTCAACATGGAGGGCGAGGAAATTGCCCCGGCAATGCGGGCCGCAGGCGAGTTCTCCTCGCAGGAGGAAAGCTCAAGGCTTGAGCTGGAGGCGGCGCTGGAGAGGGTCGCTTCCCTCGAAGACCAGGTGGCGGCTGGGGATCGGGAGATCGCCAAGTACCGAGAGGCCGCCCGAGCCTCCAAGGCCAAGTTAGAAGATTCTAGGGTGCTTGTTGCCACCCTGAAGAAGACGGCGAACACCATTCGGAGGGAGAACGAGGCAGCGAAGGAGGGAACGAGGCATGCCGAGCTTCGAAGGCAATGGAGAGCTACAAGAAGTCAGATCAGTATTACACCGACCTCGCTGGAGCCGCTGCCGTCGTTTGGCACGACGCCCTCGACGCCGTCAAGGCCCTGATGCTGGAGTTCCCTGACGGCGAGCTCCGGGGTGAGCACCCCCTCGGGGATGAGGTGCAAGGGAATGCCCCCGGAAAGGCTGCAAGGGGAGAGGCCCCTGATGGGATCATTGGGGATAAGTCGGTCGCCCCGGCCGCTGGCTCTGAGGCTCCCACTGTGGGTGCCGACCTTCAAGATACCACCCCGGTTGTCGCAGTGGAAGCGCAACTCATCGATGTTCTCCCCGGTCCCGAGGCCTGAACTTTCTCACCTCCTTATTTTCTTTGCGCTAAAATTTTGTAAGCCTCCGGGCGTTTTGGTAAGGCTGGGGAGCCCATAATACCTCTGTAAAGACTTACGATTTTTTATGAAAAAAATCTTTTTGCAGTGTTCTTTGCGTGCACATTTTCCCTTTGTTTGTGGTAAACATTTTGTTTGCGCGGTACCGCTTTCATGTTAGGTCGGTTTTTCATCTAGCGATCACACGTCGAGTTGAATTCGACCATTTTCTAAGTGTGCAAAGACCGGTGGAAGATCGGCATCTCTATGGCCCCGAAGTCGAGGGGAGATCGCTTAGTAAAGTGAGCAGGGTAGCTGCTCGGCGGCCTCTTGATGAGGGCTTTGATCCTTGGCGTCGTGGAGTAAGAGATTACCAGTCAAGGATGGACCGAGCAGGGTAGCTGCCGATGGCCTCTTGATGAGGGATTTGATCCTTGGCGTTGGTGGGTAGTGAACTACTAGCCATGGATGGACCGAGCAGGGTTGCTTCCCGGTGGCCTCTTGATGAGGGCTTTGATCCTTGGCGTCGGTGGGTAGTGAACTACCAGACATGGATGGACCGAGCAGGGTTACTGCCCGGTGGCCTCTTGATGAGGGCTTTGATCCTTGGCGTTGGTGGATAGTGAACTACCAGCCAAGGATGGACCGAGTAGGGTTGCTTCCCGGTGGCCTCTTGATGAAGGCTTTGATCCTTGGCGTTGGTGGGTAATGAACTACCAGCCACGGATGGACCGAGCAGGGTTGCTGCCTGGTGGCCTCTTGATGAGGGTTTTGATCCTTGGTGTCGGTAGGTAGTGAACTACTAGCCATGGATGGACCGAGCAGGGTTGCTGCCCGTTGGCCTCTTGATGAGGTCTTTGATCCTTGGAGTCGGTGGGTAGTGAACTACCAGCCACGAATGGACCGAGCAGGGTTGCTGCCTGGTGGCCTCTTGATGAGGGCTTTGATCCTTGGCGTCGGTGGGTAGTGAACTACCAGCCATGGATGGACCGAGCAGGGTTGCTTCCTGTTGGCCTCTTGATGAGGGCTTTGATCCTTGGCGTCGGTGGGTAAGAGATTACCAGCCAAGGATGGACCGAGCAGGGTAGCTGCTCGGTGGCTTCTTGATGAAGGCTTTGATCCTTGGCGTCGTGGGGGTAAGAGATTACCAGCCAAGGATGGACCGGGTAGGGTGGCTGCTCGGTGGCCTCTTGATGAGGGCTTTGATCCTTGGCGTCGTGGGGTAAGAGATTACCAGCCAAGAATAGACGTAAGACGTAGTCGGCTTCGTGGGGGTCGACGCACCGGAGCAGGGGTTGAGTGAAGGACTTCTTGTACAGGTTCCTATTGCTCCAAACGAAATAGAGAGCTTTGGCTCGGAGACGGCGGGCTTCTCCCCGATCTTCTGGGAGTGTACCATCCCTCAGGAATTCTACGAGGGGCTTTCTCCAATCCCGGTCTTTTTCCCGGGCTATGTACACTTGAAGTGGCATTGCCCCGTCTTCCACGCTGGACCATGGCAAGACCTCGAAGAGGATTTTCCTCTTGTTATTGGCCGTATAAGATGAAGCTAGCTTACTCAAGGCGTCGGCCTGGGCGTTTAGCTGTCTGGCAATCTGCTCCACCTGGACTTCGTGGAAGTCCTTTCGCAGTCTTCTTACCTCGGCCAGATACTTCACCATCATAGGCTCCCGTGCCTTGAATCGGCCGGTCACTTGGCCAACGACCATGGCGGAGTCGCTGCGGATCTGAATCGTTTTTAGCCCCAGTCCGAAGGCTATGCGCAGTCCGGCCAGCAAGGCCTCGTATTCCACCGCGTTATTTGAGACTTTGAACCTGAGCTTCAGAGAATACTCCATTTCTGCCTCGTTCGGACCCCGAATGATAAGGCCGGCACCACAGCCTTCCTCGGTCGAGGACCCATCGACGTAGAGGATCCAATCAGGGATGGAGTCGGGTTTCCCATCGACTGAGGGTTGAGCTGCGGGGGCCGGCATAGACTCCAGCTCTTTGCTGGGGATGGTGCACTCGACGATAAAATCGACCAGGGCTTGTGCTTTGATATCCTTCCTCGTGCGGTATTTTATGTCGAACTGGGAAAACTCCCACCTCTATTTCTCCAAGCGACCAGAGGACTCAAGGGAGGCGAGGATAGTCCCCAAAGGCCGCTCGGTAAGAACGAGGATGGTGTGCGCCTGGAAATAGTGTTGTAGTTTCCTTAAGGCCACGATGAGTGCCAAGACGATCTTCTCTATGGATGGATACCTCGTTTCTGTGTCCTTGAAGACGTGGCTCACATTGTATACTGGCTTCTGGACTCCCTCGACCTCTCGGACGAGCACCGAGCCTGCAGCCTGGTTAGATACTGATAGATATAGCGATAGTTCGTCCCCTTCAACTGGCTGGGTGAGCAGCAGGGGAGTCGCAAGGTGCCTCTTTAATTTCTTAAAGGTGGTCTGGCACTCCTCCGACCACTCGAATCTTGGTATCTTCCTTAGAGCTTTGATGAACGGGAGGCACTTCTTCCCAGACCTCGACATGAAACGACTTAGAGCGGCTACCCATCCTATCAGCCGTATGATTTCGACGTTAGTCTTGGGCACGGCTATGTTGAGGATGGCATTGATTTTCTCTGGGTTATCTTCGATCCCACGGTGGGTGACCATGAAACCGAGGAACTTTCCACCAGTGACCCCGAATGCGCACATGGCTGGGTTCGGTTTCATCTTGTATTTGCGGAGGACGTCGAAGGCCTTGCCCAGATCCTTGGCGTGTTCGTCCGATGAGACCGATTTGACGAGCATGTCGTCAACGTAAACTTCCATGTTCCTGCCGATCTACGGCTTGAACATGCAATTGACCAAGCATTGGTACGTAGCTCCGGCGTTTTTGAGGCCGAAAGGCATCACCTTGTAGCAGTATACCCCCCGGTCCGTTGTGAATGCGGTGAGATCCTCGTCTGCCAGATTCATATGGATCTGGTTGTATCCGGAGAAAGCATCCATGAAGCTAAGTATCTTGTGGTCTGCCGAGCTGTCGACGAGCTGATCTATCCGAGGGAAGGGATAGTTGTCTTTCGGGCAAGCTTTGTTAAGGTCGGTAAAGTCGACGCACATGCGCCACTTCCCGCTTGACTTTTTGACCATGACTACGTTCGCCAACCATTCCGAGTAAGGCACATTCCGAATGAAGTTGGCGGAGAGGAGCCTATCTACCTCATCCTCGATCGCCTTTTGCTTGATCGGGGCGAAGCTTCCTTTTTTATGCCTGACGGGTCGGACCGTAGGGTCTACCCCAAGCTTGTGAGATATGATTTTGGGGTCGATCCCAGGCATGTCGGCAGGTGCCCAGGTGAACACGTCAGAGTTGTTTCTAAGGAAGTGAACCAGGTCGTCTCGCTGAGTCCCCATCAAAAGCGACCCGATCTGAACGGTTCGTTCGTCGTCCCCTTCCACGAGGGGGACCTCTGTTAGTGGCTCCACCGGGGTCTCTCGGACCTCTTTTTGCTTGTCTCGAGTGTCAAGAGAACCCCTGATGTCACCCTCGCCCTCAGCATCGTGGTTTGGCCGCTCAGACGTAGATGTTGTGGTGAAGCAAACCTTTGCTGTTCGTTAGTCCCCGTAGGCCCGACCTATCCCGCCTTGGTCGAGCGGGAATTTCATCTCTAGATGGTAGGTCGATATCTGGGCCCGAAGGGAGTTCAGTTTCAGGCGACCGAGGAGAACATTATAGGCCGATGGGATTCTCGCAGCGATAAACTCCACAGGCACGGTGCGCGTACGGCCCGCCTCCCCGATGTTAAATTGGAGAGTGATTACCCCTTCCGCCGGGATGGAGTGGTTAGTGAACCCTGACAGGGCATGGGTGGTCGGCCTTAGGTCCGATGGGGTGAGTCCCATACGCAGAAAGCAGTCATAAAAGAGAATGTCCGCCGAGCTTCCCGAGTCGATCAGTATCCTCTGCACCTCGTAGCGGTGGACCCGAGCTGTGATCACCAGCAGGTCGTTGTGAGGAAGGGATATACCGTGGAGGTCCTCGTCGGTAAAAACGATTAGCTCGGCTGCTTTGTCCTTCTTCCTCGGGTGGCTGCCAGTCCCCTCGATCGGTGAGGGATGCTGAGTCTCGTCGGTCTTCGCCATGCCCCCTGCTAATATGGCCATGATTTGGCCGATTGTCAATTCTCCGGGAGGGGAACGTTGCTCTTTCTTACGGTCGGCTTTCTGCTTGTCTCATAAGTATGTTGCCAAGTGCCCCGAGCGGATTAGCTCCCCGATATAGTCTCGGAGCTGCTTGTAGTTCTCAGTGGAGTGCCCCTGCGACCCGTGGAAACTGCAGTAGAGGCCCTAGGTGCACTTTGCCGCCGTGTTCGAGACTTGGGGGGAGTTTGAAGAACCTCTCGCCCTTAGCCTCCTCCACCAGTACCGTCTGGGAGACGTTGAGCGGGGTGTACTCCTGAAACTTTGGGGAGTAGGGCTCTGGCTGCTCAATCTTCTTTTTCTTCTCCCGGGGCCTTTTCTTCTGATCAGCTTGTTCTGTCCGGGGCAGGTTGGCGTTCACCTCGGACTCAAGCTGGATCTCAAGTTCGGTCCAGGCCTTTGCCTCGGCTATGGTCTTAGGTTGCACTAATGCAAAGGAGCGTAGCCACTTCTTATACCTAAGACCCGACCTAAGTGCCGTAATGACCGTTTCGTCCCGGTGTTCCGGGAACTCAAGGAGGGCGTTGTAGAAGCGGGTGACGTATCCTTTGAAGGATTCTTTGTTCCCGCTCTTTATGGTGAAGAGATGGTCGACGGTCCGCATCTGTCGTCTGTTTCCGATGAAGTGGCCGAGGAATTGGGTGGCCAGCTTGTCGAAGGTAGAGATTGAGCGTGGCGCGAGTCCTCGGAACCAGTCTCGTCCAGAGCGAATGAGAGTTGCAGGGAAAGCGCGGCATTGTGCGACGTCGGGACAGTCCTGTAAACTCATCTCGGCCGTGAACGCGTCCAAATGGTCCTTCGGGTCGGACTTCCCGTCGAAGAGGGAGACCTTTGGGGGCTTGTTCCGGGAAGAGACGTGGATGGTGAGTAGTTCTTTGGTGAAGGGCTTCATGAGCCAGTCGGCGGCATACTTAGCCCCGTCGCTTGAAGGACGATTCTCCCGATGCATGCCTTCTATCTTCTTTTCGAGGGTGTCGAGTCGGCCGTGGTATCCTGACGATTCGGCATACTCTGATCTTTGGCCTCTGCTGTCAGAGATCTGCGCCTGGCCACGGCTCCGGTTCCGTTCGATGAGGTTCCTTAAGTCCCCTGGCGAGGCCGTCTTCGAGCTACCGTGGTAGGTTCTGTCCGCACGACCCCGTCAAGGGAGGGGGTGCCGGTCGTGCCTGGGCGCAGGCGAGCTGACCGACACCTCCTCGGGAGGGACTGGGGCGTGATGGGCCTTGGGACGAGGTGATCTGGCGAGAGATCTCGGTGTTGGGCTATGCGGCGCCCAACGGGTCATTGAATATGTTGGCCCGGGGGATCTGTGGCCGCCAGAGACAGCGAGGCGGTGTTCATTCATGCCAATGCGGGCAGAGTCTTCTCTCCCTTTGTAGAGGTTCCGGTCCCAAGGTGGGGGAGCGGCGACCTGGAGAGCTTGCCCTGCCATTTGGACACGGATGAGTGCATCCACGACGGACGCGAGTCGATCTATCCGAGCGGATAGGGCATGAATGGCGTTCGGGAGAGGAAGGGATTCTCCCTCATCTCCACTGCAGGGAGGCCGACGGTCGGTGCTTGGATCGTCGCGGTGACCGCTCGTCATGAAGTCGAGATCGGAAGATGAACTTTCGTTGAATGGAACTAGCGATTCCCACAGACGGCGCCAACTGATGGATCTCTGGATCTCTTTCAGATGTTATCTTCCGTTGATCTGCAGTGAGCGCTGATGGATGGCTAAGATTGAGTTGGAGGATTGCATCCTGGAGCATGTGGATCTCAATGGATTTTATGTGGTTGAGGCCGAGCTATCTGCAAAGAAGTCCCGGGGTGGTTATGCCACCGAGGAGCCTCCGACGATCAAATTAGAAGGGGTATTTTGGCAGAGTAACGGCCTATTGGGGTCAAATTGGCTTACTTGAGTCGTCTGAGAGAGGGGTTTATATAGTGGCAGCCATGGGCAGGCAGGCGCGAGATTCACGCCGGCCGTTACGCCCCTGGCGTCAAGCCCGCGTGATAGACGGGATACCCCATTAATGACTAGATATGCTCGTTAATGAGGGATCGTGATGGCGTGGGATACGGAATTATGGGCGGCGGATATCTCGCGCGTGGCGAGATTCACGGAGCCGTGGTGGAGGCGCCCGTGATCGGTGCTGTGGGTCGGTCGGTAAAACCGAAGAAGATAAGCTCGGCGGGAGGCTCGGGAACGAGCGGGAGGCCGAGACATCTTGGTTCTGTGATAGCTCGCTAAGCAACCTGATTGGTACGAAAAAGTGTATATAGAATAACCGCAATCAGAACGGTGTCGCGCGTAGCTAGACCGAGATGAGTACGGGTCGTCCTCAAGGAAACGTTGAACCTTTTAATCTTACTTTAGGCGTGTTAAGAAAGAGAGGAGGGATAAAGAATATTGTAGAATGGTTGTAGGATCTAGATCTACGTTAAACACTGATGCAAAATATAGATCTAGATTAACTACGGATGTAAGTTTATATAAGAAGAGGGCTTGCAGGGTTCATTAGGATTTAGTAGTTATGGATGATTAATTAAAGATTACTCTTTCTATTCTTTAATAGATTTAAAACTAGAACGACGGTGATGCATGTAGATTAGGGTTTCTGGAGGGAAAAGGAATCCCATTCTTAACCCCTATCTCGACACGGAACTCCGTTCATATCTAGCCTTTTCCAAAACAATCATTAATCTAATCTCTAATTGCGGTCGAGACTAACAATGAATTGGTACCGCGCCCGATTAGGATGTTAATGATTCTTTTGATAGAGTTTATAAACTTTATAGGACGTAAAAAGGGTTTAAGGATCTTCATCATCCATTAGCCTACCTTAATCCTATGAACTCTAACAAGCGGAGAATTACTCGCGCATGTTGGGAGAAGAAGAGATGGAGAGAGAATTCATATTAAAACTACAAAGAAATAGAATAGGAAAAAGAACTATCTTTATTAATCAACAAAACTCATTTACACTTTGTTCCCTTAGAAAATGATTACAAATACTAGTTCGCTTCTCGATCTCTTCTAAGGAGGTAGATGAACCGTTGATGACCAGTCTGGATGCGTGAGCCGTCTTGGACTTCGTGATCGTGTCGACTTGATGTCTTTTCCAAGAGGCTCTCGGTCTTTATTTATAGTCCCAAAGCCAGAAACTTAGCTTCCTAATTTGGAAGCCAACGGTTAAGATTTTCCCACCCAAATCGCAGCGCACAAGTCTTCCAAACCGCGGCGGATCCGCGGTCAAAGGGTAGGTTTGACCGCGGATCCGCGGTCTTGTATATGGAACGGTGGGTTTGGTCTTCTGGGATATTCTCCTTATGACACATGGCGATCTCAGGAACCTTTGGAAATTGGAAATCTTTTCTTTGTTTCTGCCAGAATTGATTTCTTAGTTTGCTTTCTTAATTAGGTAGGTTTGCTCTTAACAACTTTGATTCCCTTGATTTTTAGCCCTGAAAAATTCTGCACAATCTCAACAAATAATATTAGTGGAGTTTTGTTTTATTGAGATATTAATTTCAACATTAAGATTTGGTCAATGATATTTTTGCATACATTTTCCTACCAAATGTTGATTATAATACATAAACACATGAAAATAGTATTTTTACAGATAAACCCTCATATGTATCATATATTATAATAAACACCTTTTCTAATATAGAAATAGTAGAAAAAATGTAATAACAGATGTGCAGTTTTATCAACTGAACAAATACCCCAAACTTATCTTTGATCGTCCCGAGCAAACTAGTTTATTCAAGAGGAGGAGAAAAAGAAAGGAGAAAACTAAGCACACTTTCATAGGCAAACACGATTGTACTGAGCACGTGCAACAAGCCGTTAAACCTCTAGGTGTCCCTAGTAGGAGGAGTGTTGTCTCCTGAGGGTTTTCAGCGGATTACACCCACAAAATCCTATAATAAAAGAGAGATGGTGAAAGTTACATATAAAGATAAGAACCATAAAAGAAATACTTTGAAAATTTAGAGTTTCCAACTACACTAGCTTTTCAGTTGTCATGAGCCCTATCTTAATAGTCATGAAAAGATGTTAGAAATCATTTCATCCCTCAATAAAATATCGTCTTTATTCTTCATTCCTACCTTTCATCCAAACATCGATCATATACCCCTACGTGTGTGAATAGAACATCCCTACACTCGGAGAATTCAATTCAAGCTATCATACTCTTGTCCATCTACCTCAGTACTTTTTAATTTGATGAATATTTATATGGATTTGCTCACACCTTTTCATGCGACCGTTAATACTTCTTGAGGTACTAACCGACCGATTACTTATGTGCTTGCTGATTAGGTGATAGTATTTTCCTCGTCTTGCACCACCTAAGGCTTAGCAGTGACTCCCAGACCAGTTAGTCTAAGGCACTAGGTGATGAAGCACCCTCGCTATATTTTTTATTGCTGCCTTGGCGATAACAAAACCAGTGTTCATTTTTCTTTTCACCATTTATATTTTCTTCATTTATTATTTTCTTCATACTTTGGCTTTTAGACAAGAGTATTTCAAGGTATCCTCTACTATCCCGAGTTTCAAGACGTATGTAAGTGTATATAGTAGGGTATCAACATTCAAATATTTGGCTTCCAGAATAGAAACTATTTTTCAGACTTATTTTTATCCTCAGATTAATGACTTCCTTCATCTTACTAACCCTTAGGACAACAGCTCATAACTACTTATTACCAGTTCGTTTAAGAAAACTTCTAATTTTCTTGGTTTTCTTAAACTATTTCTATCTTTCGGATGTAATTTTTCACTTTCTACTCTTTTGTTATAAAAGAAAATTTTTAAAATTTTTTTTGAAAATGTTGTGCTTATGCAAAATATGATGCAAAGTGATGCGTAAATAAGCACAAACCTCCCCCAAACTTGATTTCAACAGTGTCCTCACTGTTGCTATCTGCTGGATCACAAAAACCTGTAAGCTTGGGGGGACATTATTAATGGAGGCAAGAATATATGAAAGTGAAAATCCTCCCCCAAACTTATTTTTGGCTCACAAATTTGAGGACAAAAGTTATGTTCAAGAGCCAAAAATATACCCCCTCTCAAACATGAGTTAGACAATATGAAGCGTTTTAAGAGGGGGTGAGTCATTTGGTCAAAGTAAGACTTTACAAAGACCAAACGTTAACACCAACCATTCAAAGATTTTATCAGTATAGCGTATAGATCGGTGGAAGAATGTGTTGTATCGAGTGAAGAAAAAATGGGGAAGGGATAAGAGGTGGTATGAAAAGGGTTTGAATTTTAAATTAGAGAAAAGAAAGAATGAGGATGAATGTGAATGATTAGGAAGAAGGAATGGCGGCGGTTCAACCTCTATAGGTGGAGATTGATCAATCACAAAATCCGTATTGTTTAAAAATTCAAGTTCGTCAGCAAAAAGTTCTTCAAAACTTTTATCAATGGTGTGATTGAACATTTTGCTGTCAAAGAGTTTTGTGCCAGAATTTATCCTACTTGATTCATCAAAAATCATTGAGGTAGAGGACTCGAAAAACTCATCTACCTCATTTTCAAAAATATACAAATCAAGTTGAATTTCTGGTATTATTGAACTTGAATTAACGGATTGTGATTCATTAAAACTCACTGAAACTATAGAAACAGAAGAAGAGCCGGAGAAAGTAGAAGGTGAAATGGGTAAACAAATTTGTGTGTCGAGTGTTGCTGTACCAGATGTGGATGATGGAGGCTGTATTTCGGTCTAATCTTCGGGTATACCTTTATCATCAACTTCAAGACGTATTTGGGGTTCGGGAAGAATTAAAGGCTCAAGATGATGACCACAAGGAAGTGAAAGGATCTGATGAATTGGTGGGACAAAATCATCCAAAATTTCGGGTTCATCAATCAATATATCCCCAACGTCAATCACCTCATTCAAGTGAAGGTTAAAATTCTCAAACACCTCATCAAAAGTATGGTTTTCAATCAGTTTTGGTTCAAGAGTGAAGGTGTAGAGATCGCAAGGGTTGGGTATGATTTCACTTGAAATAGACCCTTCATAATCGGGTAAATCAAACACTACAAAGTCACACAACTTATCAGATATTCTATCTTCAATTGATGAATCATTTGGTGTACTTGATGAATCTATGAAACTGGAGTTGTGGATTTCAGTTTAGAATGGGGAGGTTTGATTAGGAAGGGTGTACAGTTCTGTCTCACTACCCAAATTCTCATTTTGTCTTATGCCCGAATCATATACTGAAAAATTTTGGGTTGGTTTGAAATTATTTGCTTGCATCCACTCTGTCATTTGATTCGACATTTCCAAAAAAATTTCTAAGGTCTGCTCAAGACTAGACTTGGGTCGATAAGGGGTTTCAGGATAAGATTGAAATTCTTGTGGACGATTAAAACTCCCAACTGACTAATTAGAAGAACTGTCTAGAGAAGGTGGAAAAGTCGGATTGGATTGATAGGAATAGAATGGTTGCGAAAATTGGGTAGGAGTATGATCAATATTATGATAAGAAGAATATTGATATGGGTTGGTTGGTTTGCTATTTTCAATAGACATCTTATATGCCACAAACCGCCTATCAAACTCTTCTTTGGACAGTGGTGGTGATGGTTGATATTGGTCCGGGTTGAAACTTTGGCCTCTAGCCCTAGCTATATGCTCAGCAATGGACATTCGTCTAGGGGCTTCCTCACTCTGGGTATGAACTGAAACAGGTGTAGGATTAGGATACGGTTGATAAGACCTAGACTGAGGTGGCCAACTGTTTCTTCCTGCTTGTTCTATATGATCTCTTAAGGACATGGAAGAGCCGGACGGTATACCGAAGGGATTACGAAAACAAGAGATATCTGGTTGTGGACAGCAAAGCTCGGCAAGAGTTCGTCTGTTTGGGTCACCCATTATAAGAAGAGAAGCGGGGGAAAAGGGTAAAAGGGGGAGAAAATAATTGGTTTGTTTTGAAAAATGACGGATTTAGACAAATCACACAAAAATGCACAAACAACCCTAGAACTATGGTTACCTAGGTCCAGTCTCTAGACCGCTCCTAGACTTCCAAAGGACAAGCCGCATGATAAATCCTCTACCACCTCTTTACTACTCTTGTAGCTAGGTAAGTGCCAGATGAGTGGGAGGCTCTCCACTACAAGTAGTGGCCCTAATTAAGTAACCACTCGTCTTAGACACACTTGCCTAGACACCACAAAAGTAATGCGGATAAGCGATAGATTACCCACGACCTTCCTCTGTCCTTATTAAGCGCGACAGTCCTTAGAGTCTTGTCTAGATATTTTTTAAATTAATGTAGGGTTGATGCAGATGCTCGTTTTGTGATTTGTGGGGCTTAGGAATGGTGATGAAATCCCCACCTAATCTGAATTTTGGTCTTGCCCCTTAAAAATCCGTATTAAAATATGCAAAAACAAACCGCAAAACAAAACTTTGTAAAAAGATTTTTGACGGCAATATTTTGCAAAGAATCCAGCAGAAAAGATATTTTATTGGATTTCAGAGGAGAGAGAAGGAGGTTAAAATCTTACCAGAGAAGACTGAAGCCCTAGATCTCCTAACTGGCCACGCTTCCGCCGCCGATGTGCACTTCCGGCCGCGGTTCCGCCGCAAGAGGGAGAGATCAATTGATGAATTTTTTCTGTGGCCTTCTCTACTTCTCTGGATCTCAATGAATGTATCTGTCTCCTGTTTCCTCAAGTCTGTGACTCCAGATTCCCTCGCAAAATTCACACAATAATCGTTAAATATACAATTTGCAGTTTTGTTTTATTTATGATACAGATCGTATAAGAATTCAACACAAATAGTAAGAATAAAAAATTACGCACGTATCCCCGGCAACGACGCCTTTGATTAGTACGAAAGAGTGTGTGTAGAATAACCGCAATCAGAACGGTGTCGCGCGTAGCTAGACCGAGATGAATATGGGTCGTCCTTAGGAAAACGTTGAACCTTTTAATCTTATTTTAGGCGTGTTGAGAAAGAGATGAGGGATAAAGAATATTGTAGAATGGTTTTAGGATCTAGATCTACGTTAAATACTGATGCAAAATATAGATCTAGATTAACTACGGATTTAAGTTTATATAAGAAGAGGGCTTGCAGGGTTCATTAGGATTTAGTAGTTATGGATGATTAATTAAAGATTACTCTTTCTATACTTTAATAGATTTAAAACTAGAACGACAGTGATGCATGTAGATTAGGGTTTCTGGAGGGAAAAGGAATCCCACTCTTAACCCCTATCTCGACACGGAACTCCGTTCATATTTAGCGTTTTCCAAAACAATCATTAATCTATTCTCTAATCGCGGTCGAGACTAACAATGAATTGGTAGCGCGCCCGATTAGGATGTTAATGATTCTTTTGATAGAGTTTATAAACTTTATAGGACATAAAAAGGGTTTAAGGATCTTCATCATCCATTAGCCTACCCTAATCCTATGAACTCTAACAAGCGGAGAATTACTCGCGCATGTTGGGAGAAGAAGAGATGGAGAGAGAATTCATATTAAAACTACAAAGAAATAGAATAGGAAAAAGAACTACCTTTATTAATCAACAAAACTCATTTACACTTTGTTCTCTTAGAAAATAATTACAAATACTAGTTTGCTTCTCGATCTCTTCTAAGGAGGTAGATGAACCGTTGATGATCAGTCTGGATGTGTGAGCCGTCTTGGACTTCGTGATCGCGTCGACTTGATGTCTTTTCCAAGAGGCTCTCGGTCTTTATTTATAGTCCCAAAGCCAGAAACTTAGCTTCCTAATTTGGAAGCCAACAGTTAAGATTTTCCCACCCAAATCGCAGCGCACAAGTCTTCCAAACCGCGGTGGATCCGCGGTCAAAGGATAGGTTTGACCACTTCTCAATTTTGGAAATTTCAGCATCTAGAGGCATTGAATAGTAGAAACAAACAAGAATTTTTTCGCTGGTGATTTGAAGGGTGACTAGGAAACATACACCTATGGCTCTGAGGTAGCTCTAGACCAAAGCAAACGGTAACATAACAGACCGTCAAGCGCGTGCCTGATATTTTTTGAGAATAATGCTGATATTCCAAACCTGCTTATGTATCTCCAGAAATAGAATAACAATCAATAACAACTGTCAGGAACAAGAATTCTTGATTATTAAATCGAACCATCTCTCTGTCTAAAAGACAAAACAGACTAGACCTCCATATGATACAAACGTCGAGAACTTGTCTGCTTGATTTCGCGGAGGAGAGGGGTGCGTTATGAATAAGAAAAGTATTCATCGAACAGAAACTGACAAGACCCATTCAATCACAGATTAAGATCTTGTCAGTCACAGATAAATAGATAGGATGTGATATTTAACATAGATCGACAAAAAGTGGCAAAGTTGTAGTTAACAGTGCAAAGAGGGATAGAGTTAGACCGAAACAAAATTAGATGGAGGCAGTAAAAAAATGTTTGCTGTCAATTTAAGGTGAGGAAGGTATTTAACTGAGCGAAATGGAAAGGGTAATTTTTTTTTTAACTGTAGCCAATACCACAAGGTCCGCAACTTTGGAATAAAGGCTTGTTTTTGTTGTATGTGTATTTGATTTCTGTCAACAAGTGTATGTTTGATTTTAGACGATATCAACAGTATCAGAGGCCGCTATCAGACTTGTATCTGCTGATCAAGATATATCATTTAATAAAATGCCGGCCAATTTTAGTCGCCCAATCCGATTCTCAAGCACAAAGTCCTCTGCAAAGAGGCGAAGCCAACCATGAACCAAGATAATCGGTTATAAGCATAAGAAAGACCATAAACATGAGTACAGAAGACAATCCAATTCTCAAGCACAAAGGGTAAAAAATAAATTAGAATAGCAAAATGTTGCCAAGGTCTAATGTTAATCCTTTTGGTATGCATGCATTTTTTTACACAATATTAAAAGGCATCAGGAAAAAAAAATCCATTCTTGTTTCTTCTACCAAAAAAACGTTAGCAGACATAGAAAGATAACCAAAGAAGCAGTCTCGAGCAGTAGATCAACCCTTAAAAATGCAATAATTTATTTGTTCTGAAAAGGACTGATTTTCGTTTGAAGAAAAACATAGATAGATTATAGATTATTGGTATAGATTTCATGTACAGGTCTTTCTTGTACTTTGAAAGAAAAATTAAGGCATTTAAATGCAACAAGACAAAATGTTACAATGCAATGAGGCCCAAAAATTTAAGAATTTTTGACACTAAATTCTTATTAAAAGTCATTGCCTATAAAATCATTTAAAACGCGTAATAGGAAAAAGGGAGACTTTGAGGGGAGACTTTGCATTCTCTTGATTGGTGGTGGGATTTTTGGTTACTTGTTTGATTCAAGGCATGATTGGCATCAGTCGATCTAGTATTATTAATCTGTAATTCTCATCAAATATTAGTTTGGACAACTTGTGGCTGTAATAAAAACAAAATTGAAAACAGCGAAATATGCATGAGAGTTCCTATAATTTTAGGCTTTTATACATAAAGCCAATAATTTTCCAAAAAGTACACAAATGCCATAATTTAAAAAGAAAAATACAAATAGCAAATAAGAAGCAAAGGAACCGATATTACTGATTAGGATGGTCTCCGCATGCGCAGCAAAGACTTTGAAGTCTCATGCATGATATATATATATATATATATATATATATATATATATATATATATATATTCCTCTTAAGACATAGCTTCCAGCAAACTAATTCCTTGTGAAACAAAATGGCAAAGCTTTTCGCTACATGTTTCTGCTACATAATGTCTCTAATCTTCGTTGTGTTCATGTTCTGTTTCACTCCTACAGCCGCGGTTCTGCCAGAACCCCCACCCTACCCAACTTCCTATCCGCCGCCGCCACGATCGATATACCCACCGGTACAGGACCGAAAGTAGAGCGAAGGTGAGCAACTTCTTCTGCGTAATTGTTATTCTGGCTCGATAAACATTGTTAGAGCACAATCCAATAGTTTAAGCTTTTGTGGTTGTTAACGTAGTCTCAAAGGTCAAAGCTTCAGATCTCAACTTTCAAAACATTTCAGCTTCAAATCTCAGCATCGCTATATTGCATAAATATAATTATCAACTTCAATATATTATAGGCTCAAGTCCAAAAAAGACTACCAAATTATATGCCTTAATCACGAGAAACTACCAAATTCTCTCAAAATTACAAGAAACTATTTTTCTTTAAAAGTTTTGTGGTAGTTTATTACAATTATTGCTGACGTGACATCTTATTTATGATAGTTTTTGAAAGTTTTGTTATAGTTTCATACGATTTTTGAAAGTTTTATGGTAGTTTCTTGTATATTTAACAAGAATTTGGTAGTTACTCGTAATTATGCAAAAATATTTGGTAGTTTTTCGGAAATTAAGCCTATATTATATATGCTTTTTTATCATTTTATGATAGTGCGTTTTCTGAAGGATTTACATATGGGTATGGCCCAGATACTCGGTGTGAGCAACCGGGAGAGTATCAGAAGTCATGTTGGTTCGATGGAAATTTTTAGACGACAACCCAACAACTTAAAAGTTTTGGATAGGACGATCCTCGACACTATTGTTGGCTGCAGGGTCATTTTGACGTATCAATCTTATTAAAAATAAAATAAAAATATTACCTGCTGGACTTTGATGATGTTATAATAATATATCTCTTATATGTAGTTTTCTCATCATACGCTTTTTGTTCAATGCCAGGTGATGTCTTTTGAAAATCAAACGGCTGGTGAAAAATATATAATTCTACAGGAGTGCAAAGACTCGATTGTTATCCCATATGCAAAAATAGAAATATAAATGATTCTACCACGGGCAATATAACGCTGTGAAGAGATCATTCTGTGAAATTCTCTAATTATAAATGGAAACCTTATGGGTACAGATTATAATCTTGGTTGTAGTTTAGTAGTTTTGAGTTCTTGGGTATTTTTCCAGGAAACTCAGTTTTAACTTGCAGAACTCTTTCTTTCATAGATGTGAAAGTATAGAGCCTTATGTAGTCGACAACAGCGTGAGACAAGGTGGCTGGTGTTTGAAGAAAGTCGATCCACGGAACAATGCTCGCGACAATACCAAATCACGCAATCAACACAATCACGTAATTACATCGAAAGATCACAAATTTATAAGTGCAAGAATAAATAAAAAATCAAACACGGAAAAAAGAGGTATATGGCGGAATCTGCAAACGTCTACTAACAATTCTTGAATCAATTACACAAAACAACCCAAGAAGAATTCTCTCAAATCTTACCAGATCTCTCTAAGTCCTAGCCGTCACCCTCTCTCAATTACAATAGTCTCAATAATAATAACAGCAACAACTAATAACATATGGGAGATCTCTATGTATAGGCACATCCTAATTCTACAATAAATAAAAGATAAACACGAATTTACCAAACATAGTGTAACAACTCCAAATTCTGTGTACATAAAATTGTTTAAAAGTTAATTTACAATTGGAGTATTTGCAAATCCTGTGTATACTATAAGTATTTGTTTTAATTTAGAACATCAAGAAATCACTTATAGCACATTGGTAAAGCCTTGCACTGCTGGGTCGTAGCCCTGGTGATCGAATCCCATCAACCCCATTATCTTTTTATTTAATTTTCTTTTAATCTTTTAGAAACCCAAGAGTTGCACGTGCACTACATGTAATAGGGTAAGTTACAGAATAATCAAACACGTGCAATAGGCTAGTTGAAGTATCATGGACATGTTGCCCCAATCGAGACCCTAGCCCCTCGGATCAGACCGGCGAAAGTTGCCCATAGGCCGGCGCCGCCGGTCCAACATGGTCCAAACCCAATTTTTTTTTAACCTAGACCCTTGGACTACCCTCTTAACTCCAGTATTGCTTATTTACTCTGCACATTTACAGAGAATAATAAAACCCTTCAAATTCCATTTTAATGCAAATTTTAATGCATTATTCATCACCTCCTAAACCCTAAATTGCCCCTCTCACTCAGAATTCTCTAACAAAAACTATACCAAAATCCCAAGTCTTTTAGTGTACAAGCGGAGTTAGTGAAGAGCGAAGCTTCGACGAACTTCTGAGGAGATTCCGGCGACGAATCGACTCCCCGAAGCCTTCTTTAGGACCCCCTCTCTCTCCTCTAGTCCAACAAGTCAGTAAGTCCAGTTTTCCCTCTCATCTTCATCTTTAAAAAAAAGTTCCATTTCTAAAATCCGACGGAAGCGGAGTTAGTCCGACTTTCGATTCGGTTTTCTTTAAAAACTAAACTTTTCTTTAACAAGATAAAACCATATTCTTATATGTTGATTAATAAACATTAAAAAACTCAATAAAACAAGTTTCACATCAAAATAATCATTTTTGTGACATTTATCGCATTTTTACATAAAAATACCACAAACTATTCATTTCGACATTATTACCCTTATTCCTTGCTATACCTATAGATAGTTTACGAGATAATGACCTATCTCATCACAACACACATCTCTATCATAGCACGATGAAGTTTAGGACAATAGAATACGAGAAAATACGACTTTACAAATAAATATCCTAAACTTACAAAACCGTTTTCTATAATAGGTGTATTAAATATTTCCATACAATTGCGCCTCTATAACCCATTTTGGGGATCCCGTTCGGGATGGTGCGGATTATCTCACATCCTCGGGCTTAGTAGAGCGTGATGCAGACCTCCGCAAGGAGCATTCGATCTCGATGGAATTTTTATACAATTTTCTTTAGAAAATAAGATTTCTACAAGAAAATAAATAAATTATTTTCATTAAATATATATATATATTATCAAAATATCTATTTTAATTATATAAATATTCCAAGTTTTCTAAATCAAAGGAATCACTATTACATGAAAATACCATCCAAATACAACACAAGTACAACATTTCAAGAAAATACCATATACTATGAAGGTAGGTTCTATTCACTAGGAATTTCACATTTACAAAATATACATCTATGAAAAGCCTAAAGACGATAATTAAATTCTTGAGGAGTATTTTGAAATTATTCCAAAACTATTTTTTACATAAAACCCCTCAAGTTATATTAAATTACAATAAGGACCCTAGTAAACATAGGTTTAAGCGGGACCAGTCTCTTGAGCCTCAGGGAGACGGAGATATGGGTGCTTGCCTATCTAAGGTAGACAAACTAACAAACGGTGTTATTAACACGGTAATTGTCTTGGAAAAAGAGACAAATCTTGTCGTCCATGTGCAGCAGTTACCGATAACATCAAAACCTAATTCAGGACTTCAATTTCTTTTCTAATTGTCTGACTCAAACCGAGTCTAAATATAATTAATCTAAATTGAATGTGATTCAAGTATAAAACCAAAATTCAATATGAATCCATATACTCAATCTATTCAATCCATTCAATCTATACAACTTAACTGAACCGAACCATGGATATACTCCATTTACATGTTCATCCATTATATCCGTTCTATTACTGATATCATGGTTTCAGCAATTCATCCATCTATACAATTTATAATACAATACAATACAATACAAATAATACAATCAAGATATTGCGGGGTTTATAAGGGGTAGATTAGTATGGAAGGTGTTAAAAATGGCACGGGACCGTAACCATAATACACCTAACTTGAATCTCCATAACCGTTGAACCGTGGCTGAACGGTTCCTTGTACTCCGTATATCTTAGTCTCCGGGATAGTGGGACTGCTCTCGTATACACCGGCACTTTCTGTACCAAACTACAAATAGCAGCGTTAACAATATAACACAACTTTAAAAGTTACATTCTCCTTCTGTCTATTTTGTCTCTTCTTAATTTTGGGACTTACCGAGCGATTGTTCGTTGACGACATTCATTTTCTTCTTTCTTTGGAATGTTGTCAGGTGGATCGGACCTTCTTGAGACAGAGCCCACCAGCAAGGATTTGGATCAGCTAGCCTTTGACCCGGAGCTCTAGTTTACTTGTACATTTCATTTTCATTTCTGTTATGCCATTGTTTAGGCATTGCTTTCAGTACATGTATTTTCATTTCAGTTGTATTGTAAAAAGAATGTTAATAAATAAAGTTGCTGTTCATTTACATCTTGTCTCCTGTGTACATTTTATTTTATATTGCTTAGATACATTTAGCGTGTTTAATTTTGAGTAAATACGTAGCGGGCCTGTCACGTCCTCTGTACGAACACTGGGAAGCGGGGCGTAACAGGTTTTGTTGGTGGCCCATGCAGGTCAATTCTGCGTGGACAACCTAAGCAATATAACACAAGAACTAGCAACTGAAAATATTCTTTACAATTCATATTCCTTGAATCTTCCAATTTCATATATTTTGAATCTATCCTAACCCAAATTTTTCTTTCAAAGTTATGGATTCCCCGAACAACACCAATACTAACTTCAACAACACTCCACCACCCCTACCAATTACACTGGCCGTAGCTGCTCCGATCAATGAGCAGACGGTACTGCTTGAGGCGATCCGAAGCCTCCTAGAAGGACAACAGCAGCAGACTTCTATTTTGATAAACTGTCCCGAGGCAAAAGCACCTGGGGTGAAGCAATTCAGGGCCTTGCACCCCAAGTAGTTCTCAGGAAAAGAGAGCCCCTAAGAAGCTGAGGAATGGGCTCAGAGTATTGAAGATGATCTGGCAGCAGCACAAGTGCCAGAAGTCACTTGGGTTCGAGTTGCAAAGCTGCAGCTCACTGATAATGCACGGGTTTAGTGGAAGGCGGAAGAAAGCCGTCTCACCCAGCCGATCGAATGGAGGACTTTCTGTGATATGTTCGACACAAAGTACTTCCCCGAGACTGCCAGATTCGACATGGAATAGCAGTTCATCCATCTACAACAGGGTTCAATATGGACCAAATCAGCGAATGAGTACGATGCTGAGTTTACCATGCTCAGTCGGTAAGATACGTCTCCATATTTTTATTTTAAAATATCACATAATACACAGCTAACACAATACCTTAACAGATTCCTGGCACACATAATACCGACGGATGAGATCAGAGCCCGACGATTTCAACAAGGGTTAGATCCGGAGATCCAAGCTGCGTTAGACACAGGGGATTTCCCGACTTATGAATTGGCTCTGAAAGCGGCCCGTCGATATGAGGCGGTGGTAAAGATGAGGGGCAGACCTCAGTCTGCCGGGATGAAGCACCTTGCCAACCAGATGGCAGGAGGAGCCTCTTCAAGGCCACCATTTATGCCAAGGAGACCGGGAATACCGAACAACCGGCCCAACCCAGCCTTTTGTACCTATTGTAGGAGGGATGGACATCTGATGAAAGACTTTCGGCGTGCAAATTGCCTTTTCTTAGTCTGCGGCTCAGTTACTCATGACATTGGGTCTTGTCCTCATAGACACAACCCATATGCTGCACCCAGGCAGCGATCACTTACCAGCAGCGCCCAACCATCGAGGCACCTGCTCCGAGACTTGCACTTATGCTCCACCTCCTCATGGACCGACTACACCTCATCCTCGTCAGTTCCATCAAGCTCAAAATAACCCATCTAAAGGACCAAGGAACGGACAGAGGAATGCTCCTTCAGCAAGCAGGAATGTGCCGAGGCAACAAGCTTTCACAATGACCGTGGAAGAAGCTGAAGCTACCGGCCAAGTCATTACTGGTAACACTTCCCTTTCAAATTCTCTTTCAGTCCGTAGACATACCTATATATCTTTTCATTATACCTAAAACATATCCCACATAAATTAGGTACAATCTTAGTAGCCTCACTCCCTGCACTAGCACTCTTTGATACTGGAGCATCTCATTGCTTTATGTCGCAACGGTTCGTCCGAACTCATGCGATTCCAGTCACACCGCTTGTATCCAGCTGGAATGTCAGTTCAGGGAACGATGTTCTTGAGGCAACAATGGGATACAGCCTGTGTCCAGTGGTCGTCTGCAGCAGAGAATTCTATGCTGACTTCAAGGTGCTGGACATACCGAACTTCGATGTGGTTCTGGGTATGGATTGGCTTGGAACATTCTATGCTACCATTGACTGTCATCAAAGGAGGGTAGTATTCGAGATTCCAGACCATCCGGTCTTTTATTTCAAAAGTGGATACCGTACTTTGGAGCTAAATACTTACAAAGCGAAACCAAAGAAGGCAGTGATTGCGGCAATTCAAGCGGAGGAAGGATCAAAGCCAGAAGTGGTTCGAGAGTTCGACGATGTGTTTCCTGACGATATATCAGGTTTACCTCCCGATCGAGCTCTTGAATTCAGTATTGGTTTAATACCAGGAGCACAACCGGTGATTAAAGCACCTTATCGGTTAAGTCCGGAAGATTTGAAGGAATTCCGAACCCAGTTGGATGAATTATTGGCAAAATGATGGATTTGTTCCAGCACTTCAAGTTGGGGATCTCCAGTTCCACTCATGAAGAAGAAGGAAGGTTCATACAGAATGTATATCGATTATAGAGCCTTGAACGAAGTAACGATAAAGAACAAGTATCCACTCCCGCGCATCGACGATTTGTTCAATCTGCTAAGTGGATCTTGCGTTTTCTCCAAGTTAGATCTTCGTTCGGGTTATCATCAGGTGAAGGTCAAGGAATCTGATATCCATAAAACGACATTCAAAACTCGCTATGGTCATTACGAATTTCTTGTGATACCATTTGGAGTGACCAACGCACCAGCAATATTCATGAACCTAATGAATCAAGTTTTCCGGAAGTATCTAGACAGGTTTGTTTTCATCTACATTGACGACATCCTAGTGTATTCTAAGAGTTGGAAGGAACACGCCGAACACTTGAGAATTGTCCTGGAAACACTACTGTTCCCGTCAAAAATTTCTGCGCAAAATAGCCCAAGGTATCAAATGGCAGTGATACGCTTAAGAAAATGCGAACCAGTATTTTCCGGGCTATTTTTTGAAAAACTCCCGAATGAGAAATAACTAAAATCTGATGGTATCAAAAGCGTCTCGAAAAGCCCTTCGATTTGATATATTATGGGCCTCATAATTCATCCGGGATCAAAAGTTGTGAGGCATCACGTGCCCACACATCACCGGGCATCACGTGCCCACACGTGACCATTTACAGGCAAAGCCTGTAGGCACTGAATAAAATAAATAATTAAATGGGGTCACGTGCCAACACGTGATGGGCCTTTAAACCCACTAAAAAGAATTAAAGGTATAATAAAATAACAAGGAAAAACTCCAATGGGGCATCACGTGCCAACACGTGACCAAGGGTCACGTGCTGACACGTGATAATTCCTGAGTTCTTTAAAACAACAGAATCAAATTCTGGTCAAATACTTAATCAGGGGGTCATGTGCCAACACGTGATGGGTTCCTAAAGATCTATGAATTAATAGAATTAAATTCTAAATTAAGGGAAATCAAAAACCCTAATATTTATTTAGATCTTTCCAAACAAAAAGATTGCGCTCTGTAAAGAGGAGCACCGTTGGATTAAAAATCCAATGGTAATTAAAAATCACCAATTTATGGAAAGATTTTATACAAGGAAAGATTTCCCTGAAATTCACCAAAAATAACAAACAGAATATCCTTTGGATTAAAAATCCAATGGTGAATAAAATTCATTGAGTGATCTAAAAGATCATGTTGGTTACAAAATCAATTACAAAAATCTTTCAATGAAAGATTCACTAAACAATTTGATTCTTTTCTTTATCCTATAAATAGGAGCCAAGAAGAGAAGAGAGGGGATCTACTTTTTTTGAGAGAAGAACAGAGACAAAAAAAGAGAGGAGAATTTAATTCTCAAGAGAGAAAAAAGAAGAGGAGAATTTAATTCTCAAGAGAGAAAAAAAAGAGAGGAGAATTTAATTCTCAAGAGAGGAAGAAAATTTCTTCAGAAGAAAAGGAAACCCTAGGTGAGAAAGGGGAAAGAGATCTAAGCTCCATAAAATAAAAGAGAATTTAATTCTCAATTTAAGAGTTTAACTCTTCTGAACAAAAGAACTTAGTTCTTCCTTTGGTTGAAAATCTGCAGAAGCAGATCTCCCCACAGGTTGAGAATTTAATTCTCATCGGGGAGATTCTGCCATGCAGATCCAAAACTTAGAGGGAGAATTTAAGTTTAAGGAATTTAATTCTCCTAAATTCATAGGAATTTAATTCCTCCAAACAAAACTAGGGTTTAACCCTATATGAGAATTTAATTCTTCCAAATTCATAGGAATTTAATTCCTCCAAACAGAACTAGGGTTTAACCCTATTTGAGAATTTAATTCTCCTAACTTTATAGGAATTTAATTCCTCCAAAAAGAACAGAACTAGGGTTTAACCCTACATGAGAATTCAATTCTCCCTAATAAGAATTTAATTCTTCCATATACATAGGAATTTAATTCCTCAAAACAGAATTAGGGTTTAACCCTACCAAAGAATTTAATTCTTAAACAAAGGACTCAAATTATCCATGCATGAAAACGTGGTCACGTGGCAACACGTGACCCTTCCTTTAATGATCAGAAAAGAATGAATGAGACATGGTCACGTGCCCCCACGTGACCCTCAACAGATTCCTCAAAATGAGAAAGAAAAAGCTTGGAAGCAATGCCTCACGTGCTCACACGTGACCCTCGGAATAAAGGGAACAAAACCAAAGACAGAATCAAATTTGGGCTCCTTCACGTGTCCCCACGTGACCCCTAATAAACACTTTAATAAAGCAGTGCATGGGTACCCATCACGTGCCTACACGTGATGGCCGTGAAGACTTAAGTGTTTAATACTTATTCGAACATTCTGGGAAGAAAATAAAGGAAGTCTGACCCAATCTTCAGATGCCTCACGTGACCCCACGTGACCCCTGACAAACACCTCTTTTAAAAAAGAGAAGATGAAAAGAATTGAAGGATTGAAATCCAATGCATGGGCGCCCTCATGTGTCCCCACGTGACCCCTAGCAAATCTCTTTAATATCCAGTGCATGGATGCCCATCACGTGCCCACACGTGATGGCCTGGAAGATTGAAAGTGTTTAACACTTATTTAAATATTCTGAGAATAAAATAAAGGAAATTTGGCCTATTCTTAGGCGCCTCACGTGTCCCCATGTGACCACCCCATTTTTAGTGTTTAACACTATTTTGAGCATTTTGTCCCCAGTGTTTAACATTGTTTTAAAGCGCATCACGTGGGAACACGTGATCGCCAAATATCTTCTAGTGTTTAACACTATTTTAAAACCAATCTAGCCCAAATTGACTAAGTCTTTCAGAGGCAATACTTCCCTTTGAATGAGCCTCAAATATATCCTTGTCTTCCAAGATTGATCATCTCATATGGCATATGAGTGCTCAACACTCAATAAAAGATAAAGACATGGTCAGAATTCAAACCCCTGTTTAAGCATTGCTAAATAATGAGGGGCTGAACCCAGACAAATGTTCAATAGGCCAACAAAGGGCCAACGTTCTAAACTTAATTGGACTTAGCCCAAATTGGCCATAAGTCCTCAATTCAGATTTAACTGAGCCAACGTGCTCATAATCTAATTAATTGATCTTAGTTCCAAATTGGACTACAGATCTCCCAATCAACTTTGGTTCAAGGGTACATCTCTGAACTCCTCTGATATTTGTTGTTGTAATCCTTCAACATCTTCAGAGAGGGGACGGTTTCCGACAACCATACATTTCATAGACTATGACGTCTTTAAACTGGACTGTGGGGTCCTTAAACCCATGGACTATGATGCCCTTAACCTTGACTGTGAGGTCTTTAAACTCACGGACTATGATGTCCTTAACCTTGACCGAGATGTCTTTAAACTAACATTGGACCGAGATGTACTTAAACTAACATTGGACCACCTGTCCTTAAATTGGTAATCGACCACAATGTCCCTAAACTAAACAATAGAGACCGAATGCTCTCTTGTTGGATCTAAACGATCCCGTTAAGTTGATCTTAGTCTAATATTAGACTAACGTATCCTTAACAAACGTTTATATTGATCTTAGTCTCAAATGAGACTAACGTATCCTTAAACCCAACCCCAAACCCAAATCTAAGAAAATACGGATTTGGACTAATCCACGCCCTATGAGCGACGACATAAATTAGTCTCCGTATACAATTCACGGGCAACCACAAACAAAATAAACACCTACGACACAAAGTGACCATCTGGAGAAGGAGAAAGTTGTTACCGCGATACGGTAGCGTAATTAACTGCAGGGGCTTGCGCCTGTAGGAAAGAGCGTCCCCACAATCAAAAACCCCTCAAGTGAGGGGGAATCTGTCGAAGTCTGGTACATCGGCCGCATCCGTTTAAACCTTCGATACATGGTGCCATAAATCAACTTGGCATCTTCGGAGAGGTGGACGGATAGCACCAATTAGCATCTGCCCTCGAAATTCAGGCCTCGACGTCCCAACGTCCCAGTCGCGTCTTCCGGCGGAGAACAGATTCTGGCACGCCCGGTGGGACCTTTTCCTCTTTCCACTCCACACTTCGTGTGTCGTGTTCGCGAACGAATCGCGGTTTACTATGGTTGCCTGTGGATTCGAGGTACTAAGATTTGGTGTCTTGCTCCGTGTAGAAAAACAGAAGATCAATGGCTTCAAACTGCACTAACTGCAACTGCAACTCTCACTCCGTCCTGTCCGGAGGAGTGACTTACGGGCCCCAAGCGGCCTCCGTTTTCAAGATGCCAGTGGAGCAAGTAACTCAGGCTACCACCGGGCTGTTCTTTGGGACCATGATCTCACCTATGAGCTTCAATGCCCCGTTGCTGTCGCAAGAAGCCCCAAAGAAGTCGGTCTTTGATCGACTCGCCACTACCGCGGCCCCTCTCAACGGGTCGTCCAAACCAAGCGCCTCAGTTTTCAGCAGACTGGGTTAAAGCTACAACGGGCCTGTGAAGAAGCCCGCAATACCAGAAGGAGTTATCCCGAAAAGGATAGCCATCCCTTCTCCCGAAGTCGTCGAGGCGGCTTCTCCTGCCAAAGGGTCGGTCTTCACAAGACTGACTGTTCTGGCTCCCGCTCCAGGCGAAGTCCTCAAAGCTGCTTCCCCTGCCCAGAGGTCTATCTTTGACAGATTGGACATTACTTCTCGACGGACGTCAGTTTTCGATAGGCTGGCACCAACCGCAACCATCAGCCAGAACATGGGGCATGATGAAGCCACCCCCATAGCTGAGCCAGTATCGTCGACTCGACACGCTCGACGTCGCCACTGGCGCCGAGTAAGGAAGGCTGGGGGCAGCTCTCCTTCTAGACTGACTCCGCCGGCTCCAACAGTGGAAATTGATGCTGTTGTTCCAGCTGGGAACAGCTTTGAACCACTTAGGAGGGTACGCAAGAACTCTTCGAAGGCCGTGCTAAAAAGATCTCCTCCACCTACGGAGAGCACTACAAAGGTGAAGCCAGAACAGCCCCCTCAACGGCTGTCCTCTAAAATCTACAAGGTCTGGCGTCAAGTCCAAGACTCGGTAATTGATCAAGATTATCCCCGCCGACAGAAAAAGATGAAAGTTCAGCGGGAAGAGGACCGTCCTGTCAAGCTACAAAAGGCGACAGCTACTTGGGTGCCCACTGCAACGACCCCCTCAACTTCGACCGCTCACAAGAAAAGAAGGCCGAAGAGAATTCCCATGTCTGCGACAAATGTCAAGACCACTGAACCTAAACGCCCTAAGTCTGGGGGCATGGTGGCGCACACCGTCTATGTGGCGTCCGGAAAAGAGTACAGCCGTATCTTCACAGGTCATTGACCGCTTGCGCGATCTGTAACAAGGGCCCAGGAGCAACAACAGAAGCTCCAGGAAATGTTAACGCAAATGGCCGTACTCACAGGGCCAAAAGCAAGCCCGGAGACATCCTCGGAGCAGCGCCGTGAGCAGGAAACTGATGACGAGTTTCTTCAGAGAATCCTCGAAAAGAAGGACAAAGAGGCAGCGGAACAAGCTGCCAACATAAAATAAATGGCCCTCCTATTCCAAGATATGGTGGGCATGATGATCCAGCAGGACCCTCCAGCCGAAGATCCTCCAGTAATAATTGAAGATGATAGAGGAGAGACATCAAATCCTCTGCCGGCTCTGTCAACAGCCAAGAAGGAGACAATCTCCAAAGCTGCCCTAGATGATTACATCGCTCAGCAGATACGAGTTCACCAGGCGAATGAAGCGGCTGGGCAAATTGTTAAACCTGGACGACCCTATCCGGGTTGGTACGACTAAATAAAGTACCCGCCGGGATACACGATCCCCAAATTCCACGTATATAAAGGGACGGGAAATCCGCATCAGCATGTTGCCCAGTTCAGAGCCTTGTGCGGCAACACCGGGGGTGATGATAAACTTCTGCTCTGCCAGTTTGTTGGTAGCTTGTCGGAGACGGCATTCGAGTGGTATTCTGAACTTCCCAACGAATCCGTCAAAACTTTTGCAGAGATGGAGCTACTATTCACCCAATGTTTTGCGAGCGCTAGCGAACGTACCCCGATCACGACACTAATCAATGCCAGGGTGAACCCAGGTGAAACATGGGTTCAATATGCAATACGGTGGCGAAATTTATGGTCGAAGTGCGAGCAGCGCATTGAAGAAGCGCCGGCAGTGGGCATGTTCGTGGGTACTCTCGACCCTTATGCGACCATCTCGCAATTCATGATGTTCTTCAAGTCGACCACCTTCCAGTCCTTGATTGACAAGCTGACCCAAATAGACCAGATGGGCCATAGGCCTTCCTCTTCAAAGACGGAGCCTTGGAATGAAAAGGGAAAAGGGAAAGCAACCTTCGTCGCCAACGCTCAACAACAGCCGAGCAACTAAAAGCCGGTTGTTAGCCAAAACAACGTGCGTCCACGCCCATCCCTCGAAGAGAGACTGGGACGTCCTTACTCATTTCCCTAGGATATAACGAGGAGACTGTTCGAGCTGGCAATGCGCAACAGGCTCATCAATCTGCCGGATCCAAAACGTCTGTTGCATCCAGGCGATGTCAACAATCCTAATTACTGCCCTTACCACCAAACAGTAAGTCATCCAATCGAAGATTGCTTCGTCTTCAAAGGCTGGATTGAGAACCAATACCAACAAGGTAAATTCGCATTATCCGAAAACTGGAAGGTGAACCCGCCACAGCCTCACGCCCCTAAAATGGTGGACATGCCGGGGGCATTGTGCTCGTTCATAGAGAAAGCTCCGTGGACCGAAAAGTCCGTAAACTAGAAATTCGCCTCGAATACGGCAACGGTGGACAGCAATGTCCTAAAACTTGCAACGGACCGAAATGTCCCTAAACTAACGATGGACAACAATGTCCTAAAACTTGCAATTGACCGAAACGTCTATAAACTACTACGGACCGCAGCATCCTAAGGCTGACGCAAAAAAAAATGGTACGTCCATAAGCAAGATGGGCACGGATGAAAACCCGAAAGGGCTCCGTGAGTAAAAACAGCAGGACTACCGACGATGTTTGTGAAAACCCGAAAGGGCGCAGACTCGTTTAAAAAAAAGGTACGTCCATAAGCAAGATGGGCACGGATGAAAACCTGAAAGGGCTCCATGAGTAAAAACAGCAGGACTACCGATGATGTTTGTGAAAACCCGAAAGGGCGCAGACTCATTTTAAAAAAAAACGATACGTCCACAAGCGAGATGGGCACGGATGAAAACCCGTAAGGGCTCCGTGAGTAAAAACAGCAGGACTACCGGTGAGTTTTGTGAAAACCCGAAAAGGAGCAAACTCGTTAAAAGACACTTGCAAGGTCTTCTCGACCCTGTAAGGAGAAACCACCTGCGTGAGATCCTTACGACTTACAAGGGAGAAATACACTTAGGAATCCTCACGATTCCTAAGGAGAAATTACACTTACGAGATCCTCACGACTTGTAGGAAGAATTCCCCCTTTGAGACCCTCACGGCTCATACGATTCAAAAGTCTTAAGCTACAGGGATCTGAACCTGTTCTTAAGCGGCCACCACAACCTCCAATGCTGCCCTACAAGCGGCTCAATGCTGACCCTTGTATACAATCCACGGGCACGAATAAACATTTCCCTAACAAAGTCCTACCAGGGACTAGTGATATGCTCACATGGTGAACGGCCCTTGTAAGTCCTCTCGACTTATAAGGAGAAAACACTCTCGTAAGATCCTTACGACTTATAAGAGAACACACACTTAGGAATCCTCATAATTCCTAAGGAGAAAACGCACATACGAGCTCCTCACGACTCGTAGGGAGAAACACCTTTATGAGACCCTTACGGCTCATGAAGTCAAAAGCCTTAGTCGACGGGATCCTGACCCTGTTTAGTAAGCCACCTTTGTTCGACATCGACAGAGGCAAATGATGATTCGCTCCTGAAAATATCCCAGTTGTAGCGATGCTGATGCCTAAATCGGTATCAAATTCCAAGTGCTTTCATGGCAAATGACGATTCGCTCCTGGCTATATTCCAGCCGCAGCGATGCTGATACTGAGATTGACACCAGATTCCAAGTTCCACACTCGCGATAAAAAATCAACGAGCCAAAAATGCATATGAAATAGCCGAAATGATGGGGCAACTTGCAACGAAATCAGCAAGTAAAAATGTATGCATACAAAAACAGCCGAAATGATTGGGCAACTCACAATAAAACGCAGCAAGTAAATAAAACAAATAGCCGAAATGGTTGGGCACCGCGAAAAATAGCCGAAATGATTGGGCAATCACAATTTTCGCGATTTAAAAATCTGAAATGATAGAGCATCGCGGAAAAATTTAAAAAAATGAAAGAATGAAACTTTTTGCCCTACAGGTGAGATCACATCGATCCCTATATACAATCCAGGGGCACAAACAAAGAGGGAACCATACCTACCCACCAGGCCCCATCAGAAAGAGAAGCCAAAATCTCGACGGTTCATAGACAACCTAGAGACAACCTCGACATTTGTCGCAATATTGCAGACACAATGTCAACAAACGAAGCAAAGGAAGATCCCTAACTTCAGGGTCTCGACGTCAACATCGACAACTTAGATATCACCAATGGCGTTTCTCCTCACTCCAACCAGATGCAGACGTGACGTCAACAACCGACCTCAGAGTCGCAACGAAACGGAGCCATAGCAAAGTCCCTAGTTCTAAATCTCAGTGGCCACATCTACAGCCTAGAGACCAACAACGGTGTGCCTCCTCATTCCAGCAGGACGCAGATGTTACACGATCAAATGGAGCCACGGCATAGTCCCTAGTTCCAAATGTCGATGATTCACAGACAACCTAGAGACCATCTCAGCATTCGTCTCGTTACACCAGACGTAATGTCAACAACGGCGTTCCTTCGCAGTCCAGCAGGATGCAGATGCAACGTCAACAAAAGACCCCATGGTCGAAACAAAGCGGAGTGACGACAAAATCCCAACTCCACCTCAGCATTCGTCTCGTTACAGCAGACGCAATGTCAACAACGACGTTCCTTCGCAGTCCGGCAGGATGCAGACGCAACGTCAACAAAAGACCTCATGGTCGAAACAAAGCGGAGTGATGGCAAAATCCCAGCTCCACCTCAGCATTCGTCTCGTTATACCAGACGCAATGTCAACAACGGCGTTCCTTCGCAATCCAACAGGATGCAGATGCAACGTCAACAAAAGACCTCATGGTCAAAACAACGCGGAGTGACGGCAAAATTCCAGCTCCACCTCAGCATTCGTCTCGTTACACCAGACGCAATGTTAACAACGGCGTTCCTTCGCAGTCCAACAGGATTCAAATGCAACGTCAACGAAAGACCCCATGGTCGAAACAAAGCGGAGTGACGGCAAAATCCCAGCTCCACCTTAGCATTCGTCTTGTTACACCAGACACAATGTCAACAACGGCGATCCTTCGCAGTCCAGCAGGATACAGACGCAACGTCAACAAAAGACCTCACGGTCAAAATGAAGCGAAGGCCAAATTCCTAGCTTCAGGGTCTTGACGGTAACTCATATAAAACCTGAAAGGCTACCAGAGATCATCCCACATGGAGTGGTCACCACCACGATGTTCGTCTCGATATAGCAGACGAGATGTCACTACAGCGTCCTTCCTCCAACAGGATTCGGACACGCCAAAGCAAACGAAGCGAAGGCCAAATTCCTAGCTTCAGGGTCTTGACGGTAACTCATATAAAACCTAAAAGATTACCGGAGATCATCCCACATGGAGTGGTCACCACCTCGACGTTCGTCTCGATACAGCAGATGAGATGTCACCACAGCATTCTTCCTCCAACAGGATCCGGACACGCCGAAGCAAACGAAGCGAAGGCCAAATTCCTAACTTTAGGGTCTTGACGGTAACTCATATAAAACCTGAAAGACTACCGGAGATCATCCCACATGGAGTGGTCACCATCTCGACGTTCATCTCGATACAGCAGATGAGATGTCACCACAGCGTTCTTCTTCCAGCAGGAATCAGACGCGACAATCAAACAACGGAGCCACGGTAAAATCCCTAGTTCCAAACCTCGATGGTTCATCAACAACCTAGAGACAACCGTGACATTCGTCTTGATACAGTAGACGCAATGCCAGCAAACGAAGCAAAGGCCAAATTCCTAGCTTCAGGGTCTTGACGGCAACTCATATAAAACCTGAAAGACTATCGGAGATCATCCCACACCAGCGCGGAGTGGTTATGACTCATCGGGGATCTCCAAAATGAGCCTAACCTCAAGTAAAAAGCGGCATGGCAAAATTCCTAACGCTTGCTCTTCCCACGGTCAAACTGCCTAGGAAGATTGCTTGAAGACGTCTTGTCCAGCCCCCGAAGGGATCAAAGACACGACAGTCGCAAGGCTACTCGAACAGCAAGATTGCCTATCGAGGAATACATCAGCCAACGCGACGGTACGACGGGAAAAACCTTAGTACCCAGACCCTAACGAACCTCTGTCGTGAAGAGCAGAGGTTAACTGTGACGTTAGGACATTCTTGTGAGAACTTCTCGATTAGTCTCGACTCGTGAGGAAATTAGTGTCCTTGCGAGAACTTCTCGATTCGTTTTGACTCGTAGGAAAAAGCCTTAGGCAATGGGGATAAGGACCTATTTCCTAAGCACTGGGTCCCTGCAAGTCAGCCCAAAATGGACTCTTGCATACTATTCATGGACCACACTCTCCAAAGTCGAATCTCGACAAGGAGGGAAACAACCTGTTCCCCTCCGAAAGACGGCGCATAAGACTGCGAAGTCCTGACGCTGGGGTTCGGGGCAGATGCTATTTGGTTTTATCCGTCCACCTCTTCGAAGATGCCAAGTTGATTTATGGCACCGTGTATCGGAGGTTTAGACGGATGTGGCCGATGTAGCAGACTTCGTCAGATTCCCCCTCGCTTGAGGGGTTTTTGATTGTGGGGACGCTCTTCCCTACAGGCGCAGGCCCCTGCAGTTAATTACACTACCGCATCGCGGTAACAACTTTCTCCTTCTCCAGAATTTCACTTCGTGTCGTGTGTGTTTATTTTGTTTGTGGTTGCCCGTGGATTGTATACGGAGACTAAGTGATGCCGTCGCCCGTAGGACGTGGATTAGTCCAAATCCGTATTTACTTAGATTTGGGTTTGGTGTTTTGGTTTAAGGATACGTTAGCCATATTTAGGCTAAGATCGACTTAAACGTTTGTTAAGAATACGTTAGTCTGATTTGAGACTAAGATCAACTTAACGGGATCGTTTGGATCCGACAAAAGAGCGTTTGGGGACTCTATTGTTCTTAGGGACATAGTGGTCCATAGGTAGTTTAAGGACATTGCGGTCCATAGGTAGTTTAAGGACGCTTAAGTCCGTGGGTTTAAGGACCCCACAGTCCGTATTTTAGTTTAAGGACGCTTAAGTCCATGAGTTTAAGGACCCCACAGTCCGTGTTTTAGTTTAAGGACGCTTAAGTCCATGAGTTTAAGGACCCCACAGTCCGTGTTTTAGTTTAAGGACGCTTAAGTCCATGAGTTTAAGGACCCCACAGTCCATGTTGATGTGTGGTTGTCGGGACTCGTCACCTCTCTGACATCGTTGAAGGATTACAACGATAGGAGTCAAAGGAGTTCGGAGATGTACCCTCGAACCGGTCGTAAATTGATTTAAGAGAGCAGCTGTGCTCAATCAATTTAATTTGAGAACTTACGGCCATGATTGGGCTAAGTCCAGTTGAAAAATATTCAACGCTTTTATTTATTTTTGGTCTATTAGATCTGTGCTAGGGCTTTGCCCACATTTAAATAATGCATTGCATTACTTTTTATTTTTGTTTGGGCTCTGCCCATAAAGGATGCAGAGCATCAATTTGTTTTGGGCTCTGCCCATTTATAAGTGATGCAGAGCATCAATTTTACTTGGGCTCTGTCCTTTATAAATGATGCAGAGCATCAATTTTATTTGGGCTCTGCCCTTTTATTGCTTTGCAATTTATTTTGGCCTGCTAGGTCTTTTTGATTTGGGCCTGGCCCTTTAGCAAAAGAAATGCATTGCATTTGTCAGGCGCTTTGCGCCAATCAAAGAGCGCAAGAGCTTGTGGTGATGACGCGTGTCATGCAAGCGCAGTGCGCTGCGCTTGCGCTACTGACACGTGGCGTGCTGTGGTGAGTTGCGCCAGTTTCAGAGAGCAAGGCTCTATTTCAAGAGCGCATAACGCAAATGGTTCAGATGCTGACACGTGGCGCTCTCTGGTGGCTTACGCCAACCCAAGAGCGCAACAGCGCAGTTTTGCAAGTGCAAGGCACTATTAATTTGAGAATCTTTTAGATTCCAGAACCAATGGTTTATAAAAGAAGTGCAAAACACTGCTTGGTTTCTTGATCTAATTTAGATCAAAGAAAACAGGTGTTTCTTATTTTTCTTGATCTTAGAGAACCAATGGTTCATAAGTGCAAAGCACTATTTTTATTTTGTTTTTTATTAAAGATCATTGATCTTGTTCTTAGATCAATGATCTATTAGAAGAAATTCTTCTATCTAAAAGGTCTTTTTACCTTTTTTTCTCCTTGAAATTTCTTCAGAGTTCTCTCTGTTTGAAATTTTTGATTTCTCACAAAATATTGATGCCTTTGAATTGAGGTCTAGGGGCCTTTATATAGTGCCCATAAATTTGTTAAAGAGATCTTTCTCTGAGTGATTTGGGAAATTTTCCCCACCGTTGGATCTTTGATCCAAGGGCTTCTGTTTTACAGAAGGCAATCTTCTTGTTTTAACAAGAATAGAAAAATCTTACTCGAATTTAATTCTGTTTGGCGCAAACGCCCCAGCGCGTGACACGTGTCATGCAGCGCGAAGCACAGCGCAACTGCGCTGACACGTGTCGCGCAGCGCATAGCGCAGCGCAACTGCGCTGACACGTGTCACGCAGCGCAACTACGCTAGCGCATCTGTGCTGACACGTGTCGCGCAGCGCACGGCGCAGCGCATCTGCGCTGACACGTGTCGCGCAGCGCAGCTGAAGCGTTGCTTTCTTTAATTTTGTTTTAAATAAAGCTTTGCTCTGATTGGGCGCGCTGCCTTGGGCGCTGCGCTGATGTATCAGCTTTTGACACGTGGCGCGTTGCGCGCATCGCAAAGGATCTGAAGCGTTGCTTCATTTATTAAAGTTTAAATTTTCAAAGTAGAGCTTTGCTCTGATTGGGGGAAGATGAAGCGTTGCTTCATCTTCCGCCTTGGAATTTGAACAGAGCTCTGCTCTGATTGGGGTAAACAAATGCCCCCCCACCGTTGCGCTTACGTAGGCCCAAACGCGAGCGCAACGGTGGTAGAATTCCAACCGTTGCGGCAACTTTTGGAAGTTGAAAGGTCATTTGATGCCTATAAATAGGACCTTTGGTCCTCAACAGATGATTATCATCTCCAAAATTTTACTTTCAGAACTCAGAGCCCTGCTCTTTATTTTCAAGAACTTCAAGAGTTAGACTCTTAAAACTTCTAGGTGAAAATTTTAATTTGAATTAAATTAAATTAGATTAATTTTCATTGACAGAGCCTTGCTCTCAATAGATCCCTGATCTAAAGAAGACCCATTTAGGGTTTCATTTAGCAGAGCTTTGCTCTAAAGGGGTCTAAAGAGGATTAAGGAGAACCCTGTTAGGGTTCTATTAATAGAACTTTGCTCTCCGAAAGATTTTCATTTATAATTTCTTGATTCATTAATGGAGCTTTGCTCCTTTTAAATTATATAACAGAATTTTTAAGGGTTGCTGATTGTTGTCGATCTTCTTTTATAGGAGTGATGGACGCCCATATGTACAACCTCGACGAGATTATTTCTTACGGGGATATCCGCCGACTTGGCCGTTCCCAAAATCGGGAGTTCACGAACGCGGAGTGTGCTGAAATCATGAGCCGCTTCGATGCATATAACGGTCCACTGCTTCCCCGACGTTCCTCCCTCCTTAAGCTTATCGTGGGAGCCATCTGGGAAGTGCTTCCCCTATTCTGTTCCGGTGTGCCGCTTAGGGCGTTGGATGCCGCCGAGGATAAGGTGCACTCGGTGTACCTGATGAACTTAATCTCGAAGAGACGGTGAGACAATCTTGTCGATCTCTTGCACCAGGTCTTTCAACAGTCCTCCATACTCGCTGCTTATCGGAGGGTGGAAGACATCAGGGGGGACCCTGACGCTTGTGCTCGCGAAAGAAAGCACACCAGGATGGTTCGCGAGTCTTGGAAAGTCATAGATAGGGTCGCTTTCGAGTTCCTCAATCCATATCCTGGGTTCGAGATTATACCTTTGTAAACATTTAATACTGTTATTATCTATTTCTCCGTGATTGTAAGAACCCCTTTTTATGATATGAATAGAAAATTTCCATTTCAGCTTGTCTTATTCCCTGTTCTGAATTTTCTGCACATGCATGAATGAGTATGTCTCGAACGCTTGATCAAATGTAAATCGGATGTTCTTCCTGTCACTTCCTTCTTTCTTTTATTGTGCGTATGTTGTCTTAATAAACAGGGTCGATAGATAATAGAGTAAGCATCTAGATTTCCTCAAGAAATAGCGATGGCTTAGGCCGCAGGTTCAGATCCGCCACCTAAGACTTTTCAACTCTATGAGCCGTGAGGGTCTCATAGAGACTTTTCTCCCTACGGATCGAGAGGATCTCGTAGGTGTGTTTTCTCCTTAGGAATCGCGAGGATTCCTATGTGCGTTTTCTCTTATAAGTCGTAAGGATTTTATAAGAGAATTTTTCCCTCTTACGAGTCGAGAGAACCCTTAAGCGGTTGTTTCCCTCTTTGTCGAAATTCGACTTTGGAGAGTGAGACCCGTGAATAGTATGCAAGAGACCGTTTTAGACCGATTTGCAGGGTCTCATTGTTCAGGAAACAAGTTCTTAATCCCTGCTGCCTAAGGCTTCATCTTGCAAGTTGAGACGAATCGGGAATTTCCCGCGAAGACACTGGTTTCTCTGCGAGCCGACGCGAATCAGGAGGCTCTTATCAAGGACGTTTGTTTCCCTGAATTGAGGTATTTGCCAAGGATATTTGTTTCCCTGGTGTTGAAACGGATCGAGAATTTCCTACGGAGACACTAGTTTCTCTGCAAGTCGACGCGAATCAGGAGGCTCTCATCAAGGATATTTGTTTCCCTGAATTGAGGTATTTTCCAAGGATATTTGTTTCCCTGGTGTTGAAACGGGTCGAGAATTTCCCACGGAGACACTGGTTTCTCTGCGAGTCGACACGAATCAGGAGGCTCTCATCAAGGATGTTTGTTTCCCTGAATTGAGGTATTTGCCAAGGATATTTGTGTCCCTGATGTTGAAACGGATCGAGAATTTCCCACGGAGACACTGGTTTCTCTGCGAGTCGATGCGAATCAGGAGGCTCTCATCAAGGATGTTTGTTTCCCTGAATTAAGGTATTTTCCAAGGATATTTGTTTCCCTGGTGTTGAAACGGATCGAGAATTTCCCACGGAGACACTGGTTTTTCTGCGAGTCGACGCGAATCAGGAGGCTCTCATCAAGGATGTTTGTTTCCCTGAATTGAGGTATTTACCAAGGATATTTGTTTCCCTGGTGTTGAAACGGATCGAGAATTTCCCATGGAGACACTGGTTTCTCTGCGAGTCGACGTGAATCAGGAGGCTTTCATCAAGGATGTTTGTTTTCCTGAATTGAGGTATTTGCCAAGGATATTTGTTTCCCTGGTGTTGAAACGGATCGAGAATTTTCCACGGAGACACTGGTTTCTCTGCGAGTCGACGCGAATCAGGATTTTCTTTGTCAAGGATGCTTGTTTCCTCGAGTCAAAGGATTTGCCGAAGACACTGGTTTCTTCGGGGTTGGGATGAATCGTCGAGATTTGGCTTCGTTTTCTGGCGGAGCCAGCTGGGAAAGTATGGTTCCCTCTTTGTTTGCGCCCTTGGATTGTATACAGGGATCGATGTGATCTCAGGTGTAGGGCCAAAGTTTTATCATTTTTTTTCCACGATGCTCTATCATTTCAGCTTTTATATCGCGAAGGTCGCGATTGCCCATTCATTTCGGCTATTTTTCGCGGTGCCCAATCATTTCGGCTATTTATTTTATTTTTACTCGCTGCTTTTTATTGCGAGTTGCCCAATCATTTCGGCTATTTTGTATGCATACGTTTTTACTTGCTGCTTTTTATTGCAAGTTGCCCTATCATTTCGGCTATTTCGTATGCATGTGCGGCCTACCGGCTTCTCACCGTAAACCTGAAATTAGACACCGATTTCGGCATTAGCGCCGCTACAACTGGGATATTGCCAGGAGCGAATCATCATTTGCCTCCGTCAATGTCGAACAAAGGTGGCTTAGCGAACATGGTTAAGGTCCTGTCGACTAAGGCTTTTAACTTCAGGAGCCGTAGGGGTCTCACAATGGTATTTCTCTCTATAAGTCGTGAGGATCTTGTAGGTGTATTTTCAACTTAGGAATCATGAGGATTCCTAAGTGTATGTTCCTCTGTAAGTCGTAAGGATCCTACAAGAGGGTTTTCTCCTTGTACGTCGAGAGGACCTATAAGGGTCGTTCATCATATGAACATATCCCTAGTCACGGATGGGACTTCGTTAGGGAAATGTTTATTCGCGTCCGTGGATTGTATACAAGATCCAGTACTGGACTACTTGTAGGGCAATATTGGAAGTTGTGGGGGTTGCTTAAGCATAGGTTTAGGTCTCTGTAACTTAAGACTTTCAAATCTTATGAGCCGTGAGGGTCCCATAAGAGAGTTCTCCTTACGAGTCGTGGGGATCTCGCAAGTGTATTTTCTCCTTAGGAATCGTGGGGATCCCTAAGTGTATTGCTCCCTTGTGAGTCGTAAGGATCTCACGCGGGTGGTTTCTCCTTACAAGGTCGAGAGGACCCTGTAAGTGTCTTTTAACGAGGTTGCGCTCTTTCGGGTTTTCACAAACACTCGCCGGTGGTCCTGCTGTTTTTACTCACGGAGCCCTTTTGGGTTTTCATCCGTGCCCATTTTGCTTATGGACATACCGTTTTTTTTATTCTTTTTATTCTTCTTCTTTTTTTTTACGAGGTCGCGCCCTTTCGGGTTTTCACGAACACTCGCCGGTAGCCCTGCTGTTTTTACTCACGGAGCCCTTTCAGGTTTTCATCCGTGCCCTTTTTTGCTTCTGAACATACTGTTTTTATATATTTTTTATTTTATATATTTTTTTATTCTTCTCGTCAGCCTAAAGATGCTGCGGTAGTAGTTTAAGAACGTTTCGGTCCTTCATTAGTTTAAGGACGTTTCGGTCTGGCATTAGTTTAAGGACGTTTCGGTCCGTCATTGAGAAGGCTGGCTACCGCTTATAAAGTTTGAGCTTAGGAAGATAGCGAGCGGACATAGTCGTCGTCATCTATCATTGACCTAGGCAGTAACTCGCTAAGCGTAGTATTTCTTTAGGAATCGGCCATTTATTGGCCGGTAAGGCCTTTCACCGTGCATATCCATAAGTAGATAGGCTCCACCTTGGTAGACCTTGTCTATAATGTACGTGCCTTCATAGTTCGGCTCAAATTTTCCTCTCTTGGCTCGATTGGGGATCATAGGTCTTTTGACCACTAGCACGAGTTTGCATTGGCGGAATGTCCTCGGCCATGTCAATCTTTCATATGAGTGCATCATCTTTGCTTTATAGGCCTCCAGATTTTGTTGCGCTATGAGCCGGGTCTCATCAAGGGCATCGAGCTCCTCAAGTCGAAGGTGAGCATTTTCTTCATCTGTTAGCTCGTAGTGGACTGCCACTCGTAGAGAGGGTAACTCTATCTCGAGGGGGAGTACTGCTTCTGTACCGAAGACCGGCGCATATGGCGTTGTGTTTGTGGCTGTCTTGAACGTAGTTCGATACGTCCAAAGAGCTTCTTGCGGTCTTTCATGCCAGTCCTTCTTATTTCGGGACACTATCTTCTTCATAATCTTTGTTAAGGTCTTATTGAAGGCCTCAGCTAGACCGTTAGCTTGCGGATTATAAACCGAGGAATATCTCCAGTCTATATTATGTTGTTGCGCGAAGCGACTGATCTTGTCGCTTCTGTAAGCTGGCCCGTTATCGGAGATGATCCGTCGCGGAGTTCCAAACCGATATATGACGTGCGTCTTGAAGAAGTGGAGGATATTCTCCGTTTTCACTTCTCTCAACGGTACTGCTTCTGCCCATTTGGAGAAGTAGTCAGTCGCCGTCAGGATGAAACGATGTCCTCTGGACGATACTGGTTCGATGGGGCCGACTATGCCAGTCCCCTACATTTCGAATGGCCAGCTAGCCACCGTTGGATGGAGTGGATTTGGATGCTGGTGGATGAAGTCCCCATGGATTTGGCATGAGTGGCACTGCTTCGCATATTCGAGGCAGTCCTGAATCATCGTGGGCCAGTAATAGCCTATCCGTTTGATCTTCAACTTCATCTTCGGGCCCGCTTGGTAAGAACCGCAGAGTCCGTCATGAACTTCCTGAACGACTCTTTTCGCTTCGTCAGGTCCCAGGCATCTCAACCACAAAGAATCAAACGACCTCTTGTACAGAGTATCATTGACGAAGGCGAAAGACAGAGCTTGTTTCATAAGTTGATGTCTTGAGGACTCATCTTCGGGCGTTTGGCGGTATTTGAAGTAGTCTATAAAGACTTCTCTCCAATCCTCGGTATTTTCCCGATCTTTTATTTGCAGGGTCGTCTGCTCAGTCGCTCCCTTTTCTTCGGATGATTCTGGAGATAATTCCGCTGGGGCAAGCACCCGATGGCTTTGTACCACGATTTTTACGTCATCGAGGTTCTCATCAGCCAGTTCCTTAGCGAGCTTGGCCAATGCGTCCGCTTTGCTGTTTTCTGCGCGCGGTATGTTTTCCAAAGTATAGGAAGGGATTTGGGTCAACAGTTGCTGCACCTTCTCGCCGTACTTCACCAACTCTGGTTTGCACGTTTGGTAGTCGCCATTTACTTGACTAACGACCAGCTGGGAGTCTCCGTAAATGAGGAGGTTTTCAATTCCCATATCGATGGCGATCTCGAGGCCTGCTATCAAAGCTTCGTATTCGGCTTCGTTGTTTGTCCTCGGCTCTGTTAGGGAGAAAGCAAAGCGCATTATCCCCCCTTGTGGAGTTACAATGATGAGTCCTACCCCTGATTTGATTATAGGGGTACTCTGTTTGCGCTTCTTCACGGAAGATGCTCCATCGAAATAAAGCTCCCATCGGGTATCACCGCCGTCGATCGCATCAAACGCATGTTCTTCTGGAAGATCACAATTCAGAGGAGAATCGGCGGGTATCGGATGCTCAGCGAGGAAGTCAGCGATGGCCTGGCCTTTCACTGCCTTGAGAGGTTGATATGTTATCGAGAACTCCATCAAGAGCAGGGCCCATTTAGCGAGTCGTCCCGTCAATATGGCCTTCGACATCAAATATTTAAGGGGGTCCACCTTTGAAATGAGACGGACTTCATGTGCCAACGGATAATGTCTGAGCTTTGTTATCGCAAAGATCAACGCCAGGCAATATTTTTCAATGGGGGAGTAGTTGCTTTCTGCCCCCAGTAGAACTCGACTTAAGTAGTAGAGTGCCCTTTCCTTCCCTTGATCGTTCTCTTGTGCCCATAATGCGCCCAAGGAGCCTTCGAGAGCGGTTGTATAAAGAATGAGGGGCTTTCCCTTGACCGGAGCAGCCAGCACTGGCGGGTTCTGCAGGTATTGCTTGATCTCGTCTAGCGTGCTTTGGAATTTTTGGTCCCAGACGAACAGGGTTCCCTTCTTCATCAGGTGGCTATAAGGACGGCACTTGCCTGACAGGTTGGCTATAAATCGCTGTATATACGCGAGCTTCCCTTGGAGAGACCGCAGCTGTTTGAGAGTCCTTGGCGGAGGCATTTCCATGATCGCCTTGATCTTTGACGGATCTATCTCAATACCTCGGTGTCGGACAATGAATCCCAGGAATTTGCCCGAGGAAACCCCGAATGCTCACTTGCGAGGGTTCATCTTCAAGTTGTATTGCCGAAGGCGTTGAAATACGGTCTTCAGATGCTCGAGATGTTCCTCGTATGATTTGCTTTTAACCACGAGATCGTCGATATAGCATTCGATGATTTCGTGTATAAGGTCATCGAAGATCTTCGTCATGGCCCTTTGGTAGGTGGCACCGGCATTCTTTAAACCGAAGGACATCACCTTGTAGCAGAATATACCCAAAGGAGTCCTGAAGGCGGTGTGCTTCTGGTCTTCGGGATGCATTTTTATCTGATTATATCCTGACGAGCCGTCCATGAAGGAGAAAACCTCGTGAGTGGACGTATTGTCTATCATCAGTTCGGTGACTGGCACTGGGAAATCGTCCTTCGGGCAAGCTTTATTAAGATCCCGGAAGTCTACGCATATGCGCACTGTCCCATTTTTCTTCATCACCGGGACGATGTTGGCGATCCATTCAGGGTATTGGACTTCCTGGATGAAGCCAGAGTCGATCAGCTTCTTGACCTCGGCATTGATACTCATCTCAAGCTCGAGCCGCATTCTTCTCGGCGTCTATTTGACCGGCTTGACGTCCGGAGATATCGCCAATCTGTGCACAGCAATTTCTGGATCTAGTCCCGGCATTTCGGAATAGTTCCACGCGAAGCAATCCCTATGCTGTTGAAGCACGACCTTTAATGCAGTCACCCTTTCTTCAGATAGCAGCTCGCTGATGAATGTCGGTCGCGGGTCATTCGTCGTTCCCAACTCAATTTTCTTAAGGCTATCTGCGGTGGTATGGATTCCATCTTCCAGCTCTTTTGGCTCTGGTGGGAATTCTGAGATTACCTCGTCGTTGCTGTTTTCGAAGCACCAGGGAAGGTCATCCATGTTCTCGGGCTCTTCTTTTGATATCGTTATCACGTGACAAGTACGAATTCGCTTCCAATCCCAATGCGGAACTGGTTCTTCTTCCGTGGCCTTGGGTTCGTGCTTTTGTGGCGGCGCTACCCTCCAGTTGTCGGACAGAGCGAACTTGCCAAGCTGATATTGATCTTCAACCCAATTCTTGAAGGTGAAGCAGTCCTCGAGAGGGTGCCCTATCACTCGGTGATAAGGGCAATAGTCCGGGTGAGAGACTTCGCCTGCTTGTTCGGGGTGTTTAGACTCCGGCAGTGTAAGCATCTAATGTTTTAAAGCGAGGTCAAGTATTTTCTTGGTCTTGTCCCGAGGAAAAGAGTATTCCCGACCCATTTTTCTTATGAGGGATAGATCGGAACCGCTCGATTTTCGCTCGCGTGGCCTCTTAGCCCCGCTTTGTTGCTGTTGAGCGCCTTTTTCGCGTTTTGACTTGTTTCTGCCTCTGCGTCGGGCCTTCTTTATAACAGGTTGACAGGGAGCGGCATTTTCATCTTTCACAGCCTGTTGGAGGAGGCGTTGCGTTTTGGCTTTCTCGTAGATGGCCATTTCACGGTTATGATCGTCCCGGACTTTTTGACCCGCTTCCTTTATAAGCTTGTCCATTTGTTCTTCGAACGACGGACTGGGCACTTTTGCATTTGGAACTTCCACTGGCTCAGGATTAGCGTCCTCCCATTGAGCATCCGCTTCTTCATCGAAGTCATACATGACATAGCAGCTGTTTAGTAGCTCTCGTTTCTTTGACCGGATGTATCCAAGTCCTTTTGTCTCCATTCTCCCATTAGGCAGTTTGCGTTGAGTCCCGGGAACGTTCCAGACTTTGTCATAGAACTTGGCTTTTCGAACGGTCTGCTTGAAGGATATCCCCTGGCGTTTCAGCAGATTTTTCAAACCTTCCGTATAATATTTGGGAAGACGGATAGGCTGAAGCCTGTCGAGCGTAGGATCCGCGCCATGCCAGATTTCTTTCTCCACTTTGGTTTCTTCAGAGCGGTAGAATAGAATTTCTTTTTTGCTTTCTCGTCTGGGAGGGATATAGAACGTTTGTAGCTCTTCTACATTGTAAATATCAAGTGCATCCAGTTCTTTACGGTGTTTAAGCGGCACCATGGCGACTTGTAGACTTTGCTCTTCGTCAGCGGACGTTTGTATTGAAGGTCGAGCAGGGAATACATCATGGACTTCATCTTCCGAGTCGCTACCAAAGATTAACATAGGAGTAGATGGCCCTGGCTTGTTGTATTGGGACGGACCCGAATAAACTATCTCCTCTTCCTCCTCGGTATCACTGCCGAAGACAGGGATGGTGGCATTAGCTTTGTTTTCCGGCTTGTGACACCTTTCCGTGTCTTCGAAATCCGGTAAGAAGTATTTGGCATCTTCATATTTGCGGACTTCGTTCATGGAAAACGGATTCAGTTCTCCCGCCACGGTATACTCGAGACCATCCTTAGCGTATTTCATACACTGGTGTTGTGTAGAAGGGATGACGTTGTACTCGTGTAACCACGGTCGGCCGAGCAAAGCGTTGTAGCATGTCTTGGCGTCTATGACGTGGAACTTAATGTCTGTGACGAGTAGCCCAAAGCGTGGTGTCAGTATCACAGACCCAAGAGTCCTTGATGACTGGGAGTCGAACCCAGAAATGGTGATCTTGTCTCGAGCAAGGTGCTGGACGCTCATGCAGATTTCTTTTAACACCCGCACATTGAGGAGGTTAACGGAGGATCCATTGTCGATCAGGATTTTGCCTATCTTTATATCGTGGCAGTATCCTGAGACATAGAGGGGGCGATTATGTTCACACGTCCCAAGGAGAAGGTCTTCATCACCAAAAGCGACATCGGCCGTGTGCACTTCCTCCAATTCATCCTTCATCTTTTCCTCGGCCAGGAAAGCTTGGAATTGCTCCGGATCCTGTAGTGCCTTGATTAACGAATCTCTCGCCTCCTTTGATAGAAAAAGGGCGTCAAGAATGTATTGGGTTTACCTAGCACCTCATGAAGGGTTTGGAAGCATCACATGTACCAAAGATTAAAATTTTAGGGTGCTAAGTAAGCATACAAAGAATCATTCCTAGAAAAATTAGGGTTTCTAAAACAACACTTCAACACAAGTAGATTAAGCTAGGGTTTTGAGAGTACAACCTTTGTAGCTCCCTACGCTAGACTCCTCGGCTACTTGGGGTTTGGAAAAAGTCCGCTTGAACTCCTCTAGGTCCACGATGATCCACCCGGAGTCCGCTTTATCCAAGCTTGCAACTTCACTTTATCAAGAGAATGAAATGAAGCTACCACTCTAAACAAGTGGGCAAGACTTGTGTAGAATGGTGTTGTGGTGGCTTTTCTCACTTCAAAATCCTAACTTGATGAGTAATTTGCTCACTAGATAAATCTAGAGAGAAAAAGATGAAGGAGGAAGAAGATGGTGGCCTTTTAGAATAAGAGAAAAGATAAAAACTCTTTTAAGAAAATAGAAAATATATATATATATATATATATATATATATATATATATATATATATATATATATATGTTACCTCTCATCTCAAACTATGGTTGAACAATAAGGATATTATTGAACTTGAGTTAAAACCCAAAAGGAAAGTTAATCCATGGTTAAATGGTGGGTAAGCATGGTTAGGTCAAAGAAGAGTGTAGAAAGAAACCATGAATTATCCTTTCCTTTTTTTCTTTTTGTTTTAAATCAAATGCAATAATAATTCATATATATAAAACCATGGTGTGAGTCTTATATTGCCACCATTTTCTTTGTATATACAACCATGAAGGATGATGTATGTATGTATGTGTGCATGCACATCTATATGTGCATGAATCAAGAAAGAATGCATACATGCATGCATACATCCAAAAAATACAAGAAAAGATTTCTAGTGAGAATCTAATGGTTAAATGATAAATCAACACTTGATTTATCAATCCGGCCATATCACATACGACCCAACCAAAAGAAAGCCGTCCGATTAATGTACGGTATCTCATACGCGCATTTTAACCGGGTCCATGCGCCTATCGCATACGCGCACCACAACGTTTCGCCTGGACTAGGTAACTCTTTTGTGGGACTCTAAGATTCGTCAATACGCCGGCAGTGGGTGATGATCATATCAAGCACCACCAAGACGCAAGCGTTCAGCTAAACGTAACGGCCACCCGGGTATTGAGCGATCAGAAGAAAACAAGCGAACCTGCTACAACTCCCGTCGAGCCAACCGGCAACACTACCCGCGCAGTCCAGTCTCCTCGTCTGATATGTATCATATCAAGTCTAGGGGTGGTAAACGCCAGACCCCAATAACCGATAAGTCGTGCCGATGTGAGGCCCATAACGGGTCGAGAAACTACTGGTAGCACTTACCAGTAAATCTCTAATCAGCCCTGGCCAGGGACTTCCCTGTTACGGCCAATCGAGCACTGCGCAACATCAACCCCCAATACCGGGAGAGACGAAACCCCTCCTATCGCTCATTGCCTCCATGTGACTCGGGACTGTACCCAAAAACCACCGTTTTGCACGGCCTCATGGACGTGGTAAGGTGGAAATCAAAGCATAGTAGGAATCACACAAGACTCTATGACGATCTCGGGTCTACAGACTAACCTGCACAAGTATCACCAAAGAACTACCATCTGACGTGAGGTATAATACCATCTGGGAGTTCTCGGCGAGTCCGTCCAGTGTACCCAGTCTCCACTGAGCACCCGTATACCATCTCTAATGTCAAACACCAATGGATATGGGATCATCCATCGCCCATCTCATGGGTCGAGAAGCGTATACGCTAGTCTACACTGGTATATCGATGCCCCGTCTCGATACACCCACGACTAGGGACCTTGAAGGATGTACTTATGGACTACCATGTCCCCACTAGTATGATCCGCATCATAGTCCAGGTAGTCAAGTACACATCCTAAGGGCTTTACCAACATGTAACTATGAGACAGTATAAAGAGACAAGTATACATGTTAAGATAAAGAGCAACCAGATAGCATACTATCATATCGAGCAAGAAAGTCATCTCTATATATGTCCAAGCATCCAATATAATATACATCATCTGTACAATGCTGGCCTCTAGGGCATACATACAACTAACAGAATGCTGAGCTGTGAGGGTAGTTTCCTCAGATGCGCTAAGACGTTGTAATCCACCTAATTTCTCTTCGGCGGGTCCTTGGCAATTAGCTCTTCCACCATTTGGTCATCTAAGTCGATATCTTCAGAGACCTTTTCTTTCCCTTTATCTTTTCTGTTTGAGGGTCCGAGATTCTTTTCAGGCAGCGTCCGATTCCGCAGCCGAATATTTTCGCAAACCTTCGGCTTTTCTTCTTTTCCCGAAGTGGACTCTTTAAAGAGAGGGGAGAGTTCCAGCTCCTCATCAGAATCGCTCCCGAATGTAGGCACTTGTGACTCGCCAGTATTAACCATGCGACAATCGCCGGTAGTTCTTTTAAGCCCTTCGGTCGTATTTCTTTGCTCCCGACGAGTTTTGCGCTTTTCCCGCTTAAAGCGTTGTCGATAAGCAACGTATCCTTGCCACCATCTATCGAAAGCTTTGTACTCTTGAGTGGGGTGCGAAACCTTCTGATGATATAAGCAATAGGAGGGGTGCATTTCTATTTCACCAGTAATTTTTCCTTCGGAGGATGGTAGCTTCATGCCCATTGATATGGCCTTAGCAAACCTTTTCCTCATCTTGAATTGGCTTTTGTCGGTAGTGGAGGTATTTTGCTCCAGCGGGATCGTCTCAGCTCTTTCATCAAGTCGATGGCGCTTGGCCCTTTCAAATATAGCTGTCTCGCGTTCTCGATCAGCTTTACTTTTCAATCAAGCTTCGTTAAGGACTGCGTCAATTACTTTATCTGATGGCCCCAGAATTTTTGATTCAGGGTTTGCCCCCAGCGTTTCAGTACAAGGAGTCTCCTCATCGTCCAAGAGCGAACGAGAAATCACGTGACAGCTTGCCACGCATTCTTCAGATTCATCAGATGAACTTTCTCCCTCATCTTCCTCTTGAAAGACATGATTGAGGAACTCTTGGAATGTAATGGGAGTCCGTGCCTTCTGGTTGTATTCCTCCAGCGCGTCAATTTGTTTTTGCAAGTCCGTGCGCTTGTCGCCAGGCTTCACGGGCTTCTTTGATTTCTTTTTCTTCTTCTTCGAAGATTTTGACGGCTGGTTGCGAGTGCTTGAGCCACCACCATCGGTATTTGGAGTTGGACGTGGCTTCAACATCCCTTTAATGACCTGCGGTTCCAACGGGTTCTTCCACTTGATCGCTGGGCACACTTGAAGATTATTTAGCATCCTCTTTGTCTTGGCTGATAATACAACCTCCCAAGGAGCTTCTTCAACGACGGAGCATGTTGCCCCCGGCGTATTCATCCCCTTAGATGTGTGGGGCTGCGGGGGATTCACCTTCCATTTGTCAGATAACGCGAATTGCCCTATCGGTACTGGTCTTCAAGCCATTTTTTGAAGACGTAGCAATTTTCGATCGGATGACCCAGTACTCGATGATAAGGACAGTAGTTGGGCTCATTGACATCATTTGGTTGCGACGGACGTTTTGGATCCGGCAGATTTATGAGTCGGTTGCGCAACGCCAGCTCGAATAACCTTCTCGTTTTATCACGGGGAAAAGAGTAAGAACGTCCTAGCCTCTCCTCAAGGGTTACGTACGGGCGCATATTATTTTGACGAACAACCGGCTTCGAGTTGCTCGGTTGTTGTTGAGCATTAGCGACAATCATCGCTTTTCCCTTCCCCTTGTCATTTCGGGAGTCCAGCTTTGGAAGAGAGGGTTTATGGCCTATCTGATCCATTTGCGCTAGCTTGTCAATCAAGGCCTGGAAGGTAGTCGGCTTGAAAAACATCATAAATTGTGAGATGGTTGCTTGAGGATCAAGGGTTCCCACAAACATACCCACCGCGGGAGCTTCTTCAATGTGCTGCTCGCACTTCGACCATAAGTTCCGCACCGTATAGCATATTGAACCCATGTCTCGCCTGGCTTTACCCTGGCGTTAATCAATGCCGTCATCGGGGTGCGTTCACTGGCGCTTGCAAAACGCTGAGTAAACAACACCTCCATCTCCGCGAAGGTCTTGATAGAGTCGTTCGGGAGCTCAGAGTACCACTCGAACGCCGTATCTGATAAACTTCCAACAAACTGGCGAAGCAAAAGCTTGTCATCACCGCCGGTGTTGCCGCAGAGTGCCCTGAACTGGGCGACATGCTAGTGAGGATTGCGCGTCCCCTTGTAGACATAGAACTTGGGAATTGTCCCACCGGGCGTGCCAGAATCTGTTCCCCTCCGAAAGACGGCGCACAAGACTGCGAAGTCCTGACGCTAGGGTTCGGGGCAGATGCTATTTGGTTTTATCCGTCCACCTCTCCGAAGATGCCAAGTTGATTTATGGCACCGTGTATCGGAGGTTTAGACGGATGCGGCCGATGTAGCAGACTTCGTCAGATTCCCCCTCGCTTGAGGGGTTTTTGATTGTGGGGACGCTCTTCCCTGCAGGCGCAAGCCTCTGCAGTTAATTACACTACCGCATCGCGGTAACAACTTTCTCCTTCTCCAGAATTTCACTTCGTGTCGTGTGTGTATGTTTTGTCTGTGGTTGCCCGTGGATTGTATACGGAGACTAAGTGATGCCGTCGCCCGTAGGACGTGGATTAGTCCAAATCCGTATTTACTTAGATTTGGGTTTGGTGTTTTGGTTTAAGGATACGTTAGCCATATTTAGGCTAAGATCGACTTAAACGTTTGTTAAGGATACGTTAGTCTGATTTGAGACTAAGATCAACTTAACGGGATCGTTTGGATCCGACAAAAGAGCGTTTGGGGACTCTATTGTTCCAGTTTAGGGACATAGTGGTCCATAGGTAGTTTAAGGACATTGCGGTCCATAGGTAGTTTAAGGACGCTTAAGTCCGTGGGTTTAAGGACCCCACAGTTCGTATTTTAGTTTAAGGACGCTTAAGTCCATGAGTTTAAGGACCCCACAGTCTGTGTTTTAGTTTAAGGACGCTTAAGTCCATGAGTTTAAAGACCCCACAGTCCGTGTTTTAGTTTAAGGACGCTTAAGTCCATGAGTTTAAGGACCCCACAGTCCATGTTGATGTGTGGTTGTCGGGACCCGTCACCTCTCTGACATCGTTGAAGGATTACAACGATAGGAGTCAAAGGAGTTCGGAGATGTACCCTCGAACCGGTCGTAAATTGATTTAAGAGAGCGGCCGTGCTCAGTCAATTTAATTTAAGAACTTACGGCCATGATTGTGCTAAGTCCAGTTGAAAAATATTCAACGCTTTTATTTATTTTTGGTCTATTAGACCTGTGCTAGGGCTTTGCCCACATTTAAATAATGCATTGCATTACTTTTTATTTTTGTTTGGGCTCTGCCCATAAAGGATGCAGAGCATCAATTTGTTTTGGGCTCTGCCCATTTATAAATGATGCAGAGCATCAATTTTACTTGGGCTCTGTCCTTTATAAATGATGCAGAGCATCAATTTTATTTGGGCTTTGCCCTTTTATTGCTTTGCAATTTATTTTGGCCTGCTAGGTCTTTTTGACTTAGGCCTGGCCCTTTAGCAAAAGAAATGCATTGCATTTGTCAGGCGCTTTGCGCCAATCAAAGAGCGCAAGCGCTTGTGGTGATGACGCATGTCATGCAAGCGCAGTGCGCTGCGCTTGCGCTGCTGACACGTGGCACGCTGTGGTGAGTTGCGCCAGTTTCAGAGAGCAAGGCTCTATTTCAAGAGCGCATAGCGCAAATAGTTCAGATGCTGACACGTGGCGCTCTCTGGTGGCTTACGCTAACCCAAGAGCGCAACAGCGCAGTTTTGCAAGTGCAAGGCACTATTAATTTGAGAATCTTTTAGATTCCAGAACCAATGGTTCATAAAAGAAGTGCAAAGCACTGCTTGGTTTCTTGATCTAATTTAGATCAAAGAAAACAAGTGTTTCTTATTTTTCTTGATCTTAGAGAACCAATGGTTCATAAGTGCAAAGCACTATTTTTATTTTGTTTTTTATTAAAGATCATTGATCTTGTTCTTAGATCAATGATCTATTAGAAGAAATTCTTCTATCTAAAAGGTCTTTTTACCTTTTTTTCTCCTTGAAATTTTTTCAGAGTTCTCTCTGTTTGAAATTTTTTATTTCTCACAAAATGTTGATGCCTTTGAATTGAGGTCCAGGGGCCTTTATATAGTGCCCATAAATTTGTTAAAGAGATCTTTCTCTGAGTGATTTGGGGAATTTTCCCCACCGTTGGCTCTTTGATCCAAGAGCTTCTGTTTTACAGAAGGCAATCTTCTTGTTTTAACAAGAACAGAAAAATCTTACTCGAATTTAATTCTGTTTGGCGCAAACGCCCCAGCGCGTGACACGTGTCAAGCAGCGCAAAGCGCAGCGCAACTGCGCTGACACGTGTCGCGCAGCGCATAGCGCAGCGCAACTGCGCTAGCGTATCTGTGCTGACACGTGTTGCGCAGCATACGGCGCAGCGCATCTGCGCTGACACGTGTCGCGCAGCGCAGCGCTTGCGCAGCTGAAGCGTTGCTTCCTTTAATTTTGTTTTAAATAGAGCTTTGCTCTGATTGGGCGCTGCACTGATGTATCAGCTTTTGACACGTGGCGCGTTGCGCGCAGCGCAAAGGATCTGAAGCGTTGCTTCATTTATTAAAGTTTAAATTTTCAAAGTAGAGCTTTGCTCTGATTGGGTGCTTCATCTCCGTCTTGGAATTTGAACAGAGCTCTGCTCTGATTGGGGTAAACACAACCACTTATGAGTCCTCTCGACTTGTAAGGGGGAAAATTCTCTTGTGAGATTCTTACGACTCTCAAGAGAAAACGCACTTAGGAGTCCTTACGACTCCTAAGGAGAAAATACACCTACGGGATCCTCTCGACCTGTAGGGAGAAAATTCTTTATGAGACCCTCACGGCTCATAAAGTTGAAAAGTCTTAGGAGACAGATCCTAACCCTGTCTCCTAAGCCATCGCTGTCCTATAAAGAGTTCAAGCGGAACTGTTATCTACCATCTATGAGCCACACTTGCTAAAGCTACATGTCACTGAAATGGAGAAGTTACTCATGAGCATATAAATTCCTTCACACCAGAGTAAGATATAAAGAAATAGAAGGGTGCGGCTCATGGGGCTGAGAGTTTGGAACTATATCCCTTAAGAGTTGAGATTTGAGTCAATGATAAATGACGACGCTTGTGTCCGCTCGTTATCTTCTCAGATCAAGATTCTGAAAATTATATACCAACCCGAAATTGGTCATACGCCATGCATAACTCTGCACTATTTCACCCACGTACATACTTACGTGAGCAAATTAGTGGGGGTGGGGGCATTTGTTCCCGTCAAAAATTTCTACGCAAAATAGCCTAAGGTATCAAATGGCAGTGATATGCTTAAGAAAATGCGAACCAGTATTTTCCGGGCTGTTTTTCGACAAACTTCCGAATGAGAAACAGCTAAAATCTGATGGTATCGAAAGCATCTCGAAAAGCCCTTCGATTTGATATATTATGGGCCTCATAATTCATCCGGGATCAAAAATTATGAGGCATCACACGTGACCGGGCATCACGTGCCCACACGTGATTATTTACAGGCAAAGCCTGTAGGCACTGAATAAAATAAATAATTAAATGGGGTCACGTGCCAACACGTGATGGGCCTTTAAACCCACTGAAAAGAATTAAAGGTATAATAAAATAACAAGGAAAAACCCCAATGGGACATCACGTGCCAACACGTGACCAAGGGTCACGTGCTGACACGTGATAATTCCTGAGTTTTTTAAAACAACAGAATCAAATTCTGGTCAAATGCTTAATTAGGGGGTCACGTGCCAACACGTGATGGGTTCCTAAAGATCTATGAATTAATAGAATTAAATTCTAAATTAAGGAAAATCAAAAACCCTAATATTTATTTAGATCTTTCCAAACAAAAAGATTGCGCTCTGTAAAGAGGAGCACCGTTGGATTAAAAATCCAATGGTGATTAAAAATCACCAATTTATGCAAAGATTTTATATAAGGAAAGATTTCCCTGAAATTCACCAAAAATAACAAACAGAATATCTTTTGGATTAAAAATCCAATGGTGAATAAAATTCACTGAGTGATCTGAAAGATCATGTTGGTTACAAAATCAATTAAAAAAATCTTTCAATGAAAGATTCAATAAACAATTTGATTCTTTTCTTTCTCCTATAAATAGGAGCCAAGAAGAGAAGAGAGGGGATCTACTTTTTTTGAGAGAAGAACAGAGAGAAAAAAAGAGAGGAGAATTTAATTCTCAAGAGAGAAAAAAGGAGAGGAGAATTTAATTCTTAAGAGAGGAAGAAAATTTCTTCAAAAGAAAAGGAAACCTTAGGTGAGAAAGGAGAAAGAGATCTAAGATCCATAAAATAAAAGAGAATTTAATTCTCAATTTAAGAGTTTAACTCTTCTGAACAAAAGAACTTAGTTCTTCCTTTGGTTGAAGATCTGCAGAAGAAGATCTTCCCACAGGTTGAGAATTTAATTCTCATCGGGAAGATTCTGCCATGCAGATCCAAAACTTAGAGGGAGAATTTAAGTTTAAGGAATTTAATTCCCCCAAATTTATAGGAATTTAATTCCTCCAAACAAAACTAGGGTTTAACCCTATATGAGAATTTAATTCTCCCAAATTCATAGGAATTTAATTCCTCCAAACAGAACTAGGGTTTAACCCTATTTGAGAATTTAATTCTCCCAACTTCATAGGAATTTAATTCCTCTAAAAAGAACAGAACTAGGGTTTAACCATACATGAGAATTCAATTCTCCCTAATAAGAATTTAATTCTTCCATATACATAGGAATTTAATTCCTCAAAACAGAATTAGGGTTTAACTCTACCAAAGAATTTAATTCTTAAACAAAGGACTCAAACTATCCATGCATGAAAACGTGGTCACGTGGCAACACGTGACCCTTCCTTTAATGATCAGAAAAGAATGAATGAGACATGGTCACGTGCCCCCACGTGACCCTCAAACAGATTCCTCAAAATGAGAAAGAAAAAGCTTGGAGGCAATGCCTCACGTGCTCACACGTGACCCTCAGAATAAAGGGAACAAAGCCAAAGGCAGAATCAAATTTGGGCGCCCTCACGTGTCCCCACATGACCCCTAATAAACACTTTAATAAAGCAGTGCATGGGTATCCATCACGTGCCTACACGTGATGGCCATGAAGACTTAAGTGTTTAACACTTATTCGAACATTCTAGGAAGAAAATAAAGGAAGTCTGACCCAATCTTCAGATGCCTCATGTGACCCCACGTGACCCTTGACAAACACCTCTTTTAAAAAAGAGAAGATGAAAAGAATTGAAGGATTAAAATCCAATGCATGGGCGCCCTCACGTGTTCCCACGTGACCCTTAGCAAATACCTTTAATATCCAGTGCATGGATGCCCATCACGTGCCCACACGTGATGGTCTGGAAGATTGAAAGTGTTTAACACTTATTTAAATATTCTGAGAATAAAAAAAAGGAAATTTGGCCCATTCTTAGGCGCCTCACGTGTCCCCACGTGACCACCCTATTTTTAGTGTTTAACACTTTTTTGAGCATTTTGTCCCCAGTGTTTAACACTGTTTTAAAGCGCATCACGTGGGAACACGTGATTGCCAAATATCTTCTAGTGTTTAACACTATTTTAAAACCAATCTAGCCCAAATTGGCTAAGTCTTCCAGAGGCAATACTTCCCTTTGAATGAGCCTCAAATATATCCTTGTCTTTCAAGATTGATCATCTCATATGGCATATGAGTGCTCAGCACTCAATAAAAGATAAAGACATGGTCAGAATTCAAACCCCTGTTTAAGCATTGCTAAATAATGAGGGGCTGAACCCAGACAAATGTTCAATAGGCCAACAAAGGGCCAACATTCTAAACTTAATTGGACTTAGCCCAAATTGGCCATAAGTCCTCAATTCAGATTTAACTGAGCCAACGTGCTCATAATCTAATTAATTGATCTTAGTTCCAAATTGGACTACAGATCTCCCAATCAACTTTGGTTCAAATGTACATCTCTGAACTCCTTTGATATTGGTCGTTGCAATCCTTCAACGTCTTCAGAGAGGTGACGGGTCCCGACAACCATACATTTCATAGACTATGACGTCTTTAAACTGGACTGTGGGGTCCTTAAACCCATGGACTATGATGTCCTTAACCTTGACTGTGAGGTCTTTAAACTCACGGACTATGATGTCCTTAATCTTGACCGAGATGTCTTTAACCTAACATTGGACCGAGATGTTCTTAAACTAACATTGTACCACCATGTCCTTAAACTGGTAATCGACCGCAATATCCCTAAACCAAACAATAGAGCCCGAATGCTCTCTTGTTGGATCTAAACGATCCCGTTAAGTTGATCTTAGTCTAAAATTAGACTAACGTATCCTTAACAAACGTTTAAGTTGATCTTAGTCTCAAATGAGACTAACGTATCCTTAAACCCAACCCCAAACCCAAATCTAAGAAAATACGGAATTGGACTAATCCACGCCCTACGGGCGACGACATAAATTAGTCTCCGTATACAATTCACGGGCAACCACAAACAAAATAAACACCCACGACACGAAGTGACCATCTGAAGAAGGAGAAAGTTGTTTCCGCGATGCGGTAGCGTAATTAACTGCAGGGGCTTGCGCCTGTAGGGAAGAGCGTCCTCACAATCAAAAACCCCTCAAGTGAGGGGGAATCTGACGAAGTCTGCTATATCGACCGCATCCGTTTAAACCTTCGATATATGGTGCCATAAATCAACTTGGCATCTTCGGAGAGGTGGACAGATAGCACCAATTAGCATCTGCCCTCGAAATTCAGGGTTTGACGTCCCAACGTCCCGGTCGCGTCTTCCGGCGGAGAACACTTACGACAATATCAACTCTACGCCAAGTATAGCAAATGCGAATTTTGGCTAAATCAAGTTGGTTTTCTCGGACAAATTGTATCGGGCGAAGGAATCTCTGTAGATCCAGCGAAAGTTTCAGCAGTAAGCGAATGGCCGACACCGAACTCAGTGAAGGACATTCGAAGTTTCTTGGGTCTAGCAGGATATTACAGAAGATTTATTGAATGATTTTCGAAGATAGAAACACCCCTGACCAAGCTCACACGTAAAGATGAAGAATTCGTGTGGTCAGAAGCATGTGAACAAGCTTTTGTAGAACTCAAGACAAGATTGACATCAGCTCCTATTCTCGTTATACCGGACCAGTCTGGAGGTTTCGAAGTGCATTGCGATGCATCCGGTAAGGGATGGCGATGTGTTGTACATCAGCATGATAAGGTTGTGGCTTATGCTTCAAGACAGCTGAAAATTCATGAGCGCAATTACCCGACGCATGATTTGGAGTTGGCAGCCGTAATCTTTGCTCTTAAGATTTGGCGCCATTATCTTCTTGGTGAACGAGTGAACATATACATAGATCAGAAGAGTCTGAAATATATGTTTACTCAAAAGGAGCTTAATATGCAGTAGAGACGATGGTTAGAACTCATGGTGGACTTCGAAATCAACCTACAATATCATCCAAGGAAGATGAATGTGGTACCTGATGCCCTTAGTCGCCAACCATTAGCAATGAATCTCACCGCTCAGTGGAAGCTCCAACAAGACTTGCATTAGATGGAGATTGAAGTGGTCATGTCAGATAACGCTTCAAGTTTGATGAAATTACAAGTTCAATCTACCATTGTCAATTAGATCAAAGCAACTCAGGCAAGTGATGCTAAGTTGCAAAAGATCAGAGAACAAGTAGAGAATGGACTCAGAACAGACTTCATCATCCATGAAGACGGATTTTTGAGATACGGAAGCTGACTGTGTATACCAAAAGGTTCTGTTCGGGAAGAGTTAATGAAAGAAGCTCACAGCTCTCCCTACTCAGTACACCCGTACAAGGATGTACAAGGATCTGCGTCAAAATTACTGGTGGCATAGAATGAAGCATGAAGTAGCCAGAAGTGTCGCTAAATGCTTGGTGTGTCAGCAAGTAAAGGCTGAACATCACAGTATTGCTGCATTACTTCAACCGTTACCTATCTCAGAATGGAAGTGGCAACACATCACGATAGATTTTATGACTGCACTTCCTCGTAGCACGAAAGGTAACGATGTGGTATGGGTTATTGTGGATCGACTCACAAAGTCGGCTCACTTCGTCCCATTTCGAGTTGTCCAATCTACTGAGACATTAGCAAAGAAATACATAGAGGTAAGAATCTAAATAAGATTTAAACTCTTCATAAAGGTATTATCTCTAATACTCATGAACTCATACAGGAAATCGTGAGACTTTATGGAGTACCGGTTTGCATTGTCTCCGATCGTAACACTAGATTTCGATCGCAATTTTGGCAAAGTCGGCAAGCGAGCTTGGGAACAAGTCTGAATTTCAGCACAGCTTATCATCCACAAACAGATGGTCTGTCTGAGCGAACTATTTAGATCTTGGAAGATATGCTCAGAGCGTGTATGCTAGAATTCGGAGGATCGTGGGAAGATCACCTACATCTTATGGAGTTTTTATACAACAATAGCTACCAAGCAAGTATCGGAATGACACCTTTTACAGCATTATATGGAAGGAAGTGTCCATTGCCATTAAGTCGGGATGACATTGGAGAAAGAGAGCTCCTTGGACCTGAGATGATAGTAGTAACTGTTGATATAGTTCGTACTATCAGGGAAAGAATGAGCATAGCTCAAGATCGACAGAAGCACTAGGCTGATGCAAAGCGCCGTCATTTGGAGTTCCAGCCGGGAGATCACGTATTTCTGAAGATATCTCCAAACCCTCAGGAGTCTAGCGGGCTGACGCGGATGACACGTTATTCGCCACGTATCGTGATCTGAGGAAGTCCCACTTATGATCATCAGTATTCATCGAGCAGAAACCGACAAGACCCATTCAATCACAGATTAAGATCTAGTCTGCCATGCAACAACTATCATGCCCCCATCAGTCAAAGATTGTTAAGAAAGAACATTCAATCAGATTTTAATGCAGAAATTTCTTGGAAAGGACACAATGATGCGTACATTCAATCAGATTTTAATGCAGAAATTTCTTGGAACCCCCCCCCCCCCCCCCCCCCCCCCCCCCCAATGTATTGCTGCATCCAGATAAATAGATGGGATGCGATATTTAACATAGATCGACAAAAAGAAAGCAACTGTTTTGTGTAAACCCTACTTTGTCTGAGTTATCACCGTAAACGAAATCCTTTGAAGCAGTGGAAAATGCAGCTTACAGTTCGTATTCTCTGCACGCTCCTCATCTGCTTCATAATCATCTTTCTTTCAGCGGCTACAGTTCCTTCAGGCAAGACATCTTTTCAGCCATAAATAGGAAAAGTTATATATTCCTTGTTCTCATCTAATGTGATTTCATAAGATATGTCAGATGTTCTTCACAATTTTGTTTATCTGTTATTAGATGGGATCCTGATTCAAAACTCACGGCGAGCTTTAATGCCAGGTAGAGTATATGATCCTCCACCACCATTTTCATACCTAAACAAGCCAAATCATCCCGGCCATTAGAGTGGAAGACCAGAAGGTAAGCCATTTCAGTTTCTAAGATCGACTTTAACAAACTATGTATCAAATACACCTCTAAAATCCAAACCGAACAACCTTCCAAAGAGAGTATGACTGTGGAAAGGTTTTCAATATCTGTATCAGTACTCGGCAGCTCTTTTACGTAGAAGCGTCAGACCCTTTCCATGATTTCAGACTGTTGTATCGGATTTTATTTTTATCAACTACTTACACATGAGAAATAAGCGAAGACAAATTAGAACTGGTCGTAACATTTAATTTAATAATGATGAATTTTAGACGAGGTTTTAATGAACACATGTATGCACATATAAAACAAACAAACAGATATTTAATTTGTCCATACATAGAACTTTAATATTTATTAATGAATAACTTTGGTATAATTTTTAATGAAACATTGTGAGATGGATGAGTGGTATTATTCCAAAGTATGAATACAGAAATGAATATACTAGTAAGAAGTTGAAGGTTCTCTCATAGACGTAAAATGAGCGAGAAACGATTGAGATGGTTTGGACGTGTGCAATGGAGAACACTTTATACGTCTGTAAAAAATGGCAAAGTTGTAGTTAACAGTGCAAAGAGGGATAGAGTTAGACCAAAACAAAATTAGATGGAGGCCGTAAAAAAAATGCTTGCTGTCGTGAGGAAGGCATTTAACTGAGCGAAATGGAAAGGGTAATTTAAAAAAAAAAAGTCATGTACCACAAGGTCCGCAACTTCGGAATAAAGGCTTGTTTTTGTTGTATGTGTATTTGGTTTCTATCAACAAGTGTATGTTTGATTTTAGACGATATCAACAGTATCAGAGGCCGCTAGATATTGAAACAATAGCCTCCATTGCCAATTTTGGGTGATTTCTGATCATGCTTCAAATATGATCTGATAGGCTGATACATATACCAGCATTGGCTAATTTTTAATTAATAACTTTATCGAACACTTGAGCTGTTAGGTTGAGAGAAACTACCAAGATTATATGCCTTAATCACGAGAAACTACCAAGATTTTTCTGACATGTTTTTTTTCCTTCAAAAGAGAGATTATCATTCCAAAGTCATTCATTTCTAAGATCTGTCTTTATACGCTTAATATTTGGCCTACATGAGTGAACAAGTATTACAGCATCATCTTTTATTTTGCAGGTGGTGCCATCTAAATAAAGAACATATATGGCAATAAATCTATAGAAGTTCTTACTGGAAAATCAAGCAGATGGTGAAAAATAAATATGCGGCAATATAAGTTGTAATCCTACATATGTGAACAAGTTTCAGTATCTGTCCAAAAATCATGATCCTATCAAAGGCAGAGCCACTTTGTATCCCAGATGCAGAAATGGGTTTCAAAATAAAACTTCTGCTAGCACTATTTTGATTGAAACTTCTTGTCTGAATACAGCTGAGGTCATTTTAAATGCTTTCAAGAGATCATTTAATAAAATGCTCTAATCATACATGGGATGATGGAAATCAATACAAAAGATAGAAACTGAGTTGCTGATCAAGATATATCATTTAATAAAATGCCGGCCAATTTTAGTCGCCCGATCCGATTCTCAAGCACAAAGTCCTTTGCAAGAGGCGAAGCCAACCATGAACCAAGAGAATCGGTTATAAGCATAAGAAAGACCATAAACTTGAGTACAGAAGACAATCCAATTCTCAAGCACAAAGGGTAAACAATAAATTAGAATAGCAAAATGTTGCCAAGGTCTAATCTTAATCCTTTTGGTATGTATGCATTCTTTACAGTACAATATTAAAAGGCATCAGAAAAAAAAGCCATTCTTGTTTCTTCTACCAAAAAAACGTTAGCAAGCATAGAAAGATAACCAAAGAAGCAGTCTTGAGCAGTAGATCAACCCTTAAAAATGCAATAATTTATTTGTTCTGAAAAGAACTGATTTTCGTTTGAAGAAAAACATAGATAGATTGTAGATTATAGGTATAGATTTCATGTACAGGTCTTTCTTGTTCTTTGAAAGAAAAATTAAGGCATTTAAATGCAACAAGGACAAAATGTTACAATGCAATGAGGCCCAAAAATTTAAGAATTTTTGACACTAAATTCTTATTAAAAGTCATTGCCTATAAAATCATTTAAAACGCGTAATAGGATAAGGGGAGACTTTGAGGGGAGACTTTGCATTCTCTTGATTGGTGGTGGGATTTTTGGTTACTTGTTTGATTCAAGGCATGATTGGCATCAGTCGATCTAGTATTATTAATCTCTAATTCTCATCAAATATTAGTTTGGACATTAACTTGTGGCTGTAATAAAAACAAAATTGAAAACAGCGAAATATGCATGAGAGTTCCTAAAATTTTAGGCTTTTATACATAAAGCCAATAATTTTCCAAAAGGTACACAACTGCCATAATTTAAAATGCAAAATACAAATAGCAAATAAGAAGCATAGGAACCAATATTACTGATTAGGATGGTCTCCGCATGCGCAGCAAAGACTTTGAAATCTCATGCATGATATATATCTTCCTCTTAAGACATAGCTTCGAGCAAACTAATTCCTTGTGAAACAAAATGGCAAAGCTTTTCGCTACATGTTTCTTCTACATAATGTCTCTAATCTTCGCCGTGTTCATGTTCTGTTTCACTCCTACAGCCGCGGTTCTGCCAAAACCCTACCCAACTTACTATCCGCCGCCGCCACAATCAATATACCCACCGGTACAGGACCGAAAGTAGAGCGAAGGTGAGCAACTTCTTCTGTGTAATTGTTATGCTGGCTCGATAAACATTGTTAGAGCACAATCCAACAGTTTAAGCTTTTGTGGTTGTTAACGTAGTCTCAAAGGTCAAAGCTTCAGATTTCAACTTTCAAAACATTTCAGCTTCAAATCTCATCATTGCTATATTGCATAAATATAATTATCGACTTCAATATATTATAGGCTTAAATCCAAAAAAAACTACCAAATTATATGCATTAATCATGAGAAACTACCAAATTCTCTTAAAATTACAAGAAACTATTTTTCTTTGAAAGCTTTGTGATAGTTTATTGCAATTATTGCTGACGTGACATCTTATTCATGATAGTTTTTGAAAGTTTTGTTATAGTTTCATACGATTTTTGAAAGTTTTATGGTAGTTTCTTGTATATTTAACAAGAATTTGGTAGTTACTCGTAATTATGCAAAAATATTTGGTAGTTTTTCGGAAATTAAGCCTATATTATATATGCACTTTTATCATTTTATGATATTGCGTTTTCTGAAGGATTTACATATGGGTATGGTCCAGATACTCGATGTGAGAGAAACCGGGAGAGTATCAGAAGTCATGTTGGTTTGATGGAACTTTTTAGACCACAACCCAACAACTTAAAAGTTTTGGATAGGACGATCCTCGACACTATTGTTGGCTGCAGGGTCATTTTGACGTATCAATCTTATTAAAAATAAAATAAAAATATTACCTGCTGGACTTTGATGATGTTATAATAATATATCTCTTATATGTGGTTTTCTCATCATACGCTTTTTGTTCAATGCCAGGTGATGTCTTTTGAAAATCAAACGGCTGGTGAAAAATATATAATTCTATAGGAGTGCATAGACTCGATTGTTATCCCATATGCAAAAATAGAAATATAAATGATTCTACCACGGGCAATATAATGCTGTGAAGAGATCATTCTGTGAAATTCTCTAATTATAAATGGAAACCTTATGGGTACAGATTATAATCTTGGTTGTAGTTTAGTAGTTTTGAGTTCTTGCGGATTTTTCCAGGAAACTCAGTTTTAACTTGCTGAACTCTTTCTTTCATAGAGGTGAAAGTATAGATAGAGCATTATGTAGTCGACAACAGCGTGAGACAAGGCGGCTGGATCCCTCTGGTGGTTTAGCGGGTGGGAGCCACCACCCAGTTTATGCCGTGTCAAACACAGCGAGCCACAGCGACATTAAAATTTAAAGAACATATCTTGCCCGGTTTTTATTGTTCCAAACTATAGAGGAAACCTTGCGAAAAGCATGAAACCGCTGGTTACCTTTCTGTTCAACAAACTAAAAGCTTAAGAAAATTGCATGATCATATATGCTATTATCTTTATAATTAGAAGATAAGTAAATCCAAGAAAGAACATGATTACCATGAATGGAAAACCGAAACGTGTGAGATTTATCGCGGAAAAAACACATATCAGACTGCATAGATGCAACATTAGCATGCTACAAACATACTTATCTCTATTTTTAAAGGTCTAGAGCATATCAGTGTCCAAATAATAGTCTGAAGTTATTTCTGCTGAAGACGTGATCACTGCACCTTTGCCTGTAACCTCTAGGTGTTCCTTGCCCCTAATCGTCATCGTGGCCAGCATGCTTTCTGCATCCTTGACCCCACGACCGTCTCCTTCAGACAAGCATAGTAATGTTTTCACTTTTCGTCTGGTATCTGTAGTCCAAAAAACATATAACTGAAGCATTATGAAACAAATCATTTCCACTTTAATGAAATTCAGGCAACAGGTTTACTTGTTGAAGGTCATATAAACAAGTTTGGCAATTCTCCATAATCCACAACTCCGATGACCATAATCCTATATAGTTAGCAGAACAAGTTTGCCAGTTATAATTGCTGCATTCACCAACGTCCAAGCAATATCTTCTACATTTAAACCCTCATGACCCTTCATGGTTTTGATTACGACAAGCAAGGGATGAAATAAAGAAATGGCTAATTCATGTGAAGCTTCTTCTTTTTTATGGCATCAACACACTAGCTTTTCATGAGGCCTTTGGTTCAAAGCTCGTCAGTGAAAATTTTAAAAATAGATTTAAAAGACAATCATATACGAATGAAATATTCTGTTGCAGTAGCTCTAGTCATTACTCTGACAGAAGGTAAATGAAATGATCATATCATGTCAATACCTCCAGTAAAAAGATAAAGCGAATTACTTAGTCAAAATTATACTAAAATACCATGTGCATTGAGCCTTTCTGGCTGGATACCATAAATGTGGAAAATACGACTGCCGCATGCCTTTTTTTTTTTTTTTTGAGATAATAGATGGAATAAATTAGCCATGCATGATGAAGCGGAAGAAGAAGATAAAGATAATGATAACACTAAATGATCACGTGATCACATGCAACTTGGGCTGGCTAACAGTCCTAGATAGCAGCCTATCGGGACGTTACCGGAAAAAGAGAGAGAGTTCATGGTTACCAGTATTTTACAAAGTTCATGGTATGTTTCTGTCCAACCCCGAAAGTTCATGATATAAGTATAATTTTTCCAATTATTTGAGAAATAGTCCAAAAGAAAAATATGATGCTAGTATTAGTTACCGTATGCCTAAAGCATACTTATCTTGACATTTGAGGACCAAGATAATCTCTCTGTCAGCGCGCATAGAAGGTTGACGATTTTCCTTTTGTAGTGGACATTTCCTCACCGTGCTTACATCTACTGCTAGTTCTGTTGGGAGAAAATCGAAATACAGAATAATGATCACGACAAACCAAATCACACAATGACAACAATCACCCAATTAATTAACGAAAGATAAATAAATAAGTGCGAGAATAAAATAAGAAACACAAACCAGAAAGGCATAAGGAATTTATTAACGGGTTCCACATATGGTATGGCTAGTTCCCGGCAGAGCGGCATCAGCAAACGCCTGTTAAATTCTTGAATCAAGTTTACAAGCAACTCTAGAAGATTTCTCTCAAATCTCTATATTAGCCGTCACCCCTTCGATTTGTATCCCTCTCTGCAAATTAATTCAACTTAGGCTTGTGAAATTAATTATTTCATGATGGCCGCGGTACCTTCGTCTCTGTTGATGCCTTTTGATGATGTCACCGCCGACTTCTTTTAAAAGTCCTCTGGATTAATTTTGGCCACACAACACCTACGGATTTAATCATGTGTATATATAAAGGTGATTGGTTGCTTATAGATAATGTTATAATTTAAATAAGATCAATTTAAATCTTCACATTAATCCAATAGCATATCTGAGCCCGTACGAATCTCATGTGAGATTGGATCTCGCGTGCTGATTAGATCCATGCTGCTGCTGCTTTAACTAATTTGTGGGCTCCATCTCAATTAAAATTAGACATAAATCTCAATTTTAAATCTAAGATCTAATTTGTAATCCTTTTAAATCCTATCACATCCCAATGAAGATTTTTCACAAATATAACATTCTCCCATTTGGAGATTCTTCCGTCTTGATTCCCAACGCCAGTAGACTTCACACGATTCCGTTGCTGTTTTCTCCTCATCAAATTTTCATGGATTCCCCAGACAACACTAGCATCAATTTCAACAATACTCCATCATCTCTACCGCTTACACTTACTGCTCCAATTAATGAGCAGACGGTACTGCTTGAGGCGATCTGTAGCCTCCTGAAAGAATAGCAGCAGACTGCTATTCTGATGAACCGTCCAGAAGCAGAAGCACCTGAGGTAAAGCAATTCCGGGCTTTGCACCCCATGCAGTTTTCGGGAAAAGAGAGCCCTCTGGAAGCCGAGAAATGGGCTCAGAGTATTGAGGATGGCCTGGCAGCGGTACAAGTGCCAGAGATAGCTTGGGTTCGAGTTGCGAAGCTGCAGCTCACTGACAATGCACGAGTCTGGTAGAAGGTGGAAGAAATCCGTTTTGACCAACCGATCGAATGGAGGACTTTTCGCGACATGTCGACGCGAAATACTTCCCAGAGACTGCCCGATTTGACATGGAGCAGCAATTTATTCATCCACAACAGAGTTCGATATGGACCAAGTCAGTAGATGAGTATAATGACGCTGAGTTTACCATACTCAGTAGGTAAGATATGTCTCAATATTCGATTTTCTAATATCATATACTACACAGCTAAGATATGTCTCAATATTCGATTTTCTAATATCACATACTACACAGCTAACACAAGACCGCAACAAATTCGTGGCACACTTGATACCGACTGCTGCGATCAGGTCCAGACGATTTTAATAAGGGTTGGACCAGGAGATCCAAGCTGCATTAGCTACAGGGGATTTCCCAACCCATGATTTGGCTTTGAAAGCTGCCCGTCAATATGAGGCAGTAGTAAAGAGGAAGGGTAGACCCCAATCTGCTGGAGTAAAGTGCCCTGCCACTCAGATGGCATGAGGAGCCTCTTCAAGGCCAACTGTTGAACCCAGAAGACCGGAAGAAACCAATAACCAGTCAAGTCCAGATTTTTGCTTCTATTGCAAGAGTGATGGACACTCGTGGAAGGACTGTAAGCGTGCAAAAGACCTGTGCTTAGTTTGTGGCGCTTCCAATCACGGAATTGGAACCTGTCTTTATAGACGCAACTCAACTCCCACACACATCAACTATCCACAGCGACCAGCTATCCAAGCTCCTGTACCTCGTCTTGCACTCTCAGCTCCACCTCTACGTGGACCACCTGCACAGCCTAATCGCCAATTCCATCAAGCACTGAGGAAAATGCCTCGAGGGCAGAGAAACATGCTCTAAGAACAGAGGAATGTGCCCCCAGCTAGGAGGAATATATCCCGGTGTCAGGCTTTTACACTAGCAGCCGTAGAAACCGAGACTGTAGACCAAGGTAACCCTGATAATTCCCTCACCTCTTTTTCCATCTTACCAAAACTTTCGCATACTTTCGTTCTTCCAAATTTTTTTCATGCACTATCAATAGTTCTATCACCAAATTGTTTTGAATCTGTTACACTTTTCTTCTACAAATTTCGAGACGAAATTTTTATAAGGAGGGTAGAATGTAACAACCCTAAACTTTCTGTACTGATTTTATTTTTCAAAATACAGAAAGGGACACCTGAGCCTGAGCACAAGTTATAAATTTTTTTTGCTTTTAAACAGCAAGAAAACGCTTGTAGCTCATTGGTAAAGCCTTACACTACTGTGATGTAGCCCTTGTGATCGAATCCCCCCAGCCACATTATATTTTTATTGTATTTTTCTTTTAATCTTTTAAAAGCCCAAGGGTTTACACGTGCACTACACATAAACTAAAGAGACACGGAATAAACAAACACGTGCATGAGGGTATGTGAGACGACAGGGACACGTGGCGTGAATCCGAGCCCTATAGCACCAGATCCAACCGGCGAGATTGCTTAAAATCCCGGCGTCACCGGCCCCTCCGTAGGGGATGATCCCCATTTTTTGCCCCTTGCACCTGTTGGCCTACCCCACTTCCTTCATACTGTTTGTTTTCTCTGAATTTTTCCAGAGAACATTGAATCACCCATTTAATCCTTTTAAATGCAAATTTTTAATTCTCCAATTCAATACACTAAACCCTAGTTTTCTCTATAAATACCACATCATATTTCACACATCCTCATTCAGAATTTCCCCACAAAAATTCTATAAAATTCTCAAGTTCTTTTAGTGTGCAAGTGGAGTTAGCAAAGGGCGAAGTTCCGGCGAAGTTCCAAGGAGTTTCTGGCGACGAAACGACGCCCCGAAACCTTCCTTAGTCTCCCCTCTCCTTTCTCTTGTTCAATAGCCAGTAAGTCCCTTCTCCCCCCCTCTCTTCTACTATCTTAAAAACTTTCCTTAAAACCCGACGGAAGCGGAGTTAATCCGACTTCCGATTCGGTTTTTCTTTAAAACTCTACTTTTCTTAATCAAAAAAATACCATACTCTCATATAATATTTAACAAACATTAACAAACCCTTTAAAACAAGTTTCAACTCAAAATAATCTTTTATGCAGTTTTTATTGTATTTTTACGGTAAAATACCACATACTTCATTTCCGACATAAAACAACATAAAACTTGTATTACCTTTAGATAACTCACGAGGTATTGACCTATCTCATCACAACACACATTTTTGACATAGCACGATGAAGTTTTGGGAATATATTTAGGGGATAACACGACATTACAAATAAATACCATCAACTTGCAAAACTATTTCTTTAAAAGTGTATTAATCCATTCCTTGCAATTATGCCTCTACAACCTATTTTGGGGAACCCGATCGGGATGGTGCGGGTTATCACACGTTCTCGGGCCTAGTAGAGCGAGATGCAGACCTCCGAAAGGAGTATTCGATCTCGATGGAATTTTAATGCATTTTTCTTTAGAAAATGAGATTTCTACAAGAATAAATAAAATTTATTTTTATTAAATATATAACTATTATCAAAATATCTATTTTAATTATATTATATAAATATTCCAAGTTTTCCAAATCAAAGGAATCACTATTACATGAAAATACCATCTAAATACAAAACAATACTGATATTTCATTTTAATACCATATACTATGAAAACCAGGTTATACTCATTAGAAATGCCACCTTTATAAAATATACATCTATGAAAACCCTAAAAATGATAATTAGATACTTGAGGTGTATTTTGAAATTATACCAAAACTATTTTTACATAAAACCCTCTCAAGTTATACTAATTTGCAATAAGGATCCTAGTAAATATAAGTTTAAGCGGGACCAGTTCTCTTGAGCCTCAGGGAGCAGGAGAATGTGGGTGCTTGCCTATTTAAGGTAGACAATCTAATAACGGTGTTATCAATACGGTAATTGTCTTTGAAAAAGACACAAATCCTTCCGTCCATGTACAACAGTTACCGATAACTCCAAAACAATCAGGATTTCAATTCTGTTTAAAAGTCTGACTTGGTTCGAGTCATGATTTGAAATAAACTGACTTGAATATGATTCAAGTATATAACTACAATATAACATGAATCCATGAATCCGTTTATTCAATCTAAACCAATCTATATTGACCGAACCGAACCATGGATATATTCCGTTTACATGACTATCCAGTTACATCTATTCCGTTTACTGATATCATGGTTTTGGCAAGTCTTCCATTTACTATAAGACAATACAATACAATCAATGTAATCAATACAATAAATATTACGGGGTTTATAAAGGGGTAGACTGATACGGAACATGTTAAAGGTGGCACGAGGTGGTCACTTAAGACGTAATTACATCCATGCCGTTGTTCCGTGGTATTTTCAACGGAGCCTTGTACTACGGGTTACCAAAGTCTACGGTGTAAGTTGGACTCCTCTCGTATACACTGGTATCTTGTGTACTAAGCTACAAACAATTGCGTTAACATAATAATCAAATATTATACTATATATACAATCTTTTATGTTTATTCTTATCATCCTATCTTTGGGACTTACCGAGCGATTGTTCGCTGACGACATTCCTATTTCTCTTCTTCTTTGAAATGTTGTCAGGTGGATCGGACGCACTGGAGATCGAGACCAGCATTGAAGACGTGGAGCAGTACACTGAAGACCCGAACTATAGTCACTTGTACATATTTTCATTTCAGTTATACCATTATTTAGGCATCGCTTTCTATTCATGTATTTACATTTCCAGTTGTACCTGTAAAAGAATGTTTAATAAATAAAGTTGCTGTTCATTTCATTCATGTCTCTTGTGTATATTTACTTTATATTGCTTAGATACGCTTAGCGTGTTTACTTCGGAGTAAATACATAGCGGGCCTCGCCGTGTCCCCTCCCCGTACACCGAGAAGCGGGGTGTGACAAGAAGCATATGGTACCCTCGCCATCTCATCTTTCTGCTCTTGAGTTGTTGGGCACAACTCCTTCATGAGTTTGAAATGCCTCGCTAAGGGCGTATTCACCGATTTTGACTTGTCTATGTTGAACCGCTTTAAAACCTTCTCAATGTAGTCCTTTTGCGATAACCACAGTTTTCTTTGCTTCCAATCTTGAACGATCTTCATGCCTAAGATTTTCTTTGCTGCTCCCAAATTCTTCATAGAGAATTTCTCGGCCATCGTCTTCTTCAAACTTTGAATTTTCTCGAAATCCGGACCCGCTACCAACATATCATCCACATACAATGACAAAATAATATAGTCTCCATCTTTAAAAGTTTGAACGTAGATGCAGTGATCTGATTCACTCTGCAAAAACCCCGTCTCTAGCATAAATCGATCGAACTTGAGATACCACTGCCTAGAAGCTTGCTTGAGGCTATACAAGCTCTTTCACAGCTCACACACCATATTCTACTTTCCCTTCACCTCGTATCCCAGTGCTTACATCATATAAATCTCTTCCTCCAAATCTCCATAAAGAAAGATAGTCTTCGCATCAAGCTGCTCTAAGTGTAAATTCTCCACCGCCACAATACTAAGGATCATCTAAATAGATGTCATCTTCACCAAAAGGGAAAAATCTTTTGATAGTCAACTCTTTACTTTTGCGCGTAACCCTTAACTACCAAGCGAACCTTGTACCGCTTCACACCATCAGCCTCATCTTTTATCCTGTAAACCCACCTGTTAAGCAACGCTTTCCGATTCTTGGGTAGCTTCACTAGATCCCTGTTCAGTTGATAAAACTGCACATTTGTATTACATTTTCCCTACCATTTTCATATTAAAAAAGAACTTTATTATAATATATTATACATATGAGGGTTTATGTGTAAAAACACTATTTTCCATGTGTTAATATATTTTAATTAGTATTTGGTAGGAAAATGTATGCAAATAAATCTATTGACCAAATCCTAGTAGAAATAAGCCTACTAAATATTATTTGAGATTATTATGCAGAATTTTCCAAGTTGTTATGCAGAATTTATCAAACAAATCAAGTTGTTGAAGAAATCTTGCGACATTAAGAAGCAAAACTTGGAGACCAAGTCTGGAAGCAACCGAGAAAAGATTTTTGAATTCTGAAGGTGCCTAGCATTGCCACATGTCATGAGATGAAAGCCCAAAAAATTCAGTCGAGAGATCTCAACCATTAAGCGCGGATCCGCGGCTAAACCTACCCTTGGGCCGCGGATCCGCCGCACTTCTAGGGAATTGGGAAGCAAGATTTTTTGGCATAAATCTATGAAGAATTTTACCAAGTTTCCAACTAAAAGATTCTGTCTTTGCACTATAAAAGAGCACCGAGAGCCTCTTGGAAAAGGGATCAAGTCGACGCGATCACGAAGTCCAAGACGGCTCACGCATCCAGACTGATCATCAACGGTTCATCTACCTCCTTAGAAGAGATCGAGAAGCAAACTAGGTTTTTGTAATCATTTTCTAAGGAATCAAAGTGTACTTGATCTTGTTGATTAATAAAGTTAGTTTTTTTATTATTCTATTTCTTCATAGTTTAATTATGCAATTTCTCTCCATCTCTTTTTCTCCCAACATGCGCGAGTAATTCTCCGCTTGTTAGGGTTCGTAGGATTAGGGTAGGCTAATGGATGATGAACATCCCTAAACCCTTTTTAAGTCCTATAAAGTTTATGAACTTTATCAAAAGAATCATTAACATCCTAATCGGGCACGCTAACAATTCTTTGTTAGTTCCGACCGCGATTAGAGATTAGATTAATGATTGTTTTGGTAAAGGCTAGATATGAACGGAGTTCCGTGTCGAGATAAGGGTTAAGAGTGCGATTCCTTTTTCCTCCAGAAACCCTAATCTACACGCATCACCGTCGTTCTAGTTTTAAATCTATTAAAGGATAAAAATGGTAACTTTTAATTAATCATCCATAACTACTAAATCCTAACGAACCCTACAAGCCCTTTTTATTATATTTACTACATTCCTAAAATAATCTAGATCTATATTTTTGCATTCTTGCTTAACGTAGATCTAGAAACTTTTCACAAAACTCTTTATTCCTCATCTCTTTCTCAACACATCTAAAGTAAGAGTAAAAGGTTCAGCGTTTCCCTGAGGACGACCAGTACTCATCTCGGTCTAGCTACACGTGACACCGTTCTGATTGCGGTTAATTACTACAAACACTCTTTCGTATCAATCAAATGGCGCCGTTGCCGGGGATACGTGCGTAATTTTTTTATTCTTACTATTTGTGTTGAATTCTTAGACGATTCATATCATTATTAAAACAAAACTGCAAATTGCATATTTAACGATTTGTGTGTGAATTTTGTGAGGGAATCTGGAGTCATGGACTTGAGGAAACAGGAGATCTAGGGTTTCACACTTCTCTGGTATCTTTCTTAACTCCTTCTCTCTCCTCTCAAATCCAATAAAATCTATTTTCTACAGGATTCTTTGCAAAATAGCGCCGCTCAAAAATCTTTTTGCAAAAGTTTTGTGATTGGTTTTATTTTGCATATTTTAATACGGACTTTAAGGGGCAAAGACCAAATCCAGATTAGGTGGTGATTTCATCACCCTTCCTAAGCCCCACAAATCACAAACCGAGCATCTGCATCAACCCTACAATAATTTAAAAAATATCTAGATCAGACTCTAAGGACTGTCGCGCTCAATAAGGACAGAGGAAGGTCGTGGGTAATCTATCGTTTATCCGCATTACTTTTGTAGTGCCTAGGCAAGTGTGTCAAAGGCTAGTGGTTTTTAATTAGGCCCACTAATGTGGTTCCTTCCCACTTACCTGGCACTTACCTGGCTACAAGGGTAGTACGGAGGCGGTAGAGGATTGATCCTGCGGCTTGTCCTTTGGAAGTCTAGGAGCGGTCTAGAGACTGGACCTAGGTGACCTTAGTTCTAGGGTTGCTTGTGCATCTTAGGGAGATTTGTCTTGAGTCCCACTTTTTCAAAACAAGCCAATTTTAAATCACACACACGCTGCCACTTGCACTAAACCCGCTTAGTGCATGCTCGGCTGGACACGGGATCCTAGTGCCCGTCTTGTCCGCGTTCCTGCTATCGACGCCGAAGTCGGTACTTCTTCATCTTCTTTTCCCCCACCACACACCACAACGACCGAGATGGACGACACTCCATCAGATTATAACACTACGCTGCCACCGCCCGAAGGTGCGCAGAATCCACCGCGCATCTCTCTCCAAGAGAGATGCTATCCTATCCGTGGTCCTCTTCCCACTTGTCTATCTCTTCCACCACCTAACGGGGATAATTTCGAAATTAAACCCCACTACATCAATCTGCTGCCCAAATTTCACGGGTTTGAGTCGGAAGACGCGTACGTTTTCATCACCAAATTCGAAAACGTATGCGCAATGATGGGTACTTCACAATTGACCTTAGATGCTATGCGCTTACGTCTTCTCCCATTCACACTGTGCGACTTGGCAGAAAAATGGCTTTATAATACTGCCGCACACTCTATCGCTAATTGGGATGAATTCGTCGTAGCATTTCTTAAGAAGTTTTACCCAAATCATAAGACTGCACATGTTAGGAGCGAGATCAACCAGTTCACCCAGCTTCCCAATGAACCATTTTGGAAGTGCTTTGAACGTTTCAAAGATCTGCTTGTCCAATGCCCCCATCACGGAATACAAAGATGGGATTTATGTCGGATTATATATGAGGGCATTAATCCAGCGACAAAGCAGATGCTTGAAACAATGTGTCAATGCAATTTCATGTCTAAAGATGAAGGTGAAGCATGGAAATATCTGGAAGACCTTGCTGAACACACGTTGCAGTGGGAAAGCGTAAGACCACCTTCAACTAAGGGAGGTATTCACCAGCTCGATGTTTTTATCGCAGTGAAAGCCGAAATGGCAGCGATACAGAAGAAACTCGATGCTATTGAAAACAAGTTCTCAACATTCTCCCTAAATCAGGTCACGCTTCCTAAGACTGTCTGTGGTTGCTGTTCGGATCCTTCACACTTAACGGAAGAATGTCCTATGAATTCATCGTTTCAAGCTAATGCTGCTTTTCAGCAGCGACCTAGAAATGATCCTTATTCTTCCACATATAATCAAGGATGGAGGAATCATCCTAACTTTGCTTGGAATCAAAACCAACAAAGTAATTATCAAAGACTTCCTCCACAGCAACCACAACCACAGAATCAGCCCCCCTTTCAGTCACAAAATTTCCAAAATCCGGCCAACATTTCTGTACCACAAGTGGCCGGTACTGACAACTCACTTGCACAAACTTTGGATATGTTCATGAAACAATCCATGCAAAATTCGGCTGAGATGAGGTCTTCTATTGATACCCTAACGAAAAACTCCTCCTCCCATGGTGAGAGTATTAAATCAATAGAAAACCAAATCGCACAGTTAAACGCCGCAATGAGTGCGAGAGAGAAAGGGAAACTCCCATCTCAACCCCTACCGAATCCTGGCCATTCACAAAGTCATAATGTGAATGCCATTACTACGTTGAGATCGGGGAAAGTGCTGAATAACCAAGTGGGTGAGCAATTTGATGATAGTGACACATTTGATACCCCTTCTTCTTCTTCTTCTTCCCCTAATTCGTCTAGTCTCCCACCTTCACCTGAGCCTATTCTCCGTTTTCCCCAAGGCTCGAACCCTTCGCCCATTTCGCCAAATCTATCTAAGTCGATGCCCACTCTAATTTTGGGATCGAATCCGTCGCCACAGTCTTCTCCACAAACGTTGGACCCAAAACTTATTAATCAAGCACCTTATCCAAACAGGTTAAGGAGCAACAGAACAAGTCCACAAATGGAGAAGATTGTGGAAATTTTTAAGCAAGTTAACATAAACATTCCTCTCCTAGATGCTATTCAACAAGTTCCATCATATGTGAAAATCTTAAAGGACTTGTGCACTAGGAAGCGAAAAGTTCAAGTACCTAAAAAAGTTTTCCTTGCGAGTAATGTGAGCACTGCTTTTACACAACAACTACCCAAGAAACGAAAGGACCCCGGAAGTCCTACAATTTCTATTTCCATTGGGGGTAAAAATATCAATCGTGCTCTACTCGATCTTGGTGCTAGTGTTAACTTGCTTCCGTATTCTGTGTATGAGCAATTAGGGATCAGAGAGTTAAAACCTGCACATTGCACTCTTCAGATGGCCGATCGATCTATCACCCAACCAAGGGGTGAGCTAGAGGATGTATTAATCAAAGTCGGGGAATTCATATTCCCTGTGGACTTTATCGTTATAGATACACAACCTGTAGCAAACCCACGCAATCAAATCCCGGTGATACTCGGTCGAGCCTTTTTGGCCACTTCCAACGTAGTAATTAATTGTAGAAATGACTCTATGACCCTATCCTTTGGAAAGAAGTCAATTGAGCTTAACATTTACAAGTTGGGAAGTGAACCCTCCGAACCCTATGCTCATGTGTGTTCTGTCGAATTAATGGATATCGACAGCAGCGAATTTGATCAACTTCATGATACTGACTTTTTTCATATGTTGTTGTTTGACCCAACCATGTACTCTTCCACCGATTTGTCCGGGTCAACATCCAACACTGATGAGGAAATTTTTATAGAGTCTGACGATCACCCTATTTTTTCTGATGACATTATTTTTCGGGGTATCGATGAAAGCTTTGAGGACATTTTCGCTGATGAACTCGCATTTTTAAAAGATACGGGTGTTGAGATAAATCAACTCCAAGATGAAGAAATTGGACCTCCACCCTTTCTTTTGGACAATCATGATAATGCGAGTAATCCATCATTACTATCACTGTGTCGTCTCTCCAAATTGAGACGCAATCCTTTTCCATTACACCTCTTGTCACCTCCCCACTTCTTCACATCAAAAGGTGACATGTTCTTCCACCAACCTTGGTACTTCATTGATAAAATTTTTGAATGGTTGGTGTTGACCTTCGGTCTTTGCAAAGCTTGGCATTGACCAATAAGCTTGACCCCTCGTGTGATTTTAAAAGATTAAAATTGTTTAACTCAAGTTTGAGGGAGGGGTGGTATATTTTGGCTATTGAAAGAAAATGATTTTTACAAAATTGTGAGCCTAAAATAAGTTTGGGGGAGGATTTTCACTTTCATATATTCTTGCCCCCATTAATAATTTCCTCCCAAGTCTACAGGTTTTTGAGCTTAACGGATGACATCAGTGAGGACACTGCTGTAAACAGGTTTGGGGGAGGTTTGTGCTTATTTACACATCAATTTGCATCATATTTTGCATAAGCACAACATTTTCAAAAATTTAAAAAAAAATTCTTTTATAACAAAAGAGTAAAAAGTGAAAAATTACATCCAAAAGATAGGAATAGTTTAAGAAAACCAAGAAAATTAGAAGTTTCTTAAACGAACTAGTAATAAGTAGTTATGAGCTGTTGTCCCAAGGGTTAGTAAGATGAAGGAAGTCACTAATCTGAGGATAAAATAAGTCTGAAAAATAGTTTCTATTCTGGAAGACAAACATTTGAATGTTGATACCCTACTATATGCACTTACACACGTCTTGAAACTCGGGATAGTAGAGGATACCTTGAAATGCTCTTGTCTAAAAGCCAAAGTATGAAGGAAATGAAAAAAAAAATGAAGAAAATATAAAAATGGTGAAAAGAAAAAAATGAATACTGGTTTTGTTATCGCCAAGGCAGCAATAAAAAAATATAGCGAGGGTGCCTCTTCACCTAGTGCCCTAAGGCCAACTGGTCTGGGAGTCACTGCTAAGCCTTAGGTGGTGCAAGACGAGGAAAATATTATCACCTAATCAGCAAGCACATGAGTAATCGGTCGGTTAGTACCTCAAGAAGTATTAACGGTCGCATGAAAAGGTGTGAGCAACCCTAAATATTCATCAAATTAAAAAGTACTAAGGTAGATGGACAAGAGTATGATAGCTTGAATTGAATTCTCCGAGTGTAGGGATGTCCATTTCACACACGTGGGGTTATATGATCAATGTTCGGATGAAAGGTAGGAATGAAAAATAAAGACGATGTTTTATTGAGGGATGATGTGATTTCTAACATTTTTTCATGACTATTAAGATAGGGCTCATGACAACTGAAAAGCTAGTATAGTTGGAAACTCTTATTTTCAAAGCCTTTCTTTTATGGTTCTCATCTTTATATGTAAATTTCACCATCTTTCTTTTGTTATTGGATTTTGTGGGTGTAATCCGCTGAAAACCCTCAGGAGACAACACTCCTCCTACTAGAGACACCTAGAGGTTTAACGACTTGTTGCACGTGCTCAGTGCAATCGTGTCTGCCTACGAAAGTGTGCTTAGTTTTCTCTTTTCTTTTTCTCCTCTTGAATAAACTAGTTTGCTCGGGACGATCAAAGATAAGTTTGGGGGTATTTGTTCAGTTGATAAAACTGCACATTTGTATTACATTTTTCCTACCATTCTCATATTAAAAAAGGACTTTATTATAATATATTATACATATGAGAGTTTATGTGTAAAAACACCATTTTCCATGTGTTAATATATTTTAATTAGTATTTGGTAGGAAAATGTATGCAAATAATATTATTGACCTAATCCTAGTAGAACAAAGTCTACTAAAATCTTATTTGAGTTGTTGTGCAGAATATTTCCAAGTTGTGCAGAATTTTCCAAGGCTAGAATCAAGCAAATCAAGTTGTTGAAGAAATCTTGCGAAATTAAGAAGCAAAACTTGGAGACCAAGTCTGGAAGCAACCGAGAGAAGATTTCTGAATTCTAAAGGTACCAAAGATTGCCAAATGTCAGAAGGAAAGAACACCCAAAAGTTGATGAAGAGATCCTCACCATTGAGCGCGGATCCGCGGCCAAACCCCCCCTTGGGCCGCGGATCCGCCGCAATTATAGGGAGTCAGAGCACAAGATTTTGGGGCATGATTCTCTGCTATATTTTACCAACTTTTGAAGTAAAAGATTCTGGCTTTACACTATAAAAAGGCACCGAGAGCCTCTTGGAAAAGTTATCAAGCCGACGCGATCACGAAGCTCCCGACGCTCACGCATCCAGGCTGATCATCAACTGTTCGACTACCTCCTTAGGAAAGATCGAGAAGCAACTAGTTGTAATCATTTTCTATGGATTAAAAGTGTAGTTTGAAGAAGTCGATTAATAAAGGTAGTTATTTTATTTAATTGTTTTTACATTATGTTTTCCCTCTCTTTCTTTTCATCTTCTTCTCCCAACATGCGCGAGTAATTCTCCGCTTGTTAGGGTTCGTAGGATTAGGGTAGGCTAATGAACGATGAAAATAATTAAACCCTTTTTAAGTCCTATAAAGTTTAGGAACTTTATCAAAAGAATCATTAACATCCTAATCGGGCGCGCTAGCAATTCTTTGCTAGTTCCGACCGCGATTAAAGATTAGATTAATGATTGTTTTGGTAAGGGCTAGATATGAACGGAGTTCCGTGTCGAGATAAGGGTTAAGAGTGGGATTCCTTTTCCCTCCAGAAACCCTAATCTACACGCATCACCGTCGTTCTAGTTCTAAATCTATTAATGGATAAAAAGGGTAACTTTTAATCAATCGTCCATAACTACTAAATCCTAACGAACCCTACAAGCCTTCTTATTATATTATCTAAGTCTCTAAAATAATCTAGATCTATATTTTACATTCTTGTTTAACGTAGATCTAGAAACCATTCTATAAAATTCTTTATCCCTCCTCTCTTTCTCAACACATCTAAAGTAAAAGTAAAAGGTTCCACGTTTCCCAGAGGACGACCCGTACTCATCTCGGTCTAGCTACACGCGACACCGTTCTGATTGCGGTTAACTACAAAAACAAACACTCTTTCGTACCAATCAATCCCACGTATCATTCTTCTTCAACGATTCCATCTCCTCGTCCATAGCTTGCTCTCATCGCTTGCTAGCACTATCGTTTGTTGCTTCTTCAAGGGATTCGGGCTCATTCGCATTGTACAAAACGAAGTCAGTCACAAGTCTTTCAGGTATCGTTCTTTCTCTCGTAGATCTTTCCAGAACTGGCATATCTGGTTGCTGAACATGGTCACCATCCTGTTCTTAAACCTGATCCTGCACTACGGCTTTCTTCAAGTTCTGATCACCATATGTAGGTACCTGAATGCTCTCTTGAGTTCCGTCTAACTCGACGAACTCACGTATTGCACCTTCCTGTGCTTGATTTTCTTATTTGTACAAGTGCTGCTCATCAAAGATGACGTTCCAGTTTCGTATTACCTTCTTGCTTGTGTAATCCCACAGCTGATATCCGAACTCATCTCCGCCATATCCGACGAAAGTGCACTTCCTACACTTGGAGTCAAGCTTACTCCTTTCCGCCTTATTAACTAAAAAATACATAACACAGCCAGCCACTTTTAGGTGTGAATAATCAACCGGTTCACCTGACCAATTTTCTACCAGGGTGCCTCCATCAAGCACACTTGCCGGACTTCTGTTGATCAAGTACACAACAGTATCGACCGCCACTGCCCATAAAAACTTAAGCACATCCGCATCCAAGGTCATGCTCCGCACTCGCTCTAAGATCGTTCTGTTCATCCTTTCTGCGATTCCATTTTTTTGTGGCGTCGCCGGTACCGTCTGTTAGTTATATGTATGCCCTAGAGGCCATTACTGTACATACGTTGTATATTGTAGTGGATGCTTGGACATATATAGGGAGGACTTTCTTGCTCGACATGATAGTATGCTATCTGGTTACTCTTTATCTTAACATGTACCCTGATTGTCTCTATGTCACATGTTGATAAAGCCCTTAGAATGAGTACTTGACTACCAGGACTATGATGCAGATCAAACTAGTGGGGACAGTGTAGTCGCCAAGTACATCCTTCAAATGTTCCTAGTCGTGGGAGTGCCGAGACAGGGCATCGATACTCCAGAGTAGACTAGCGTATGCGCTTCTTGACCCATATGATGGGCGATGGATGATCCCATATCCATTGGTGTTTGACATCAGAGAAGGTATACGGGTGCTCAGTGCAGACTGGGTACACTGGACGGACTCGCCGAGAACTCCCAGATAGTATTATACCTCACGTCAGATGGTAGTTCTCTGGTGACACTGGTACAGGTTAGTCTGTAGACCCGAGATCGTCATAGAGTCTTGTGTGATTCCCACTGTGCTTTGATTTCCATCATACCATGTCCAAGAGGGCGTGCAAAAAGGTGGCTTTTGGGTATAGTCCAGAATCACATGGAGGCAATGAGCGATAGGAAGGGTTTCGTCTCTCCCGGTATAGGGAGTTGATGTTGTGCTGTGTTCGATTGGCTATAACTAGAAATCCCTGGCCAGGGTTGCTGAGATTTACTGGTAAGTGTTATCAGTAGTTTCTCGAACTGTTATGGACCTCATATCGACACGACTTATCAAGCTACCGGGGTCTGACGTTTACCACCCCTAGGCGAGATATGCGACATATCAGACGAAGAGACCGGACTGTACGGGAGTGTTACTGGTTGGATTCACGGGAGAATGTACAGGCTTGCTTGTTGATCTTCTGATCGCTCAATACCTGGGTGGCTGTTACGTTTAGCTGACCGCTTGCAGCTTGTGGGTGTTTGATATGATCATCACCTACTGCCGGCGTATTGACGATTCTTTAGAGTCCTACACAGAGGTTTCCTGGCTCAGGAAAAACGGAGTAGGAGCACATATGTGATATGTGCGGGACCGAGAATAATACGTGTATGCGATACCGTATTAGATTCTCGCGATATGAGATATCGGCCGGGTATATGTGATATAGCCGGGTCATCGGATCAAGTGTTGATTCGATGAACTGATATAGATTATATTAGTCGGTTATTTGTGAAATAGCCAGATTATCGGATCAAGTGTTGATTCGATAATTTAATGTATAATTATATATTTGATATATTAAATTACATTAACTAATATAAGCTCACTTAAAGATTCTTTTTCTCACTCGGGTAATACATTGATATATATGTGATATATGTTAATTGTATTATTTTATTTTGTTACAATAAATATTATATATGTGATATATAATATTGTAACAAGTTATGATTACTTATGCAACATGATTTGTGGAGATTAAACATGGTTAGGGTTTAATTTGGGTTAGCATTTTTATGAAGCTTCTAGAAGCTTTATGTTTTGTTTTAAGCTAACACTACTACAAATAAGGGTTGCCCCTACGGATTTATCGGTAGGGGCAACCTACTGCCCCTACGGATATATACGTAGGGGCGAAAAAACACCCCGTAGGTGCAAAGGCCGCAGGTGCAAGTTGAGGTCCTGAACTTGGCCCTACGGATAAATTTATGCCCCTACGGATAACTCGGTAGGTGCTATAGCCCCTACGGAGTACCCCGTAGGGGTAATAAAATCATATATTTAAATTTTTTTTTTGAATATATTGTATATACCTACGGATTTATCCGTAGGTCCTATTTATTCCCCTACGGATACAGCCGTAGGGGATATAAAGTAGCCCCTACGGCTGTTTCCGTAGGGGCCACTCCCAACACAATGCACTGAGATCGGGGGGAAAATATCAGGGAACCTGATATTTTGCCCCTACGGATATATACGTAGGGGATAAGTATTGGCCCCTACGTATATATCCGTAGGGGCACCCCCAACACCCTGCACTGATATCAGGTGGGAAAATATCAGGTTTCCTGATAGTTTGCCCCTACGAATAACTCCGTAGGGGCAATATATATACCTACGGTTTAATCCGTAGGTACATGTTTTCTGTATTTTTTTTAAAAAAAGGGCTGCTAGATTTTTTCCCGCCCTGTGCACAATACTATATACATCAATCAAATCATATATTGCAGTATTCATAATCACATCCCACGCATATATATAATATACAAAAGAAACCCAAAAACTGAATATGATATAAATTCAAACCAATATCAATATCGTTTCAAAATGTAGTACAATGTGATATAAATAAATACATGTTTCAAAAAATAAGAACCAAAAAGCTACCCTAGTTCGGTCCAGCTCCACCTCCGAGTAACGTTCGAATAACGCGCGCCTGCTCCTCGGTAAATACACTATCCAATACTGCAAATAAAGGAGTCTGAGCGGCATGTGGAGCTGGCGTCGTGGTCTGCGCAGCCGCCGTCGAGGTAGTCGCTTGCGGAGCCGCGGCTGCGGGAGTCTGAGTGGGCGGTGGAGCTACAGGAGCTGTCTGCGGAACCGCAGCCGATGTAGTGGCTTGCGGAGCCGCAGCCGAAGGAGATGCATGTGGAGGCTCGGCCGATCTACCCTGTCGCGTCTGGACATAACGTGTGTAAGAAGCGTCTAAGAACTGTGTATTATTCGAATTCGTTTCATTATTAAGTTATTTCGAAACCCTGTTTGGATATCTAGTTTGGAAAAGCGTTGTTTATTTTAATTACATATGTATGTATGATTAATCAGACTTACGTACTAATAAGGGTTGTGTTGATATGTATATAATATGAAATGATATTTTACTATAAAGTAGTATACATACCAGCATCTCCTTCAACTCCTGAACGGTGGCCCTCAAGCTATCCAGTTCCTGATGGACATGCCGGCCACTGGAGACGGAGGAAGTAACCGCCGGGGTGGAGTCCAACCTCATATGGGCCCTGCTAGGGCCCAATCCCCGGCCTCTCTCCCAACCTCCGTGGTGCCCTCCGTGTGCGGCGTCCAGAACTGGGGTCAGCAGCCTCGGATCGTTCTGTCCGGTAAAATCGATCCCCGAGGCCTGGGCCTGCTCAACCACCCGCTCCTACACCCACATTAAGCAGTAAAGTATAAGTATAAAATTTAAACTTGAACCTTCCAAAACTAAAATTTCAAATTTGGGTAGAAAAAATATTAATACTTACGCAGTACTCCTGGGTAGCGACGTCGGGACATCGAAGCTCGCCCGTGGCGGGATCTGTCGAGGTGCCGTGGACGGCAAGATATGCGGACAGCACGCTCGGTGTACCACCTGACGCCACGGTCCGAGATGTCTGCAATATTAGAAAGTAACTCTTAATATTAGAAATATTAGAGAATAACTCTTAATATTGCAGAATATTAGAGAATAACACTTAATTTACCGATAACTCCATGGCTCGAGTAATGTTCCTCGAGCCACCTGTGTAAGTGGGGCGACCCCTCTTCGCCGACTTCCTGTTCTCCGTATTCTGAGCGGCCTGTTTCTGCACAACGCATTAACATTTAGTTTTCTAATTAAGAAACACAAAGAAATAAATTATATCATAAATAATGAATTAAATTTAAAATACCTACTTGTTTGCGTTCGGAGTCGAAATAAGCGCACAATAGAGGCCATGTCTCTACGTCGACTCTCGCAAACGCCGGAGTAGATAGGAGGGCCGCTCTCTCTGCCTCGGGGGTCGCTATCCATAGGGAGTAGCAGTCGGCCTTCAGCTCATTCCTGTTGTATCGGACCTTGGCCTGCATGTTCTTCATCAGGCCATTGTACAGAGCATGAAGGTCGAGCACCCTCCCCGAGTGATCAGGGTCGGCTACAGGCTGAAAATCGTAATCCAACTGAAAATACAAAAAAAAACATTGTTATTAGATTGCAAGTGTTAATAATAAATATATTGGATAGCAGCAAGGAAAGCAGCAACCCCTGCGACAAACGTAGGTTGCATACGTTGTTTCCAATCCACATACATCCAGTCCTTAACTCTGACGTACTCATGGGCCATGTTAGACTGAATAACATATAAATTGTAGGTTATGCTGACTATATTGAGAAATATAAGAACGGGATAGTTACTGACAAAGGAGAAAATCCATGTAGATGCTTTGTGTGTGCGTTTGTCGTTGAAAAGAATAAATTATCGCACGTTATGTTGACCGATAGACGGGGACTAAGTGGCGCTTTTAATTAGTTTCATATATGGGTATCGATGGGAATATGAAGGTTTCATATTATCATATATTGGTTTTAACCCGAACATCTCGAGTCGCTCTCTGATTATGCGTTTGTATGTATGTGTTCCGGCTGTCGGGGGTAGGCTTCTATCCCATTAAGAATGTATAGAGCGAACGCCCATCACTTGTGCTTTCAACCGTTTCGAGTAAATTTCGGCAGCACCTCCCCGCTGTTCTCCGAGTACACTGTAATAGAATAGATAATCATTTCAAAGCTGTGAAACAACGTTGAAATGAACATCTAATCTATCTTTGTACACGGAGAACCAGCGGAAAGGTACCGACGAAATATCTCGAAACGGATGAAAACACAAGTGAATGAAGGCGTTTGCTTTATACATTCTTAACTTGTCCACACGGGACAAATCTATGGGTTACCATACGATTGAATTTTCTCGTCGCGCAGACTATACGACGGTTGTTAGTATCGAGCTATACTGTCCGATATTTAACAACCTTCGTATAGTTCTAGGTCACGACGAGCATCGCACGTATGTTAACCGATAGACGGGGACTAAGTGGCGCTTTAGTTTCATATACGGGTATCGATGGGAATATGAAGGTTTCATATTATCATATATTGGTTTTAACCCGAACATCTCGAGTCGCTCTCTGATTATGCGTTTGTATGTATGTGTTCCGGCTGTCGGGGGTAGGCTTCTATCCCATTAAGAATGTATAGAGCGAACGCCCATCACTTGTGCTTTCAACCGTTTCGAGTAAATTTCGGCAGCACCTCCCCGCTGTTCTCCGAGTACACTGTAATAGAATAGATAATCATTTCAAAGCTGTGAAACAACGTTGAAATGAACATCTAATCTATCTTTGTACACGGAGAACCAGCGGAAAGGTACCGACGAAATATCTCGAAACGGATGAAAACACAAGTGAATGAAAGCGTTTGCTTTATACATTCTTAACTTGTCCACACGGGACAAATCTATAGGTTACCATACGATTGAATTTTCTTGTCGCGCAGACTATACGACGGTTGTTAGTATCGAGCTATACTGTCCGATATTTAACAACCTTCGTATAGTTCTAGGTCACGACGAGCATCGCATGTATGTTAACCGATAGACGGGGACTAAGTGGCGTTTTAGTTTCATATACGGGTATCGATGGGAATATGAAAGTTTCATATCATCATCGAGTATCATATATTGGTTTTAACCCGAACATCTCGAGTCGCTCTCTAATTATGCGTTTGTATGTATGTGTTCCGGCTGTCGGGGGTAGGATTCTATCCCATTAAGAAAAAATGGAGTGTATTTCGCTGTGAGAGACTCTTCAAAGAAATGGAGGAAGAAGCACTAAAGAAAAAAGAGAGAAAAATAAGAATATAAAGTTGAAACTAAAGTTGAGCTATCCGCTGAAATCATAAAGCATAGGAAAGTTGATTGAGTCTTGATCTATTGCTCTTTCTTTGCATTATCTCGTATGTCCATTTATAGATTTTAATGCCACATGAGATGTAATCAGTCAGCTCCCTATGGTTGTATTAATGTCAGCTCTTACACAATATGGGTATCTGCCTTACGATTAAGACAACTATGGAATATGTTAATTTAAAATGTAAGGCTAGCTTTCTATGTATTCTGAGGGACTGCTTGCATAGAACTTAGCTTGATCCTCTCAATTATTACACATAAATATGCTGACATGCCTCTCATAACCCTAACCCCAGCCCCACAGTAACCCTAACCCTAGCCCCAACCCTAACCCCAGCCCACCGTAACCCTACCCCAGCCCCACAGTAACCCTAACCCTAGCCCCAACCCTAACCCCAGCCCATCGTAACCCTACCCCAGCCCCACAGTAACCCTAACCCCAGCCCCACCGTAACCCTAACCCCAGCCCCACCACAGCAGCAGCCGAACCCCAACCCTAACCCTACCCCGACCCCGACCCCGACCCCGACCGCCACCGCGCCCCTGCCCAAACCCAACTCTCGCGCGCGCAACCCAGACCCAGCCATGAATAATCCAAAAATGCTTTAATTTACCTCGAGATTTATACCTGAACGGGCGGTGGCGACGACGGCGTCGAATTGGCGAAGAAACCGGCGGTGGCGACGACGGTGGCGACGAAACTGGCGGTGGCGACGAGGATGGCGACGAAATCGGCGGTGGCGACGACGGTGGCGACGACGGCCGGCGACGGTGGCGACGCGACGGTGGCGATTTAGGGTTTTTCGCGCGCGTTTGAGGGAGAGAGAGAAAATGAGCGTAGGCTTTTCGATCTGGATTTGTTTTAAATCGATATTTACTTGCCCCTACGGATATGTCCGTAGGTCCTTTGTTTGCGCCACCGTAGGGGCAAACACCAAATTAAGAATTAAATTTTTTATTCTTGAAAGTCAGTGCCCGTAGGGGCAACCCTTTAGCCCTACGGATTAATCCGTAGGGCCAAGTAAAATCTGCCCCAACGGATAATCCCATCCGTAGGGGCAACCCCCTATTTTACTAGTGTAAGATATTTTGTTGATATTTTGTGTTGATATTTCTAACCCAACCGAAACCCTTCACCCTAGGTTAATTCTATACATGAGTTAGGCCACTCATTCTTAACTCAAGGGTTGTATTTGTAAACATAAGGATAATTCATTATTTATCACAAAAGAAATTCATTTGCTTCTTCTTCTTCCTTTTTGATGGAAAGCTTTCTAGATTTTTCATAAGTGATGAAAATGTGTGAGATAAAGAAAATAAATGAGAGCTAAAATCCTAGTTCATCATCCTCATCTATTCTAGCCACTTAGATTAGGGTGTTCACTTATCTAATACTTGATTAGAGAAGTGAGAGCTTGGGTTAAAGGAACTTCAAGGTAGATCATCTTCGAAAAGGAAGACTTCAAGCAAGCATGGATCGTTCGGCTTGTGGAGCCTCTCTTGAGTCCGGGAGATCATGGATTACGGCGAATGGACTATTACTCGAAGCTTATGAAGCGAAGGAGCGGACTACAAAGGTTGTAATCCCTCTCTCTTAGTTGTAAAGATATTTACTTGCATGTTTAACCCTAATAATCTAGCAAAGATCCTTGCTTTGGGTTGTTCGGCACGTCTAATTTTTAAATCGGGCATGGTTGATGCCTTATAGACCCTTGTGACAGTGCCTAGTAACCCTACAGTGGTATCAGAGTCTAGCTAGAGCATTAGGCGACGTGTACACGAAGTTAAAAGTCCGATTGAACCCCGAAACATCGTGTTTTACCCCCTCTCTGGAAATTTTTTAAAATGTTGATTTTTCTGTATTAAAAATACTCAGAAAAATAAGCAGGTGATTCTATGGATATCTGTGAAGTACGACCCCCTGAACCTACCAAGACACCGCGGAACCGCGGCCAAACCAAGTTATTGGCGGCGGTTCCGCGGCAGTACATGGGGGTTGAGGGATCGTACTTCAGGAGTGGATCCGTAGGTATTAAATTATGCTTCTGGGAATCTTTAATATTACTCAAGTGTTGAGTGTTCTGGAGATCTTTAGAATTCGTTGATTCGATCGGAAAGTTTAACTTCGTTTAACTTTTTCCGGGTTATTTAGAACGTGTTAAAAAGTTCGAACGGATATCAATAACTCACTTTTTCCCCTGTCGGAAAATTTCCAAGTGTTGGATTTTTTCCTTAATTAAAGAACATTCATAGTCGTGCAAGTAACGCGGTGTACCCTCTAGAAGAACACAAACCTTAACTCGATTATGTGACCGTCTGAACCGCCTCTAAACCTTAGGGTTTGGGGCAGTACGGCTTTGTCACATGTGAGGCGTTGGTTTGACCCTTCTACGAATGGACCATTGGTACTGTGGCATGTGATGGATACTTTTTGAACTCTGCTCAAGTGTTGAGCTATTTGAGAAATCTTGGGTGTTTGTTTATTCGATCGGAAAGTTTAACATTGTCTATTTATCTGGAATGTGATACAATATTTGGAATCCACAAGTAGTTATGAGATAACTAATTTGAATTATAAATCTAGCAGTTTAGTCTCATTTGATCGGTTGCCACGGGATTTTGATGTGATCAAAAGTCCGTCGCAATCACGTAGCGTACACGGATACTCGCCGGGTAAACTTAATAGATAGCCATGCCCCATAACCCCGACCAAGTGACTGTAGGAGAACCCCGTCGCCAAAAGCATCCGTTCGGGTGCTAGCGGTAGCGGTGTTCCACCTAGTGCACTTCGTCGACGGCATCCGGGGGTGCGGTTGTCTACTAAAGTTTGCGACGAGCATTCGATCAGGATGTCGGGAATCTTGTTGAATTGCCCGACTAGATATTGAAAAGTGTTTTCGAGATCGAGACTAAAATGCGGGGTTTATAATTGTTAGGCATGCGATGTCTAAAGAATTCATTTGGTTAGGCATGCGATGTCTAAAGCAGGTTGCGGATTCCAACTGTTGTAGTTTTACACTTTCTTTTTTGCGACCGTAAGTGTAATATGTGGTGTATCGCCGGTTTCGTTGCTATATATCAACGGCAATTAGGATACGCATATTTACTTACGTTGATGATATGAGATATTATGTGTTGCTGTGATATGTTATATTGGATCGTCGCGTTTTGAATAGCCGGGGGTTTTATGTGAGATGAGGGTTTTTATTTTCATTCATGTAAAATTCATTGTATGTAATATTCTTTTTTTGGGGCACTTCCGGGCTGAGGATGATGTCACCATTGTATATTATTTACTTTTCCATATTAGGTAGACCCAAGGCGGGGAGCAAAAGTAACCGGGTTCTAGGGTCCAGTGGGAGGCTATCTCGAGGAGTCGAGACCGGGTCTCCTAACCCTAGAATTGGCAGTGTTGCTTGCCGCTCTCGTAGGGGTCTAGGGATGTGGGTTTGGCTATTCATCGCGACCGTGGAATCCGCGTTTTATACAGGCTCGCATAAACGGAAATCCTAGTATATTCAATATTTCATATGTTATTCTTCTGCTGCAATGTTCTGTGATGAGATCATATTACTGCCTGAGACGAATGTTTATATTATATATATGAAATATATATTATATTATTGATTTCATTTCAAATGTGATGCTTGTGAAGCATAATAAAATGGGACTTCATTAATGAGATTAATAAAACTAAAAGAAACCTAAAGATGTTGTAGAAACTTGTCTCAAAAACTGGTAGCTTTAGTTCTTGCTTTGCATAACGGTGTTCCTTGTAGAATATCCAGCACCTTATTCGATAAGGAAAGAGCCGAGATCACTTCACCGGGAGTGACCTCTTTAGCGAAACTAGCAGATGCTACAAACTCGGTTTGTCTTTTGATTGTTTTTATAGTTTTTACTCTGCATAGTGATGTTTGTGAAATATCCTGCACCTTATTCGATGAGGAAAGAGCCGAGATCCCTTCACTGGGAGTGACCTCTTTAGTAAAACTAGAAAAGGCATACAAAACATTCCATTTAAAATCACTCGATTCTACAACGATATCAAGTTCATTACGCAAAGGGTTTTCTTAAAAACCTGTCGTAGCCCTCCGTCATTTCAGATAAGTACTACTTAGTATTCGTGCTACGGTAGTTTGGTCTCCGTCAAGGCGTAGTGTACGGTAGCTGATTAGTGCTTATCTGCAAGCATATGATGCGATTGGATTAGGGTATTCGTATGGCGTAGTTTGGCCTCCGTCAAGGGTCGTGCGGGTGGGTCTAATTCAATCAGGAAATGACGGGTTGAACTCAACTAGCGGACTATGGGTAGTTTGGCCTCCGTCAAGGTCATAGGACGCTAGGGGTAAAATATTATCGGGAATTTCAAGTGTTGAAATTTGCAATGAGATTACATACCTTCTATGAGATAGTTGGATCCCGATACCCGCTGCGAGTAAGAGTTACTCCTGGGAGAGTTTTACACATTACAATTAGCCAATCAAGTAGGTGTCTAGAAAGGTGTCAACGGGGTTATGCTTCTGGGAAAACGAGGTTTACTTTAATTAGGTCCGTGCGAAAGCGCGGGGAACCTCCCTCAAAGTACCGGCGCTGGCCCGGCTGAAAGATTGGTGAACTTGTAGGGTGTAATTAATCCCGGCTAGTCTTTCCTTTTAGGGTTTGAAGGAAGATTTGACTAAAACAGTGGGAGACATCCTGATTAGATATATCAATAACCAATCTAATCTTGCAAGAGCATACGCTGAGTGTTTTCTTTTATCTTTCTCCAGGTAGCGACTATGTCACGTCTTAATCAAGATAATAATACAGATGTATTGACAGAACCCGCTTGTTATACTGCGCTAGGGAACGTTGGTCCCGCTCCAACTTATAATTGTTATAAGACAGAGCAGGAAATAGGGGATTACCAGAATTCCCGTGCCACCCAAACGAAGAAAGTGCATACTGATGCATCTTCTTCGGGTGTGTTCATTACCGAGAACTGTTTCTCAGTATCCTTTACGTCCTGGGTATGAGATACCTGATCAGGATCCCGCAAATGTAATTTGTTACATGGGCTACAGATAGGTAGAGAATTGAGAACGGGTGATAAATTTCAAGAGTTGGAAATGATGCAAGTGTTGCAGCCAAGACTGTTGGCAGTTATCACCCTGTATTACCAGAATACACTGATTTTGAACGAATGTTATTAGATACCGAACCTGATATACAACATCATATCAGTCTTTTTATTAGTAAAGAAGGATATAATTTTGTATTGTTGGATAATGTTTTGAACATTTCTTATATCAAGTGTTGATCGGTTCAGACACGTTATCTAAAAGAATAGACGTTCTAAATCAAACCACAGTTCTTAACGTACAGAACACACACAAGAAGAAGAGTTCAGAAATGAACGAATCCTTCTTGAGGCATTGTAGACTAGGTCATATCAATGCGACCCGACTAGCTAAAGTTACATAAAGATGCATATTTAAATTAGTTTGGATTTATATCTTGTAAAACTTTCCAGTGATATCACAAAGATAAGATGACCACAGCTCCGTTTATTGGAAACAGAGAAAGAGTTAGTGAACTCTTGGGATTGATACATGCTGATGTATGAAGGTCCCCTGTCTACACATGCCAAGACCGATTCTTTGTACTTCATTACATTCACTGATTATCTCTCAAGATCCGGATATATGTTCCTGTTGAAACACAAGTCTGAAACTTTTGAGAAATTCAATGAATATAAGTTAGAAGTAGAGAACCATAAACGGGTATAAGTATTATGTCTTTTGATGAGATCAAGGAGGAGAATACTTGAGCACGGAATTCCTGGACTATTCTAAAGAAGAATGAGATTCTCTCTCAGCATTACTCCTCCGCATGCACCACAGCACGTCGGTGTATCGGGGTGGAGCAATCGCACCCTATGTGATATGGTGTGCTCTATGATGAGTACTACTGAGTAGCCTATTTTCTTTTGGGGTTATGCACTTGAGAAGTTGCATACCTATTGAATAGGGTTCCAACCAAATCAGATGCCTACCACTCCATATGTGATATGGTATGGGAAGAGCCCATCTCTTAAGAAAGTTAAGATTTGGGGTTGTCCGGCCTATGTCAAAAGCAAAATCCGGACAAGCTCGAGGCAAGGTCAGTTCTGTGGAAGTTTGATGGAAATCCCAAGCATTCGCAAGGGAATATCTTCTACCACACCAAGGAACAAAAGATGTTTTATTTCTCGGCATACCACTTTTTGAGAAAAAGGGAATTTCTTTAAAGAAATTAGTGGTTATGAGGTAGAACTGGAAGGAGTTCCATCTATACAAACTACAACTGATGATTTGGTAAACCCGAAGGATTCAATAGTTTCCAATGAACCTCAGCCTCTCCGCCGATCTGGTAGGGTACCTCATCCACCTGAGAGATACTTCGGTTTCTTTATGACAGTGGGAGAGAGGATTGCATCATGAGATGATGACCCAACTAGTTCCGAGCAGGCCATCAGGAGTGGGGACTCTGTGAGCATGGCTGGATGCTTAGTGATTTGAGATAGAATCCTTATACACCAACAAAGTATGGACTTTGGTTGCTTTATCTGAAGGGTTAAATCCCCATCAGGAGCAAGTATATCTTAAGAAGATTACTTGGTGTACATGGAAAAGTTGAGAATTTCAAAGCTATGCTTAAGTCCATCCAGATCCTACTTGCCACGGCTACATACCATGACCATGATATCTGGCGGTTGGGTGCCATAACAACTTTTCTAAATGATGATTTGGAAGAGAGCGTCTATAGGTACACAGCCAGAGGGCTTCGTAGACAGTGGGAGCAGCGGAAACGTGAGCAAGATGTTTTATAGGATAAATTAGGCATCGCGAAGTTGGAACGTCTGTTTTGATGTGCTAGTCAAAGAGTTTGACTTCATCAAAATGGTAGATGAACCAGGTATATACAAAAAGGTAGTAGGGAGTATGGTAGTGATCCTCGTATAGTACGTGGATGACATACTCTTGATAGGGAAGAAGTTTCCTATGCTACGCTCGGTCAATCTTCTCTTATCACAAAGATTCTCCATATAGGATCAAGGTGATGTTAGTTATATGTATGCTCTAGAGGCCATTACTGTACATACGATGTATATTGTAGTGGATACTTGGACATATATAGGGAGGACTTTCTTGCTCGACATGATAGTATGCTATCTGGTTACACTTTATCTTAACATGTACTCTGATTGTCTCTATGTTACATGTTGATAAAGTCCTTAGGATGAGTACTTGACTACCATGACTATGATGCGGATCATACTAGTGGGGACAGTGTAGTCGCCAAGTACATCCTTCAAATGTTCCTAGTCGTGGGATTACCGAGACAGGGCATTGATACTCCAGAGTAGACTAGCGTATGCGCTTCTTGACCCATATGATGGGCGATGGATGATCTCATATCCATTGGTGTTTGACATCAGAGAAGGTATACAGGTGCTTAATGGAGACTGGGTACACTGGACGGACTCGCCGAGAACTCTCAGATGGTATTATACCTCACGTCAGATGGCAGTTCTCTGGTAACACCAATACAGGTTAGTCTCTAGATCCGAGATCGTCATAGAGTCTTGTGTGATTCCTACTGTGCTTTGATTTCCATCATACCACGTCCAAGAGAGCGTGCAAAAGGGTGGCTTTTGGGTACAGTCCCGAATCACATGGAGGCAATGAGCGATAGGAGGGGTTTCGTCTTTCCCGGTATAGGGAGTAGATGTTGCGCTGTGTTCGATTGGCTATAACTGGAAATCCCTGGCCAGGGTTGCTGAGATTTACTGGTAAGTGTTATCAGTAGTTTCTCGAACTGTTATAGACCTCATATCGACACGACTTATCAAGCTACTGGGGTCTGACGTTTACCACCCCTAGGCGAGATATGCGACATATCAGACGAAGAGACCAGACTGTACGGGAGTGTTACTGATTGGATTCGCAGGAGAATGTACAGGCTTGCTTGTTGATCTTCTGATCGCTCAATACCTGGGTGGCTGTTACGTTTAGCTGACCGCTTGCAGCTTGTGGGTGTTTGATATGATCATCACCTACTGCCGGCGTATTGACGATTCTTTAGAGTCCTACACAGAGGTTTCCTGGCTCAGGCAAAACGGAGTAGGAGCACATATATGATATGTGCGGGACCGAGAACAATACGTGTATGTGATACCGTATTATATTCTCGTGATATGAGATATCGGCCGGGTATATGTGATATAGCCGGGTCATCGGATCAAGTGTTGATTCGATGAACTGATACAGATTATATTAGTTTGTTATTTGTGAAATAGCCGGATTATCGGATCAAGTGTTGATTCAATAATTTAATGTATAATTATATATATTTGATATATTAAATTACATTAACTAATATAAACTCACTTAAAGATTCTTTTTCTCACTCGGGTAATACATTGATATATATGCGATATATGTTAATTGTATTATTTTATTTTGTTACAATAAATATTGTATATGTGATATATAATATTGTAACATGTTATGGTTATAAATGCAACATGATTAGTGGAGATTAAATATGGTTAGGGTTTGATTTGGGTTAAACTTTCTAGTAGCTTCTAGAAGCTTTGCTTTTGTTTTAAGCAAAAGATATTTGTTATGATATTTTGTGAGATATTTGTTTAACCCAACCTAACCCTTTAACCCTAGTTAACTCTCTACAATGGTTAGCTTTTCTTTTATCAACCATGGTTGCATTTCTAATCTCACTATGGATTCATTATTCATCACAAAAGATTTTGGATATTCTTCTTCTTCTTCCTTGGTGAAAAGCTCTCTAGCTTTTTTCTTTGTGATGAAAATGAGTGAGATTAAGAAAATAAATGAGAGCTAAATTCCTACTTCTTCATCCTCATCTAATCTAGCCCATTAGATTAGGGTGTTCACTTCATTAGTAAGTGAGAGCTTGTGTTAAAGAAACTTCAAGGTATATCATCTTTGTTATCGAAGATCGGAAGCAAGCTTGCATCTTTCTCTTCATGGAGCCTCTCTGGAGTTCGGATACTCGATGATCGCAGCGAAGGGACCTCAACACGGAGTTTTTGAAGTGAAGGACCGGACTACAAAGGTTGTAATCCTTTTCACTTAGAAATAAAGTTGTTTATGTTAGTGTATATGCCCTAGGGGCCATTATTGTATCATACTAGTTTGTATATTACTTAATGGAAGCTTGGGATATTCACATGTATATAACAGTCTTGCTAAACATGGTAGTATGCTACTTGATTTTTCTATCTTAATATATGAGTATACGTATTGATAGAGCTCTTAGGATCTTGCTTGACTACCAGCGTTGTGATGGCAGTCACACTAGTGGAGGCTGGGTAGTCTACAAGCACATCCTTATTCAGGTCCCTAGTCGTTGGATTATCAAGACAGGGCATCGATACTCCGGAGTAGACTAGTGTGTACGCTTCTCATCCCAGTTGGGGAGATAGTCTGTCCCACAGCCGTCAGTACGTCGTACTGGAGATAGTATGCAGGTGCTCGTTAGGTTACGGGTACACCGGACAGGACCACAGGGAACTGTTGGTTGGTTTTATACCAGTCGTTAGTGAACAGTTCCCAGGTGACATGAGTACAGCATAGTCCGCAGACTTGACACTGCTACTTCGCCTCGAGTGTGTCCCACTGTTCTTAGATTGCTACCCTACCACGGCTCAAAGGAGTCGTGCAAACAGGTAGCAGCTGGGTGCAGTTCCGAGCACTTGGAGGCAGTGGCGGTTAGACAGGATTCGTCTCTCCCGGTATTGGGGGTTGATATCGCGCTGTGTCAGAGAGCCATTACGCAAAGTCCCTGGCCAGGGCAAGCGAGATTTGCTGGTAGGTTCCAGTAGTTTCTCAGGGTGTAATGGGCTTCGCTCCGACACGACTTATACCGCTATTAGGGGATTGACACTTGCCGCCCCCTAGGCCCGATATGCGATAGTCTTAGACGAACAGACCGGACTGTACGGAGACTGTCACATCAGACTCAGTAGGAGTTCGGATGGGTTTCCTCATCGGCCTTCTTATCGACATCTACCTGGGGACCGTTACGTACAGCTAGTGCCGCTTGCGGTCTGTGGTTAAACCCACTGCCAGTGTAGTAGTCGAGTCTCTAGAGTCCCACACAGAGAGTTTCCCTACTCCAGGCAAAACGATATAGAGGTCATATGGTTTTACGACAAAGGGTTCGGACGCATACGTGTGTTTACACACGTACGTCGTTCGGACAGTTTTTACTAGTCGGCTTTGGTTTAAGCCAGTTACTAGTATCCGGTTATTGGATTTATACAGTCTAAAGTTTTTCCGTGTTTTCACGGATATGAGGGGCGTTCTCGTAATTGCGCGAGAAGCTTCTAGAAGATGGCGACTAAGGAGGTTTAGGTGGCATATACATTGAATGAGATTAGTGAGTCATATGGATGATTCATCCATGTCATTAATGCATCATAAATGCTTAATGACTCATGGAGATGAATCACCATTAGATATTTATCAAGCATGGTTGTAAATCATTTTATTTTATTTTCTTGAAAAACAATAATGCTTGATATATATTATGATAGCTCATTTTCTCATTTCATTATTATGTTCATCTTCTCTCTCCTCAAGCTCTCTCTCTTCAAACCCTAATCCTCCCCTCTCATGTATTGAGTACAAGGATTAGTTAGACTAATTAAACCATAACCCTCACTCTATATCATCTAGGTACTTTGATTAGCACTTAAAGAAACCTAGTTACCTCTAGTTTGAGGTGAAGCTTGTAGTAAAGCTCTTGGGTGGATCTTCTACTACTTAGAGAAGGCCGGAGAGGACGTGGAGAACGACAAAACGAAGGACTCGGATCTTTAGGTATAATCACTTTTCATAGTAGTTGTTAACTCCTATGTTTGATGTTAGTTATTGTTTATGCAAAGATTCTCGGTTAGTCGATGTTTAAGCAAAGAACAAGATTGTTTTTCATTATTCCGCCTCCCCGCAAGTCGTGGGGTGTTGTACATCGACTTACAGTTTACTTGCTTTGTTTCGCCTAATCTTTAGTCTAAGATCTTGGTTAGGGTTGTTCGGCACGTCTAAAATTTAAATCGGGCATGGTTGATGCCTTATAGACCCTTGTGAGAGTGCCTAGTAATCCTACAGTGGTATCAGAGCCAAGCTAGAGCTTTAGGCCAAGTCTAGACGAAGTTTAAAGTTCGATCGAACTCCGAATACCCGTAAAACCCTAGTTTCTGGAAATTTTTTCAAAAGTTGATATTTTTCATATTAAAAATACTCAGAAAATTAAGCAGGAAAATCTAAGAGTTACTGTGAAAAACGAGCCACCAATACCATTAATGCGCCGCGGAACCGCGGCAATACCCTGCCTTACACGGCGGTTCCGCGGCGAAACAGTGAATTCATGTTTTGCTTTTTGCACAGTAACATCCGTAGGTGTTTCTACATGCTTCTGGGAATTTTTAATTTTACTCAAATGTTGAGTTTTCTGGAGATCTTTTGTATTCGTTGATTCGGTCGGATAATTTAACTTCGTTTAACTTTTTCTGGGTAATTTTAGAATGTGTTAAAATGTTCGAATGGATATCAATAACTCACTTTTTCCCCTACCGGAAAAATTTTCAAGTGTTGGATTTTTCCTTAGTTTAAGAACGTTCTAAGTTGTGCAAGTAACGCGGTGGACCCTCTAGAAGAACACAAACCTTAACTCGATTATGTGACCGTCTGAACCGCCTCTAAAGCTTAGGGTTTGTGGCAGTACGGCGTTGCCACATGTGAGGCGTTGGTTTGACCCTTCTACGGATGGACCATCTGTACTGTGGCATGTGATGGATGCTTTTTAAACTTCGCTCAAGTGTTGAGCTATTTGGGAAATCTTGGGTGTTTGTTTATTCGATCAGAAAGTTTAACACTGTCTATTTATCTGGAATGTGATACAATATTTGGAATCCACATGTAGTTATAAGTTAACTAATTTGAATGTTATAAATCTAGCAGTTTAGTCTCAGATGATCGGTTGCCATGAGATTTTGATGCGATCAAAAGTCCGTCGCAATTACGTAGCGTACGCGGATACTCGCCGGGTAAACTTAATAGATAGCCACATCCCATAGCCCCGACCAAGTGACTGTAGGAGAATCCCGTCGCCAAAAGCATCCGTTCGGATGCTCGCGGCAGCGGTGTTCCGCCTTAGTGCACTTCGTCGACGGCATCCGGGGGTGCGGCCGTCTACTAAAGTTTGCGACGAGTATTCGATCAGGATGTCAGGAATCTTGTTGAATTGCCCGACTAAATATTGAAAAGAGTTTTCGATAATGAGACTAAAATACGGGGTTTATAATTGTTGGGCATGTGATGTCTAAGGAATTCATTTGGTTAGGCATGAGATGTCTACGGAGGTTGCGGATTCCAACTGTTGTAGTTTTACACTTTCTTTTCTGCGACCGTAAGTGTAATATGTGGTGTATCGCCGGTTTCGTTGCTATACATCAACGACAATTGGGATACGCATATTTACTTACGTTGATGATATGTGATATGTTATATTGGATCGTCGTGTTTTGAATAGCCAGGGTTTTATGTGAGATGAGAGTTTTTCTTTTTCATTCATGTAAAATTCATTTGTATGTAATATTCTTTTATTGGGGCACTTCCGGGCTGAGGATGATGTCACCATTGTATATTATTTACTTTTCCGCATTAGGTAGACCCAAGGCGGGGAGCACAAGTAACCGGGTTCTAGGGTCCAGTGGAAGACCATCTCGAGAAGTCGAGACCGGGTCTCCTAACCCTAGAATTGGCAGTGTTGCTTGCCGCTCTCGTAGGGGTCTAGGGATGTGGGTTTGGCTATTCATCGCGACCGTGGAATCCGCGTTTTATACAGGCTCGCATAAACGGAAATCCTAGTATATTCAATATTTCATATGTTATTCTTCTGCTGCAATGTTCTGTGATGAGATCATATTACTGCCTGAGACGAATGTTTATATTATATATATGAGATATATATTATATTATTGATTTCATTTCAAATGTGATGCTTGTGAAGCATAATAAAATGAGACTTCATTAATGAGATTAATGAAACTAAAAGAAACCTAAAGATGTTGTAGAAACTTGTCTAAAAAACTGGTAGCTCTAGTTCTTGCTTTGCATAACGGTGTTCCTTGTAGAACATCCAGCACCTTATTCGATAAGGAAAGAGCCGAGATCACTTCACCAGGAGTGAGCTCTTTAGCGAAACTAGCAGATGCTACAAACTCGGTTTGTCTTTTGATTGCTTCTATAGTTTTTACTTTGCATAGTGATATTTGTGAAATATCCTGCACCTTATTCGATGAGGAAAGAACTGAGATCCCTTCACCGGGAGTGACCTCTTTAGCGAAACTAGTAAAAGCCTAAAAAACATTCCTTTTAAAATCACTCGATTCTACAACGATATCAAGTTCATCATGCAAAGGGTTTTCTTAAAAATCTGTCATAGCCCTCCGTCATTTCAGATAAGTCCTATTTAGTATTCGTGCTACGTTTGTTGACCTCCGTCAAGGCGTAGTGTGCGGTAGCTAACTAGTATTTATCTGTTTATGCATATGATGCAGATTGTTTTAGGGTAGTCGGACGGCCTTGTTGACCTCCGTCAAGGGTCGTGCGGGTGGGTTTAATTCAATCAGGAAATGACGGGTAGAACTTGACTAGCAGCCTATGGTTTGTTGACCTCCGTCAAGGTCATAGGACGCTAGGGGTAAAATATTATCGGGAATTTCAAGTGTTGAAATTTGCAATGAGATTGCATACCTTCTATGAGATAGTTGGATCCCGATACTCGCTGCGAGTAAGAGTTACTCCTGGGAAAGTTTTACACATTACAATTAGCCGATCAAGTAGGTGTCTAGAAGGTGTTAATGGGGTTACGCCCATGGGAAAATGAGGTTTATTTTAATTAGGTCCGTGCGAAAGCATGGGGAACCTCCTTCAAAGTACCGGCACTGGCCTGGCTGAAAGATTGGCGAACTTGTAGAGTGTAATTAATCCGAGCTAGTCTTTCCTTTTAGGGTTTGAAGGAAGATTTGACTAAAACAGTGGGAGCCATCCTGATTAGATTAATTGATAACCAATCTAATCTTGTAAAGAGCGCACGCTGAGTGTTTTCTTCTCTCTCTCCAGGTTGCGACCATATCACGCCTTAATCAAGATAATAATACGGATGTATTGACTGAACCCGCTTGTTATACTGAGCTGGGGAACGTTGGTCCCGCTCCAACTTATAATTGTTATAAGACAGAGCAGGAAATAGGGGATTACCAGAATTCCCGTGCCGCCCAAACGAAGAAAGTGCATGCTGATGCATCATCTTCGGGTGTGTTCATTACCGAGAACTGTTTCTCAGTTTACTTTACGTCCTGGGTATGAGATACCGGATCAGGATCCCGCATATGTAATCTGTTACATGGGCTATAGATAGGTAGAGAACTGAGAACGGGTGATAAGTTTCATGAGATAGAAACGGTGCAGGTGTTGCAGCCAAGTCTGTTGATAGTTATCACCCTGTATTACCAGAATACATTGATTCTGAACGAATGTTATTAGATACCGAACCTGAGATACAACATCATATCAGTCTCTTTATTAATAAAGAAGGATATAATTTTGTATTGTTGGATAATGTTTTGAACATTTCCTATATCAAGAGTTGATCGGTTCAGGCACGTTATCTAAAAGCATGGACGTTCTAAATCAAACTACAGTTCTTAGTATACAGAACACACACAAGAGGAAGAGTTTAGAAATGAACGAATCCTTCTTGAGGTATTGTAGACTAGGTCATATCAATGTGACCCGACTAGCTAAAGTTGCATTTAGATGCATATTTAAATAAGTTTAAATTTATATCTTATGAAACTTGCTGGTCATGTCACAAAGATAGGATGACCACAGCTCTGTTTATTGGAAACAGAGAAAGAGTTAGTGAACTCTTGGGATTGATACATACCGATGTATGAAGGTCCCTTGTCTACACATGCCAAGACCGGTTCTGTATACTTCATTACATTCACTGTTTATGTCTCAAGATTCGGACATATGTTCCTGTTGAAACACAAGTCTGAACCTTTTGAGAAATTCAATGAATATAAGTTAGAAATAGAGAACCAAAAACGTGTATAAGTATTATGTCCTTTGATGTGATCAGGGAGGAGAATACTTGAGCATGGAGATCCTGGACTATTCTAAAGGAGAATGAGATTCTCTCTCAGCATTACTCCTTCGTATACACCACAGTACGTCGGTGTATCGGGGTGGAGCAAACACACCCTATTTGATATGATGCGCTCTATGATGAGTACTACTGAGTTTCCTATTTCCTTTTGGGAGTTATGCACTTGAGAAGCTGCATACCTATTGAATAGGGTTCCAATCAAATCAGTTGCCTACCACTTCATATGTGATATGGAATGGGAAGAGCCCATATCTTAAGTATGTTAAGATTTGGGGTTGTCCGGCCTATATCTAAAAGCATAATCTGGACAAGCTCGAGGCAAAGTCAGTTTTGTGGAAGTTTGTTAGATATCCCAAGCATTAGCAAAGGAATATCTTCTACCAAATCGAGCAACAAAAGATGTTTTGTTTCTCAGTATGCCACCTTTATGAAAGGGAATTTCTTATGAAGAAATTAGTGGTCATGAGGTAGAATTGGAAAGAGTTCCAGCTATACAAACTGCTAGAACCAAAGGATTCAATTGTTTCCAACGAACCTCAGCCTCTCCGCCGATCTAATAGGGTTCCTCACCCACCTGAGAGATACTTCGGTTTTCTCTATGACAGTGGGAGCGAGGATTGCATCATGAGATGATGACCCAACTAGTTTCGAGCTGGCCATCAGGAGTGGGACTCTGTAAGAATGGCTGGATGCTTAGCGATTTGAGATGGAATCTTTATACACCAACAAAGTATGGCCTGGTTGCTTTATCTGAAGGGTTAAATCCCCATCAGGAGCAAGTATATCTTGAGAAGATTACTTGGTGTACATGGAAAAGTTGAGACTTTCAAAGCTATGCTTAAGTCCATCCAGATCCTACTTGCCATTGCTACATACCATGACTACGATTTCTGGTGGTTGGGTGTCATGACAGCTTTTCTAAATGATGTTTTGGAAGAGAGCGTCTAAAATTACACAGCCAGAGGGCTTCGTAGACAGAGGGAGCAGCGGAAACGTGTGCAAGTTGTTTTATGCGATAAAACAGGCATCGCGGAATTGGAACGTCTGTTTTGATGTGATAGTGAAAGAGTTTGACTTCATCAAAATGGTAGATGAACCTTGTATATACAAAAAGGTAGTAGAGAGTATGGTGGTGATCCTCGTAGAGTACGTGGATGACATACTCTTGATAGGTAAGGAGTTTCCTATGCTACGCTTGGTCAATCTCCGCTTATCACAAGGATTCTCCATAAAGGATCAAGTTGATACCTACTACATCCTGGGTTTTGGATCTATGAGATAGATCTATTTGGATGTTAGGATTCTCGCTAGTTATAGTGAGATGGTATCAATAGATCCTGGGGAGAATCACTGGAAGGGTTCCAGGGTGATAATGACGACTGAATGTTAGTCGCAGGCATTGTCTTTATCCTCAGTGGAGGGACGGTATGTTGGAAGAGTTACAAGCTAGATACCGTGACTTACTAAACGATTAAAGGCAAGATACATCGTTACCAAGGATGCTGCTAAAGAGGCAGTCTAGATATATATGAGTTCATGAGATGAACTTCGTTCCTGCCATTGTGTGACAATGGAGTTGTGGCTTATACCAAGGAACCCCCGTCCCATCAGAGGTCTAGACATATTCTTTGGCAGTATCGCCTGGTCATGGAGATGTTGATCTCCAGGTAGATCAAGGTAAGAAGAGTAGACACAGAGGACAACAGCGCGGATCCACTCACAAAGGCCTAATTCCCAGAAGAGACTTTTATGGGATGGTTGAGTATGAGATACTTCAACTACAGCTGATTGTTGGGTATGCGATACCACAACAGATGGTCCTAGTGCAAGTGGAAGATTGTTAGTTATATGTATGCCCTAGAGGTCATTACTGTACATACGTTGTATATTGTAGTGGATGCTTGGACATATATAGGGAGGACTTTCTTGCTCGACATGATAGTATGCTATCTGGTTATACTTTATCTTAACATGTACTCTGATTGTCTCTATGTTACATGTTGATAAAGCCCTTAGGATGAGTACTTGACTATCAGGACTATGATGCGGATCATACTAGTGGGGACAGTGTAGTCGCCAAGTATATCCTTCAAATGTTCCTAGTCGTGGGAGTACCGAGACAGGGCATCGATACTCCAGAGTAGACTAGCGTATGCGCTTCTTGACCCATATGATGGGCGATGGATGATCTCATATCCATTGGTGTTTGACATCAGAGAAGGTATACGGGTGCTCAGTGGAGACTGGGTACACTGGACGGACTCGCCGAGAACTCCCAGATGGTATGATACCTCACGTCAGATGGCAGTTCTCTGGTGACACTGGTACAGGTTAGTCTGTAGACCCGAGATCGTCATAGAGTCTTGTGTGATTCCCACTGTGCTTTGATTTCCATCATACCACGTCCAAGAGGGCCTGCAAAAGGGTGGCTTTTGGGTACAGTCCCGAATCACATGGAGGCAATGAGCGATAGGAGGGGTTTCGTCTCTCCCGGTATAGGGAGTAGATGTTGCGCTGTGTTCGATTGGCTATAACTGGAAATCCCTGGCCAGGGTTGCTGGGATTTACTAGTAAGTGTTATCTGTAGTTTCTCGAACTGTTATAGATCTCATATCGACACGACTTATCAAGCTACTGGGGTCTGACGTTTACCACCCCTAGGCGAGATATGCGACATATCAGACGAAGAGACCGGACTGTACGGGAGTGTTACTGATTGGATTCGCAGGAGAATGTACAGGCTTGCTTGTTGATCTTCTGATCGCTTAATACCTGGGTGGCTGTTACGTTTAGCTGACCGCTTGCAGCTTGTGGGTGTTTGATATGATCATCACATACTGCCGGCGTATTGACGATTCTTTAGAGTTCTACACAGAGCTTTCCTGACTCAGTCAAAATGGAGTAGGAGCACATATATGTTATGTGCGGGACCGAGAACAATACGTGTATGCGATACCGTATTAGATTCTCGCGATATGAGATATCGGCCGGGTATATGTGATATAGCCGGGTCATCGGATCAAGTGTTGATTCGATGAACTGATACAGATTAGATTAGTTAGTTATTTGTGAAATAGCCGGATTATCGGATCAAGTGTTGATTCGATAATTTAATGTATAATTATATATGTTTGATATATTAAATTACATTAACTAATATAAACTCACTAAAAGATTCTTTTTCTCACTCCGGTAATACATTGATATATATGCGATATATGTTAATTGTATTATTTTATTTTGTTACAATAAATATTGTATATGTGATATATAATATTATAACATGTTATGGTTATAAATGCAACATGATTAGTGGAGATTAAATATGGTTAGGGTTTGATTTGGGTTAAACTTTCTAGTAGCTTCTAGAAGCTTTGTTTTTGTTTTAAGCAAAGATATTTGTTATGATATTTTGTGAGATATTTGTTTAACCCAACCTAACCCTTTAACCCTAATTAACTCTCTACAATGGTTAGCTTTTCTTTTATCAACCATGGTTGCATTTCTAATCTCACTATGGATTCATTATTCATCACAAAAGGTTTTGGATATTCTTCTTCTTCTTCCTTGGTGAAAAGCTCTCTAGCTTTTTTCTTTGTGATGAAAATGAGTGAGATTAAGAAAATAAATGAGAGCTAAATTCCTACTTCATCATCCTCATCTAATCTAGCCTATTAGATTAGGGTGTTCACTTCATTAGTAAGTGAGAGCTTGTGTTAAAAAAACTTCAAGGTAGATCATCTTTGTTATCGAAAATCGGAAGCAAGCTTGCATCTTTCTCTTCATGGAGCCTCTCTAGAGTTCGGATGCTCGATGATCGCAGCGAAGGGACCTCAACACGGAGCTTTTGAAATGAAGGACCGGACTACAAAGGTTGTAATCCTTTTCACTTAGAAGTAAAGTTGTTTACTTGCTTTGTTTCGCCTAATCTCTAGTATAAGATCTTGGTTAGGGTTATTCGGCACGCCTAAAATTTGAATCGGGCATGGTTGATGCCTTATAGACCCTTGTGAGAGTGCCTAGTAACCCTACAGGTGATACCTCCTAAATCCTGGATTATGGATCTATGAGATAGATTTAATTGGATGTTAGGATTCTCACTAGTTGTAGTGAGATGGTATCAATCGATCCTGGGGAGAATCACTGGAAAGGTTCCAGGGTGATAAGGACGACTGAATGTCAGTCGCAGGCATTGTCTTTACCCTCAGTGGAGGGACGGTATGTTGGAAGAATTCTAAGCTAGATACCGTGACTTACTAGACGATTAAAGGCAAGATACATCGTTACCAAGGATGCTACCAAAGAGGCAGTCTGGATATATATATAAGTTCATGAGATGAACTTCGTTCCTGCCATTGTGTGACAATGGATTTTTGGCTTAGGCCTAGGAACCACCGTCCTATCAGAGATCCAGACATATTCTAAGGCAGTATCACATGATCATGGAGATGGTTGATCTCCAGGTAGATCGAGGTTAGGAGAGTAGACTCAGAAGACAACAGCGCGGTTCCACTCACAAAGGCCTATTTCCCAGTAGAGACTTTTATGGGATGGTTGAGTATGAGATACTTCAACCACAGCTTATTGTTGGGTATGAGATACTACAACAGATGGCCCTAGTGCAAGTGGGAGATTGTTAGTTATATGTATGCCCTAGAGGCCATTACTGTACATACATTGTATATTGTAGTGGATGCTTGGACATATATAGGGAGGACTTTCTTGCTCGACATGATAGTATGCTATCTGGTTACTCTTTATCTTAACATGTACCCTGATTGTCTCTATGTCACATGTTGATAAAGCCCTTAGGATGAGTACTTGACTACCAGGACTATGATGCAGATCATACTAGTGGGGACAGTGTAGTCGCCAAGTACATCCTTCAAATGTTCCTAGTCGTGGGAGTGCCGAGACAGGGCATCGATACTCCAGAGTAGACTAGCGTATGCGCTTCTTGACCCATATGATGGGCGATGGATGATCCCATATGCATTGGTGTTTGACATCAGAGAAGGTATACGGGTGCTCAGTGCAGACTGGGTACACTGGACGGACTCGCCGAGAACTCCCAGATGGTATTATACCTCATGTCAGATGGCAGTTCTCTGGTGACACTGGTACAGGTTAGTCTGTAGACTCGAGATCGTCATAGAGTCTTGTGTGATTCCCACTGTGCTTTGATTTCCATCATACCACGTCTAAGAGGGCATGCAAAAAGATGGCCTTTGGGTACAGTCCCGAATCACATGGAGGCAATGAGCGATAGGAGGGGTTTCGTCTCTCCCGGTATAGGGAGTTGATGTTGTGCTGTGTTCGATTGGCTATAACTAGAAATCCCTGGCCAGGGTTGCTGGGATTTACTGGTAAGTGTTATCAGTAGTTTCTCGAACTGTTATAGACCTTATATCGACACGACTTATCAAGCTACTAGGGTCTGATATTTACCACCCCTAGGCGAGATATGCGACATATCAGACGAAGAGACCAGACTGTACGGGAGTGTTACTGGTTGGATTCATGGGAGAATGTATAGGCTTGCTTGTTGATCTTCTGATTGCTCAATACCTGGGTGGCTGTTACGTTTAGCTGACCGCTTGCAGCTTGTGGGTGTTTGATATGATCATCACTTACTGCCGGCGTATTGACGATTCTTTAGAGTCCTACACAGAGGTTTCCTCGCTCAGGCAAAACGGAGTAGGAGCACATATGTGATATGTGCGGGACCGAGAATAATATGTGTATGCGATACCGTATTAGATTCTCGCGATATGAGATATCGGCCGGGTATATGTGATGTAGCCGGGTCATCGGATCAAGTGTTGATTCGATGAACTGATACAGATTATATTAGTCGGTTATTTGTGAAATAGCCGGATTATCGGATCAAGTGTTGATTTGATAATTTAATGTATAATTATATATTTGATATATTAAATTACATTAACTAATATAAGCTCACTTAAACATTCTTTTTCTCACTCGGGTAATACATTGATATATATGTGATATATGTTAATTGTATTATTTTATTTTGTTACAATAAATATTATATATGTGATATATAATATTGTAACAAGTTATGATTACTTATAAAACATGATTTTTGGAGATTAAACATGGTTAGGGTTTGATTTGGGTTAGCATTTTCATGAAGCTTCTAGAAGCTTTATGTTTTGTTTTAAGCTAAGATATTTTGTTGATATTTTGTGTTGATATTTCTAACCCAACCCAAACCCTTCACCCTAGGTTAGTTCTCTACATGAGTTAGGCCACTCATTCTTAACTCAAGGGTTGTATTTGTAAACATAAGGATAATTCATTATTCATCACAAAAGAAATTGATTTGCTTCTTCTTCTTCTTCCTTTTTGATGGAAAGCTTTATAGCTTTTTTATAAGTGATGAAAATGAGTGAGATAAAGAAAATAAAAGAGAGCTAAAATCCTACTTCATCATCCTCATATATTCTAGCCACTTAGATTAGGGTGTTCACTTGTCTAATACTTGATTAGAGAAGTGAGAGCTTGAGATAAAGGAACTTCAAGGTAGATCATCTTCGAAAAGGAAGAGTTCAAGCAAGCATGGATCGTTCGGCTTATGGAGCCTCTCTTGAGTCCGGGAGATCATGGATTGCGGCGAAGGGACTACTACTAGGAGATTATGAAGCGAAGGAGCGGACTACAAAGGTTGTAATCCCTCTCTCTTAGTTGTAAAGATATTTACTTGCATGTTTAACCCTAATAATCTAGCAAAGATCCTTGCTTTGGGTTGTTCGGCACGTCTAATTTTTAAATCGGGCATGGTTGATGCCTTGTAGACCCTTGTGACAGTGCCTAGTAACCCTACACCGTTTTCAACCAACGAATATCCTTCTGCAAGCAAAACACCTCGAACTCCTGTATGCAGTATCCCCCTCCATTATCAGACTTAAGGCATTTTACCTTAGCCCCTGTTTGGTTCTCAACCTGCGTAATCAAGTGTTTGAAAATAACAAACACATCGGATTTCTTTTTCATCGAATACACATATGTCTTCCGGCTTGCATCGTCGATGAATGTCACAAAGTACCGATTCTCGCTATAAGACTCCACCGAGGCCGGACCCCATATATCTGTATGCACCATCTTCAGCTTCTTGTTCTTCTTTGCTACGCCTCCAATTTGCAACCTAAGCGTATTTTGCTTCCCACAATTACAACTCTCGCACAGCCCCAACTCCACCTTTTTCAGCCTCGAAAGCAGCCCCTTTCTTAAAGAATTCTCAAGTTCTTCTCGCTAAGGTGCCCCAATCGCCCATGCCACAACAAAGTCTCCGAATTTAACTCCAAACCCGTTGCCAATGCAACCAAACCTCCGCTACTCCCACTGAAGGAATACAACGAACCGCTCAACTTGTCCCTAGCAACCACCAACGACCCTTTAGTAATCTTCCACTGTGAATTCCAAAATGTTGTAATTAAACCTTCGTTGTCAAGCTGACTAGTAGAAATTAGGCCCTTCTTCAAATCTGGAATATGACGAGTATTCTTCAATTTTAATTGACTGCCTCCTTATGGTTGCAAGATGATCATCCCCTTTCCAATGATCTTACATGACTGACCGTTCCCCACCGTCATATGCCCAAAATCCCCCTGAACATACTCGCTGAAGTAATGTTGTCCCGAAGTGCAATGGAAGGATGCCTCCGAATCAAGGAACCAAGTATCCGCCTTTGAGTTCTCGCTCGCCGATAAATAAAGACTTTGTTCCCCATGTTCTTATGTAGACACCATATTAGCTTACTTTCTATCTTCCTTCTCATTCGAGAGTTTCTTTAGAGCTTTACAGTCACTTTTTTTATGACCCCTCTTTCCACAGTTCCAACAGTCGCCTTAGATCTTCGCCTTCAATTTTTCCCGGCTCTTAGACTTGCCCTTTACCCTTTCCATCGTTCTACCGCGATTCTATACCGAAAGTGCGTGTAACGACTCTGAAATTACTGTACGAAAATTTTTAATTTAATGTACAGAAAGGAGTTTACAAGCCTGAGTACAATTTATAAGTTAAATTTGTTTAAGAACAGTAAGAAATAACTTGTAGCTCATTGGTAAAGCCTTGCACTGCTGTGACGTTACCCCTGTGTTCGAATCCCCTCAGATATTATATATTTTTTTTGAATTTTCTTTTAAACTTTTTGGAATCCCAAAAGTTTACACGTGCACTGCATATAAAAATGAAAAGATAGAAAAATAAACATGTGCAAAATGTTGTAAACAAAGAAGTGAACACGTGTCTTGAATCCACCGGCTCCCCCTCACAATTGGACCGGTGAGATATGCCCTGGGACCGGCGCCGATGGATCCCCCATACCCAATGAAGCCCGTGCTCTGCACACATGACTCTTGGCCTACCCCTAACTCTCCTGCACTGCAATCAAACAAAGACCCCTCATTTTCCCAATTAATCACTTTTTAATGCATTTTAATTCATTATTTAATTCCAAAACCCTAATTTCACACTATAAATACTAGCCCATGCCCTAGCCCTTCCTCATTCTGAAAATTCGAGCCAAAACTATCACATTTTCTCAAGTACAAGAAGAGTACAAGTGGAGTTAGCCAACGACCAACTTCCGGCGAGGAATCGAGGCTATTCCGGCGACCCCGCGACACCACGACTACCAATCTATCTTCTTTAACCTCTCCTTAAACTAATTCACTCGTAACTCCCTCCCTATCCTTCTCTTTCTTCTTAAAAAGTTTTTTTTTCAAAACATGTCGGTAAGTGGAGTTAATACCAACGTTTTTTTAAACCCTAAAAAGTTCACTTGTTCTTACATACTTTTCATCCATATTCTTACACCTTATTTGTAATCATATAACTAATGTTTAGAACAATTTTCACTCAAAAATATCATGAAACATAACCTTAATTTAACTTTTACGCTAAAATACCATGAACTTCATATATTCATCTTTTAGTACTTTGGCTAATCATACCTTTAGAAAACTTTACGGGGTAATGACCTACTCCTCACAAACATACATGGTTTCCATAGCGCGATATCCTTTGAGCGTATTTTTAGTACGAACATAATATTTCATTAAAATACCATCTATTATAAAAACCCGGTTTTTTTTGAATTGTATTTCAAAACTCTTTGCGATTATACCTCTACAACCCATTTGGGGAACCCGCTTGGATGGTGTGAATTATCGCACATCCTTGGGTTGGTAGAACGAGATGCAGACCTCTTCACGAAGCATTCGGTCTCGAAAAGTTTTTAATATGATTTTTACGAAAAATGCAATTTTCTATTTAATAATAAAATTAATTTTTATAATTATATAAATATTATAAATTCATATATTTTCAAAATATAATAACCATATATTTTTCAAAGGAATGAATTACAAGTTTCATCAAAATACCATCAAGATAACATCAAAAGTCAAGTTTTACAGTAAATACCATGAACTATTCAAATTAAGGTAATTATCACTAAAATACTTTAAATCCCTACAAATTCACATTCATGGAAACCCTAAATAACATAAATAATTTCTTATGGTTATTTTGAAACTATATTAAAAATATTTTCATAAAACCCCCTCGAGTTATATAAAATTATATTTAAGGACTTAGTAAATATAGGTTTAAGCGGGATCAATTCTCTTAAGTCTCAGAAAGCCGGAGAAAGTGAGTGCTTGCTTATTTAAGGTAGAAAAACTTAACGGAGTCATCAATGGTAATTGTCTTGGAAAAAGACACAAATCCTGTCGTCCATGTGCAGCAGTTACGATAACAACCGAACTTAATTCAGGATCCAAATCAGTTATAAGTATCTGACTCAATTCCGAGTCTAAATCAAATTTGGGTCTAATTCAAATCAGAATCCAATTCAAACATGAATCCAAGTCAAACATGAACCCAAACTTTAACATGTATACTTGAACCTGAACCTGAATACTAGAACAATATCAATATGCAAACATGACTTGACTTAACCGAACCATGGCTATAACTTGACTTAATTACATGACTACTTATTTATATCCTGAATCTGATTACATGAACAACTTGTATCCATGGTCTCAGCAAGCTGTTCAGTCGAAAATATCGTGCTTTTGATATGACATTTTCCTTACTATTTTTATATAATAAAAGGTGTTTATTATAAATTTGACACATATGAGGGTTTATCTGTAAAAATACTATTTTTATATGTTTATATATTATAATTAATATCATGAAGGAAAATATAAGCATATAATATCTATATAATATTTAGTCTATTTAAATATGCATACCATATCAAATATCCTTAACTAATTCTTTTAAACTATAATATCATATCTAATGGTCAGGATAATATCTCAATAATCCCAAATATTACTAACATTATTCATTGAGATATTGTGTAAGGTTTAGTTCAGGTCAGGAGATCGAGATGAGAGATGTCGGGAATCAAAAATCTGCCGATAAAGTTAGATAAAATCGAAAAATCAATACTGGCAGAGACTCAGGAAATATTATCAAATTCCAGATATCCAGAAGATCTCCATGTGTCACATTGAAGCAACCCCAGAAAACTGAAGCCAATATCTCACCAAACGGCCGCGGATCCATGGCCGAGTCAACGATTCAGGGTGTGGGATTTTGTGGTTTGTATCTCAACAACAACACTTGATTCTTGGGATCTTTTGTTTCTGGTTTTGGTGGTATATAAATGACCGATGGCTAAACCTAGAAATTATCAAACCGACGAGATCACAAAGTCCAATACGGCTCAAGAATGCTGGTTGATCATCAGCTGTTCATCTACGTCCTTAAGAAGAGATCGAGAAACAAACTAGGGTTTTGTAATCACTTTCTAAAGGAACAAAGTGTAATTGATCAAGTTGATTAATAAAGGTAGTTGTTTTATTCTTATTGCATTTTATTTTCTTCATGATCTCTATCCGTTCTTCTATCTCCATCATGCGTGAGTAATTCTCCGCTTGTTAGGTTTCGTATGATTAGGGTAGATCAATGGATGATTAAAATCCTTTAACTCCTTTTACGTCCTATAAAGTTTAAAAAATTTACCAAAAGAATCGTTAACATCCTAATCGGGCGCGCTATCAATTCATTGATATTCATGACCACGATTAGAGATTAGATTAACAATTGTTTTGGTAAAGGCTAGACATGAACGGAGATCCATGTCAAGATAGGGGTTAAGAGTGGGAACCCTATTCCCTCCACAACCCTAATCTACATGCATCACTGTCGATCTAGTTTTAAATCTATTAAAGGATAAAAGGAGTAATTTTTAATTAATCATCCATGACTACTAAATCTTAATGAACCCTACAATCCCCCTTCTAATATAAAATCTACATCCGTAGTTAATCTAGATCTATATCCTACATCCGTGATTGACGTAGATTTAAAATCTACAACTATTCTTCACTATTCATTATTCTTCCTCTTTTTCAACACGTCTAAAGTAAGATTGAAAAGAAAATTTTTATCGATGTAACACACTGGTTGTTGCCGGGGATACGTGCGCAATATTTTTTTTTCTTACTATTCGTGTTGAATTCTTATTCGATCCATATCATAAATAAACAAAACAACAAATTGTATATTTAACGATTATTGTGTGATTTTTTCAAGGAGATCTGAAGTCACAGACTTGAGGAAACAGAGATTCAGAGACATTCATCAAGATCCAGAGGACCAAGGGAGGCCACGTAGCAAAAATCTTCACAAGATCTCCTGATTCAGCGGCGGAATCGCGGCAAAAAGAGCTATTCGGCGGCGGAACCGCGGTGTAATTGGAGAATCTTACTTCCCAATTTCTGTGGTAACTTTCCTATCCCCTTCTTTCTCCTCTGAAATCCAATAAAATATCTTTTCTGCAGAATTCTTTGCAAAATATCGCTGCTCAATTTTTTTTTGCAAGTTTTGTAATTGGTTTGTTTGTGCATATTTTAATACGGACATTAAGGGGCAAAGACCAAATTCAGATTAGGTGAGGATTTCATCACCCTTGCTAGACCCCACAAATCACAAAACGAGCATCCGCATCATCCTACATTAATTAAAAAAATATCTAGACGAAGACTCTAGGGACCGTCGCGCTCAATAGGGACAAAGGAAGGTCGTGGGTAATCTATCACTTATCCGCATTACTTTTGTGGTGTTTAGGCAAGTGTGTCTAAGGCAAGTGGTTACTTAATAAGGCCCGCTATTTTTGGTGATTCGTATAGCGGATACCTTCCACTTACCTGGCACTTACCTGGCTACAAGAGTGATAAAGAGGTGGTAGATGATTGATCTTGTAGCTTATCTTTTGGAAGTCTAGGAGCGGTTTAGAGACTTGACTTAGGTAACCTTAGTTCTAGGATTGATTGTGCATTTTTGTGTGATTTGTCTCACATCCGACACTTTTCAAAACAAACCAATTTTAAATCACACATATGCTGCCACTTGCGCTAAACCCGCTTAGTGCATGCTCGGCTGGACATGGGATTCTAGTGCCCATCTTGTCCGCGTTTTTGCTATCGACTCCGAAGTCGGTACTTCTTTATTTTCTTTTTCCCCTCCACCTACCACATCGACCGAGATGGACGGTTCTCCATCAGATTATAACACCACCCTGCCACCACCCGTCGGTGCGCAGAATCCATCGCGCATTTCTCTCCAAGAGAGATGCTATCCTATACGCGGTCCCCTTCCTACCTGTTTATCTATTCCACCAGCCAATGAGGATAATTTTGAAATTAAACCCCGCTTCATCAACCTTTTGCCCAAATTTCACGGGCTTGAGTCTGAAGAGGCATTTGTTTTTATCACTAAATTCGAAAACGTATGCGCAATGATGGGTATATCACAACTGTCTGTGGATGCTATGCGCTTGCGTCTTCTCCCTTTCACTTTGTGCGATTTAGCAGAAAAATGGCTTTATAACACTGTCGCACACTCTATTACCAATTAGGATGAATTCGTGATAGCATTCTTTAAGAAATTTTATCCCAATCATAAGACCGCCCGTATTCGGAGCGAAATCAACCAGTTTACCCAGCTTCCCAATGAATCATTTTGGAAGTGCTTTGAACGGTTTAAGGATCTGCTTGTCCAATGTCCTCATCATGGAATACATAGATAGGATCTGTGCCGAATTATATATGACGGCATTACTCCAGCGACAAAGCAGATGCTTGAAACCATGTGTCAATGCAATTTTATGTCTAAAGACGATGGTGAAGCTTGGAAATTTCTGGAAGATCTCGCTGAACACACTTTGCAGTGGGAAAGCGTTAGACTATCATCTAGAGGAGGTATCCATAAACTCGATGTTTCCATCGTAGTAAAATCCGAAATGGAAGCAATACAAAAGAAACTTGATGCTATGGAGAACAAATTCTCATCAATCTCCCTAAATCAGGTTATGCTTCCCAAGACTGTATGTGGTTGCTGTTCCGATCCATCACATTTGACGGAAGAATGTCCTATGAATCCACCGTTTCAAGGTCAAGAATAAATTAATGCTACTTTTCAGCAACGACCTCGAAACAATCCTTATTCTTCCACATATAATCAGGGATGGAGGAATCATCCTAATTTTGCTTGGAACCAAAACCAAAACCAAAATCAAAACCAGTTCCAAAGCAATTATCAAAGACCTCCTCCATAGCAACAGCAACCACACCCACAGAGTCAGTACCCCTTTCATTCGCAACCTTTTCAAAATCCGGCCAATGATTCTACACCTTATAATTATTCTTTCCAAACGGCCGGTAAAGAAAACTCATCTGCACTCGAACAAAGCGTGAATATGTTTATTAAACATTCCATGCAATCGACGGATGAAATAAAGTCTTCCATCCAATCATTAACACAGACCACCACCTTCCATTGTGAAAATATAAAATCGATAGAGGCACAACTTGCACAAATAAATGCTGCAATGAGTGTGAGAGAAAAATGGAAATTTCTATCTCAACCTATACCTAATCCTGGCCACTCACAAAGTTATAATGTGAGTGTTGTTACCACGTTGAGATCATAAAGAGTGCTGGATAACCAAGTGGGTGAACACGTTGATGACGTTGATGATATTAATGATACCCTGGCTTCTACTTCGTCTCCTATTTCATCTAATCCACCACCTTCTTTCGAGCCTATTCTCCGTTTTTCCCAAAGCTCGAACACTCAGCCCACTTTCTCGAGTCAACCTAAAACAATCCTAACTCCAATTCTGGGATCCATTCCATCCCCACAATTCTCTCCAATGTTGGACCCAACCCTTATTGATAAAGCACCTTATCCAAATATGTTAAGGGGCAACAGACCAACTCCACAAATGGAGAAGATTGTGGAAATTTTTAAGCAAGTTAACATAAACATTCCTCTCCTAGATACCATTCAACAAGTTTCGTCTTATGCAAAAATTCTAAAGGACTTGTGCACTAGGAAGAGAAAAACTCAAGTGCCTAAAAAAGTTTTCTTAGTGAGTAATGCAAGCACTGCTTTTACCCAACAACTACCCAAGAAATGAAAGGACCCCGGAAGTCTTACCATATCTATTTCTACTGGGGGTAAAGATATCAATCGTGCTCTACTCGATTTAGGCGCTAGTGTTAACTTGCTTCCGTATTCTGTGTATGAGCAATTTGGGATCGGAGAGTTAAAACCGGCGCACTGCACTCTTCAGATGGCCGATCGATCTATCACCCAACTTAGAGGTGAGCTAGAGGATGTGTTAATTAAAGTCGGGGAATTTATATTCCCTGTAGACTTTATCGTTATAGATACACAGCCTTTAGCGAGCCCACGAAACCAAATTCCGGTGATTTTAGGTCGACCTTTTCTTGTGACTTCCAACGCAATAATCAATTGTCGAAACGGCTCTATGACCCTATCTTTTGGGAAGATGTCAATTGAGCTTAACATTTACAAGTTGGGAAGTAAACCCTCCGAACCCTATGCTCAAGTATTATCTATCGAAGCGATAAATTTCGACAGCAACGAATTTGAACAGCGTCACGATTTTGATCTTGACTCCGCTAGTACGTTGTTGTTTGACCTTGCTATTTGTTATACACATACGGACACTTCTATCGAGCTGTCCGGGTCAACATCTAACGCTGAATATGAACATTTTATGGAGTCCGAGTATTATCCCGTTCTTTCCGATGAGATTATTATTCGAGATATCGATGAAAACTTTGAAGAAATTTCCGCTGAAGAACTCGCACTCTTAGAAAACATGGGTGTTGTGATGAATCAACCTCAACACAAATAAATTGAACCACCACCCCTTCTTCTTATCAATAACAAGAATGCGAGTAATCCACCATCACTGTTTCGTCTCTATAAACCGAGACATAAACACGTTCTATTCCACCCCTTATCCCCTCCCTATTTCTTCACGTCGATAGGTGACATGTTCTTGTACCAACCAGTGCGTTACATTGATAAAATATTTGAATGGTTGATGTTGACTTTTGGTCTTTGTAAAACTTTGCATAGACCAATAACTTTAGCCATGCTTAATACGATTTTACTCAAGTTTGGGGGGAGGGATATTATTTTGGCTCTTGAAAAGAAAATTTTTACTAAATTGTGAGCCAAAAATAAGTTTGGGGGAGAATTTCACTGTCATTATTTCTTGTCCCCTTTGATAACTTTTCCTCCCAAGTCTACAGTTTCTTTAAGCTTGACAGATGACATCAGTGAGGACACTACTGCAAACAGGTTTGGGGGAGCTTTGTGCTTATTCACGCATTATTTTGCATTATACTATATATAAGCACAAACCTCCCCCAAACCTGTTTGCAGCAGTGTCCTCACTGATGTCATCTGTCAAGCTTAAAAAAAACTGTAGACTTAGGAGGAAAAGTTATCAAAGGGGACAAGAAATAATGACAGTGAAATCCTCCCCCAAACTTATTTTTGGCTCACAATTTAGTAAAAATTTTCTTTTCAAGAGCCAAAATATATCCCTCCCCCCAAACTTGAGTAAAATCGTATCAAGCATTTAAAATTATGAGGGGGCTAAAGTTATTGGTCTATACAAAGCTTTACAAAGACCAAAAGTCAACACCAACCATTCAAATATTTTATCGATGTAACACACTGGTTGGTAGAAGAACATGTCACCTATCGACGTGAAGAAATGGGGAGGGGATAAGGGGTGGAATAGAACGTGTTTATGTCTCAGTTTATAGAGACGAAACAGTGATGGTGGATTACTCCCATTCTTGTTATTGATAAGAAGGAGGGGTGGTGGTTCAACTTCACTGTTTCGTCTCTAAACCGAGACATAAACACGTTCTATTCCACCCCTTATCCTCTCCCCATTTCTTCACGTCGATAGGTGACATGTTCTTCTACCAACCAGTGCGTTACATCGATAAAATATTTGAATGGTTGGTGTTGACTTTTTGTCTTTGTAAACTTTTGCATAGACCAATAACTTTAGCCCCACTCATAATTTTAAATGCTTAATACGATTTTACTCAAGTTTGGGGGGAGGGATATATTTTGGCTCTTGAAAAGAAAATTTTTACTAAATTGTGAGCCAAAAATAAGTTTGGGGGAGAATTTCACTGTCATTATTTCTTGTCCTCTTTGATAACTTTTCCTCCCAAGTCTACAGATTTTTTTAAGCTTGACAGATGACATCAGTGAGGACACTGCTGCAAACAGGTTTGGGAGAGGTTTGTGCTTATTCACGCATTACTTTGCATTATACTATATATAAGCACAATTATTTATTTTTTTTGATAATAAAAGTTTGAAAGTAAAAATTTACATATGAAAGATAGGAATAGTTTGAGAAAAGAAAGAAAATTAGATGTTTTTTAAATGAACTAGTAATAAGTAGTTATGAGCCATTATCCCAAGGGTTAGTAAGATGAAGAAAATTGCTAATCTGAGAATAAAAATAAGTCTGAAAAATAGTCCCCATTCTTGAGGCCAAACATTTGAATGTTGATATCCTACTATACGCACTTACACACATCTTGAAACTTGGGATAATAGAGAATACCTTGAAATGCTCTTGTCTAAAAGACTTAGTATGTGTGTGTGTGTGTGTGTATAAGTGGTGAAGAAAAAAATAAACACTGGTTTTGTAATTACTTAAGGCAGCATAAAAAAATATAGCGATAGTGCTTTATCACCTAGTGCCTTAGACCAACTGGTTTGGGAGCTATTGCTAAGCCTTAGGTGTTGCGAAACGAGGAATTACGCCTAAATGCGTGAGCACATTTTGTAATCGGTCGGTTAGTACCTCAAGAAGTATTAACTATCGCATGAAGAATGTGTGAGTAATTTTATCGAAAATATTCACCAACTATAAAGTACTTTGGAAGATGGACAAGAGTATGATAACTTGAATTGAATTCTCTAAGTGTAGGGATGTCTTTTACATACACGTAAGCGTATATGATCAATGTTTGGAAGAAAGATAGGGAGGAAGACTAAAAGCGATGTTTTATTGAGGGATGATGTGATTTCTAACATTTTTTCACGACCATTAAGATAGGGCTCATAGCAACTGAAAAGCTGGTATAGTTGGAAATTCTTATTTTCAAGTTTTTTATTTTTATAAGTTCTTATCTTTATATGTAACTTTCACCATCTTTCTTTTATTATAGGATTTTGTGGGTGTAATCCGCTGAAAACCCTCAGGAGACAACACTCTTCCCACTAGGGACACCTAGAGATTTAACGGCTTGTTACACATACTCAGTGCAAGTGTCGCCTACGAAAGTGTGCTACTTAGGTTTTTCTTTTTCTCCTTCTCTTGAATAACTAGTTTGCTCGGGACGATCAAAGTTAAGTTTGGGGGTATTTGTTCAGTCGAAAATATTGTGCTTTTGATATGATATTTTTCCTACTATTTTTATATAATAAAATGTGTTTATTATAAATATGATACATATGAGGGTTTATCTGTAAAAATACTATTTTCATATGTTTATATATTATAATTAATATTATGAAGGAAAATATAAGAATTTAATATCTATATAATATTTAGTCTATTTAAATATGCATACCATATCAAATATTCTTAACCAATTCTCTTAAACTATAATATCATATCAAATGGGTAGGATAATATCTCAATAATCCCAAATATTACTAACATTATTCATTGAGATATTGTGCAAGGTTTAGTTCAGGTCAGGAGATCGAGATGTGAGATGTCGGGAATTAAAAATCTGCCGATAAAATTAGATAAAATCGAAGAATCAATACTGGCAGAGACTCAGGAAATATTATCAAATTCCAGATATCCAGAAGATCTCCATGTATCACATTGAAGCAACCCCAGAAAACTGAAGCCAATATCTCACCAAACGGCCGCAGATCTGCGACCAAACCATGCTTAACACGGCGGATCCGCAGCCGAGTCAACGATTCAGGGTGTGGGATTTTGTGGTTTGGATCTCAACAACAACACCTGATTCTTGGGATCTTTTGTTTCTGGTTTTGGTGCTATATAAAGGACCGATGGCTAAACCTAGAAATCATCAAACCGACGAGATCACGAAGTCTAAGACGGCTTAAGATTCCAGGTTGATCATTAGCTGTTCATCTACCTCCTTAAGAAGAGATCGAGTAGCAAACTAGGGTTTTGTAATCACTTTCTAAAGGAACAAAGTGTAATTGATCAAGTTGATTAATAAAGGTAGTTGTTTTATTCTTATTGCATTTTATTTTTTTCATGATCTATATCCGTACTTCTATCTCCATCATGCGCGAGTAATTCTCCGCTTGTTAGGGTTCGTAGGATTAGGGTAGATCAATGGATGGTTAAAATCCTTTAACTCTTTTTACGTCCTATAAAGTTTATAAACTTTACCAAAAGAATCATTAACATTCTAATCAGGCGTGCTATCAATTCATTGATATTCACGACCACAATTAGAGATTAGATTAACAATTGTTTTGGTAAAGGCTAGACATGAACGGAGATCCATATCAAGATAGAGATTAAGAGTGGGAACCCTATTCCCTCCAGAAACCCTAATCTACATGCATCACTGTCGATCTAGTTTTAAATCTATTAAAGGATAAAATGAGTAATCTTTAATTAATCATTCATGACTACTAAATCTTAACGAACCCTACAAGCCCCCTTCTAATATAAAACCTACATCCGTAGTTAATCTAGATCTATATCCTACATCCGTGATTGACGTAAATCTAGAATTTACAACCATTCTTCACTATTCATTATTCTTCCTCATTTCCTAATCAATAAGCCTAAAGTAAGATTAAAAGATTCAACGTTTCCCTGAAGACGACCCGTACTCATCTCGCTCTAGCTATACGCGGCATCGTTATTGATTGCGGTTACTACACACACATATAAAAAATCATCAATCACAAGCCTTGTAATATAATCTATATTAATATAAAACAATACTCAGGGTTTAACGGGGTAGATTGGTACGGAATGTATTAAAAGTGGCATGATGATGGATACTAAAAGACACCTACACGGACTCTCGTGCCGTTATCCCGTGGGTTTTGACGGGGCCTTGTATTTACATGTTACCATAGTCCACGGGATAGTTGGACTCCTCTCGTATACACGGATACCTTCTGTACTAAGCTACAAACAACTACGTTAGTATAACAAATATATACATGCATAAATTACCAGTTCTTTCTCTTTACTTGTTCTATTATACTCTTACTTTTGGGACTTACCGAGCGCTAGTTCGCTGATGACATTCCTATCTCTTTCTTTCTTTCTTTGGAATGTTCGTCAGGAGGACCAGATTCTCTCGAGACCGAGCCCGGCCAGGACGACTTGGACCAGTTCACAGAGCAGCCAGACTTCTAGCTTTTCCTTGCACTTACTTTTCATTTGTATGCCACTGTTTAGGCATTGCTTTATATCCCTGTACTTTCCTTTTCAAAGCAGTGTATTGTAAAGATGAATTTTAATAAAAGTTGTTGTTTACTTTACATCTCTTGTTATTCTTGTGCATTTTATTTATATTGCTTAAATTACGCTTAACGTATTTATTTCTTAGTAAATACGTTGCGGGCCCGCCACGTCATCATTTCCGTACACTGGGAAGCGGGGCGTGACTGTGCGGAAGTTCCCAAACTCCTACTCCCGGCCTTTCTCCGCATCTCATCGTTTAATATGCAACTCACTGCATTATTAAATGTGAGAGTTGTTGGATATAGTGCCCTCAAGGCAATTATTGTGATTACAAGTAGTCGGTTATGATAATTGAGGGAGGACCCATACAGGTATAACATTCTTATTCAAGATGATAGTATACTATCTGGTTTGTCTTCATCATTGATGAAGCTCATAGAATTCTTGCTTGATTACCAATATTATGATGGTGATCATATACGTGGGAGCTGGGTTGTCCATAAGCACATCCTTAAATGTCCCTAGTGGTAGGAGTATCGAGACTGGGTATCGATATTCTAGAGTAGACTAGTGTATACGTTTCTAGACCCGAAGAGGGGCGGTGGCCGGTCTCACAAGCCATTGGTATTGTGTCACCTAAGATAGTATACAGGTGCTTACTAGAGATGAGTACACCGGACGGACTCGCCGAGAACTTCTAGATAGTATTATATCTATCATCAGATGGAAGTTCTCAGATGGCATGAGTACAGGTTGTCCTTTGACTTAAGATCATCATTTGTCTCGTGTGAGTTCACACTGTACTTTGATTACTACCCTACCACGGCTCAAAGGAGTCGTGCAGACAGGTTTTAGTTGGATACAGTCCCGAGTCACATAGAGGCAGTGGTCGATTGTCAGGAATTCATCTCTCCTGGTATTAGGAGTCGATGTCACGATGTGTTCAGTTGGCTATCACTAGAAATTTATGGTCACGATGGATGAGATTTACTGACAGTTAATCGGTAGTAGAAATAGGGAATGAGCTCGCGTCTTCCTTTGATCTCTGTTGGTGATGAACTTGACTCAGACACGACTTATCGGGTTAGTAGGAGTCTGACGTTATCCACCCTCTAGATTCGATATGTGATACTCTTTGACGAAGAGACCGGACTGTATGGAGATTGTCACATTTAGGCTCAGTAGGGTAAGGACGTACTTGATTGTCGACCCCCATTTCGGCAAGTACCTGGGTAGCCGTTACATACAGCTAATGCCGCTGACGTGTTTGTGGTTAAACCCACTGCCAACGTATTGTCAAGTCTTTAGAGTCCCATACAGAGGGTTTTTCCCGTTCAGGCGATAGATGTAGGAGCCGTACGTTGGTACATGCAGAAGTCCTATTAAATACGTGTATGGGTTACATGGAGTTTAATCAGAGGGTTGAAAATATTAGCCGGTTTAGGATTAAGTCGGATTATTAAATCAGGTTTTGATTCGATAAATATATATTATATATATATATATATATATATATATATATATATATATATATTAGTATTATTGTTCACTTTTCATTTTCTCTCTTTGGTGCTATCTGTATTTTTATACGGATATGTGTATATGTAGCGATACATATACCGGGTGAAGTATTCCGTATTTATACGGGAATACTTCTAGAAGAAGGATACCTCATATTTATTTTTCTATTTAGAAAAATAAATGGAAATGAGGTGGAGTGTGAAGTGGCATGAGGCATGGTTGTAAACATGTAGAGAAGTATGGCTTGGGTTTTTATATTGATAAAATCATTTGGATACACTATTGATCCATGTTTGAAAAAGCTTAGCCATTCTTTTCTACACAAGTGATTATTCTACACTTGCTTCATTACACATCCTAGTTCATGCTTCATAGTCGACATGCTCAATACTTAGCCATTTTGCCTCACCTCTTCTCCTTCTCCTTCTTGCTCTCTTGAGCATGGTTTTGAGAGAAAATAATTAGTGGAATTTTTTTTCCATCACCCACAATCCATCCTTAGCAAGTTTGGCGCGTCGGTCGGAGCCTTTTATGGTTTCCCTTGGGTGGATCTTCTTCGGCAAAGGTGGTCCGCTTTAAAGCACGTTCCCGACGTCAACAAGCTTGGAAGGATCTTCCATAATTAGGTGGACATGAGTCGAAGGTTGTATTTCTATACCCTTGCATGTTTAGTGTACTAGTTTATGTGTTTGGATCGATTTCTTGGGTTAGTGTGTTTTGTGTTTGCATAAAATTTTTGTTATCGCTTCCACCTTGGACGCGGCTTCTGCGGCGCGAGAACCTAACACCAACATAGTATCAAACCCACCCAAACACCTTAAACTAGTAGTAGATAATACTTTAGTTTCAAAACCGAAAAACTCCGATTTTCAAAACCCGTTCTTTGTTCGAAAATTTTTGGTCTCTGAAAAAATTTTAAACAAGTGCAGAGGCTTACTTATTATATGATAGTGACACACAATGAAAATGAGAAAAATCCACCAAGGAAAAACTGCCATAAATCCCATTCTGTCCGCTATGGGCAGTTTTTCTGTGTCTTCTAGTTCTCGTTTTCATCCAGTGTCTTGGGTTTTGGAAATTGGTATTTTTGTTCTTGTTTGTTTTGCCCCAGATTTCATTTAGTATTATCTTTGCTTTGGGGCAACTCGGGAAGTTTGGAACTCGAAACATTTACATCGTTGATATCTGTGATGTGGTATATGTGTTGCTGAACGTCGTCTAATTGCTAAATGTTCATTTAGACGGGGTTGCACACATTGTGGTGTTACTTGTTTCTGTGGTTATATATATCTGGTTATTGTTCATTCGGATTGTCGTGTTGGATAGCCCCCAGTGCAATGGTACTCGTACAATTTAGATTTAGTTTGTACATTCATTATTACGGGATGAGCGTCCGACATGTTGGCTGCCGTTTCTTCCAGTTTGTATATTCTTTCACTAGGGCACGGCCGAGTTAAGGTCAATATCACCATTGTATATATATTTTTCTTTTCTGTACTATAATTACCCTGCGGAGGAGAGCTCGAATGGCCGGATTCTAGAGGGCAACGGGCCCGCATCTTATGGCGTTGAGACCGAGGGGGCCTTACTCTAGAATAGTGGGCTATTCACCGCACTCGTAAGGGTATAGGTTGACCCACGGAGGGGGTGTTCAAGTTATCGGATTCCGTGAAGTGCTGGATGGCCCATTCACTTTGTTGCTGATTTCTTTTAAAAGTCCTTCGGATTAATTTTGGCCACACAACATCTAGGGAGTTAATCATGTGTATATATACATGTTGTAATACCCAGCCCTTTTTATACCAAAATCTGTATTTTGTTATTCTTGAATTTTATTTAATTTTATTTCTACTAAACCACAAACCATATTTTACTCAGTCACTAACCTATATTTTTCCTAGCCCATGTAAATTAAAATAGGATTTAAACCAACCCGGCCCGCTTATTTCTTTTCCCCATTTGAATTCTTTTCTCCAAAGGCCCGGCCCTCTCTCCCAATTCCTTACAATCCTTTTATTGTAATCCTCGGCCCATCCCCTTTTCTCTAATAAATTAATTAATTTTTATTCAGCCCAACCCAGCAGCCGTCAAGAGCCAGGCCCAAGCTCCTCATTTTTCCTTCCTTCATTTCAAATCTCCTTATATTTTTCCCTCTTAAATTACCTTTAAATTCTAAAATAAATTTCCATTAACACCTCTTAATCTTCCCCCATAAATTTCCATTAACACTCATCTAATCCCTCCATTACTTTCCATATTAATTTTATTTACCCATTCTCCATTTTCCTTTAATTTCTTTATTTCTTACCGTACGTTACTCTCTCTCTCTCCCTCTTACGCACGTCTCTCTCTCTCACCTCTCATAATTCTCACGTTCCTCTCTCTCTCTTCCCCACTCACACACACCTCTCTCCCTCTCTCTCCCATTTCTTTCCCGCTCCCTCTCTCTCTATCTCTCCCATTCTTTCTCTCTCTCTATCGAACCCACGCCCACGGCCGAGCGTCGCGCTCGCCACCGTCTCCCTCACGTCGCTCGCCTCCAACTCACCCAACTCACCTCGCCGCCTTCACCCTCGTCCCCAGCCTCGTCGCACCTAACACCTCACTGCACCCTCGACGTCACGCATCATCGGAACCCCGACCCTCTTCTTCCCCGATCACCCGAGTCCCCATCTCCCCGACTTCATCAGCTGCAACCTCCACAGCCACCTCCGACAAACCTTGTCGGCCCCCATCACCTACTGAGCTCGCCTACTCCGGTCACCTCTTTCCCGACCCTATCCACCCACTGCATCCACTCCTTGCTTGACACCTTCATACCAACGTCGAGGCCAACCCTTTGCCGCCGGAGCCGCCTCCGCGCCGTCGCCGATATTTTCCATTCACCGCTGCAACCACCAGCCCCCAAACTCCCTGAGCTCCCCGCGACCCAGAACCGTTGCTGCCGCACCATCTCCTTACTCTCGACACCGTAATCATCGTCGTCGTCCCCACCACAGCGTCGTCTCTCCTGTCGCAGCCTCTGCTCGCCAGCAGCCTCATCCCTCTCGAACTCCTCGAAGCCGAGCTCAAGCCCCGTCGAACACTTAGTTGCCATCATCGCAACAGCCACCGTTGACGATTCTATCGGCGGCGCTGTTGTCTTTGCCAACTCTGTGATCATCACCGTCACCGTAGTAATCGCCGTCGCACCCACCGAGCCGTCGAATCCAAGAGCCCGAGCCCGAGCCGAGGCCGCGAACCCTACACGCGCCATTCATCGCGCGTTCGTGCCGTTACCACTGCCGTGCATCGCCAAGACGCCTCCAGGCAAGTACTTTTACTTGCTACATGCTATATATTCAAGTTACAAATTTAAATTACATAGATCGCAAAATTACAATTTCAGATCGATTATGTGACAAACCTGTTCGATGTGTGATCCCAATGAAAATACTTGTCTAATTTGACGGAATTAGATTGTCTGTTTTGGCCCGTGTAGTAATGAATACCTTGTATAAATTTCGCTGGAAAATATGACCGTTAACGACTAAAACGACTACCCCCAAGTTTACTCGTAAAACTGGAATTTTCTTGTACCTGAAAACCGTTAAAATCTCCATAAATTATATACACACTGGAATGATGCGTTCGAGGGCTTAAATCGAAGCCGACTCGACGAAATATAACCCTATGTAAATTTCTACTTGTTTCTGTAGTTAAACTGTGACAATATTTGGATCGGAGTGCGACTCTAGACTGCAGTCCAGAGCGACTCCAGATGTTGTTTACTGTCCCGTAATGAACACCACCTTGTTTCCTTAACTCGTAGGTTGCGGAACTCTGCTGTTTATTATAGGTGAATCTGTTAGCTAGACAACACAAGTGGTTCCATCCTGTTTCGTTATCGTTTGTTATTTAATCTACAATTTAAAAGATGGGGACGTATAACAGTCCCAACAGAATCAGAACTGACATATCAGCATTGAACAGTGTGTAACTCATGACGTACAGACGCGATCGAGAATCCCTCTGCTGCGTTGAAAACCTTACTGAAAACCCTAGATTTTATCCAACTGTAGCATCGCTAAAATCTGATCTTAACTGGGATTAAAATGCATTGCGAAACGGACTTCTGATTCTGAAACCGGATTTCCAGCCGTGAACGCTTAAAAGGAAATGACCATAACTAATGATCCTGAAACCCGATTGCCGTGAAACCAAATTCGCTGGTTAGATAATTAATCATACTATTCTTTTATCATTTCGCTAAACTGTACGCGTTTTATTTATGATAAATATTGCAAGTGGTAGAATACTGATTTATAATATCTTAATCATGCTTTATATATCGTTTCCTCATCATATCATACTTATGTCATTGCATTGATAACGTAGTGATCATGTGTATTAACCAATGTTAGGTATTAGTGATGATTGTGGCAAGTACGTTAGTGTTTGTGTATAAATGAATAAGTGAAAGTGACACGTACTTGTACACAATCAGTGAATCTTATTATTCTATTGCATTGTCGACGTCTGTGGGACGCGTGTACGTGTGACTATAAGTGGTATGGGACACTTATGGAAGCTCTTGCACGGGTGCCACAGATAAGGCACCAGACACTGCCATTTATCTTAGGTATTAGTCGGGACGTGCTTGATGGAGGTCCTGCCTCCAGTTCTCGCGCAGACTTGTCACAGACCGATTGGTATTTAGGGTTATGGTTAGCGTTTGATGTAGACCACGGGGTGTGGGGTAGTTTGAGTTTGAGTTAAACAGAATCTCGGGAGTCCCATGCCGGCTTATATATTTAGGGAGATATATGGAGATTTACAGGGTACATGATTATTACCGTGATTTACATGTTGGGCCCGTGGTCCATTGCCCTTGGGTTCTACCCTTGGGTGGAGGACACTCGCGAGTGGTTGACTTTCACACTTGGACTGACGATAGGTTTAGTGACCTGTACAGTGAGACTTAGAGACTAATAGGGATGATAGCATCGATATACATACTTACTGTGTTGACATACGTGGCATATCATTCTACTGATTTTACTGTTCCACTGCAATTGATTACTGCATGTTCATACCTATGCCGCCATTGATTTACTGATATATATATATATATATATATATCTATTATCACTGTTAGAATTGTCACATGAATTTATATATTATATCGCTATTGTGTCGCTCTGACGACCTGAGTATGCATGCTCAGTGTGAGGAGAAGATTTAGCCTGGATCAGGACTAGATGTACTTCATGAACATCTTGATTTACCATCCAGAGTTATACCCTTTTGTTTCCCATCAGGTCAGTTCTTATTATAGTTTTGTTTCAGTTACTGCATTTCTCATTACCTGCGCATTATTTACTAATTACCATGTAAAGCTAGAATCCGAAGTGTGACTACGGCAGGAGATATCCTTGACCGTAGGAGCATGGCTGGCCTTGTCAACCCTTCGTATTCCGTATTTTGGGAAGCGCGGTGTGACATGGTTTAGTTGGTATCAGAGCCAGGTTTTGCTTCGATTGGGATTGCAGTTTTCCGTGTATATCTTGGCAATCTATGACATCTATCGGTCTAGGTTGTAAACTTGTTATTCTTGATCCATATTCACTGCTATCCATACGCTAGGGTTTCTGGTGACTTGGCAAAGTTTCGTGGTTGTAATTGAAAAATACATCACGATTACACTATCATACTCTGTTTAAGTGACTTGGAGTCATACAGTTGATTTTCCCATTTGTAAAGAATTTCATCACATCTGATACTCTCGAATCTTTGTCTAATCCATATTATATTTTGATTCGTATAGCTTGTGCCTTATATCATCCTCAAAATTATTGTTTCAGAATCATGTCTTCCAATGACTCTTCCTCTATCTCCACTCCCCAGAATCAGACTATTGAGATCCTGAGTGTACTGCAAGGTTTAAAGGAAGCCCAGGAGCGAACAAACGACTTGTTAACTGAAGGACTGAGAAGGCAGGTGAGTCAGGCACCAGCGGGAGTCTCCAATCATAAAGGGATCCCCGTTAGACGAGGAAAAGAGAAGAAGATGAAGCGCCAATTTGTTTCCCCACGACAGAAGCAGCATAAGACCCCATGTTGTGGGTACTGTAAGAGGCCAGGACACCTTCAGAGGGATTGTCGCCGCGCCCAAGGTAAATGTCTGATTTGCGGATCCAGCGGACATCTTGTCAACGGTTGTCCAAAAAGGAAGGAGCTACAAGGAGGAGACTCATCCACACTCTCTACTTCTGCCAAGTGATGATTATTGTGTAGTTCAAACACCGAGGATAAGGCGGACCCAGCGCAGGATTCAACTCACGTGACGAGAATGCAACGTTTTAGTAGTCAAAGAAGAATTTTCATGTTTTCTACTTTCAGTAATAATGTTGTCATCCTCTTATGAATATTTCTTTCCGTTTGAAATCTTGTATCCATTGAACTTTTAGTTGAATTGCAATAAAACTTGAATCGTAATATATGTATCATTCTCTTGCTTTCTCCTTATTTATACTATTCATTATCACAGCATTTTAATCCTGATCTTTCAGTTCCTGCCACCGCATATTTTCCTATACTTCGTACCCTGAGCTATTTTCTTGATGTATTCCACTGTCTAATCATGACTCTTTCTTTTCAGGCCATGGCCCACCCTGGAGCAGCGCCGCATCTAGATGAGGATGCACAGTCATGCGTTTCCTTAGACCGCACGCTGATGAGTTCTGATGATGAGATCAACGATCCCCAGGCCATTTTCGGGAACAGCGATTCCGAAGACGAAGGAGCAGTCGCCCCAGAGTTTAACATGATAGACGATTCCGACGAAGAGGAAGGAGACCCTGAAGAGAACCCGATAGAGGAAGACCCCGAGGAAGAACCGATAGAAGAAAATCCAGTGGAGGAAAACCCCATGGAAGAGAATCCAGAAGAAGAGAATCACATAGAATCGGATCTCGATGAAGAAGCTCCATCCGAGGAAGAAGGACCAGAAGATCAAGACCCTGCTGTGGAAGAACTCCCAATGGCGGTCCCCGCGAGGCGCTATGGAAATGGACATCCCTACCTGAGTGTGCGAGCCTACCGCAACCTGCTGAATCTCCACAACCGCGACTGACGGAAATTCTTTTAGATGTTGTTTTATCTGGCCAAATAAATCTGTGTATAGTTTAGGGTCACCTTTCGTCTTTGAGAATGCTTTGTTTAGAATCTTCTGGAATAAAATAAATTGTTGAGTTCGCTAATCTGTCGATCTTCTTAGTTCACTTGCTGCTTGATTATTTCTCCTATACGATTATTTTTTTTACTGAGATTTGTTCACCCCTACTCCTTACATTGTCTTAACCCTCAGTCAGATTAACCAGCACCACACCCGATCTTTTAGAGGTCCGCCCTTCATCCTCCGTCTGTGCCTCGTTTGAGATCTTTCTGGGAGGAGAAAATTTTAGTGAAATTTCCGAGTTCGCTAACCCTTCAAATTTTTGATTCACATGATGTACCGACCAGTATCTTCCCCATACATCTTTCCCTTGTAGTCCTTTGCTGCTCACCCTTACTTACTGGGCTGACCCGATCCCAATCTCCTTGATCTTCAGCCTAAAGCCGCCACACCCCGACCTTTGAATGATCCACACTTCCTTGTAATCCCTACCCTAGCTAGCCCTACACATTTTGTGTTTTTCTATTACCCTAACTATATTTAAGGACAGTGTATTCGAAATTTGGTTTTCATTATTTTATACTTGTCGAAGAGTGCGTGTTATTGACTACTTAGTTTTATGTATTTTAAAGCACACTACTATTATCCTTATTTTTCAGTAGCGCAACCTTACACCGCGCATATTTTTGTTCCATGTTTCTTATTTTCACTATATGAGTTTTCTAAGTTATTTTTAAACTATTTGATCGATACATTAACCTAAAATGTTTTAACCTACCGACAAATCTTTCACTACTTTATTATCATTACTTTATTTTCGGGTGTTGTGCTTATGTTTACTATTATAAACGATTGTGCCTTATACTTATTATTTCTGCCGTGCTACCTTTGATATACTTATACGTGCACATATTTGAGTTTCGATTTTATCGAGTACGCCTCGAATATCATTGTTCGTTATTGTTGTTATTGCTATTCTCGTATACATATAGGTTTTCTTGTAGTTGTTCCTGTCTTATACTTATTTATACCTATATTTTTGTATGTTGTTCTTACATATATAAACCTTCAAATTTCTTCATCCGCCTATTTCAAGTAAATCATTATGTGTTCGTTGTGATATAGTAGCTTTCGCTTATGATTTTGTAAATTATCGTTTATTTTAAATTTCGAGGACGAAATTTTTGTAAGGGTGGTATGATGTAATACCCAGCCCTTTTTATACCTAAATCTGTATTTTGTTATTCTTGAATTTTATTTAATTTATTTAATTTTATTTCTACTAAACCCCAAACCATATTTTACTCAGTCACTAACCTATATTTTTCCTAGCCCATGTAAATTAAAATAGGATTTAAACCAACCCGGCCCGCTTATTTCTTTTCCCCATTTGAATTCTTTTCTCCAAAGGCCCGGCCCTCTCTCCCAATTCCTTACAATCCTTTTATTGTAATCCTCGGCCCATCCCCTTTTCTCTAATAAATTAATTAATTTTTATTCAGCCCAACCCAGCAGCCCGTCAAGAGCCAGGCCCAAGCTCCTCATTTTTCCTTCCTTCATTTCAAATCTCCTTATATTTTTCCCTCTTAAATTACCTTTAAATTCTAAAATAAATTTCCATTAACACCTCTTAATCTTCCCCCATAAATTTCCATTAACACTCATCTAATCCCACCATTACTTTCCATATTAATTTTATTTACCCATTCTCCATTTTCCTTTAATTTCTTTATTTCTTACTGTACGTTACTCTCTCTCTCTCCCTCTTACGCACGTCTCTCTCTCTCCTCTCATAATTCTCACGTTCCTCTCTCTCTCTCTTCCCCACTCACACACACCTCTCTCCCTCTCTCTCCCATTTCTTTCCCGCTCCCTCTCTCTCTATCTCTCCTATTCTTTCTCTCTCTCTATCGAACCCGTGCCCACGGCCGAGCGTCACGCTCGCCTCCGTCCCCCTCACGTCGCTCGCCTCCAACTCACCCAACTCACCTCGCCGCCTTCACCCTCGTCCCCAGCCCCATCGCACCCAACACTTCACTGCACCCTCGACGTCACGCATCACCGGAACCCCGACCCTCTTCTTCCCCGATCACCCGAGTCCCCATCTCCCCGACTTCATCAGCTGCAACCTCCACAGCCACCTCCGACGAACCTTGCCGGCCCCCATCACCTACCGAGCTCGCCTACTCCGGTCACCTCTTTCCCGATCCTATCCACCCACTGCATCCACTCCTTGCTTGACACCTTCATACCAACGTCGAGGCTAACCCTTTGCCGTCGGAGCCACCTCCGCGCCGTCGCCGATCTTTTCCCCTCACCGCTGCAACCACCAGCCCCCAAACTCCCTGAGCTCCCCGCGACCCAGAACCGTTGCTGCCGCACCATCTCCTTGCTCTCGACGCTGCAATCATCGTCGTCATCCCCACCACAGCGTCGTCTCTCCTGTCGCAGCCTCTGCCTCGCCAGCAGCCTCATCCCTCTAGAACTCCTCGAAGCCGAGCTCAAGCCCCGTCGAACACTTAGTTGCCATCACCGCAACAGCCACCGTTGATGATTCTATCGGCGGCGCTGTTGTCTTTGCCAACTCTGTGATCATCACCGTCACCGTAGTAATCGCCGTCGCACCCACCGAGCCGTCGAATCCAAGAGCCCGAGCCCGAGCCGAGGCCGCGAACCCTACACGCGCCATTCATCGCGCGTTCGTGCCGTTACCACTGCCGTGCATCGCCAAGACGTCTCTAGGCAAGTACTTTAACTTGCTACATGCTATATATTCAAGTTACAAATTTAAATTACATAGATCGCAAAATTACAATTTCAGATCGATTATGTGACAAACCTGTTCGATGTGTGATCCCAATGAAAATACTTGTCTAATTTGACGGAATTAGATTGTCTGTTTTTGACCGTGTAGTAATGAATACCTTGTACAAATTTCGCTCGAAAATATGACCGTTAACGACTAAAACGACTACCCCCAAGTTTACTCGTAAAACTGGAATTTTCTTGTACCTGAAAACCGTTAAAATCTCCATAAATTATATACACACTGGAATGATGCGTTCAAAGGCTTAAATCGAAGCCGACTCGACGAACTATAACCCTATGTAAATTTCTACTTGTTTCTGTACTTAAACTGTGACAATATTTGGATCGGAGTGCGACTCTGGACTGCAGTCCAGAGCGACTCCAGATGTTGTTTACTGTCCCGTAATGAACACCACCCTGTTTCCTTAACTCGTAGGTTGCGGAACTCTGCTGTTTATTATAGGTGAATCTGTTATATAGACAACACAAGTGGTTCCATCCTGTTTCGTTATCGTTTGTTATTTAATCTACAATTTAAAAGATGGGGACGTATAACAGTCCCAACAGAATCAGAACTGACATATTAGCATTGAACAGTGTGTAACTCATGACGTACAGACGCGATCGAGAATCCGTCTGCTGCGTTGAAAACCTTACTGAAAACCCTAGATTTTATCCAACTGTAGCATCGCTAAAATCTGATCTCAACTGGGATTAAAATGCGTTGCAAAACGGACTTCTGATTCTGAAACCGGATTTCCAGCCGTGAACGCTTAAAAGGAAATGACCATAACTAATGATCCTGAAACCCGATTGCCGTGAAACCAAATTCGCTGGTTAGATAATTAATCATACTATTCTTTTATCATTTCGTTAAACTGTACGCGTTTTATTTATGATACATATTGCAAGTGGTAGAATACTGATTTATAATATCTTAATCATGCTTTATATATCGTTTCCTCATCATATCATACTTATGTCATTGCATTGATAACGTAGTGATCATGTGTATTAACCAATGTTAGGTATTAGTGATGATTGTGGCAAGTACGTTAGTGTTCGTGTATAAGTGAATAAGTGAAAGTGACACGTACTTGTACACAATCAGTGAACCTTATTATTCTATTGCATTGTCGACGTCTGTGGGACGCGTGTACGTGTGACTATAAGTGGTATGGGACACTTATGGAAGCTCTTGTACGGGTGTCACAGATAAGGTACCAGACACTGCCATTTATCTTAGGTATTAGTCGGGACGTGCTTGATGGAGGTCCTGCCTCCAGTTCTCACGCAGACTTGTTACAGACCGATTGGTATTTAGGGTTATGGTTAGCGTTTGATATAGACCACGGGGTATGGGGTAGTTTGAGTGTGAGTTCAACAGAATCTCGGGAGTCCCATGCCGGCTTATATATTTAGGGAGATATATGGTGATTTACAGGATACATGATTATTAACGTGATTTACATGTTGGGCCCGTGGTCCCTTGCCCTTGGGTTCTACCCTTGGGTGGAGGACACTCGCGAGTGGTTGACTCTCACACTTGGACTGACGATAGCTTTAGTGACCTGTACAGTGAGACTTAGAGACTAATAGGGATGATAACATCGATATACATACTTACTGTGTTGACATACGTGGCATATCATTCTACTGCTTTTACTGTTCCACTGCAATTGATTACTGCATGTTCATACCTATGCCGTCATTGATTTACTGATATATATATATATATATATATATTATCACTGTTAGAATTGTCACATGAATTTATATATTATATCGCTATTGTGTCTCTCTGACGACCTGAGTATGCATGCTCAGTGTGAGGAGAAGATTTAGCCTGGACCAGGACTAGACGTACTTCACGGACATCTTGATTTACCATCCAGAGTTATACCCTTTTGTTTCCCATCAGGTCAGTTCTTATTATAGTTTTGTTTCAGTTACTGCATTTCTCATTACCTGCGCATTATTTACTGATTACCATGTAAAGCTAGAAGCCGAAGTGTGACTACGACAGGAGGTATCCTTGACCGTAGGAGCATGGATGGCCTTGTCAACCCCTCGTATTCCGTATTTTGGAAAGCGGGGCGTGACACAGGTGATTGGTTGCTTATAGATAATGTTAAAATTTAAATAAGATCAATTTAAATCTTCACATTAATTCAACAAAGCATATTTAGCCCCCATGAATCTCATGTGAGATTGGATCTCACGTGCACACCTGTCAATAGGAAGGCGCCATCAAAGTCATGACCATGAGATTAGATCCATGCTGCTGCTGTTTTAACTAATTTGTGGGCTCCATCTCAATTAAAATTAAAGATAAATCTCAATTTTAAATTTAGGATCTAATTAGTAATCCTTTTGATCCTATCACATCCAAATGAAGATTCTCCACAAATATAACATTCTCCCATTTGAAGATTCTTCCGTCTTGATTCCCAACGCTAGTAGGCTTCACACGATTCCGCTGCTGCTCTCTCCTCACCAAATTTTCATGGAGAGCTTCACCAACCTGCAACAGATATTCAACTTATCTCTATCTACGACCTATGTGAACATATCCACCGGATTCTTTTCTTCAGTGATTTTTTGCAATGTCAACTGCTCCTCTTCAATCAATATACAAATGAAGTGGTACCGCACTTTGATATGCTTCGTCCGAGAGTGATAAGCCGTGTTCTTCGCCAAATATATCGCATTTTGGCTATCGCTCTACAAGGTATTGAAGTCTTGCTTTTTGCCCAATTCTTCAAGTACCCTTGCAACCATATCATCTCCTTACTGGCTTTCATGATCGCCACATACTCCGTCTCTGGAGTTGCCAAAACCACCATCTTTTATAATTGAGAGACCCAACTCACCGTTGTTCCCCCAACCGTGAATATTTACCCTGTTGTGCTTTTCTCACTATCTCGGTCTTCCGAATAGTCTGCATCAACGTAACCTTACACTTTTAGAGAGTCACCCCCGAAGCATAAACAGTGACTAGATGTACCCCTAAGATATCTTAGAATCCACTTCACCGTATTCCAATGCTCCTTCCCTAAATTTTGCATATACCTGCTAACAACTCCCACTACATGTGCAATATCTGGTCTAGTACTCACCATCGCATATATCAAACTCTCCATTATAGAAGCATATGGTACTCTCGCCCTCTCATCCTTCTGCTCTCAAGTTGTCGGGCACAACTCTTTCATGAGTTTGAAATGCCTCGCTAAGGGCCTACTCACTGGTTTTGACTTGTCCATGTTGAACCACTTCAAAACCTTCTTAATATAGTTCCTTTGCGATAACCACAGCTTTCGTTACTTCCTATCTCGAACGATCTTCATGTCTAAGATTTGCTATGCTGCTCCCAAATCCTTCATAGAAAATTTCTCAGCTATCATCTTCTTCAAACTTTGAATTTTCTCGAAATCCGGACCCGCTACCAACATGCCATCCACATACAATGAGAAAATAATGTAGTCTCCATCCTTGAAAGTTTAAACGTAGACACAATGATCTGATTCACTTCGCACAAATCCTGTCTCTAGCATAAATCAATCGAACTTGATATACCACCGCTTAGAAACTTGCTTGATACCATACAAGCTCTTTCACAGCTTATACACCATATTCTCCTCCCTCTTCACCTCGTATCCCAGTGGTTGCATCATATAAATCTCCTCCTCCAAATCTCCATAAAGGAACCCAGTCTTCACTTCAAGCTGCTCTAAGAGCAAATTCTCCACTGCCACAATACTAAGGATCATTCGAATAGATGTCATCTTCACCACAGGGGAAAAAATCTTTTGATAGCTAATTCTTTACTTTTGCGCGTAACCCTTGACTACCAAGCGAGCCTTGTACCGCTTCATACCATCGGCCTCATCTTTTATCCTGTACACCCACCTATTAAGCAACGCTTTCTGATCCTTGGGTAGCTTCACTAGGTCCCACGTATGATTCTTTTTCAAAGATTCTATCTCCTCGTCCATAGCTTTCTCCCACCGCTTGCTAGCACCATCGTTTGTTGCTTTTTCAAGGGATTCGGGCTCTCCCGCATTTGTGTACAAAACAAAGTCCATCACAAGTCTTTCAGGTACCCTTCTTTCTCTCGTAGATCTCCTCAGAACCAGCACATCTGGTTGCTGAACATGGTCACCATCCTGTTCTTGAACCTGATCCTGCACTGCGGCTTCCTCAATGCTCTGATCACCACCTGTAGGTACCTGAATGCTCTCTTGAGTTCCGTCTAGCTCGACGAACTCACGTACTTCACCTTTCCTTTCCTTGCTTTTCTTCTTTGTACAAGTGCCGCTCATCAAAGATGAAGTTCCGGTTTCGTATTACCTTCTTACTTGTGTAATCCTACAGCCGATATCCGAACTCATCTCCGCCATATCCGACGAAAGCGTACTTCATAGATTTGGATTCAAGCTTACTCCTTTCAGCCTTATCAACCAAAAAATACGCAACACAGCCAAACACTTTTAGGTGCGAATAATCAACTGGTTTATCTGACCAATTTTCTTCCGGAGTGCCTCCATCAAGCGCACTTACCGGGCTTCTGTTGATCAAGTACACAACAGTATCGACCGCTGCTTCCCATAGGAACTTAGGCACATCCGCATCTAAGGTTATGCTCCGCACTCGTTCTAGGATCATCATGTTCATCCTTTCTGTGATGCCATTTAGCTGTGGCGTCCCCGGTACCGTCTTCAACCAACGAATACCCTTCTGCGAGCAAAACGACTCGAACTCCTCTGTGCAGTATTCCCCTTCATTATCAGACTTAAACTATTTTACCTTAGCCCCTGTTTGGTTCTCAACCTGCGTAATCCAGTGTTTGAAAATACCAAACATTCTTCTTCATCGAATACACGTATGTCTTCCGGCTTGCATCGTCGATGAACGTCACAAAATACCGATTCCTGCCATAAGACTCCACCGAGGCCGGACCCCATACGTCTGTATGCACCATCTTCAACTTCTTGTTCTTCTTCTCTATGCCTCCAATTTTAAGCCTAAGCGCAATTTGCTTCCAGCAAACACAACTCCCGCAAAACTCCAACTCCACCTTTTTCAGCCCCGAAAAAAGCCCCTTGCTTGAAGAATTTTTAGGTTCTTCTCGCTAAAGTGCCCCAATCTCCCAGACCACAACAAAGTCTTCGAATTTAAATCTGAACCCGTTGCCAATGCAACCGAACCTCCACTACTCCCACTGAAAGAATACAACGAACCGCTCAACTTGTCTCTAGAAATCACCAACGACCCTTTGGTAATCTTCCAGTGCGAATTCCAAAACGTCGTAATAAAACCTTCGTTGTCAAGATGACTAGTAGATATGATGAGTATTCTTCTTCAATTTTAATTGACCACCTCCTGATGGTTGCAAGATGATCGTTCCGTTTCCAATAATCTTACACGGCTGACCGTTCCCCACCGTCACATGTTCATGGCCCCCCTGAACATACTCGCTGAAGTGATGTCGGCCCGAGCTGCAATGGAAGGATACCCCCGAATTAAGGAACCAAGTATCCGCCTTTGCGTTCTCACTCGCCGATAATCAAAGACCTTATTCCCCATGTTCTTGTGTAGACACCACATTAGCTTCCTTTCCATCTGCTTTCTTATTCGAGACTTTCTTTGGAGCTTTACAATCAATTTTCCTGTGACCCTTCTTTCTATAGTTCTAACGACCACCTTAGATCTTCGCCATCAATTTTCCTCGGCTCTTAGACTTTCCCTTCTTGCCCTTTCCTCTTTCCATCGTTTTACAGCGATTCTCCACCGAAAGCGCGGATGTTCCCGAACTCCCACTCCCAGATTTTCTCCACATCTCATCGTTTAATATGCAACTCACCGCATCAATAAATGTGAGAATTGTTAGATATAGTGCCCTCAAGGCAATTATTGTGATTGCAAGTAGGCGATTATGATAATTGAGGAAGGACCTATACAGGTATAACAGTCTTACTCGAGATGATAATATGCTATCTGGTTTGTCTTCATCATTGATGAAGCCCATAGGATTCTTGCTTGACTACCAGCATTATGATGGCGATCATATACGTGGGAGCTGGGTTGTCCATAAGCACATCCTTAAATGTCCCTAGTCGTATGAGTATCGAGACTAGGCATCGATATGCCAGAGTAGACTAGTGTATACGTTTCTAGATCTCGACGAGGGGTGGTGGCCGGTCTTACAAGCCATTAGTGTTGTGTCACCTAAGATAGTATACAGGTGCTCACTAGAGGTGAGTACACCGGACGGACTCGCCGAGAACTTCTAAATGGTATTATATCTATCGTTAGATGGAAGTTCTTAGGTGGCATGAGTACAAGTTAGTCCTTTGACCTAAGATCATCATTTGTCTTGTGTGAGTTCCCACTGTACTTTGATTACTATCCTACCACGGCTCAAACGAGTCGTGCAAACAGGTTTTAGTTGGATACAGTTCCGAGCTACAGGGAGGCAGTAGTTAATTGTCAGGGATTGGTCTCTCCTAGTATTATGAGTCTTTGTCGCGCTGTTTTCAGTTGGCTATCACTAGAAATCCGTAGCCACTGTGGATGCGATTTACTGATAGTTGATCAGTAGTATCTCTGTTGGTGATGAGTTTGACTCAGACACGACTTATCGGGTTAGTGAGGGTCTGACGTTATCCACCCCTAGACTGGATATACGATACTCTTTGACAAAGAGATCGGACTGTACGAAGATTATCACATTCAGGCTCAGTAGGGTTAGAACGTACTTGATTGTCGACCCCCCTTTTGGCAAATACCTGGATAGCCATTTCGTACCGTTGACATGCTTGTGGTTAAACCCACTGCCAGCGTATTGTTGAGTCTTGTCATGCCCCGCTTCCCAGTAGACAGAAATGGTGACGTGGCAAGCCCGCAACGTATTTATTATGAAAATAAATACGTTAAGCGTAATTAAGCAATATAATAATGAACAAGAATGAAAAGAGTAATAAAATGAAATAACAATTTTATTTACATTCAACTTTACATACAACTGTCTGAGATAAAAGATACAATAATAAAAGCAAATGCCTAAACAATGGCATACAAAAAGTAAGTGCAGGCTGGAAAGAGCTAGTAGTCTGGCAGAGCAGCAGCCGGTCCAAGTCCTCCGGGTTGGGCTCTATCTCTTTAGAGTCCGGTCCTCCTGACGAACATTCCAAAGAAAGAAACAGAAAGAAATGTCGTCAGCGAACTAGCGCTCGGTAAGTCCCAAAAGAAGTAAGAGGAGATAGTATGCAATGTGAAATGAACAGGTAAAGTTGTATATGATCGTTCACTAGTATAAGATAGTTATTCTAACGTGATTATTTGTAGTTTGATAAGGAAGGTATTCATGTATACGAGATGAGTCCATCTTACCCCATGGACTATGGTAATATATAGTACAAGGCCTCATCATAACCTACGGGACAACGACACGTGAATTCATATAGATGTCTTTTAAAGTGACCTCTCATACCACGATATACATTCCGTACCAATATACCCCTTTATCCCCCCGTATTGTATTGTATAGATTAAGATTACAGGTCTTGGCTGAATCCATAGCTTTAAAATGTTCAGGTTCATGTTCAGGATGTAATCATGTGTTCAGGTAGTCATGTCGAGTTCATGTCACGTTATAACCACGGTTCGGTCAAGTCGAGTCAAGTATACAAGTTTGAGTTTGATATTTGAATTCAAGTGTTCAAATTCATGATCAAGTATTCAAGTTCGTGTTTGATTTTATATTCTGGTTTGAGTTTGGACTTAGTTTGAGTCAAACTCTTGTGAACAGATTTAACTTTTGACTTTTTTAGGTTCGGAAGTAATCAGCAACGGTTGCACATGGACGGCAGGATTTGTGTTTTTTCCAAGACAATTGCCATTGATAACTCCGTTAAGTTGTCTAACATGAATAGGCAAGCAGTCACTTTATCCGGCTCCCTGGGGCTCAAGAGAATTGATCCCGCGTAAACCTATATTAAACTAGAGTCCTTAAAATATTGTTTTGCATATCTCGAGGGGGTTTTATGAAAAATTCTTTAATATAGTTTTAAAAAATAAATCTCGAGGGTGATTTATAACTTTTGGGTTTTCATGAGTATGTATTTTAATTATTGAGATATTTTAATGATAAATACCTAGATTTTAAAAGTTTGTGGTATTTTATTGAAAGCTAGACCCTTTTTGGTAACTTCATGGTATTTTATTAACATTTTAATCTTTCATGTTAGAAAATAAAGTTTCATAATATATTGAAAATACATATTTATATTTTTTTTATATAATTTTCAAAAATTTAGTTCTGTTTAGAAAAGCCGCGTTTCTTAAAAACCGTATTTTTATTTCTTTTCAAGATCGAATACTCCGTGAGGAGTTCTGCATCTCGCTCTACTATCCCAAGGATGTGCGATAATCCGCACCATCCATTAGAGGGTCCCCTAACGAGAGTTGTAGAGGCATATTTTCTAAGAATTACAAAATACCGGTTAAAAGAAACCAGTTTTTGAAAAGATGTGATGTTTTATTGTAAAAGCTATTCTTTGAACCAACCATATATAAAGTGTGTGTGTTGGGTAGATCGTTACCCCGTGCAGTTATTTTAAGGTATTGTTGTAACAATTATCGAAAAGAGGTTTATACTAAAGTTCAAGGTATTTTAATGAAAAAGTTCGTTTATGTTTGTTTCGTATGAAAATTTTGGTTAAACTCGAAACTAAAAGATTGTAATTAAAGTTACAAGTAAAATGATAAAATTAGTTTGACTTATGTAATAAGGAAAAGGGAGTTTTAAAAGAAATGTATTGGAAGTAACTCCACTTTACCGATATACGTTTAGGAGATGAATTGAGATGAAAAGAAGAAGAGATGATAGGGACTTATGGCTTTGTAATATCGAGAAGAGAGTAAGGAAGAAGGTAGGGGCTTCTTGGCGTCGTGGGAACTCCGGAAACGGTTTTGATCTTCGATGGAACAAGCTTGGTCGTTAACTCCACTTGCACTTAGGAAATTTTGAGGTGATCTTGCTAGAAATTTTCAGAATAGAGAGGAGCTAGGGGCATATGATGATATTTATAGTGAAGAATTAGACTTTGGGAATTAAAATTTTGGATTAAAAAGCATTAAAAATGTGTTAAATAGTGAATTGAAGGGTCTCTGTTTGGTTGCAGGAAAATCAAACCGTGAAGGGGAGTTAAGGGGAGCTGAAGAGATAAGTGTGCTAAGCACGGAGCAAAATAGGGCACATCTGACCGTCGGTGCCGGCTAATAGGTGAGTTTGGGAGGTCGGATCTTGAGGCATTGCCTCGAGATTCGTGCTACGTGTGTATATCTGTGTTTACTCCATTTTGCGCATGTTTGATTTTTCTGAAACTTTTCATTTCTCCGTGTATTGCACGTGTAACTCTTGAACTTCCAAAAATTAAAAAGAAAAAATCTAAAAATAATTGGGTCTGATGGGAATCGAATGCACAGGGTATGTCACAACAGTGTAGAGGCTTTACCGGTGAGCTACAAATTGCTTCTTTTTTTATTTAACAAAAATAACTTTTAACTTTTACACAAGCTGTAATACCCTTTTCTGTACAATAACAAGAAAATTCTGTACAGTGATTTCAGAGTCGTTATATTTTACCCTCCTTATAAAAATTTCGTTCTCAAAATTTACAATTACTTAGGGACTAATTTTCAGAAAGGTAAAGGTATCGTGTACGCATATCCTCTTCTCTTTCCCATATTGATTCTCCTGGTGAATACTTTCTCCACATCACTTGGACCAAGTTTGCCTTCTTGTTCCGTAATGTTTTCACCTTTCAGTCCAGGATATCAACAGGTTGTTGCTCGCAGGTCAGGTCAGTTTGTACTATGAGCTATGAATGATCAAGTATATGGCTGGGGTCGCTCACATATTGTCATAACTGGGATATGTTGAACACATTGTGCACTCTTTCTAATAAGGGTGGTAGTGCTAAACGGTATGCCACTTCTCCAACTCGTTCGAGTATGTCGAACGGTCCTATGTATCTTGGACTTAATTTATCCTTTTTTCTAAATTGTATCACTCCTCTGTTTGGAGAGATCTTCAGGAATACATGGTCTCCAGGTTGGAACTTTAGATGTCGACTCTTTGCATCTGCCCAATGCTTCTGTTGGTCTTGGGCTATGCGCATCCTTTCCCTGATCGTGTGAACCACGTCCACAGTTTCTACGATCATCTCTAGTATAAGGAGTTCACGATCTCCAACGTCGTCCCAACTTAGCGGTGAATGACACTTCCGTCCATAGAGTGCTGCGAATGGTGTCAATCCAATGCTTGCCTGATAGCTGTTGTTGTATGAAAACTCCACAAAGTGTAGGCGATCTTCCCACGAACCTCCGAAATCTAACATACAGGCTCTTAGCATGTCTTCCAGAATCTGAATTGTTCGCTCGGACTATCCGTCCGTTTGTAGATGATACGCCGTGCTGAAATTCAAACTCGTTCCCAGGCTAGTTTGCAGACTCTGCCAAAATTATAATCGGAATCTTGTAGCACGATCGAAGAGGATGCAAACATGTACTCCATGTAATCTCACGATCTTTTGCATGAGTTCATGGGTATCAAATATGGTACATCTTGAAGGTTTAAACCTTACTTTAGATTTATGCTCACCTCCATGCACTTCTTTCCTAACGTCTCGGTTGACTGGCCAACTTGAAATGGAATAAAGTGCGCTGACTTGGTGAGTCAATCCACAATAACCCAAATTGAATCGTTACCCTTCGTGCTGCGAGGAAGATCAGTCACAAAGTCCATGGTAATGTGCTGCCTTTCTATTCTGGGATTGGTAATGGCTGAAGTAGACCAGCAGTTCTGTGATGTTCAGCCTTCATTTGCTGACACACCAAACATTTTGCTACGCTTCTAGCTAGTTTGCGCTTCATTCCATGCCACCAGTAGTTTTGCCGTAGATCCTTGTACATCTTTGTACCACCGGGGTGTACCGAATATGGAGAGTGGTGAGCTTCTTTCATCAATTCTTCTCGAACAGGTCCGATTGGTACACATAAACGACTTCCATATCGCAAGAATCCATCTTCATGAATGATGAAGTCAGTTCGTAGTTGTAACAACCCCAAACTTTCTGTACAATTTTTAAAAAAATACAGAAAGGGGTATTTGAGCCTGAGCACAAGTTATAAGTTTGATTTGCTTTTGAACAGCAAGAAAAAGCTTATAGCTCATTGGTAAGATCTTGCACTGCTAAACCAAAGTACCCGAGTTCAAATCCCATCAGCCACACATTATTTTTAATTTGATTTCTTTTAATCTTTTTAGAAACCCAAGAGTCTACACGTGCGTAACCCGTAAAACCAAGAGTCATACATAAAACAAACGGGTCCATGAGTCAAGTCCAAGCACCGTGGACACGTGGCAAGAAGATGGACCCCGACTCGGGCAGGCGGAGCGGCTGACTTGGCCGGCGCCGCCGGGTCAACTCGGCCGAAACCCCGATTTTCTTGTTTCTACTGCAACCTTTGGCCCCATCCATAACCCCTATACTATTCATTTTCCCTGCACATTTACAGAGAAAATTAAAACCCTCATTTAATCCATTTTAATACAAAATTTTTAATACACCATTTCACATCCCTAAACCCTAATTTTTCCTATAAATACCACAGCTCAAATCACCCCTCCTCACTCACAAATCACTGCCCAAACTCTCAAGAAAAATCCCAAGTCTTTTGTGTGCAAGTGGAGTTAGCAAAGGACGAAACTCCGACGAACCTCTGACGACGATCCGAGAAGATTCCGGCGACGAAATGACGCACCGCCACCTCCCACTTCTTCCTTTTCCTCTCCCTTACAATCCAGTAAGTCCCCCTTCTCACTCTCTTTTGCTATTCTCAAATTCTTAATCCTTAAAACGTGTCAGAAGCGGAGTTATCCGGCTTCCGATTCTCTATTCTTTCAAAAATACAACATTTTCTTAATAACAAAGCTACAACTTTTGCTATCTGGTTTAATACTCATTAACTAAGATAATAGAACAAGTTTAACATTAAAATAATAATTGTAGCAAGTTTTATTCCACTTTTACAGTAAAATAACTTTATGTTTCATATCTACATATTTGTACCTTTTAACCATGCTAGCTTTAGAAAACTCACGAGGTAATGACCTACCTCCTCACAACACTCATATGTAACATAGTACGATGATATTTGGAAACATAGTTTTGGAAAAAATACGATTTTATACATAACTACCTCCGACTTATAAAAACCTTTTTCTACAAGATGTGTATTTTCAACAAATCTTTGCAATATACCGCTACAACCCATTTCGAAAAACCTGTTCGGGATGGTGCGGATTATCGCACATCCTCGGCCTTAGTAGTGCGAGATGCAGATCTCCGCAAGGAGCATACGGTCTCGAAAGATTTAAAATACAATTTTATTTAGAAAATGAGATTTCTATTATAAATAAAACTTATATTTTTAATAAATAAATATATTTGTAATTAATATCAAAATATCTATTTTTAATATTTATAAAATTCCACATTTCCAAAATTCAAGAAAAACATTCCATTTACAAGAAAATACCATACAACTCCAATATTACAAATAAATACCATATTTTATGAAATTAGATTAATTTCACTAGAAATGTCACACTGATAAAATATACATCAATGAAATTTCTAAAGGCGATAATTAAATACTTGAGGTGTATTTTGAAAAGTATACAAAATTATTTTTACATAAAACCCGCTCAAGTTATACTAAATTACAATAAGGACCCTAGTAAACTTAGGTTTAAGCGGGACCAGTCTCTTGAGCCTCAGAGAGCCGGAGATATGGGTGCTTGCCTATTTAAGGTAGACAACTTAACAAACGGTGTTATCAACACAGTAATCGTCTTTGAAAAAGACACAAATCCTGCCGTCCATGTGCAGCGGTTACCGATAACACCAAAACCTAATTTAGGACTTTAATTTCTTTTCTAATTGTATGACTCAGACTGAGTCTCAATATAATCAATCTGACTTAAATATGATTCAAGTACAAACTACAATTCAACATGAATCCATGAATATATATGTTCAATCTATATCAATCTATATTGACCGAACCGAACCGAACCATGGATATACATCCATCTACATGATTCTCCAGTTACATCCATTTACTGATATCATGGTTTTGGCAAGTCATCCATCTATACAATCTATAATACAAGATAATACAATTTACAATACAATACAATCAAGACACCGCGGGGTTTAAGGGGTAGATTGGTACGGAAGATGTTAGAAGTGGCACGAGACTGCAACCATTAAGACACCTAACCTGAATTCAATTGCCGTTGTACCGTGGCTGAACGGTTCCTTATATTCCGTCTACCGTAGTGTCTGGTCTATTGAGACTCCTCTCGTATACACTGGCCTCTTCTGTACCAAGTTACAAACAACAGCGTTAACACTAAATACAACATTATAACAATATAATACCACTTTAAAAGTTACACACACTCTCTCTCTCTCTGTCTATTCTACTTTTCCCTTATTTTTGGGACCTACCGAGCGATTTGTTCGCTGACGACATTCTTTTTCTTCTTCTTTGGAATGCCGTCAGATGATTCGGACCTTCTGGAGATCGAGCCCACCAGCGAGGATTTAGACCAGCTAGCTTTCGACCCAGAGTTTTAGATTCCTTGTACACATTTACATTCAGTACTTTCCATTTCTATTATGCTACATAAGCATTGCTTTTCATTCTATGTATTTATTTTTCAGATGTATTGTAAAAAGAATGTTAATAAATAAAGTTGTTATTCAATATATATCTATTGTCTTTGTCTCTTGTGCATTTTACTTATATTGCTTAGATACGCTTAGCGTATTTACTTCAGAGTAAATACGTAGCGGTCTCGTAGCGTCCTCTGCCCGTACACTGGGAAACGGGGCATGACAGTAGTCCACTTTCTACCTGTTCTTGGATCTTTTGTAGCTTGGCATCATTTTCTTGAGCTGTCTTGATCTGATTGACAAGAGTGGACCGAACTTATAAGTTCATCAAAGATGAAGCGTTACCTGGCACAACTACTTCGATCTCCAATCCATGCAGTTCTTATTGTAGCTTCCACTGAGTGGTGAGGTTCATTGCTAATGGCTGACGACTAAGGGCATCGGGAATTACATTCACCTTTCCAGGATGATATTGTAGGTTGATGTCGAAATCCGCCATGAGTTCTAGCCATCTTCTCTACCGCATGTTGAGTTCTTTCTGAGTAAATACATACTTAAGACTTTTGTGGTCAGTGTATATATCCATTCATTCTCCCAAAAGATAGTGGCGCTAAATCTTGAGTGCGAAGATGATGGCTGCCAATTCTAGATCATGTGTTGAATATTTGCGCTCATGAATCTTTAGTTGTCTTGATGCAAAAGACACAACTTTTTCATGCTGGTGTAGAACACATCCTAATCTTTTACCGAACGCATCACAATGCACAACGAATCAGCCAGATTGATCCGGTATTACGAGGATAGGAGCAGAGGTTAATCTCGTCTTGAGTTCTACAAAAACCTTTTCACATGCTTCTGACCACACAAATGCTTCGTCTTTACGTGTGAACTTGGTCAGGGGTGCTGCGATATTTGAGAATCCTTCAATGAATCGTTGGTAATATCTTTCTAAGCTCCTGAAAGTTCTTATATCATTCACCGTTTTTGATGTCGGCCACTCGCTGACAGCTGACACCTTAGCTGGATCTACAGAGATTCCTTCGTCTGAAACAATATGTCCGAGAAATCCAACGTGATATAGCCAAAACACACACTTGCTGTACTTGGCGTAGAGCTGATGTTATCGTAATGTCTCCAGAACAATCGTAAGTGCTTGGCGTATTCCTTCCGATTCTTTGAATACACCAGGACGTCGTCGATGAAGATGACAATGAACCTATCTAAGTACTCTCAAAAAACTTGGTTTATCAGGTTCATAAAGATGGCAGGTGCATTGGTCACTCCAAATGGCATTATGAAATATTCATAATGGCCATAACGAGTCGTAAACTCCGTCTTTAGAATGTCGGACTCTTTGACCTTCACCTGATGATAACCCGAATGAAGATCTAGCTTTAAAAAGACACAAGACCCACTTAACTGATCGAAAAGGTCATCGATGTGTGGTAGTGGATACTTTTTATTAATCATCACTTCGTTCAGAGCTCGATAATCCACACACATCCTGTAGGAACCTTCCTTCTTCTTCACGAGTAACATCGAAGATCCCCAACTTGAAGTACTGGGTCGGATCCAACCTTTCTTCAACAGTTTGTCCAACTGGACACGGATCTCCTTCAATCCCTCCGGACTTAATCGGTATGGAGATTTGATTACAGGTTGTGCATTAGATTGTAAATCAATACTAAATTCAAGAGCTCGATCAGAAGGAAAACCTGATATGTCTTCAGGGAACACATCCTCGAACTCTCAAACTACTTCAGGCTTTTCTTCTTCCGCAGGTTGATAGAACACTTCTTCATTCTTCGGTTTAGTACGGTAGCTTCCTGGCTCCAAAGTTCTATCTCCACTTTTGAAATAGAAGACTGGGTGATCTGGTATCTCAAATACTACCCTCCTTTGATGGCAGTCAATAGTAGTATAGAATACTCCCAGCCAATCCATTCCCAACACAACATCGAAATTTGGTATGTCCAGTACTTTGAAATTTGCATATAATTCTCGACCGCAAACCACAACTGGGCATTGATCATACCCCAAAATTGCCTTTAAGACCCCGTTCCCGGAACCGACATTCTGGTTTTAAATGAGTGGCTTCATGGGAATCACATGCGTTCTCACGAATCGTTATGATATGAAGCAGTGTGAAGCTCTAGTATCGAAAAATACGAGTGCAGGAAGGGTGTCTACTAGTATAGTACCTAAGTTGTGTGAGATCGTATTTAGATATAGGAAAAGTATGACGATATACAAGGATTGAAAGATTGAAAGGATGGGAGATTTTACCAGTGATGATTTGTCCTGTGGCTTTGGCCTCCTCGACCGTCATTGTAAAAGCCTGTTGTCTTGGTACATTCCTCTTTGCCGGAGGCACATTCTTTTGCTCTTTGGGCATGTTTCTCTGTGCCTGGTGGAATTGACGATGAGGCTGTGCAGGTGGTCAACGTGGAGCTAGTGCAGGAAGAGCTAGGTGGGGTGCAGGTGCTTGAATGGCTGGCCTCTACGGGGCTGTAATTGCGGGTATGGGTGCTAGTGCTGTGTTAATACGATATGGGTATTGTTCACCGCCGAAAGACGTGACGGGATCTTGGGACGTCTGGCCTGAATTTTGGGGGCAGATGCTATTTGGATTTGTCCGTCCACCTCTCCGAAGATGCCAAGTTGATTTATGGCACCGTATATCGGAGGTTTAGACTGATGCAGCCGTTGTAGCAGATTTCGTCAGATTCCCCCTCGTATGTGAGGGGTTTTTGATTGTGGGGACGCTCTTCCCTGCAGGCGCAAGCCCCCGCAGTTAATTACGTTACTGCATCGCGATGACCACTTTCTCCTACTCCGGAATTTCACTTCATGTCGTGTGTGTTTTTATTTGTTTTGGTTGCCCGTGGATTGTATACGGAGACTAATTTATGTTGTCCCCCGTAGGGTGTGGATTAGTCCAAATACGTATATCTTAGATTTGAGGTTTTTTATTTAAGGATCGTAAATCTATTTTGATATTAAGATCGACTTAAATGTATGTGAGCATTTGGGGGCTCGATTTGTTTTTGTTAGGGATACATTAGTCCAATTTGAGACTAAGATCTACTTAATAAGGTTTTAGAATCATTTTTGTTTCAGATCCAACAGGAGAGCATTTAGGATCTGTTGTTTTAGTTTAAGGATGTTTCGGTCCATTATCGCCATTTTGGAGGCGAAGTTCTAGTTTGAGAACATCTCGGTCTGTTGATCACCATATTGGAGGTGAGATTTTAGTTTAAGGATGTCTCGGTCCGTTGATCACCATTTTGGAGGTGAGAGTTTAGTTTAAGGACATCTCGGTCTGTTGATCGCCATTTTGGAGGCGAAGTTCTAATTTGAGAACATCTCGGTCTATTGATCACCATTTTGGAGGTGAGATTTTAGTTTAAAGACGTCTCGATTCGTTGTTAGTTTAAAGACATTTCGGTCCATTGTCCATCTTGCGTGCACGTGTGTTTGGTACGTGACGGGATGAGCAATGATGATATGGGATGCATCCTGTTTGGGATGTGTTTTGATTTGGGATGTGCACGTTAGTTTGGGAAATGCGCCAAAAAGCAGTTGGTTGTCGGGACCCACCACCTCTTTGAAGACGTTGAGGAATTACAACGACATGTATCAGAGGTGTAGAGAGATGTACCCTTGAACCAATTCCCGTATTTGAGGGAAAAAAGATTAACGGTAAACCCAGGAATCATTAGTCGTATTTTGAGACTAATATTTCCTCAGGGAAATGTGGGACGAATATCGTTTTGGGGATATCACCAGTTGGAAGATCGATAGTCGCATTTGGGACTAAGATCGGTTTTGGAAGTAGTGAGCACGTGGGCTCGTTTGATCTGAATTAGGGAGTTTCCACTCTCAAGGGACCTAACCAACTTGGGCTTGGTCCACTCAGTTTTCTTTTTATTTGAAAAAAATGCTAAGCACTTATTTGGCCTCGATTCCCTTTTTTTGTGCAAAAAATGCTGAGCACTTATGTGAGTTCTGACGCTCATATATAATCATGTAGGCTTTTAGTCATGGGGATTGCCCAATAAGTGTTAAACACTTTACCCCTTTTGTCTTTATATGGAGTTTTAAGTACTTTTTATGGTGCCTACGTGTGAAGCACGTGAGGAGATAGGCGCTAGGCGCTGCCTAGTGGGTGCCAAGCACTTTTATTCTGTGACGCCCACGTGAGGGGCACGTGAGGCACCGGCGCTGAGTGCCGCTCAAAGAGTGCTAGGCAATCCTGTAGCGCCCATGTAAGGGGCACGTGGGGTGCTGGGTGCTGAGCACCGTCCACTGAGTGCTAAGCAACCCTGAGTTCTTTTGTAGCGCCCATGTGAGAGGCACGTGGGGCACTGGGCGTTGAGCGCCGCCCACTGAGTGCTAAGCACTCCTGAATTCTTTTGTAGCACCCATGTGAGAGGCACGTGGTGCGCTGGGCGCTGAACGCCGCCCACTGAGTGCTAAGCACTCCTGAGTTCTTTTGTAGCGCCCACGTGATAGGCACGTTGGGCGCTGGGCGCCGCCCACTGAGTGCTAAGAACTCTTGAGTTCTCTTTTTTTTTGAATGATCCACAGGATCTTTATCTACTTTTATTTACCTAAAATTTCCAAGAAAAGAGTTCTTCTTCCTCGAGAATTTAATTCTCTGTTCTTTCGAAGCTTTTTTTTTTTTAAGCTTATGGGGGGTTCCTCCTCTTTAGACTTGAAGTCTTGGGTCCTTTATATAGTAGAGGCGAGTTTGTTAGCTCCGAAGAAATCTCTCATTAAGAGGTCCCAAATGATTTGGGGATTTTACCCACCGTTGGATCAAAGATCCAAGGACTTCTGTTTTACAGAAAATATTTTTTTTGTTTTTAACAAGATTAGGGAAATATTTACCCATACAGAATTTATTCTGTAGATCGGTGATTCTTTAATCACCATTGGATTTTTAATCCAACGGTACTCTGATAGAGGGCAATCTTTCTTGTTTAGAAAGATTTGAGGAATATTTCCTCTAAACAGAATTTAATTCTGCATCCTGATGATTTATCATCTCCGTTGGATCTTTGATCCAATGGCTCTGTTTAACAGAGAGTAGAATTTAATTCTACTGGACGCCGGCGCCCACGTGTTGTGCATGTGGGCGTTGCTTAAGATTTTTGTGTGCTTTGCACACGGGCGCTACTTATATAAGAGTTTTTAACTTTGGCACCGGCGCCCTCGTGGAAGGCACGTGATGCGCTATCTCTTGAGTTTTAAACAGAGCTTTGGTCTTTTATTAGGGGAAACAAATGCCCCCCACCGTTGTGCTCATATGGCTCTTACAGGGATCTCGTAGGCATATTTTCTCCTTAGAAATCGTGGGGATTTCTAAGTGTGTGTTCTCTTATAATTCGTAAGGATCTTACAAGAGTGTTTTCTCCTTATAATTCGAGAGGGCTTACAAGTTTCGTTCACCATATGAGGATATTCCTCATGATTGGTGGAACTTGGTAGGGGATAATCATTTATTTATGCCCGTGGATTGTGTACAAAGGCCAATATTGGACTGCCTGTAGGGCAACTTGGAGAATACGACTGCTTAAGGACAGGTTTGGATCCCTGTAACTTAAGACTTTGAATCTTATGAGCCGTGAGGGTCTCATAGGGGGGGTCCTCCTTACGAGTCGAGAGGATCTCGTAAGTGAAAATTTTACGAGATTGCGCCCTTTCAGCTTTTCACAAGCTCGCTGGTAGCCCTGCTATTTCTACTCACGGCGCCCTTTCGGGTTTTCATCCGTACCCATTTTTTTTGTGGACATACCGTTTTTTTTATTGCAACGAGATTGCGTCCTTTCGGGTTTTCACAAACTTGCCGGTAGCCTTACTGTTTTTACTCACGGCGCCCTTTCGAGTTTTCATCCGTGCCCATTTTGCTTGTGGACATACCATTTTTTTTAACAACGAGATTGCGCCCTTTCGGGTTTTCACAAACTCGCCGGTAGCCCTATCGTTTTTACTCACGACGCCCCTTTGGGTTTTCATCCGTGCCCATATTGCTTTTGGACATACTGTTTTTTTAATAACGAGATTGCGTCCTTTCGGGTTTTCACAAACTCGCCGGTAGCCCTGCTGTTTTTACTCACGGCGCCCTTTCGGGTTTTCATCCATGCCCATCTTGCTTTTGGACATACCATTTTTTTAACAATGGGACTTAAGTTGCAGTCTTCACCGTTGGAGCTTTGATTGCAATATAGATCCCAAGAGAAGATATTGCCGTATTTGGGGCGATACACCATTTTTGAGGCGGAGTACTAGGTTATGGACATTTCGGTCCATTGCCAGTTTAAGGACGTAGCGGTACCATTTTCGGGGTGAAACTTTAGTTTAAGGACATTACGTTCCGTTGCCAGTTTAAGGACGTAGTGGTCCATTATCACAATTTTCAGGGTGAAACTTTAGTTTAAGGACATTACGGTCTGTTGCCAGTTTAAGAACGTAGTGGTCCATTATCACCATTTTCGGGGTGAAACTTTTCCGAATACCACTTAGTGTTTTGACTTAGGAAGATAGCGAGCGGACACGAGCGTCGTCATCTATCATTGACCTAAGTCGTTACTCGTCAAGCATGGTATTTCTTGAGGAATCGGCTGTTTATTGGCCGGAAGGGTCTTTCTCCATGCATATCCTTGAGCAAATAGGCCCCACCTTGATAGACCTTGTCTATGATGTACGGGCTTTCATAATTTGGCTCGAATTTCCCCCGTTTTGCACGATTGGGGATCATAGGTCTTTTGACGACTAGCACGAGTTCTCCTTGGCAGAATGTTCTCGGCCTAGTCAGTTTTTCGTATGACCGTGTCATCCTTGCCTTGTAAGCTTCAAGGTTTTGCTGCGCCATGAGACGAGTTTCATCGAGGGCGTCGAGCTCCTCAAGCCGAAGATGGGAATTTTTGTCATCTGTTAGCTCGTATCAAACCGCTACTCAGAGAGAAGGGAGTTCTATTTCCAAAGGAAGTACCGCTTTAGTGCCGAATACCAACGCGTATGGTGTTGTATTCATAGCTGTTTTGAACATCGTTCGGTATGCCCAAAGAGCTTTATGCAGCCTTTCGTGCCAGTCCTTTTTATTTCTGGACACCGCTTTCTTTATAATCTTGGTCAAGGTCTTGTTGAAAGCTTCAGTTAGACCGTTGGAACAAGGATTATAGACTGTAGAGTATCTCCAGTCTATTTTGTGCTGTTCTGCGAAGCGGCTGATTTTATGGCTCTTGTAGGCTTGTCCATTATCCGAGATTATCCGTTATAAAGTGCCAAATCGGTAGATGACATATGTCTTGAAGAAGTGGAGAATATTCTCCGTCTTCTCTTCCCTTAGTGGTATTGCTTCCGCCCACTTAGAAAATTAGTCAGTCGTTGCCAGTATGAACCGTTGTCCTTTGGATGATGCTGGCTCAATGGGGCCGATTATATCAGTTTCCCATATTTCGAATGGCCAGCTGGCTACCGTTGGGTATAGCGGATTTGGATGTTGGTGGATGAAGTCCCCGTGAATTTGGCACGAATGACACTGCTTCGCATATTCGAGGCAGTCCTGAACCATTGTGGGCCAATAGTAACCCATTCTCTTGATCTTCAGCTTCATCTTTGGCCCGTCCTGATGAGAAACGCAGAGTCCGTCGAGAATTTCTTGAACGACTCTCCTTTCTTCTCTTTGGCCCAAGCATCTTAGCCACAAACCGTTAAGTGATCTCTTATATAGAGTATCATTGACAAAAGCGAAAAACAGAGCCCGTTTCATGAGCTGATGTCTTGACGACGCGTTTTTGGGCGTTCGATGGGATTTGAAGTGGTCTATGAAGACTTCCCTCCAATCCTTGACCTTTTCTTCGTCTTTTATTCGGAGGACCGCTTGTTCGGTCGTTTCTTTTCCTTCAGATGGCTCCATTGAATCCTCTGAAGATACTTCTGCTAGTGCGAGAACCCGGCGGCTTTGCACAACGATCCTTACGTCATCAAGATTTTCGTCATCCATCTCCTTAGCAAGCTTGGATAATGCATCCACCTTGCTATTTTCCGCACGTGGTATGCTTTCCAGGACGTAGAAGGGGATTTGTGTCAGCAGTTGCTGCACTCTTCTACCATATTTTATCAACTCTGGTTTGCACGTCTGATAATTGCCATTTACTTGGTCAACGACTAGCTGGGAGTCCCCATATATGAGGAGGTATTCGATTCCCATATCGACAGCGATCTCAAGACCCGCTATCAAAGCTTCATATTCGGGTCTCGTTGTTTGTTCTTGGTTCTGTTAAGGAAAGGGCGAAACGCATTATCCCTCCTTGTGGAGTCACGAAGATGAGACCCACTCCGGATTTGATTATAGGGGTGTTGTGCTTACGCTTCTTCATGGAAGATGCTCTATCAAAGTAGAGTTCCCATTGGACATTATTTTCCTCCTTCTTCCCTTCGATTGTGTCGAACACGTGTTCGTTTGGCAATTCACAATTTAAGGGAGAATCGGATGGTATCGGATGCTCAGCAAGAAAGTCGGCGATGGCCTGGCCTTTCACTATTTTGAGGGGTCGATACGTTATCGAGAACTCCATCAAGAGGAGGGCCATTTGGCAATCCTTCCTGTTAGTATGGCCCTTGACATCAGATATTTGAGAGGATCCACCTTTAATATGAGATGGATCTCATGTGCCAAGGCATAGTGCCTGAGCTTCATTATCACAAAGATCAGTGCCAGGAAATACTTTTCAATTGGGGAGTAGTTGTTTTCTGCCCCTAGGAGAACTCGACTCAAATAGTAGAGAGCTCTCTCCATCCCCCGGTCGTTCTCCTGTGCCTATAACGCGCCTAGAGAACCTTCCAGGGCTGTTGTGTATAGGATAAGGGGTTTTCCCTTAACCGGAGCGGTCAGTACCGGCGGGTTCTGCAGGTATTGCTTGATTTCATCCAGTGCACTTTGGCATTTATGATCCCAAACGAACTGGGTCCCCATTAGATGGCTGCAGGGGCGGCATTTTCTGGAGAGGTTGGTTATGAACTGCTGGATATATGCGAGCTTCTTCCACAAACGAACATGATGCCCCGGCATATCCACCTTTTTAGGAGCATGCCTCTGTGGCGGGTTCACCCTCCAGTTCGCTGATAGCGCAAATTTCCCTTGACGGTACTGGTCCTCGACCCAGTTCTTGAAGATGTAGCAATCCTCAATAGGGTGGCTCACCATTCGGTGATAGGAGCAGTAGTTGGGATTGTTGATGTCACCCAGTCTGCGGTGGACATTTTGGGTCCGGGAGAGTGATGAGTTTGTTGTGTACTGCTAGTTTGAACAGTCTCCTCATTTTATCACGGGGAAATGAGTAAGCTCGTCCTAGCTTCTCTTCTAGGGATTGGCGTGGGTGCGCGTTGTCTTGGTGAGCAACCGGTTTTGGGTCACTCGGTTGTTGTTGAGTGTTGGCAACGAAGGCCGCTTTCCATTTACCCTTTACATTCCGAGAGTCCATTTTTGAAGAGAAAGGTCTGTGGCCCATCTGGTCTATTTGGGCCAACTTGTCGATCATAGCCTGGAAGGTGGTCGGCTTAAAGAACGTCATGAACTGGGACACAGTCGTCTGAGGATCCAGAGTCCCTATGAACATGCCTACAACGGGAGCTTCTTCGATGCGTTGTTCGCATTTTGACCAGAGGTTCCGCCACCGGATTGCGTATTGAACCCAGATCTCTCCCGGCTTGACCCCGGCGTTGATTAATGCCATGATCGGGGTGCGCTCGCTTGCGCTGGCGAACCTCTATGTGAATAGCAGTTCCATCTCTATGAATGTTTTGATGGAGTCATTTAGGAGCTCCGAGTACCACTCAAACACCGTCTCTGACAGGCTGCCAACGAACCGGCGAAGCAGCAATTTGTCGTCACCTCCAGTATTGCCGCATAAAGCTTTGAACTGAGCGACGTGCTGATGCGGGTTGCCTGTCCCTTTGTATACATGGAACTTAGGGATTGTACATCCTGGCGGGTACTTGATTTGATCGTACCAACCCGGATACGGTCGCCCGGTTCTGACGACCTAGCCAGCCGCTTCGTTGGCTTGATGAGCTCGTATTCGTTGAGCTATGTAATCGTCAAGGGAATCTTTGGAGATTGTTTCCCTCCACGCCACTGATAGAGCCGGAAGAGGGTTTGATGTTTCCCCTCTGTCATCCTCGATAATTATCAGCGGGTCTTCGGCTGGAGGTTCTGGCTGGATCATCATTCCAACCATGTATTGGAACATGAGCGCCATCTGTTTTTTATTAGAAGCCTGTTCCGTAGCCTCCTTATCCTTTCTTTGCAGCACCCTTCGCAGGAACTCTGTATCAGTCTCCTGCTCCTGACGCTGTTCTGATGCTGACTCCGGACTTTCTTTCTGTCCGGTGAGTGCTGTCATTTTCGTCAGCATCTCCTGGAGCTTTTGTTGCTGCTCCTGTGCTTTTGTCAACGACCGAGTTTGTGGTCGATGACCCATGGAAGCATGGCTTTCCTTTTTCCCAGAAACCATGTGGACCGTATGGATGATCATGCCCCCAGACTTGGGACGTTTGGGTCCATTGCCTTTGGAATTTGCCGCAGGCAGTGGAATTTTCTCCGGCCTTCTCCTTTTATAGGAGGTCAAAGTCGAAGGGCCCGTTGTAACAGGCACCCATGTGGACGATTCCCTCTGTGGTATAGCGGAGGGATGGTCCTCTTCTTGCCGAGCCTTCATTTTCTTCAGCCAGCGAGAGTAGTCTTTGTTGATCACAGAATCTTGGACTTTATGCCAAACCCTGTGGATTTAGGAGGAGAGCCGCTGAGGGGGCTGCTCCAGTTTTGCCTGCGTCATGTTTTCAGCAGGCAGGGGTGATTTCTTCAGCGCCGCGGTTGGAGAGTTCTTTCTTACCCTCCTTAGCATATCAAACATGTTCCCGGTTGGAACAACAGCGTCAATTTCCACCATTAGAGCTGGTGGGGTGAGTCCAGAGGGGGAATTGCCCGAGCCTTTTTCACTCGGCGCCAGTGGTGACGTCGAGCGTGTCTTGCAGGCGAGACCACCTCGGTTGTGGTAGCGGCTCTGTCATGCCTCCGGCTTTAATGAGGGGCTACTGTTGGTGTTAGCCTGTCGAAAACTGACGTCCGTTGGGAGGGAACGACCAATTTTTCGAAGGCTGATTTTCTGGTAGGGGGAGCACCTTTGACGACTTTACCTGTAGCAGGAGTTGGAAGGACTATTCGTTTTGGGATAGCCTCTTCGGGAATCGCGAGCCTCTTTGCGGGCCCACTTAAGCTTTGACTCATCCTATTAAAGACTGAGGTGGCAGACTTGGACGGCCCGTTGAGAGGGGCCGAGGTGGTTGCAAGTCGATCGAAGACCGACTTCTTTGGAGCTTCCTGTGGTGGCACTGGGGCGCTGAAACGCGCTGGCGGGAGCATGGTCCCGAAGAACAATCTAGTGGTGGCTTGAGTCACCTGTCCAATCGGTATTGAAATGATGGAGGCCGCATTGGGCCCGTATGTCACTCCTCCAGTTGGGGTGGAGCGGGAGTTGCTTTTACAGTTTGTGCAGCTGGAAGCCATTGATGTTCACTTCTTCTTTCTGCACAGGAACAAGACACAAAATCTTAGTATCTCGAATCCAAGGGCAACCATAGCAACCCGCGATTTTTTGTTTGTGAAACACGACACACAAAGTGTAGAGTAGAAAGAGGAAAAGGTCCTACCGGGCGTGCCAGAATCTGTGCACCGCCGAAAAATGCGACCGGGACGTTGGGTCGTCTGGCCTGAATTTTGGGGGCAAATGCTATTTGGATTTATCCGTCCATCTCTTCGAAGATGCCAAGTTAATTTATGGCACCGTATATCGGAGGTTTGGATGGATGCGGCCGTTGTAGCAAATTTCGTCAGATTCCCCCTCATTTGTGAGGGATTTTTGATTGTGGTGACGCTCTTCCCTGTAGGCGGAAGCCCCTGCAGTTAATTACGTTACCGCATCGTGATAACCATTTTCTCCTGCTCTGGAATTTCACTTCGTGTCGTGTGTATTTTTATTTGTTTTGGTTTCCCGTGGATTGTATACGGAGACTAATTTATGTTGTCGCCCGTAGGGCGTGGATTAGTCCAAATCCGTATATCTTAGATTTAGGGTTTTTTATTTAAGGATCGTTAATCTATTTTGAGATTAAGATTGACTTAAATGTATGTGAGCATTTGGGGGCTCGATTTGGTTTTGTTAAGGATACATTAGTCCAATTTGAAACTAAGATCTACTTAACAAGGTTTTAAAATCACTTTTGTTTCAGATCCAACATGAGAGCATTTGGGATATGTTGGTTTAGTTTAAGGACATTTCGTCCATTATCGCCAGTTTGGAGGTGAAATTCTAGTTTGAGGACATCTCGATCTGTTGATCACTATTTTGGAGGTGGAATTTTAGTTTAAGAATGTCTCGGTCCGTTGATCACTATTTTGGAGGTGAAATTCTAGTTTGAGGACATCTCGATCCGTTGATCACTATTTTGGAGGTGAGAGTTCTAGTTTAAGGACATCTCAGTCTGTTGATCGCTATTTTGGAGGTGAGATTTTAGTTTAAGGACGTCTCGATCCGTTGTTAGTTTAAGGGCATTTCGGTCCATTGTCCATCTTGCGTGCACGTGTGTTTGTTACGTGACGGGATGAGCAGCGATGATATGGGATGCATCTTGTTTGGGATGTGTTTTGATTTAGGATATGCACGTCAGTTTGGGAAGTGCGCCAAAAAGAAGTTGGTTGTCGGGACCCGCCACCTTTCTGAAAACGTTGAGGAATTACAACGACATGTATCAGAGGTGTAGAGAGATGTACCCTTGAACCAATTTCCGTATTTGAGGGAAAAGGGATTAACGGTAAACCTAGGAATCATTATTCGTATTTTGAGACTAATATTTCCTCAGCGGAATGTGGGACGAATATCGTTTTGGGATATCATCAGTTGGAAGATCGATAGTCACATTTGGGACTAAGATCAGTTTGGGAAGTAGTGAGCACATGGGCTCGGTTAATCTGAATTAGGGAGTTTCCACTCTCAAGGGACCTAACCAACTTGAGCTTAGTCCACTCAGTTTTCTTTTTATTTGATAAAAAAGTGCTAAGCACTTGTTTGGGCTCAGTCCCCTTTTTTGTTCAAAAAGTGCTGAGCACTTATGTGAGTTCTGACGTTCACATATAATCATATGGGCTTTTAGTCATGGCGATTGCCCAATAAGTGTTAAACACTTTACCCCTTTTGTCTTTATATGGAGTGCTAAGTACTCTTTATGGCGCCCCCGTGTGAATCATGTGAGGAGCTAGGCACTAGGCGTTGCCTAGTGGGTGCCAAGCACTTTTATTCTGTGGCGCCCACATGAGGGTCACGTGAGGCACTAGGCGCTGAGCGCTGCTCAATGAGTGCTAGGCATTCCTATAGTGCCCACGTGAGGGGCACGTGGGGCGCTGGACACTGTGCACCGCCCACTGAGTGATAAGCACTCCTGAGTTCTTTTGTAGCGCCCATGTGAGAGGCACGTAGGGCGTTGGGTGCTGAGCGCCGCCCATTGAGTGCGAAGCACTCCTGAGTTCTTTTGTAGTGCCCACGTGAGAGGCATGTAGGGTGATGAGCGCCGCCCACTGAATGCTAAGCACTCCTGAGTTCTTTTGTAGCGCCTACGTGAGAGGAACGTGGGGCACTGGGCGCTGAGTGCCGTCTACTGAGTGCTAAGCACTCCTGAGTTCTCTCTTTTTTTTGAATGATCTACAAGATCTTTATCTACTTTTATTTACCTAAAATTTTCAAGAAGAGAGTTCTTCTTCCTCGAGAATTTAATTCTCTGTTCTTTCGAAGCTTTTTTTAAGCTTATAGGGGGTTCCTCCTCTTTAGACTTGAAGTCGTGGGTTCTTTATATAGTAGAGGCGAGTTTGTTGGTTAGCTCCGAAGAAATCTCTCATTAAGAGATCCCAAATGATTTAGGGATTTTACCCATCGTTGGATTTTTGATCCAAGGACTTCTGTTTTACAGAAAATATTTTCTTGTTTTTAACAAGATTAGGGAAATATTTACCCATACAGAATTTATTCTGTAGATCGGTGATTCTTTAATCACCATTGGATTTTTAATCCAACGGTACTCTGTTTTATAGAGGGCAATCTTTCTTGTTTAGAAAGATTTGAGGAATATTTCCTCTAAACTGAATTTAATTCTGCATCCTGATGATTTATCGTTTACGTTGGATCTTTGATCTAACGGCTCTATTTAACAGAGAGTAGAATTTAATTCTACTGGCCGCCGGCGCTCACGTGTTGTGCACGTGGGCGCTGCTTAAGATTTTTGTGTGCTTTGCACACGGGCGCTGCTCATATAAGAGTTTTTAACTCTGGCACTGGCGCCCTCATGGAAGGCACGTGAGGCGCTGTCTCTTGAGTTTTGAATAGAGCTTTGCTCTTTTATTGGGGGAAACATGCATGCTCCTATAGCGTGAGTAGATGCGCCATAAATCAAACACACGCTATTTGCACGCCTGCAGTCCTTCGCCAATTGTCCAGTTCTCTTGCAATAGAAAAAGAAATCTAGACTGGACCGGTTAAATGATCCCCCTGGCCTCTTGGGTGCAAAGGTCGGCCTAGAAGAGACTCCTCCTGTCATCTGGATAGCAGGGCGTTTGATTCCGGTTGTTTGGGGCTTACCCTTCTTCTTGATCGCAGCTTCATAACGACGTGCTGCCTTCAGGGCGAGTTCATGAGTTGGGTAGTCGCCCGTGTCTAATGCCGCCTGAATCTCCGGGTCTAAGCCCTGTTGGAATCGTCTAGCCCGAATCTCATCGGTCGGGATCAAGTGTGCCACAAACCTGATAAGTGGTTGATGTCAGGATATTGATGTTTTTACGGAACATAATTTGATACGAATTCTTTACCTGCTAAGCATGATAAATCCGGCAACATATTCATCCACTGACTTTACCCACATAGAGCCTTGTTGCAGGTGGATGAACTGTTGCTCCATCTCAAACTGAGCAGTCTCGGGGAAAAACTTCGCATCGAACAGATCACAAAACGTCTTCCACTCTATTGGTGGTGTGAGACGGCTTTCCTTAGCTTTCCACCAGACTCTTGCATTGTCTGTGAGTTGGAGCTTGGCCACACGCTATGTCTGGTACCTGTGTTATGTAAAGGTCATCCTCTATACCCTGATTCCATTCTTCAACCTCAAGAGGACTCTCTTTCCCTGAAAAGTTCCTTGAATGCAACGCACGAAATTGCTTTACTCCAGGTGCTTCGGCTTTCGGGCGGTTCATGAGAATAGCAGTTTGCTACTGCTGGCCCTCCTGAAGACTTTTGATGGCTTCTAGAAGTACCATATGTTCATTGATTAGAGCAGCAAAGGTAGGGTGAGGTGGTAAAGTAGGTGGTGGTGTGTTGCCATTGACATTGGTACTAGTGTTGTTGGGAGAATCCATCGCCTTGATAAAAAAGGAAAGGTTAGGATAGATTCAAGAAATTTGAAATGCAAGGAATGTATAGTTGCCGATTCTTATAATTCTTATGATATATTTCTTAAGACTTCATGCAGAACTGACCTGCATGGGCCACCAACAAATCCTGTCACGTCCCACTTCCCAGTAGACGGAAACGGTGACGTGGCAAGCCCGCGACGTATTTATTATGAAAATAAATACGTTAAGCGTAATTAATCAATGCAACAATGAACAAGAATGACAAGAGTAATAAAATGAAACAGCAATTTTATTTACATTGTGTCGGCCTTACCCTAACGACTTACAACTGTTTGAGATAAAAGATACAATAATAAAAGCAAATGCCTAAACAATGGCATACAAAAAGTAAGTGCCGGCTGGAAAGAGCTAGTAGTCTGGTTGAACAGCAAGCCGGTCCAAGTCCTCCGGGTTGGACTCTATCTCCTCAGAGTCCGGTCCACCTGACAAATATTCCAAAGAAAGAAACAGAAAGGAATGTCGTCAGCGAACTAGCGCTCAGTAAGTCCCAAAAGAAGTAAGAGGAGTTAGTATGTAATATGAAATGAACATGTAAAGTTGTATATGATCGTTCACTGGTATAAAATAGTTATTCTAACGTGGTTATTTATAGTTTGATAAGGAAGGTATTCATGTATACGAGAGGAGTCTGTCTTACCCCATGGACTGTGGTAACATGTAGTACAAGGCCCCGTCATAACCCACGGGACAAGTCACATGAATTCATGTAGGTTTCTTTTAAAGTGACCTCTCGTGCCACGATATACATTCCATACCAATCTACCCCTTTATCCCCGCGTATTGTATTGTATAAATTAAGATTACAGGCCTTAGCTGAATCCATGGGTATAAAATGTTCAGGTTCATGTTCAGGATGTAATCATATGTTCAGATAGTCATGTCGAGTTCATGTCACGTTATAACCATGATTCGGTCAAGTCGAATCAAGTATACAAGTTTGAGTTTGATGTTTGAATTCGAGTGTTCAAGGTCATGATTAAGTATTCAAGTTCATGTTTGATTTTGGATTCTGGTTTGAATTTGGACTCAGATTGAGTCAGACACTTGTGAACGGATTTAACTCTTGACTTTTTTATGTTCGGGAGTAATCGGCAACTACTTCCCAAGGACGGCAGGATTTGTGTTTTTTTCCAAGACAATTGCTATTGTTAACTCCGTTAAGTTGTCTAACCTGAATAGACAAGTGCTCACTTTCTCCGACTCTCTAGGTCTCAAAAGAATTGATCCCGCTTAAATCTATATTAAACTAGAGTCCTTAAAATATTGTTTTGCATATCTCGAGGGGGTTTTATAAAAAATTCTTTAATATAGTTTAAAAATATAAACCTCGAGGGTGATTTACAACATTTAGGGTTTTCATGAGCATGTATTTTAATTATTGGGGTATTTAATGATAAATACCTAACTTTTAAAAGTTTATGGTATTTTATTGAAAACTATCCCTTTTTGGTAACTTGATGGTATTTTATTAATATTGTAATCTTTCATTTTAGAAAATATAGTTTCATAATTTATTGAAAATACAGATTTATAATTTTTTTATAATTTTAAAAAATTTAGTTTTGTTTAGAAAAGTCGCGTTTCTTAAAAACCGTATTTTATTTTCTTTCGAGATCGAATACTCTGTGAGGAGTTCTGCATCTTGCTCTACTATCCTAAGGATGTGCGATAATCCGCACCATCCATTAGCGGGTCGCCTAACGAGGGTTATAGAGGCGCATTTGCCAAGGATTACAAAATACCGCTTTAAAATAAACACGTTTTTGAAAAGATGTGGTATTTTATTGTAAAAGTTATTCTTTGAACCAACCATATATATATATATATATATATATATATATATATATATATATATATATATATATATATATATAGACATTGTGCTATGAAACCAAAGTGTGTGTGTGTGGTAGGTCATTACCCCGTGAAGTTTTCTTAAGATATTGTTTTAACAATTATCGAAAAGAGCTTTATACTAAAGTTTAAGGTATTTTAATGAAAAAGTTTGTTTATGTTTGTTTCACATGAAAATTTTGGTTAAACTCGAAACTAAAAGATTGTAATTAAAGTTACAAGTAGGGTGGTAAAATTAGTTTGACTTATGTGATATGGAAAAGGGAGTTCTAAGTTTTAAAAGAAATGTATCGAAAGTAACTCCATTTTACCGATATATGTTTAGGAGATGAATTGAGATGAAAAGAAAATGAGATGAGAGAGACTTACGGCTTTGTAATATCAAGAAGAGAGTAAGGAAGAAGGGAAGGGGCTTCTTGGTATCGTCGGAACTCCGAAAATGGCTTCGATCTTCGATAGAACAAGCTTGGTCGTTAACTCCACTCGCACTTAGGAAATTTTGAGGCGATTTTGCTAGAAATTTTCAGAATAGAGGGGAGTTAGAGAATGGGGTGATATTTATAGTGAAGAATTAGGGTTTGGGAATTAAAATTTTGGATTAAAAAGTATTAAAAAGATGTTAAATGGTGAATTGAAGGGTCTCTGTTTGATTGCAGGAAAATCAAATAGTGCAGGGGAGTTAAGGGGAGCTGAAGAGACAAGTGTGCAAAGTACGGAGCAAAATAGGGCACATCTGACGTTGGCGCCGGCCAATAGGTGAGTTTGGGCGGTCAGATTTTGAGGCATTGCCTCGAGATTCGCGCCACGTATGTATATCCGTGTTTACTCCATTTTTTGCATGTTTGATTTTTCTAAAACTTTTCATTTCTCCGTGTATTGCACGTGCAACTCTTGAGCTTCCAAAAATTAAAAAGAAAAAATCAAAAAAAAATTGGGTCTGATGGGAATCGAACGCACATGCTATATCACAGCAGTGTAGATATTTTATCAGTGAGCTACAAGTTGCTTCTTGCTTTTATTTAAATTCGAGGCGTCAAGGATTTGCTGTGAAATCTTTCTTCTCGGGCAGGAAATAACCACTCTGCGGCATGTTCGAATGATGATCGCTTTTACGCGAGAAAAATAACTTTTAACTCCTACACAGGCTGTAATACTCTTTTTTGTACAAAAACAAGAAAATTCTGTATAATGATTTCAGAGTCGTTACAAGTCTTTAGAGTCCCACACAGAGGGTTTTTCTTGCTCAGGCGATAGATGTAGGAGCAGTACGTTGGTACGTGTAGGGGTCCGATTAAATACGTGTACGGGTTACACGGAGTTTAATCGGACGGTTGATAATACTAGACGGCTTAGGATTAAGCCGGATTATTAAATCAGGTTTTGATTTAATAATTTATATACATACATGTATATATACATACATGTGTGTGTATATATATATATTAGTATTATTGTTCACTTTTCATTTTCTCTCTTTAGTGCTATTTGTATTTTTATACGGACATTGTAACAAACCTAAAACTTCTGTACAAATTTTTTTGTAAAGTACAGAAAGGAATACCTAAACCTGGGCACAAGTTATAAATTTAATTTGCTTTTGAATAGCAAGAAAACACTTATAGCTCATGGGTAAAGCCTTGCACTGCTGTGACGTAGCCCTTGTGTTCAAATCCCTCCAGCCGCATATTATTTGTATTGATTTTTCTTTTAAAATTTTAGAAGCTCAAAAGTTTGCACGTGCACTACACGTAAAATGAAAAGTCACAATAAAAACAAACATGTGGAAATTGGTATTTAAGCAGACTAGGACACGTGGCATTGATCCAAGCACCCCACCCCATAGAATGGCCGGCGAAGATCACCCCAGGACAGGCGCCGCCGGTTTTCTCCGTAGGTAATGCCCAAATTTTTTTACCCTAGCACCCCTTGGACTCCCCCCACTAACCCTAGACTGTTTGATTTCTCTGCACATTTCCAGAGAATTAAAATGAGGCATTAATCCAAAATTTTAATGCATATTTTTAATTCATTCTTCATTACCCTAAATCCTAATTTCTCCTATAAATACAACCATACACCATAGCCCTCCTCATTCAGAATTCCATTGCCAAAACTCACTAAAATTTCTAAGTCCAAGAAGTTGTACAAGTGGAGTTAGCTCAAGGCAAAGTTCTGGCGAAGTTTTGGGATAAACCCAGCGACGAAACGACTCCTCGACGATTCTATAAATTTTCTCTACCTCTCTTCTTTCTTTCTAATCTGTAAGTCCCACTTTCCCTCTTCTTCTTCTATTAAAACGAATTCTATTTTTAAAACTAGTCGGAAGCGGAGTTAATCCGACTTCCGTTTCTAATTTAACAAAAAACACCATTTATCTTAATAACAAATTTACAATCTTTTTGTATATTGTAGCAATCATAAACAAACACATTAGATCAAGTTTTATATCAAAATAATATGTATTGCAACTTCTATTTCAGTTATACGGTAAAATACCATCATGTTTACATACGACATTGCTTATTCATTTTACTCATATTACCTTTAGAAAACTCATGAGGTAATGAACTACCTTATCACAACACTCATTCTTGATATAAAACGATGGCTTTTGGAACATTAGTTTGTGGGATAAATGCAAAATTACATTTAAATACCATAAACATTTAAAAACCGTTTTCTTTAAAAGTATATTATTTAATTCCTTGCAAATACGCCTCTACAACTCATTTTGGGGAACCCCGATCGCGATGGTGCGGGTTATCGCACATCCTCAGGTCTAGTAGAGCGAGATGCAGACCTCCTTACGGAGCATCCGATCTCGATCGAATTTTTAATACAATTTCTAAGAAAAATGTGATTTCTATTTAATAAATAAGTTATATATATATATATTATCAAAATACCTACTTTAAATATATTATATATATTCCATTTTTTTTAAATCAAAGGAATCACAAATTATATAAAACTACCAATACAAATCAATACAATTCTAATATTACACTAAAATACCATATACAATGAAATCTAGGTTCTATTCACTAAAAAACTTCATTTTATAAAAACTACATTTATGAAAACCATAAAGATGATAAATAAATACTTGAGGTTTATTTTCAAAATATATCAAAACTATTTTTTCATAAACCCCCCTCAAGTTATATTAATTTACAATAAGGACCCTAGTAAATATAGATTTAAGCGGGACCGGTTCTCTTGAGTCTCAGAGAGCCGGAGAATATGGGTGCTTGCCTATCTAAGGTAGACAATCTAAAAACAGTGTTACCAATACGGTAATTGTTTTGGAAAAAGACACAAATCCTGCCGTCCATATGCAGCAGTTACCGATAACATCAAAACTAATTCAGGACTTCAATTCGTTTTAAAGTGTCTGACTCAGACAGAGTCTCGGTCTAATCGGAAATCAATCAATCAAGCTATTCTTGAATATGATTCAAAATAACTCCATTTCAACATGAATCCATTTATATCAGAATTCAATCTATATCAACAATACTCGACCGAACCGAACCATGGATATACTCTGATTACATGATTGTCCATTTATATCCATTCCGTTTACATGATATCGTGGTTTCGGAAAGTCGTACATCCATTAAACAAAACAATACAAATCAATACAAAATACACTACGGGGTTTTAAAGGGGTAGACCGGTACGGAATGTGTTAAAGGTGGCACGAGATGGTCATTAAAAGACGTAACTATACATCTATTGCAGTTATTCCTTGATTTTATCGACGGAGCCTTATACTACGGGTTACCATAGTCCACGATGTAAGTTGAACTCCTCTCGTATACACTGGCATATTCTGTACCAAGATACAATCAACTGCGTTAACATAACAAACTCATAATACACCAGTTATATTCTCATATCTGTCTATTCATCTGTCTATTTTATTCCTACTTTTCTTTGGAACTTACCGAGCGATTGTTCGCTGACGACATTCCTATTTCACTTCTTTCTTTGGAATGCTGTCAGGAGGACCCGACTTTAAGGAGTTCGAGACCAGCTAGGAGCACTTGGAGCAGACCACTGAGCAGCATGACCTTTAGGCTTTACTTGTACTTACTTCTCTTTCAGTTCATGCCATTTTTTAGGCATTGCTTTCATCATTGTATTTACTTTTCAGTTGTATTGTAAAGAAATGTTTAATAAATAAAAATTGCTGTTCATTTACATTTCATGTCTTCTTGTGTATATTTACATTATATTGCTTAGTTACGCTTAGCGTGTTTATTTCTGAGTAAATACGTAGCGGGCTAGTCGCGTCCCCTTACCCGTACACTGGGAAGCAGGGCGTGATAGGTTTTGTTGGCGGCCCATGCAGGTCAGTACTGCATAGAACCCTACCATGCAGGTCGGATCTGCATGGACATGCAAGTCAATTCTGTATGAAGTCCTAAGCAATATAACACAAGAATCAGCAACTAAAAACATTCTTTACATTTCATATTCTTTGAATCTTACAATTTCATATTCTTTGAATCTATGCTAACCCTATTTTTTCTTTCAAGGTTATGGATTCTCCAACAATACCGGCACAAACTTCAACAACACACCACTACCTCTTCCACTTACGTCTACCGTTGTAACTCCGATCAACGAGTAAATGGTATTTCTTGAGGCAATCCAAAGCCTCCTGGAAGGACAGCAGCAGTAGATTACTATCTTATTGAACCGCCCAGAAGCGGAAGCATCCGGAGTGAAGCAATTCCGGGCATTGCACCTGAAGCAATTTTTTGGGAAAGAGAGCCCTTTAGAAGCTGAAGAATGGGCTCAGAGTATTGAGGATGATCTGGAAGCAGCACAAGTGCCTGAAATCGCTTGGGTTCAGGTGTGGTGAAAGGTGGAAGAAAGCCGTCTTGCCCAGCCTATCGAATGGAGGACTTTTCGTGAGATGTTCGACGCGAAATATTTCCCCGAGATAGCCCGATTTGACATGGAGCAGCAATTTATCCACCTGCAACAAGGTTCGATGTGGACCAAATCTGTGGATGAGTATGATGCTGTTTTTACCATGCTCAGTAGGTTTGTGGCATACCTCGTTCCAACTGCTGAGATCAGGTCCAGACGATTTCAGCAAGGATTAGACCCGGAGATCCAAGCTGCCTTAGCTATAAGAGATTTCCCAACCCATGACCTAACTCTGAAAGCTGCCCGTCGATACGGGGCAGTAGTGAAGAAGAAAGGCAAACCTCAATCTGCCGGTGTGAAGCGTCCTGCCACCCAGATAGCAGGAGGAGCCTCTTCACTATTGTCACGACCCGAATGTGGCACATGTCCAGCACTTAAATCACGTGACTTCTAAAGACGTCGACACGGTTCAAGTAAGCCGAAACCAGGAATCTAAACCCTTTTTGAAAACATTGGAGGTGAAGTTTGAAATAGTCATCAGATGAGATCAGTTTAAAATAAACATATAAGTCGAACTAAGTATGTTTGAAAAAGCATCTATGACATTTTGAAATTTGATAGCACCTCCTTTGTAAATTTTGCATAAAATCCGATACATAATAATAAAATAAATAGCATCCCCAATGGGAGCTAGTTTCCATGCCCAAACGGCGGAGCAACCAAGAAAACAATATAGGACGCATAATGGCGAAGAAAATAAAAGCGAAACAAACCAATAAGTATAAAAGAGTCGACTCCAACGAATGCGACGCCCACAACACACAAACTCTAAGTCTCGCTTCTAGGTCCATAATATACAAGTTCTAAGTCGATGGAGTTTTACTAGATACAAGAGTATATAAATATACAAGTGTGGGAACGAACAACAGTAGCCCACCTGCAAAAGCAATCACCGAGAAGAAGGGTGTGCTGCAATCTGCTGATAATCCGAGCAGTAAAACCTGCAAGAAACTGTGGCACAAGGGGGTGAGTTGCCAACTCAATGAATAAAAGTACATCACAAGGTAGAAATTGAAATGCACAACAATACCTAGGTCATAAGTATAGTGCTATCAGATATATGATATGCATAAGTATAATAAATGCAACACTATCTATCATGCGATCCCAAGAAGAACATATTAAATGCAAATGACCTGTATCTAAGTATAAACCCAAAAGTAGACGAAAATATATATGTAAAACCTCTTCTTTAAAATAGCTGTGGAATAGATATGTCACGCCATAAAACCTCTTCTTTAAAATAGCTGTGGAATAGTATGAAGTGTAATAGGTATCTTATTTAAGATATACGTCTTGCTGTTTTAGTAAAGAGTGAAAAGAGATTTTACGGTTTAAAAGATCCTTGTGTCATTCTAGACACGTCAAATTAATGAGGCTATAGCTCGATTTTTGAATTCCTTTCTATATGAAAATACTTGTAAAAAAGTATGCATGTAATGTCCCCCGGACCAGTCCTAGTCAGCTACAAAAACTCATAACATAACTGTATATCTCATATGATAGCAACATATCAACATCTGGATTTCCAGCAACGAAATCTCTCGTGTCCATCACCGACACGCAAATCCTCAAATCTCTCGTGTCCATCACCGACACGCAAATGCATATATCGTTGACACCATCTCAACAAATGATCGCCACCCGATATCCTTGGCCCCGGTCAGTATCCCCTGAATATCCGCCGTGTCCAAATCGAGCCCCGGTCAGTATCCTTTGGATATCTACCGTGCTCATCTCTATCTCCGGTATCAAGTGTCCTCGCTAGGCTCCTCGTCTCTAATGCGGCTTTCCTGCCCCTCGGTCTCAACCGGGTCCACCATGTATCCGACTATAAACTCCCCCACTCAGTCCGGATAAGTAGCAAGTCCGTAACCGTATATCTCCCCCACTCGGATCGAAATAAAACAATCAGAATACATCAAGCTCATGGTGGACGTCAACTCATCATATCCAGAAATATCAAGTAAAGAGCGAGAATACTTGCATAGATCATTCTGATGATATATTATATATATACATATATAACAGCGTCCCATACCACTGATATATATCATCAAAAGTAAAACATTCTGAAAACTCATAAGAATCAAATACGAATACCCATGGTACTAGTATTCGAAATGCTTAACAGGTAATAAAATTAAAGTACGTAAATAAGGTCATACAAGCAATAAACGTAACAGTCCTACCGTGTCATGGCAGTATTAATGATGTGTAGTGTAGCATACGCATTTGTGCTCGTGCAACATGGTAATCATTCGTATTTGTGCGAGTGTTCTATAAGTGTATAAAGCCTACTCGTATCGACATCTATATACACATCACGTAGTATAGCGGTCCTACAGTGACATGGCAGTACCAATGAGGTGTAGTGTAATATATGCGTATGTGCTCGTGCAACATAATACTCATTGGTAGTTGTGCAGTGTTCTATCAGAGTATTCGTATCACGGAAACGTATAACATCGATAATATATCACAAACATGTAAAGTAAATCTAAGCGTAACTATTAAATGTAACTAGCTGCTATGAGCTATACCATTATCCTTGAAAATGGAACGAAACGTTGGTTTTGAAATAAGGAATTAAGCCGCCTTAGGTTAAAATTAGATATTCGTTTTGGAAATTGGCATTACATCTTTGTCATTTATCGTTAAAAAGGGAAACGAATCGTTAGTTTTTAAAAGAGTATAGCTCACTCAATTATTACGTTCTAAAACGAAATAAAACGTGACTCTACTAGTCTAAAGGAAACTTGGCCGTTATTCGGCTTGCTAATCTCATCATCACAAGTACGGCAGGATTCCTCGTACAATATCCACATTATCATAAACGCATATCGCACGGATCTATTATCACGTACGTATGTCACTAAAACTATATATGAAACTATATGCACATGAATAGTATACTAGATGCGAAACCATCTCAATAACATTAACAACTAACTAAATAGTATAACTATCCTAGTTAAATGGTTGCGGGGGTGCTATATGCCATCCACCCGACTTTCCCCGTAGATTTAAATCTACTCACCAACTTGTCGAGCCCGTCGAATCCACGATTGCTATGTTCGTCAACTCCGTCTCGGAAACCTTCGCGATCGAACCTATAATCGTAATTAAATCATATCGATGTAAATATCATATCGAAAACCAAGACAACGAGCTAAGCACTTGTAGGTTAGAAGCTACAGCTCACTTACCCCAAAAACGAACAAACGCCCCTGAAATTAACGTACAAACGTCTACATTTCAGTCGCAGCACGGAAATACGAAAAACTCATATCGAAATGTCAAAAACTTGATAAAACCCTTACTAAAACATTCCTAGATTTCTCTATATAAATACCGGGACAAATCAAATAATACAGTAACTTATAAAATATCCAAATAAAGCTACAGAAGAAAAATCAACACCAAACACCTTAGGAAGTCCGGCGGCGCCAGTCAGAATGAAATTTTCGCCGGGTCAAGTGTGGAAGTTGGGGTCGGACTTTTGGTGAAGTCTTCTAGTGTTCTCATGATATTATAGTCTTGTTAGTTTTTCTATTGGTTTTCCCTAATGGTTCCAGATTCAATTCTAGTATGATACATATCACAATTAAACTAGTTTTCTAATACTGCATACTAAAGACAGATCATAAACAGAATTGATCAAATAAAGAGAGAATGAGATATACCTATAGAGAGGTAGTACAAAGAAATCCAGCTCAAGAAGTGTATGTAGAAGCATTAAGGGTTTGTATTGGCAAAAGCTTGAAGATGTGAACAAATTTCATGAAGGAAATCATGGCTTTCTCTTATGGTGATGGATACTTAGAATTTTTTTTGTTTGGAGCTTAAAGAAACCTATGGTTCAGTTTGAGGAAGCTAAAGCATTTCTAAGTGTGTGAGTAGAGAAAGCATGAGGTGTTAAGAGAGAAGGAGGAGGTGTAAAGTGAGAAGAAGGAGGTGGAGGGAGTTGAGTATGGGTGATGGTGTGTTGGTATGAGGGTTAAACCTAACTAACATAAACCCATCCTCATTTTAAATAAAAAGAAACAAAAGAAAACCCTTTTTCTTTAATTAAAACCCTCCATGTAAAAATCTAAATCCATGTTTAAAAAGAATGAAATACTTATTATAACACTTATATATCATTATATGAATGTAAAATATAATGTCATGTTAAAATAATTAAAAATATCATTTTTATTATATCACACACTTTTCTTCATAGTTACTAAAATAATTACATTTTTACGGATATAATTTCGATACCCAATTTCATAAGCGATATCATTTTTGTAAACTCATTATATTCATTTTTAAAATTACAACTAATATTTATATTTTTCCAAAATGTTACAATATCTCTCCCTTAAAGAAATTCGGTCCCCGAATTTAAATTAAAACCCCATCTTAAAACATTTTTCTCAACCAAATTAACTCATTTCAAAACAATTTGTCGGGGTCCAAAATTTTAAAACATATAGTCTGTTTAATATAACCGAACTCCGGAGTCCCACACGAGCTAAGACGTAACATAATGCAACAGTGTGCGTGAAAACTCAGAAAGATATAAAACTCACATAACTGTAATTCTAGCGGTTGCTATGAGAATTACTCCAGTTATGATGCAAAATACCAAATATGAAAACCGTTGTGTATATCAATTACATGATCAATGCCATAGTCGTAGTGCAATATCGGTAGCACACGACCAAGCGAAAATATAGAAATCAAATTTATAACATATCTTATCAAGTGCAAAGCACGAAAATGAAATCAACCCTAATGGTTTTGCACAAAAATCTAAACCACATGCAACGGGTGTGCATGAAAACAAAAATTGCACCAAATGCAACAAGTGTGCACAAAAACAATATCCACTTTATCAAATGTGCAAGGAGCAATTACCGAGTGCATCTAGAATGCATAAGATCAATATCCAGTGTATCGGAGTGCACAAAACAAAGCTCAAGTGCATCGGGATGCACAAAACCTCAAAATGTGCAACTGTTGTGCACAAAAACATACTAGTATACCTAAAGTGTGTGTGTGTGTGTGTGTGTGTATATATATATATATATAATCTCTTAATCGTGTGCAACTGATGTGCATGGAAAATATCAGTCTAGTGCATCTGGTGTACACGACACTCCAATCGAGTGCAGTCGCCTCGCACGGACATCTCAAACAAGTACACCTGGTGTGCACAAAACATTAATCAAAGTGCAATCACCGTACATGGAAATCTCATCAAGTGCACCTGGTGTGCACAAAACATTGTGTGACCCTCAAATCCTCAAAATACATATGTCAAAATAACGGACGTTGAGTTGTCCCCTTTTCAACGTTTTAAAACGAAATATTCAGATCATAAAAACGTAAATCGAAAACAAATGACATCGAAGTATATCTTCCTTAATGTCGAAAGTTGTCTATACACCCGGAACTGGCATGGCAAGGATTACTACTTGCCTTCTGCCCCAGTCTAGCGTTCTCTGTCTCTGAATTTTGGTTCTTCTTGTGGATCTCTAATGCAATGGCCACTTTATACAATCGTCCGGTGAGGAGTAACGACACAATCAGTCCTACTGCTGATACCTCTCACCACATCTTCTTGAAAATTAGTCCAGTTTTTCTCAATGCAACATGTGGACGACAACGATCTATAACCTCTGCGTGTGCGCCAAACAACTGATCATGGGTCCAATCTTACTTATTATAAACTCCTGGAAAGAATCCATCAAGTCTCCTGCTGATATCATTTATCCAGCCTGCCCGGAACTAGAACTCATTACTGAATCCACTTTCTCTTCGTAACAATTGTCATCTCCTCAACATTTTCCTTTGAAAGTGTGGTCGTGCGCACTTCTGCATATGTATCAAATCTTCAATATCGACGGTGAAGAACAACTGCCCACTGAAACTTCATACCAATCTCCTATTCCGTTACTCTCCAATATCAATCAATTAAGGAGCACAACGTGATAGTTATGCGAATTGCAAGCCATACTCAGTTATGAACAAGCTCAGAGTCTTTCACAACAACTTAAAAATATGAATCCAGCATCTCTGATACTCTGTAGAAGAATCTGGCTAAGCTCACCTTCAAGAACCCGTCCCAATTCGTCGGAGGAAAACTTACCACACGATCTCTTTCTCGAGCGACTTGCATCAGGTTTGAGCAAAACCCTTCGGAAGAAGCTAATCAATTTCACCGATCTCGTATCGGAGCGCCACAACGGATTAAATATCCTACCCATCCCACATCTGAATGACTATGAATCCTCTTTTTCATCTATACTTGTAAACATCGGCAACTTTTAACTTCATGAACTCTGGAAACAACACTTTGATAACCTCAGCAGTGATTGGTACCACTGTCTAAACAGTAGGCAGCACCATGATCTTCGGAGTAGTGTAAACATCAAGCCTCCAACTCCGGCTGATCTCCAGCAATTACCCGACCCTCTGGTGCAGATCCCGAAGAAACTCGCTTCAACATTAGAAACCCGATCATCTAAGGATAAACAACATGTCCCTAAGTCACCGGAATATCACCCTGGTCATCCCTCATCCCAGACAAGTCTTCCCTGACTGTGTCTCTAATTGCAGCCCTCTCGGTCGCGTAGACATTGCGACCGGTACAATCATAATGCATCAATGAGGATAGATCAACAGAAAGAATAGAAGAAAAGATCTCAAGATATATATCCTAAAGTAACTTAGGCGGAGTATCATATCGTAAATATGCCGCAGAACATATGTACGGTACGCCACTCTACTCAGTACCTACTCCATCAACCAAGGTCATCCTATATAACGAAAGTTCGGGTATAAGACTCCCAAAGTCAAGTCTAAGACCTATAAGGTAAAGCCTAGGTAATAAAAGTGTATGCCTAGACTTCATATAGGCAAACCTAGACTCAAACAAAGGTTAAACCAAACGCTCTGATACCAAATTTGTCATGACCTGAATGTAGCACTTGACCGGCACTTAAATCACGTGACATCTAAAGACGTCAACGCAGTTCAAGTAAGCCGAAACCCGAAATCTAAACCCTTTTTGAAAATATTGGAGGTGAAGTTTGAAATAGTCATCAGATGAGATCAGTTTAAAATAAACATATAAGTTGAACTAAGTATGTTTGAAAAAGCATCTATGACATTTTGAAATTTGATAGCACCTCCTTTGTAAATTTTGCATAAAATTCGATACATAATAATAAAATAAATAGCATCCCCAACGGGAGCTAGCTTCCATGCCCAAATGGCGGAGCAACCAAGCAAACAATATACGATGCACAATGGCGAAGAAAAGAAAAGTGAAACAAACCAATAAGTATAAAAGAGTCGACTCCAACGAGTGCAATGTCTATAACACAAATTCTAAGTCTCGCTTCTAAGTCCATAATATACAAGTTCTAAGTCGATGGAGTTTTACTAGATACAAGAGTATATAAATATACAAGTGTGGGTACGAACAATAGTAGCCCACCTACCAAAGCAATCACCGAGAAGAAGGGTGTGCATCAATCTGCTGATAATCTGAGCAGTAAAACCTGTAAGAAACTGTGGCACAACGGGGATGAGTTGCCAACTCAGTGAATAAAAATACATTACAAGGTAGAAATCAAAATGCACAACGATACCTAAGTCATAAGTATAGTACTATCAGATATATGATATGCATAAGTATCATAAATGCAACACTATCTGTCATGTGATCCTAAGCAGAACATATCAAATGCAAATGACCTATATCTAAGTATAAGCCCAAAGTTAGATGAAAATATATATGTAAAACCTCTTCTTTAAAATAGCCGTGGAATAGATATGTCACGGCATAAAAGCAGACGTGATAGAATGAAGTGTAATAGGTATCTTATTTAAGATATACGTCTTGCTGTTTTAGTAAGAGTGATAAGAGGTTTACGGTTTAAAAGATCCTTATGTCATTCTAGACACGTCAAATTAATGAGGCTATAGCTCGATTTTTGAATTCCTTTCTATATGCAAATACTCGTAAAAAGGTATGCATGTAATGTCCCCCGGATCAGTCCTTGTCGGCTACAAAAACTCATAACATAATTGTATACCTTATATGATAGCAACATATCAAGATCTAGATGTCCAGTATCGACATTCGAAATCAGAAATCTCTCGTGTCCATTACCGACATGCAAATCCTCAAATCTTTCATGTTCATCACCGACACGCAAATGTAGATATCGTCGACACCATCTCAACAGATTATCGCCACCCAATATCCCTGGCCCCGGTCAGTATCCACTGGATATCCGCCGTGCCCAAATCGAGCCCCGGTCAGTATCCCCTGGATATCTACCATGCCCATCTCTATCTCCGGTATCGAGTGTTCTCGCTAGGCTCCCCGCCTCTAATGCTGCTTTCCTGCCCCTCGGTCTCGACCGGGTCCACCATGTATCCGACTGTATACTCCCCCACTTAGTCCGGATAAGTAGCAAGTCCATAACCGTATATCTCCCCCACTCGGTTCGGAATAAAACAATCAGAAAACGTCAAGCTCATGGTGGACGTCAACTCATCATATCCAGAAATATCAAGTAAAGAGTAAAAATACTTGCATAGATCATTCTTATGATATATTATATATATACATATATAATAGCGTCCTATACCATTGATATATATCATCAAAAGTAAAATATCCTGAAAACTCATAAGAATCAAATACGAATACACATGGTACTAGTATTCGAAATGCTTAACCGGTAATAAAGGTAAAGTACGTAAAGAAGGTCATACAAGCAATAAACGTAACAGTCCTACCGTGTCATGGCAATACTAATGATATGTAGTGTAGTATGCGCGTCTGTGCTCGTGCAACATGGTAATCATTAGTATTTGTGCGAGTGTTCTATAAGTGTATAAAGCCTACTAGTATCGACATCTACATACGCATCACGTAGTATAGCGGTCCTACAGTGACATGGCAGTACCAATGAGGTGTAGTGTAACATATGCGTATGTGCTCATGGAACATAATACTCATTGGTAGTTATGCAGTGTTCTATCAGAGTGTTCGTATCACGGAAACGTATAACATCGATAATATATCACGAACATGTAAAGTAAATCTAAGAGTAACTATTAAATGTAACTATTTGCTATGAGCTATACCATTATCCTTGAAAATGGAACGAAACGTTGGTTTTGAAATAAGGAAGCTGCTTTAGGTTAAAATTAGATATTCGTTTTGGAAGTTGGCATTGCATCCTTATCATTTATCGTTAAAAAGGGAAACGAATCGTTAGTTTTTAAAAGAGTATAGCTCACTCAAGTATTACGTTTTAAAACGAAATAAAACGTGACTCTACGAGTCTAAAGGAAACTTGGCCGTTATTCGGCTTGCTAATCTCACCATCACAAGTACGGTAGGATTCCTCGTACAATATCCACATTATCATAAACGCATATCGTACGGATCTATTATCACGTACGTATGTCACTAAAACTATGTATGAAATTATATGCACATGAATAGTATACTAGATGCGAAACCATCTCAATAACATTAACAACTAACTAAATAATATAACCATCCTAATTAAATGGTTGCGGGGGTGCTATACGCCATCCACCCGACTTCTCTCGTAGATGTAAATCTACTCACCAACTTGTCGAGCTCTTCGAATCCACGATTGCTATATCCGTCAACTCCGTCTCGGAAACCTTCGCGATCGTACATATAATCGTAATTAAATCACATCAGTGTAAATATCATATTGAAATCTAAGACAACGAGCTAAGCACCTGTAGGTTAGAACCTACAGCTCACTTACCCCAAAAACGAACAAATGCCCCTGAAATTAACGTACGAACGTCAACGTTTCCGTCGCAGCACAGAAATACGAAAAACTCATATCGAAATGTTAGAAACTTGATAAAACCTTTACTAAAATATTCCCAGATTTCTCTGTATGAATATTGGGACAAATCAAACAATACAGTAACTTATAAAATATCCGAATAAAGCTACAGAATAAAAACCAACACCAAACACCTTAGGAAGTCCGGCGGTGCCGGTCAGAATGAAATTTTCGCCGGGTCAAGTGTGGAAGTTTGGGCTCGGACTTTTGGTGAAGTCTTCTAGTGTTCTCATGATATTATGGTCTTCTTAGTTTTTCTATTGGTTTTACCTAATGGTTCCAGATTCAATTCTAGTATGATAAATATCACAATTAAACTAGTTTTCTAATACTGCATACTAAAGACAGATCAAAAACAGAATTGATCAAATTAAGAGAGAAGGAGATATACCTATAGAGAGGTAGTACAAAGAAATCCAGCTCAAGAAGTGTATATGGAAGCATTAAGGGTTTGTATTGGCTCAAACTTGAAGATGTGAATAACCTTCATGAAGGAAATCATGGCTTTCTCTTATGGTGATGGATACTTAGAATTATTTTTGTTTGGAGCTTAAAGAAACATATGGTTCAGTTTGCGGGAACTAAAGCATTTCCAAGTGTATGAGTAGAGAAAGCATGAGGTGTTAAGAGAGAAGGAGGAGGTGTAAAGTGAGAAGAAGGAGGTGGAGGGAGTTGAGCATGGGTGAGGGTTTGTTGGTGTGAGGGTTAAACGTAGCTAACATAAACCCACCCTCATTTTAAATAAAAGAAACAAAAGAAAACTCTTTTTCTTTAATTAAAACCCTCCATGTAAAAATCTAAATTCATGTTTAAAAAGAATGAAATACTTAATCTAACACTTATATATCATTATCTTAATGTAAAATAAAGTGTCATGTTAAAATAATTAAAAATATCATTTTTATGATATCACACACTTTTCTTCATAGTTACTAAAATAATTACATTTTTACGGATATAATTCCGATACCTAATTTCATAAGCGATGTCATTTTTGTAAACTCATTATATTCATTTTTAAAATCATAACTAAAATTTGTATTTTTCCAAAATGTTACAAATACCAACTGATGTACCCAGGAGACCAGAAAAAACAAATAACCGGCCAAGTACAGATTTTTGTTTCTACTGCAAGAGGGATGGATAACTGTGGAAGGACTGTAGGCGCGCAAATAGCATGTGCTTAGTTTGTGGCGCATCCACTCATGGAATTGGAACATGTCCTTATAGACGCAACCCAGTTCCAACTCACAACACTTATCCGCAGCTGCCAGCTATTCAGGCTCCTGCACCTCGTCTTGCTCTCCCAGCTCCACCTCCACATGGACCTCCTGCACAGCCTCCACGCCAATTCCATCAAGCACTGAGGAATGTACCTCGAGGGTAGAGAAACATGCTCTAAGGACAGAGGAATGTGCCTCCAGCTAAGAGGAATGTACCCCATCGTCAGGCTTTCACATTAGCAGCCGTAGAAGCCGAGGCTATCGACCAAGGTAACACTGGTAATTCCCTCCAATCTTTTCAATCCCTTGCATCATTTCGTTACTTTTCATGCACTACCAGTATTTCTTTCCCCACCACTGTTATCAAACTTTTCTTGAATCTGTTACACTTTCCTTTTATAAATTTCGAAGTCGAAATTTTTATAAGGAGGGTAGAATGTAACAATCCTAAAACTTTTGTATAATTTTTTTGTAAAGTACAGAAAAGAATACATAAGCCTGAGCATAAGTTATAAATTTAATTTGCTTTTGAACAGCAAGAAAACACTTGTAGCTCATTGGTAAAGCCTTACACTGCTGTGATGTAGCCCCTGTGTTCAAATCCCCCAGCCACATATTGTTTTTATTGATTTTTCTTTTAAACTTTTAGATGCTCAAAAGTTTGCACGTGCACTACACATAAAATGAAAAGTCACAATAAAAACAAATATGTGGAAATTGGTATTTAAGCAGATTAGGACACGTGGCATTGATCCAACCACCCCACCCCATAGAATGGCCTGCGAAGATCACCCCAGGGCTGGCGTCGCCAGTTTTCTCTGTAGGTAATGCTCAAATTTTCTTACCCTAACACCCCTTGAACTCCCCCCACCAACCCTAGACTGTTTGATTTCGCTGCACATTTCCAGAGAATTAAAATGAGGCATTAATCCAAAATTTTAATGCATATTTTTAATTCATTCTCCATTACCCTATACCCTAATTTCTCCTATAAATACAACCCTACACCATAGCCCTCCTCATTCAGAATTCCATTGCCAAAACTCTCTAAAATTCCTAAGTCCAAGAAGTTGTACAAGTGGAGTTAGCTCAAGGCAAAGTTCCGGTGATATTTTGGGAGAAGCCCGGTGACGAAACGACTCTCCGACGATTCCATAAGCTTCCACTACCTCTCCTCTTTCTTTCTAATCTGTAATTCCTACTTTCCCTCTTCTCCTTCTATTAAAATGAATTCTATTTTCAAAACTACTCGGAAGCGGAGTTAATCCGACTTCCGTTTCTAATTTAACTAAAAACACCATTTATCTTAATAACAAATTTACATTCTTTTTGTATATTGTTTAGCAATCATAAAAAAACACATAAGAACAAGTTTCATCTCAAAATAATATGTATTGCAACTTCTATTTCAGTTTTACGGTAAAATACCATCATGTTTACATACGACATTGCTTATTCATTTTGCTCATATTACCTTTAGAAAACTCACGAGGTAATGACCTATCTCATCACAACACTCATTCTTGACATAGCACGATGGCTTTTGGAACATTAGTTTGTGGGATAAATACGAAATTACATTTAAATACCATAAACATTCAAAAACCGTTTTCTTTAAAAGTGTATTATTTAATTTCTTGCAAATGAGCCTCTATAACCCATTTTGGGGAACCCCGATTGGGATAGTGCGGGTTATCACACATCCTCAGGTCTAGTAGAACGAGATGCAGACCTCCTCACAGAGCATCCGATCTCGATGGAATTTTTAATGTAATTTTTATGAAAAATGTGATTTCTATTTAATAAATAAGTTATATATATATATATATATATATATATATATGAATATTATCAAAATACCTACTTTAAATATATTCCATTTTTTTAAAATCAAAGGAATCATAAATTACATGAAACTACCAATACAAATCAATACAATTCCAATATTACACTAAAATATCATGTACAATGAAATCTAGGTTCTATTCACTAGAAAACTTCATTTTATAAAAACTACATGTATGAAAACCCTAAAGACGATAAATAAATACTTGAGGTTTATTTTCAAAATATCAAAACTATTTTTTTATAAAACCCCCTCAAGTTATATTAATTTACAATAACGACCCTAGTAAATATAGGTTTAAGCAGGACCAGTTCTCTTGAGCCTCAGAGAGCCGGAGAATATGGATGCTTGCCTATCTAAGTAGACAACCTAAAAAATGTGTTATCAATACGGTAATTGTCTTGGAAAAAGACATAAATCCTGCCGTTCATATGCAGCAGTTACCGATAACATTAAAACTAATTCAGGACTTCAATTCGTTTTAAAGTGTCTGACTCAAACAGAGTCTTAGTCTAGTTGGAAATCAATCAATCAATCTATTCTTGAATATGATTTAAGATAACTCCATTTCAACATGAATCCATTTATATCAGAATTCAATCTATATCAACATGACTCGACCGAACCGAACCATGGATATACTCTGATTACATGACTATCCATTTATATCCATTCCGTTTACATGATATCATGGTTTCGGAAAGTCGTACATCCATTAAACAAACAATACAAATCAATATAAAATACACTACGGGGTTTTAAAGGGGTAGACCTGCACGGAATGTGTTAAAAGTGGCACGAGATGGTTATTAAAAGACGTAACTATACATCCATTGACGTTGTTCCGTGGTTTTATCGACGGAGCCTTGTACTACGTGTTACCATAGTCCACGGTGTAAGTTGGACTCCTCTCGTATACACTGGCATATTCTGTACCAAGCTACAATCAACCGCGTTAACATAACAAACTCACAATACATCAGTTATATTCTCATATCTGTCTATTCATCTGTCTATTTTATTCCTACTTTTTTTTGGGACTTACCGAGCGATTGTTCGCTGACGACATTCCTATTTCTCTTCTTTCTTTGGAATGTTGTCAGGAGGACCCGACTCTGAGGAGTTCGAGACCAGCTAGGAGCACTTGGAGCAGACCACTGAGCACGACCTTTAGGCTTTACTTGTACTTATTTCTTTTTCAGTTCATGCCATTGTTTAGGCATTGCTTTCATCATTGTATTTACTTTTCAGTTGTATTGTATAGTAATGTTTAATAAATAAAAGTTGTTTTTCATTTACATTTTATATCTTCTTGTGTATATTTACATTATATTGCTTAGTTACACTTAGCGTGTTTACTTCTGAGTAAATACGTAACGGGCCAGTCGCGTCCCCTTACCCATACACTGGGAAGCGGAGTGTGACAGATATGCGTATATGTAGCGATACATATACCGGGTGAAGTATTCCGTATTTATACGGGAATGCTTCTAAAAAAAGGACACCTCATATTTATTTTTCTATTTAGAAAAATAAATGGAAATGAGATGGAGGGTGAGGTGGCATAAGGCATGGTTGTAAACATGTAGAGAAGTATGGTTTGGGTTTTTATATTGATAAAATCATTTGGATGTACTATTGATCCATGGTTGAAAAAGCTTAGCTATTCTTTTCTACACAAGTGATTATTCTACATTTGCTTCATTACACATCCTAGTTCATGCTTCATAGTTGACATGCTCAACACTTGGCCATTTTTCCTCACCTCTTCGCCTTCTTCTTCTTGCTCTCTTGAGCATGGTTTTGAGAGAAATTAATTAGTGAAAAAATTTCTACATCACCCACAATCCATCCTTAGCAAGTTTGAAGCGTCGGTCGGAACCTTTTCTGGTTTCCCTTGGGTGTATCTTCTTCGGCAAAAGTGGTCGCCTTTCAAGCGCGTTCCCAGTGTCTATGAGCTTGGAGGGTCTTCCACAATTAGGTGGACACGTGTCGAAAATTGTATTTCTACACCCTTGCATGTTTAGTTTACTACTTTAGGTGTTTGGATCGATTTTTTGGGTTAGTGTGTTTTGTGGTTGCATAAAATTTTTGTTATCGTTTTCGCCTTGGCCGCGGCTTCCGCGGCCCGAGCACTTAACACCAACATGGAATCAAAGCCATCCAAACACCTTAAACTAGTAGTGGACGATATTTTAGTTTCAAAACCGAAAAACTCTGATTTTCAAAACCCGTTCTTTGCTCGAAAATTTTTTGTCTCTGAAATTTTTTTAAACAAGTGCAGAGGCTTACTTCTGATATGATAGAGACACACAATGAAAATGAGAAAAATCCACCAAGAAAAAACCGCCAGAAATCCCATTCTGACCGCTATGGGCGGTTTTTTCTGTGTCTTCTAGTTCTCGTTTTCATCCAGTGTCTTGGGTTTTGAAAATTGGTATTTTTGGTCTTGTTTGTTTTGCCCCAAATTTTACTTAGTATTATATTTACTTTGGGGCAACTGGGGAAGTTTTGAACTCGATACTTTTGCATCGTTAATCTCTGTGATGTGGTATATGTGTTGCTGAACGTCGTCTAATTGCTATGTTCATTTAGACAGGGTTGCACACTTTGTGGTGTTATTTGTTCATGTGGTTATATATATCTAGTTATGGTTCATTCGGATTTTCGTGTTGGATAGCCCCTAGTGTAATAGTAGTTGTACAGTTTAGATTCAGTTTGTACATTCATTATTATTGGGCGAGCGTCCGACATGTGGACTGCCGTTTCTGCCAGTTTGTATATTCTTTCATTGAGAAATGGCCGGATTGAGGTCAATATCACCATTGTATATATATTTTTCTTTTCTATACTAGGATTACCCTACGGAGGAGTGCTCAGCAACGAGCCCGCTTCTCATAGCGTTGAGACCGAGAGGGCCTTACTCTAGAATTGGCTGGTTATTCGCCGCACTTGTAGGGGTATAGGTTGACCCACGGAGGGATGCTCAAGTTACCGGATTCTGTGAAATGCTGGGTGACCTATACACTTTGTTGATCGGGGTTGCTTAACTTCTGGGATTGGCGGTAACTTACCACACTCGTAGGGGTCTAGGTTCTTCATTGCACTGGCTATCCACATGACCGGAGAATGTCTAGTTTCATTTGCGGCTCAAATGAAACCCGGGTTTCCTAGATTATCCGTTGTTCCACGTTGTTGTTCGCATGACGGTGATAATTTTTATCTGCTTATGATGACTATTATCTGCCTGCGATGTTGATATATATATATTATATATTTAGTAGATGTTTCTATATGTTTTTCATCTGTGCTAGTCCTGCCCCCGCTTTGCCGTTAATTAAGTAACCTAACGGTGCATGACGGGTCCCCGTGGTGAATGCAGATGACATATAAAAGCATGCTATTTTGGCTGTTTTTTGTGGCTTAGAAACTTAAAATGATGGGAACGCATTATATGAATAATGCAAGGAAAATAAACCTAAATGATGTTGTTGGAACCAATTTTAAAACTACTCGTTTTTCTTCAAAACTCAGAGTTGTATTCTTTTGTTTTGCATAGAGGTATTCAGAATATCTCGCACCTCATTCTATGAGGGAAGAGCCTTGATCTGTTCACTGGGAGTTTGCTCTTAAGCAAAGGTCTATGTTACTAGTTAAAAAGCGGAGCTTAAACCACTCCATTTCAAAACCACTCGAGTTCCTTCAACGATATCAAGTTCATTACGTTAAAAGTTTTTCGCCAAAAAGCAGTCATAGCCCTCCGTCATTTTAGATTAGTATTGCTTAGTATTCGTGCTATGTATGTTGACTGTGTCAAGGTATAGTGTTCGGTAGCTATGTAGTGCTTTTTTGTAGTAACGAATGCGGTTGGTTAGGACAGCCGTGTAACCATTTTGACTGTGTTAAGGGTATTATGCAGGTAGGTTTAATGCAATCAAGATAATGACGGGTTGAACTTGACTAGGACCCTCTGATATGTTAACCGTGTCAAGGTCACAGGGTCCTAAGGGCAAAAACCATATCGGGAATTTCAAATATACGGGAAACTTGCCAGGCATGCGCATACCTTCTGGAGCGTGGTAATTTTGGTCGGCTTTCATCAAAGTTATCATACGATAATAGTTGGGTCTCGATTCCCACTGATGAGTATGTATTACTCCTCGGGAGATTTTTCACTTCACAATTAGCTAATCTATTATGTGTCTAGAAAGTGTTAACGAGGTTACGCCTTTGCGGAAATGGGGTTATTAATTGGGTTCGTGCGAAAGCACGGGGGACCTCCATCGGAGTACCAACACTGGCCTGGCTGAACGGTTTGCGAATTTGTAAAGTATAAATGATCCCGACTAGTTCTCCTTTTAGGCTTTGAAGGAGAATTTGAGGAAATAATGGGAGCCATCGTGATTAGATAAAGTGATAACCAATCTAATCTTGATAGAGTGCATGCTGAGTGTTTCTTATCTCTCTCTCTGGTACAAAGACCCACGACTTACCTTAAGCTAAAACTTATGAACCAAGTCGACCGGACCTTTTTATAGGCTTTGGGTTTGGCTTATCTTGATTCTTGACAAAGACGCACGTATCCCTTCCACTCCTACTTTACCCTTTGCATTTCTTCAGAAAACTTCGTATCACTACGATGATCCATATTTCTTAGAACGACCATCGTATAGATACATACGAACTCGAAGAAGTTACTTCAGTCGAGAATGGCCACAAGTTCTGGAGAAATTGAATAGAATTATTCGGTTGTCTTTTCCCTTTACCTTCTCCTAAGTTGCGAGAGCTCCTTATATTAGGAGAGTATACTTATTACACTTATTGGATAGTCTTCTTCCAAACTTTAGGCTGGTGCCGAAAGGAAAGGAAGAAAGAAAATCAATTAACCTAAGTGCGGTGTGCGGAAGGTAAGATGTAGAGATATATGAAGGGATTGAAGTGAGGGCAAAGAAAATTGCGACTACTGTCATGAGTCTGGATAATGGAAAAGACATTACTAGGAATACTTGGCCACCCCTTTGAAACATTTTCATGTTTCAGTATTTCTGTGTTCTTGTAAAAGAGAACCTTTTTCCTAATTAATTCTGACTTCAGGGTATGTATTTACCGGATTTGGATCTCACATTTGTACGGTGTTACAAATGTTGAGTATGAGTAGAATATTGAGAAATGGGCAATTTGATCCTCAATATCGGAATTCGTTACAATTGGTGATATTGGATTAAATCGCCTGGTTTTGCTTAATGGCAAATATTTGGTCTTGAATAACCGTTGTTATGCACCAAATTTTAAAATAAAATATCTGTACCTTTATTTTATAAAATGAGATATACATTTTGAAAATTGTGCTATAAACATTTACCTTTATCAGTTGAGGATAAGATAAGGTGCATTGAATAACGGTGCAAGACATTCTTAACCAAAATACAGTTTCCAACTTACAATACGCAGAGTTTGAGTTAGTACACTCTTGGGACTTATACATGAAAATGTATGTTGTCCAGGGTCTTTCGGGACATGAGTTGGTACTCTTATTTCATTCAGATTTACCTATGAGTTCTCTGGTTTTACACACGCATTCGTTGTAATGGAAGGCCCAAAGATTTTGAGAAGTTTATATGTATAAGAATAAAATAGAGAACCATACGTTGGAAGTATCATGATTTTTCGAGGTGATCGAAAATGTAGGTACTTATGCTAGGTATTCTATCATAGTAATATTGAGAACTTGATTCTTTCGCAAATTGCTCATCTGTGGGTATGATCCTTAATGAGTAATGTTGTATTGCCCTTTTTCCATTAGGTGATATTCACTGGAAACAGCAGCATGACATTTGAATCTGGTTCCATCTAAATTAGTGTCTTGATTCTATATGGATATAGAATGTTTGTATATCTTGAGGTTGTTAAGATATGCAGTTATCCGGCTTCTGTTTGAAAACAGAATCCAAACAAACTCAAGGCATGCTTCGGTAATGGCGGTTTGTAGATTATTCCAAGCATTCGCTTGGATTTTGTTTTTACCATTTTCAAGATCAATAGTTACATTGTTCTTGACTCGCTACCTTTTTATAAAAGAAATATTTTTGCAAAAAAACAAACAAACTAGTGAGAGTATAGTAGAATTGGAAGTGATTCCAGAACCGCAAACGGTTACCGAAAATTTAGTAGAACCTAATGATTCAATTGGACTTGACAAACAATTACCCACTCCACAGATTAAGTAGGTGACCTCAGCCACCCGAGAGGTACTTCATTTTTCTCATAAACGGTGACAGGGAGGTCAACATGATGATGATGATGGTGATGATGGCCCTACTAGTTATCAGCAGGTCATAGGAAGTGGTAACTTCCAGATGACCAGATGTTTCATATCTAAGATGGACTCTACACACTTCAGCAAATTATGGATTTTGGACTTCGTTGGATGCTCCTGAAGGGGTGAAACCCATTACGAGAAAGTAAATCTTTCGAGATCTGTGCATGTGGAAAGGTACTAACCTAATAAGGCCAGACTTGTTATAAAGAGTTTTCATCAACTACCCGTTGTGGATTGTGATGAGATTTTTACTTCAGTGTCTATGCTGAATTTCATACGGATATGTCTTAGCATTGCTATTCCTTCTACTTGTTATCAGCAGCTCATAGGAAGTGTTAACTTCTAGATGACCAGATATGTAACGTTTTCAAAATAATAAAATATGAATTTAATATTATTTTAATGAATATTTTAATATTCTGGTATAATTAAATACAAATAAATGGGGAAAAATTATGGAAAATTCTAAAATAGGGTATTTTATGGAATTATGCCATTTTAATGTTTTTAAGACTAGTTATATGCTAAGTTAGTGTTAATCGCGATTAAAAATCGCTAATTGGATTTTTAGCATTTTTGTGCAAAATATGCACATATCATTTTCCACACTTGTTACACTTGTGTTACATATCTATTGCCATGATTGTTCTTTTGGGTTCACTATTGGAGTGAGAAGGAAAAGAAAAGAAAGAAAAAGTAATGATGAGGATGAGAGAGAGAGACTAGGTCAACCCCCACTTTTTGAATCATACTCCCATCATTTTCCCCTTCTCATTCTCTCTCCTCTCCCTCTGTTGAGCTGCTGCCCTCTCTCTCCCCCTTTCGCCCTCTTCATGAAACCCTAGATCCACAATGAAATCCAACCCAAAACCCCATTCCCATTTCACAAAAGATGTTCCCGAGCTCACTAGCTACACATTGAACCTAGCAAGATTGGATTTGGAGGACTTTGAGCAACTCAAAAATTTTCTTGAGTTGCCAAAGGAGGTAAATTCTGGACCTATTAGAGTAGTAATTCATTTCTTGTGCATCAATTCTAGTTTCATGTCGATATGGTGTCGTTTTGAGGACTTTTGAGAATTCTAATTAGGGTTTAGGGTTAAACCTGAAATCAAAGTGAAATTGAGGCTTGTTGTGACCTTAGAACCCCTGTGGTGATGTGTTATTGGATCAAACTAGAGACTAGAACACAGAATACGGATTTATGAGACGATGTCGGGGGAAAAACTGTGAATCTGTGATCGTATTTAGAAATCTGCTATCACCCCGAGACCCCAAAAATAAAACTGAGTTGACAGTGAGATGTGCAGGCACCATGGAACCACCACACCAAACCCTAGCCGCCAACTCCAAAGTGAGGCCGCCAATTTATCCCTTCTGGACGCAAATTGCGGCCAGAGCAGGAGGGAATTGCCTCGATTTTTGTGTATGGCCCTATTTCCTCTAGTCTTGACCCTGGGTATGTCTAGTTTTGACTGATTCCATCTAGGGTGGGTTGATTTGCTTGAGTTGACGTATGATATACGACTTGTTTTAGCATGTATTTTGGTATTTGGTGATTCGTTTCTGTCGGGTGGCGTTTGGACGTCAACGACAAGTGGATATTGATCGTGCTTACATGCGAGTCGATAGGTTTTTACCTATGCGAGTAGCGTGTGCTATTTTGGTTTCCGATATGATTTTCATGTGCTTTAGTGTTGTGATATACTTATAGGTACCCTACGTGATGTTGAGACAAAGAAGATGAAGATGGCGACATCGGCACCGACACATGAGAAGCAAGGTGAGTAGATTTATATCTACGGGGAGAAGTCGGGTGGATGGCGTATAGCACCCCCGCAGTCCGTGGTGATGTATACGAATACGTATACACACATATATTTATTATATGTTGTTTAGGATTATTGATGGTAATAATGGATTATTGGTGATAAGGATGTATTGGTTGAGTATAGTGTGAAACCCTAGAGTAGTGGTTGCACCCACACTCACATATACACACATACTTGCATACATTCTTTCATTTATCTGTGCGCATATGTTGGTGTGTATATCTACACATGGGTATGGGACTGTGTGTTCATATACGAGTTTTGAGGATGATACATGGGATTGAGATGAGTCGATGAGATTCGATTGAGGCCGTGAGATTTGGCGACATGACAGAGTTCGTATTGGAGATGTGATATGATGGTAGTGATACCTGTCATGTGACGAGATAGCGTGATATCGACTCAGATTTAGGTGGTTTCCATACCCCACTCGATTGACTTGATTGTTGGGTTCGTAGTTCACATAGTAGGCGTTACACTAGACCCGAGTCATACCTATTTCAAAACTAACGAATCGGGGATATTTTAAAGAAAGGCAAAAGGGTTTATACGGATATTTTCAAAAGACGCATCTTTCCTTAAAACACCGTAGCCCTTATTTTACCAAAAGCCCTGATTCGTCTTATTTCAAAAGGCAAGGTTGCATGATATATCTATTGAGGCAGGTTCTCTACTGTTGCGTTGATTTTTCGATTCCGCATATTCATGCTACTTGCATTGCATCGCTTGTATTGTTGATATATTTCAGTCATGCTGCTAGGACACCAGCACCATTATCGATGATGCGTATGTTCCACGTACACTGTTGCCGGCTCACACACTTCATAATCGATAATTGCCATGTCACTACACTGTAGTACTGTCGCATTCAGGATATGATTCTTGCATGACAGACTGATGTGCTTACATTTCTTTTACATGTCACACACATCATGCTTGCTGATTATACGCATTGAGATATGTTGTTTACATGATATTTCTGGTTTTGGGAACCGTGAGTGTTTAAAAAGGGAATATGTAACTGTTTTAAAACCCGGTTACCCTTGATATGATATTTCAGTGCGTCCACCATGTGTTTTCTCGGTGCTGAGAGCGACATGTGAAACCCGATTCGAGAAGGCGGATGAGGCCGATTGCGGGTACATGGTGGACCCGGTATGGTTCCCCGGGGCAAGAAATGTTTTTCGTGGAGAAGACGATGAGCCTGGCAGGGTGGTGAGTACCTACCGGTGATTGGTTGGACCTGGCGGTTATCCGGAGGATACTGACCAGAGTCGATAGTTGGATATGGGCGTACTGCCGGGGCCGAGGGCCGATACCGCAGACAGAGCCCGTGGGCCGATCCGGACTGACGGAGCCCGATATATGAGGATTTACGTGCCGATGCTGCGCACAGTTTTCATGATGTTTTCGAGTGCCGATGCTGGGCACTCCGGTTCCATGATTTTGACGTGTCGCGAGGGACACAGGTGGTTTATATCCTCATATTTCCATGCATATGCTGATGATATTTACATGCATGATGGTTATTGTCATTGGGTGACGAGTGGACGGGATCCACGTATATGCAGATTGATTTCATTGATTGTACCTCACATTTATGTTATGCTATTACCTGAGGCACTGGCACAAGTACTTGGCACTGCACTCATGTATAGAGATTACATTGCCAGTTTAGCATGTTTCAGACTTATTCACATTGAGGTTTATATATATATCTGATCGTATTGATCTAGGACGGGTCATGCATTCGATCTCTGCTTATAGATATTTTTCTATTCACGAGTTGGCAACTCACCCCCGTTGTGCCACAGTCCTTGCAGGTTTTTGCCGTACAGATTCCATAGCGGCATTTCTGGCACACTGCTTCCATATGGGTGACTTGCGTTGGTAGGTGGGTTCTTTTGTATCAGAACCGCCATTGCTCCTGTATTATTCATTATATCTAGCCATTCCATCAACCAAAACTTGTATATTGTTTCAGACTTAGAAAACAGTGTTGTATTATTTCGACCTTAGAGTCGCGCTTGTAGTATTACGGTTTTCTGGCTGTTTTGAGTTTCTTTTTTTTGGGTTTTGATCCTTGCCCTTTGGCGTTGTATATTATTATTGCTTGCGTGGTTGTGACCGTCGATTGACGAAGAGCTAGCTCCCGCTTGGGGATGCCTTTTATCATTTCATATATATTATTCTTGTTGTACCCCGTTTGGGGCCAGTTTTTACAAAGGAAACTCTGCCAAAATTTTCAGGAAAGGTTACACATTTTAAAAATGCATATTCGGCTTAGTTACTTAAAACTTGATTTTTGAAACGTGATTTCTTTACTTCTTAAAACCAGTTTTCCTTATTTACTCTTTAAATGGTTTTAGATTTCTGGGCTTTTGGCTTACTTGGATCAGATGGGGTCCTATAGACTTCATATGGTTCAAGGGCCAGTCACGTGCTCTTTCGGGTCGTGACAAAGTTGGTATCAGAGCGCTAGGTTGACCTTGGTTCGAGTCTGAGTTTGACTATGTGGAGCCTAGGGCGTTATTTTTATACGGAACTTACGCTTGACCTTACGGAACTTAGACTTAGTCGAGGGGGTATTATACCCGAACTTTCGTCGCGTAGGATGACCTTTGGTTGATGGAATAGGTGACTAAAGTAGAGTAACGTACCGTGGGTATGTTCCGCGGCATACTTACGACACGCCACTCCGCTTAAGAAACCTTAGGTTGTACATTTCCTTGCACCGTATTATATTCCTTCCTATGATCTATCTTCATCGATACTGGTTATTTTTTTGCTGCCGCGATTGCACGGGCAGAGTGAGCTACGGCTCGAGTTGCGTCAGCATGAGCTCGTCGGGGACGAGGACTGACCAGGGCGTGATTCCAGAGGTGCACGATTGCAAATTGAAGCGTCGTCTTATTGTGTTTTCGCGCCATGAGCGTTAGGATTGATTGCTTTTACGAGATTTCCGGATGTGCTGATCGGCACCAGAGGATTGAGCCACTGATAGAGGCCAGCCAGGATGCGATGACCGTTGATATTATCGCTTATTCATGATGATCGAGGCGTTGTTCAGCGTACGGACGAAGGAGCCAGTTGTTGCTGCGGAAGATGAGATGTCGCCCAGATGATTGGAGCTACTGCAGCATGAGCATATTCTTAGAGATATGATAGTGAGTCGCTAGTCACCGAGAATTAATGACTAGGACATGTGGTTCGTTCGCTTACCCCGATGCGAGGTCATCAGGTTGGTTGATTCCAGCTAGAGGGGACTTCACGCAGATTCGTTGAGAGTCGATTGAGACGATCGAATGTCAGGAACCCATTTTCCAAGTTTAAAGTATTCGGAGAGACATGCAAGCGATTCTATGGACCCTCTAGAAGAATGAAATCCTAACTCGACATAATGACCGTGTGAAAGCCTTTGAACCTTAGGGTTTGCGGCAGTTCCGCGGCGCCATTAGTGAGGCTTGGGTTTTCCCTTCTACGGCCGGACCACCGATGCTGCAGTATGTACTCGATACTATTAAACTGTACCCGAGATGTTGAGCTCTTGGGGGATTATGAGGTTCTGACGAGTCGATCGGACGATTCGACATCATTCGGATATCATGTGATGGGACACTGCTTGGGAGACTCCAGATACGAGCGTAGCCGTCGGAGCGCAGTCTGTGTAGCCACGATGAGATGAGTCCGAATCAGTCGATTTTGAAGTAGAGTGGAGTAATGAGTTTGCACGAGATTTCGACGAGATGACGTTTCACTCCGCTGACATCAGAGATGCGATATGCACGCCGAGGACGTGTTCGGCTAGATATCTCCTACTGAGTGATGAAGATACCGAGTTCGTGATTTAGAGTCCGTGTGAGAGACTTCGGAGGGACCATAGCCGAGGACATCGCAGTGCGCAGATAAAGACGCGACGTCGAAATGGACGATGATACAGACAAGCAGGATAGAAGTTCGTACGAGATGCAGACGAGCTGTTACTACTCCCCGTTAAGATTAAAGGTCGGATTTGCCTACATAGGCGCAGGGATGTGACCAGCTTCCGAGGAGATGTTGTACTAAGGACGCAGATGTCCAGAGAGCGAGAAAAGATTATGCCAGAGTACCAGCCTCCGTACAGTTTGGCTTAGGCGAGATCAGAAGAGACCTTGAGTAGGATTCCTTCCAGTACACTGCTGCAATAAGATTTGCACCAGTAGCAGATGCGTGATGTGCATTCAGAGGACCCGAGGTCGGCGCCAGAGATGTGCTGCTTTACGAGCGGTCGTGAGGATTGACTGAGTGATGACCTGAAAAGTGCCAGAACGGAATCGTTCCTGTCAGCACACCTGACCGGGCCGATGAGCCGATGGATTGCGAGATTGGTAATCTACAGGAAAGATCAGGAACCAGAGGCAGAAGACGCCAGCCGCGAGCAAGAGGCAAGTAGATATCTTGCGCCGCTAGCATCGGATGTACCGGTACCTTCTCGACCCTGAATAAGGATATACCGACGACGGTATTTATGATTTGTGATTTTGTGATTTGATTATCACGTATCCGTCATCTTGGATTTCGGTATTTTGGGCGATCTATTCGCATGATTTAGTCTTGATGACTGAGTTCCATGATATTTGATTTTGTGCACCATGGTTGCACTTACTGGGTATTTATACCTTGCACATAGTTATTACTCTTGAGGTATTGATTGTGATTTCATGCCTATTTTATGCCGGTGATTTGATTTACGTTTCCAGCATAGTTTCATGTACTTTTAGTGTTTTGATTTGTGCACGCTGATGCACGCGGTTGTGAGTTTTTCCATCGCGGTACACCTAATTTTGATTAAGCCGCGTTGTATATCGTTTCGTGCCTTGGCTGCACATTCTTATGACTTTATGGATTTCATACGGTTGATTTGATGTTGTGCATATGTTACGCACACGATTTGATTTTTGCACTCGGTATAGCTTATATGTGCTTGTAGTGCATTGATATGTGTTTTGTGCACGCTGTTGCACACGTTTATGATTTTCTTTATATCTGGGTACACTTAGTGTTGCTGCTTACGCATTTGAGTTATTGCTGGTATTTGTGCATGGGATGCACAAGTTCTATACTTCGTGCGTTTGTCGCACCAGTTTTATGTTTCTTGCGTTTATCGCATCAGATTTATATTTCGTGCCTTTGTTGCACCGGATTTATATTTTGTGCATTACGGTTGCATCTGACTTCGATTTGATGTCTTTCGGTATGTCGATTTTGATTGTGATATTGATGTGGATTCTTGCACTCCGTGCTTTTGACTGGATTTACGCATGTTCGGCGTTGCTATTGGATTTTGTGATTCCGTGCATGTTGAGTGCGTAGGGTTTAGATTTTCATTCGTGCACGATGGATGCACCGAATTGGATTTTCACGCATGTTGAGCGCATGTTTTGAGATACGATTTTGGGGCACACCAGATGCACTAAATCGAGATTCTTCGTGCATATCAGATGCACCTGTTTTGGCTGTCAGGCACACACGTTGCCTATGACAGATGTTTCGTGCACACCCGTTGCACCTAGATGTTGTTTTGTGCACCTGTATGGCACATATATGGATTTTGATTTCCGTGCGCACCAGACGCACAGGGTGGTGTTATGTGCCTTTTTGGGATTTATTCCTTTTGGAGCAGTGCATTTTTATGATATTGGATATTTGTTTTCATACTGAGCAGGACTAGTCAGAGGACAGTACCTGGATATATTTTGCATGTATTGATAGTTCGAAGGGATTTCCAAGAGTGAGCTATGGTCTCGATATATATATACCCACGTGTCCGATGTGACACGAAACGTTTAAAAACAAGGAAACCCTTCTAAATTGTTTTCAAAACGGCGGAACGTACCTATTAAACAAAGGATATATATATATACGTATATAGTTATTTTCTTATGAAAAACGTCCGCCACTGTGCAGTGTTACGCGCATCGCACAGCGACTTAAAAAGATTTGGCATGCATTTACATCAGCTATTCACATGAATAGATTGGATGTCTACATGTATAGTTCTGATTTATATCATATTGATTTTGTATTGGATTTGACATTTGTGTCTTTACCATGACTCCGATGATTGCGGGATACTTGATGGAGTGTTGCTTTTGAGTTATCTGCTCAGTACTCATGCGCATGCATTGCGCTAAGATACGTTTTATGTATTGCTGATTTCGGAGCCCCGACGACTTGGAATTTGTATTGAAATGTTTTAGCATTTGGGGGTTTAAATTTAAATTCGGGGACCGAATTTCTTTAAGGAGGGTAGATTGTAACGTTTTCAAAATAATAAAATATGATTTTTGGGAAATTTTATAATTTAATATTATTTTAATGAATATTTTAATATTCTGGTATAATTAAATACAAATAAATGGGGAAAATTTATGGAAAATTCTAAAATAGGGTATTTTATGGAATTATGCCATTTTAATATTTTTAAGACTAGTTATATGCTAAGTTAGTGTTAATCGCGATTAAAAATCGCTAATTGGATTTTTAGCATTTTTGTGCAAAATGTGCACATATCATTTTCCACACTTGTTACACTTGTGTTACATTTCTATTGCCATGGTTGTTCTTTTGGGTTCACTATTGGAGTGAGAAGGAAAAGAAAAGAAAGAAAAAGTAATGATGATGATGAGAGAGAGAGACTAGGTCAACCCCCACTTTTTGAATCATACTCCCATCATTTTCCCCTTCTCATTCTCTCTCCTCTCCCTTTCTTGAGCTGCTTCCCTCTCTCTCCCCATCTCGCCCTCTTCATGAAACCCTAGATCCACAATGAAATCCAACCCAAAACCCCATTCCCATTTCACAAAAGATGTTTCCGAGCTCACTAACTACACATTGAACCTAGAAAGATTGGATTTAGAGGAATTTGAGCAACTCAAGAATTTTCTTGAGTTGCCAAAGGAGGTAAATTCTAGACCTATTAGGGTAGTAATTCATTTCTTGTGCATCAATTCTAGTTTCATGTCGATATGGTGTCGTTTTGAGGACTTTTGAGAATTCTAATTAGGGTTTAGGGTTAGACCTGAAATCAAAGTGAAATTGAGACTTGTTGTGACCTTAGAACCCCTGTGATGATGTGTTATTGGATCAAACTAGAGACTAGAACACAGAATACGGATTTATGAGACGATGTCGGGGGAAAAACTGTGAATCTGTGATCGTATTTAGGAATCTGCTATCACCCCGAGATTTCAAAAATAAAACTGAGTTGACAGTGAGATGTGCAGGCACCATGGAACCACCACACCAAACCCTAGCCCCCAACTCCAAAGTGAGGCCGCCAATTTATCCCTTCTGGCCGCAAATTGCGGCCAGAGCAGGAGGGAATTGCCTCGATTTTTTTGTATGGCCCTATTTCCTCTAGTCTTGACCCTGGGTATGTCTAGTTTTGACTGATTCCATCTAGGGTGGGTTGATTTGCTTGAGTTGGCGTATGATATACGACTTGTTTTAGCATGGATTTTGGTATTTGGTGATTCGTTTCTGTCGGGTGGCGTTTGGATGTCAACGACAAGTGGATATTGATCGTGCTTACATACGAGTCGATAGGTTTTTACCTATGCGAGTAGCGTGTGCTATTTTGGTTTCCGATGTGATTTTCATGTGCTTTAGCATTGTGATATACTTGTAGGTACCCTACATGATGTTGAGGCAAAGAAGATGAAGATGGCGACATCGGCACCGACACATGAGAAGCAAGGTGAGTAGATTTATATCTACGGGGAGAAGTCGGGTGGATGGTGGATGGCGTATAGCACCCCCGCAGTCCGTGGTGATGTATACGAATACGTATACACACATATATTTATTATGTGTTGTTTAGGATTATTGATGGTAATAATGGATTATTGGTGATAAGGATGTATTGGTTGAGTATAGTGCGAAACCCTAGAGTAGTGGTTGCACCCACACTCACACATACACACATACTTGCATACATTCTTTCATTTATCTGTGCGCATATGTTGGTATGTATATCTACACATGGGTATGGGACTGTGTGTTCATATACGAGTTTTGAGGATGATACGTGGGATTGAGATGAGTCGATGAGATTCGATTGAGGCCGTGAGATTTGGCGACATGACAGAGTTCGTATTGGAGATATGATATGATGGTAGTGATACCTGTCATGTGACGAGATAGTGCGATATCGACTCAGATTTAGGTGGTTTCCATACCCCTCTCGATTGACTTGATTGTTGGGTTCGTAGTTCGCATAGTAGGCGTTACACTAGACCCGAGTCATACCTATTTCAAAACTAACGAATCGGGGATATTTTAAAGATAGGCAAAATGTTTATACGGATATTTTCAAAAGACGCATCTTTCCTTAAAACACCGTAGCCCTTATTTTACCAAAAGCCCTGATTCGTCTTATTTCAAAAGGCAAGGTTGCATGATATATCTATTGAGGCAGGTTCTCTACTGTTGCGTTGATTTTTTGATTCCGCATATTCATGCTACTTGCATTGCATCGCTTGTATTGTTGATATATTTCAGTCATGCTGCTAGGACACCAGCACCATTATCGATGATGCGTATGTTCCACGTACACTGTTGCCGGCTCACACACTTTATCATCGATAATTGCCATGTCACTACACTGTAGTACTGTCGCATTCAGGATATGATTCTTGCATGACAGACTGATGTGCTTACATTTCTTTTACATGTCACACACATTATGCTTGCTGATTATACGCATTGAGATATGTTGTTTCCATGATATTTCTGGTTTTGGGAACCGTGGGTGTTTAAAAAGGGAATATGTAACTGTTTTAAAAACCGGTTACCCTTGATATGATATTTCAGTGCGTCCACCATGTGTTTTCTCGGTGCTGAGAGCGACATGTGAAACCCGATTCGAGGAGGCGGATGAGGCCGATTGCGGGTACATGGTGGACCCGGTATGGTTCCCCGGGGCAAGAAATGTTTTTCATGGAGAAGACGATGAGCCTGGCAGGGTGGCGAGTACCTACCGGTGATTGGTTGGACCTGGCGGTTATCCGGAGGATACTGACCAGAGTCGATAGTTGGATATGGGCGTACCGCCGGGGCCGAGGGCCGATAGAGCAGACACAGCCCGTGGGCCGATCCGGACTGACGGAGCCCGATATATGAGGATTTACGTGCCGATGCTGGGCACAGTTTTCATGATGTTTTCGAGTGCCGATGCTGGGCACTCCGGTTCCATGATTTTGACGTGTCGCGAGGGACACAGGTGGTTTATATCCTCATATTTCCATGCATATGCTGATGATATTTACATGCATGATGGTTATTGTCATTGGGTGACGAGTGGACGGGATCCACGTATATGCAGATTGATTTCATTGATTGTACCTCACATTTATGTTATGCTATTACCTGAGGCACTGGCACGAGTACTTGGCACTGCACTAATGTATAGAGATTACATTGCCAGTTTAGCATGTTTCGGACTTATTCACATTGAGGTTTATATATATATCTGATCGTATTGACCTAGGACGGGTCATGCATTCGATCTCTGCTTATAGATATTTTTATATTCACGAGTTGGCAACTCACCCCCGTTGTGCCACAGTCTTTGCAGATTTTTGCCGTACAGATTCCATAGCGGCATTTCTGGCACACTGCTTCCATATGGGTGACTTGCGTTGGTAGGTGGGTTCTTTTGTATCAGAACCGCCATTGCTCCTGTATTATTCATTGTATCTAGCCATTCCATCAACCAAAACTTGTATATTGTTTCAGACTTAGAAAACAGTGTTGTATTATTTCGACCTTAGAGTCGCGCTTGTAGTATTACGGTTTTCTGGCTGTTTTGAGTTTCTTTTTTTTGGGTTTTGATCCTCGCCCTTTGGCGTTGTATATTATTATTGCTTGCGTGGTTGTGACCGTCGATTGACGAAGAGCTAGCTCCCGCTTGGGGATGCCTTTTATCATTTCATATATATTATTCTTGTTGTACCCCGTTGGGGGCCAGTTTTTACAAAGGAAACTCTGCCGAAATTTTCAGGAAAGGTTACACATTTTAAAAATGCATATTCGGCTTAGTTACTTAAAACTTGATTTTTGAAACGTGATTTCTTTACTTCTTAAAACCAGTTTTCCTTATTTACTCTTTAAATGGTTTTAGATTTCTGGGCTTTTGGCTTACTTGGATCAGATGGGGTCTTATAGACTTCATATGGTTCAAGGGCCAGTCACGTGCTCTTTCGGGTCGTGACAAGATATTTCATACCCAAGATGGACTCCACGCACTTCAGCAAATCATGGATTTCGACTTTGCTAGATGCTTCTGAAGGGGTGAAACCCATTAGGAGTAAGTAGATCTTTCGAGATCTGTGCAGGTGAAAAGGTACTAACATAATAAGGCTGGACTTATTGTAAAGAGTTTTCATTAAATACCCGTTGTGGATTGTGATGTGACTTTTACTTCAGTGTTTACGCTGAAGTCCAAATGGATATGACTTAGTGTTGATGCTATTCTTGGCTACGATAACTGGCAGATGGATGACTATAACATCATTCCAAATGGGAATTTGGAAGTGCACGTGTATATGACTATGTTAGAGGGTTATCGTAGTCAGTGGGAGCAGCGGAAGATGTGCAAGTTGCTTATGTCTGTTTGTAGACTAAAGCATAGATAGCGGAGACGGATCATCTGTTTTTTATATGACAGTCAAGGTGATTGACTTCATCAAAACAATAGATGAATATAATAAGAAGGATGTAAGGAGTACTGTCCTGGGATTTAGATGGCATACTCCAAATAGGAAGTGATGTTCCTATACTATAATCGGTCAAACTTTGGTTGTCACATAGTGTATTCTTCACGTTGGATATGGATAATATATCAGGAATTCTAGTGACTAGATTTGTGGTTTTAGATATAGATTTGGGAAGTTTTCTAATCGGATACTTAGACAACATTCTAAAAGTATTTTAGAATGAACGACTCTTGACGTAGTGGTGTACCCGCGGGTGATGGAGTCACCGTCTCTAAAAAGGATGTCTTCTAGACTTATGAGGAGAGATACTGACATGAATGACATATTATTTGCTTAGGCGATTGCGTCAATCATACAATATCTTGTACAAAACCAGATGTTGGTTATACACTTGCTGTACTAAGCATATATTAATCCAATTCTGGAGAAATATAGAGAAGCTATTATGAACCTAAGAGGATATTCTTGGTATAAGATAACGGTAGCCTCCTCTGGGAGGCGGTTATCGGTTCAGTCTTCCAAAGTGATCTGGATGACAAAAATGCTATCAGAGTTTTGAGTTTAGCCTCTTCTGAGAATCAGTATATTGGATAGTGTTCCAGTAGGGATACTGAGATAATCATGATACAGGATGCTGGTTATGACTCAACCAAGGATACAGCCCAAGAAGTTTGTTGGATGGAGTTGTTTATATGATGAACTTGGTCCCATCAAATATCCAGACAAATTCTTGAGGCGGGGTATTGCTTAATTTGGGAGATTGTTGATCTCCGCAATGTTGAGATATAGAGAGATGAAGTTGTAACATTGTAGCGGATCCACTCACTGAGACTGTTTCTCGAACACATTAAGTCTCACAAACATAATTTGCGAAATTGATTAGTAGAGAAATTGGGTATTTGGCAGCACACGAGCTGTGGGTACGTGATACCACAATAATTGGCCTTAAGCGCAAGTAGGAGATTTTTGGATATAGTGCCCTCAAGACAATTATTGTGATTGCAAGTAAACGATTATGATAATTGAGGGAGGATCTATACAGGTATAATACTGTTACTCGAGACGATAGTATGCTATCTGGTTTGTCTTCATCATTGATGAAGCCCATAGGATTCTTGCTTGACTACCAGCATTATGATGTCGATCATATACGTGTGAGCTGAGTTGTCCATAAGCACATCCTTAAATGTCCCTAGTCATAGGAGTATCGAAACTAGGCATCGATATTCCAGAGTAGACTAGTATATACATTTCTAGATCCCGACGAGGGGCGGTGGCCAGTCATACAAGCCATTGTTTTTGTGTCATCTAAGATAGTATACAGGTGCTCACTAGAGGTGAGTACACCGGATCATCATTTGTCTTGTGTGAGTTCTCACTGTACTTTGATTACTACCTTACCACGGTTCAAAGAAGTCATGCAAACAGATTTTAGTTGGGTACAGTCCCGAGCCACATGGAGGCAGTGGTTGATTGTCAGGGATTGGTCTCTCCTGGTATTAGGAGTCGATGTCACGCTGTTTTCAGTTGGCTATCATTAGAAATCCGTGGCCACGGTAGATGGGATTTACTGATAGTTAATCAGTAGTATCTCTGTTGGTGATGAGCTTGACTCAGACACGATTTATCGGGTTAGTGGGGGTCTGACATTATCCACCCCTAGACTCGATATGCGATACTCTTTGACAAAGAAATCGGACTGTACGGAGATTGTCACATTCAGGCTCTGTAGAGTTAGAACGTACTTGATTGTCGACCCCCTTTTCGACAAGTACCTGAGTAGCCGTTACGTACAGCTAGTGCCGCTGACATACTTGTGGTTAAACCCACTGCCAGCGTATTGTCGAGTGTTTAGAGTCCCACACAGAGAGTTTTCCCAGTTCAAACGATAGATGTAGGAGCGGTACGTACAGGGGTTCGATTAAATACGTATACGGGTTACACGAAGTTTAATCGGACGGTTGATAATACTAGCTGGCTAAGGATTAAGCCGGATTGTTAAATTAGGTTTTGATATATATATATATATATATATATATATATATATATATATATATATATATATATATATATATATTATTGTTCACTTTTCATTTTCTCTCTTTGGTCCTATCCGTATTATTGCAACAGAGCATATTTGAGCCCCCACGAATCTCATGTGTAATTGGATCTCATGTGCACACCTGTCTATAGGAAGGCGCCATCAAAGTCTTGACCACGAGATTAGATCCTTGCTGCTGCTGTTTTAACTAATTTGTGAGCTCCATTTCAATTAAATTTAGAGGTAAATCTCAATTTTAAATCTAGGATTTAATTAGTAATCCTTTTAAATCCTATCACATCCGAATGAAGATTCTCCACTAATATAACACATTCCTTTTCTCAATATAGCCGTGATTTGCTCCGCATCCTGCAAGCATGTCATTGAATCAGCCATTAATTCTTTCCCCAATGATATCCAGAAATTGCATAGTTTAAGCGTTACTAAGAAAAATATGTATTTCCATTTGTAATTCAGGTCCGAAATATAAACTTTTTTTATATGCTTCAATCTCTCTGTGCCATGAATCTCTGCCATTGTCATGTTCCAACATAAGAAACAAACACAAACTCGTCCGCCCTGTTTCAGCATGTTTTGTTTTGTTTTGTTTGGGGACTTAAAAGGGCCTGCTTCATTAAAAAGATGATAATGAAACATAGCCAAGTTCAAAAACAACACGAGCTCCAAAAGCTGTGGTAATAAAACCAAGCAAATAATCTTAATACATAACAACTAAGCATTTTGAAACACTGGTCAGTGCCAAGCGCATCATACACAATCACAACCACCAAAATGTGCTTTGAGGAGCATCACCAAAGCTTCAGGCGTTTCCATCTGCCTCTCCTCCATGGTTGCTCGTCTCCCCATCAAACAGTAGTCTTGGTGATGATACTCGGTACTGAGCACTCCCCAGATCATGACACGTGACAGATGACGTGTCCCAAGGCTACGAGAAAGGAGAAAGAATAACACATTGAAAGCATGCTCCGGGCCTTCGACCCGAGAATGTTCTCGACCTTCAGTGGCCTCCCAGACCATTCCTATGCCCGCCTTACAAACAACCATTAGCTCGCCTCCGAGCCCTCCCGCAAGGTGGGCCTCCTCAGCCCTCCCGGCTCGCCTCCGAGCTATCACGGAACCAAGCCTGCTCGGCCTCCCGCTCGCCTCCGAGCCTCCCGTTAAGCTTAGCTTTCTCGGTCTCATCGATCGACCCACGGCACAGATCATTGGCGTGTTCGCTACGGCTCTGCGAATCTCACCAGACACGAGATATCCGCCGCCCATGATCCCACGTTCCACGCCATCAAGTTCCCCCATTAACGGGCATATCTCGTCATTAATGGGAGATCCCGCCTTTCACGCAGGTATAACGTCAAGGGCGTAACAGCCGGCGTGAATCTCGCGCCCGTCAGCCCATGGCTGCCAGTATATAAATCTCTCTCTCAGACGACTCAGGTAAGGCAATTTTACCCCAATAGGTCGTTACTATGCCAAAATATCTCGACTAACTTAATCGTCGTAGGGTCCTCGGTGGTACAACCATCCCGGGACTTCCTTGTAGGTAACTCGGCCTCGCCCCAACCAAGCCCACCGAGATCCACACGTATTGAGAGGCAACCATCAAACTCAATCTCTGCCACTCATCACCACTAGCTGCGGATCAACGAAAGACAACATCTGAAGGAGATCCGGAGCTCCATCAGTTGGCGCTGTTTGTGGGAAACGAAAAAATTCCACTCAACGAAAGTTGATCTTCTGATCCCGAACTCATGGCGAGCGATCATCGCGACGATCCCAGCACTAGCCGCCATCTTCCCCACAATGGAGGCACGGATGGATCCCCTCCCCCGAACGCTATTCACGCACTATCTGCTCGGATAGATTGGCTCGCGTCCGTCGTGGATGCGCTTGTCCATGTCCAAACGGCGGGACAAGCCCCCTAAGTCGCCGCTCCCCCACCTCGGGAGCAACACTTAAGGAGAGAATACACCGCCCGCGCTGGCACATCTGAGCACCGCCTCGCTGTCTCTGGTGGCCATAGATCCCCTGGGCTGACCAATTCGATAACTCGGTGGGCACCTCACAGCTCGACGCCGAGGTCTTATGAAAGAGCGTCCCGCCCTGAGCCCCATCACACTCCTGTCCCTACCGAGGAGGTGTCGGTCATCTCGCCTGCTCCCAGGCATGGCCGGCGCCCTCTCCCTCGATAGGACAACGCGAATGGGACTTACCATGATAGCTCGAAGACGACCTCACCCGGGGACCTGAGGAACCTCATCGAACGGAACCAGAATCGCGGCCAACCGCAAGCCGCCAGCAGCAGAGGCCATAAATCCGAGTATGCCGAATCCTCGGGATACCACGACCGACTCGATGCCCTCGAAAAGAAAATCGAGGGTATACATCGGGAGAGCCGTCCCCCAAGCGACGGGGTCAGATATGCCGCTGACTCGCTCACGAAACCTTTCATCGAAGAGCTGCTCGCTGTCCACGTCTCCTTTAGGAACAAACCCCCAAAGGTCTCCCTCTTTGACGGGAAGTCCGACCTAAAAGACCATTTGGACGCGTTCACAGTGGGAATGAGTTTCTATGACAACTCCGACGCCGCGCAATGCCGTGCTTTCCCCGCCACTCTCATCCGTTCTGGACGAGACTGGTTCCGAGGACTCACGCCACGCTCAATCTCTACTATCAATAAGCTGGATACCCTGTTCTTCGGCCATTTCATCGGGAACAGATGGCAGAAGCGCACCGTCGATTATCTCTTCACCATAAAGAGCGAGGACAAGAAATCCTTCAAAGGATACGTCACCTGCTTCTACAACGCCCTCCTTGAGGTCCCAGAGCACCGGACGAGACGGTCATCCCTGCCTTTAGGTCGGGTCTTAGGCACAAGGAGTGGCTCCGCTCCTTTGCATTACCGCAACCTAAGACCATAACCGAGATAAAAGCCCGGACCGAGCGAGAGATTCAGCTTGATTCCGAGGTGAACGCGAACGTACCTTGGACAGACCAAACCGACCATAAGAAGAGGGCAAGGGAGGATAAAAAGAAGATTGAGCGGCCAAAACCCTACTCCCTAAAGTTCCAGGAGTATACCCCGCTCAACATCTCCCAGACAGAGCTGTTGGAAGAGGCAAAGAGCGAGGGATTCTTCAAACTCCCCTCAGTCAACCATAAGGCGGCCAAACGAACACGGGGCCCCTATTGCGCTTTCCACAGGTCGCAGGGACACCCCACCGAGAACTGCAAACAACTCCGAGAATACATCGAGGAGTTAATCCGCTCGGGGCACCTGGCAAGATACATGTGGGACAAGCGACAGGCCGACCGAGAGCAAGAGCACCATCCCCTCCCGGCGAGTTGACGATCGGCCAAATCATGGTCGTATCAGCAAGGGGTGCACCTGGGGCCGAAGAGAGTCGGTCTTAAGGCGGAACGAGTTCGTTGATCAGGGCAAGCTGCACAAGTTTTCTCCGAAGTGAGACGGCCCATTCCTCGTCTCCGAGGTCCTGCCCGGCGGGGCTTATCGTTTACAAGATGCAACGGGTCGCAAATTTCTATGGCCCTACAATGCTGAGAAGCTTAAATTGTACCTTTAAAAGGAATATCTATGAATATATATTTCTTCTTTCACAAAAACGATATAAATTTTTCTAAGTTCTTTTTTAATAATAAGAAGAAAACAATAGAGCATCGTAAAAAAGAGAACTTTATTCATTTATAAGGTATTATGGGCTCCTCAGCCTTACATGAAAATTGAAATTACAATAGCGGGAAAAGGGGGTGCAGGAAGCATTGCTCGTGGTACTCCGAAGAGATTGCTGCCAGCCAAGCCTTTGCCGCCTCGGACCTCTGCCTTTGATGTTGCCCACGAACCCTCGACGCCCCTGACGGGCCGGAGAACCCTCCAGTCGGGCACCCATCGGCAAGGTGCCTCAGCTGGTAACACTCGAGGATGAGGGCCACCGAGCGATCGCGCCGACTCTTCGAGATCAGGCCGAAACGGCATAGCGATCTCAGCTTGCCAACAGCCTCATCCTTCAGTTGCTCGGACAAGGGGTTGTGCAGCCCCGGCGACGCCCTCCAAATTGAGTACATCAGCAGCTGGAGCAGGGGTGATCGCCGGGAAAGCAGGCGGCCAAAGTTGTCCTCCACACGCCGAACCACCGCCTGAAGCGTCTCCTCAGAACAAAGCTAGTCGTACAAGTATATGTTTTCGAAGGAAATGATCTCAGGAATGGAGAAGGTAATCCGTCCATTCTTATATTTCGGGGTGCAAAGCTAGGAATGAGCAACACCCCTCTCTATTTATAGCCTCCACGGAATCCCCAAGAGTCTAAATTTGCACGCACATGGGCGCGAATCTAGGATTCTCTCAATTATCCCAATACCGTACCGCCATATGGCAGGCATCCCATATCTCTCGACGAATCGAAGTCGGAGTGACGCGGATCTTCAAACGGTCCGCCTCACCCATGCGCCTCTACCATGTGCCGCCCGCGACGGTCACCCTTCCCGATATTTACACATCTCGGAAGGACGGGCAGAGCCTTGTAAAACCGAGCAGCTACCCTGCTCGGTCCTTCCTTAGCGGGTAACTTCTTATCCATCTACGCTAAGGATCAAAGCACTCGCCAAGAGGCAACCGAGCAGCTACCCTGCTCAGTTCATCCATGGCTGGTAGTTCACTACCCATCGAAGCCAAGGATCAAAACCCTCGCCAAGAGGCAACCGAGCAGCCACCTTGCTCGGTTTATCCTTAGCGGGTAACTTCTTAACCATCTACGCTAAGGATCAAAGCCCTCGCCAAGAGGCAACCGAGCAGCTACCCTGCTCGGTCCATCTATGGCTGGTAGTTCACTACCCACCGACGCCAAGGATCAAAGCCCTCGCCAAGAGGCAACCGAGCAGCTACCCTGCTCGGTCTATCCTTAGCGGGTAACTTTGTCACGCACCGCTTCCCAGTATATGGGCAGAGGACGTACCAGGACGCTACGTATTTACTCTGAAATAAACACGCTAAGCGTATCTAAGCAATATAAGTAAAATACACAAAAGACAAAGACAATAGATATAATTAAACAGCAACTTTATTTATTAACATTCTTTTTACAATACATCTGAAAAGTAAATACATGGAATGGAAAGTAATGCCTAAACAGTGGCATAACAGAAATGGAAAGTACTGAATGAGATGTACAAGTAACTAGAGCTCCGGGTCGTAAGCTAGCTGGTCAAAATCCTCGCCGGTGGGCTCGATCTCCAGAGAGTCCAAATCACCTGACGACATTCCAAAGAAGAAGAAAGGGAATGTCGTCAGCGAACAAATTACTCGGCAAGTCCCGTAAATAGAAAAGAATGGAATAGACAGAATAGAGAGTATATTGTTATAATGTTGTATTTAATGTTAACGCTGTTGTTTGTAGTTTGGTACAGAAGAATGCCGGTGTATACGAGAAGAGTCCAACTTTCCCCATGGACTAAGGTATAAGGAGCACAAGGAACCGTTCAGCTACGGTACAACGGCAATTGAATTTAGGTTGGTGTATTATGGTTATAGTCTCGTGCCACTTTTAACACCTTCCGTACCAGTCCACCCCTTATAAACCCCGCGATGTATTGATGTATTGTTTGAATTGTATATTGTATATAGATGGATGACTTGCCGAAACCATGATATCAGTAAATGGATGTAACTGGAGAATCATGTAGATGGATGTATATCCATGGTTCGGCTCAGTCAATATAGATTGATTAAATTGAATAGACGGATTCATAAATCCATGTTGTATTAAAGTTTGATACTTGAATCATATTCAAGTTAGATTTATTATATCGAGACTCAGTCTGAGTCGTACAATTAGAAAAGAAACTGAATCCTGAATTATGTTTTGGTGCTATCGGTAACTACTGCACATGGACGGCAGGATTTGTGTCTTTTTCAAAGACAATTACCGTGTTGATAACACCGTTTGTTAAGTTGTCTACCTTAAATAGGCAAGCATCCATATCTCTGGCTCCTTGAGGCTCAAGAGACTGGTCCCGCTTAAACCTATGTTTACTAGGGTCCTTATTGTAATTTAGTATAACTTGAGGGGGTTTTATGTAAAAATAATTTTTTGTATAATTTTCAAAATACACCTCAAGTATTTTATTATCGTTTTTCGAGTTTTTATTGGTGTAAATTTTATCAATGTGACATTTCTAATGAATAAAACCTAATTTCATAATATATGGTATTTATTTGCAATATTGGAATTGTATGGTATTTTCTTGTAAATGAGATGTTTTTCTTGAATTTTCGAAATGTGGAATATTATAAATATTAAGAATAGGTATTTTGATAATAATTACATATATATTTATTTATTAAAAATATAGGTTTTATTTATAATAGAAATCACATTTTCTAAAGAAAATTGTATTTTAAATCTTTCGAGATCGTATGCTCCTTGCGGAGGTCTGCATCTCATTCTAATAGGCCCGAGAATGTGCGATAATCTACACTATACCGAACTGGTTCCGTGAAATGGGTTGTAGAGGCGCATTTGCAAAGATTTGTTAAAATACACTTCTTGTAGAAAAAGGTTTTATAAATTGAAGGTGGTTATATGTAAAGTCGTATTTTTCCCAAATCTATATTCCCAAATTCCATCGTGCTATGTTAGATATAAGTGTTGTGAGGAGGTAGGTCATCACATCATGAGTTTTCTAAGGTAATACGGTTTTGTTCTCCGCCGAAAAGACGCGACCGGGACGTTGGGACGTCTGGCCTGAATTTTGGGGGACAGATACTATTTGGATTTATCCGTCCACCTCTCTGAAAATGCCAAGTTGATTTATGGCACCGTATATCAGAGGTTTAGACAAATGCGGCCGTTGTAGCAGACTTCGTCAGATTCCCCCTCGTGTACGAGGGGTTTTTGATTGTGGGGACGCTCTTCCCTGCAGGCGTAAGCCCCTGCAGTTAATTACGCTACCGCATCGCGGTAACCACTTTCTCCTTCTCCAGATGGTCACTTCGTGTCCTGTTTGTTTTATTTTTGGTTGCCCGTGGATTGTATACGGAGACTAATTTATGTTGTTTCCCGTAGGGCGTGGATTAGTCCAAATCCGTATTTTCTTAGATTTGGGTTGGATTTGGGTTTAAGGATCGTTAATCTCATTGAGATTAAGATCAACTTAAACATTTGTTGAGAATACGTTAGTCTAATTTTAGACTAAGATCTACTCAACAGGATTTTGGGATCATTTAGATCCAACGACAGAGTATTTGGACTTTATCGTTTTAGTTTAGGGACATTGCGGTCTATAAGTTTAAGGACATCATAGTCCATGGAGTTTAAAGACATCATAGTCTGTAAAGTTTAAAAACATCAAAGTCTATGGGGTTTAAAGACATCATAGTTTGTAAAGTTTCTGGTTGTCGGGACCCGCCACCTCTCTGAAGGCGTTGAAGAATTACAACGACATATATCAGAGGTGTGAAGAGATGTACCCTTGAACCGATATTGGTTGAGAGATCTGTAGTCAGGGTTTGGGACTAAGACCAATTAAAGAGATTGTGAGCACATGGTCTCAGTTAATCTGAATTGAGGACTTGTGGCCAAATTGGGCTCAGTCCACTCAGATTTGAATAAAATGTTGAACATTTGTTTGGGCTCAGTCCCTTTTGGTTCAATAATGCTGAGCATTAAATTGGGTTCTGACACCCCTTTTTTTGCCTTTTACTGAGTGTTGAATACTTTTTATGGCGCTGGGCTTTATTTAAAGAACATTTTGTGTTCCCTCAGTACACATGTGAGGAGCACGTAGTGCGCTTGGCGCTGAGCGCCAGACTTGGAGCGCTGAAGTGCTTCTTTTGAAATAGCGCACACGTGAGGAGCACGTGGTGCGCTTGGCGCTGAGCGCCAGACTTGGAGTGCTGAAGCGCTTCTTTGGCAGTTCTGCTCAGTTCTATACTCTGAGAATTAAATTCTTGTTTATAAGAGACTTTGTCTCACAGATCTAAGTTCTAAGTTCTTCTTTTTGTGAAGAGAGACTTTGTCTCATGGATTTAAGAACTAAGTTCTTCTTTTTATGAAGAGATGCTATGATCTCTTCTGTTTTTGTGAAATACTTTGTCTTGTAGATCTGTGATCTAGAAAAAGAATTAGGTTCTTTTGATGTGAGAGTTAAACTCTCAAAAATTGAGGAGATGTTATGATCTCTCTTCTTTCTATTTACCTTGAAGAGGGTTCTTCTTCTTAGAGCTTGCTCTTCTCTTTTTTTTCCTCTGAGAACTTCAAACTTATTAGGGGGTTCTTCTCTCTAAGACTTGAAGTCTTGGGTCCTTTATATAGGGGGGACTGATTTGTTGAATCAGTTAAGGAAATCTCTCGTTGAGAGATTTCTAATTGATTTGGGGAATGTTTCCCACCGTTGGATCTTTGATCCAAGAGCTTTTGTTTTACAGAAGATAGTTTTCTTGTTATTAACAAGATTGGGAAAGTATTTTCCCATACAGAACTTATTCTGTATCTTGGTGATTTTTAATCACCATTGGATCTTTGATCCAACGATGCTCTGATTTACAGAGCATAATCTTTCTTGTTTGGAAAGACTTGAGAAGTATTTCCTCAACAGAATTGAATTCTGTAATTTGATGATTTATCATCTCAGTTGGATCTTTGATCCAATGGTGGAGAACATTTAGTTCTAGCGCTTGGTGCTCTCGTGCTTTGTATGTGAGGCGCTGCCTCAGAGTCTTTGACTCTTAGCACCGGCGCTCCTGGTGGGAGCGCTCTCGTGTTTTGCACGTGAGCGCTGCCTCAGAGTCTTTGACTCTTAGCGCTGGCGCTCTTGGCACTTTGTACGTGAGGCGCTGCCTCATTACTGAAGGCGTCTTTTCACCTTCCTTCTCCGCTTTTCCTGAGTCAAACTTCTCTTTCCCAGAGCTTGGAAATAGTTCCATCATGCACATCATTTTCTGTGCCTAGACTTAAATGTCTCCCTTCATAATCTGAAGCAATGCTTCTTTTCTCTCTCATTTTCAGAGAATCATTTTAACAGAGAAGAGCTATGGCTTATAATCGCCCATATGCTCGCCGTCAGCCATGAGAGGTGCCTATTGAGGAAATTGTTCCTCGTTTTACTGTGCGCTTGGTGAGCCCTACTCTTACAGATGACCAATGCGACACGGTGCTGCACGAGCTCTTGACTCGTATAGGATCTCCTCTCCCCATCGGCTCCATTTGGCTCCGGATGGTTTTCTTATCTGTGATCAATGATATTCCCCCTCCTCCGGCGGAGATGACTATGGCGATGCTCGATGCCGCGGAAGACAAAATCGAGTACTTCCACAAGGCACTTTTGATCACCACAGCTCTGAGGGATCGCTCTGTTCGGTTGCTAAGCCAGATACGGGCTCAGTGGGTCATCATGTCTGCCTTTACTGATGGGTGCGGTGCTGACCAATGGGTAGCTCCTCTTCGTGAAAATCGCCGCTTTGTCATGGTGGAGAAGGCAGAGAGGGAGTTAGATAATTTTATTCATAGTTTTTTAAATCCCTGTACTTTCGATCCCATGTTTGGTAATCTATTTCCTGTAGAATAAAATGTTCAATTAAATGCTTTTTTTTGTCGTTGAACACCTGTTCTTCCTCTGATGTATGCATGTGTATATGTGAATGAGCCTGGTTTCACACATATCTGTAAACGAAACTTAAGCCGGCATAAATAGGAACAAATAGCTCTTGGCCGAAGATTTTGGCGGGAACAAATGCCCCCACTACTTTGCCCATGCAAGTATGTACGTGGGTGAGGTAGTGCAGAGTAATTCATAGCGTATGACCGGTTTCAAGTCGGTATATAACTTTTAGAATCTTGATCTAAGAAGATAGCGAGCGGTCACAAGCATCGTCATTTATCATTGACTCAAATCTCAACTCTTAAGGGATATAGTTCTAAACCCTCAGCCCCATGAGCTGCACCCTTCGATTTCTTTGTGTCTTAATCTGGCGTGAAGTAATTTACTTGCTCATGAGTAACTCCTCCATTTCAGTGGCATATAACTTTGGTAAGTGTGGCCTGTAGACGGTAGATAACAGTTCATCTTGACCTCTTTGTAGGGTGGCGATGGCTTAGGAAGAAGGTTCAGGTCTGCTGTCTAAGACTTTTCAACCTCATGAGCCGTGAGAGTCTCATAAAGACTTTTCTCCCTACGAGTCGAGAGGATCCCGTAGATGTAATTTCTCCTTAGCAATCGTGAAGATTCCTAAGTGCATTTTCTCTTGAGAGTCGTAAGGATCTCACAAGAGATTGTTTTGCTTACAAGTCGAGAGGACTCGTAAGTGGTTGTTTCCTTCCTTGTCGATATTCGACTTGGGAGAGTATGGCCCATAGATAGTCCATCTTGATCTTCTTGCAGGGCAATGATGGCTTAGGAGACAGGGTTAGGATCTGCCACTTAAGACTTTTCAACTTTATGAGCCATGAGGGTCTCATAAGGACTTTTCTCCATATAGGTCGAGAGGATCCCGTAGGTGTATTTTCTCCTTAAGGGTCGTGAGGACTCCTAAGTGCGTTTTCTCCTGAGAATCGTAAGAATCTCACAAGAGAATTTTCTTTTCATGCACAGGGACACTAATTTCCCTGAGGTCAAGACGAATCGAGAGATTCCTGCAAAGACACTGATTTCCTTGCGGGTCGACGCGAATCGAGAGGTTCTCGTCAAGGACGCTGATTTCCCTGAATCGAGATATTTTGCTAAGGACACTGGTTTCCCTGAGGTCGAGAGGAATCGAGAGATTCCTATAAAGACACTGATTTCCTTGCGAGTCAACGCGAATCGAGAGGTTCTCGCCAAGGACGCAGATTTCCTTGAATCGAGAGGTCTGCCAAGGACACTGATTTCCCTGGGGTTGAGACGAATCGAGAGATTGCTGCAAAGACACTGATTTCTCTGCGGGTCGACGCGAATCGAGGTTCTCGCCAAGGACGCTGATTTCCCTGAATCAAGAGGTCTTGCCAAGGACACTGATTTCCCTGGGTTGAGACGAGTCGAGGTATTCCTGCAAAGACACTGATTTCTCTGCGGGTCGACGCGAATCGAGATGTTCTCATCAAGGACGCTGATTTCACTGAATCGAGATATTTGCCAAGGACACTGATTTCCCCGGGGTTGAGACGAACCGAGGGATTCCTGCAAAGACACTGATTTCTTTGCGGGTTGACGCGAATCGAGGTTCTCGTCAAGGATGCTGATTTTCCTGAATCGAAAGGTTTTGCCAAGGACACTGATTTACCTGGGGTTGAGATGAATCGAGAGATTCCTGCAAAGAAACTGATTTCCCTGCGGGTCGACGCGAATCGAGGTTCTCGTCAAGGATGCTGATTTCCCTGAATCGAGATTTTTGTCAAGGACACTGATTTCCCTGGGGGTTGAGACGAATCGAGGTATTCCTGCAAAGGCACTGATTTCTCTGCGGGTCGATGCGAATCGAGATGCTCTCGTCAAGGACGCTGATTTCCCTGAATCGATATTTTGCCAAGGATACTGATTTCCCTGGAGGTCGAGACGAATCGAGGTATTCCTGCAAAGGCACCGATTTCTCTGCGGGTCAACGCGAATCGAGATACTCTCGTCAAGGACGCTGATTTCCCTGAATCGCTGTTTTTCCAAGGACACTGATTTCCCTGGAGGTCGAGACGAATCGAGGTATTCCTGCAAAGACACTGATTTCTCTGCAGGTCGACGCGAATCGAGATGTTCTCGTCAAGGACGCTGATTTCCCTGAATCGAGATATTTGCCAAGGACACTAATTTCCCCGGGGTTAAGACGAATCGAGGGATTCCTGCAAAGACACTGATTTCTCTGCAGGTTGACGCGAATCGAGGTTCTCGTCAAGGACACTGATTTCCCTGAATCGAGAGGTTATTCCAAGGACACTGATTTCCCTGGGGTTGAGACGAATTGAGAGATTCCTGCAAAGACACTGATTTCCCTGTGGGTCGACGCGAACCGAGGTTCTCGTCAAGGACGCTGATTTCCCTGAATCGAGGTTTTTGTCAAGGACAATGATTTCCCTTGGGGTCGATACGAATCGAGAGATTCCTGCAAAGATACTGATTTCTCTCCAGGTCGACGCGAATCGAGAGGTTCTCGTCAAGGACGCTGATTTCCTTGAATCGAGAGATTTTTGCCAAGGACACTGATTTCCCTGGAGGTCGAGACGAATCGAGGTATTCCTGCAAAGGCACAGATTTCTCTGCGGGTCGACGCGAATCGAGATGCTCTTGTCAAGGATGCCGATTTCCTTGAATCGAGGTTTGGCCAAGGACACTGATTTCCCTGGAGTTGGTTGACTTGTTTCCGAGACGGAGTCATTGGATGGCGTATTTCCGAGACGGGGTCATTTGCTGTCGTGTTTTTGAGACGGAATCATTGGCTGACTCTAGCTTGTCCGTGAACCGTAGAGTCTTGGAACTGGGGACTTTGCCCTGGCTTCGTTTGGTGATGTTGCGTCCGAATCCTGCTGGAATGAGGAGGATTGCCATTGTGGGTCTCTAAGCTGTAGATATTGCCGTCGAGATTTGGAACTAGGGTCTTTGCTCTGGCTCCATTTCGTTGCGACCCTGAGGTCGGTTGTTGACGTTACGTCTCCATCCTGCTGGAGTTGAGAAGGAATACAGTGTTGATCTTCCGAGATGCAGATGTTGCCGTCGAGATTCGACTCTCCCTTTTACAGAGTCTGGTGGGGAAATATGGTTCCCTTTTTGTTTATGCCCATAGATTATATACAGGGGTCAGTATGGACTCGCCTGTAGGGCAAAGGTTTCATTCTTTCATTTTTTTATTTCATTTTTTCCGCGATGCTCTATCATTTCAGCTTTTTATATCGCGAAAGTCGCGATTGCCCAATCATTTCGGCTATTTTTCGCGGTGCCCAATCATTTCGGCTATTTTTCTTTTTCTTTACTTGCTGCTTTTTATTGTGATTTGTCCAATCATTTCGGCTATTTTTGTATGCATATCTTTTACTTGCTGATTTTATTGCAAGTTGCCCTATCATTTCGGCTATTTCATATGCATTTATAGCTCGCTGACTTTTTGCTGAGAGTATGGAGCTTGGAATTTGATGCCAATCTTAGCATCAGCATCGCTGCGACTGGAATATTGCCAGGAGCGAGTCATCATTTGCCGTGAAAGGACTTAAGATTTGATACCGATTTAGGTATTAACATCGCTACCACTGGGACAATGCCAGGAGCGAATCATCATTTGCCTCTGTCGATTTGAACAAAGGCGGCTTAGCAAACAGGGTTAGGATCCTGTCGACTAAGGCTTTTGACTTAATGAGCCGTAAGGGTCTCATAAAGGTGTTTCTCCCTATGAGTCGTGAGGATCTCGTAGGTGCGTTTCTCCTCAAGAATCGTGAGGATTCTTAAGTGTATGGTCTCTTATAAGTCGTAAGGATCTCATCCTTGCAAGTCGAGAGGACTTACAAGTGTTTGTTCACCAAATAAGGACATTCCTCGTCATTGGTGGGACTTGATGAGGGAAACGTTTATTTGTGCCCGTGGATTGTATACAAGGGTTAATATTGAACCACTTGTAGGGCAGTCTGGGAGATGTGATGGCTTAAGAACAGGTTCAGATCCCTGTAGTTTAAGGCTTTTGAATCTTATGAGCCGTGAGAGTCTCATAAGAGGGTTCTCCTTACGAGTCTTGAGGATCTCGTAAGTGTAATTTATCCTTAGAAATCGTGGGGATCCTTAAGTGTGTCGCTCCTTTGTGAGTCGTAAGGATCTCACACGGGTAGTTTTCTCCTTACAAGGTCGAGAGGACCTTGCAAGTGTCTTTTAACGAGATTGCGCCCTTTCGGGTTTTCACAAACTCGCCGGTAGTCCTACTGTTTTTATTCACGGAGCCCTTTCGGGTTTTCGTCCGTGCCCATTTTGCTTGTGGACGTACCATTTTTTTTACGAGTCTGAGCCTTTTCGGGTTTTCACAAACATCGTCGGTAGCCTTGCTGTTTTTACTCACGGAGCCCTTTCGGGTTTTCATCTGTGCCCATTTTGCTTGTGGACGTACCATTTTTTTACGAGTCTACGCTTTTTCGGGTTTTCACAAACATCGTCGGTAGCCTTGCTGTTTTTACTCATAAAGCCCTTCCGGGTTTTCATCTGTGTCCATTTTGCTTGTGGACGTACCATTTTTTACACCACGTCAGCCTGGGGATGCCGGGGGTTTGTAGTAGTTTAAGGACGTTTCGGTCCGTCGCTAGTTTTAGGACATTGTGGTCCATTGTTCATCATGTATGCATGTGTATTTGTCATGTGACGGGATACATAACGATAAAGTGGGATACACCCATTTAGGGTGTGATTTGGTTTGGTTGGGGTATTTTGTGATCCATCCCTACCGCGACTTCTTCCACTTGACATCGACGCCTGGCTTTTTCGAATATGGCCATTTTGCATTCTCGATCAACTTTGCTCTTCTGACGGGCTTCGTTTAGCAGCACGTCGATCAGCTCATCGGACGGTTCCAAGGATTTTTGTGTCGATTCTGCCCCCAGCTTCTCTGCATCAGGAGCTTCTTTATCATCTATTGACGAGTGAGAGATCATGTGACAACTTGCCACGTAATCTTCGGGTTCTTCTGACGCGTCGTCTCCCTCGTCATTGTCATTGCCTCTATTCTTAAGGATATGGTTGAGAAACTCATGGAGTATGACCGGGGTCCGCGCCTTCTGGTTGTATTTCTCCAGCGCGTCAACATGCTTTTGTAGGTCTATGCGCTTGTCATCAGGCTGCGCGGGCTTCTTGGTCTTCTTCTTCTTCTTCAAAGACTTTGACAGTTGGACCTGGATATTTTTCCCATTGCTACCAACTCTCGGTGTCGGGCGTGGTTTCAGCATTCCCTCAATGATCTCGGGCTTTAGCGGGCTTTTCCACCTGATTGCGGGGCATGCTGGAAGATCCTTCAGCATTCTTTTCGTTTTTGCCGAAAGAACTACTTCCTATGGAGCTCCCTCTATGAATGAGTATGGGCCCCAGCGTGTCTATCCTTTTAGGAGTGTGCTGTTGTGGCGGATTTACCTTCCAGTTTTTGGACAGCGCGAACTTGCCTTGTTGGTACCGGTCTTTAACCCAGTTTTTGAAGACGTTGCAGTCTTCGATCGGATGGCCCAATATTTGGTGGTAGGGGCAGTAATTGGGATTGTTGATGTCGTTCGGTTGCGGTGGGTGTCTCAGCTCCGGCAGAGTGATTAGCCCGTTGCGCACTGCCAATTCAAAAAGTCTCCTTGTTTTATCCCGGGGAAACGAATAATGGCGTTTTAGTTTCTCATTGAAGAATCGCTGTTTATCGTTTTGGCGATCAGCTGGTTTTGAACCACTGGGCTGCTGCTGAGCGTTGGTGACGAAGGTCGCTTTCCCTTTCCCCTTTTCATTTTGAGGCTCCATTTTTTAGGAAGATGGTCTATGGCCCATTTGGTCCAATTGGGCCAGCTTATCAATCAAGGCCTGGAAGGTAGTCGGCTTGAAAAATATCATGAACTGGGATATGGTCTCCTGAGGATCAAGGGTTCCTATGAACATGCCCACAGCAGGAGCTTCCTCTATGCGCTGTTCGCACTTTGACCATAGGTTCCGCCACTGAATTGCATACTGAACCCATGTCTCTCCCGGCTTCACTCTGGCATTGATCAACGTCATGATTGGGGTACGTTCTCTAGCGCTTGTGAAACGCTGGATGAATAGCAATTCTATCTCCGTAAAAGTTTTGACGGAGTCATTGGGAAGTTCTGAATACCATTCGAACGTCGTCTCCGCCAAGCTGCCGATGAATTGGCGAAGTAGTAGCTTATCGTCACCTCCAGTATTGCTGCAAAGAGCCCTGAACTGAGCGATATGTTGATGGAGATTGCCTGTCCCCTTGTATACGTGGAACTTAGGAATCATGTATCCTAGCGGGTATTTAATCTGATCGTACCAGCTTGGGTATGGTCGCCTAGTTTTGACGATTTGGCCGGCAGCTTCGTTCACTTGATGAGCTCGTATCTATTGAGCTATATAATCATCGAGCGTAGTTTTCGAGATTGTTTCCTCCTTTGCTGCTGAAGAGGCCGGAAGAAGGTTTGATGTCTCTCCTCTATCGTCTTCAATTATTACTGGAGGATCTTTGGCTGGGTGGTCTGGCTGAATCATTATGCCCACCGTATCTTGGAACAATAGCGCCATTTGTTTTATGTTGGCCGCTTGTTCCACGACCTCTTTGTCTTTCCTCTTGAGCATTCTTCGGAGGAATTCGGCATCAGTTTCCTGTTCCTAGCATTGTTCTGACGATGTCTCCGGATTTTCTTTCGGCCCAGTGAGCGCGGCCATCTTCGTTAGCATTTCCTGGAGCTTTTACTGTTGCTCCTGGGCTTTTGTCACAGATCGGGTGAGTGGTCGATGACCCCCAGAGGCACGGCTCTCCTCCTTCTCGGAAGCCATATAAACAATATGCACCACCATGCCCCCAGACTTGGTGCGTCTGGGTTCAGTGCTCTTGAGGTTCGTCGCAGGCATACGGATCTTCTTCGCCCTCCTCTTTTTATGGATTGAAGTTGAGGGGGCTGTTGCAGTAGGCCCCTAAGCAGACGATACCTTCTGTGGTACAACAGGGTGGTCCTTCTCTTGCCGAACCTTCATTTTCTTTGGTTGGCAGGAGTAGTCTTGATTAATCACAGAGACTTGGACCCTTCGCCAGACCCTGTGAATTTTGGAGGACAGCCGCTGAGGGGGCTGCTCTAGCTTTTCCTTTGTAGCGTTCTCCACAGGTGGAGGAGATCTTTTCAACACAGCAGTTGGCGAGTTCTTGCGCACCCTCCTGAGCGGCTCAAAGTTGTTCCCAGTTGGAACAACTGTTAGTTATATGTATGCCCTAGAGGCCATTACTATACATAGGATGTATATTGTAGTGGATGCTTGGACATATATAGGGAGGACTTTCTTGCTCGACATGATAGTATGCTATCTGGTTGATCTTTACCTTAACGTGTACACTGATTGTCTCTCTGTTACATGTTGGTAAAGTCCTTAGGATGTGTACTTGACTACCTGGACTATGATGCGGATCATACTAGTGGGGACATGGTAGTCCATAAGTACATCCTTCAAGGTCCCTAGTCGTGGGTGTATCGAGACAGAGCATCGATATACCAGGGTAGACTAGCGTATACCTTCTCGACCCATATAGATGGGCGATGGATGATCCCATATCCATTGGTGTTTGACATCAGAGATGATATACGGGTGCTCAGTGGAGACTGGGTACACTGGACGGACTCGCCGAGAACTCCCAGATGGTATTATACCTTACGTCAGATGACAGTTCTCTGGTGACACTGGTACAGATTAGTCTGTAGACCCGAGATCGTCATAGAGTCTTGTGTGATTCCCACTGTGCTTTGATTTCCACCTTACCACGTCTAAGAGGGCGTGCAAAACGGTGGTTTTTGGGTACAGTCCCGAATCACATGGAGGCAATGAGCGATAGGAGGGGATTCGTCTCTCCCGGTATAGGGAGTTGATGTTGCGCTGTGTTCGATTGGCTATAACCGTAAATCCCTGGCCAGGGTTGCTGAGATTTACTGGTAAGTGTTACCAGTAGTTTCTCGAATGGTTATAGACCTCATATCGACACGACTTATCGAGCTATTGGGGTCTGACGTTTACCACCCCTAGGCAAGATATGCGACATATCAGACGATCAGACCGGACTGTACGGTAAGTGTTGCTGGTTGGATTCACAGGAGTGTGAGCGGGCTTGCTCGTCGATCTTCTGATCGCTCAATACCCGGGTGGCCATTACGTTTAGCAGACCGCTTGCGGCTTGTGGGTGCTTGATATGATCATCATCTGCTGCCGGCGTATTGAAGAGTCTTTAGAGTCCTACACAGAGGTTTCCTGGCTCAAGCGAAACGAAATAGGAGCGCATGTGAGATATGTGCGGGACCAAGAATAATGCGTGTATGTGATACCGTATTCTATTCTCGCGATGAATATATCGATTGGTTGTATTCGATATAACCTAGTTATCGAATCAAGGATTGATTCGATAAGTCGATACATTGGATATTAGTCGGTCATATGCGATATGACCGGATCGTTAAATCAAGTGTTGATTTAATGATTTAATGTATAATTATATATTTGATATATTACTTTACATTTACTAGTATTTGTTCACTTAAAGATGGATTTTCTCACTTGATGTGCACATTGTATATATGATATAGTTTTGTGCACTAGTTTGTATCATGTTTGATGATACATGCAATCTTGGGTGTATGTTTGGTTTAAACCATGTTTAGTTAATGGTTAGGGTTTGTTTTACTTATTCATTTATTTATTTATTCATTTTGGAAAGGATAAAATGGTGGTTTTCTTTTCTTTCTTTGCTTGAAGCTTCTTGAAGCTTCAAAGCATTTTTGAAAGTCTACCATTTTGTCTTTATCCCTTAACCTAACCATTCAACTAAACTATAGTTTATTCTCTACACTAAACCATGGTTGCTAAAATAATAAGGATCACTTTATTTTCTTTTTCCATAATTCTTATCATATTCTTTTTCTTCTTCTTCTTCTTCTTCAAGAAGAAAGAAGCTTGCTGGCTTCAATGGTGCCTTGAGAAAAAGAGTGAGAAATCCAATTCTAAAGTGAACCCACTTCCTATTTCTTCATCCTCTACCACTTGCCATGTAGTATATGATGTTTTCTTCACAGGTTTCATGACTTGGTGAAGTTGGAGCTTGATCTTGAGTTGCCTCGACGTAGATCATCTTCGGCATCGAAGTCGACGACCTAGCCCAATCATTTCTTCGACGAAACCATCGCCAGAGTCCGGGATCCGATGATCGCAGTGGAGGGACGTCATCACGGAGCTATGGAGGTGGAGGACCGGATCTACAAAGGTTGTATTTCCATTCACTTAGTAGTTAAGTTGTTAACTAGTTGTTGTTTCGCCTTTACCTCTAGTCATCGATCTAGTATTAGGGTTTCTCGGCACAAGAAAAATTTGATTTTGGCATGGTCGATGCCTTGTGTAACCTCTTGGTAGTGCCTAGGAACCCTACAGTGGTATCAGAGCCTAGCTAGAGCCTTAGGCGATGCGTAGACGATGTTAGAAGTCCGATCGAACCCGAAACCCTAATCCAAGACCCTTCTCTGTACATTTTTTCAAAACTGCGTTTTTTCCAAATTAAAAATATGCAGAAAATTCAGCCGGCTTTTTTAGGGATTACTGTTCAGCACGTGCGCCTGAGTCGACTAAAGTGCGGCGGTTCCGCGGCCATATTGTCACATTGTTTTGTGAATTTTGCACAGTAATTCCTATCTTTTGGTGCTGTATTTTCTGGTAATTTTTAAATTCTACTCAAGAGTTGAGTATTCTGGGTTGTATTGGGAGTTCGTAGATTTGATCGGATTATCAAACTTTGTCTATGTCCTTTTCCGGGTATTTTTAGAACATATTAAAAAGTTCGACCGGATATAAATTCCCACTTTTTCCCCTGCCGGGAAATTTCCAATTGTTGGATTTTTCCGTAGTTTAATGACGTTCTAAGTAGTGCAAGTAACGCGATGGTCCCTCTAGAAGACAACAAACCTTAACTCGATTATGTGACCGTCTTGAACTGCCCTTTAAACCTTAGGGTTTGGGGCAGTACGGCGTGCCACATGTGAGGTGTTGGCTTGACCCTTCTACGGCTGGACCGTTGGTACTGAGGCATGAAGTGAATGTTTTAAAACTTGTTTCATGTGTTGAGCTGTTTCAGGAAAACTTGGGTGTTCGATTGTTCGAACGGAAAGTTTGACATTTTCTATTTATCTGGAATGTGATACAATATTTGGAATCCACAAATAGTTATGAGATAACTGATTTGAATATTATAAACATAGCAGTTTAGTCTCACTTGATCGGTTGTCACGGAATTTTGATGTGATCAAAAGTTCGTCGCAATCGCGTAGCGTACGCGGATACTCGCCGGTAAACTTAATAGATAGCCACTCCCCATAGCCCCGACCAAGTGACTGAAGGAGAACCCCGTCGCCGAAAGCATCCGTTCGGGTGCTCGCGGTAGCGGTGTTCCGCCTTGGTGCACTTCGTCGACGGTATCGGGGGTGCGGTCGTCTACTAAAGTTTGCGACGAGCATTCATTCTGGATGTTGGAAATCTTGTTGAATTTCCCGACTTGATATTGAAAAGAGTTTTCGATAAGGAGACTAAAATGCGGGGTTTATAATTGTTAGGCATACGATGTCTAAGGAATTCATTTGGTTAGGCATGTGGTGTCTAAAGAGGTTGCGGATTCCAACTGTTGTAGTTTTACACTTTCTTTTCTGTGACCGTAAGTGTAATATGTGATATCGCCGGTTTCATTGCTATATGTCAACGACAATTGGGATGCGCATATTTGCTTACGTTGGTGACATGTGATGTTATGTGTTGATGGATATGTTATATTAGATCGTCGCGTTTTGAATAGCCGGGTTTTTTTTTATGTGAGATGAGTGTTTTTCATTTTCATTCATGTAAAAACTTGTATGTAATATTCTTTTATTGGGGCACTTCCAGGTTGCGGAAGATGTCACCGTTTGTATATTATTTACTTTTCCGCACTAGGATAGACCCAAGGAGGGGAGCACAAGTAACCGGGTTCTAGGGTCCAGTGAGAGACCATCTCGAGGAGTCGAGTCCGGGTCTCCTAACCCTAGAATTGGTAGAGTTACTTGCCGCTCTCGTAGGGGTCTAGGGGTGTGGGTTTGGCTATTCATCACGACCGTGGAATCCGTGTTTTATACTGGCTCGTATTAAAAACACGGACGTCCTAGTATATCCAATATTTCATATGATATTTTCTGCTGCGTTATCTGTGATGTGATCATGTGATATGTTCTGTGATAAATACTGTATATAGTATATACGATATATTATATAGACGTTACTTATGTTTTACACCCGCGCTAGCCCTGCCCCGCTCTGCCGTTTGTCACCTAACCTAACGGTGCACGAGGGGACATCGAGGCGAATGCGGATGGCATAAGGTACGTCGTATTTATCTGTGATGTTTAGGTGTTTTAAATGATGGGACTTCATTAATGTGATTAATGAAAGAAAAAGAAACCTAAAGATGTTGTGGAATCGAATTTCAAAAATAAAACAGGTAGCTACAGTTGTTGCTTTGCACAGCGGTATATATATGATATATCCTGCACCTTATTCGATGAGGAAAGGGCCGACGATCCCTTCACCGGGAGTGACCCCTTTAGCAATAACTGGCAGATGCTACACACTCGGTTTGTCTTTTGATAGCTTCTATAGTTTCTGCTTTGCACAGCGGTATATATGATATATCCTGCACCTTATTCGATGAGGAAAGGGCCGACGATCCCTTCACCGGGAGTGACCCCTTTAGCAAAACTAGAAAAGCCTCAAAAACACTCCATTTTAAAATCATTTGATTCTACAACGATATCAAGTTCATTACGCAATAGGTTTTCAGAAAAACCTGTCGTAGCCCTCTGTCATTTCAGATAAGCAGTAGTTAGTATTCGTGCTGCGTTTGTTGGCCTTTGTCAAGGCGTAGTGTGCGGTAGCTGACTGGTGGTTATCTGCTTATGCATATGATGCAGATTGGGTTAGGGTAGTCGTGCGACCTTGTTGGCCTTTGTCAAGGGTCGTGCGGGTGGGTTTAATTCAATCAGGAAATGACGGGTTGAACTTGACTAGCTTCCTATGGTTTGTTGGCCTTTGTCAAGGTCATAGGAGCTTAGGGGCAAAATGTTATCGGGAATTTCAAGTGTTGAAATTTGTAATGAGATTGCATACCTTCTATGAGATAGTTGGATCCCGATACCCACTGCGAGTAATTGTTACTCCAGGGAGAGTTTTACACATTACAATTAGCCGATCAAGTAGGTGTCTAGAAAGGTGTCAACGGGGTTACGCCTCTGGGAAAACGAGGTTTACTGTAATTAGGTCCGTGCGAAAGCACGGGGAACCTCCCTCAAAGTACCGACACTGGCCTGGCTGAAAGATTGGCGAACTTGTAGCGTGTAATTAATCCCGGCTAGTCTTTCCTTTTAGGGTTTGAAGGAAGATTTGATAAAAACAGTGGGAGCCATCCTGATTAGATAAAACAATAACCAATCTGATCTTGCAAGAGCGCACGCAGAGTGTTTTCTTCTCTCTCTCTCCAGGTAGCGACCATATCACGCCTTAATCAAGATAATAATATGGATGTATTGACCGAACCCGCTTGTTATACTGAGCTGAGGAACGTTGGTCCCGCTCTAACTTATAATTGTTATAAGACAGAGCAGGAAATTGGAGAATACCAGGATTCCCCTGCCGCCCAAACGAAGAAAGTGCATATGATGCATCTCCTTCGGGTGTGTTCATTACAAAGAACTGTTTCTCTGTATACTCTACGTCCTGGGTATTTGATACCAGATCAGGATCCCAGATATGTAATCTGTTACATAGGGCTACAGAAATGTAGAGAACTGAGAACGGGTGATGAGTTTCATGAGGCAGAAAACGGTGCAAGTGTTGCAGCCAAGTCTGTTGGTCACTGCCACCCTGTATTCCAAATACATTGATTCTGAACGAATGTTATTAGATACCGAACCTGATATACAAAATCATATCAGTCTCTTTTAGTAAAGAAATGATAAAATTTTGTATTGTTGGATAATATTTTAAACATTTCCTATATCAAAAGTTGATCAGTTCAGGCACGTTATCTAAGAGCATTGATGTTGTAAATCAAACTACAGTTCTTAGTATACGGAACACACACAAGAGGAAGAGTTCAGAAATGAACAAATCCTTCTTGAGGTATTGTAGACTGGGTCATATCAATGCGACCCGACTAGCTGAAGTTACATATAGATGTATATTTAAATCAGTTTGAATTTACATCTTGTGAAACTTGCCAGTCATGTCACAAAGATATAATGGCACCAGCTTTGTTTATTGGAAACAGAGAAAGAGTTAGTGAACTTTTGGGATTAATACATGCTGATGTATGAAGGTCCCCTGTCTACACATGCCAAGACCGGTTCCTTGTATTTCATTACATTCTCTGATAATCTCTCTAGATTCAGACTTATGTTCTTGTTGAAACACAAGTCCGAACCTTTTAAGATATTCACAGAATATAAGTTAGAAGTAGAGAACCAATACGGGTATAAGTATTATTTCTTTTGATGCGATCAGGGAGGAGAATACTTGAGCACGGAATTCCTGGACTATTCTAAAGGAGAATGAGATTTTCTCTCAGCATTACTCCTCCGTATACACCATAGCACGATAGTATATCGGGACGGAGCAATAACACCCTACCTGATATGGTGTGCTCTATGATGAGTACTACTGAGTTACCTATTTCCTTTTGGGAGTTTTGCGCTTGAAAAGCTGCATACCTATTGAATAGGGTTCCAATCAAATCAATTGCCTACCACTTCATATGTGATATGGAAAGGGAAGAGTCCATATCTTAAGTTTGTTAAGATTTGGGGTTGTCCAGCCTATGTCTAAAAAGTAAAATCCGGACAAGCTCGAGGCAACATCTGTTATGTAGAACTGGAAATGTTCCAGCTATACAAACTGTAGCTGATGATTTGAAAGAACCAAATGATTCAATAGTTACCAACGAACCTCAGCCTCTCCGCCGATCTAGTAGGGTCCCTCACCCACCTGAGAGATACTTCTGTTTCTCTATGACAGTGGGAGCGAGGATTGCATCATGAGATGATGACCCAACTAGTTTCGAGCTGGCCATCAGGAGTGGGACTCTGTAAGAATGGCTGGATGCTTAGCAATCTGAGATGGAATCCTTATACACCAACAATGTATAGACTTTGGTTTCTATATCTGAAGGGTTAAATCCCCATCAGGAGCAAGTATATCTTGAGAAGATTACTTGGTGCACTTGGAAAAGTTGAGACTTTCAAAGCTAGACTTGTTAAAGGTTTGCATCATTGACCAGGTATGGATTTTGTTGAAACCTTTTCTAAGTAGCTATGCTTAAGTCCATCCAGATCCTACTTGCCACGGCTACATACCATGACTACGATATCTGGTGGTTGGGTGTCATGACTGCTTTTCTAAAATGATGTTTCAGAAAAGAGAGTCTGTAAGTACACAGTCAGAGGGCTTCGTAGACAGTGGGAGCAGCGGAAACGTGTGCAAGATGTTTTATGCGATAAAGCAGGCATCACGGAGTTGGAACATCTTTTTTTATGTATTAGTCAAAGAGTTTAACATCATCAAAATGGTAGATGAACCTTGTATAAACAAAAAGGTAGTAGGGAGTATGGTGACGATCCTCGTAGAGTACGTGGATGACATACTCTTGATAGGGAAGGAGTTTCCTATGCTACGCTCGATCAATCTCCGCTTATCACAATGATTCTCCACATAGGATCAAAGTGATACCTACTAAATCCTGGGTTTTGGATCTATGAGATAGATCTAAGTGGATGTTAGGATTCTCACTAGATGTAGTGAGATGGTATCAATCGATCCAGGGGAGAATCACTGGAAGTGTTCCAGGGTGATAAGGACGACTGAATGTCAGTCACAGGCATTGTCTTTACCCTCTATGGAGGGACGGTATGTTGGAAGAGTTCCAAGCTAGATACCATGACATACTAGACGATTAAAGGCAAGATACATCGCAACTTAAGATGCTACCAAAGAGGCAGTCTGGATGTATATTTTTTCATGAGATGAACTTAGTTCCTCCCATTGTGTGACAATGGTGTTGTGGCTTAGGCCTAGGAATGCCCGTCCTATCAGTGATCCAGACATATTCTGAGGCAGTGTCACCTGATCATGGAGATAGTTGATCTCCAGGGTGATCGAGATTAGGAGAGTAGACTCAAAGGACAACACGGCGGATCCACTCACAAAGGCCTTTTCCCAGAGAGAGACATTTATGGGATGGTTGAGTATGAGATACTACAACCACTGCTACAGATGACCCTAGTGCAAGTGGGAGATTGTTAGTTATATGTATGCCCTAGAGGCTATTACTATACATAGGATGTATATTGTAGTGGATGCTTGGACATATATAGGGAGGACTTTCTTGCTCGACATGATAGTATGCTATCTGGTTGATCTTTACCTTAACGTGTACACTGATTGTCTCTCTGTTACATATTGGTAAAGCCCTTAGGATGTGTACTTGACTATCTGGACTATGATGCGGATCATACTAGTGGGGACATGGTAGTCCATAAGTACATCCTTCAAGGTCCCTAGTCGTGGGTGTATCGAGACAGGGCATCGATATACCAGGGTAGACTAGCGTATACCTTCTCGACCCATACAGATGGGCGATGGATGATCCCATATCCATTGGTGTTTGACATCAGAGATGATATACGGGTGCTCAGTGGAGACTGGGTACACTGGACGGACTCGCCGAGAACTCCCAGATGGTATTATACCTTACGTCAGATGGCAGTTCTCTGGTGACACTGGTACACGTTAGTCTGTAGACCCGAGATCGTCATAGAGTCTTGTGTGATTCCCACTGTGCTTTGATTTCCACCTTACCACGTCCAAGAGGGCATGCAAAATGGTGGTTTTTGGGTACAGTCCTGAATCACATGGAGGCAATGAGCGATAGGAGGGGATTCGTCTCTCCCGGTATAGGTAGTTGATGTTGCGCTGTGTTCGATTGGATATAACCGGAAATCCCTGGCCAGGGTTGCTGAGATTTACTGGTAAGTGTTACCAGTAGTTTCTCGAATGGTTATAGACCTCATATCGACACGACTTATCGAGCTATTAGGGTCTGACATTTACCACCCCTAGGCAAGATATGCGACATATCAGACGATCAGACCGGACTGTACGGTAAGTGTTGCTGGTTGGATTCACAGGAGTGTGAGCGGGCTTGCTCGTCGATCTTCTGATCGCTCAATACCCGGGTGGCCGTTACGTTTAGCAGACCGCTTGCGGCTTGTGGGTGCTTGATATGATCATCATCTGCTGCCGGCGTATTGACGAGTCTTTAGAGTCCTACACAGAGGTTTCCTGGCTCAAGCGAAATGAAATAGGAGCGCATGTGAGATATGTGCGGACCGAGAATAATGCGTGTATGTGATACCGTATTCTATTCTCGCGATGAATGTATCGATTGGTTGTATGCGATATAACCTAGTTATCGAATCAAGGATTGATTCGATAAGTCGATACATTGGATATTAGTCGGTCATATGCGATATGATCGGATCGTTAAATCATGTGTTGATTTAATGATTTAATATATAATTATATATTTGATATATTACTTTACATTTACTAGTATTTGTTCACTTAAAGATGGATTTTCTCACTTGATGTGCACATTGTATATATGATATAGTTTTGTGCACTAGTTTGTATCATGTTTGATGATACATGCAATCTTGGGTGTATGTTTGGTTTAAACCATGTTTAGTTAATGGTTAGGGTTTGTTTTACTTATTCATTTATTTATTTATTCATTTAGGAAAGGATACTCTCGAAGTAGAGAGACGGTTGACTTTTTCCGCCCAGTGTCCCCCTCTTTCCCCCGCCGCCTTCCGACTAGCGGTTTTCTTTTCTTTCTTTGCTTGAAGCTTCTTGAAGCTTCAAAGCATCTTTGAAAGTCTACCATTTTGTCTTTATCCCTTAACCTAACCATTCAACTAAACTATAGTTTATTCTCTACACTAAACCATGGTTGCTAAAATGATAAGGATCACTTTATTTTCTTTTTCCATAATTCTTATCATATTCTTTTTCTTCTTCTTCTTCTTCTTCTTCAAGAAGAAAGAAGCTTGCTAGCTTCAATGGTGCCTTGAGAAAAAGAGTGAGAAATCTAATTCTAAAGCGAACCCACTTCCTATTTCTTCATCCTATACCACTTGCCATGTAGTATAGGGTGTTTTCTTCACAAGTTTCATGACTTGGTGAAGTTGGAGCTTGATCTTGAGTTGCCTCGACGTAGATCATCTTCGGCATCGAAGTCGACGACCTAGCCCGATCATTTCTTCGACGAAACCATCGCCAGAGTCCGCGATCCGATGATCGCAGCGGAGGGACGTCATCACGGAGCTATGGAGGTGGAGGACCGGATCTACAAAGGTTGTATTTCCATTCACTTAGTAGTTAAGTTGTTAACTAGTTGTTGTTTCGCCTTTACCTCTAGTCATCGATCTAGTATTAGGGTTTCTCGGCACAAGAAAAATTTGATTTTGGCATGGTCGATGCCTTGTGGAACCTCTTGGTAGTGCCTAGGAACCCTACAACAACAACATCAATTTCCACTATTGGAGCCGGTGGGGTAAGTCCAGAAGGGGAACTGCCCCCAGTTTTCCTCACCCAGCGCCAGTGATGACGTCGAGCATGTCTTGCAGATGGGACTGGCTCAGTTACGGGGGTGGCTTCATCATGCCCCCTGTTCTGATGAAGGGTTACTGTTGGTGCCAACCTATCGAAGACTGACGTCCGTTGAGAGGGAACGATCAATCTTGCAAAGACCGAATTTTTGGTAGGGGAAGCATTCGTAACGACCTCACCCGAAGCAGAAATTGAGATGTCCAGTCTTGCAAAGACCGACCCCTTAGCCGGAGAAACCCCTCTGATGACTTTGTTTACTGGAGCTGGAATGGCTATCCGCTTCGGGATAACTCCTTCGGGTATTGCAGGCTTCTTTACGGGCCCACTGGAGCTCATGTTTAGCCTGTGGAAGACTGAGGCGCTGGAATTGTACGACCCGTTGAATGGGGTCGTGGTAGTTGTAAGCCGATCGAAGACCGACTTCTTTGGAGCTCCCTGCGACGATACTGGAGCGTTGAAGCTTGCCGGTGGGATTATGGTCCCAAAGAACAGTCCAGTGGTGGCCTGAGTCACTTGTTCCACTGGCATGGCGAAGATGGAGGCCGCTTGGGGCCCATAAGTCACTCCTCCGGCGAGGACGGAGTGGGAGTTGTTGTTGCATCTAGTGCAGTTGGAAGCCATTTTCACTGCACGAGAGCAAGATACCAAATCTTAATACCTCGAATCTAGGGGAAACCGCATTAAACCGCGATTCGTTTGCGAACAAGACATACGAAGTGTAGAGTGGAAAGAGGAAAAGGTCCCACCGGGCATGCCAGAATCTGTTCTCCGCCGAAAAGACGCGATCGGGACGTTGGGACGTCTGGCCTGAATTTTGGGGGGCAGATAGTATTTGGATTTATCCGTCCACCTCTCCGAAAATACCAAGTTGATTTATGGCACCGCATATCGGAGGTTTAGACATATGCGGCCGTTGTAACAGATTTCGTCAGATTCCCGCTTGTGTACGAGGGGTTTTTAATTGTGGGGACGCTCTTCCCTGTTGGCGCAAGCCCCTGCAGTTAATTATGCTACCGCATCGCGGTAACCACTTTCTCCTTCTCCATATGGCCACTTCGTGTTGTGTGTGTTTGTTTTATTTTGGTTGCCCGTGGATTGTATACGAAGACTAATTTATGTTGTCGCCCGTAGGGCGTGGATTAGTCCAAATCCATATTTTCTTAGATTTGGGTTGGATTTGGGTTTAAGGATCGTTAATCTCATTGAGATTAAGATCAACTTAAATGTTTGTTGAGGATACGTTAGTCTAATTTTAAACTAAGATCTACTCAACAGGATTTTAGGATCATTTAGATCTAACGAAAGAGTATTTGGACTCTATCGTTTTAGTTTAGGGACATTGCGGTCCATAAGTTTAAGGACATCATAGTCCATGGAGTTTAAAGACATCATAGTCTATGGGGTTTAAAGACAATGTTCCCGCCAAAATTTTCGGCCAAGAGCTACTTGTTCCCTTACAAAAAAGGGGAGGAATCCTCAAAAAAATAGGCATCACATGTAAAACACGTGAGAACTCATATGCAAAGTATATAAGAGATGAACATGAATCAACAATGGCCAAACAGGCCTCACGTGTAAAACACGTGAGCGCTCATATGCAAAGCATATGAGCGCTGAACATAAATAGGCTAAAACCCACACTAGGGGTCACGTGTTAAACACGTGAGTGCTTTTGCCGATCACATGCAAAGCATGTGAGCACCCTAATTTAAAATGTTCCTGTCAAATTCTAGAATTAAATTCTATTTGAGAAATATTTTCTTAATCTTCCTTAAACTAGAAAGATCTTCTCTGTTAAACAGAGGACCCTTAGATCAAAGATCCAGCGGTGATCACTTGGTAGGGTAAAAAAAATCTATCATAGGAAAATATTTTCCAAATCTTATAACAAGAATAGAATTCTATGTTAACAAGATATCCATATTAAGAAAATACATTTCTAATCTTGTTAAACTAAAAAGATTTGATAGTACAAAATTCTAATCTTGTTAAACAAACAAGAAATCTTCTCTGTTAAACAGAGAGCCCTTGGATTAAAAATCCAACAGTGAATGAAATTCACCAATTGATCTAAAAGATCCTGAAATCAATCATGATCTCTCAATGAGGGATTCTCTTAACAAATTGATTCTTTTTCCTCTCATATAAATAAGAGCAAGGAGAGGAATAGACCGGGGGAGGAGGGAAAGAAAAATAGAGAGAGAATTTAATTCTCTAAAGAAGGGAAACCCCTCCCAAAAGCTCCCACAAAAAGAGAATTTAATTCTCAAATCAAGAGTTTAACTCTTATAAAAGAACTTAGTTCTTCCTCTGGTTAATATCTGCAGAAGCGGATCTCCCCACAAGTTGAGAATTTAGTTCTCATCGGGGGATTCTGTCATGCAGATTCAAAACCTAGGGGAAAGAACTGAATCCAAAAGAGTTTTAACTCTTACAAAACATATAGGAATTTAATTTCTCTGGAACTAGGGTTTAACCCTTTTAAAAAGAATTTAATCCCTATAAAGAACAAAAGGAGAACTTGATCCCTCGGAACCATAGAAGAACAGCCTGATGATTCATTAGCATTCAAACGCTACATAAAAGCTCACGTGATCCCACGTGAGCACATTTGAGGAACAAAGAGGGAAAGAATGAAATCTAGTCACGTGACCTCACGTGACCCCCGTGAAGTGCTCAGCACTTATAAAAGATAAAAGGGAATAAACCCTATTTTTGGAGCGCCTCACGTGACCCCACGTGACCCTTGAGAAGTGCTCAGCACTTATAAAAGAGAAAAGGGAATAAACCCTATTTTTGGAGCGCCTCACGTGACCCCATGTGACCCCCGTGAAGTGCTCAGCACTTATAAAACAGAAAAGGGAATAAACCCTATTTTTGGAGCGCCTCATGTGGCCCCACGTGACCCCTAAGCAGTGTTTAACTTTTATAAAGAAGAAAGGGAATAAATCAAAGGGCGGTTTCCATTCTTGGGGTGCCTCACGTGATCCCACGTGACCCAATAGCGCTTAGAAAAGAAATAAGGGAATAAACCCAGAGGAGCAGCGCCAACTTCAAGTGCCTCATGTGACCCCACGTGAGCGCGTCAAATTCTTAGTGTTTAACACTACTTCAAGCGCCTCACGTGATCCCACGTGAGCGCCTCAAATTCTTAGTGTTTAACACTATTGCAAGCACCTCACGTGGGGGCACATGAGCGCTGATCATACACTAGTGTTTAACACTATTTTAAGGCCTCACGTGGGAGCACATGAGCGCCAATCATATATTAGTGTTTAACACTATGAGAGGCCAATATTAGCCAAACTTAGATCAAATCTCCCGAGGGCAATCAATTGAGCCCCCCATGCTCAGGGTCCCCCAAACCGATCTTAGTCCCAAAGATAGCTAATGAACTCCTGGCATCTAAGATGATGTTCATTCCATCATGATCTTTCCCCTCGATTTGGAATTTGGTTCAAGGGTACATCTCTCCACACCTCCGATACATGTCGTTGTAATTCTTCAATGTTTTCAGAGAGGTGGAGGGTCCCAATAACCAATAACTCTTGGTGCATCACCGAACAGGCCTTTCAAAAAGGGGAGTAAATCTAAAATACATCTCAATTTGGGTGCGTGTCGCGTGACCTCACGTGATCCCTTGATAGTGCTTAGCATTCAGAAAAAGAAAAGGAGAATAAAACAAAGGAAATTTTCATACTTCAGAGTGCCTCACGTGACCCAATAGTGCTTAGCACTCAGAAAAGGAAAAAGGGAATAAACCTAAGATAGCTTCCATTTTGGGGGCACCTCACGTGTTCCCACATGACCCCCAAACAATGGTGTATAACAGAGGGAGAAAATTCCGAAGATAGGGTTCGTATTTTGAAGGCACCTCACGTGTCTGCACGTGACTGTTTGATGAACCAAGTGCTTAGCACTTATAAATGAGAGAGGAATAAAATCCAGAGAACAGTTCTCACCTCGGGCGCCTCACGTGCTTACACGTGAGCCAAGTGCTCAGCACTTATATATATATATGAGGGAATAAATTCAAGGAACAATGCCCACTTCGGGGCCCCTCACGTGTTCACATGTGAGCTCCTCCAAAGTCCAGTGTTTAATACTGATTCAGTGCTTAGCACTATGGGATGACTAAGGGAAATCAACCCTAGCTCAAATTAGCCAAGTCATCCGAAGCCAAGACCTTTTTTGTCACCAATCAACTGAGCCCCCATATTTAGGTCTCCCCAAACTAATCCTAGTCCCAAAGATGACTATTGTTCTCCTAACATATGACATTTAAACTGATGTTCATCCCATTCCCCAAATCGGGATATTGGTTCAAGGGTACATCTCTTCACTCCTCTGATATTTGTCGTTGTAATCCTTCAACGTCTTCAGAGAGGTGACGGGTCCCGACAACCAGACATTCCACGGACTATGAGGTCTTTAAACTTATGGACTATGATGTCCTTAAACTTTACAGACTGTGGGGTCCTTAAACTCATGGACTATGATGTCCTTAAACTTTACAGACTATGATGTCTCTAAACTACCATGGACTGTGTAGTCCTTAAACGCATAGACTATGATGTCTTTAAACTATGGACTATGGTGTCCTTAAACTCCATGGACTATGATGTCCTTAAACTTTTGGACCGCAAAGTCCCTAAACTAAAACAATAGAGCCCAAATGCTCTTTTGTTGGATCTTAATGATCCTATTAAGTAGATCTTAGTCCAAAATTAGACTAACGTATCCTTAACAAACCGTTGAGTAGATCTTAGTCTAAAAATAGACTAACGTATCCTTAACAAACGTTTAGGTTGATCTTAGTCTCAAATAAGATTAACGATCCTTAAACCCAATCCAAACCCAAATCTAAGAAAATACGGATTTGGACTAATCCACGCCCTACGGGCGACAATATAAACTAGTCTCCATATACAATCCATAAGCAACTAAAAAACAAAACAAACACACACAACATGAAGTGACTATCTGGAGAAGGAGAAAGTTGTTACCGCGATGCGGTAACGTGATTAACTGCAGGGGCTTACGCCTGCAGGGAAGAGCGTCCCCACAATCAAAAACCCCTCATAATGAGGGGGAATCTGACGAAGTCTGCTACATCGGCCGCATCCGTCTAAACCTTCGATACATAGTGCTATAAATCAACTTGGCATCTTCGGAGAGGTGGACGGATAAAACCAAATAGCATCTGCCCTCAAATTCAGGCAAGACGTCAGTCTTCCCGCGTCTTTCGGCGGAGAACAGATCCTGGCACGCCCGGTGGGACCTTTTCCTCTTTCCACTCTACACTTCGTGTGTCGTGTTTGCAAATGAATCGCGGTTTGATATGGTTACCCCTGGATTCGAGGTACTAAGATTTGGTGTCTTACTCCCCTGCAGATCAATGGCTTCCAACTGCACAAACTGCAACCACTCCCACTCCGTCCTCGCCGGAGGAGTGACCTACGGGTCTCAAGCGGCCTCCCTTTATACGATGCCGGTGGACCAGGTGACGCAAGCCACCACAGGGCTATTCTTTGGGACCATGCTCCCACCCATGAGCTTCAACACCCCATTGTCGATGCAGGAGGCTCCAAACAAGTCGGTCTTTGATCGGCTTACCACTACCGCGGCCCCTCTCAATGGGTCGCCCAAATCCAGTGCCTCAGTTTTCAACAGACTGGGCCAAAGCTCAAGTGGGCCCGTGAAGAAGCCCGCGATATCCAAAGCGGCCATCCCAAAGTGGATAGCCATCCCTGCTCCAGTGAAAGAGGTCGTTAAGGCGGCTTCCCCTGCTAAGGAGTTGGTCTTTGCAAGACTGACTGTTTTAGCTCCTGTTCCAGGCGAAGTTATCAAAACTGCTACTCCTGTCCGAAAGTCTGCTTTCGACAAGTTGGCCATCCCCACTCAGTGGACGTCGGTTTTCAACAGGCTAACGACGACAACAGCCCCTTATCAGAGCAGGGGGCATGAAAAAACCACTCCTATAACTGAGCCGGTCCCGTCAGCACGACATGCTCGCCGTCATCACTGGCGCTGAGTAAGGAAGGCTGGAGACAGCTCTCCTTCTGGACTGACTCTGCCAGCTCCGATGGTGGAAATTGATGCTGCTGTTCCAACTGGAAACAATTTTGAACCACTTAGGAGGGTACGCAAGAACTTTCCAAAGGCCGTGCTAAAAAGATCTCCTCTACCTATGGAGAACGCTACAAAGGTGAAGCCAGAGCAGCCCCCTCAGCGGCTGTCCTCTAAAATTCATAAAGTTTGGCGACAGGTCTAAGACTCGGTGATCAACCAAGACCACTCCCGCCGATCGAAGAAGATGAAAGCTCGGCAAGAGAGGGACCACCCTACTATACCAAAGAAAATGTCATCTATTTAGGTGCCTGCTGCAATGGCCCCTTCAACTTCGACCACCCACAAAAGAAGGAGGCTGGAGAAAATCCCCGTGTCTGTGACGAAAAACACTGAATCTAAACGCCCCAAGTCCGAGGGCATGGTGGTACACATTGTCTATATGGCATCCGGGAAAAAGGATAGCCGTATCTCTACGGTTCATCGACCACTCACCAGATCCGTAACAAAGGCCTAAGAGCAACAACAGAAGCTCCAGGAAATGTTAACACAGATGGCCGCACTCACTGGACCAAAAGAAAGCCGGGAGACATCGTTAGAGCGGCGTCATGAACAAGAAACTGATGCTGAGTTCCTCCGCAGAATTCTCGAGAAGAAGGACAAAGAGGCAGCGGAACAAGCTGCCAACATAAAACGAATGGCGCTTTCATTCCAAGACATGGTCAGAATGATGTTACAGCCAGATCCTCCAGCTGAAGACCCTCCGATTATCCTTGAAGACGACCGAGAGAAGACGTCAAACCCCTTTCCTGCTTTTTCAGTAGCCAAGGAGGAGACCATCTCCAAAGCCGCCCTAGATGACTATATCGCTCAGCAGATACGAGCTCATCAGGCGAATGAAGCGGCCGGGCAAATTGTTAAGACTGGACGACCCTATCCGAGTTGGTACGACTAAATAAAGTACCGCCGGGATATACGATCCCTAAATTCTACGTATATAAAGGGACGGAAAATCCACACCAACATGTCGCTCAATTCAGGGCTTTGTACGGCAACACCGGAGGTGACGATAAGCTACTGTTTCGCCAATTCGTTGGCAGCTTATCGGAGACAGCGTTTGAATGGTACTCTGAGCTCCCGAACGATTCCGTTAAGACATTTACAGAAATGGAGTAACTGTTCACACAAAGGTTCGCAAGCGCTAGCGAACGCACCCCCATCACAACATTAATTAACGCCAAAGTGAAGCCAGGCGAAACATGGGTGAAGTACGCGATACGGTGGCGGAATCTATGGTCGAAGTGCGAACAACACATAGAGGAAGCTCCTGCAGTGGGCATGTTCGTGGGTACTCTTGATCCGCAGGCGACCATATCCCAGTTCATGATGTTCTTCAAGCCGACCACCTTCCAGGCCCTGATAGAAAAGCTGGCCCAGATGGACCAGATGGGCCACAGGCCGTCCGCTTAAAAAATGGAACTCCGAAATGAAAAGGGGAAAGGGAAAGCATCCTTCGTCGCCAACGCTCAACAACAACCGAGTGACCCAAAGCCGGTTGCTCACCAAGACAATAAACAAAAATCCCTTGGAGAAAAGATGAGACGCCTTTACTCATTCCTTCGAGATAAGACGAAGAGGTTATTCGAGCTAGCGTTGTGCAACATGCTCATCACTCTGCCAGAGCTAAGACGCCCAACGCAACCAGGCGACGTTAACAATCCTAATTACTACCCTTATCACCGAATATTGGGTCATCCGATCGAAGATTGTTACATCTTCAAAAGTTGGATCGAAGATCAGTACCAACAGGGCAAGTTCGCGTTATCCGAAAACTGGAAGGTGAACCCGCCACAACCTCACGCTCCTAAAAAGGTGGACACGCCGGGGCATCATGCTCACTTATAGAGGAAGCCCCATGGGAGGTGTCCCTTTCATCTAAGACTAAAAGAATGCTGAAGGACCTTCAAACATGCCCGGTGATTAGGTGGAAGAGCCCGCTGGAGCCCGAGATCATTGAGGGGATGCTGAAGCCGCGCCCAACGCTGAAAGTTGGTGATGGTGGACAAAACATTCAAGTCAAGCCTCCAAAGTCTTTAAAGAAAAAGAAGAAGGCCAAGAAGCCCGTCTAACCCGATGATAACCGTACAGGTCTGCAGAAATACATCAACGCACTGGAAGAATATAACCAGAAGGCACGGACCCCAATCATGTTGGACGAATTCTTTAAGCATGTTCTTGAGAATGAAGACGCTGACGCTGACGAAGGAGACGATTCTTCAGAAGGGTCTGAAGACTATATGGCGAGCTGCCACATGATCTCTCACTCGATAAATGGCAAAGAAGCTCCTGATGCAGAGAAACTGGGGGTAGATCCCGAACCAGAACTCCTAGAACTGTCAGACGAGATGATTGGCGTATTCCTGAACGAGGCGCTTCAGAAAAGCAAAGCTGACCGAGAGCGTGAAATCGCCATATACGAAAAAGCTAAACATCGGCGACTGAATGAAAAGGTTGAAGCATTCTAACCAGATCGAAGAACGTCCGCCGCAGACAAAAGCAAACTTAAGATAAGGAAACGATTCGTTAGAGCCCTGTCAAAGGGAATGAAGTTGCCCCCTCTCAGAGGAAATTCTCCCGGCGGTATACATCTTAATGAAGCGGACGTACATCCTAACTTCTGCTTATACCATCGGAGGATCACGCACCCTACTGAAGAATGCAACACCTTTAAAAATTGGTGGCAGGGATACGTTGCTCACCGACAGCATTTCAAGCGGATGAAGCGCAAAACTCATCGGGAACAAAGAAGCACGACAGATGAACGCAAAAGAACTACCGGCAACTGTCACATGGTTGATTTCGGAGGATCGCAAGTTCTCACCTTCGGGAGCGATTCGGATGAAGAAATAGCCCTCGGTCCTCGCTTCAAGGAATCCATCTCTGAAACAGAAGAGATGAAGACGTGCGAGAACATTCAGCTGCGCAATCGCACGCTACCTGAAAAGAATCTCGGACCCGCAAACAAGGGGTCGAGTAAAAAAGATAAAGGGAAGAAAAAGTCCCTGAAGATATCGCCCTCGATGATCAAGTCGTCAAAGAGCTGACAGCCAAGGACCCGCCTAAGAAAAGCAAGGTGAATTACAACGTTCTGGCACACTTGAGGAAGATACCCTCGCAGCTAAGCATTCTCGATGCCCTTCTGATATCTAAAGAGGCGAGAGATTCTCTGATCAAGGCATTACAAGAGCCTGACCAGTTTCAAGCTTTCCTTACCGAAGAAAAGATGAAGGACGAGCTGGAAGAAGTGCACACAACTGACATTACTTTCGGCAATGAAGATCTCCTCCTCGGAACGTGTGAGCACAACCGTCCCCTATATGTTTCCGAGTATTGCCATGACATTAAGATAGGGAAGATCCTAGTTGACAATGGGTCCTCTGTCAATCTTTTAAATATGAGGGTGCTAAAAGAAATCTGCATGAGCGTTCAACACCTCGCACGGGATAAAATCATTATCTCCGGGTTCGACTCCCAGTCATCACGGACACTCGGATCTATGATACTGACATTACGCTTTGGGTTGCTTGTCACTGATATCAAGTTCCACGTCATTGACGCCAAGACTTGTTACAACGCTTTGCTCGGCAGGCCTTGGTTACACGAGTACAACATCATCCCTTCTACACAACATCAGTGTATGAAGTATTTCAAAGATGGGCTTGAATACACCGTGACAGGGGAGCTGGACCCATTCTCCGTAAATGAAGTCCGAAAGTATGAAGATGCAAAGTACTTCTTACAAGACTTTGAAGACACGGAAAGATGCTATAAACCTGAGGGTAAGCAAAAAGCTATCACCACCATTCCGGTCTTTAGGAGCGATACCGAGGAGGAAGAAAAGATAGTTTATTCAAGACCGCCCCAATGCTAGAAGCCGGGATCGTCCACCCTATTCTGGTCTTTAGCAGTGACTCTGAAGATGAGGTCAACGCCGTATTCTCGGCTCGTCAATCAGTGCAAGCCTTCATTGGAGATGATCAGAGTTTACAAATCGCTATGGTTCCGTGGAAGCACTACAAAGAGCTCGACGCATTTGATACCTACAGTGTGCAAGAACTGTAGACGTTCTACATCCCTCCTAGGCGAAAAGATGAAAAGGCGATCCTCTTTTATTGATCCACGGAAACCAAAGTGGAGAAAGAGATCTGGCATGGTGCCGATTCTACGCTTGACAGGCTCCAGCCCATCTGTCTGCCCAGATACTACACGGAAGGATTAAAAAGGCTGTTGAGGCGCCAAGGCATACCCTTCAAACAGACTGCTCGACAAGCTCAGTTTTACAACAGGATCTGGAACATCCCCGGAACTCAGCGAAAATTGCCCAATAGGAGAATGGAAATGATCGGGCTCGGATATATTCAATCTAAGAAACGGGAGCGATTCCATGGCTGCTACGTTATACATGATTTCGATGAAGAAGGAGATGCTCTGTTAGAAGACCTAACCCTGAACGAAAACGAGGTCCCGCCATGAAAGTGCAAAGTCTATCGTTTGAAGAACAGATGGACAGGCTAATAAGGGAAGCAGGTCAAAAGGCCCGGGATGACCATACCCATGAAATGGCCATCTATGAAAAAGCCAGAACGCAGCGCCTCCTTCAGCAGGCTACAAAAAATGACGATGCCCTTCGTCGCCATCCCGTCATACGGAAGACTCGATGCGGAGGCAAAAATAAACTGAAGAATGAAAAAAATGTTCGACAGTAGCAAAGCGGGTCCAAGAAGCCTCGCGATCGAAAATTGAGCAGCCGGGATTCGTCTCTTATAAAGAAGATGGGTCGAGCATATTCTTTTCCCCAAGACAAGACAAGGAAGATGTCCGATCTCGTCTTTAAGTATCAGATGATTACCCTCCCGGAGTCCAAACACCCTAAGCAAGCAGACGAGGTCTCTCATCCAGATTATTGCTCTTATCACTGAGCGATAGGATATCCTCTCGAAGACTGCCTTACCTTCAAAAACTGGGTTGAGGACCAGTATCAGCAAGGCAGGTTCGCTTTGTCCAGCAGTTGGAGGGTAACCCCGCCACAGAAGCATGAACCAAAAGCCACATATGCGGTGAGAGTAGAGTCGGATCAACATTGGTTTTGGAAGCGATCTCGTACCTGTCATGCGATAACGCTGTCAGGAGAAGGAGCACACGAGGATACGGCTGACCTCCCTTGTTGCTTCGAAAACGATGACGACGATGTGATCTCAGAGTTTCTACCGACGCCAAAAGAGTTGTATGATGGAATACACACTACTGCAGATAACCTCAGAAAAATTGACTTAGGGACGGCCAATGACCCACGTCCGACGTTCGTCAGTGAGCTGTTGTCTGAAGAAAAGGTGGCTACGCTCAAAGACGTGCTCATGCAGTATAAAGACCATTTCGCATGGAACTACTCCGAAATGCCGGGACTAAATCCAGAAGTAGCTGTGCATGAATTGGCGATATCTTCGGACGTCAAGCAAATCAAACAAGCACCGAGAAGAATGCGGGTCGAACTTGAAATGAGCATCAACGCCGAGGTCAAGAAGCTAATCGACTCCGGATTCATCCAAGAGATTCAGTACCCTGATTGGATTGCCAACATTGTCCCAGTGATGAAGAAAAATGGGACGGTGCGCATCTGCGTAGACTTTCGGGACCTCAATAAAGCATGCCCGAAGGATGATTTTCCTGTACCGGTTACTGAGCTGATGATAAACAACACGAAGTTTTCTCCTTCATGGACGGCTCATCAGGGTACAATCAAATAAAGATGCACCCCGAAGACCGAAAGCATACCGCTTTCCGGACCCTGCTAGGCATATTTTGATACAAAGTGATGCCTTTCGGTCTGAAGAACGCCGGCGCTACCTATCAGAGGGCCATGACGAAGATTTTCGATGACCTCATACATGAAGTCGTCGAATGCTATATCGACGACCTTGTGGTGAAAAGCAAATCGCACGAGGAGCATTGGGAGCATCTAAAAATAGTATTCCAACGTCTTCGGAAATACAACTTGAAGATGAACCCTCTGAAATACGCGTTCGGAGTTTCCTTGGGAAAATTCCTAGGATTTATCGTACGACATCGAGGCATCGAAATAGAGCCGTCAAAGATCAAGGTACTCATGGAAATGCCTCCGTCAAGAACTCTCAAGCAACTGCGGTCTCTCCAAGGGAAGCTCGCATATATCTGACGATTCATAGCCAATCTCTCCGGCAAGGCCGTCCCTACAGTCACTTGATGAAGAAGGGAACCCCGTTCGTTTGGGATCGCAAATGCCAAAGCGCACTAGACGAAATCAAGCAATACCTGCAGAATCCGCCGATACTGACCGCTCCGGTCAAAGGAAAGCCCCTCATTCTGTACACAACTGCCCTTGAAGGTTCCTTAGGCGTGCTATGGGCACAGGAGAATGATCAAGGGAAGAGAGAGCCCTCTACTATTTGAGTCGAGTCCTCATGGGGGCAAAAACAATTACTCCCCTATTGAAAAACACTGCCTGGCGTTGATCTTCGCGATAACGAAGCTCAAGCACTATGCTTTGGTGCATGAGGTCCACCTCATATTAAAAGTGGATCCTCTCAAATATTTGATGTCAAGAGCCATACTAACAAGACGGCTCGCTAAATGGGCCCTACTCTTGATGGAGTTCTCGATAACATATCGACCGCTCAAGGCAGTGAAAGGCCAGGCCATTGCCAACTTCCTCGCTGAGCATCCAATACCTACTGATTCATCCCTAAATTGTGAGCTGCCAGAAGAGCACGCGTTTGACACGATCGAAAGGGAGAAAGAAGGGAGTGAGATCAAGTCTGGGGTATGCCTCATCTTCGTGACTCCACAAGGAGGAATAATGCACTTTGCCTTTTCCCTAACAGAGCCGAGGACAAACAATGAAGCCGAATATGAAGCTTTGATAGCAGGACATGAGATCGCTGTCGACATGGGGATCGAAAACCTCCTTATATACGGAGACTCCCAGCTGGTCGTTAGCTAAGTAAACGATGATTATCAAACGTGCAAACCAGAATTGGTGAAGTACGGCGAGAGAGTGCAACAATTGCTGATTCAAATCCCTGCCTATGCCTTGGAAAGCATACCGCATGCGGAAAATAGCAAAGCAGATGCGTTAGCCAAACTTGCTAAAGAACTGGCTGACGAAATCCTCGATGACGTAAGGATCGTTGTGCAAAGCCGTGAGGTTCTCGCACCGGCAGAAATATCTCCGGAGTCGTTTGAAGAAAAGGAAGTGACCAAGCAAGCGGCCCTACAGATAGAGGACCAGGAAAAGGTCAAGGATTAGAGAGAAGTCTTTATAGACTACTTCTGTAGGGTGTTTTTCGTCACCCCATTGAGATGGGAATACGCGCACGCTTGTCAGGCGTACTACTACAGATTCCCCCTGCCTAGGGTAGGCCGGGGTTTATTGATTGTGGGGATCCGAATCTCCGGCAGCCGCGGACTAAGCTGCCGTTAATTACCCCTCGCCTTTGGGGCGAGGGAACCTCCGATTAACGGGTTAAAATGGTCATACGAACTCAATGTGCAGTGTACGTGTGTTGAGTTTTGAAAGGGGGTTTTGAATATATCGGGAGCCACGCAGAGTTTTTACGGGGGAACCTCCGAAAATTTTTTGGAGGGGGAGAATGTGGCGGAGTATGTATATGTGTGAATTTGTATACATATGTATATGTATATGTATGTACATAAAAAGAGGGGGAAAAGGCATCCAAGGGATGCGTGGGGGCCAGCGCCGTGAGCGCTGTGCGCTTAGGTGCTGTGCGCTCGGGCGCAAGCGCGCCACGTGTCGGCACGTGGACGCTTTGCGCATGAGCGCTGCGCGCAGGTGCGCAAGCGCGCGTGCCACGTGTCGGCATGTAGGCGCTTTGCGCATGAGCGCTGCGCGCAGGTGCGCAAGCGCGCGTGCCACGTGTCGGCACGTGGGCGCTTTGCGCAAGAGCGCTGCGCGCAGGTGCGCAAGCGCGCGCGCGTGCCACGTGTCGGCACGTGGACGCTTTGCGCAATGCGCGTTGCGTGCAGGTGCGCAAGCGAGCGCACGCGCCACGTGTCGGCACGCGGACGCTTTGCGCAATGCGCGTTGGAGCGCAAGCGCGCGCGCGCCACGTGTCGGCACGTGGGTGCTTTGCGCAGGTGCGCAAGCGCGCAGGTGCGCAAGCGCGCGCCACGTGTCGGCACGTGGGCGCTTTGCGCACTTGCGCTACGCGCTGGAGAGGACAAGAGGCTTTTAGCCTGAAAAAAGATTTCTCAAAAGAGAAATCAGAGAGGAGTCGGGCTCCTGAATGTGTTTTGGGTTTAATGGAAGTGGTTCTTCTTCTTCCTCCTGTTGCTTACTGGATCTTGAAGATCAAAAGGTGTGAAATCTCAAAATCTCTCCTTTTTAAGATCTGATGACAGATCCAAGTTCCCCTTTGTGGGTCTTGGTGGTGAAAAGCTAATTTGTTTTATAAAAAGAAGAGTAAAACTCTTGATTTAATTCAAGAGAAAGAAGAAGGTTTTGGAACCTTGAAGAAGAAGAATAGATCTCAGATCTGGAAACTTTTTTTTTTAGAGAAAGAAAAAGTTTTTTTGGGATATTTCATTATCCTTGCCTTTATAGGCCATACATTTTACACATAGCCCCTTGGGCTTCACAAAAATGGCATTTTGCCTATTCCATGGCTCATGTGCCATTTCTTTTTGCACATAAGCCATGGGCTTACAAAATATTGGCTTTATGCCCGTTTTACATACATTCATGTATAAAAAATTACATAATAATTATTTATTACATGATTTTGTCGTTGCCATGGGGAGGCTGGCCGTGGGCTTGACTTGGGCATGGGCCCGCTTGACCTGGGCTTCGGCCCACCTAGCTTGGGGGTTGACCTTGACTTTGACTCGGTCAACCGGGGTGTAAATTTTTACCCCAACAACTTCAAATCCCGTCGAACACCTGAAGCTGCGTCCTCAAGACATCAGCTCATGAAATGAGCTCTATCCTTCGCCTTCGTGTCAATGACACTCTATATAAGAGATCATTTGATTCTCTATGGCTAAGATGCCTGGGACCTAAAGAAGCAAGGAGAGTTGTCCAAGAAACTCATGACGGACTCTGCGGTTCTCATCAAGCCGGGCTGAAGATGAAGCTGAAGATCAAAAGGATGGGGTACTATTGGCCCACAATGATCCAAGATTGCCTCAAATACGCGAAGAAGGGCCACTCGTGCCAGATTAATGGGGACTTTATCCACCAGCATCCAAATCCGCTACATCCAACGGTGGCTAGCTGGCCGTTCGAAATGTGGGGAACTGACATAATCGGGCCCATTGAACCAGTATCGTCCAAAGGACATCGGTTCATACTGGCAACAACCGATTACTTCTCCAAGTAGGCAGAAGCGGTGCCACTAAGAGAAGTGAAGACGGAGAATATCCTCCATTTCTTCAAGACACACGTCATCTATCGGTTTGGCACTCCGCGACGGATTATCTTTGATAACGGGCCGGCCTACAGAAATTACAAAATCAGCCGCTTCGCGCAACAACATAATATAGACTGGAGATACTCTTCGGTCTATAATTCCCGAGCTAACGGTCGAGCTGAGGCTTTCAACAAGACCTTGACGAAGATCATAAAGAAGACGGTGTCTTGAAATAGGAAGGACTGACACGAGAGACTGTATGAAGCTCTCTGGGCGTATCGAACCACGTTCAAAACGGCCACAAACACAACGCCGTATGCATTGGTATTCGGCGCTGAAGCAGTACTCCCCTTAGAGATAGAGCTACCCTCTCTACGAGTGGCAGTTCATTACGAGCTAACAGATGAAGAAAATGCTCATCTTCGGCTTAAGGAACTCGACGCCCTTGATGAAACCTGGCTCATGGCGCAGCAAAACTTAGAGGCTTACAAAGCAAAAATGATGCGCTCATACGAGAGATTGACTAGGCCGAGAACATTCCGCCAAGGCGAACTCGTGCTAGTGATCAAGAGACCTATGATCCCCAATCGTGCCAAATGGGGGAAATTCGAGCCGAACTATGAAAGCCCGTACATCATAGACAAAGTCTACCAAGGTGGGGCTTACTTGCTCATGGACATGCATGGAGAAAGACCCTTCAGGCCAATAAACGGCCGTTTCTTGAAGAAATACTACGCCTGACCGAGACGTCTATAAACTACTACGGACCACAGCATCCCAAGGCTGACAAAAAAAGGTACGTCCGCAAGAAAAATGGGCACGGATGAAAACCCGAAAGGGCTCCGTGAGTAAAAACAGCAGGGCTAACGGCGAGTCTGTGAAAACCCGAAAGGGCACAGACTCGTAAAAAATTCATGCACACTGGCAAGGTCCTCTTGACCTTGTAAGGAGAAAATATCTGCGTGAGATCCTTACGACTCACAAAGTAGCAACACACTTAGGGATCCCCACGATTCCTTAGGAGAAACGCACTTACGAGATCCTCACGACTCATAAGGAGAAACACCTTCTTGACCCTTACAGCTCATGAAGTCAAAAGCCTTAGTTGAAAGGATTCTAACGCTGTTTGCTAAGCCATCTTTGTTTAAGTCGACAAAGGCAAATGATGATTTGCTCCTGGCAATATCCCAGTGGTAGCGATGCTGATGCCTAAATTGGTATCAAATTCCAAGTCCTTTGACGGCAAATAATGATTCGCTCCTAGTAACATTCCAGCAGCAGCGATACTGATGCTAAGATTGGTATCAGATCTTGAGTTCTATACTCGTGTAAAAAAAAGGTACTTCCGCAAGAAAAATGGGCACGGATGAAAACCCGAAAGGGCTCCGTGAGTAAAAACAGCAGGGCTTCCGGCGAGTCTGTGAAAACCCGAAAGGGCGCAGACTCGTAAAAAATTCATGCACACTAGAAAGGTCCTCTCGACCTTGTAAGGAGAAAATACCCGCGTGAGATCCTTACGACTCACAAAGGAGCAACACACTTAGGGATCCCCACGATTCCTGAGGAGAAATGCACTTACGAGATCCTCACGACTTGTAAGGAGAAACACCTTCTTGAGACCCTTATGGCTCATGAAGTCAAAAGCTTTAGTCGACAGGATTCTAACTCTGTTTGCTAAGCCATCTTTGTTTAAGTCGACAAAGGCAAATGATGATTTGCTCCTGGCAATGTCCCAGTGGTAGCGATGCTGATGCCTAAATTGGTATCAAATTCTAAGTCCTTTCACGGCAAATGATGATTCGCTCCTGGCAACATTCCAGTAGCAGCGATACTGATGCTAAGATTGGTATCAGATCTTGAGTTCCATACTCGTGTAAAAAAAAAGGTACGTCCATAAGCGAGATGGGCACGGATGAAAACCCGAAAGGGCTCCGTGAGTAAAAATAGCAGGACTACCGGCGAGTTTGTGAAAACATGAAAGGGCGCAATCTAGTTAAAAGACACTTGCAAAGTCCTCCCGACCCTGTAAGGAGAAAATACCTGCGTGAGATCCTTACGACTCACAAAGGAGCAACACACTTAGGAATCCCCACGATTCCTAAGGAGAAAACACACTTACGAGATCCTCATAACTCGTAAGGAGAATTCCCCTTTGAGACCCTCACGGCTCATAAGATTCAAAAACCTTAAGCTACAGGGATCTGAACCTATTCTTAAGACATAACATTCCCCGGTTTGCCCTACAAGTGGTTCAATATTGACCATTGTATACAATCTATGGGCATGAATAAACATTTCCCCAACAAAGTCCCACCAGCGACTAGGGATATGCTCACACGGTGAACGGCCCTTCTAAGTCCTCTCAACTTATAAAGAGAAAACACTCTTATAAGATCCTTACAACTTATAAGAGAACATACACTTAAGAATCCTCACGGTTTTTAAGGAGGAAACGCACTTACGTGATCCTCACGACTCGTAGGGAGAAACACTTTTATGAGACCCTTACGGCTCATAAAGTTAAAAGCCTTAGTCAACAGGATCCTAACCCTGATTGCTAAGCCACCTTTGTTCGAATCGACAGAGGCAAATGATGATTCGCTCCTGGCAATGTCCCAGCAGTAGCGATGATGATACCCAAATCGGTATAAAATCCTAAGCCCTTTCACGGTAAATGATGATTCGCTCCTCGCAATATTCCAGTCGCAGCGATACTGATGCTAAGATTGGCACCAGATTCCAAGTTCCACACTCGCGATAAAAATCAGCGAGCCAAAAATGCATATGAAATAGCCGAAATGATAGGGCAATTTGCAACAAAATCAGCAAGTAAAATATATGCATACAAAATAGCCAAAATGATTGGGAAACTCGCAATAAAAAGCAGCGAGTAAAAAAGAAAAAAATAGCCGAAATGATCGGGCACCGCGAAAAATAGCCGAAATGATTGGGCAATCGCGAATTTTGCGATATAAAAAGCTGAAATGATAGAGCACCGCGGAAAGAAATATAAAAAAATGAAAAATAAAATGAAATGAAACTTTTTGCCCTACAGGTGAGATCACATCGATCCCTGTATACAATCCAGGGGCATAAACAAAGAGGGAACCATATCATCCCACCAGGCTCCATCAGAAATAGAGCCATGTCTTGATGGCAACATTTGCAACCTAGATATCAACAATGGTGTTTCGTCTCGTTATAGCAGACGCAACGTCAGCAAAGCGGAGCCACGACAAAGTCCCTAGTTCCAAATCTCGACGGTTCATAGACAACCTAGAGACCACTTCGACATTCGTCTCGTTACAGCAGACGCAACGTCATCCAATGACCCCATCGCGGAAACACGTCATCAAATGACCCCGTCTCGGAAATACGTCAGCTAATAACCCCATCGCGGAAATACGTCATCAAATGACCCCGTCGTGGAAATACGTCAGCCAATGACCCCGTCGCGGAAATACGTTATCAAATGACCCCGTCGCGGAAACACGTCAGCAAATGACCCCGTCTCGGAAATACGTCATCAAATGACCCCGTCTCGGAAATACGTCAGCCAATAACCCCGTCACGGAAATATGTCATCCAATGACCCCGTTTCGGAAATACGTCATCAAATGACCCCGTCTCGGAAATACGTCAGCCAATGACCCCGTCGCGGAAATACATCATCCAATGACCCCGTCTCGGAAATACGTCTGCAAATGACCCCGTCGCGGAAATACGTCAGCCAATGTCCCCGTCGCGGAAATACGTCATCCAATGACCCCGTCGCGGAAACATGTCATCCAATGACCCCATCTCAGAAACACGTCAGCTAATGATCCTGTCGCGGAAATACGTCATCAAATGACCCCGTCGCGGAAATACGTCAGCCAATGACCCCTCACGGAAACACGTCATCAAATGACCCCGTCGCGGAAACACGTCAGCAAATGACCCCGTCTCGGAAATAAGTCATTAAGTGACCCCATCTCGGAAATACGTCAGCCAATGACTCCGTCGCGGAAATACATCATCCAATGACCCCGTCTCGGAAATACGTCATCAAATGATCCCGTCTCGGAAATAAGTCAGCTAATGACCCCGTCTCGGAAATACGTCAGCAAATGACCCCATTGCGGAAATACGTCATCTAATGATCCCGTCTCGGAAATACGTCATCTAATGATCCCGTCTCGGAAATACGTCAGCAAATGACCCCGTCGCGGAAATACGTCAGCCAATGACCCCGTCGTGGAAATACGTCATCCAATGACCCCGTCGCGGAAACACGTCATCCAATGACCCCATCTCAGAAACACGTCATCCAATGACCCCGTCGCGGAAACACGTCATCCAATGACCCCATCTCAGAAACACGTCATCCAATGACCCCGTCGCGGAAACACGTCATCCAATGACCCCGTCGCGGAAATACGTCATCAAATGACCCCGTCTCGGAAATACGTCATCTAATGACCCCGTCGCGGAAACACGTCAGCCAATGACCCTGTCTCGGAAACACGTCATCCAATGACCCCGTCGCAGAAATACGTCATCCAATGACCCCATCGCGGAAATACGTCAGCAAATGACCCCGTCGCGGAAATACGTCATCAGCTGACCCCGTACGGCTAAAGTCAATCCTGACCCCATATGGCTAAAGTCAATCCTGACCCCGTAGAAAATGGCCAACGTCAACCCTCGACCTCCCCGTCAAAGCAATGCTTTGATTCAGGAGCAGGTCAACTCATCAATCACTTACGAGTACTCTCGACTTGTAAGGAAGAAAATTCTCTTGGGAGATCCTTACGACTCTCAAGAGAAAAGCACACTTAAGAATCCTCATGATTCCTAGGGAGAAAATACACCTACGAGATCCTCTCGACTCGTAGAGAGAAAAGTCTTTATGAGACCCTCATGGCTCATAAAGTTGAAAAGTCTTAGGTGGCAGATCTGAACCTGTTTCCTAAGCCATCGCTGCTCTACAAGAAGGTCAAGATGGACCATCTGCGGGCCACATTTGTCAAAGCCACATTTGCCAATAAAATAAAAAAAAGCTACTTACGGGTCCTCACGATTCGTAAGGGAAAATACCTGAGTGAGATCCTTAAGACTCACGGAGGCGATGAAGACTTAGAAATCCTCACGATTTCTAGGGAGAATTTATACATACGAGATCCTTTCGACTCGTAGGGAGAAAAACCTTCTTGAAACCCTTACGGTTCATAAAGATGGAAAAAGTCTTAGGTTACAAGGACCCTAAACTTGTCTCTTAAGCCATCAATTCTATTGCCATGCGTAACTTTGCACTACTTCACCCACGTACATTCTTACGTAGGCAAAGTAGTGGGGCACATTTGTTCCGGCCAAAATTTTCGGCCAAGAGCTAATTGTTCCTTTACAAAAAAAAGGGAGAATTCTCAAAAAAACAGGCATCACATGTAAAACACGTGAGCGCTCATATGCAAAGCATATAAGCGCTGACCATAAATCATCAATGGCCAAACAGGCCTCACGTATAAAACACGTGAGCGCTTATATGCAAAGCATATGAGCGTTGAACATAAACAGGCTAAAACCCACACTGGGGCTCACGTGTTAAACACGCGAGTGCTTTTGCCGATCACATGCAAAGCATGTGAGCACCCTAATTTAAAATGTTCCTATCAAATTCTAGAATTAAATTCTATTTGGGAAATATTTTCTTAATCTTCCTTAAACTAGAAAGATCTTCTTTGTTAAACATAGGACCCTTGGATCATAGATCCAGCGGTGATCACTTGGTAGAGTAAAAAAATCTATCATAGGAAAATATTTTCCAAATTTTCTAACAAGAATAAAATTCTATGTTAACAAGATATCCATATTAAGAAAATACATTTCTGATCTTGTTAAACTAAAAAGATTTGATAGAACAAAATTCTAATATTGTTAAACAAATAAGAAATTTTCTCCGTTAAATAGAGAGCCCTTGGATTAAAAATCCAACGGTGAATGAAATTCACCAATTGATCTAAAATATCCTTTAACAATCTGATCATTTCTGATCTTGTTAAACAGAGAGCGGTGAAAATACATTTCTGATCTTGTTAAACAGAGAGCTCTTGGATTAAAAATCTCTCAATGAAAGATTCCTTTAACAAATTGATTCTTTTTCCTCTCATATAAATAAGAGCAAGGAGAGGAATAGACGGGGGGAGGAGGGAAAGAAAAATAAAGAGAGAATTTAATTCTCTAAAGAAGGGGAACCCCTCCCAAAAGCTCCCACAAAAAGAGAATTTAATTCTCAAACTAAGAGATTAACTCTTATAAAAGAACTTAGTTCTTCCTCTAGTTAAGATCTGCAGAAACGGATCTCCCCACAAGTTAAGAATTTAGTTCTCATTAGGGAGATTCTGTCATGCAGATTCAAAATCTAGGGGAAAGAACTGAATCCAAAAGAGTTTAACTCTTACAAAACATATAGGAATTTAATTCCTCTGGAACTAGGGTTTAACCCTTTTAAAAAGAATTTAATCCCTACAAAGAACAAAAGGAGAACTTGATCCCTCGGAACCATAGAAGAACAGCCTGATGATTCATTAGCATTCAAACGCTATATAAAAGCTCACGTGATCCCATGTGAGCACCTTTGAGGAACAAAGAGGGAAAGAATGAAATCTAGTCACGTGACCCCACGTGACCCCCATGAAGTGCTCAACACTTATAAAAGATAAAAAGGAATAAACCCTATTTTTGGAGCGCCTCACATGACCCACGTGACCCTTGAGAAGTGCTCAGCACTTATGAAAGAGAAAAGGGAATAAACCCTATTTTTTGAGCGCCTCATGTGACCCCATGTGACCCCCATGAAGTGCTCAGCACTTATAAAAGAGAAGGGAATAAACCCTATTTTTGGAGCGCCTCACGTGGCCCCACGTAACCCCCAAGCAGTGCTTAACTTTTATAAAGCAGAAAGGGAAAAAATCAAAGAGCAGTTTCCATTCTTGGGACGCCTCATGTGATCCCATGTGACCCAATAGCGCTTAGAAAAAAAACAAGGGAATAAACCCAGAGGAGCAGCGCCAACTTCAAGTGCCTCACATGAGCGCGTCAAATTCTTAGTGTTTAACACTATTTCAAGCACCTCACATGATCCCACGTGAGTGCCTCAAATTCTTAGTGTTTAACACTATTTCAAGCACTTCACGTGGGAGCACGTGAGCACTGATCATGCAGTGGTGTTTAACACTACTTTAAGGCCTCACGTGGAGCACGTGAGTGCCAATCATATATTAGTGTTTAACACTATGAGAGGCCAATATTAGCCAAACTTAGATCAAATCGCCCGAGGGCAATCAATCGAGCCTCTCATGCTCAGGGTCCCCCAAACCGATCTTAGTCCTAGAGATAGCTAATGAACTCCTGGCATCTAAGATGATGTTCATTCCATCATGATCCTTCCCCTCGATTTGGAATTTGGTTCAAGGGTACATCTCTCCACATCTCCGATACATGTCGTTGTAATTCTTCAACGTCTTCAGAGAGGTGGAGGGTCCCAATAACCAATAAATCTTGGCGCATCACCGAACAGGCTTTTCAAAGAGGGGAGTAAATCTAAAATACATCTCAATTTGGGTGCGTCTCATGTGACCTCACATGATCCTTTGATAATGCTTAGCATTCAGAAAAAGAAAAGGAGAATAAAACAAAGGCAATTTTCATTCTTCAGAGTGCCTCACATGATCTCACGTGACCCAACAGTGCTTAGCACTCAGAAAAGGAAAAAGAGAATAAACCCAAGATAGCTCCCATTTTAGGGGCACCTCACGTGTTCCCACGTAACCCCCAAACAATTGTGTATAGCAGAGGGGAAAAATTCCAAAGACAGCATTCTTATTTTGAAGGCACCTCACGTGTCTGCACATGACTGTTTGATGAACCAAGTGCTTACCACTTATAAATGAGAGAGGAATAAAATCTAGAGAACAGTTCTCACCTTGGGCGCCTTACATGCTCATACATGAGCCAATTGCTCAGCACTTTTATATATATATGAGGGAATAAATTCAAGGAACAAGGCCTACTTCGGGGCCCCTCACGTGTTCACATGTGAGCTCCTCCAAAGTCCAGTGTTTAACACTGATTCAGTGCTTAGCACTATGGGGTGACTAAGGGAAATCAACCCTAGCTCAAATTAGCCAAGTCTTCCGAAGCCAAGACCCTTTTTGTCACCAATCAACTGAGCCCCCATGTTCAAGTCTCCCCAAACTAATCCTAGTCCAAAGATAACTAGTGTTCTCCAAACAGATGACATCTAAACTGATGTTCATCCCATTCCCCAAATCGGGATACTGGTTAAAGGGTACATCTCTTCACTCCTCTGATATTTGTCGCTGTAATCCTTCAACGTCTTCAGAGAGGTGATGGGTTCCGACAACCAGACATTCCACGGACAACGATGTCCTTAAACTCATGGACTACGATGTCTTTAAACTTTACGGACTGTGGGGTCCTTAAACTCATGGACTATGATGTCCTTAAACTTTACAGACTATGATGTCTCTAAACTACCATGGACTGTGAGGTCCTTAAACTCATAGACCATGATGTCTTTAAACTATGGACTATGATGTCCTTAAACTCCATGGACTATGATGTCCTTAAACTTTTGGATCGCCAAGTCCCTAAACTAAAACAATAGAGCCCAAATGCTCTTTTGTTGGATCTAAATGATCCTGTTAAGTAGATCTTAGTCTAAAATTAGACTAACATATTCTTAACAAACTATTGAGTAGATCTTAGTCTAAAAATAGACTAACGTATCCTTAACAAACGTTTAAGTTGATCTTAGTCTCAAATGAGATTAATGATCCTTAAACCCAACCCAAACCCAAATCTAAGAAAATACGGATTTGGACTAATCCACGCCCTACGGGCGACAACATAAATTAGTCTCCATGTACAATCCACGGGCAACCAAAAAACAAAACAAACACACACGACATGAAATGGCCATCTGGAGAAGGAGAAAGTTGTTACCGCGATGCGGTAGCGTAATTAACTGCAGGGGCTTATGCCTGCAGGGAAGAACGTCCTCACAATCAAAAACCCCTCACAATGAGGGGGAATCTGACGAAATTTGCTACATTGGTCGCAATCCGTCTAAACCTTCGATACATGGTGCCATAAATCAACTTGGCATTTTCGGAGAGGTGGACAGATAAAACCAAGTAGTATCTGCCCCCAAATTCAGGCAAGACGTCAGTCTTCCCGCGTCTTTCGGCGGAGAACAAACATCATAGTTTGTAAAGTTTCTGGTTGTCGGGACCCGCCACATCTTTGAAGGCGTTGAAGAATTACAACAACATATATAAGAGGTGTATGTACCCTTGAACCGATGTTGGTTGAGAGATCTATAGTCAGGGTTTGGGACTAAAACCAATTAAAGAGATTGCGAGCACATGGGCTCAGTTAATCTGAATTGAGGACTTATGGCCAACTTGGGCTCAGTCCATTCAAATATGAATAAAATGTTGAACATTTGTTTGGGCTCAGTCCCTTTTGGTTCAATAATGCTGAGCATTAAATTGGGTTCTGATACCCCCTTTTCTTTTGTCTTTTACTGAGTGTTGAACACTTTTTATGGTGCTGGACTTTATTTAAAAAACACATTGTGTTCCCTCAGCGCACATATGAGGAGCACGTGGTACGCTTGGCTCTGAGCGCCAGAACTGAAGCGTTAAGGTGCTTCTTGTGAAATAGCGCACACGCGAGGAGCACGTGGTGCGCTTGGCGCTGAGCTCCAGACGTGGAGCGCTAAGGCACTTCTTTTGAAAAAGCGCACACGTGAGGAGCACGTGGTGCGTTTGGCACTGAGCGCCAGACTTGGAGCGCTGAAGCGCTTCTTTTGAAATAGCGCACACGTGAGGAGCACGTGGTGCGCTTGGCGCTGAGCGCCAGACTTGGAGCGCTGAAGCGCTTCTTTGGCAGTTCTAGTCAGTTCTGTGCTCTGAGAATTAAATTCTCGTTTATAAGAGACTTTGTCTCACAGATCTAAGTTCTAAGTTTTTCCTTTTGTGAAGAGAGAATTTTTCTCATGGATCTAAGAACTAAGTTCTTCTTTTTATGAAGAGATGTTATGATCTCTTCTGTTTTTGTGAAAGAATTTGTCTTGTAGATTCGTGATCTAGAAAAAGAACTAAGTTCTTTTGATGTGAGAGTTAAACTCTAAAAAATCGAGCAGATGTTATGATCTCTCTTCTTTCTATTTACCTTGAAGAGGGTTCTTCTTCTTAGATCTTGCTCTTCCCTTTTTTTTTCTTTGAGAACTTCAAACTTATAGGGGGGTTCTTCTCTCTAAGACTTCAAGTCTTGGGTCCTTTATATAAGGGAGGCTGATTTGTTGAATCAGTTAAGGAAATCTCTCATTGAGAGATTTCTAATTGATTTGGGGAATATTTCCCACCGTTGGATATTTGATCCAAGGGCTTCCGTTTTACAGAAGATAGTGTTCTTGTTATTAACAAGATTGGGAAAGTATTTTCCCATACAGAACTTCTGTATCTTAGTGATTTTTAATCACCATTGGATCTTTGATCCAACGATGCTCTGATTTACAGAGCACAATCTTTCTTGTTTGGAAAGACTTGAGGAGTATTTCCTCAACAGAATTGAATTCTGTAATTTGATGATTTATCATCTCAGTTGGATCTTTGATCCAATGGTGGAGAACATTTAGTTCTAGCGCTTGGCGCTCTCGTGGTTTGCACGTGAGGCGCTGCTTCAGAGTCTTTGACTTTTAGCGCTGGCGCTCCTGGCACTAGCGCTCTTGTGCTTTGCACATGAGGCACCGTCTCAGAATCTTTGACTCTTAGCGCTGGCGCTCCTGGCGCGAGCGCTCTCATGCTTTGCATGTGAGCGCTGCCTTAGAGTCTTTGACTCTTAGCACTGGTGCTCCTGGCGCTAGTGCTCTCGTGCTTTGCATGTGAGCGATGCCTCAGAGTCTTTGCCTCTTAGCGTTGGCGCTCTTGGCACTTTGTACGTGAGGCGCTGCCTCATTATTGAAGGTGTCTTTTCACCTTCTTTTTCCGCTTTTCCTGAGCCAAACTTCTCTTTCCCAGAGCTTGGAAATAGTTCCATCATGCACAGTATTTTCTGTGCCTAGACTTAAATGTCTCGCTTTATAATCTGAAGCAATACTTCTTTTCTCTCTCATTTTCAGAGAATCATTTTAACAGAGAAGAGCTATAGCTTGTAATCACCCACATGCTTGCCGTCAGCCATGGGAGGTGCTCATTGAGGAAATTGTTCCTCGTTTTGCTGCGTGCTTGATGAACCCTACTCTTACGGATGACCAATGCGACATGGTGCTGTACGAGCTCTTGACTCGTATAGGATCTCCTCTCCCCATCGGCTCCATTTGGCTCTAGATGGTTTTCTTGTCTGTGATCAATGATATTCCCCCTCTTCCGGCGGAGATGACTCCGGCAATGCTCGACGCCGCGGAAGACAAGATCGAGTGCTTCCACAAGGCACTTTTGATCACCATAGCTCTGAGGGATCGCTCTGTTCGGCTGCTAAGCCAGATACGGGCTCAGCGGGTCGTCATGTCTGCCTTTGTTAATGGATGCGGTGTTGACCGATGGGTAGCTACTCTTCATGAAGATCGTCGCTTTGTCATGGTGGAGAAGACAGAGAGGGAGTTAGATAATTTTATCCATAGTTTTGTAAATCCCTGTACTTTCGATCCCATGTTTGGTAATCTATTTCCTGTAGAATAAAATGTTCGATTAAATTCTTTGTTTTTCTCGTTGAACACCTGTTCTTCCCCTTATGTGTGCATGTGCATATGTGAATGAGCCTGGTTTCACACATATCTGTAAATGAAACTTAAGCCAGCATAAACAGGAACAAATAGCTCTTAGCTGAAGATTTTGGCGGGAACAGGTTTAAAAAGTTCAAGCATGTCGAAATAAAACATGATGGTATTTTAATGTAAAATTGCGATTAAAGATGCATATACCAATCTTTTATGATGAAACTTGTTAAAGATATTTATTAATGTTTAATGAACAATATGTGATGATATAAGGTATCTTGATTAAGAAAAATTATAGTTTTTAAAGAAAACCGAATTGGAAGTCGGACTAACTCCGCTTCCGTCGGGTTTTAGTTTTGAATATTTTTAGAATAGAGAAAAGAAAGAGATGTAGGGACTTACTAGATGATTGGCTAGAGGAGAGAAAGTGGAAGAGGTGGGAGTTTTCGGTGCGTCGTTTCGTCATCGGAAACTCCTTGGATTGCCGTCGGAAGTTCGTCGGAGCTTCGTCCTTTTGCTAACTCCACTTGCACACAAAAGACTTGGGAATTTTCTTAAGAGTTTGGGTAGGGATTTAGAAGTGAGGAGGGGTGATTTGAGGGTGGTATTTATAAGAAAAATTAGGATATTAGGGTAGTGAAAGGGTGTATTAAAAATTTGTATTAAAATAGATTAAATGTGTGTTTTAATATGCTCTGTAAATGTGCAGGAAAATCAAATAATACAGGAGTTATGGGGGAGTCTAAGAGTCGCCAGAGTTAAATAAAAATAGGGGTTGGACCGAGTCAGACCGACAGCGTCGGCCGAGTCAAGCCTTCCGCCGGCCCGAGTCGGGGCTCATCTTGGTGCCACGTGTCGGGGTCGGTTGGTCTACTGCAGTGAACTCGTTTATTTTATGTGTTACTCTTCAGTTTACGTGTTGTGCTCGTGTAGACTCTTAGGCTTCTAAAATATTAAAAGAAAAATAATTAAAAAGATAATGTGGCTGATGGGATTTGAACTCTGGTGCTTTGTAACAGCAGTGTAAGGTCTTACCAGTGAGCTGCAAGCTCTTTCTTGCTGTTCAAAAGTAAATCAAATTCTTATAGTACTCACAGGAATTGTAAATACCCCAAGTATACATTAACTTTAAATGAATTTTATGTACACTAAAATTGGAGTTGTTACAAACTTCTTACCTATCTACGCTAAGGATCAAAACCCTGGCCAAGAGGTAACCGTGCAGCTACCCTGCTCGGTCCATCCATGGCTAGTAGTTCACTACCCACCGATGCCAAGGATCAAACCGTTCGCCAAGAGACAACCGAGCAGCTACCCTGTCCGGTCTATCCTTAGCGGGTAACTCCTTACCCATCTACGCTAAGGATCAAAGCCCTCGCCAAGAGGCAACCGAGCAGCTACCCTGCTCGGTCCATCTATGACCGGTAGTTCATTGCCCACCAACGCCAAGGATCAAAGCCCTCGCCAAGAGGCAACCGAGTAGCTACCCTGCTCGGTCCATCCTTAGCGGGTAACTTCTTACCCATCTACGCTAAGGATCAAAGCCCTCACCAAGAGGCAACCGAGTAGCTGCCCTGCTCGGTCCATCCATGGCTGGTAGTTCATTACCCACCGACGCCAAGGATCCAAGCCCTCGTCTAGAGGCAACCGAGCAGCTTCCCTGCTCAGTCCATCCTTAGCGGGTAACTACCTACTCGTCTGTACTAAGGGTCAAACCTCAACCTCGGCGATGCCGACCAATCTTAAAAGCGGTGGTCGCCAGTCCAACTCGACATATCTTCGACGAGCGATCGCCACCTCGACTTCGGGGCCATAAAGGCGCCGACCTTATTCCGGTCTTTGCACACTTGACAGATGAATGGATTTAACTCGACGCGCGATCGCAAACTAAAGGAACGGCCGCTGACCTGACATTCATCAGACGAGCAAAATGAGACATTACCACAAACTGGAACATTGCTACAAACAAAAATTTCTGCAAAAGGTTTTATTCACAACTCAGGAGTCTTTACAAAGGTATCCTGGGCTCCTCAGCCTTACAAAATCGCCCGAAGGCCTACAAAATCCCAAAATGAAAAGAAAAATATACAAAAAAGGAAAGGGCGGGGAGACTTAGGCCTCAGGGTCGGGAAGGACCTCGACCTACTCCGCGACCACCTCGGGAGTTGGGGCGACTGCTTGAGGGTCGGCACCCACCGCAGGGACTTCGGCACTGGGAGCCGGGTTGACCACCTTCTCCCCAACGCCCCCACCGGGGGCCTTCCCCCAGCGACGCTTCTGGTGGCATCCCCCTGCCCCTCACCCTTGAGGGGGTACTCGAGCCGGAGCTTAGCATCGGGAAACACCGGCATTAGCGCCTTGACGGCGTCAAAGGCATCATGCCAGATGAAGGCCGAGGCTTCGGCGAGGTCGGAGTAGAACTGATCCGACGTTCTGTAGCTCTCCACCGCCTTCACGGCCCGGAGGTCGGTGCGCCTCATCGCCTCCTTCATCGCCTTGTTATCCTTCTTGAGGGTGTCCCACGTCTTCTTCAGGATGGAGGCGAGCACTCCGGCATCCTCCAACTTGGCCTCAACGGCCTTGTTGGACTCTATCATAACCCGGATGGTCTCCCGGCAGTTGAAGTTCGCCTGGCCCTCGGCTGCCACTGGTCTTCGAGGGTGGCGATCCTCTCCTTCGCCTCGTGAAGCTCCCGGCTCAAGTCTTCCTCCCGCGAGGTATATGATTGGTGATGTTTTTAGAGTTGTGTTGTAACCGCAAACAATAGCGGTGTCGCATGTAGCTAGACTGAGATGAGTACGGGTCGTCCTCAGGGAAACGTTTAATCATTTAATCTTACTTTAGACGTGTTGAAAAAGGGGAAGAATAAAGAATGGTGAAGAATGGTTGTAGATTCTAGATCCACGTCAAACATAGATGCAGGATATAGATCTAGATTAACTACGGATATAGGTTTTATATTAGAAAGGGGGCTTGTAGGGTTCGTTAAGATTTAGTAATCATGGATAATTAATTAAAGATTACTCCTCTTATCTTTTAATAGACTTAAAACTAGATCGACAGTAATGCATGTAGATTAGGGTTTCTGAAGGGAAAAGAGTTCCCATTCTTAACCCCTACCTTGACATGGATCTCCGTTCATGTCTAGCCTTTACCAAAATAATCATTAATCTAATCTCTAATCGCGGTCGTGGCTCCCAATGAATTGGTAGCGCATCCGATTAGGATGTTAATGATTCTTTTGGTAAAGTTTATAAACTTTATAGGACATAAAAAGAGTGTAAGGATCTTCACCATCCATTAATCGACTATAATCCTACGAACCCTAACAAGCGGAGAATTACTCGCGCATGTTGGGAAAAGAAAAGATAGAAATCATGAAGAAAAAAAATGCAATAGAATAAAACTATCTTTATTAATCAACAAGATCAGGTACACTTTGTTCCTTTAGAAAATGATTACAAAACCCTAGTTTGCTTCTCGATCTCTTCTTAAGGAGGTAGATGAACTGTCGATGATCAACCGGGATTCTTGAGCCGTCGTGGACTTCATGATCGCGTCGGTTTGATAATTTTTCCAATAGGCTTTCGGTCCTTATTTATTGTCACAGAGATAGAACCCTAGTTTCCTAATATGGTAACTAGTTGTTAGGATCCCAACCTGAAAATCCCAAGCCCTAGATCTTTAGACGTGCGGTCGAACCGTGGGCATTTAGTGGGGTTGGGAGGGTCTTGATTTTATATTTCTGTTGGCCTCTTCTGGTGACATATGTTGACTGTTTTGATATCTGGAATCTTGAAATCATTTCGTAGTCTTTACCAGAATATTTTTCTTCGATTTACTTGAATATTTCGGTAGATTTGATCTCGCCAACTCGAATTTCCTTGATTTGAGTCCTGATATAATTTCTGCACAATAACTCAATAAATAATTTTAGTAGAATTTGTTTTTATTGAGATATTATCTTAATCATTTGACATGATATTATAGTTTTAGAAAATTGGTTAAAGATATTTGATAAGGTAAGCATATTTAAATGGACTAAATATTATATAGATATTATATGCTTACATTTTCCTTCATAATGTTAATTATAATATATAAACACATGAAAATAGTATTTTAACAGATAAACCCTCATATGTGTCATATTTATAATAAACACATTTTATTATATAGAAATAGTAAGGAAAATGTCATATCAAATGCACAAATTTTCGACTGAACAAATACCCCTAAACTTAAGTTTGATTGTCCCGGGCAAACTAGTTATTCAAGAGAAGGAGAAAAAGAAAAAGAAAAAACCTAACCAGCACACTTTCGTAGGCAACACGATTGCACTGAGCACGTGCAACAAGCCGTTAAATCTCTAGGTGTCCCTAGAAGGAGGAGTGTTGTCTCCTGAGGGTTTTCAGCGGATTACACCCACAAAATCCTATAATAAAAGAAAGATGGTGAAAGTTACATATAAAGATAAGAACTATAAAAGAAAGAACTTGAAAATAAGAGTTTCCAACTACACCGGTTTTTCGGTTGTCATGAGCCCTATCTTAATGTTCATGAAAAAATGTTAAAAGTCACATCATCCCTCAATAAAACTTCTCTTTTAGTCTTCCTCCCTATCTTTCTTCCAAACATTGATCATATACCCATACGTGTGTGTAAAACACATCCCTACACTTAGAGAATTCAATTCAAGCTATCATACTCTTGTCCATCTTCCAAAATACTTTATAGTTGGTGAATATTTTAGATAAAATTGCTCACACATTCTTCTTGCTACCGTTAATACTTCTTGAGGTACTAACCGACCAATTAAAAAATGTGCTTGCGCATTTAGGTGTAATTCCTCGTTTTGCAACAGCTAAGGCTTAGCAGTGGCTCCCAAACCAGTTGGTCAAAGACACTAGGTGATAAAGCACTCTCGCTATATTTTTTTTATGCTGCTTTAAGCAATTACAAAACCAATGTTCATTCTTTTTCCTTCACCACTTATATTTTATTTTATTTTCCTTCATACTAAGGCTTTTAGACAAGAGCATTTCAAGGTATGCTCTACTATCCCAAGTTTCAAGATGTGTGTAAGTGCGTATGGTAGGGTATCCGTTCAAATGTTTGGACTTAAGAATATGGACCATTTTCAGACTTATTTTTATATTCAGATTAGTAATTTCCTTCAACTTACCAACTCTTGGGACAACGGCTCATAACTACTTATTACTAATTTTACTTAAGAAAACATCTAATTTTCTTGCTTTTCTTAAACTTTTCCTATCTTTCATATGTAATTTTTCACTTTCTGCTCTTTTATTATTTAAAAAAAATTGTATAGTGCCAAGTGACAAAAAGATAGTTTAGTGAATACAAACCTTCCCCCCTAAATCTATTTTCAGCAGTGTCCTCACCGATGTCTTTTTTTTTGAATGCATCGACCTGTAGACTTAGGGAGAGAAATTAAGAGGGGTAAAATAATAGTCAAATGAAAACTACCCCCAAACTCGTACTTGGGCACGCACAGATATTCAGTGAAGTCTTTTATCACTCACCTCCATTCTTAAAATGAGACAATGTTACCGAAACATGGAGGTGAGGCGGAGGAAATTTAGTTATGATAAAGTGGCTCCTTTAAAAACAGGAGCTCCTCCGTTGGGTCAGCAGAAAAATACGGTTTTAATCTATTCCCATTTACTTTAAAAATTGAACCGTTTTTTATATTTTCAACTTCTACTGTCCCGTGCGGGTATACATATCGCACCACAAATGGTCATTTCCAATGAGATTTAAGCTTACCCGGATGAAGATGGAGACGAGAATTATAAAGAAGGACTTGATGTCCCGGTTTGAAAGTTTTCCTAAAAAGGTTTTTATTGTGAAACACTTTAGTCCGGTTCTTTACTATCACCGCATTATCGTAAGCTTCATCACGGAGTTCGCTTAGCTCATTCAATTGCAGCTTCTGATAACTGCTGGCTTGATCAAAATCGAAATTTAGCTCTTTGATAGCCCACATTGTTTTATATTCGATCTCGACAGGAAGGTGGCATGACTTCCCAAACACAAGGCGGTATGGAGACATACCAAGATCGGTCTTATAAGAGATATGAAATGCACAAAGAGTATCCGTCAATTTAGTTGACCAATCTTTACGGTTTTTAGAAACCGTCTTCTCCAAAATTTGCTTGATCTGCCTATTTGAGATCTTAGCTTGCCCGCTTATTTGGGGATGATAGGGCATAGAAAATTTGTGGTTAATTGCATATTTCCACATCAAAGGCTCGAAAGACCGATTACAGAAATGCGTCCCGTTGTCGCTAATTATAGCGCGAGGGTGTCCGAACCGTGAAAAGATATTTTCTTTCAGGAACTTAATTACAATCTTGTTGTCATTAGTGCGACACGGTATTGCTTCCACCCATTTTGAGACATAATCAACCGCTAACAAGATATATAAATTCCCAAAAGAGTTGGGAAAAGGGCCCATAAAATCAATACCCCAAACGTCGAATATCTCTACAACCAAGATTGGTTAGAGCGGCATCTCATTTCTACGTAAAATCCGACCCAAGTGTTGACACCGCGGGTAAGTTTTGCAATGATCATATGCATCTTTAAATAATGTGGGCCCATAAAAACCACATTGCAAAACTTTCTCCGCCATTTTTCGTGGACCAAAGTGACCGCCGCATGCCTGATCATGACAAAATGATAGCACACTCTTGAATTCATCGTTAGGGACACATCTACGAATGATTTGATCGGAACAATACTTAAACAAATAAGGTTCATCCCAGTAAAAGTGTTTTATTTGGGATAGAAATCGAAATTTGTCTTGTTTCGACCAATTGCTAGGAATAAGTCCCGTCGCTAGATAATTCACAATATCCACGAACCAAGGTTCACAGGATACGGTCAAGAGCTGTTCGTCAGGAAATGAGTCGTTTATCGGCACGGTCAATGTTGGTGAAGAAGAGATACGCGAAAGATGGTCAGCTACTATGTTTTCACAGCCACTCTTGTCTCGGATGACAAGATCAAATTCTTGTAACAACAGGATCCAACGTATTAGTCTGGCCTTAGCATGCTTCTTCAATAAAAGGTGTCATAGAGTGAAGTGATCAGTGTAAACCACCATTGGCGAGCCAATCAAGTAGGGCCTGAATTTTTCTAATGCAAATACAACTGCCAAGAGTTCTTTCTTGGTAGTTGTGTAATTAATTTATGCATTGTTCAAGGTCCTACTTGCATAGTAAATTACATGTGACATCTTATCAATGTGTTGTCCTAAGACTGCACCAATAGAAAAATCTGATGCATCACACATAAGCTCGAATGGGTGATTCCAATCCGGAGATGATAGAATAAGAGCTGTACTGAGAGATCTTTTAAGCGATTCAAAAGCAGCCTCACAATCCGAATCGAAGTGAAATGTAGTATTCTTGGCCAAGAGAAGAGTTAAGGGTCTAGCAATTTTGCTAAAATCCTTAATGAATCTCCTATAAAATCCTGCATGACCAAGGAAGGATTGTATATCTTTGACGCATTTGGGACGAGGGAGGTTATGGATTTATTTTAGGTTTGTCTACCTCAATGCCTTTTCGTGAAATTATATGTCCAAGGACTATACCTTCTTGGACTATGAAATGACATTTTCCCAATTCAAAGTTAAGTTCTTATCCTTACAGCGGGTAAGAACTGCGTCAAGATGACGAAGACAGTCCTCAAAGGAGTCCTCGAATATGGAGAAATCGTCCATAAATATCTTCAGAAAATTCTCAACCATGTTTGAGAATATCCCCATCATTCACCGCTGAAATGTAGCAGGAGCGTTGCATAACCCAAAGGGCATGCGTCTATAAGCAAAGTACCGAAAGGACAAGTAAATATGGTTTTATCTTGATCCTTTTCGGCGATGGGACCTGGTTATAGCCAGATTATCCATCCAAGAAACAATAGTATTCATGTCCAGCTAATCGTTCTAACATCTGGTCAATGAAAGGTAGAGGGAAGTGATCTTTTCTCGTTGTGGCATTGAGTTTCCTATAATCAATACATACGCACTACCCCATTTGGGTGCGTGTTTGGATTAACTCATTAGCCTCATTGGTTATGACCGTGATGCCAGAATTTTTAGGGACTACATGAATATGACTTACCCATTGGCTATCAGATATTGGGTAAATTATACCACTATCTAATCACTTGACGATTTCTTTCTTTACCACCTCCTTCATGACGGAGTTTAACAGTCTTTGTGGGTCTCGGGTTGGTTTGGCTTCATCCATCAAATGTATATGATGTTCAATAATTAAGAGACTAATCCCTTTGATGTTAGCCATTGTCCAACCAAATGCTTGCCGATTCGATATCAATACCGTCAAAAGATCGTTCTCTTGCTCTAAAACTAGAGAAGCGGATATTATCACGGGTAAAGACTCATTCTCATCTAAATATGCATATTTCAGATGAGAAGGTAGCGGTTTGAGATCTAGAGTCGACGGAGAGATGATAGAAGGAGGGGTAAGGGAATGATATTCGGACTGCCTAAGAAGTTCATAACTTGCATAAGATATTGACTCGGAAAGCGTTACTGACTTTTGCGACGAGTCAAAAGATTCGAACTCGGGGGTGAACTCGTCAAAAGTATCCTCACTATAATGATTTTCCAAATCAAACAATGTCGCACTAGTGTTGTCGAGATCATCATAGCAAAGTACTTCAGTTTCGTAGCTGTCGGAAGCTATCTCGTTGATGGAACAGACATCGATTAAATGAGCAGAAGGTTCAAATGGTTGACTTTCTAACTTGTAAATATTAAGCTCAATTGTCATCTTCCTGAAAGATAAGTTCATAGAACCGTTACGACAATCAATGAAAGCGTTGGATGTTGCTAGGAAAGGTCGACCGAGTATCACCGGGATTTGGTTGCGTGGGTTCGCCACAGGCTGTGTATCTAAAAAAATAAAGTCCACAGGGAATATGAATTCCCCGACTTTGATTAACACATCCTCTAGTTCACCTCTAGGTTGGGCGATAGATCGATCAGCCATCTGGAGAGTGCAGTGGGCAGGTTTCAACTCTCCTATACCTAGCTGCTCATAGACAGAATACGGGAGTAAGTTAACACTGGCGCCAAGGTCGAGTAGACCATGATTGATATTTTTAACCCCAATAGAAATAGATATTTTAAGACAGCCGGGGCCTTTACGTTTCTTAGGCAATTGCTGGGTAAAAGTCGTACTTACATTACTCGTTAAGAACACCATTATAGGCACTTGAGTTTTTCTCTTCCTAGTGCACAAGTTCTTAAGTATTCTCGCATAGGAAGGAACCTGTTGAATAGTATCTAGGAGAGAGATATTTATGTTAACTTGCTTAAACATTTCCACAATTTTCTCCATTTGTGTGTTAGGTTAATTGGCCCTCAACCAGTTTGGAAATGGAACTTTATCAATAAGTTTTAGGTCCAACATTTGTGGAGAGCTTTGTGGGGATGTAATCAATCCCAGAATTGGAGCGGGGATCGTTTTAGGTAGATTCGAGAAAGTAGGCGAAGTGTTCGAGTCTTGGGGAAAACGGAGAATAGGCTCGGAAGAAGATAGGAGACTAGACGAAATAGGGCAAGAAATAGAAGCCGGGGTTTCAATTGATTCCACATCATCAATATGTTCACCCATTTGATTGTTCAACACTCTTCCTGATCTCAACGTGGTAACGACACTCACATTATAACTCTGTAAGTCCATGTCACGCACCCCACGTGTTCGCGGTGAGGCGGAATATATGAAAAACAATCATCAAAGCTTCGTAACACGGACTTGAGCACACGGATCGTGTCTAAACTATTACTAGCAAACTACGAGAGGTTTAACTACTCTGATTCGAAGTTACACCTCTCGTTACATGTCCTTCGGGTCTTCATGGTTGTCCTCCATACCTCGTCAGCTCTATGGAACATGGGTACCTCAACGGCCTCCTCGAGTCAAAGACGATCCACACGAGAGTCTATAGTCCGAGCTCCTATCTCGAATCTGAGATAACTACGGCTTCTAGTTTGCTAATCTAGAAGTCTTAGAGGGTGTAGAGTATTTAGATGGATTACTTAGTCACTTTAAACCCTAGGATTCTCAACTCATGAGAGCTTTTAGGGTTTGAGGAAGAAGATGAAGACTTGAGGAGAGAGAAGTGTTTTGTGATAATGAATGAACTATTCTCATTTATGAATATCATGAAGCATAATAATATCATCAAAATAAATATCTAGCTAATATTCATCATGCTTCATTTAATTCACAAGGTGAATTATATAATGAGTCACCTAATGAGTCATGGATCATTTAATGAAACTGCACCTCATCTCCTCCACCTCATTTAGTTTAAATCTAAAAAGAAATAAACACAAATGAGTCACCTCCTTCTAGAAGCTTCCCGACAAATTACGAGACTGCCCCTCCCATCCGTATTTCCGAACACAAATATACGCTGACTGAATAAATCCATCTGTATAATACTAGGATCCGACTTAAACCAAAGCCCACTAGTATTATCTACCCAATCATAGTATGTGCACAAGTGTACGTAAGTGATCATGGCCCTGCCGTAAAACCATACGGCCTCTACACCTTTTGCCCGGTGCAGGAAAACTCTCTGTATGGGACTCTAAAGACTCGATACTACGCTGGCAGTGGGTTTAACCACAGGCCGCAAGCGGTACTAGCTGTACGTAACGGTCCCTAGGTAGATGTCGATAAGAAGGACGATGAGGAAACCCATCTGAACTTCTACTGAGCCTGTATGTGACAATCTTCGTACAGTCCGGTCTGTTCGTCTAGGACTATCGCATATCGGGCCTAGGAGGCGGTAAGCGCCAGTCCCCTAATAGCGGTATAAGTCGTGTCGGAGTGTAACCCATTACACCTTGAGAAACTACTAGAACACCTATCAGTAAATCTCGCTTTTCCTGGCCAGGGGCCTTGCGTAATAGCTCTCCATACACAGCGTGATATCAACCCTCAATATCAGGAGAGACGAATCCTGTCTAACCGCCACTGCCTTCAAGTGCTTCAGGACTGCACCCAACTACTACCTGTTTGCACGACTCCTTTGAGCCGTGGTAGGGTAGTAATCTAAGTACAGTGGGAATACACTCGAGGCGAAGTAGCAATGTCAAGTCGACGGACTAAGCTGTACTCATGTCATCTGGGAACTGCAATCTGACGATAGGTATAGTACCAACCTGCAGTTCCTGACGAGTCCTGTCCGGTGTACTCGTAACCTAACGAGCACCTGCATACTATCTCCAGTACGACGTACTGATGGCTGTGGGACAGACCATCTCCCCATGCTGGGATGAGAAGCATATACACCAGTCTACTCCGGAGTATCGATGCCCTGTCTCGATAATCCTACGACCAGAGACCTGTATAGGATGTTGCTTATAGACTACCCAGCCCCCACTAGTGTGACTGCCATCACAACTCTGGTAATCAAGCAAAGATCCTAAGGGCTCTACTAATATGTATAAGCGATATGTTAAAAGAAACATATGCACATATTAAAGTAGAAACAAACCAAGTAGCATACTACTATTTTTAGCAAGACTGTCAATACAACTGTGAATATCCCAAGCTTCCATTAAGTAATATACAATCTAGTATGATACAATCATGGCCTCTAGGGCATAAACACTAACAATCTCCCACTTGCACTAGGGCCATGTACTGGCATATCGCAGACCTATCATCTCGAATAGCCTTTCGAACTGCGTCTGAGAAATGGCCTTTGTGAATGGATCAACTGTGTTATTCTCCGTATCTACTCTCTTCACCTCGATCTCTCGGCGATTTACGATCTCCCTGATCAGGTGATACCGCCGTAAGATGTGTCTGGACTTTTGATGGGACCTGGGTTCCTTCGCTAAAGCTATAGCACCGTTGTTGTCGCAATACAGAAATATTGGATCAACACTGGTAGGAACCACCTGAAGTTCCGTGAGGAACTTCTTCACCCAGACAGCTTCGCGGCATCGCAGGCAGCTATGTACTCCGCTTCCATCGTCGAGTCAGCAACGGTGTCCTGCTTCGAACTCTTCCAACAGACCGCCCCTCCATTGAGGGTAAAGACATAACCCGACATGTACTTGGAGTCATCCTTGTCACTCTGGAAGCTGGAGTCAGCAAAGGTCTCGATCTGGAGGTCCTTTCCGCCATACACCAAGAGCATCTCCTTAATCCTCCTCAGGTACTTGAGAATGTTCTTTACTGCTATCCAGTGCTTCTCCCCTGGGTTTGCCTGATACCGGCTTACAACGCTCAATGCGTATGCTACATTTGGTCTGGTACACAACATCGCATATATTATAGAGCCTACCGCAGAAGCGTAGGGTATAATCGACATGCGAGCCCTTTCTAAATCAGTCTTGGGAGACATCTCTTTGGAAAGGGTGATTCCGTGACAAGCCGGTAGGTTACCGCGCTTAGAATCTTCCATATTGAATCTTTTCAATATGGTGTCTATGTACCTGGACTGTGAAAGTCCCAACATCCTCTTTGATCTATCAGGATAGATCTGGATCCCCAGAATGTAGGAAGCATCACCCAGATCCTTCATGGAACTTCTGTGATAAGAATCCTTTGACTGACTGTAGCATAGGAATATCATTTCCTATTAAGAGAATGTCATCCACGTACAAGACGAAGAATACTACAGTTCTCTCTACAATCTTACTATATATGCATGGTTCATCTGGATTTTTGATAAAGTTGAATTCTTTAACAGTATCATCAAAACAGATGTTCCAACTCCACGATGCCTGCTTTAGTCTATAAATGGACTTAAGCAACTTGCACACTTTACTGCTGCTCCCACTCTGAATGAATCCCTCTGGCTGATCCATATAGACGCACTCTTCTAAATTACCATTTAGAAAAGCCGTCTTTACGTCCATCTGCCAGATCTCATAATTGTGGAAGGCAGCAATGGCAAGAAGGACCCGAATGGATTTGAGCATAGCCATTGGAGAAAAGGTTTGTCATAGTCCAAACCAGGTCTTTGACGAGAACCCTTTGCAACAAGTCTAGCCTTATAGGTTTCAACCTGTCCATCTACACCAATCTTCCTTCTGAAGATCCATTTGCATACTACGGGTTTTACCCCATCTGGAGTAATGTCCAAAGTCCATACTTTTTTAGTGTACACGGACTCTATTTCGGTCCGCATTGCATCCAACCATCTTACCGAGTCGCCGCTCTGAATGGCTTGCTGGAAGCTAGTAGGGTCATCATTATCAATGATGTAATCCTCTCGATCCTCGTCTATGATAAAACCGTAGTATCTCTCGGACGGATGAGACTGCCTACTACTTCTACGGATAGGCACTGGGATGTCCCTTTCTTCTGAAACTTCTGGTTCTACCATACTTTCAGTAACAGTTTATGGTTCTGGAATTTCTTCCAGTTCTATTGCGCTCCCACTCTTCTGATTTTCTAAAAATTCAGCTTCCAAGAAGTGGGCATGACGAGAAACAAAAACCTTTTGTTCCTCTGCGTAATAGAAATAATACCCCTTGGAGTTCTTTGGATATCCCACAAACTTACACTGTACTGAGTGTGCCTCGAGCTTGTCCGTATGCTGCTTTTTAACAAAAGCTGGACATCCCCATGTCTTCAAGTACTGAAGATAAGGTTTCTTCCCACTCCATATCTGATATGGTGTGGTAGGCACAGTCTTAGTTGGAACCTTGTTCAAAAGATATGCAGCTGATTCTAGTGCATAACCCCAGAAAGATCGCGGTAACTCAGCCTTACTCATCATGGAACAAGCCATATCCAATAGGGTTCGATTCCGCCTTTCCGATACACCATTGTGTTATGGTGTGTATGGAGGAGTAAGCTGAGAGAGAATTCCATTCTCTTTTAAGTATCCCAGGAACTCGGCACTTAAGTATTCACCACCTCGATCAGATCTCAGTGTCTTGATACTTTTGCATGTTTGGTTTTCCACTTCATTCTTGTATTCCTGGAATTTCTCAAAAGCCTCAGATTTATGCTTCATCAAGAAGATATGTCTATACCTAGAGAAATCATCCGTAAAAGTAATGAAATAGGAATGATCACCTCTTGCATATGTAGACATTAGACCGCACACGTCACTGTGTACGAGTCCCAAGAGCTCACTCGCTCTTACTCCGTGTCCATTAAACGGAGTCTTTGTCACCTTTCCCATGAGACAAGATTCACAAGTAGCATAAGATTGATATTCGAACGGATTCAAATATCCTTCTCTATGTAACTTAGTTAACCGTGTTTTATTGATGCGACCTAGTCTACAATGCCATAAGAAAGCCTGATTTGCTTCCGGAGACTTTCTTTTAAGTGTGTTCTGGACATTGAAAACCTGAGCTTGATTTAATACATATATACCGTTATCTAATGTACCGGACCCAATCAGAACTTGATTTAGGTGGATGTTTACCATATCGCTTACGAATGTAAAATCATATCCCTCTCTCGAAAGTGAGGATATTGATACGATATTACAAGTCAAACTAGGTACATACAAACAGTTACGTAGAATCAATATTTGCCCACTTGTCAGTCCTAGGCGATATTCCCCCACGGATTCAGCGTCCATGCTCATTCCGTTCGCAACTCTGAGAGACATATCACTTACCCTGATAACTCTACGGTTTCTCAAAGCATGTAACGAATTACAGATATGAGATCCTGATCCGATATCTAGTACCCAGAAAGTAGAGTTAATTGACAAACAGTTCTCAATTACAAACACACCCAAGGCCGAAGCCACAATATGGTTCGAATCCTGGCTACTGCTTCTAAAGCCCTGCAATCTTTCTGCCAAGGCCCCTTCCCATAACAATAGGAGCATCCCTCCTTTATTACACCAAGTCCCGAAACTTTTGCTCTTCCCTTTCCTTCTACTTTACTGACACCGTATATCGGCTTTGTGGAGGTTTCTTCTTTTCACTCTTTGCTTTCGCCCTGGATGCAAAAGAAGAAGGTCCCCCATTAAGCAGAGCGGGTGTCTCCCTGGTTTCTTTCAGGGTGTAAGTAGAGAGTAGGGACTGTGGAAATAATTCAGCATATGACCTATTTCCCAACGTGGTCTCCAGGTCCGTGAGCTCATCAATATAGCTAGTCATCGTAAGGACGTCGTCCCTTACAGATGACCCGACAGCCAACCTCACTTGAAGCAATTTGTTCGAGATCTCATATCTTGCGATACGAGATTGCTCTCCATATAAATCTTTGTTATGAAGGAAGATAGAAACTAAGCCTATCTTCTCGTGCTACTTCTGGTATACACCATCAACTGAAGCCAACATGAGGCACTTGGCATTTGCACTGTCCTTTTCCCTTGTCTGACGGATATCCATATCCGTGACAGTGGAAACTGGACCTGGGACGGCGGGGGCTTGAGTAGTAATAGGGTGGTCCAGCTTGTTATAGGCAATGGACATCTGGACAGACCTTTGCCAATCATAAAAGTCAGATTCAGTCAACTTATTATCTAGATGTAACCTAGTCATGGTCACAGGGTTGCTACAGTTGAGAGAGAGAAGAAAACACTTTTGCATGATGCTCTTGCAAGTTTAGATTGGTTTTTAGTTTATCTAAGCAGGATGGCTCCCACTGTTTCTCGAATCCTTCCTCAAACCATAAAAGAAGAATTAGTCAGGACTGATCTCACCATACAATACTTGCTTAACCGTTCAGCCAGGCTAGTGTCGGTACTTCGAGGGAGGTTTTACGACGCTTTCGTGAAGTTCCTTAATTAAATAACCTCTTTTCCCTGGAGGCGTAGCCCCGCTGACACCGTTCTAGACACCTACTTGGTTTATAGCATTAATCGTTAAGTGATGAATCTCCTGATGAGTAGTATATACTCACAGTAGGACCGAGATCCAGATATCATCGTGTGATAATGCTAAAGGAATCCTACCAACATTATCAAACTCCAAATGGTATGCAACACTAGCAAGTTTCAGTTTCTTTAGAAACTCCCGATGTGGATTTTTGCCCCATGCTCTTATGACCTTGACGAAGGCCAACAAATCATAAGTCACATATCAAGTTCTTTCCATTATTATCCTTGTTAATTTGAACCCACCCGTACATACCCTTGACGAAGGCCAACAAAGTAATACGACTGTCCCAAACCAACGCATCTATCTATGCTACATATGAATACCCCGGCAGGTACCAAACACTATGCCTTAACGAAGGCCAACAAACATAGCTTGAATACTACTGACCATCCATATGAAATGACGGAAGGCTACGACTGGTTTTGGCGAAACCGTGAACGTAGTGAACTTGATATAATCGAAGGAAGCTGATAGCTTTTTAAAAGAAGTGGTTAAAGCTCCGCAATTACAAATTCTGCTCTTTTAAAATAACTGAGTGGTTTCTTTTAAATTTGTTCCAACGATTCAACTTTGGTTTATTTTCTTTGCATTAAAATAATGTGTCCCATAATTTATCCTATCATTGCAGAAAACAACGAAAATACAACGTCCACTTATGCCATCCGCATTCGCCACTGGGCCCCGTCATTCACCCGTCAGGTTACTTAACTAACGACAGAGCAGGGGCTGGGCTAGCGCGGATGCAAAACATAAGCAACGCCTACTAGATATCATATATAGATATTGTACATTCATCAGACGCAATAATAGGCATTCCAGATCACAGATGAACATATTGGATATACTAGGAATTCGCGTTTTGTTTGAGCCTACAACAAAAGACGGATTATATGGTCATGATGAATAGCCAAACCCTACCCTAGACCCCTACGGATGCGGCAAACTACCCATCTAGTACCAGAAGTGAAACAGTCTCCCTCAACGTAAACACTTCAAACCACCCGGTAGTTTGTGCACCCCATCTTGGGTCTATCCTAGGAGTATAAAACAGTAAATGAAATAATACAACGGTGGCTACAACCTTAACCCGGATGTTCTCCGGAAAAGAATATTACAACATATTACAATTTACATCGAATGAAAGATAAACTCTTATCTCACATCCCCGGCAATTCATCCACGACAATTCAATGAAGTTTATATCCACAAACCAATATCCATTACAGAAATGTGCAACCCCCAACTAACCGACATACTAGCAATTAGCGGAGGTTTACGAACACATCAAATAACCCGATTAGCAAATAACTTAGAATTTCGATCGACAACGTTTTTCCGTGTCTACCCCAAATGCAAGACAGCACTGAAAAGACCTGGGCAGAAATAAAATATACAGGAAAACAGAACACCCAAAAATAAGACAGACTGTGAAAATACGAGTCAACTCGGAGTCGACTCGGCCGCGGATCCGCAGCGTATTGCACCAATGCACCGCGTTTCCGCGGTCGTCTCACCGAGTTAGCAACTTGTATTTCTCCAGTATTCTTAGAATTCCCTGCTGTGAATTTTCATACTTCTGAAATAATTTTTTCGACAAGTTTAAAATCGACAGAAACTTTAGGGAAGCGGGGTTATTTTTTCGTGTTTTTCCGACGATCGAAGTTCTAATTAGTTGCTAACAAGCTAGTAAAGGTTTAGTAGGCTCTGATACCACTGTAAGTCCATGTCACGCACCCCATGTGTTCGCGGGGAGGCGGAATATATGAAAAACAATTATCAAAGCTTCGTAACACGGACTTGAGCACACGAATCGTGTCTAAACCATTACTAGCAAACTACGAGAGGTTTAACTACTCTGAGTCGAAGTTATACCTCACGTTACATGTCCTTCGGGTCTTTATGGCTGTCCTCCACAGCTCATCGGCTCTATGGAATATGGGTACCTCAACGGCCTCCTCGAGTCAAAGACGATCCACCTGAGAGTCTATAGTCCGAGCTCCTATCTCGAATCTGAGATAACTACGGCTTCTAGTTTACTAATCTAGAAATCCTAGAGGGTGTAGAGTATTTAGATGGATTACTTAGTCACTTTAAACCCTAGGATTCTCAACTCATGAGAGCTTTTAGGGTTTGAGAAAGAAGATGAAGACTTGGGGAGAGAGAAGTGTTTTGTGATAATGAATGAACATTTCTCATTTGTGAATATCATGAAGCATAATAATATCATCAAAATAAATATCTAGCTAATATTCATCATGCTTCATTTAATTCACAAGGTGAATCATCTAATGAGTCACCTAATGAGTCATGGATCATTTAATGAAACTACACCTCATCTCCTCCGCCTCATTAGTTTAAATCTAAAAAGAAATAAACACAAATGAGTCACCTCCTTCTAGAAGCCGTATGGTTTTACTTGGGAATTACAATCTGACGATAAGTATAGTACCAACCTGCAGTTCCTGGCGAGTCATGTCCGGTGTACTCGTAACCTAACGAGCACCTGTATACTATCTCCATTACGACGTACTGATGGCTGTGGGACAGACCATCTCCCCATGCTGGGATGAGAAGCGTATATACCAGTCTACTCCGGAGTATCGATGCACTGTCTCGATAATCCTACGAGCAGGGACCTGCATAGAATGTTGCTTATAGACTACCCAGCCCCCACTAGTGTGACTACCATCACAACGCTGGTAATCAAGCAAAGATCCTAAGGGCACTACTAATATGTATAAATGATATGTTAAAAGAAACATATGCACATATTAAAGTAGAAACAAACCAAGTAGCATACTACCATTTTTAGCAAGACTGTCAATACAACTGTGAATATCCCAAGCTTCCATTAAGTAATATACAATCTAGTATGATACAATAATAGCCTCTAGGGCATAAACACTAACATTTGTGAGTGGCCAGGATTCGATAGGGGTTGAAACGGAAGTTTCCCTTTTTCTCTCGCACTCATCGCGGCATTTATTTGCGCAAGTTATGCTTCTATTGACTTTATACTTTCACCGTAGGAGTTGGTGGTCTTTGTTAAAGTTCGGATAGAAGACTTGATTTCATCCGTCGACTGCATGGAATGTTTAATAAACATATCCACACTTCGTTCAAGCACAGATGAGTTTTCGGTACCGGCCGTTTGGAAAGAATTATTGGTCGGATTCTGAAAAGGTTTACGATTGAAAGGGGTGCCGGTTCTGTGGTGGTGGTTGCTGTTACTGTGGAGGAGGTCTTTAATAATTGCTTTGGAACTGGTTTTGATTTGAGTTTGGTTTTGGCTCCAAGCAAAATTAGGATGATTCCTCCATCCTTGATTGTATGAGGAAGAATAAGGATCGTTTCTAGGTCGTTGCTGAAAAGCAGCATTAGTTTGCTCATGACCTTGAAACAGTGCATTCATAGGACATTCTTCTGTCAAATTTGATGGATCGGAACAGCAACCACACACGGTTTTAGGAAGCGTTACCTGGTTTAGGGAGACTGATGAGAATTTGTTCTCTATAGCGTCGAGTTTCTTTTGCATCGCTGCCATTTCGGCTTTTACTGCAATGGAAATATCGAGCTGATGGATGCCTCCCCTAGATGAAGGTGGTCAACGCTTTCCTACTGCAAAGTGTTTTCAGCGAGATCTTCCAGATATTTCCAGGCTTCGCCATCGTCTTTGGACATGAAATTGCATTGACACATGGTTTCAAACATCTGCTTTGTCGTTGGATTAATGCCCTCATATATAATTCGGCATAGATCCCATCTATGTATTCCATGATGAGGACATTGGACAAGCAAATTCTTGAACCGTTCAAAGAACTTCCAAAATGGTTCGTTGGGAAGCTGGGTAAACTGGTTGATTTTGCTCCTAACATGGTCGGTCTTATGATTGGGGTAAAATTTTTTAAGGAATGCTATCACGAATTCATCCCAATTGGTAATAGAATATGCGGCAGTTTTATAAAGCTATTTTTCTGCCAATTCACAGAAAGTGAACGGGAGAAGGCGCAACCGTATAGCATCCACGGACAGTTGTGAAGTACCCATCATAGCGCATACGTTTTCGAATTTGGTGATAAAAACGTATGCGTCTTCAGACTAGAGCCCGTGAAATTTAAGCAACAGGTTGATGTAGTGGGGTTTAATTTCAAAATTATCTCCGTTGGCTGGTGGAATGGATAGACAGGTAGGAAGTGGACTGCGTATAGGATAACATCTCTCTTGGAGAGAAATTCACGGTGGATTCTGCGCACCTACGGGCGGTGGCAGGGTGGTGTTATAATCTGATGGAGTACCGTCCATCTTGATCGATGTGGTTGGTGGTGGGGAAAAAGAAAATGAAGAAGTACCGACTTCAGAGTCGATAGCCAAAACGCGGACAAGACGGGCACTAGAATCCCGTGTCCAGCCGAGCATGCACTAAACGGTTTTAGCGCAAGTGGCAGCATGTGTGTGATTTAAAATTGGTTTGTTTTTGAATAAGTGGGACTCACGACAAATCACACAACAATGCACAAACAACCCTGAACCAAGGTTACCTAGGTCAAGTCTCTAGACCGCTCCTAGACTTCCAAAGGACAAACCGCTGGATCAATCCTCTACCACCTCTTTACTACTCCTGTGGCCAGGTAAGTGCCAGGTAAGTGGGAGGTATCTGCTATACGAATCAACGAAAATAGGTGGCCTAATTAAATAACCACTTGCTTTAGACACACTTGCCTAGACACCACAAAAGTAATGCGGATAAGCGATAGATTACCCACGACCTTCCTCTGTCCTATTAAGCGCGACAGTCCTTAGAGTCTTGTCTAGGTAATTTTTTTAAAAAATTAATGTAGGGTTGATGCGGATGCTCGTTTTGTGATTTGTGGGTCCTAGGAAGGGTGATGAAATCCCCACATAATCTGAATTTAGTCTTTGCCCCTTAATGTTCGTATTAAAATATGCAAAAACAAACCGCAAAACAAAACTTACAAAAAGATTTTTGCGCAGCGATATTTTGCAAAGAATCCTGCAGAAAAGATATTTTATTGGATTTCAGAGGAGAGAAGGAGTTGAGAAATATACTAGAGAAGTTTGAAACCCTAGTTCCCTAAATGCGCTGCGTTTCCGCCGCTATTTAGCCTTACTGCCGCGGTTCCGCCGCCGAAAGGAGGGGTCTCATGAAGATTTTTGCTACGTGGCCTCTCTTTGCTCCTCTGGATCTTGATGAATGTCTCTGACTCTCTGTTTCCTCAAGTCCGTGACTCCAGATTCCCTTGCAAAATTCACACAATAATCATTAAATATACAATTTGCAGTATTGTTTTATTTATGATATTGATCAAATAAGAATTCAACACAAATAGTAAGAATAAAAAATTATGCACGTCTCCCCGGCGACGGCGCCATTTGATTGGTGATGTTTTTAGAGTTGTGTTGTAACCGCAATCAATAAAGGTGTCGCGTGTAGCTAGACCGAGATGAGTACGGGTCGTCCTCAGGGAAACGTTTAATTTTTTAATCTTACTTTAGACGTGTTGAAAAAGGGGAAGAATAAAGAATGGTGAAGAATGGTTGTAGATTCTAGATCCACGTCAAACACGGATGCAGGATATAGATCTAGATTAACTACGGATGTAGGTTTTATATTAGAAAGGGGGCTTGTAGGGTTCGTTAAGATTAGTAGTCATGGATGATTAATTAAAGATTAATCCTCTTATCTTTTAATAGACTTAAAACTAGATCGACAGTGATGCATGTAGATTAGGGTTTCTGGAGGGAAAGGGTTTCCCGCTCTTAACCCCTACCTTGACATGGATCTTCGTTCATGTCTAGCCTTTACCAAAATAATCGTTAATCTAATCTCTAATCGCGGCTGTGGCTCCAAATGAATTGGTTGCGTGCCCGATTAGGATATTAATGATTCTTTTGGTAAAATTTATAAACTTTATAGGACGTAAAAAGAGTTTAAGGATCTTCATCATCCATTAATCTACCATAATCCTATGAACCCTAACAAGCGGAGAATCACTCGCGCATGTTGGGAAAGAAAAGATAGAAATCATAAAGAAAATAAAATGCAATAGAATAAAACTAACTTTATTAATCAACAAGATCAAGTACACTTTATTCCTTTAGAAAATGATTACAAAACCCTAGTTTCCTTCTCGATCTCTTCTTAAGGAGGTAGATGAACTGTCGATGATCAACCATGATTCTTGAGCCATATGGACTTCGTGATCGCGTCGGTTTGATAATTTTTCCAAGAGGCTCTTGGTCCTTATTTATAGTCACAGAGCCAGAACCCTAGTTTTCTAATATGGTAACTAGTTGTTAGGATCCCAACCTGAAAATCCCAAGCCCTAGATCTTCAGACATGCGGTGGAACCGTGGCCATTTGGTGGGTTTGGCCGCGGATCCGCGGTGGATTAGGAGGGTCTTGATTTTATATTTCTGTTGGCTTCTTCTGGTGACATATGTAGACTGTTTTGATATCTGGAATCTTGAAATCATCTCGTAGTCTCTGCCAGAATATCTTTCTTCGATTTACTTGAATATTTCGGCAGATTTGATCTCGCAAACTCGAATTTCCTTAATTTCAGTCCTGATATAATTTCTGCACAATAACTCAATAAATAATGTTAGTAGAATTTGTTTTTATTGAGATATTATCTTAACCATTTGACATAATATTATAGTTTTAGAAAATTGGTTAAAGATATTTGATAATGTAAGCATATTTAAATGGACTAAATATTATATAGATATTATATGCTTATATTTTCCTTCATAATGTTAATTATAATATATAAACACATGAAAATAGTATTTTAACAGATAAACCCTCATATGTGTCATATTTATAAAAAACGCCTCTTATTATATAAAAATAGTAAGGAAAATATCATATCAAATGCACAATATTTTCGACTGAACGCTATACTCGCCAGCGATCTGCATCACCGGGGAAATTTCCTTATCCTCCATATTGACAACGAGGGCGCAGTGCTGGAGGACCTGAGGAAAACAAAAGGAGGGGTTTAAAAAAAGGGGGTTACTTAATAAAAACCCGAGCGGGAGGCGGACACTGACCTGCATGGCCTCCTGGGCTATGGCCGCCATTTTGGCCCTGAGGGTCCTCCGGGGGATCTTGCCCCAGCCGAACTTTCCATTTTCGTGAGTAGGCTGTCGTGACAGAAAGCCCCGAGGGCACCTTGAAGCGAAGATCCCCTTCATCCACGAAGATCGGGGAAGCCGGAGAACGGGGCACCGTCCTATGGTGCCTCTTGAGGAGGGGCGCGGGAACATCTTCCTCGTCTCCCACCTTCAGGACCCGGGGGTCCTGCCCCTGAGTGCGTTTGCGGCTCTGCCTGCGGCCGGCCTCCGAGGCCCGGGGTGTGCTGGAGCACCTGACCGAAGCGGCGGCCGATGGGCCCGGGCTCGCAACTCGGTGTGACGGGCCGGCGCCTCCGGCCTTCCTCTCTTTCTTCTCGGCCATCGCAGCCCGAAATTTGGATCGGTCCATCGGCTCTGCAAAAAGAAGCGAAAACACAAAGGAGTTAGTAATGCCAGAAAAAGTGGAAGAATACACAAGTCTAAATAGGTCGCCTAAAACTCCAAACTTACTTGCAAACTGAGCGGAGCTGAGCCCGGCCCAACTAAGGTCCTGCTCAGACAGTAACACATCAGCTCGGGGGACGGGCTCCCACTCCGACACCACCACCGCGTCGGGATCGTTCGACCGCCTCACCCACAGGCAGTTAGACCTGTGCCACTTGACGGGCACGGACCAATCCTCACCCTTGGGTGGCCCGATGAACAAGAACTTCCCCTTCCATTCATGAATGGAAGAAGGTACTGCCACGACCCCCAACCCAGCCACCCCTCCTCTGTGTTTTCTAAAAGAAATATATATCCAGTTAGGCCCGTCCCTACGAGTACCGGGGTGATTTTTGTAGCAGAGGGAAGAAAGGAGAACGTTCAAACTAAAAGGGATCTCCTGCAATCTCAACCGGACCAGGAACCCGTGGAGAATCCTCCACGAGTTCGGCACTAGCTGGCTCGGGGCTAATTGAAAGCAATGCAGCGTCGCACTCACCTTGAGGGAGAAGGGCAGACGCATTCCGGCCCAAAAGGCTTCCAAGTACAAAGCAATCTCCTTGTCCTATACATGGTATGTCCTCTCTCCCTCCCCGTCCAAGCGAAGCGAGTAGCCGGGGGGAATGTGGAAGCGAGCCTGGATTGTGGTGAGCTCGTCCGCATGCCTCGGGAGGGAAGGCACGTCGCGGACACTCCTGACACTCGCTTTAGGGACCGTCCCCGCCACATGACCCCGGGAAGGTTGACTAACCCTAACTTCCCGAAAAGATTCCGACCCGGACGAAGAAAAGGAAGCTGCAGAAGACTCCCTAGACTCTACTCGAACTATTTCTATAGACTCCTCCGAGGAAGAAATCTAACATGGTCAAAAGAAGGGGTCCTCCGAGGAAAGAAAGTAGGAAATCCGACCTAGAGGGATGAGCGCCGAGCTAACACACGAAGGGAAGAGGAAATTATAGCGAAGTGTGGACCCTCGGGGGGGATCCCACCTCTATTTATAGCAGTCGGCGAACACATCTTGCGGCGCCGATCGTCTCCCGCCAAAATGACACTTTGCATTCAACGGCCGTCAATGCTCCACCTGTCACACGCGCATTGGGCACGTCCCGTCGAGCACGAAAAACACTGGCTTCCCGTCACGTCAGCCAACCAGCTTCGGGCACATGGCCTGGTGCTCCGATGAACGTATGCCCGAATTGGCGCTTCGTCTTTAATGCAAGATCTCTTTCCTGATCCGCTGACGATATCAAGAAAATACAACTAGTTTCCCGGAAATCCGCACCGACGATATCTTCAAATAAGAAGTTGGCCCGGGTGACTGATCAAACCACACTCAACCCGACCCATGAATAGGTCGGTCTGAGAGTGGGGGGCTAATGATGATGCTCGGTACTGAGCACTCCCCAGATCATGACACGTAGCAGATGACGTGTCCTAAGGCTTACGGGAAAGGAGCAAGAACGACACATTGGAAGCATGTCCCGGACCTTCGACCCGAGAATGTTCCCGACCTTCATTGGCCTTCCCAGACCATTCCTATGCCCGCCTTACAAACAACTATTGGCTCGCCTCCGAGCCCTCCCGCACGATGGGCCTCCTCGGCCCTCCCGGCTCGCCTCCGAGCAATCATGGAACCAAGCCTGCTCGGCCTCCCGCTCGCCTCCGTGCCTCCCGCCAAGCTTAGATTTCTCGGTCTCATCGACCGACCCACAACACAGATCAAAGGCGTCTCTGCCACGGCTCCGCGAATCTCGCCAGACGCGAGATATACGTCGCCCACGATCCCACGTTCCCGCCATCACGTTCCCCCATTAACGAGCATATCTCGTAATTAATGGGAGATCTTTCCTTTCACGTAGGCGTAATGCCAGGAGCGTAACGGCCGGCGTGAATCTCGCGTCCGCCAGCCCATGGCTGCCACTATATAAACCCCTCTCTCAGACGACTCAGGTAAGGCAATTCTATCCCAATAGGCCGTTACTCTGCCAAAATATCTCGACTAATTTGATCATCGGAGGGTCGTCGGTGGTACAACCACTCCGGGACAGGTAGCTCGGCCTCGCCCCAACCAAGCCCACTGAGGTTCAGACGCATTGAGAAGTAACCCTCAAACTCAATCTCAGGCACTCATCACCACTCGCTGCGGATCAACGGAAGACAACATCTGAAGGAGATCCGGAGCTCCATCACTCTTCATCATTCCCTGCTTCTTCACCTTCAAATTTACCAAACTTAATTAGAATCAAATCTAAAAACATTTGACTCATGCAAACATCTTAACCATATATAGCATAATATTTGCCCCTCAAATACGATGGCAAATTATTAATGGTCTGCGAATTCACCTAAAATCATTACTCAAACGCCATAAATTTGTACAGTATCAAACATCTTAACAACAAAACTTAATATGACGGTCTCTACAAACTATGTTGAATTGTCACAAAATGTGGAACGGCTTAATTGCAGCATTAGCAATGGAAAACTAAAACATGGGGATGGCATCTGCAACTATTTGAGTCTTCTTAACCTTTTTCATAAAAATGTCAAGGATCTCAAACATCAAAGCAAAAAATAGGTATCAAATACACTAAATACTACTGTGGCAAGAACTCATCGAAGCAACTTATCATACTGTCAGAAGCATTGCATGCTCACAAAACTTCAAGTGCCTTACCTACAAGCACTGAAGGATGAGATTGAATATAGGAAGTATCTTCGCTAATCTCATAAAATCTCCAACATACCATACATACTCATAATACTTACACATCAGACATAAAGGGGAACCAATACAAAGCAATTCAATGAGATGCACATAATTTCCAATTTACCAAATTTCACAATATACAGCTCGTTCTTACAAATATACAAACACTTTACCAACGGACAAAAACAGGACAATCGTAAAACAAATAACGTGGAACCATTAAAAAGCAATTTTGAAGGATACCCATCATCCCATATGACCAAAATTCCATTAACACAAAATGCCAACCCTTTACTGCATTCATCATCATCCAAAAGTAGAATAATACAGAGTGCCAACTAGTGAAGGAGCTTAAGAATGGAAGACGAAGTTTGATCAATTAATTATAGAGGAAAGAGGCGCTACGAAGTGCCCCAATACGCCGCGCAACGCACCCACCCAGCGGGGGTGCGTGGCGCCTATGTGGGGCCTGTGAACTTAAGTGCGGGCCCACCCCACGCTGGGTCTGCACTGCGTACCGTAGCGCGGCGCAGCGCGGAGGGGGCGCTTCCTAGGGCCCTTTTCTCTTAATTATAAATGTTCTCTCTCTTTTTTTTTCCTTCTTTTTCCCCCTGTTTTGGAATCAACCCCCACTAAGCAATCGAGACTTGCCACCTGGGAGAGGAATGTTTTACCGTAAGGCTGTGCTCCTTTGTGATTTGCAACCTTCTTTCTGACGACTTCTCAATTTTGGAAATTTCGGCATCTAGAGGCATTGAATAGTAGAAACAAACATGAATCTTTTCACTGGTGATTTGAAGGGTGACTAGGAAACATACACCTCTGGCTCTGAGGTAGCTCCAGACCACGTCAAACGGTAACATAATAGACCGTCAAGGGCGTGTCTGATATTTTTTGAGAAAAAATAGAATAACAATCAATAACAACTATCAGGAACAAGAATTCTTGATTATTAAATCGAACCATCTCTCTGTCTAAAAGACAAAGCAGACTAGACCTCCATATGATACAAACGTCGACGACTTGTCTGCTTGATTTCCCGGAGGAGAGGGGTGTGTTTAGAATAAGAAAAGTATTTGATGGAGGCTGTGATCTCCTTCAGATGTTGTCCTCCGTCGATCCTGTGATGGCGGATTTTAGCGGCTGAGATTTGGTTTGGGAGTTGTTTGAACGTGTGGATCTCAATGGGTTTGCGTTGCATTGAGCTATCTGCAAAAGAAGTCCCAGGATGGGTCTACCACCGTAAGACCCTCCGACGATCAAGTTAGTACCGAGGAATATAGGCAGAATAGCGGCGTATTGGAATGAGTTCGAGTTACCTGAATCGCCTGGAAGAAGGGTTTTTATAGTGGTCGCATGAGCAAGCAGGCGTGAGATCCTCGTCATCAGTTACGTCCATACGTTACAACCACGTGAACAGCGAGATCCGTCTATTAATGGCGGGATACACTCATTAATGGGGGATACGCCAGCGTAGGACGTGAAACGTGGAGTGGCGGATATCTCGCTTTAATAAGGTACGCGGAGTCGTTGCGGAAGCCCTAGGGCTCTATGCTCTCGGTTGATCGGGAGAGCCGGGGAGACTCAGCTCTGCGGATAGCTTGGAGATGAGCCGAGAGGCCAAGGTGGCTCAGTTCTGCAATTGCTCGGAGACGAGCAAGAAAGGAGGGATGCAAGTTCGGCTGCTGGATTGCTCGTGGGCAAGAAACGGGGATGTAAGCTCGGAGACCATCTGAGGAAAGTCACCAATGCTCTACACTGATTTTACTTGGGCAGTCCCCATGAGTTTAGCGGGCTGACGCGGACGACACGTCACTCGCCGCGTGTCGTGATCTGAGGAAGTCCCACTCATGAGCATTATCATTAGCCCCCACTCTCGTTCCGACCTATTAATGGGTCGGGTCGAGAGTGACCGGCTTGGTTTTCTCGGCCCAGTCTGTTGCTGAGAATCATTAGTGTGGATTGTCCGGGGCGATGTGGCGTAGGGAAGTTGCGCCGTTTCGATCTTCGAGCCCATATGGCATCTCCTCTTGCGTCTTAATTTTCACTCGTATCTCCGATGATACCAGCGGATCAGTGAAATGATTGCGCATTAAGAGGGGCGCCGTTTCACTCGATCGTCTGTTGGGCTACGGGCCATGTGTCCGTCGTTGGTTGGTGGTCACGACAGGTTGTCCCTGTCACCTGCAACCGAAGAGACGTCCCCAATGGTCGATTGCTACGTGGAGCTCTGACGGCTGATAGGCGCAAAGTTTCGTTTTGATGGGAATCAATCTGGGACGTTGGATGCTTTCTTTGGGGTGTATAAATAGGAGGGGACCATCCTAGAGCCAACACTTTTATCCTAATTCTCTTTCGTTGTTGAAGTTTGCCCGGCGCTCTGTTAGTGTATATGCCCTAGAGGCCATTACTGTATCATACTAGTTTGTATATTACTTAATGGAAGCTTAGAATATTCACAGTTGTATAGACAATCTTGCTCAAAATGGTAGTATACTACTTGGTTTGTTTCTACTTCAATATATACATATATTTCTTTTAGCATATCGCTTATACATATTAGTGGAGCCCTTAGGATCTTTGCTTGATTACCAGCGTTGTGATGGCAGTCACACTAGTGGAGGCTGGGTAATCTACAAGCACATCCTAATACAGGTCCCTAGTCGTACGATTATCGAGACGGGGCATCGATACTCCAGAGTAGACTTGTGTATACGCTTCTCATCCCAGGAGGGGAGATGGTCTGTCCCACAGCCATCAGTACGTCGTACTGAAGATAGTATGTAGGTGCTCGTTAGGTTACGAGTACACTGGACAGAACTCGCCGGGAACTGTTGGTTGGTATTATACCTATCGTGAGTTATCAGTTCCCAGGTGACATGAGTACAGCTTAGTCCATTGACTTGACACTGTCACTTCGCCTCGAGTGTGTTCCCACTGTTCTTAGATTACTACCCTACCACGGCTCAAATGAGTCGTGCAAACAGGTAGTAGTTAGGTGCAGTCCCGAAGCACTTGGAGGCAGTGACGGTTAGATAGGATTCGTCTCTCCCGGTATTGGGAGTTGATATCGTGCTGTGTCTAGGAGAGCCACTACACAAAGTCCCTGGCCAGGGCAAGCGAGATTTGCTGGTAGTGTTTCCAGTAGTTTCTCAGGGTGTTCTGGGCTACACTCCGACACGACTTGTACCGCTATTAGGGGAATGACGTTTACCGCCCCCCTAGGCCCGACATACGATACTCTTAGTCAAACAGACCGGGCTGTATGGAGATTGTCACATTCAGGCTCAGTAGGAGTTCGGATGGGTTCACCTCATCGGTCTTCTTATCGGCATCTACCTGGGGACCGTTACGTACAGCTAGTACCGCTTGCGGCCTATGGTTAAACCCACTGCCAACGTAGTGTCGAGTCTTTAGAGTCCCACACAGAGGGTTGTTCGCCTTTAGGCAAAACAGAGTAGAGGTCGCATGGTTTTGCGACAGGGTTCGTTCACATACGCGCACTTGTGCACGTTTGGTGTTCGGGCAGTTATTACTAGCGGGCTTTGGTTTAAACCAGATCCTAGTATTTGTTTTGGGATTGGTTTTGTCTCATTGTATTCATGTTCCTCGGAACACAGATGCGGGTGTGTATGCACAGTTGACAGAGGCAGAGGAATCTCATTAGGGTTTTTGACCGTTGACTTTTTCTAAGCCCTAATGAGAATGAGAAATATGATTAATAATATTAATTAAGGATAATTGTGCCATGCTTAGAGTTGGGTTGACCATTTAACTTGTTGACTTTTGTTAACCATGATGATTTCTTTTGCAAAGATGCTTCTTGAAGCTTGCATTAGCATTTAATGTGAAATGATAATGGTCAAATCAACTAACCATCACAATTTTCCTAATTATTATTATTATTATTATCATATTCTCTCATATGTGAGCAAGGTTGGTTTTTATTCTCTCATTTTCTTTCTTGCTCATTCTTTCTATTGCATTGCTCCCCCTCTTCCTCTTTCTCAAAAACTTAAGTGTTTCATGTGTTGAAAATCCAAGCTTTGTGAGATAAAACTATCAAAACACCTCTCTACTTAATCTAGGGTTCTTAGCCTAGCAAGCCAAGCACTCTAGTTACTTCTTGGTTAAGGTAGGAGCTCAAGATAGAGGCCTTTGGGTGGATCTTTCTTCGGCAAAGAGAAGACGACGAGGAGAAGTCGTTTACACCACTCCAAGGAGCTAGCAACAAAGAGGACCACAACAAGAAGAGAAGGAGTTCAAGAACTAGGTATAACCATCTTACCTAGTAGCTAGAACTTGTAGTTAGTTTGTTAGTTTTTGTTTAGGAAAGATCCTTCATGGTTAGTCTATGTTTCCTTGTGATAAAAATCCGTTTTTTACTCTTTCCGCCTCTCCGTAAGTACCGGGGTGGGTTACATAGACTTACAGTGGTATCAGAGCCCAGCTAAACAACAACTAACATGTTAGCAAAGTGTTTAGAACTTCGATTCGGAAAAAAATGGCAAAATACATCAAAATCTTGTGTTTTCTGCCGATTTTAAAAACAGGTCTAAAAATATTTCCACAAACCTAAAAAATGCGTGCAGGGTTTTTTAGAAACATCCAAGAAAAACGAGCTCATGACTCGGTCAGACCGCCGCGGAAGCGCGGCGAAACCATGCGTTTCGCTGCGGATCCGCGGCCGAGTCGACTCGGCCGCGACTCGTTTTTCCTGCAGTGTGTTCAGCTTGATGTTTTGTGATTTTTCAGATGCTTTGTTTCTGCCCATATTCTTCAGAGAACAGTGTTGTGTATGGGGTAGTTACAAATTGAAATATTGATCGAAATTCTATAAACTTTAGCTAATTGATTATATATGTGATGCGATATATGTACTGAACGTCGACTAATCGCTATACGTCGATTAGTAGGGGTTGTACATATCTGTGATCTGTAATGTTGGATTGTGTATATGAACTTGTTGGATTATCGCGGATGAATAGCCGGGGTTGTGAGATAAGTGTTTATTTATCTTTCATTTGATGTAAATTGTAAATTGATGTAATATTATTTTTATGGCCGCACATCCGGGTTGAGGTTGTAGCCGCCATTGTATATTTTTTTTTTACTGTTTTTTCTCCTAGGATAGACCCGAGGAGGGGTGCACAAACTAACGGGTATTTTGAAGTGCCGAGTGGCCTACTCACGTTGTTGAGGGAGGTTTCTTCACTTCGGGTACTTGGCGGGTAGTTTGCCGCACCCGTAGGGGTCTAAGGTAGGGTTTAGCTATTCATCGCGACCGTGTAATCCGTCTTTCGTTGCAGGCTCGAACAAAACACGGATTCCTAGCATATCCAATGTGTTCATCTATGATCTGGAATGGCTATCATTGCATCTGACGAATGTATATATCTATATATGATATCTAGTATGCATTGCTTATGTTTTGGATCCGCGCTAGTCCAGCCCCCGCTCTGTCGTTAGTTAAGTAACCTAACTGGTGATAACGAGGCCCCGTGGCGAATGCGGATGGCATAAGCGTACGTTATATTTTCGTTGTTTTCTGCAATGGTAGGATTAATTGATGGGACGCATTAAATTAATACAAAGAAAACAAACCAAAGTTAAATCGTTGGAACAATTTCAAAACCACTCGGTTTTTTCCAAAACAGAAAACTTTTAAAAACGCGGAGCTTAAACCACTCCTTTTAAAAGCTATCAGGTTCCTTCGATTATATCAAGTTCACTACGTTCACGGTTTCGCCAAAACCATTCGTAGCCCTCCGTCATTTCAGTTAAATATTCAGTAGTGTTCAAGCTATGTATTTTGACCTTCGCCAAGGCATAGTGATTGGTAGCTACCGAATATTTATCTGTTGCATAGATAGATGCGTTGGTTTGAGACAGTCGTACTACCATTTTGGCCTTCGTAAAGGGTATGTACGGGTGGGTTCAAATTAACCTGGTAAATGACGAGTAGAACTTGACATGTGACTTATGGTATGTTGGCCTTCGTCAAGGTCATAAGAGCATGGGGCAAAAATCCACATCGGGAGTTTCTAAAGAAACTGAAACTTTCTAGTGCTGCATAACATTTGGAGTGTGATGATTCTGATAGGATTCCTTCAGCTTTATCACACGATGATATTTGGATCCCGATCCTACTGTGAGTATATGCTACTCCTCAGGAAACTTTCTCACTTAACGATCAATACTATAAACCAAGTAGGTGTCTAGAAAGGTATTAGCGGGGCTACGCCCACAGGGAAAAGAGGTTATTTAATTAAGGAACTTCGCAAAAGCGTCGTAAAACCTCCCTCGAATTACCGACACTGGCCTGGCTGAACGGTTAAGCAAGTATTGTATGGTGAGATTAATCCCAACTAATTCTTCTTTTATGGTTTGAGAAAGGATTCGAGAAACAGTAGGAGCCATCCTATTTAGACAAACTAAAAACCACTCTAAACTTGCAAGAGTATCATGCTAAAGTGTTTCTTCTCTCTCTCCTAATTGCAGCGACCAAACATCATGACTGGCCTTAAGTTACTACTAGATAAAAATATACTGACAGGGCCAAACTATAAAGATTGGCTCAGGAATATCAAAATGATAATCACTTATGACAAGTTGGGGTATCTCCTTATCACCAAAGCCCCCGCCGTCCCAGGTCCTCAATCCAGCGTCGCGGATAAAGAAATCCGTAAGACCTGGGAGATTGACTGCGCGAAGGCCAAGTGCCTCGTGCTTGCCTTTATGGACAATGAACATCAGAGGAGGCACGATAATATGGACCTTGAATCCATATTTCTCCATACTAAGGAACTATATGGAGAGCAATCCCGTATCGCCAGATACGAAACCTCGAAAAAGTTGTTTTCAGCGAGATTGGCCGTCGGATCATCTGTAGCGGAACACGTGCTTAAGATGATTGGCTACATTGAAGAGCTCGCGGACCTCGAGACCACGTTAGAGAATGAGCTCTACACTGACTTGATTCTCCAGTCCCTTCCTTCCACCTACGCCCAGTTTATCTTGAACTTCAACATGCAAGGAAAAGAAGTTGAACTTCCGGAACTCCTCAACATGTTGAGGAGTGCAGAGGGCACCCTACAGAAAGTCAGGGAAACACCCGCTTTGTTTGTTGGGGGAGCTTCCTCTTCTAGGTCCAAGGCGAAAGCCAAAGGAAAAAAGAAGAAGGCCCCCACCAAACCAAGGGACGGTGTTAGTAAGGTGGCAGCCAAGGGAAAGGCAAAGGTAGCAAAGGTTGCGGGACAGCTTGTAAGGAAGGGAGTGCTTTTATTGTCACAAGAAAGGACACTGGAAGAAAGATTGCAGGGCTTGGAAGGCCAAGAACCAGGACCCGAAGCAAGTTGTGACTTCGGCTTCAGGTGTGTATGTTATTCAAAACTGTCTATCAATCAACTCTACTTCCTGGGTATTGGATACCGGATCGGGATCTCATATCTTTAATTCTTTGCAGGCACTGAGAAGGCGTAGAGTTTTGAAGGTAGATGATATGACCCTCAGAGTTGCAAACGGAGCAGGCATGGATGCTGAGTCCGTGGGGGACTATCACTTGGGATTGACAGATGGACATGTTTAGGTTTTGCGTGACTGTTATTTTATACCCAGTTCGACTTGTAATATCATATCTGTATCTTTAATATCTAAAGAAGGTTATGATTTTGCATTTGTAAGCAATGTTGTAAACATTCACCTTAATCATGTTCTGATTGGGTCGAGTACATTAAGCAACGGTATATACGTATTGAACCGACCACAGATTTTCAATGTCCAGAATACACACAAAAGAAAGTCTCCAGAAATAAATCATGCTTTCTTATAGCATTGTAGACTGGGTCACATCAATGAGACAAGGTTAACTAAGTTGCATAAAGAAGGATATTTGGATCCGTTCGAATATCTATCATATGCAACTTGTCAATCATGTCTCAAAGGAAAGATGACAAAGACTCCGTTCACTGGATACGGAGTAAGAGCGAGCGAGCTCTTGGGACTCGTACACAGCGATGTATGTGGTCCAATGTCTACACATGCGTGAAGTGGTTATTCTTATTTCATTACTTTTACGGATGATTTTTCATGGTATGGACATGTCTTCTTAATGAAGCATAAATCTGAATCCTTTGAAAAATTCCAGGAATACAAGAATGAAGTAGAAAAGCAAACAGGCAAAAGTATCAAGACACTGAGATCTGATCGAGGTGGTGAATACTTGAGTACCGAGTTCCTGGGTTACCTAAAAGAGAATGGAATTCTCTCTCAACTTACTCCTCCATACACACCACAACACAATGGTGTATCGGAGAGAAGGAACCGAACCCTATTGGATATGGTACGTTCCATGATGAGTAACGCTGAGTTACCGTGATCTTTCTGGGGATATGCACTAGAATCAGCTGCATATCTTTTGAACCGAGTTCCAACTAAGTCAGTGCCTACCACACCATATCAGACGTAGAGTGGGAAGAAACCCTATCTTCAATATCTGAAGATTTGGGGATGTCCAGCTTTTGTCAAAAAGCAGCATGCGGACAAACTCGAGGCACGCTCAGTACAGTGCAAGTTTGTGGGATACCCAAAGAACTCCAGGGGGTATCTTTTCTATTACGCAGAAGAACAAAAGGTTTTTATCTCTCGTCATGCCCACTTTCTGGAACATCAGTTCTTAGAAAAAGAAACAAGTGGGAGCGCAATAGAACTAGAAGAAATTCCAGAACCACAAGCTATTACTGAAAACTTAGTAGAACCAGAAAGTTCGAAAGAACAGGACATTCCTGCGCCACTCCGCAGGAGTAGTAGGCAGTCTCATCCGCCCGAGATATACTACGGTTTTCTCATAGACGGGGATAGAGAGGATTGCATCATTGATAATGATGAGCCGACTAGCTTCCAGCAGGCCATTCAGAGCACTGACTCAGTAAAATGGCTGGATGCAATGCGTACCGAGATGGAGTCCATGTACACCAACAAAGTATGGACTTTGGACGTTGCTCTAGAAGGGGTAAAACCCGTAGGCTGCAAATGGATCTTCAAAAGGAAGATTGGTGTAGATGGACAGGTTGAGACCTATAAGGCTAGACTTGTTGCAAAGAGTTTTCATCAAAGCCCTGGTTTGGACTATGATGAAACCTTTTCTCCAGTGGCTATGCTCAAATCCATTCGGATCCTTCTTGTCATTGCTGCCTTCCACGATTATGAGATTTGGCAGATGGACGTAAAAACCGCTTTTCTAAATGGAAATTTAGAGGAGTGTGTCTATATGGACCAGCCAGAGGGTTTCGTTCAGAGTGGGAGCAGCGGGAAGGTATGCAAGTTGCTTAAGTCCATTTATAGACTGAAGCAGGCATCGAGGAGTTGGAACATCTGTTTTGATGAGACGGTCAAAGAATTTGGCTTTATCAAAAATCCAGATGAACCATGTAGTTATAGTAAGATTGTAGCACGAACTGTCGTATTCCTCGTTTTATACATGGATGACATTCTCTTAATAGGAAATGGCATTCCTATGCTACAATCTGTCAAAGAGTTCTTGTCACACAGGTTCTCCATGAAAGACCTGGGTGATGCCTCTTACATTCTGGGGATCCGGATCTATCGTGATAGGTCCAAGAGGATATTAGGACTTTCACAGTCCAGGTACATCGACACCATACTGAAAAGATTCAGTATGGAAGATTCCAAGCGCGGTAATTTACCGGCTTGTCACGGGATCACCCTCTCCAAAGAGATGTCTCCCAAGACTGATTTGGAAAGGGATCGCATGTCTATTATACCCTACGCCTCTGCAGTAGGCTCTATAATGTATGCGATGTTGTGTACCAGACCAGATGTAGCTTATGTACTGAGTGTGGTAAGCCGGTATCAGTCAAACCCTGGGGAGAAGCACTGGATAGCGGTAAAGAACATTCTGAAGTATCTGAGAAGGACTAAGGATATGTTTTTGGTTTACGGCGGAAAAGACCTCCAGATCAAGGCTTTTGCTGACTCCAGCTTCCAGAGTGACAAGGATGACTCCAAATCCATGTCGGGTTATGTCTTTACCCTCAATGGAGGGGCGGTGTGTTGGAAGAGTTCCAAACAGGAAACCGTTGCTGACTCGACGATGGAAGCGGAATATATCGCAGCATCTGATGTCGCAAAAGAAGCCGTCTTGATGAGGAAGTTCTTGACCGAACTTAAGATGGTTCCGTCCATTGTTGATCCAATACCTCTGTATTGTGACAACAACGGGGCTATAGCTTTAGCAAAGGAACCCAGGTCCCATCAGAAGTCCAGACACATCTTGAGGCGGTATCACCTGATCAGGGAGATCGTGGATCGTCGGGAGATCGAGGTTCGGAGGGTTGCTACAGAAGATAACACTGCAGATCCACTCACAAAGGCCATTCCTCAGAAGCAGTTCGAGAGGCTATTCGAGATGATAGGTCTTCGATACGCCAGTACATGGCTATAGTGCAAGTGGGAGATTGTTAGTGTATATGCCCTAGAGGCCATTACTGTATCATACTAGTTTGTATATTACTTAATAGAAGCTTGGGATATTCACAGTTGTATAGACAATCTTGCTCAAAATGGTAGTATGCTACTTGGTTTGTTTCTACTTCAATATGTACATATGTTTCTTTTAGCATATCACTTATACATATTAGTAGAGCCCTTAGGATCTTTGCTTGATTACCAGCGTTGTGATGGCAGTCACACTAATGGGGGCTGGGTAATCTACAAGCACATCCTAATATAGGTCCCTAGTCGTAGGATTATCGAGATGAGGCATCGATACTCCAGAGTAGACTAGTGTATACGCTTCTCATCCCAGGAGGGGAGATGGTCTGTCCCACAGCCATCAGTACGTCGTACTGGAGATAGTATGTAGGTGCTCGTTAGGTTACGAGTACACTGGACAGGACTCGCTGGGAACTGTTGGTTGGTATTATACCTATCGTCAGTTATCAGTTCCCAGGTGAAATGAGTACAACTTAGTCCATTGACTTGACACTGTCACTTCGTCTCGAGTGTGTTCCCACTGTTTTTAGATTACTACCCTACCACGGCTCAAATGAGTCGTGCAAACAGGTAGTAGTTGGGTGCAGTCCCAAAGCACTTGGAGGCAGTGACGGTTAGATAGGATTCGTCTCTCCCAGTATTGGGAGTCGATATCGCGCTGTGTCTAGGAGAGCCACTACACAAAGTCCCTGGCCAGGGCAAGCGAGATTTGCTGGTAGTGTTTCCAGTAGTTTCTCAGGGTGTTCTGGGCTACACTCCGACACGACTTGTACCGCTATTAGGGGACTGACGTTTACCGCCCCCTAGGCCCGACATGTGATACTCTTAGACGAACAGACTGGACTGTACGAAGATTGTCACATTCAGGCTCAGTAGGAGTTCGGATGGGTTCACCTCATCGGTCTTCTTATCGGCATCTACCTGGGGACCGTTACGTACAGCTAGTACCGCTTGCGGCGTGTGGTTAAACTCACAGCCAGCGTAGTGTCGAGTCTTTAGAGTCCCACACAGAGGGTTGTTCGCTTTTGGGCAAAACATAGTAGAGGTCGCATGGTTTTGCGACAGGGTTCGTTCACATACGCGCACTTGTGCACGTTTGGTGTCCGGGCAGTTATTACTAGCGGGCTTTGGTTTAAGCCAGATCCTAGTATTTGTTTTGGGATTGGTTTTGTCTCATTGTATTCATGTTCTTCGGAACACAGATGCGGGTGTGTATACACAGTTGACAGAGGCAGAGGAATCTCATTAGGGTTTTTCACCGTTGACTTTTTCTAAGCCCTAATGAGAATGAGAAATATGATTAATAATATTAATTAAGGATAATTGTGCCATGCTTAGAGTTGGGTTGACCATTTAACTTGTTGACTTTTGTTGACCATGATGATTTCTTTTGCAAAGATGCTTCTTGAAGCTTGCATTAGCATTTAATGTGAAATGATAATGGTCAAATCAATTAACCATCACAATTTTCCTAATTATTATTATTATTCTCATATTCTCTCATATGAGAGCAAGGTTGGTTTTTATTCTCTCATTTTCTTTCTTGCTCATTCTCTCTATTGCATTGCTCTCCCTCTTCCTCTCTCTCAAAAGCTTAAGTGTTTCATGTGTTGAAAATCCAAGCTTTGTGAGATAAAACCATCAAAACACCTCTCTACTTATTCTAGGGTTCTTAACCTAGCAAGCCAAGCACTCTAGTTACTTCTTGGTTGAGGTAGGAGCTCAAGATAGAGGCCTTCGGGTGGATCTTTCTTCGGCAAAGAGAAGACGACGAGGAGGAGCCGTCTACACCACTCCAAGGAGCTAGCAACAAAGAGGACCACAACAAGAAGAGAAGGAGTTCAAGAACTAGGTATAACCATCTTACCTAGTAGCTAGAATTTGTAGTTAGTTTGTTAGTTTTTGTTTAGCAAAGATCCTTCATGGTTAGTCTGTGTTTCCTTGTGATAAAAATCCGTTTTTTACTCTTTCCGCCTCCCCGTAAGTACCGGGATGGGTTACATAGACTTACACACTCCCCCTCTTAGATCGGATCATCTATGATTTTTCCTCGATGAGTCCATTCTTTTGAATCAGGTTAGATATCTTCATCCGAGGAGTATGTAGAGGTAGTAAAGGTAGAGTCGGACGATGAGATTCCAGTTGCTGGGGCCGAGTCCAGTGTGTCTTCTTCCACCTCCTCGGCTTCAGATAGCCGAGAGGGTTCTTCTTCTGATGCGTCTTCCATGTCGGGTTCGCCCCCAAGAGTCAGGGCCGCCCTTGTCACTCGCCGTCGGGCGGCGACAAAGGCTCCCAAGGTGTGTATCGGGAACACCCACGATGCGCCCTCTGTTTTGAGGAGTCTGGACGAGCTTTCTGAAATTCGGGCTCGGTTCCATATCCACTCTAACTATTTGCTTCGTTTAGCTATAGAGGGCGAGTGGGCGGACCAGATGCGGGGTAAGGAGATTGCCCTATATCTGGAAGCATTACGGGCAGGAATGCGTCTGCCCTTCCCAACCGAGATATGTGTGGTGCTTTGTTGTTTCTACCTTGCCCCGGGTCAGCTAGCACCGAACTCGTGGAGAATCCTCCTCGGGTTTCTGGTCCGGTTAAAACTTAAAAATATCCCCTTCAGTTTGACCCTCCTTATTTCTTTCCTTTGTTATAAGAATCATCCTGGCACCAGCAAGGATGAGCCGAGCTGGGTGTATTTCTCGTTTAAAAAACGTAATGGTGGGGTGGCCTGGTCGGGAGTAGTAGTCGTCCCTTCTTCCATCCATGAATGGAAGGAGAAGTTTATATTCGTCAGGCTACCTGAGGGCGAGAATTGGCCTATGCCCACATAGTGGCACATGGCCGACTGCCCGAGGGAAAAACAGTCATCCTCCCCCGAGGCAAAGGCGGTGTCCTTGTGAGAGCCGATCCATCGGGCCGATGTCCTGCTATCCGAGCACGCTCTGAGCTGGGCTGGGCTCAGCACTGCGCGTTTTCTGGGTAAGTCAGGGCTTTAGACGATCTGTTTACACTTTAGAAAATTTCCTTTGCCTTTTCATTGTCACTAACACTCTTTTGTTTGTGTGTTCTTCTTTTTGCAGAGCCCATGGACCGACCAAAATTCCTAGCCGCCATGGCCGCAAAGGCCCAAAGGAAGAAGACTGGGGGCGCAAGCTCGTCCCGACCCGGTCCGAGCTCGGCCCCGAGGCCAACTCCACCAATCAAGCCTTCCACCATGCCCCGAGCCCCGGAGGAACGCCGTGGGTAGTCATAAGCACGTGCGGGGCCCGATGCCCCAGGCGAGGGAGGAGGAAGAGGAGGCTGATCCCGCCGAAATCCCCCTCAAAAGATATAAGAGGACGGTATCTCGGGCGCCTTCTACCGGGATCCCAGTGCAGGAGGGCGACTTCTGCATTGAGGTGCCCTCCGGGCTATCCATGGCCGACAACTTGCTGGCGGACATGAAGGCAGCAGCCGGGACGAAGATTCCCCGGGAAACCATGAAGGCCTAGGTTGCCGCAATAGCGCAGGAGGCAGTTCAGGTCGGTATCCTCTCTTTCTTAAAAGTTCCTTCAAGTCTTATTTCCTCGGTTTTTAGCTTTCTGACACGTTTGCTGTCTTTCTTGGGTCCTTCATCACTGCGCCCTCCTCATTGCCATGGAGTCTGAGGAGGTAGCGCCGGCCATGAAGAAAGCAGGTGAATCCTCCTCGCGGGAGAAAGAACTTCGCCTTCAACTGGAGCAGGCAGAGAAGAAGGCGGCTACCCTCGACTCGCGGTTGGTCGCCGAGGTACTGATGAACTCCAAGCTGAAGGAGTCCCACCAAGTTCTGAGCGAGTCTAACCGGGCTATTCAAGCCAAATTGGAGGAGGCTAACAACCTCTACAACGCGATGAAGAAGTCGAGGGACGCCCTCAGGAAGGATGTCCGGGTGACGATAGACGCAGTGAAGCTCGCCGAGGACCGGGCAGCGAAGGCCGTGGAGGGATATAAGTCATCCGACCAATTTTACGCCGATCTTGCTGAATTCGTGGCCATCGTTTGGCACGACGCCATCAATGCCGTCAAGGCGTCAATGCCGGAGTTTGCTGACAGTGAGCTCCGCACCAAGTATCCTCTCTTCGAGGAAGCGCCGCAGGGGGGAGGCGCCGAGGTGGCCGTTGGCGCCAAAGCCGTCGGCGGAAACACCGACCCAGAGGCCGACTCCTGTCCCTGAGGGCGGCGTCGAGCAGGGTAAGATCCCGGCGGAGTGGGCGGCCTGATCTTTCCTTCCTTGTGCATTTTTTTATTTTTTATTTTTCAAAATTTTGTAAGCCTCCGAGCACTTTCGCAAGGCTGAGGAGCCTAGAATACCTTGTGTTTATTTTTGATTATAAATAAAGCCGAACTATTTTCCTCTTCTCAAATGCCTGTTCATTGCGCTAGTACTTTAGCTCGTACACTTTTTCTTGTTTAAATTTTCATTTCTGCAAGTATATCTAGCTCGTCAGTCTTTTCGTTTCGCGAGTGCTAGGTCATAGTTCGGTGCCCGGCCTTTCTAGGTGATGATCATGTGTCGAGTGTAAGTTGAATAATAGCCAAGTGTAAGAAGGTCAGCACCTTCCCTTTCCCCGGAATCGAGGTAGCGATCGCTCATCTAGCTCGAATCTGCGATGTCCAAGTGTAGGAAGGCCGGTATCCTCACATACCTCGGAGTCGAGGTGACGACCGTGTGTCTTAGCATTGATCAAAAATAGCCAAGTCTAAATAGGTCAGTGTCACCCGATTTGATGTGGATCTTAAACCCATGTCTTCTTATGGCAGGAAGCTACCCCTCATGGATGAGCAGAGCAGGAGTCTGCACGGTGGCCTCTTGGTGGGGGCTTTAGATACTTAGTTTTGCTGGGTAGGAAACTACCCATTAGGGACGAACCGAGCAGGAAGCTACTCGGCCACCTCTTGGTGAGGGCTTTCGATCCTTAGCGTTGTTGGGTAGGAAGCTACCCGTTAGGGATGGACTGGGCAGGAAGCTGCTCGGTCGTCTCTTGGTGAGGACTTTAGATCCTTAACGTTGTTGGATAGGAAGCTACCCGCTAGGGATGGACCGGGCAGGAAGCTTGTAACAACTCCATTTTTAAGGTACAAAGAATTGATTTAAATTCAAAATATACTTGGAGTATTTAACGTTGCTGATATTTCTTTAAGTAATTAATTCACACCATAATTATAAGAAGGAGCTTGTAGCTCATTGGTAATACCTTGCACTGCTGAACCAAGCCACCAGAGTTCAAATCCCCTGCCCAACATTATTTTTAATATTTAATTGTTTTAAATTTTATTGAAGCCCAACAGTCCACCTGAGATAACTCCCAAAATTTGAACTGAACCTGAAAAACTGAAAGTACTAGTGCCTACCACATGAGACCCTCCACCTCCCTAGGCCGTGACTCAGCCCGACTCGGCCGAGTCGGCCGGCGGACCGGCCGACTCGGGCGGACGGCCGAGTCTCCAACTGGGAAAAAGTGACATTTGATCTCCCCACCTCCACTGCATACTTTATTTCTATAGACCACCTCCAGAGAGCCCATTAACACCTAATTACTCCAATTTTTAATGAATTTCCTATATTTTTACATTTTTAATTTTAAAAAAAACCCTACACCTACCCTAACCCTAACTTAACCCTATAAATACACTCATACCCCCTACCCTCTCACCCCAAAATTCTGAGCCAACTCTCTAAAAATTTCCAAGAATCTTGTGCACTTTGAAAACGAGCTCGAGGCGAAGCTCCGACGAATTCCCGGTGGAACTTCCGGCGATCGTTCTAGGAACTCTCGGCGACGACGCAACACATCGGTAATTCCACTACTTCTCTCTCACCTTCTTGCGTGTCCTAAAACCGTAAGTCACATTTCTATCTATCTCTTCTATCTAAAAATATGGATTTACAAAACCCGACGGAATCGGAACAAATCCGATTTCCGATTCGGTTTCTTCATAAAACTCCACTTCTCGTTAATACAATTATGCTTAAACTCCTTCATGTTGACCATTAAACACTAATAAACCAAATTGATCAAGTTTCATTTCATAAAATGATGGCTATTTCAATTTATCGTATTTTTCACTTAAATACCACATTGTTTCAATTCTACATTTAACCCCATTAAATTTGCTATACCTTTAAGTAGATCACGAAGTAACGACCTACCTCCTCACACACTCATATGCAACATAACACGATACCCTCGAGAACTTAGAATACGGGAAAACAAACATTTTCATTTAAATACCCTTTACTTAATAAAACAATTTCTAAAAGATTTAGTATTGATACATCTTTATAAATAAATACCACTTATTATGAAAATAGGATAAGGTTGTGGGCATCAGTCGTTTATCTAAACCTGATTTTGTGGTGCCTAGGCTAGACAAGTGAAAAATATAACTTTAAAAGGCTCGTCTCATGGTTATTTGTGAGCAGATCCCTCCTTTCTTCACTTGTACTTAACTGGCCACTATTGGCGGTGAAGAAGCGATTTGAGCTATCTCACAACTTGTCGCTTTGGACCAGTTAAGAGCAGTCCAGTTGACTTAGGAGACTCTAGAACATAGAATACGGGGAAAACGGCACTTTTTCATTTAAATACCATAATTAATAAAACCGTTTTTCCTTAATGATTAGTATTTATACAAATCTTTGCAAAGCGCCGCTACAACCCATTTGGGGAACCCGTTCGGGATGGTGCGGATTATCGCACATTCTCGGGCTTAGTAGTGCAAGATTCAGACCTCCGCAAGGAGCATTCGGTCTCGAAAGATTTAAAATACGACATCTTAAGAAAATGAGATTTTTAGAATATAAAATATATATTAAACTTATTTTTGTATAAATATATGTACATATAACATTAAAATATCTATTTTGTAATAATATAAATATTCCAACTCTTTTCAAAAATCACAAGAATCAATCTTACACTAAAATACCATGAATTCAATACAAAACCAATATTACAAATAAATATCATTTATCATTAAATTAGGATATTTCCACTAGAAAAATCACAATATAAAATCTACATTCATTACAACTTTAAAGACGATTAATAAATACTTGGGGTGTATTTTGAAAAGTATATAAAAGTATTTTTACATAAAACCCCCTCAAGTTCTATAATTTACCCTAAGGACCCTAGTAAATATAGGTTTAAGCGGGACCAAGCTCTTGAGTCTCATTAGAATCTGACTTGAATATGATTCAAGTACAGTCTACAATCTACAATCACAATCTACAATCCGCAATATTACAATTCAACATGAATCCATGAATCCATTATTCCTTATATTCAATTTTTCAATCTATCAATTTGAGTGGACTGAACCATGGATATACATTCCATTTACATGATTATATAGTTACATCCGTTACTGATATCATGGTTTTGGTCAGTCATCCAACTATACAACCTACACAATACAATACAACAATACAATCAAAACACTACGGGGTTTAAAGGGTAGATTGGTACGGAAGGTGTTAAAAGTGGCACGAGACAGTAAGATTAAGACGCATAACCTATATTCCGTTGCTGTTGTACCGTGGCTTAACGGTTCCTTATACATTCCGTTTGCCCTGGTCTCTAGCATATAGGGACCCCTCTCGTATACACTGGCATCTTTCTGTACCAAGCTACAAACAGCAGCATTAACACAACATTACAACAATATAATACAATTTTAAAAGATACCTTCTTATTCTGTCTATTCTACTTTCCTCTTATCTTTGGGACTTACCGAGCGACCTGTTCACTGACGACATTCTATTTCTTTATTCTTTGAATGTCGTCAGGCGATTTGGACCCGTCAGAGATCGAGCCAACTACTGAAGACTTGGATCAGTATAGCGAACACCCTGAGCTCTAGACATTGTACATTTTCTATTCAGTACCTTTAAATTTCTGTCATGCCATTGTTTAGGCATCGCTTTTATTTCAGTTGTATTTCCATTTCATGCATTGTACAAAAGAATGTTAATAAATAAAGTTGTTGTTCAGTTTATATCTCTTGTCTCTTGTGCTTACTTTTATATTGCTTAGATACGCTAAGCGTATTTGCTTCTGAGTAAATACGTAGCGGCCTCATCGTGTCCCATTCTCCATATACCGGGAAGCGGGGCGTGACAGGTTTTGTTAGTGGCCCATGCAGGTTCGAGCTGTATAGAACCATACTATGCAGTTCTGTTCTGCGTGAACAACCTAAGCAATATAACATAAGAACCAGCAACTAAAACTTTCTTTACAATTCATGTTTCTTGAATTTTACAATTTCATATTTCTTGAATCTTATCATTTCATGTACTTTGAATCTATCCTAACCCAATTTTTTCTTCAAGATTATGGATTCCCCGAACAACACCAGCACCAATGCCAACAACACACCTTCACCACTACCACTCACACCTCCGTCCTTGCTCCGATCAACGAGCAGATAGTTCTGCTTGAGGCAATTCGCAGCCTCCTAAAGGGACAGCAGCAGCAGACTGCTCTCTTAATGAACCGTCCCGAGGCAGAAGCACCTGGGGTGAAGCAATTCAGGGCTTTGCACCCCAAACAGTTCTCAGGAAAGGAGAGCCCACTAGAAGCTGAGGAATGGGCTCAGAGTATCGAAGATGATCTGGCAGCGGCACAAGTGCCAGAATTAGCTTGGGTTCGTGTTGCAAAATTACAGCTCACGGACAATGCACGAAACTAGTGGAAGGCAGAAGAAAGCCGTCTTGAACAACCCATCGAATGGAAGACTTTCCGCGACATGTTCGATGCTAAGTACTTCCCTGAGACTGCCAAGTTCGACATGGAACAGCAGTTCATCCATCTGCAACAAGGTTCAATGTGGACCAAGTCAGTAGATGAGTATGACGCTGAGTTCACCATACTCAGTCGATAAGATATGTCTCAATAATTCGAATTTTTAAATATCACATACTACACAGCTAACACAATCCTTTAAACAGATTCGCGGCACACTTGATACCGAAGGATGAGATCAGAGCCCGTCGATTTCAACAAGGTTTGGATTTGGAGATACAGGCTGCACTGGCCACATGAGATTTTCCGACTCATGAATCGGCTCTGAAAGCTGCCCGCCATTATAAGGCAGTGGTAAAGGAGAGGGGAAGACCTCAATCTGCAGGAGTTAAACGCCCTGTCAACCAGATGACAGGAGGAGCCTCGTCCAGGCCACCTTTTGTGCCAAGGCGACCAGGAGTACCGAACCATCGTCCCAGCCCAGCCTTTTGTACCTACTGCAAGAGAACTGGACATATGATGAAAGACTGCCGGCGAGCCAACCGTCTTTGCTTAGTCTGCGGCTCAGCTACTCATGATATTGGGTCTTGTCCCCAAAGACAAAACCCAGTTGCTGCACCCAGGCCAGCAATTACTTACCCACAGCGTCCAGCCATCCAATCCCCTGCTCCAAGACTTGCACTACCTGCATCAACCAGAGGACCACAAGCCGCACCACCTCCTCGTCAGTTCCATCAAGCTCAAAGGAACATTCAGAGGAATGCTCCTCAGGCCAGGAGGAATGCACCAAGGCGCAAGGCTTTCACGATGACAATGGAAGAAGCTGAGGCCACTGGCCAAGTTATCACCGGTAACCCTTTCTTTCTCAAAATTTCTTTCAGTCTTGATATTTATCCTACATATTTTTCCTATACCTAAGACATATCCCACATATCTTAGGTACAATCTTAGTATCCTCAATACCTGCACTAGCACTGTTTGATACTGGAGCATCTCACTGCTTTATGTCGCAACGGTTCGTCCGAACCCATGCGATTCCAGTCTCACCGCTTGTATCCAGCTGGAATGTCAGTTCAGGAAATGGCGTTCTAAAGGCAACCATGGGATACAGCTTATGTCCAGTAGTCGTCTGCAGCAGAGAATTTTATACTGACTTCAAAGTGCTGGACATACCGAACTTCGATATGGTTCTAGGTATGGACTGGCTTGGAACTTTTTATGCTACCATCGACTGTCGTCAAAGGAGGGTAGTGTTCGAGATTCTAGACCACCCGGTCTTCTATTTCAAAAGCGGAGACCGTACCCTGGAGCCAAGTACCTACAAAGCGAAGCCAAGGGAAGCAGTAGTTGCAGCAGCTCAAGCGGAGGAAGAATCAAGGCCAGATGTGGTTCGAGAGTTCGACGACGTGTTTCCTGACGATATATCAGGTTTGCCTCCCGATCGAGCTCTTGGACATGAAACAGTGTCAAAATCCCCTGCCCTCGAATTTGCTCTACCAGGAGCACAACCGGTGATCAAAGCACCTTATCGATTAAGTCCGAAAGGTTTGAAGGAAGTCCGAACACAGTTGGACGAATTATCGGCGAAAAGATGGATTCGTCCCAGCACTTCAAGTTGGGGATCACCTGTACTACTTGTGAAGAAGAAAGAAGGTTCATACAGAATATGCATCAATTACAGAGCCTTGAACAAAGTCACTATAAAGAACAAGTATCCACTCCCGCGCATCGATGATTTATTCGATCAGCTAAGTGGATCTTGTGTTTTCTCTAAACTGGATCTTTGTTCAGGTTATCATCAGGTGAATGTCAAGGAAGCTGATATTCACAAAACAACTTTCAGAACTCGCTATGGACATTACGAATTTCTAGTGATGCCATTTGGAGTGACCAATGCACTAGCAATATTCATAAACCTAATGAATCAAGTTTTTCGGGAGTACATAGACAGGTTTGTTGTCATCTTCATCGACGACATCCTGGCGTATTCTAAGAGTCTGAAAGAACATGCCGAGTACCTACGAATTGTCCTGGAAACTCTTCGACAACATCAGCTCTATGCCAAGTACAGCAAGTGCGAGTTTTGGCTAAAGCAAGTTGGTTTTCTTGGACATATCGTATCAGGAGAAGGAATCTCTGTGGATCCAGCGAAAGTTTCAGCAGTTAGCGAATGGCCTACACCAAAGTCAGTGAAGGACATTCGGAGTTTCTTGGGTTTAGCTGGATATTACAGAAGGTTCATTTAAGGATTTTCGAAGATAGCAACACCCCTGACCAAGCTCACACGTAAAGATGAAGAATTTGTGTGGTCAGAAGCATGCGAACAAGCTTTCGTAGAACTCAAGTCAAGGTTGATATCAGCACCTATTCTCGTAATACCGGATCAATCTGGAGGATTCGAAGTGCATTGTGATGCATCCGGTAAGGGATTAGGATGTGTTCTACATCAGCACGGTAAAGTTGTGGCTTATGCTTCAAGACAACTGAAAATTCATGAGCGCAATTATCCGACGCATGATCTGGAGTTGGCAGCCGTCATCTTTGCTCTCAAGATTTGGCGCCATTTTCTACTTGGTGAACGAGTGAACATCTACACAGATCATAAGAGTCTGAAGTACGTGTTTACTCAGAAGGAGTTGAATATGCGGCAGAGAAGATGGTTAGAACTCATGGCTGACTTTGACATCAATTTACTATATCACCCAGGGAAAGTGAATGTGGTACCCGATGCTCTTAGTCGTCAACCATTATCGATGAATCTCACCGCTCAGTGGAAGCTTCAACAAGACTTGCATCAGATGGAGATTGAAGTAGTCATGCCAGGTAATGCTTCAAGTTTAATGAATTTACAAGTTCAATAAAACATTGTCAATCAGATCAAGGCAGCTCAAGCAAGTGATTCTAAGTTGCAAAAGATCAGAGAACAAGTGGAGAATGGACTCAGAACAGACTTCATCATCCATGAAGACGGATCTTTGAGATACGGCAGCAGATTGTGTGTACCAAAAGGTCCTGTTCGGGAAGAGTTAATGAAAGAAGCTCACAGCTCTCCCTATTCAGTACACCCTGGAGGTAACAAAATGTACAAAGATCTACAACAGAATTATTGGTGGCATGGAATGAAGCGTGAAGTAACCAGAAGCGTCGCAAAATGCTTGGTGTGTCAGCAAGTAAAGGCTGAACATTTCAACCGTTACCAATCCCAGAATGGAAGTGGCAACACATCACGATGGATTTTGTGACTGCTCTTCCTCGCAGCACAAAGGGTAACGATGCCGTATGGGTCATTATAGATCGACTCACAAAGTCGGCTCACTTCATCCCATTTCGAGTTGGCCAATCAACTGAGACACTAGCAAAGAAATACATGGAGGTATAAACTCTTCATAATGTATTATCTCTAATACCCATGAACTCATACAGGAAATTGTGAGACTTCATGGAGTACCAGTCTGCATTGTCTCTGACCGTGATACCAGGTTCCGATCGCAATTTTGGCAGAGTCTACAAGCAAGCTTGGGAACAATTCTGAACTTCAGCACGGTTTATCATCCACAAACCGATGGTCAGTCTGAGCGAACTATTCAGATCCTGGAGGATATGCTCAGAGCATGTATGTTAGACTTCAAAGGATCGTGGGAAGATCACCTACATCTTGTGGAGTTTTCGTACAACAACAGCTACCAAGCAAGCATAGGAATGTCACCTTTTGCAGCATTGTATGGAAGGAAGTATCGATCGCCATTAAGTTGGGACGGCATCGGAGTTAGGGAACTTCTTGGACCAGAGATGATAGTAGCCACTGTTGATGTGGTTCGTACTATCAGGGAAAGGATGCGCATAGCCCAAGATCGACAGAAGCACTGGGCTGATGCAAGGAGACGACACTTGGAGTTCCAGCCAGGAGATCACGTATTCTTGAAGATATCTCCGAACCGTGGAGTGATCTAATTTGGAAGACGGGGTAAATTAAGTCCAAGATACATTGGACAGTTCAACATACTCGAACGAGTCGGTGAAGTGGCATGCCGCTTAGCGCTTCCACCTTTATTGGAAGGAGTGCATAATGTGTTCCACATATCCCAACTCAGAAGGTATGTGAGTGACCCCAGCCATGTTCTCGATAATTCCGAGCTCACTATCCATCCTGATTTATCTTGTGAGTAACAACCTGTGGAAATCCTGGACAAGAAAGTGAAGACATTTCGGAACAAGGAAGTTAACTTGGTCCGAGTGATGTGGAGAAAAGACACTCCAGGAGAGTCCACTTGGGAAAGGGAAGATGAGATGCGTGCAAGATATCCACAACTCTTTCTAAATTAGTCCTCAAATAAATGTTGTAAATTTCGAGGACGAAATTTTTGTAAGGAGGGTAGACAGTAACAACTCCATTTTTAAGGTACAAAGAATTGATTTAAATTCAAAGTATATTTGGAGTATTTAATGTTGCCGATATCTCTTTAAGTAATTAATTCACACCATAATTACAAGAAGGAGCTTGTAGCTCATTGGTAATACCTTGCACTGCTGAACTAAGCCACTAGAGTTCAAATCCCCTGCCCAACATTATTTTTAATATTTAATTGTTTTAAATTTTATTGAAGCCCAACAGTCCACCTGAGATAACTCCCAAACTTTGAACTGAACCTGAAAAACTGAAAGTACTGGCGCCTACCACATGAGACCCTCCACCTCCCTAGGCCGTGACTCGGCCCGACTCGGCCGGCGGACCGGCCGAGTCTCCAACTGGGAAAAAGTGACTTTTGATCTCTCCACCTCCACTGCATACTTTATTTCTGTAGACCACCTCCAGAGAGCCCATTAACACCTAATTACTCCAATTTTTAATGAATTTCCTATATTTTTACATTTTGAATTTTAAAAAAACCCTACACCTATCCTAACCCTAGCTTAACCCTATAAATATACCCATACCCCCTACATTATTTTTAATATTTAATTGTTTTAAATTTTATTAAAGCCCAACAGTCCACCTGAGATAACTCCCAAACTTTGAACTGAACCTGAAAAACTGAAAGTACCAGTGCCTACCACATGAGACCCTCCAACTCCCTAGGCCGTGACTCGGCCGGACTCGGCCCGACGGCCGAGTCTCCAACTGGGAAAAAGTGACTTTTGATCTCCCCACCTCCACTGCATACTTTATTTCTGTAGACCACCTCCAGAGAGCCCATTAACACCTAATTACTCTAATTTTTAATAAATTTCCTATATTTTTACATTTTTAATTAAAAAAACCCTACACCTACCATAACCCTATAAATACACCCATACCCCCTACCCTCTCATCCCAAAATTCTGAGCCAACTCTCTAAAAATTTCTAAGAATCTTGTGCACTTTGAAACGAGCTCGAGGCGAAGCTCCGACGAATTCCCGGCGGAACTTCCGGCGATCGTTCTAGGAACTCTCGGCGGCGACGCAACACATCGGTGATTCCACTACTTCCCTCTCACCCTCTTGTGTGTCCTAAAACTGTAAGTCCCATTTTCTATCTATCTCTTCTATCTAAAAATACGGATTTACAAAACTCGACGGAATCAGAACAAATCCGATTTCCGATTCGGTTTCTTCATAAAACTCCACTTCTCGTTAATACAATTATGCTTAAACTCTTTCATGTTGACCATTAAACACTAATCAACCAAATTGATCAAGTTTCATTTCATAAAATGATGGCTATTTCAATTTATCGTATTTTTCACTTAAATACCACATTGTTTCAATTCTACATTAAACCCCATTAAACTTGCTATACCTTTAAATAGATCACGAGGTAACGACCTACCTCCTCACACACTCATATGCAACATAACACGATACTCTTGAGAACTTAGAATACGGGAAAACAAATATTTTCATTTAAATACCCTTTACTTAATAAAACCATTTCTAAAAGATTTAGTATTGATACATCTTTATAAATAAATACAAATTATTATGAAAATAGGATAAGGTTGTGGGTATCAGTCGTTTATCTAAACCTGACTTTGTGGTGTTTAGGCTAGACAAGTGAGAAAGGTAACTTTAAAAGGCCCGTCTCACGGTGATTCGTGAGCGGATCCCTCCTTTCTTCACTTGTACTTACCTGGCCACAATTGGCGGTGAAGAGGCGATTTGAGGTATCTCACAACTTGTTGCTTTGGACCAGTTAGGAGCAGTCTAGTTGACTTAGGAGACTCTAGAATATAGAATACGGGGAAAACGACACTTTTCCATTTAAATACCATAATTAATAAAACCGTTTTCCTTAATGATTAGTATTTATACAAATCTTTGCAAAGCGCCGCTACAACCCATTTGGGGAACCCGTTCGGGATGGTGCAGATTATCGCACATTCTCGGGCTTAGTAGTGCGAGATTCAGACCTCCGTAAAGAGCATTCGGTCTCGAAAGATTTAAAATACGACATCTTAAGAAAATGAGATTTTTAGAATATAAAATATATTTTAAACTTATTTTTGTATAAATATATGTACATATAACATTAAAATATCTATTTTGTAATAATATAAATATTCCAACTCTTTTCAAAAATCACAAGAATCAATCTTACACTAAAATACCATGAATTCCATACAAAACCAATATTACAAATAAATACCATTTATCATGAAATTAGGATATTTCCACTAGAAATATCACAATATAAAATCTACATTCATTACAACTCTAAACACGATTAATAAATACTTGGGGTGTATTTTGAAAAGTATATAAAAGTATTTTTACATAAAACCCTCTCAAATTCTATAATTTACCCTAAGGACCCTAGTAAATATAGATTTAAGCGGGACTAAGCTCTTGAGTCTCATTAGAATCTGACTTGAATATGATTCAAGTACAGTCTACAATCTACAATCACAATCTACAATCCACAATATTACAATTCAACATGAATCCATGAATCCATTATTCCATATATTCAATTTTTCAATCTATCAATTTGACTGAACCGAACCATGGATATACATTCCATTTACATGATTATACAGTTACATCCGTTACTGATATCATGGTTTTGGTCAGTCATCCAACTATACAACCTATACAGTACAATCAAAACACCACGGGGTTTAAGGGGTAGATTGGTACGGAAGGTGTTAAAAGTGGCACGAGACAGTAAGATTAAGACACCTAACCTATATTCCGTTGCTGTTGTACCGTGGCTTAACGGTTCCTTGTACATTCCGTTTGCCCTGGTCTCTAGCATATAGGGACCCCTCTCGTATACACTGGCATCCTTCTGTACCAAGCTACAAACAACAGTATTAACACAACATTACAACAATATAATACAACTTTAAAAGATATCTTCTTATTCTGTCTATTCTACTTTCCTCTTATCTTTGGGACTTACCGAGCGACCTGTTCGCTGACGACATTCTATTTCTTTCTTCTTTGAATGTCGTCAGGTTATTTGGACCTGTCAGAGATCGAGCCAACTGCAGAAGACTTGGATCAGTACAGCGAAGACCCTGAGCTCTAGACTTTGTACATTTTCTATTCAGTACCTTTAAATTCCTGTCATGCCATTGTTTAGGCATCGCTTTTATTTCAGTTGTATTTCCTTTTCATACATTGTACAAAAGAATGTTAATAAATAAAGTTGCTGTTCAGTTTATATCTCTTGTCTCTTGTGCTTACTTTTATATTGCTTAGATATGCTTAGCGTATTTGCTTCTGAGTAAATACGTAGCGGCCTTGTCACGTCCCCTTCGCCGTATACCGGGAAGCGGGGCGTGACAAAGCTTCTCGACCGCCTCGGGATGAGGGCTTTGATCCTTAGTGTTGTTGGAAAGTAAACTACCCACTAGGGATGGACCGAGCAGGAATCAACTCGGTCGCCTCTTGGTGTGGGCTTTCGATCCTTAGCTTCGTTGGGAGGAAGCTACCCGATAGGGATGGACCGGGTAGGAAGCTGCTTGGTCGCCTCTTGGTGAGGGCTTTAGATCCTTAGTGTTGTTGGGTAGGAAGCTACTCGCTAGGGATGGACTGGGCAGGAAGCTGCTCGGTGGCCTCGAGTTGAGGGCTTTTCGTTGGGAAGGAATCTACCCGCTGTAGATGGGCCAGCAGGAAATTGCTCGGTGTCCTCGTGATGAGGGCTTTCGATCTACAACTTTGTTAGGAAAGAATCTACCCGCTGTAGATGGGCCGAGCAGGAAGCTACTCGGCAGCCTCGTGATGAGGGCTTTCTTGACTTTATTATAGCGCCTTAGGGCGTCGTTCAATCTTCCATGATCCGTAAAAGCAGGAATGGTGACCGTCGCAGACGACATGTGGCAGAATTATATCAGGAAAGTGTGATATTCTGGGATTTGCGTCATTGGGTGAGCAAATCTCGGGCGTTGGAAGATTTTTATTGAGGCTATAAATACCTAAGGCATATTGGTTTCTTCCTAGCTTTGCGTTCTTCGAAGATGACCGGTCGAGTGTATACTATCAGGGAAATCGTCTCTCGCCATGACGTATATTTCTACGACCTCGATCGTTCCGAGGAAACGTACGAGGCGGTAATAAGCCACTTAGAGGGCCATTGTGGCCGCTTGCTTCCTCGGTGATCTCCTCTGCTTCAGGTGCTAATTTACGCGATATGGAGGACTTCCCCGGGTTTGTACAACACAATATCGCCGCAGTCAATGGAAGAGGCCTTTGACAAAATGCACGCGGTTTACGGGCTTAGTCTGATCGGGATCGATCGGTGGACTTTCTGCTCGAGAGCTTTCAGCAAAGGTTAGTCGTCGCATCTTGCTCGGTGGACAAGGATCCTGGGGAGTCCGTGTCTTTTAGGGTTCGCGAGTACCGTCGAAGGGAGCGGGTTAAGGCTGCATGGGATCAGTTGCAGGACCTTTCCTTGGAGTATCACCGACAATGCTTCCTTAATCCCCGTCCTCCTTCGTTGTGATTGTTGCAAGGTTGGGGAGCCCCTAATACCTCTTTAATAAATAAATTTCTCCTTTTGTTGACTTGTATTGTCTCTTTTATCCCCTCAGTACATTTTATACATTTTCTTGAAAAGAACTTTAGAGTCTCGGAACCAAGAAAAGAAACAAAAGTTGTGCAAAAGGTCTTTTCAGTGAGAGGACCAAGCTCAGGAGACTTAATTTAATGCCAATAGAAATTACATTGTTTCAAAAGAAGAAAGCATGTTTATCTATACAACTTGAGTTTTTCAGCGTTATAAGGCCGAAAAAACTTACGCCCCCCGGCGTCTTGCAAGCGGTATGCTCCATCGGGCAATGCTTCCGCTACGAGAAATGGTCCATCCCATTTCGGGGAAAATTTATGCAGCCTCGTTTGATCTACGAACTCGTTTCTTTGTAAGATTAGATCTTCCGTCTTGAAGGCCCGATGCTTAACTCGGACATTGTAGTAGTGGGCGGTCTGCTGCTGATAGGCAACCGTTCTGATTTGCGCTTGATCCCGCTTTTCTAATAAGATGTCCAAGTTGCTTCGGAATGCCGAGGTGTTGGCTTCATCGTCAAAATGTTCTACCCTGTAACTGGGTAGTCTAATTTCCATGGGGATCATTGCTTCGGTTCCGTAGTAGAGGATGAATAGGATTTCTTCTGTGGGTGTTTTCTTTGACGTTCGTAATGCCCATAGCACTCGCGGCAGTTCCCCGACCCAGCCGCATTGCCTTCCTTCCAAGCGGGCCCTTAGACCGCGAATGATGCCTCGGTTTGCTACCTTAGCCTGCCCGTTGCATTGCAGATGCACGACCGTGGCAAATTTCATCAGTATGTGGTAGTCGCTGCAGAATTCTTTAACTTTGTCATTTTCGAAATTGGTCCCAAGGTCGGTAACGATGCACCTCGGGATTCTAAATCGGGAGATTATGTTGTTTTGCAGAAACTTTATAGTAGAGGCGGCGTCTGGTTTTCTGATGGGCACAGTCTCTATCCATTTTATGAAGTAGTCCACAGCGACAAGGATGTATCCGTGTCCACCCATGTCGGTGGGCAGTTGGCCGACCATATCCATCCCCCATTGGGCAAATGGCCAAGGGAAACTGAGTGGCGTTAGTTCGGTTGTGGGGAGACAAGGTACGCTGCCGAAGAGTTGGCAGTTCTTGCATCTCCTGACTAGCTTATCGGCGTCCTGGTGTATCCTCAGCCAATAGTATCCTTGGAGCAGTGTCTTCTGGACCAAGGTGCGGGCCCTTTGATGCGCTCCCCTTCCCCCCTCCCCCCTCATGTATCTTTCGTAGAACATAGTTTGCCTCGTACGGATTGAGGCATCAGAGCAAGGGCTGAGTGAACGACTTCTAGTATAGGTTTTCGTTGCTCCAGACGAAATGGCGTGCTTTTTCCCATAGTCGGCGAGATTCTCCTCGGTTTTTGGGGAGTACGCCGTCCTTAAGGAACTCTACGAGGGGCTTTCTCCAATCATGGCCTTCTTCCTGAGTTGTGTATATCTGGAGCGTTATCTCCTCATTTTCCACGCTGGGTCGTGACAAGACTTCGAAGAGAATATTTCTTTTATGGTTGGCTGAATAGGAAAAAGCGAGCTTTCTCAAGGTGTCGACTTGGGTGTTCAAGTTCCTGGGAATCTTCTCCACCTGGATTTCGTCGAAATTTCTCCGAAACCTTTTTACCTCGGATAAGTATTTCATCATGAGTGGTTCCCATGCCTCGAAACGCCCGGTTACTTGGCCGAAGACTAGTGCAGAGTCTCTATGAATTTTGTTGGTCTTCAGTCCTACCCCGGAGGCGATTCATAGCCCCTCCAGCAAAGCTTCGTATTCTGCGGCATTGTTTGACGCTTTGAACTCGAGCTTTAAAGAGTATTCTATTTATACTTCGTCCGGGCTTCGGATGATCAGGCTAGTCCCGCTTCCCTCTTCGGTAGAGGATCCGTCCATGTAGAGCACCCAGTCAGGGACGGAGTTGGGTACTTCCTCGACCGAGGGACGTGATTCGGGGCCCTGCGCTGCCATTCTTTCTTTAGTGGGAATGGTACATTCGACCATAAAATCTGCTAGGACCTGCGCTTTAATGGTTTACCTGGGGCAGTACTTAATGTCGAACTGGGATAATTCCCATCTCCATTTTTCCAGACGACTTGAAGATTCAGGAGAAGCGAGGATAGTACCTATAGGTCGCTCGGTGAGGACGAGAATTGTGTGCGCCTGAAAATAGTGCCGTAGTTTCCTTGAGGCGACGACAAGTGCCAAGACTATCTTTTCTATGGCAGGGTTTCTTGTTTCCGTGTCCTTAAAGACATGGCTCACGTAGTAGACCGACTTCTGTATACCTTCGAATTCCCTGACGAGCACTGAGCCTGTAGCTTAATCGGAGACCGCAAGGTATAGTAATAGCTCGTCGCCCTCGACTGGTTGGATGAGTAGTGGTGGGGTTGCCAGGTGCGTCTTGAGTTGTTCGAAAGCGTTCTAACACTCCTCCGACCATTCGAACTTTCTAATTTTTCTTAAGGCTTTAAAGAACGGGAGGCACTTTTCTCCGGATTTGGACATAAAAAGACTCAGTGCAGCCACTCTCCTTGTGAGCCTCATGATCTCAACATTGCTCTTGGGCGTTGCTGTATTGAGAATAGCGCTGATCTTTTTTAGGTTCACTTCGATCCCTCGGTGGGTAACCATGAACCCGAAGAACTTCCCACTAGTGACTCCGAACGCGCACTTAGCTGGATTCAGCTTCATTTTGTACTTGCGCAGGACGTCGAATGTTTCGCCAAGTTCTTTAGTATGCCCGGCCGACGAGGTGGATTTTACGAGCATGTCGTCGACGTAGACTTCCATGTTCATCCCGATCTTCGGTTTGAACAGTTTGTTGACCAGACGCTGATATGTGGCCCTAGCATTCTTGAGACCGAAGGGCATCACTTTGTAGCAGTATACCCCCTGATCCATGGTGAACGCGGTAAGTTCTTCGTCTATCAGGTTTATCCGGATCTGATTGTAACCGGAGAATGCGTCCATGAAGCTAAGTAATTTGTGGCCGGTTGAACTGTCCATTAGCTGGTCTATCCGAGTGAGGGGATAGTTGTCTTTGGGCCAGGCCTTGTTCAAATCCGTGAAGTCGACGCACATGTGCCATTTCCCATTCGCCTTTTTGACCATGACCACGTTCCCCAGCCAATCTGAGTTGTCACGCTCCGCTTCCCAGTATACGGGCAGAGGACGCGACGAGGCCGCTACGTATTTACTCAGAAGTAAATACGCTAAGCGTAACTAACCAATATAAAAGAAATATACACAAGAGACAAATGTAATGAAATAACTTTATTTATTAACATTCTTTTGTACAATGCATGGAAAGTAAATACATCTGAGTGAAAGTAATGTCTAAACAGCGGCATAACAGAAATGGAAAATACAGAATGTAAAGGAAATGTACAAGTGTAACTACAGCTCGGGATCTTCAGTAAACTGGTCCAAGTCTTCAGTGCTAGGCTCGATCTCTGGATGGTCCGAAACACCTGATGACATTCAAAGAAGAAGAAAGAGAATGTCGTCAGCGAACAAATCGCTCGGTAAGTCTCGAAGATAAGGGAGAAGTAGAATAGACAGAGAATAAGAGAGAGTGTGTAACTTTTAAAGTTGTATTATATTGTTATAATGGTGTATTTATTAACGCTGTTGTTTGTAGTTTGGTACAGAAGGATACCAGTGTATACGAGAGGAGTCTCTATATGCCAGAGACTAAGGGCAACTAGAAGTACAAGGCTCCGTTAGAAAGCCCGGAACAACGGCGTTGTATTCAGATTAGGTGTCTTAAATCTTGCAGTCTCGTGCCACTTCTAACACCTTCCGTACCAATCTACCCCTTAAACCCCGCGATGTCTTGTTTGTATTGTATTGCAAATTGTATTGTCTTGTAATATAGATTGTATAATTGGATGACTTGCCGAAACCATGATATCAGTAAATGGATGTAACTGGAGAATCATGGATGTAACTGGAGAATCATGTAGATGGAAGTATATCCATGGTTCGGTTCAGTCAATACCGATTGAATAGATTGAATATATGTATTCATGGATTCATGTTGAATTGTAGATTGTAGATTGTACTTGAATCATATTGAAGTCAGATTATTTAATGAGACTCAATCTGAGTCAGAACAATTAGAAAGAGAAATTGAAGTCCTGAATTAGGTTTTGATGTTATCAGTAACCGCTGCACATGGACGGCAGGATTTGTGTCTTTTTCAAAGACGATTACCATATTGATAACATCGTTGTTAAGTTGACTACCTTAAATAGGCAAACATCCATATCTCCGGCTCCCTGAGGCTCAAGAGTCTGGTCCCGCTTAAACCTATATTTACTAGGGTCCTTATTGTAATTTATAAAACTTGAGTGGATTTTATGTAAAAATAATTTTGTATGATTTACAAAATACACCTCAAGTATTTAATTATCGTCTTAAGAGTTTTCATAGTTGTGGATTTTATATTTATGATATTTCTAGCGAATAAACTTATTTTTCATAATACATGGTATTTAATTGTAAAGTGTTGGACTTATATGAAATTTCATTGTATTTTCAAGTAAAGTGATTCTTTTGATTTAGAAAAGTTGGAATATTGATATTATAACAAAAATAGATATTTTGATAATACATATATATTTATATATATTCATAAAAATAATTTTTAATTTATTATTTTCTAGAAATCTCATTTTCTTAAGATATTTGTATTTTAAATCTCTCGAGACCGAATGCTCCTTGCGAAGGTCTGAGTCTCGCACTACTAAGCCTAGGGATGTGCGATAATCCGCACCATCTCAGTCGAGTTCCCCAAAATGGGTTGTAGCGGCGCTTTACAAAGATTTGTAAAAATACATAATTTTGTAGAAAACGGTTTTTATAAGTTAAAAGGTAGTTTTGTGTAAAACGGTATTTTCCAAATCTATATTTCCCAAAAGGTATTGTGCTATGTTGTATATGAGTGTTGTGAAGTGGTAGGTTATTACCTCATGATCTATCTAAAGGTATAGCAAGATTTATGATGTTTTAAAGTCAAAACTAGACTATATGGTATTTTACTGAAAAAGTACGATAACAATTGCAATATGAAATATTTTGCTATGAAACTTGTTCAGCATATTTTGTTAATGATTAATAGTCAAGATGTAGGAGTTTAGTATGGTTGTGTTAAGGAAAATTGAACTTTATAAAGAAATCCGAATTGGAAGTCGGATTTAACTCCGCTTCCGTCAGGTTTTAGTAAAAGAAGTTTTAAGGTTAGATTAGAGAAGAGGGAGGTGGGACTTACTGGCTTAGAGTCAATAGGAGAGGGAGAGGAAGACGTAGAAGGTGCCGGTGCGTCGTTTCGTCCCCGGGAGCTCCTAGGGTCGTCGTCGGAAGTTCGCCAGAGTTTCGCCCTTTGCTAACTCCACTTGTACACAAAATTCTAGAGAGTTTTCTTGAGAGTTTGGACAGAATTGTGAGTGAGGGGTGTGTCTTTAGGGATGGTATTTATCGGGTAAAACTAGGGTTAGGGTAGGTGAAAGGGTGTGAAAGAAAATGTATTAAATTTTTGCATTAAAAAGAGTTTTAATTTGATTTTTAATTCTCTGTAATAATGCAGGATTTTTAAAGTCTACAGGAGTTTCCAGAAGACAAAGAGGCACAAGTTTCATGAAGGGTCAACTCGGATTCAGCCGAGTCAACCCGACTCCGCCGGCCGAGTCGGCCTAGTCACCGGCCCGAGTCGGGCCGGAGCTCGCCGTCAAATATCCGTTGTCATCTGATTAGCACAGTGGGGTAGTTTGTTTTTAGTGTGACCTTTGGTTTTACGGGTTTAGCACGTGTAGACTCTTGGGATTCTAAAAATTTAAAAAGAAATCAATATTAAAAATAATGTGGGGGATGGGATTTGAATTCTGGTGTTTTGGTTCAGCAGTGCAAGGTATTACCAATGAGATACAAGCTCCTTCTTGCTATTAAAAAGCAAAACAAACTTATAACTTGTGCTCAGGCAAAAGTACCCCTTTCTGTATTTTTTGAAAAAATTGTACAGAAAGTTATACAGAAAGTTTAGGGTTGTTACATGAGTAGTCTAGGTTTCTAATCAAATTGGTTGCGAGCAATCGATCCACCTCGTCCTCTATTGATTTTTGTTTGATCTGCGCGAAGCTTCTCTTCTTTTGTCAGACGGGTCGGGCTTTCGGATTGACACCGAGCTTGTGGGAGATCACTTTGGGGTCGATCCCGGGCATGTCCGCGGGGGTCCAAGCGAACACGTCCGAGTTATCTTGGAGGAACTGTATCAGGTCCTCGCGGTGGTCCCCTGTTAAGAGAGAGCTGATCTGGACGGTCCGGCCGTCGACCCCTTCGACGAGGGGGACTTCCGTCAATGCTTCCACCGGGGATCCTCGGATTTCCTTTTGGTCGTCGTGCGTATCCAAAAATCCTGGAAATCACGTGCATCTTCAAAATCGTCGCCTTGCTATCTGGCAGGGGATGTATAGGCAAGATAAATCTTAGCGATTTGCTAGTTCCCGTAGGCTCGGCCTATCCCCCTTGATCCAAAGGGAATTTGGTCGCGAGGTGATAAGTCGAGATTTAAGCCCGGAGGGCATTTAAGGTTGGACGACCCAGGAGAATGTTGCAAGACGAAGGGACCTTAGCGACAAGGAAGTTCACTGGAATGGTTCGCGTATGGCTTGGTTCCCCAATGTTGAGGAGGAGGGTGACCGTTCCTTCAGCCGAGATAGAGTGGTTGGTGAACCCAGAGAGAACATGGGAGGTCGGCTGTAGGTCGGCCGGTCCTAGTCTCATCTGCTGGAAACAGTCGTGGAACAGGATATCAGCCGAGCTACCTGAATCGACCAAAATTCTCTGGACCTCGTAACGGTGGACCCGGGCCATTATCACAAGAGGGGTCATTATGAGGAAGCGATATACCGTGGAGGTCTTCATCGGTGAAGATGATTGGTTCGTCCTTTCTGCACTTCTTCTAGGGTGGATCGCTTACACCCTCGACCAGGAGGAGGCTGTAGTTCCCGCCATCTTCCTGAGCAGGATCCGATGTAATGGCCATGATTTGCCCGATCGTTAATTCCCCGGGAGGGATCTGGTCCCCTTGCTCGTTCCGCCTGCCGCTTGTCCCTTATGTATTTTGCCAGGTGGCCGGAGCGGATCAACTCCTCGATGTAGTCGTTGAGTTGTTTGCAGTTCTCGGTCGGGTGATCCTGCTACCTGTGGAAGGCACGGTATGGGCCGCGGAGACGTTTACCTGCTCTTTGGGTAACTGGCGGGAGCTTAAAGAACCTCTTGCCCTTCGCTTCCTCCAACAGCTCGGTTTGAGAGATGTTCTGAGGAGTGTACTCCTGGAACTTCGGGGAGTAAGGTTTTGGTCGGTCGACCTTCTTTTTCTCTTCCCTGTCCCTCTTCTTTTGATCGGCTTGGTCACCTCTGGGCAGGTTGGAGTTCATCTCTGACTCGAGTTGGATTTTCCGCTCGGTCCAGGCTTTTACTTTGGCCATGGTCTTAGGTTGCGCTAATGCAAAAGAACGGAGCCACTCTTTATGCGTAAGACCCTACCTCAGTGCGGTGATAACTGTTTCATCGCGATACTCGGGAACCTCTAAGAGAGCGTTGTAGAAACGAGTGACATATCCCTTGAAGGATTCCTTGTCCCCGCTCTTTATGGTGAACATATTATTTACCGTCCTTTTCTGTCGTCCGTTTTCGACGAAGTGACCGAGGAATTGGGTAGCCAACTCATCAAAGGTCGAGATGGAGCGTGGCGCCAGCCCCCGGAACCAGTTCCGGCCAGCCCGGATTAGGGTAGTGAGGAAAGCTCAGCATTGAGCTGAGTTCGAGTTATCTTGGAAGCTCATGCCCACCGTAAATGCGTTCAAGTGGTCCTTCGGGTTGGACTTCCCATCGAAGAGGGCTACTTTGGGCGGCTTGTTCCTGGACGAGACGTGGTTCGGCCATCAGCTCTTCTGTAAAGGGATTCGTGAGTGAATCGGCGAAATACCTGGCCTCTTCACCGGACATATGGTCGTCCTGTCATATGCCTTCGATTTTCTTTTCGAGGGCTTCAAGCCGGTAGTGGTACCTCGAGGATTCTGCATAGTCGGAGTGGTGGCTATCGTCGCTCCTGGTCTGCACGACGGTGCGGCTATGGTTCCACTATATTAAATTTCTCAAATTCTCGGATGAGGCCCTTCTCGAGTAGTCCCGACGTTGGCCGTTCGCGCGGCCCCGGCGGGAGGGGGGGCGTCGGTCATGCCTGGAAGCAGGTGAGCATACTGACACCACCTTAGGGGGCAAGAACGCGCAGCGGGCATCGGAGCGACGACCCAGTCTTTCCTGGGATCGAGGTGTGGAGCTGTCCGGCGCCCAGCGGGTCATGGAATCAATCGCCGCATGCGGGTCACGATGGCTGGAGTCAGCACACCGGTGCTCTGTGACGCTGGGATGAGCGTGAGTGAGATCGAGGGCCTGAGCATGTCCGTCCTTCTGCGGGCGTTGTTATCCCGAGGAGGGGGAACTGCGGTCTGGTAAGTAGGGCTCGCTGTTTGAACACGGACAGGGGCATCCACCAGCAATGTGAGCCTGTCTATTTGAGAGGATAAGGCGCTGATGACGTTAGGAGGGGGAGAAGAGCCGCTCCCGCCACTGTTGTGGCGGCTCGTATTTGGATCGTCGTGGTTTTCGCTCGCCATCGGGTCGAGGGCGAAAGATGAACTTTGATGGGTGGAAGAAACTTTTGAGTCTGGTTCCCACAGACGGTGCCAACTGATGGAGGCTATGATCTCCTTCAGATGTTGTCCTCCGTCGATCCTGTTATAGCGGATTTTAGCGGCTGAGATTTGGTTTGGGAGTTATTTGAGCGTGTGGATCTCAACGGGTTTGCGTTGCACCGAGCTATCTGCAAAAAAAGTCCCGGGATGGGTGTACCACCGTAGGACCCTCCGACGATCAAGTTAGTGCCGGGAAATATGAGCAGAGTAGCGGCGTATTGGAATGAGTTCGAGTTACGTGAATCGTCAAGAAGAGGTTTTTTTATAGTGGTCGCATGGAGCGAGCAGGCGCGAGATCATCGCCGTCAGTTATGCCCTTACGTTACGCCCGTGTGAACGGCGGGATCCGTCCATTAATGGCGAGATACACTCATTAATGGGGGATGCGCCATCATGGGACGTGGAACGTAGGGCGGCGGATATCTTGCTTTGGCGAGATACGCGGAGCCGTTGCGGAAGCGCTAGGGCTCTACGCTCCCGTTTGATCGGGAGAGCCGGGGAGGCTCAGCTCGGCGGATGGCTCGGAGACGAGCCGGAAGGCCGAGATGGCTCTGCTCTTCAATTGTTGGGAGACGAGCAAAAAAGGACGGGTGCACGTTCGGCTGCTGGATTGCTCGTGGCAAGATGCGAGGATGTAAGCTCGGAGACCATCCGAGGAGAGTCACCAATGCTCTACACTGATTTTACCTCGGAAGCCCTCAGGAGTCTAGCGGGCTGACGCGGATGACACGTTACCGCCACGTGTCGTGATCTGAAGAAGCCCCACTTATAAGCATCATCAGTATTCATCGAGCAGAAACCGACAAGACCCATTCAATCACAGATTAAGATCTAGTCAGTCATGCAACAACTATCTGTGACCCCATCAGTCAAAGATTGTTAAGAAAGAACATTCAATCAGATTTTAATGCAGAAATTTCTTGGAAAGGACACAGAGATGCGTACGAAAAATAAAGAACCCCCCCTCAATGTATTGTTGCATCAGATAAATAGATGGGATGTGATATTTAACATGGATCGACAAAAAGAAAGCAACTGATACTTTGTCTGAGTTATCACCGTAAACGAAATCCTTTGAAGCAGTGGAAAATGCAGCTTACAGTTCGTATTCTCTGCACGCTCCTCATCTGCTTCATAATCATCTTTCTTTCAGTGGCTACAGTTCCTTCAGGCAAGACATCTTTTCAGCCATAAATAGGAAAAGTTATATATTCCTTGTTCTCATCTAATGTGATTTCATAAGATATGTCAGATGTTCTTCACAATTTTGTTTATCTATTATTAGATGGGATCCTGATTCAAAACTCACGGCGAGCTTTAATGCCAGCTAGAGTATATGATCCTCTACCACCACTTTCAGACCTAAACACGCCAATGCAACCCGGCCATTAGAGTGGAAGACTGGAAGGTAAGCCATTTCAGTTTCTAAGATCGACTTTAACAAACTAGGTATCAAAAACACCTCTAAAATCCAAACCGAACACCATTCCAAAGAGATCGTATGACTGTGAAAAGGTTTTCAATATCTGTATCAGTACTCGGCAGCTCTTTTACGTAGGAGCGTCAGACCCTTTCCATGATTTCAGACTGTTGTATCGGATTTTATTTTTATTAACTACTTTCACATGAAAAATAAGCAAAGACAAATTAGAACTGGTCGTAACATTTAATTTAATAATGATGAATTTTAGACGAGGTTTTACTGAACACATGTATGCGCATATAAAACAAACAAACAGATATTTAATTTGTGTTGAGTTTGTGTGACTCGTATTAGTCCCACATCGGGAGTTTACAAAGAAGTTGATGTGTATGTAATGTAACTTGGACCTCTATCTAACAGCTTAGGATTTTGGGTTAGAATGGGCATCCAAGTTGTGTTGTGTATGTGTCGTTTGCGGGCTCCGCCCCCGACAAATGGTATCAAAGCCTGGTCTGTTTTGGGGCAAGGGGTGGAGCGAAGAAAAAAAAATGATGTTGAGGGATGGGTTGTGAGTGCTTGTTGTTGTCGAACATCAAATGTTGTACATTACTTGGTGTTGAAGCGTCTGTAAGCCTGTATGTATACCGCCGATGTTGTATGCCACCTACAACGGTGCAGGCGGGTATGTACGATACGAGTCAAGCTCGGGATTGTTGAGTTTGTTTGACACATATTAGTCCCACATCGGGAGTTTACAAAAAAGTTGATGTGTATAGGCTCCGCCCCCGACAAATGGTATCAGAGCCTGGTCTGTTTTGGGCGAGGGGTGGAGCGAAGGAAAAAAAAATGATGTGAGGGATGGGATGTGAGTGCTTGTTGTTGTCGAACATCAATGTTGTACATCACTGAAGAAAGGTTGTGAGTGCCACCACTTTGTATACCACCGATGTTGTATGCCACCTACAACGGTGCAGGCGGGTATGTACGATACGAGTCTACCGCCGATGTTGTATGCCACCTACAACGGTGCAGGCGGGTATGTACGATACGAGTCAAGCTCGGGATTGTTGAGTTTGTTTGACTCGTATCAGTCCCACATCGGGAGTTTACAAAGAAGTTGATGTGTATTGGCTCCGCCCCCGACAAATGGTATCAGAGCCTGGTCTGTTTTGGGCGAGGGGTGGAGCGAAGGAAAAAAAAATGATGTGAGGGATGGGTTGTGAGTGCTTGTTGTTGTCGAACATCAATGTTGTACATCACTGAAGAAAGGTTGTGAGTGCCACCACTTTGTATACCGCCGATGTTGTATGCCACCTACAACGGTGCAGGCGGGTATGTACGATACGAGTCAAGCTCGGGATTGTTGAGTTTGTTTGACACATATTAGTCCCACATCGGGAGTTTACAAAGAAGTTGATGTGTATTGGCTCCGCCCCCGACAAATGGTATCAGAGCCTGGTCTGTTTTGGGCGAGGGGTGGAGCGAAGGAAAAAAAAATGATGTGAGGGATGGGTTGTGAGTGCTTGTTGTTGTCGAACATCAATGTTGTACATCACTGAAGAAAGGTTGTGAGTGCCACCACTTTGTATACCGCCGATGTTGTATGTCACCTACAACGGTACAGGCGGGTATGTACGATACGAGTCAAGCTCGGGATTGTTGAGTTTGTTTGACACATATTAGTCCCACATCGGGAGTTTACAAAGAAGTTGATGTGTATTGGCTCCGCCCCCGACAAATGGTATCAGAGCCTGGTCTATTTTGGGCGAGGGATGGAGCGAAGGAAAAAAAATGATGTGAGGGATGGGTTGTGAGTGCTTGTTGTTGTCGAACATCAATGTTGTACATCACTAAAGAAAGGTTGTGAGTGCCACCACTTTGTATACCGCCGATGTTGTATGCCACCTACAACGGTGCAGGCGGGTATGTACGATACGAGTCTACCGCCGATGTTGTATGCCACCTACAACGGTGCAGGCGGGTATGTACGATACGAGTCAAGCTCGGGATTGTTGAGTTTGTTTGACTCGTATTAGTCCCACATCGGGAGTTTACAAAGAAGTTGATGTGTATAGGCTCCGCCCCCGACAAATGGTATCAGAGCCTGGTCTGTTTTGGGCGAGGGGTGGAGCGAAGGAAAAAAAAATGATGTGAGGGATGGGTTGTGAGTGCTTGTTGTTGTCGAACATCAATGTTGTACATCACTGAAGAAAGGTTGTGAGTGCCACCACTTTGTATACCGCCGATGTTGTATGCCACCTACAACGGTGCAGGCGGGTATGTACGATACGAGTCAAGCTCGGGATTGTTGAGTTTTGACTCGGGATTGTTGAGTTTGTTTGACTCGTATTAGTCCCACAACGGGAGTTTACAAAGAAGTTGATGTGTATAGGCTCCGCCCCCGACAAATGGTATCAGAGCCTGGTCTGTTTTGGGCGAGGGGTGGAGCGAAGGAAAAAAAATGATGTGAGGGATAGGTTGTGAGTGCTTGTTGTTGTCGAACATCAATGTTGTACATCACTGAAGAAAGGTTGTGAGTTCCACCACTTGGTGTTGAAGCGTCTGTAAGCCTGTATGTATACCGCCGATGTTGTATGCCACCTACAACGGTGCCGATGTTGTATGCCACCTACAACGGTGCAGGCGGGTATGTACGATACGAGTCAAGCTCGGGATTGTTGAGTTTGTTTGACTCGTATTAGTCCCACATCGGGAGTTTACAAAGAAGTTGATGTGTATAGGCTCCGCCCCCGACAAATGGTATCAGAGCCTGGTCTGTTTTGGGCGAGGGGTGGAGCGAAGGAAAAAAAATGATGTGAGGGATGGGTTGTGAGTGCTTGTTGTTGTCGAACATCAATATTGTACATCACTGAAGAAAGGTTGTGAGTGCCACCACTTGGTGTTGAAGCGCCTGTAAGCCTGTATGTATACCGCCGATGTTGTATGCCACCTACAACGGTGCCGATGTTGTATGCCACCTACAACGGTGCAGGCGGGTATGTACGATACGAGTCAAGCTCGGGATTGTTGAGTTTGTGTGACTCGTATTAGTCCCACATCGGGAGTTTACAAAGAAGTTGATGTGTATAGGCTCCGCCCCCGACAAATGGTATCAGAGCCTGGTCTGTTTTGGGCGAGGGGTGGAGCGAAGAAAAAAAAATTGATGTGAGGGATGGATTGTGAGTGCTTGTTGTTGTCAAACATCAATGTTGTACATCACTGAAGAAAGGTTGTGAGTGCCACCACTTGGTGTTGAAGCGTGTTGAAGCGCCAGTAAGCCTGTATGTATACCGCCGATGTTGTATGCCACCTACAACGGTGCCGATGTTGTATGCCACCTACAACGGTGCAGGCGGGTATGTACGATAAGAGTCAAGCTCGGGATTGTTGAGTTTGTGTGACTCGTATTAGTCCCACATCGGGAGTTTACAAAGAAGTTGATGTGTATAGGCTCCGCCCCCGACAAATGGTATCAGAGCCTGGTCTGTTTTGGGCGAGGGGTGGAGCGAAGAAAAAAAAATTGATGTGAGGGATGGGTTGTGAGTGCTTGTTGTTGTCAAACATCAATGTTGTACATCACTGAAGAAAGGTTGTGAGTGCCACCACTTGGTGTTGAAGCGCCTGTAAGCCTGTATGTATACCGCCGATGTTGTATGCCACCTACAACGGTGCAGGCGGGTATGTACGATACGAGTCAAGCTCGGGATTGTTGAGTTTGTGTGACTCGTATTAGTCCCACATCGGGAGTTTACAAAGAAGTTGATGTGTATAGGCTCCGCCCCCGACAAATGGTATCAGAGCCTGGTCTGTTTTGGGCGAGGGGTGGAGCGAAGATCAATGTTGTACATCACTGAAGAAAGGTTGTGAGTGCCACCACATGGTGTTGAAGCGCCTGTAAGCCTGTATGTATACCGCCGATGGGTTGTGAGTGCTTGTTGTTGTCGAACATCAATGTTGTACATCACTGAAGAAAGGTTGTGAGTGCCACCACTTGGTGTTGAAGCGCCTGTAAGCCTGTATGTATACCGCCGATGTTGTATGCCACCTACAACGGTGCAGGCGGGTATGTACGATACGAGTCAAGCTCGGGATTGTTGTGTTTGTGTGACTCGTATTAGTCCAACATCGGGAGTTTACAAAGAAGTTGATGTGTATAGGCTCCGCCCCCGACAAATGGTATCAGAGCCTGGTCTGTTTTGGGCGAGGGGTGGAGCGAAGAAAAAAAAAATGATGTGAGGGATGGGTTGTGAGTGCTTGTTGTTGTCGAACATCAATGTTGTACATCACTGAAGAAAGGTTGTGAGTGCCACCACTTGGTGTTGGAGCGCCTGTAAGCCTGTATGTATACCGCCGATGTTGTATGCCACCTACAACGGTGCAGGCGGGTATGTACGATATGAGTCAAGCTCGGGATTGTTGAGTTTGTGTGACTCGTATTAGTCCCACATCGGGAGTTTACAAAGAAGTTGATGTGTATAGGCTCCGCCCCCGACAAATGGTATCAGAGCCTGGTCTGTTTTGGGCGAGGGGTGGAGCGAAGAAAAAAAAATGATGTGAGGGATGAGTTGTGAGTGCTTGTTGTTGTCGAACATCAATGTTGTACATCACTGAAGAAAGGTTGTGAGTGCCACCACTTGGTGTTGAAGCGCCTGTAAGCCTGTATGTATACCGCCGATGTTGTATGCCACCTATAACGGTGCAGGCGGGTATGTACGATACGAGTCAAGCTCGGGATTGTTGAGTTTGTGTGACTCGTATTAGTCCCACATCGGGAGTTTACAAAGAAGTTGATGTGTATAGGCTCCGCCCCCGACAAATGGTATCAGAGCCTGGTCTGTTTTGGGCGAGGGGTGGAGCGAAGATCAATGTTGTACATCACTAAAGAAAGGTTGTGAGTGCCACCACTTGGTGTTGAAGCGCCTGTAAGCCTGTATGTATACCGCCGATGTTGTATGCCACCTACAACGGTGCAGGCGGGTATGTACGATACGAGTCAAGCTCGGGATTGTTGAGTTTGTGTGACTCGTATTAGTCCCACACCGGGAGTTTACAAAAGAAGTTGATGTGTATAGGCTCCGCCCCCGACAAATGGTATCAGAGCCTGGTTTGTTTTGGGCGAGGGGTGGAGCGAAGAAAAAAAAATGATGTGAGGGATGGGTTGAGTGCTTGTTGTCGAACATCAATGTTGTACATCACTGAAGAAAGGTTGTGAGTGCCACCACTTGGTGTTGAAGCGCCTGTAAGCCTGTATGTATACCGCCGATGTATGTACGATACGAGTCAAGCTCGGGATTGTTGAGTTTGTGTGACTCGTATTAGTCCCATATCGGGAGTTTACAAAGAAGTTGATGTGTATAGGCTCCGCCCCTGACAAATGGTATCAGAGCCTGGTCTGTTTTGGGCGAGGGGTGGAGCGAAGAAAAAAAAATGATGTGAGGGATGGGTTGTGAGTGCTTGTTGTTGTCGAACATCAATGTTGTACATCACTGAAGAAAGGTTGTGAGTGCCACCACTTGGTGTTGGAGCGCCTGTAAGCCTGTATGTATACCGCCGATGTTGTATGCCACCTACAACGGTGCAGGCGGGTATGTACGATACGAGTCAAGCTCGGGATTGTTGAGTTTGTGTGACTCGTATTAGTCCCACATCGGGAGTTTACAAAGAAGTTGATGTGTATAGGCTCCGCCCCCGACAAATGGTATCAGAGCCTGGTTTGTTTTGGGCGAGGGGTGGAGCGAAGAAAAAAAAATTGATGTGAGGGATGGGTTGAGTGCTTGTTGTCGAACATCAATGTTGTACATCACTGAAGAAAGGTTGTGAGTGCCACCACTTGGTGTTGAAGCGCCTGTAAGCCTGTATGTATACCGCCGATATTGTATGCCACCTACAACGATGTTGTATACCGCCGATGTGAGGGATGGGTTGTGAGTGCTTGTTGTTGTCGAACATCAATGTTGTACATCACTGAAAAAAGGTTGTGAGTGCCACCACTTGGTGTTGAAGCGCCTGTAAGCCTGTATGTATACCGCCGATGTTGTATGCCACCTACAACGGTGCAGGCGGGTATGTACGATACGAGTCAAGCTCGGGATTGTTGAGTTTGTGTGACTCGTATTAGTCCCACATCGGGAGTTTACAAAGAAGTTGATGTGTATAGGCTCCGCCCCCGACAAATGGTATCAGAGCCTGGTTTGTTTTGGGCGAGGGGTGGAGCGAAGAAAAAAAAATAATGTGAGGGATGGGTTGAGTGCTTGTTGTCGAACATCAATGTTGTACATCACTGAAGAAAGGTTGTGAGTGCCACCACTTGGTGTTGAAGCGCCTGTAAGCTTGTTTGTATACCGCCGATGTTGTATGCCACCTACAACGGTGCAGGCGGGTATGTACGATACGAGTCAAGCTCGGGATTGTTGAGTTTGTGTGACTCGTATTAGTCCCACATCGGGAGTTTACAAAGAAGTTGATGTGTATATAATGTAACTTGGACCTTTACCTAACAGCTCGGGATTTTGGGTTAGAATGGGCATCCAAGTTGTGTTGTGTATGCGTCGCTTGCGGGGCTCCGCCCCCGACAATTTGTCCATTAGATGGAGTCCGTAAAAAATGTTTGCTGTCAATTTAAGGTGAGGAAGGCATTTAACTGAGCGAAATGGAAAGGGTAATTTTTTTAAAAAAATAAATCATGTAGCCAATACCGCAAGGTCCGCAACTTCAATGTTGTACAAGGGCGGGTATGTACGATACGAGTCAAGCTCGGGATTGTTGAGTTTGTGTGACTCGTATTAGTCCCACATCGGGAGTTTACAAAGAAGTTGATGTGTATATAATGTAACTTGGACCTCTACCTAACAGCTCGGGCTTTTGGGTTAGAATGGACATCCAAGTTGTGTTGTGTATGCGTCGCTTGCGGGGCTCCGCCCCCGACAATATGTCCATACATAGAACTTTAATATTTATTAATGAATACCTATGGTATAATTTTTAATGAAACATTGTGAGATGGATGAGAGGTATTATTCCGAAAGTACGAATACAGAAATGAATATGCTTGTAAGAAGTTGAAGGTTCTCTCATAGACGTAAAATGAGCGAGAAGCGATTGAGATGGTTTGGACGTGTACAATAGGAAACACTTTATACGCCTGTAAAAAGTGGCAAAGTTGTAGTTAACAGTGCAAACAGGGATAGAGTTAGACCGAAACAAAATTAGATGGAGGCCGTAAAAAATGTTTGCTGTCAATTTAAGGTGAGGAAGGCATTTAACTGAGCGAAATGGAAAGGGTAATTTTTTTTAAAAAATAAATCATGTAGCCAATACCACAAGGTCCGCAACTTCGGAATAAAGGCTTGTTTTTGTTGTATGTGTATTTGGTTTCTGTCAACAAGTGTATGTTTGATTTTAGACGATATCAATAGTATCAGAGGCCGCTATCAGACTTGTATCTGTAGATATTGAAACAATAGCCTCCATTGCCAATTTTGGGTGATTTCTGATCATGCTTCAAATATGATCTGATATGATAGGCTGATACATATACCAGCAATGGCTAATTTTTAATTAATAACTTTATCGAACACTTGAGCTGTTAGGTTGAGAGAAACTACCAAGATTATATGCCTTAATCACGAGAAACTACCAAGATTTTTCTGACATGTTTTTTTTCCTTCAAAAGAGAGATTATCATTCCAAAGTCATTCATTTTTAAGATCTGTCTTTATACGCTTAATATTTGGCCTACATGAGTGAACAAGTATTACAGCATCATCTTTTATTTTGCAGGTGGTGCCATCTAAATAAAGAACATATATGGCAATAAATCTATAGAAGTTCTTACTGGAAAATCAAGCAGATGGTGAAAAATAAATATGCGGCAATATAAGTTGTAAGCCTACATATGTGAACAAGTTTCAGTATCCGTCCAAAAACCATGATCCTATCAAAGGCAGAGCCACTTTGTATCCCAGATGCAGAAATGGGTTTCAAAATAAAACTTCTGCTAGCACTATTTTGATTGAAGCTTCTTGTCTGAATACAGCTGAGGTCATTTTAAATGCTTTCAAGAGATCATTTAATAAAATGCTCTAATCATACATGGGATGATGGAAATCAATACAAAAGATAGAAACTGAGTTGCTGATCAAGATATATCATTTAATAAAATGCCGGCCAATTTTAGTCACCCGATCCGATTCTCAAGCACAAAGTCCTTTGCAAAGAGGCGAAGCCAACCATGAACCAAGAGAATCGGTTATAAGCATAAGAAAGACCATAAACTTGAGTACAGAAGACAATCCAATTCTCAAGCACAAAGGGTAAACAATAAATTAGAATAGCAAAATGTTGCCAAGGTCTAATCTTAATCCTTTTGGTATGCATGCATTCTTTACACAATATTAAAAGGCATCAGAAAAAAAAGCCATTCTTGTTTCTTCTACCAAAAAAACGTTAGCAAGCATAGAAAGATAACCAAAGCAGCAGTCTTGAGCAGTAGATCAACCCTTAAAAATGGAATAATTTATTTGTTCTGAAAAGAACTGATTTTCGTTTGAAGAAAAACATAGATAGATTATAGATTATAGGTATAGATTTCATGTACAGGTCTTTCTTGTACTTTGAAAGAAAAATTAAGGCATTTAAATGCAACAAGGACAAAATGTTACAGAGGCCCAAAAATTTAAGAATTTTTGACACTAAATTCTTAGTAAAAGTCATTGCCTATAAAATCATTTAAAACGCGTAATAGGATAAGGGGAGACTTTGAGGGGAGACTTTGCATTCTCTTGATTGGTGGTGGGATTTTTGGTTACTTGTTTGATTCAAGGCATGATTGGCATCAGTCGATCTAGTATTATTAATCTGTAATTCTCATCAAATATTAGTTTGGACATTAACTTGTGGCTGTAATAAAAACAAAATTGAAAACAAAATTGAAAACAGCGAAATATGCAAGAGGGTTCCTATAATTTTAGGCTTTTATACATAAAGCCAATAATTTTCCAAAAGGTACACAAATGCCATAATTTTAAAAGCAAAATACCAATAGCAAATAAGAAGCATTAGGAACCAATATTACTGATTAGGATGGTCCCCGCATGCGCAGCAAAGACTTTGAAATCTCATGCATGATATATATGTGTGTGTGTGTATATCTATATATATATATATATATAGAGAGAGAGAGAGAGAGAGAGAGAGAGAGAATAATGGAGGAAAGATGCCATAGGAGGGAATTTCCTCCTATGGCGTCGAAAAAATACACCCTCCCTTATTTTTTCTGCCGATCAGCACCCACCATCTTCATCGTTTTCATCTAAGATGTGGATACACCAAATTTCATGTGATTCTACAATCTTTTCACCGTTGATTTAGCAATGTAAAAAGTCTATTGTCAGTAAACCGTTAATTTTGAACCCACTAAATCAACGGTGAAAAAGTTGTAGAATCACATGAAATTTGGTGTACCCACATCTTAGATAATAACGATGAAGATGGTGGGTGCCGATCGTCGGAAAAAATGAGGGAGGATGTACCTTTTCGACGCCATAGGAGGAAATTCCCTCATATCACTACTATAATAAGGGGTTGCCCCTACAGATAACGTTATCCGTAGGGGCAATAAAATGTTGCCCCTACAGATTAATCCGTAGGTCCCTTTAGTTGTCCCTACGGTACCATACGAATTAATTTAAAAAATATTAAAACATAATTTGTTATTTGGCCCTACGTAACCGCAAAAGAAGGACCTAAGGTTTAATCCGTAGGGGCATATATATGGATTATTAATAAAAAAATAAAGCACAGAAAACGTAATTTGTTATTTGGCCATACGGAGCCTCAAAAGAAGGACCTGCGGTTTAATCCGTAGGGGCAGATAAAAGGGTTATTAATAAAAAATAAAGCACAGAAAAGTCATCGTTCCCAAAATAATTACCCTCATCTCTCTCCCGCGCAGGCTTCTCGTCGCAATTGCCCGCGCCTCGTCTCCACCGCCCGCGCCTCGTCGCCACCCGCCTTCCCGCGCGCGCCTCTTCGTTCCCGAAATCACCGTCGACTTCCTCTTCGCCACCGCCCGCGCGTCGTCGTCGATTGCGCCTCGTCGCCATCGCCTCGTCTTCGCTACAGGTTAGTAAATTTCTTATTTTTACATCTAATTATTCGTTTGTTTTTGTTTTTGTTGATTAGGGTAAGAGTTAAGGTTCAGTTTAGTGTTTAGGGTTCGGGTCAGTTAGTGTTAGGGTTAGGGTTAATTAGGGTTCGGGTCAGTTAGGGTTCGGGTTCGGATCAGTTAGTGTTAGGGTTAGGGTTAGTCAGTTGCGGTTACGGTTAGGGTAAGACTTGGGCTAGGGTTAGGGTTAGGCCTTCATTATATGGTTAGGGTTAGGGTTAGGGTTAGGGTTTGGTTCAGGTTTAGGGTGGCTAGGGTTGATTTTGGTTAACTAGAGGCTAGGGTTAATTTTTGTTAATTAGTGATAATTTGAAAGGGTTAGGATGTTGATTAGGGTTAATTTGGGTAAAGTGGGGTAAGTTTGGGTTAATTAGGGTTAATTTGCGTTAGGGTAACGATTATGATTAATTGTGGTTAATTAGGTTAATTTGGGTTATTTAGGGTTAAAGTTTTAGGGCGCACTAGTTCATTCAGTAGAATACTCGATGATAACGTATACGTACAACTTTACCATAAACGCAAGAAAAATTTACCTTAAACTAAAAACTTAGAACCCTTAATAACGAAACGTGAACATAAAACCTATTCAAGTTAAATGTTCAAGTTAAAACCAATATATGATACTCGATGATAATATGAAACTTTCATATTCTCATCGATACTGATATATGAAAATCAAAGCGCCACTTAGTCCCCGTCTATCGGTTAACATATGTTCGTTATTCGTCATGACATAGAACTATACGAATGTTGTTAAATATCGGACGGTATAGTTCGGTACTAACAACCGTCGTATAGTTTATGTGACGAGAAAATTCAATCGTATGATAACCGATAGATTTGCCCTATGTGGACAAGTTAGGAATGTATAAAGAAAACATCTGCATTCACTTGTGTTTTCATCTGTTTCGAGTTATTTCGTCGGTACTTTTCCGATGGTTCTCCGTGTACAAAGATAGATTAGATATTCATTTCAACGTTGTTTCACAGCTTTGAAATGATTATCTATTCTATTATAGTGTACTCAGGTAACAGCAGGGAGGTGCTGCCGAAATTTACTCGAAACGGTTGAAAGCACAAGCGAATGGGTGTCTGCTCTATACATTCTTAATGGGATAGAAGCCTTACCCCCGACAGCCGAAACACACACATACAACACGAATACACAACAAACGTACACACGGCACATACACACTAACAACCCTACACTTAAGCGAAATCATAAATTGAAACACACATATATAAAATACAACTCATACATGGGTATGCTCAAATCTAATTTTGATTATCGATAATTTATTCTTTTCAACGACAAACGCACACACAAAGCATATACACGGATTTTCTCCTTTGTCAGTAACCATCTCGTTCTTAGACTTCTCAATATAGTTATCATAACCTACAATTTATATGTTATACAGTCTAACATGGCCCATAAGTACATCAGAGTTAAGAACTGGATGTATGTGGATTGGAAACAACGTATGCAATTTAAGTTTGTCGCAGAAGCTGCTGCTTTTATTTAATTTGCACACGCACATAATAAGATCGTGTTAGAGAAGATTCTGTGCCCGTGCGATAGATGTGGGAATAAGTACTGGCAGAAGGTAGAATTTGCAGAGCTTCATATTATTAAACATGGTTTTACTAGACTTTATGCAACCTGGCTATATCACGGGGAAGAAGAAGAAGACAATAATGCGGCAGAAGAAGGAGAAGACGGTAATGCGGCAGAAGAAGAAGACGATAATTTCTTTCCAGAAGAAGAAATGAAGGATATGGTAGAGCCTGCCCTAGGTGAATCTATTCGTACCGAAGATGACATTCCTTCCGGTCAAGGACTGCGTGCGGATAAATATGAAAATTTTATGAATGATACTAGAAAACCAATTTATGATAATGCAAAGTATTCCACCCTCTCATGGTTCGTCCAACTTTTCAAGATTAAGTTCCTAAATGGATGGAGCAACAAGTCATTCACAATGATTCTTTCATTCTTTAAAGATTCTATGCCCCCGGGAAATAACGTGCCCGACAGCTGGTACGGAGCCCAAGGATGTTTACAATATCCCGGAATTCGAGGACAGCGATCAGGATGAAGAAGAGAGAAGACTTAGAGTGCTCCGACCGTCTGTTTCAAAAGACGGGTTATCTTCGGCTGATCATGAAGTTACGTAGGTTAGAAATGATATCGATGATGAAATCCAAGTAGATATGTCTAATGCGTCCACAAACGAAAAAGGTTATCAGTAATGTTATATTATTACATCACATTTTACGATCTATACATATATAGTCAATGTTTGTAATGATTGTCTAATACGTCCATGAACCGTTTTATCTAGATTTGATGACGATGACGGGAGCAGCGAGGGGCGGCAGGAGCTCCAGCTGCGGCACCGACAGAGGCAGAGGCAGAGCGGTTCTGCCCCCAGAAGAGCTACGTAGGGAGCTTCAGAGGGCCGGTCTTGCACCCCGATCAGAAACCCCTTCGGATGGCTCCTTCCGTGTGGACTTTGCCACACCTCTAGAGATATTGCACGCATATTCATTTTGAATGTAATATTATAGATATACATGCATATTTATGTCAAAATTACTTATATAGTCAATGTTTGATTGTTTAGCTGTTGGTGGTGCGTCCACATCAGGGACAGAGGCTACTCCCGTACCTCCAGGTATGTTTATATGTCCTATAGTGCATGCATATTGATTCAGAATGCTATATCATAAATATACATACATTCTTTTTGCTCTTATGTACTCAGATAATCCTTTTTTAATTGTCTAGCTGTAGGTGGTGCTTCCACATCTCGGGCAGAGGCCACCACCGCACCTGCGGGTATGTTTATATATATATCCTATAGTGTATACATGTTGATTTAGAATGCAATTACTTATATAGTCAATATTTAATTGTCTAATTATAGGTGGTGCGTCCACGTCTGGTGCAGGGGCCACACCCACTTCCATACCCTCCGCTCAGTCTGCAGGTTAGTATGAATAAATATAAAATATTTATTCATTTTACATATTCTTTAAGAATAAACATGAAATACATGTAATTTTATTGATATTTATTTTCTAGTTGGAGGGGATGCGTCCATGTCCGTGTCACCGGCTGTTCCTCGCCGGAAGAACTATCGTCCCACTCGTGCTGTTGCCCGGGCCCAGGCTCGTGCTTCTATCGCCGGAGGTATATATCACACTTCAATTTTTGTTAAACCTTGATATTTTTTGTAGACGCAGGGCATCCTCATCCCGAGCGGGGGACTCGAGACCCGAATCAGTCCCACAGGCTGAGGCCCGACAGAGCTAGGGGGAGGCAGCATTCTCTCTCTTCTTTACCCCTGATTATCGCTATACCGGCGATTATGCCTAGAGGTTCGGCCGGTATATGGGGGATGAGAGCCGCCTAGTGAAGAAGTATCCACTTCACGTTGAGTGGGGCGACCAGCACCGGCGCTCATTCGCTCTCTTCTGGGATCAGGCTCGGGTATTAATATATATTTTCATTTGATTTATCCAATATATTTATTATTAACACTTGCAATTTAATAAAATTGTTTTTTTTTGTATTTGCAGTTGGATTACGATTTTCAGCCTGTACCCGATCCTGATCACCCTGAGAGGGTGCTCGATTTTCACGCTCTGTACTATGGCCTAATGAAGAACATGCAATCAAAGATCCGATACAATAGGAACGAGATGAAGATCGACTGCTATTCCTTGTGGATGGAGACCCCCGAGACAGAGAGAGCGGCCTTCCTATATACTCCGGCCTTTGCGAGAGTCGACGTAGATACATGGCCTCTCTTATGCCAATATTTCGACTCTCAGCGCAAACAGATTTGTATTTTAAATGTAATTCATTGTTTAGTATATAATTTATTTTTTTGTGTTGCTTAATTAGAAAAGTAAATCTGAATGTGTTGTGCAGAAACAGGCGGATCAAAATAAAGAGAATAGGAAGTCGGCGAAGAGGGGTCACCCTACTTATACAGGTGGCTCGAGGAATATTACTCGTGCCATGGAGGCATCGGTAAATTACAATAGATCTACTGTGATATAATGTAATATTAAGAGTTATTTATAATATATGTAAATTTTTTGCGAATTGCAGAGATCTTAGACCCTGGCGCAGGGTGGTATACCGAGCGTGCTGACCGCGTATCTTGCCGCCCACAGCACATCGACAGATCCCACCATGGGCGAGCTTCGATACCCCGACACCGCTACTCAGGAGTATTGCGTAAGTGTTAATATTTATTCAACCCCTATTTGAAATTTTTGTTTTGAAAAGTTCAAATTTAAATGATATATTTATATTTTACTAGTTAATATGGTGTAGGAGTGGGTGGTTGAGCAGGTGGAGGCATCGGGGATCGATTTTACTGGACAGAACGATCCGATGCTGCTGACCCCAGTCCTAGACGCCACACATGGAGGGCACCATGGAGGTTAGGAGAGAGGCCGGGGACTGGGTCCTAGCAGGGCCGATATGAGGTTGGACTCCACTCCGGCGGTTACTTCCTCTATCTTCCGTGAGCGACGTCTAGAGCAAGATGTTGCCACCTTGAAGGCCACCACCCAAGAGTTGAAGGAGATGATGGTATGTATACTACTTAATAGTAAAATATTATATCATATTATAGATAGCAACATATCCAATATTAGTACGTAGCCTGAGCTTATTTGGTTGTAGACTTAGCTTTGATTAATCATACATACATAGAACTGTCTAATTAAAATAAACTACAGTTTTCCAAACTAGATATCCAAACGAGGCCTAAGTCCCTAAGTATTCATAGATTGGGGTTTCGCAATAACTTCATAATGATACGAATTCGACTAATACACAGTTCTTACTCGTTTATTACACATAAAACTGAACAGACGCGACAGGGTACTTCGGCTGAGGCTCCACATGCATCTCGTTCGGCTGTGGCTCCACATGCATCTCGTTCGGCTGCGGCTCCGCAAGCCACTACCTCGGCTGTGGTTGCGCAGACCACTCCTACAGCTCCACAGCCCGCTCAGACTCCTGCACAGTCCGTATTGGTCGAGTTTTTGACTCAGGGTTTATCCGAGGAGCAGATGCGCCAGATTACGGCGATTATCAGAGGTGGAGCTGGACCGAGCTAGGGTAGATTTTTGATTTTTATATTTTAAGCATGTATATACTTATATGATTCATATTGTATATATTTTGGACGATATTGGTGGTATTTACGTGTTCATGATGATTTAGATTTATATAGTATTCTGTTTGTTGATTTCTTTTATATATTATGCGTGTTCATGTTGATTATCGTACTGCGGTATTTGGTTATATGATGTATATATTATTGTGCACAGAGAGAGAAAAAAACAGACAGCCCTTTTTTTTATAAAAAAACCCTGATAATTTGTCCCTACGGATTAATTCGTAGGGACAACAGTTGCACCTACAGATTAAACCATAGGGACAAACTTTGCCCCTGCATATTTATCCGTAGGGACAAAATATCAGGATACCTGATATTTTGCCCCTATGGACTCAGTAACAGGTGTTAGACTTGCCCCTACGGATTAATCCGTAGGGGCATAAGGATGGACCTACGGTGGTATAAATCTGGCCCTACGTATTACTCCGTAGGGGCATGTATTTAGCCCTACGGAGGAATACGTGGGGGCAACTATTTTATTTTATAAACCGATAAATTGAATAAATATTTTGCCCCTACGGTGTAAGCCATAGGGACATAATTACCTACTCAGTAAGCCGTAGGGGCAATTATTAAACCGTAAGGACATGTTTAAGGCAAAGACTTGCACCTGCGGCGTTTCCACCTACGGTGACTTTTTGTGCCCCTAAGGATATATCCGTAGGGGCAGTGGTTTGCTCTTACGGCTTTATCCATAGGGGAAAACCCTATTTGTAGTAGTGTATGGCCTCTTTCCTCCATTAACCTTATATATATATATATATTGTTAGTTATATGTATGCCCTAAAGGCCATTATTGTACATGCGATGTATATTATAGTGGAGGCTTGGATATATATAGAGAGGACCTTCTTGCTCGACATGATAGTATACTATCCGGTTGCTCTTTATCTTAATATGTTGACTTGTATGTGTGATGCTGTCTTGCTCTCACATATTGATAGAGCCCTTAGGTTGTGTACTTGACTACCAGGACTATGATTGAGATCATACTAGTGGGGGCCAAAGGTAGTCCACAAGTACACCCTAAAACTGTTCCTAGTCGAGGGTGCATCGAGACAGGGCATCGATATTCCGGAGTAGACTAGCGTGTACGCATCTTGACCCATATGATAGGGGATGGATGATCCCACATCTATTGGTGTTTGACATCAAAGATGGTATACGGATGCTCAGTGAAAACTGGGTACACTGAACGAACTCGCCGAGAACTCCTAGTTGGTATTATACCTATCGTCAGATAGCAGTTCTCTGGTGACACTGGTACAGGTTAGTCTGTAGACCCGAGATCGTCATAGAGTCTTATATGATTCCTACCGTGCTTTGATTTCCACCTTACCACGTTCATGAGAACGTGAAAAACGGTGGCTTTTGGGTACATTCCCGAATCACATGGAGGCAATGAGCGATAGGAGGGGATTCGTCTCTCCCGATATTGGGGGTTGATGTTGCGCTGTGCTCAATTGGCCATAACAGGAAAGTCCCTGGCCAGGGCTGATACAGAGATTTACTGATAAGTGTTATTAGTAGTTTCTCGACCCGTTATGAGCCTCACATCGGCACGACTTATCGGTTATTGGGGTCTGACGTTTACCACCCCTATACTGGATATGCGACATATCAGACGAAGAGACCGGACTATACGGTAGTGTTACTGTCAGGCTTTTGCAGGAGTTAGAGCTGGCTAGCTTGCTGATCTTCTGATCGTTCAATACCCGGGTAGCCGTTACATCCAGCTAGTACCGCTGACGGCTTGTGGGTGCTTGATGTGATCATCACCTACTGCCGGCGTATTGACGAGTCTTTAGAGTCCTACACAGAGGTTTCACTGGCTCAGGCAAAACGAAGTAGGAGCACATATGTGATATGTGCGGGACCGAGATTGATACGAGTATATGATACCGTATTCTATTCTCAAGATATAATGTATCGATCGGTTATATGAGATATAGCCGGGTTATCGAATCAAGTGTTGATTCGATGAGTCGATACTGTATCAGTTGGTTATATGTGATATAGCCGGGTTATCGAATCAAGTGTTGATTCGATAAGTTGATATAAATAATATTAGCCGGTCATATGAGATATAACCGGATTATTAAATTAAGTGTTGATTTAATGATTTAATGTATAATTATATATTTGATATATTAATTTACATTAACTAATATTAGCTCACTTAAGCATTTATTTTTCTCACATGTGCACACTTAATATATATGTGATATATTTTAATTGTGTTTTATTTTGTGTCATGGTTGATGATACATGCAACATGGATATATGAGACTTACACCATGATAAAGATAATGTAGGGTTTATTTATTTAGGGTTTCGGGAGGCATCGTCCATGCCATTTTCAAAATTTTGTCGTATTAAAGAACCCTAAATATATATCTTCCTATTAAGACATAGCTTCGAGCAAACTAATTCCTTGTCAAACAAAATGGCAAAGCTTTTTGGCTACATGTTTCTGCTACATAATGTCTCTAATTTTCGTTGTGTTCATGTTCTGTTTCACTCCTACAGCTGCGGATCTGCCAAAACCTTACGGAAGTTACTATCCGCCATCGCCGCCATCGATATACCGACTGGTACACAACCAAAAGTAGAGCGAAGGTGAGCAACTTCTTCTGCGTAATTATTATGCTGGCTCGATAAACATTGTTAGAGAACAATCCAACAGTTTAAGCTTTTTTGGTTATTAACGTAGTCTCAAAGGTCAAAGCTTCAGATCTCAACTTTCAAAACATTTCTGCTTCAAATCTCATCATCGTTATATTGCCTAAATATAATTTATCAACTTCAATATATTATAGGCTTAAGTCCAAAAAAAACTACCAAATTATATGCCCCAATCACGAGAAACTACCAAATTCTCTCAAAATTACAAGAAACTACCATACTTTGAAAGTTTTGTAGTAATTTATTGCAATTATTGCTGACGTGACACCTTATTCATTGTAGTTTTGAAGTTTTGTGAAAAGTTTCATACAATTTTTGAAAGTTTTATGGTAGTTTCTTGTACATTTAACAAGAATTTGGTAGTAACTTGTAATTATGCAAAAATATTTGGTAGTTTTTCGGAAATTAAGCCTATATTATATATGCACTTTTATCATTTTATGATAGCGCGTTTTCCTGAAGGATTAACATATGGGTATGGCCCAGATACTCGGTGTGAGAGAAACCGGGAGAGTATCAGAAGTCATGTTGGGTCGATGGACACTTTTAGACCACAACCCAACAACTTAAAAGTTTTGGATAGGGCGACACTATTGTTGGCCGCAGGATCATTTTGACGTATCTATCTTATTAAAAATAAAATAAAAATATTACCTTCTGTACTTTGATGTTGTTATAATAATATATCTCTTATATGTAGTTTTCTAATCATACGCTTTTTGTTCAATGTCAGGTGATGTCTTTTGAAAATCAAACGGCTGAAAAATATATAATTCTACTGGAGCGCATAGACTTGATTGTTATCCCATATGCAAAAATAGAAATATAAATTATTCTACCACGGGCAATATAATGCTGTGAAGAGATCATTCTGTGAAATTCTCTAATTATAAATGGAAACCTTACGGGTACATTATGTGAAATTCTCTAACCGTCGCCCTCTCTCAATTACAATAGTCTCAATAATAACAACAATAACAACAACTAATAACATATGAGAGATCCCTATATATATGCAAACCATAATCCTACTATAAATAAGAGATAAACCTGAATTTACCAAACATAGATTCACAGCAGATTTATCGTCGACAGACGTTTGAACCACACTTGGTTAGATGTCTGCCTTGACTCTGCTAGAGCTTCGTCTCCTTGAGCAAACGTTTAGGTTTTTACCTCCAAACGTCTGATGATACTCTGGACCGGGCTTCAAGCTTACACAGACGTCTGAACCACACTTAATCAGACGTCTGGCCACACTCTGTACATGAGCTTAGTTCTTCTACAGATGTCTGCTTTGCTTTCCTTCAGACATCTGCCATTGCTCTGTGTTTTTGGCATGCTCTCATATGCACATTCAGACGTTTTCCTTGTTCTGCAGACGTCTAACCTGAAGTATTCTCCACAATTATTAACAATCTCCCACTTGGAGATATTTCAGCCTTGATTCCCAACGCTAGTAGACTTCACACGACTCCGCTCTACTCTCTCCTCGTCAGATTTTCATGTAGAGGTTCACCAATCTGCAAAAGAGATCCAGCTTATCTCTGTCTACGATCTTGGTGAACATATCCATATGATTATTTTCTCCCGCGATCTTCTGCAGTATCAACTCGTCATCTTCTATCGCTATGCGAATAAAATGGTACCGCACCTTGATATGCTTCGTCTGAGAGTGATATACCGCGTTCTTCGCTAAATGTATCGCATTTTGGCTGTCGCTCTATAAGGTATTGAGATCTTGTTTCTTTCCCAATTCTTCAAGTAGCCCTTGCAACCATATCATCTCCTGACTGGATTCCATGATCGCCATGATTCAGCCTCCGTAGTCGACAATGCCACCACCTTTTATAGTTGAGAGACCCAACTCACCGTTGTTTCCCAACCATGAATACGTACCCCGTTGTGCCCTTTCCACTATCTCGATCACCCGATTAGTCTGCATCAACGTAACCTTGCATCTTTAGAGAGTCACTCCCAAAACATAAGCAATGACTTGACATACCCTTAAATACCTCAAAATCCACATCACTGCATTCCAATGTTCTTTCTCCGGGTTTTGCATATAGCTGCTCACAACTCCCACTGCATGTGCAATATTAGGTCTCGTACTCACCATCGTATACATCAAACTCCACACCGCAGATGCATAAGACACTCTTGCCATCTCATCCTTCCGCTCTTAAGTTGTCGAGTACACCTTCTTACTGATTTTGAAGTGCTTCGCTAAAGGCGTATTCATCGGTTTTGACTTGTCCATGTTGAACTGCTTCAAAACCTTCTCGATGCAGTCCCTTTGCGATAACCACGGCTTTCACTGCTTCCTGTCTCTCACGATTTTCATGCCCAAGATTTGCTTAGCTTCTCCCAAATCCTTCATGGAGAATTTTTCAGCCATAATCTTCTTCATATTTTGAATTTTCTCGAAATTCGAACCCGCTACCAACATGTTATCCACGTAAAGTGACAAAATAATGTAGTCTCCGTCCTTGAAAGTCTAAATGTACACGCAGTGATCTGATTCACAGCGCACAAATTCTGTCTATAACATAAACTGATTGAACTTGAAATACCACTGCTTAGGAGCTTGCTTGAGGTCATACAATATCTTTCGCAGTTTACACACCATATTTTCTTTTCCTTTCATTTTGTATCCCGGTGGCTGCATCATATAGATCCCCTCTTCCAAATCTCCATGAAGGAAAGCCGTTTTCACATCCAGCTGCTTTAAGTGCAAATACTCCACCGCCACGATATTGAGAATCATCCGAATTGATGTCATCTTCACCACAAGGGAAAATATCTTTTAATAGTCAATTCTATGTTGTTGTGCGTATCTCTTGACTATCAAGCGAGCCTTGTACCGTTTCATACCATCGGCCCCATCTTTTATCCTGTACATCAACCTATTCGGCAATGCTTTCTAACCCTTGGGCAGCTTCATTAGATCCCATGTACAGCTCTTCTTCAAAGAATTCATCTCCTCGTTCATAACTTGCTCACATTGCTTGCTAGCACCGTCGCTTGCTGCTTCTGCAAGAGATTCAGGCTCTTCCAAATCTGTGTACAAAATGAAGTCGGTAACAAGTTTTCAGATAGCCTCCTCTCTCGTGTAGATCTCACTGATACCTCTGGTTGCTGAACATTGTCACCAAGCTGTTCTTGAACCTGATCCTGCACTGCAGTCTCCTCTAAATTCTGATATCTAGTTGCAGATACCTGATTGCTCTCTTGAGTTCCATCTAACTCGAAGAACTCCGATACTGCACCATCTTTGGCTTGCTTCTCTTCTTTGTATAAGTGTTGCTTATCAAAGACAACGTTCCGGCTTCATATTACCTTCTTGCTTGTGTTGTCCTACAGCGGATATCCGAACCCATCTCCATCATACCCGATGAAAGCACACTTTCTAGACTTGGAGTCAAACTTACCTATTTACGCCTTATTAATCAAAGAATACGTAATACAACCAAATACTTTTAGGTGCGAGTAATTAATGGTTTACCTGACCAATTTTCTTTCGGAATGCCTCCATCAAGCGCACTTACCGGGATTCTGTCGATCAGATACGCAACAGCATCAACAGCTGTTGCCCATAGGAATTTTGGCACATCCGCATCTAAGGTCATGCTTCTCACCCGCTCTAGGATCGCCATGTTCATCCTTTCAGCGATATTATTCTGTTGCAGCGTCCCCAGTACCGTCTTCAACCAACGAATACCCTTTTGTGAGCAAAATGCATCGAACTCTTGTGTGCAATATTCCCCGCCGTTATCGGACTTAAGGCACTTAACCTTCAGCCCCGTTTAGTTCTCCACCTGTCTAATCCAGTGTTTAAAGATACCAAACTGTCACGCCCCGCTTCCCAATAGACGAAAACGGTGACGTGGCAAGCCCGCAACGTATTTACTATGAAATAAATATGTTAAGCGTAATTAAGCAATATAACCATGAACAAGAATGACAAGAGTAATAAAATGAAACAACAACTTTATTTACATTCAACTTTACATACAACTGTTTGAAAATAAAAGATACAATAAACAAAGTAATGCCTAAATAATGGCATATAGAAAGTAAGTGCGGGAAGAACCAATAGTCAGGCTGAGTTGTAAGTTGGTCCAAGTCCTCCTGCCTCGACTCTATTTTCTCAGAGTCCGGTCCTTCTGACGAACATTCCAAGAAAAGAAAAACAGAGAGAAATGTCGTCAGCGAACTAGCGCTTGGTAAGTCCCTAAAGAAATAAGAGAAAATAGTATATCATGTGAATAGGAACTAAAAGAACAAAGGACATGTAAAATTGTATATGATCATCTACAGGTATATGATAGTTATTCTAACGTGGTTATTTGTAGTTTGATAAAGAATGTATTCATGTATACGAGAGGAGTCCATCTTACCCTGTGGACTATGGTAATATGTCATACGGAATTGCTGAAAGTCGATGGTCGAGAATTTTGGTGTTGCATTTGGTGGTTGGAGGGAGGAGATGAAAGGGACGATGATGTCATGGTGGCAACGTCATTGATGATGATGAGGAGAAGGGGCTCGGCTCATAGAGGTGGCCTGCCATAGAAGGGCAATGGTTTGTTGTTGGGTATTGTGATAAAAAATAAAGTAGTAAAGTAAGAATATGGTGAGGATTTATATTGAGAAGAGAAGTGAAAGAGAGAGGGAGGAGGAAAGGTCTTTGGTTTTTGAAGGAGGGAAGAAGAAGAGATGAAAGAAATTAAATAGAGGCTGTTTTAAAAGGAGGTGGTGTTTTAATTTGGAAGGTGACGAGAGTGGGATTTTTTTTAAGGAATGAAGGAAAAACGGGAATCAAAGTGGGCTCTGGGCTTAGTATTTGGGTAAAGGATTTTGTTTAGATAAAAAAGAAATTGGTTTGGATTTTGTTTGGTTTTATTTTTAAAAATAAATTGTTGTGGGTTAGAGTTTGGGTTAAAGAATTTGGGTAGTGGAAAAAAAAATTAATTCTTTGGAAAAACAGAAAACAAAGGAATTTGGGCCTTTTGGGTTCTAAAAATAATATGAAAAAATAATTAAAGATTTGGATTAGGTTTTTTTTTTGAAATGGGTTAAGATTTGATTTTAAAGAAATAGCTTTTGGAAACTAATAAATTAGGGAAATAGATGGAGAAATTAAGTAGAAATAGAAAACTGAATATACGAAAAATATCAAATACCGTATTTTATTAAAGAAGGATAGTACGAAATTATAGAAATTTTAGGGTCGTTACATTCTAGCCTCATTAAAAATAATTTCTTTCTCGAAATTACTCAAGAATGATGATGCAACAGAGCAAGAAAAAGGATCAGGATCACGTAGTCATGTATCGTCGTCGTGCTCCATCAGCCGGTTCCCAAAGTAAATTACGATAATACAATCAGAAAGACGTAGAGTTTTGAAAATCAGAATAGATACTGTTAGGATAATGAAGAGTAGATTTCAAGAATGCCGCGAGGAAGAAAGGTAGATAGGATTTTGATTGTTACAAAGATAAAGAATGAAAATCAAATTTAAATTCAGGGAAGGATATAAGTTAATAAAGAAGATAGGATTTGATAATCAAGGATAAAAATATGAAGCAAAATATAACTAAATCAGGAGGAAAGAATCAATGGTAGAACTTCAACTTACTCAAGTAGAGTACCGTATTGTAATTATGCTGCAGTTCATAATTAAAATCACTTAACTCTATTCAAGTCACCTAAATTCTACAAGCAGAGTCAATGTGATAAAATTTAAGAAAAATAATAAGAAATAAAAGAGATAAGATCAAACGGAGATAAAGAGTTTACAGTTTGTTTATGTCGAGACACACAAAGAGATGAACTCAAGGTGCAGACGTTACACAAACACATCAGATTCTTCTTCATCGCATACACCCATGTCTTCCGGCTTGAATCAAACGAACATCACGAAGTACCGATTTTCTCTATATGACTCCACTGAGGCCGGATCACATACGTCCGTATGCACTATCTCCAGCTTCTTGGTCTTTTTAGCTATGCCTTCAATTTGAAATCTGAGCGCGCTTTGTTTCCCGCAAACACAGCTTTCACAAAGTCCTAACTCCACCATTTTCAGCCTCGAAAGAAGCCCCCTACCTTGAAGAATTTCATGTTCTTCTCGCTGAGTTGCCCTAATTGTTTGTACCATAACGAAGTCTCCGAATCTATCTTCGAACCGGTCTCTAATGCAATCGAATCTCCACTGCTTCCACTGAAGGAATACAATGAACCACACAGCTTGCCCTTTGTGACCACCAATGATCCTTTGGAAATCTTCCATTGAGAGTTCCCAAATATCGTCATGTAACCTTCATTGTCTAGCTAACTTGTAGAAACTAGGCTTTTCTTCAGATCTGAAATGTGCCTCGTGTTCTTCAGCTTGATCTGACCTCCTCCTGATGGTTGTATTATGATCGTCCCTTTTCCAATGATCTTACACGGCTGACCGTTTCCCACCGTCATATGTCTAAGATCGTCTTGAACATATTCGCTGATGTGATGTCGGCCTAAAGTGCAATGAAAGGATGCCCTCGAATTTAGAAACCAAGTATCCACATTTGTACTCTCGTTCGCCGATAGAAAAATCCCATGTTCCCCATGTTCATGTGTAGACACCACATTGGCTTCCTTTTCACCCGTCTTCCAATCTGAATCTTTCTTCAAGAGTCTACATTCGCTTTTTCTGTGACCCTTCTTTCCGTAGTTCCAACAGCCGCCTTAGATCTTCCCTTTCGATTTTCCTTTGCTCTTTGACTTTCGCATCTTCCCTTTTCCCCTTTCCATCGTCCTACCGCGATTCTCCACTGAGAATGCAGAAGTTCCCGAACTCCCACTCACAGCCTTTCTTCTCATCTCATCGTATAATATGCAACCCACCGCATCATTAAACGTGAGAGTCCCTGAGATAGAGTTGCTTACCGCCATCATGAGATTTTCCAAACTCTCCGGCAACAAACAAAGAAATAAAAGGGCTCAAATATTGTCTTCAAATATGATTGAAACAGATTCTAGTTGACTCGTCACGCTATTGAACTCGTTCAGGTGCTTCGGCACTGGACCGTTCTCTACCATCTTCATATTAAAAAGCTTCTTCATCCAGAATATCTTTTTTGATTTTGAAGGCTGTTACTAGTTGCTAGTGCTCGTGCCGCTAACTCGTGACCGAGAAAGAATCGATAACGAAAATTTTTCTAGCAAGCACTAACCACTACGAAACCTAGCGATCGTTCCAGTACTAAACTAGCAAACTAAAAGTTCTTATCTACAAGTTAGAGGGGCTAGCTACCTTTGTAGCGTGTTCGCCTAATCGCAGAAGACCCCCTCCTACGCTCCTCTACCGCCGAGAACGAGCTAATGTGCTGGTCATCATCGTAGCGTCCAAATGAACTTGTTGTGATCAAGTGATATTGTGGTGAACTCTAACTAGGCTCCCGAGTGCTCCAGATCGCGCTTGCAAGCCGATCGTCCTTCGTTGAAGATGATCCACCCGAGGGAAGCGGTCCAAGCTCTAACTTCATCTAGACGACTAGTGAAGCAACTAAAGATCACAACTTGCTAGGTTGTGATGCTTAGGGATGTAAAGAGTGTCAATGTCTAGTGACTATCTCTTTTGCTTCTCTTGCTTAAATTCAAGAGAGCCTTTTGCTCTTGTTCTTAACACATGAGAAGAGGAAGTATGAATGGGGAGAATAAGGAGAAAGAATAAAGAGGTGAGAATGAAAGCATGAGTGAGAATGAGCCATGACAATTTTGGTTTTGATAAAAACATTTTTGCAATAAAAAGATGTAGCCATGCCTCAATAGTGATGGCAAATGATTAAACAATTCATTAGTTATCCCTTTCACCATTCCTAAATGCCACATCATCCCTCCACATCATTTCCATTTTCTATAAATGGAAAATACATATATAAAGCGTTTTCCTTCTAGAAATATTTTTGTATGGATACAAAAATACAACTCCGTATATTCATACCCGTATTCATATCGAAATACAAATACCAAAGAGATAGAAAAAGACAATGAATATAATACTAGAATATATATATCAAATATATATATGTAATTTATTAAATTGATACTTGATTTAATAATCTGGCTTAACCCTTGTCACGCCCCGCTTCCCGGTGTACGGCAAAGTGGACGCGACGAGGTCCGCTACGTATATACTTAGAAGTACATACGCTAAGCGTATCTAAGCAATATAAAGTAAATCACAAGAGACAAAAGATATAGAAATAACAGCAACTTTATTAATAACATTATTTTGTACAATGCATGAAAAGTAAATACAACTGAAATGAAAAGCAATGCCTAAACAGTGGCATAACAGGAAATGAAAATACTGAAAAGAACAAGGTACAATATCTAGAGCTCGGGGTCTTCGTGAAACTGCTCCAAGTCTTCACCGATGGGCTCGATCTCTGCTGGGTCCAAAGCACCTGACGACATTCAAAGAAGAAAGAAATAGAATGTCGTCAGCGAACAGGTCGCTCGGTAAGTCCCAAAGATAAGGAAGAATTAGAAAGACAGAATAAGAGTAATTTGTTAAAGTATTATGTTGCAGAATATTATGGAATATTGTGTTAACGCTGTTGTTTGTAGCTTGGTACAGAAGGATGCCAGTGTATACGAGAGGGGTCTCTATATGCTAGAGACCAGGGCAAACGGAATGTACAAGGAACCGTTAAGCCACGGTACAACAGCAACGGAATATAGGTTAGGTGTCTTAATCTGACCACCTCGTGACACCTTTAGCACCTTCCGTACCAATCTACCCCTTAACCCCGTAGTGTTTTGACAGTATTGTTGTATTGTATTGTGTAAGTTGGATGACTGACCAAAACCATGATATCAGTAAACAGATTATAACTGCATAATCAGGTAATTGGGATAACGGAATAATGGATGTATATCCATGGTTTGACTCAGTCAAGTTGAATAGATTGTTAACTGGATTCAGGGATTCATGTATTCATATTGAGTTGGAATATTAAAGAATATAGATTGACTTGAATCATATTCAAGCCAGAAATAGTCAGACTCAAACCCGAGTCAAACTAAAAGAAAAGTAAATTGAAGTTCTCTAATTGTTAGGGTCCTTATTGTAATTTATAAAACTTGAGGGGGTTTTATATAAAAATACTTTTGTATAGTTTTCAAGATACACCCCAAGTATTTATTATTCGTCTTTATTGTTATAATGAGTGTAAATTTTATTTGTTTTATTCTAGTGAATATATCCTAATAAAAGTATTAAATTATAACATTGATTTATTTGAAAATTCATGGTATTTTAATGTAACTTTTAATCTTGTAATTTTTAGGAAAAGGTGGAAACTTTATCTTATAACAAAATAGGCGTTTAAATGATAATTATATATATATATATTAATACAAGAATAATTTTTAATAAATATTTTATTTTCCAAAAATCTCATTTTTCTTAAATGTCGTATTTTAAACCTTTCGAGACCGAATGCTCCTTGCGGAGGTCTGAATCTCGCACTACTAAGCTCGAGGGTGCACGATAAACCGTACTATCCCTAACGAGTTCCCCAAAGGTGGGTTGTAGTGGCTCTTTGCAAAGATTTAATAAATACTAGTCATTTAGAAAAGTGGTTTTATAAAGATGAGGTATTTATTTGTAAAAGGTGTGAATTTCCGTATTTTAGTTTCTAGGGTTTCCTAAGCCAACTAGCCTATTTCTAAAGGGTCTAAACGATAGATCATAGAAGCCTCAAATCGCCTCTTCACCGCCAATTGCGGCCAGGTAAGTACAAGTGAGGAGGGAGGGATCCGCTCACGAATCGTGAGGCGGGCCTTTTAAAGTTACCCAAGCTCACTTGCCTAGCCTAGACACCACAAAGTCAGTTTAGATAAACGATCGATGTCCATGACATATCGTATTTTCCTATTAAAAGATTTTGTTTTAAAATTCTATACAACTTAGAACTTTCAGAAAAGGTTTATAAAGAAAAGGGTATTTTAATGTAAAGTATTGTATTTTCGTATTCTAAGTTTTGATGATATCAATTAGGGTTGTATTTGCGTGTGTGTGGAGGTAGGTCATTACCTCGTGATCTACGTTAAGGTATAGCAAATGTTAAGGGTTAAATGTGATAACTAAACATTGTGGTATTTATGTGAAAGAAATACGATAAATGGAAACGTTATCATTTCATGTGAAAAACTTTATCCAAATTGATTTTTAAGTGATTAATAGTCAACATGAATATGTTTAAGCATTATGTAATTTGTGACAAGTGAGTTTTGATAGAAAACCGAATCAGAAATCGTTTTATTCCGATTTCCGTCGGGTTTTAAAAAGTCGTATTTTTCTTAAAAGAAAAGGAAGATAGAAAGAGGGGGACTTACGGGTTTGGACAAGCTAGAGAGTGCTAGGAAGGTAGTGGGTTGTCGGGCGTCGAAACGTCGTGAAGGGTCCTAGTACGATCGCCGGAATTCGTCGTCGATTTCGGCAGCGCTTCGCCTTTCGCTCTTTTTCTAACGTACCGAGTTCTCTTGAATTTTTTAGAGAATGGACTTAGGAATGTAGGGTGAAAGGGTAGAGGGTAGGGGTGTTTATATAGGGCTAGGCTAGGGTTAGGGTTTTAATTAAAAAATATAAAAATATATAAAAAAAAACATTAAAAATCATTAAATTTTGGAATAAAAGTGAGTTATTGGGAATTTGATAACCGATCAAAAGAATTAAAGTATTCTGGTGAGAAGACCAGGTCAACACGGAGAAATTCCGTGTTGACGACTCGGCCGTCCGGCCGAGTCCGGCCGGCGGAGCCGGCCCGAGTCGGGCCGAGTCAAAGGCTCTTCGGGTGGGGGATCATCTGGAGGGAATTTTGGTGCATCTAACTTTTTGGGTTCAGTATAAATTTTGTGAGTTATGGCTGTTTGACTGTTGACTTTCCAAAAAATTAAAACAAAATAATATAAAATTAATATAGGGTATGAGATTTGAACTCTGGTGGCTTAGTTCAGCAGTGCAAGGTCTTACCAATGAGCTACAAGCTCTTTCTTATAATTATGGAGTGAAATAAATACTTAAAGAGATATCAGCTGTAATAAATACTCCAAGTATACATTGAATTTAAATCAATTCTTTGTACATTAAAAATGGAGTTGTTATAGTCTACTCTCCTTACAAAAATTTCGTCCTCGAAATTTACAACTTTTATTTGAGGACTAGTTTACAAAGAGGTGTGGATATCTAGTACGCATTTCATCCTCCCTTTCCCAAGTGGACTCTCCTGGAGTGTCTTTCCTCCACATCACTTGAACCAAGTTAACTTCCTTGTTCCGAAGTGTCTTCACTTTCCTGTCCAGGATCTCCACGGGCTGTTGCTCACAAGACAAATCGGGCTGTATAGTGAGCTTGGAATGATCGAGAACATGGATGGGGTCACTCACATACTTTATGAGTTGGGATATGTGGAACACATTATGCACTCCTTCCAATGAGGGTGGAAGCGCTAAGCGGTATGCCACTTCGCCGACTCGTTCGAGTATGTCGAACGGTCCAATATATCTCGGACTCAACTTACCCCGTCTTCCAAATCGGATCACTCCGCGGTTCGGAGATATCTTCAGGAATACATGATCTCCGGGCTGGAACTCCAAGTGTCGTCTCTTTGCATGAGCCCAGTGCTTTTGTCGATCTTGGGCTATGCGCATCCTTTCCCTGATAGTACGAACCACATCCACGGTCGCTACTATCATCTCTGGTCCAAGAAGTTCCCTATCTCCGATGTCGTCCCAACTTAATGGCGATCGACACTTCCTTCCATACAGTGCTGCAAAAGGTGCCATTCCTATGCTTGCTTAGTAGCTGTTGTTGTACGAAAACTCCACAAGATGTAGGTGATCTTCCCACGATCCTTTGAAGTCTAGCATATATGCTCTGAGCATATCCTCCAAGATCTGAATAGTTCGTTCCGACTGACCATTTGTTTATGGATGATAAGCCGTGCTGAAGTTCAGACTTGTTCCCAAGCTTGCTTGCAGACTCTGCCAAAATTGCGATCGGAACTTGGTTCACGATCGGAGACAATGCAAACCGGTACTCCATGGAGTCTCACAATTTCCTGTATGAGTTCATGGGTATCAGAGATAGTACATTATAAAGGGTTTAAATCTTAATTAGATTATTACCTCCATGTACTTCTTTGCTAGTGTCTCAGTTGATTGGCCAACTCGAAATGGAATGAAGTGAGCCGACTTTGTGAGTCGATCCACAATGACCCATACGGCATCGTTACCCTTTGTGCTACGAGGAAGAGCAGTCACAAAATCCATCATGATGTGTTGCCACTTCCATTCTGGGATTGGTAACGGTTGAAGTAATCCAGCAGTCCTGTGATGTTCAGCTTTTACTTGCTGACATACCAAGCATTTTGCGACGCTTCTGGCTACTTCACGCTTCATTCCATGCCACCAATAATTTTGACGTAGATCTTTGTACATTTTGGTACCTCCAGGATGTACTGAGTAGGGAGAGCTGTGAGCTTCTTTCATTAACTCTTCTCGTACAGGACCTTTTGGTACACACAATCTGCTGCCGTATCTCAAAGATCCGTCTTCATGGATGATGAAATCTGTTCTGAGTCCATTCTCCACTTGTTCTCTGATCTTTTGTAACTTAGCATCGCTGGCTTGAGCTGCTTTGATCTGATTGACAATGGTTGATTGAACTTGTAAATTCATCAAACTTGAAGCATTACCTGGCATGACTACTTCAATCTCCATCTGATGCAAGTCTTGTTGAAGCTTCCACTGAGTGGTGAGATTCATTGCTAATGGTTGGCGACTAAGAGCATTAGGTACTACATTCACCTTCCCTGGGTGATATTGCAAGTTGATGTCAAAGTCCGCCATGAGTTCTAACCATCTTCTCTGCCGCATATTCAACTCCTTCTGAGTAAACACATACTTTAAGCTCTTATGATCTGTGTAGATGTTCACTCGTTCACCAAGTAAATAATGACGCCAAATCTTGAGAGCAAAGATGACTGCTGCCAATTCCAAATCATGCGTCGGATAATTGCGCTCATGGATCTTCAGTTGTCTTGAAGCATAAGCCACAACCTTACCGTGCTGGTGTAGAACACATCCTAGTCCTTTACCGGATGCATCGCAATGCACTTCAAATCCTCCAGATTGATCTGGTATGACGAGAATATGTGCTGATGTCAACCTTGACTTGAGTTCTATGAAAGCTTGTTCGCATGCTTCTGACCACACAAATTCTTCATCTTTACGTGTGAGCTTGGTCAGGGGCGTTGCTATCTTGGAAAAGCCTTCAATAAACCTTCTGTAATATCCAGCTAAACCCAAGAAACTTCGAATATCCTTCACTGACTTTGGTGTAGGCCATTCGCTAACTGCCGAAACTTTCGCTGGATCCACAGAGATTCCTTCTCCTGATACGATATGTCCAAGAAAACCAACTTGATTTAGCCAAAACTCGTACTTGCTGTACTTGGCATAAAGCTGATGTTGTCGAAGAGTTTCCAGGACAATTCGTAGATGTTCTGCATACTCTTTCCAACTCTTAGAATACACCAGGATGTCATCGATGAAGATGACAACAAACCTGTCTAAGTACTCCCGGAAAACTTAATTCATAAGGTTCATGAATATTGCGGGTGCGTTGGTCACTCCGAATGGCATCACCAGAAATTCGTAATGTCCATAGCGAGTTCTGAAAGCTGTTTTGTGAATATCAGCTTCCTTGACCTTCACTTGATGATAACCTGAACGAAGATCTAGTTTAGAGAAAACACAAGATCCACTTAGCTGATCGAATAAATCATCGATGCGCGGGAGTGGATACTTGTTCTTTATAGTGACTTCGTTCAAGGCTCTGTAATCGATGCACATTCTGTATGAACCTTCCTTCTTCTTCACAAGTAGTACAGGTGATCCCCAACTTGAAGTGCTGGGACGAATCCATCCTTTTGCCAGTAATTCGTCCAACTGTGTTCGGACTTCTTTCAAACCTTCCGGACTTAAACGATAGGGTGCTTTGATCACCGGTTGTGCTCCTGGTACTAAATCAATACTGAATTCAAGAGCTCGGTCGGGAGGCAAACCTGATATATCGTCAGGAAATACATCGTCGAACTCTCGAACCACATCTGGTCTTGATTCTTCCTCTGCTTGAGCTGCTGCAACTACTGCTTCTCTTGGCTTCGCTTTGTATGTACTTGGCTCCAGTGTACGGTCTCCGCTTTTGAAATAGAAGACCGGATGGTCTGGAATTTCAAATACTTCCCTCCTTTGACGACAGTCTATTGTAGCATAAAATGTTCCAAGCCAATCCATTCCTAGAACCACATCGAAGTTTGGTATGTCCAGCACTTTGAAGTCAGCATAAAACTCTCGACTGCAGACGACGACTGGACACATGCTGTATCCCATAGTTGCCTTTAGAACGCCATTCCCGGAACTGACATTCCAGCTGGATATAAGCGGTGAAACTGGAATCGCATGGGTTCAGACAAACCGTTGCGACATAAAGCAATGTGATGCTCCAGTATCAAACAGTGCAAGTGCAGGGATTGAGGATACTAAGATTGTACCTAAGGTATGTGGGATTTGTTTTAGGTATAGGAAATATGTAACTAAGTAGTAGAAAAGCAAAGTTTGAAAAGAAAAATTTACCAGTGATGACTTGGCCAGTGGCATCAGCTTCTTCCACGGACATCATGAAAGCCTGGCGCCATGGTACATTCCTCCTGGTCTGAGGAGCATTCCTCGGAACATTCCTTTGAGCTTGATGGAACTGACGAGGAGGTGGTGCAGCTTGTGGTCCTCTGGGTGGCGCAGGTAGTGCAGGTCTGGGAACAGGTGCCTAAAGAGCTGGTCGCTGCGGATAAGTAATTGCTGACCTGGGTGCAGTAACTGGGTTCTGTCTTTGGGGACAAGACCCAATATCGTGAGTAGCTGAGCCGCAGACTAAGAAAAGGCGGTTGGCTCGACGACAGTCCTTCATCATATGTCCAGTTCTCTTGCAGTAGGTGCAAAAGGCTGGGCTGGGACGATGGGTTGGTACTCCGAGTCGCCTTGGCACGAAAGGTGGCCTGGACGAGGCTCCACCTGCCATCTGGTTGGCAGGGCGTTTGACTCCAGCAGACTGAGGTCTGCCCTTGCTTTTATTACTGCCTCATAGCTGCGGGCAGCTTCTAGAGCATCCTCATGAGTCAAAAACTTTCCTATGGCTAGAGCAGCCTGAATCTCCGTGTCCAGTCCTTGTTGAAAGCGACGGGCTCTGATATCGTCCGTCGGTATCAAGTGTGCCGCGAATCTGTTTAAAGATTGTGTTAGCTGTGTAGTATGTGATATTTAAAAATTGAACAATTGTGACATATCTTACCGGCTTAACATGGTGAATTCAGCATCGTATTCATCTACTGATTTGTCCCACATTGAACCCTGTTGTAGATGAATAAACTGTTGCTCCATTGCAAACCTGGCAGTCACATGGAAGTATTTCGCGCCGAACTTCTCGCGAAAGGTCTTCCATTCAATTGGCTGTACCAGGCGGCTTTCTTCCGCCTTCCACCAGTTGCGAGCATTATCTATGAGCTGTAGTTTTGCTATACGGACCCAAGCGTTGTCTGGCACTTGAGCTGCTGCCAGATCGTCTTCGATGCTTTGTGCCCATTCTTCCGCTTCAAGAGGGCTTCCTTTACCAGAGAATTGCTTGGGATGTAAAGCCCTGAATTGCTTTACTCCCGGTGCGTCAGTTTCGGGACGGTTCAGAAGTTGTTGCTGTCCCTCGAGAAGGCCGCAGATCGCCTCAAATAGCATTGTTTGCTCAGTGGATGGTGCAGGAACAGCTGGTGTAAGAGGTAGTGCTGGAGGGGTGTTGTTGACGTTGGTGCTGGTGTTGTTCGGGGAATCATAACCTTGAAGAAAAATTTAGGTTAGGACAGATTCAAATACATGAAATGATAAGATTCAAGAAATAGAAATTTGCAAGATTCAAGGAACATGAATTGTAAAGAATGTTTTAGTTGCTGGTTCTTGTGTTATATTGCTTAGGTTGTTCACGCAGACCAGAACTGCATGATAGGGATACATACAGCTCTGACCTGCATGGGCCACCAACAAAACCTGTCACGCCCCGCTTCCCGGTGTACGGCGAAGTGGACGCGACGAGGTCCGCTACGTATATACTTAGAAGTACATACGCTAAGCGTATCTAAGCAATATAAAGTAAATCACAAGAGACAAAAGATATAGAAATAACAGCAACTTTATTAATAACATTCTTTTGTACAATGCATAAAAAGTAAATACAACTGAAATTAAAAGCAATGCCTAAACAGTGGCATAACAGGAAATGAAAATACTGAAAAGAACAAGGTACAATATCTAGAGCTCGGGGTCTTCGTGAAACTGCTCCAAGTCTTCACCGATGGGCTCGATCTCTGCTGGGTCCAAAGCACCTGGCGACATTCAAAGAAGAAAGAAATAGAATGTCGTCAGCGAACAGGTCGCTCGGTAAGTCCCAAAGATAAGGAAGAATTAGAAAGACGGAATAAGAGTAATTTGTTAAAGTATTATGCTGCCGAATATTATGGAATATTGTGTTAACGCTGTTGTTTGTAGCTTGGTACAGAAGAATGCCAGTGTATACGAGAGGGGTCTCTATATGCTAGAGACCAGGGCAAACGGAATGTACAAGGAACCGTTAAGCCATGGTACAACAGCAACGGAATATAGGTTAGGTGTCTTAATCTGACCACCTCGTGCCACCTTTAGCACATTCCGTACCAATCTACCCCTTAACCCCGTAGTGTTTTGACAGTATTGTTGTATTGTATTGTGTAAGTTGGATGACTGACCAAAACCATGATATCAGTAAACAGATTGTAACTGTATAATCAGGTAATTGGGATAACGGAATAATGGATGTATATCCATGGTTTGACTCAGTCAAGTTGAATAGATTGTTAACTGGATTCAGGGATTCATGTATTCATATTGAGTTGGAATATTAAAGAATATAGATTGACTTGAATCATATTCAAGCCAGAAATAGTCAGACTCAAACCCGAGTCAGACTAAAAGAAAAGTAAATTGAAGTTCTCTAATTGTTAGGGTCCTTATTGTAATTTATAAAACTTGAGGGGGTTTATATAAAAATACTTTTGTATAGTTTTCAAGATACACCCCAAGTATTTATTATTCATCTTTATTGTTATAATGAGTGTAAATTTTATTTGTTTTATTCTAGTGAATATATCCTAATAAAAGTATTAAATTATAACATTGATTTATTTGAAAATTCATGGTATTTTAATGTAACTTTTAATCTTGTAATTTTTAGGAAAAGGTGGAAACTTTATCTTATAACAAAATAGGCGTTTAAATGATAATTATATATATATTAATAGAAGAATAATTTTTAATAAATATTTTATTTTCCAAAAATCTCATTTTTCTTAAATGTCGTATTTTAAACTTTTCGAGACCGAATACTCCTTGCGGAGGTCTGAATCTCGCACTACTAAGCTCGAGGGTGCACGATAAACCGTACTACCCCTAACGAGTTCCCCAAAGGTGGATTGTAGTGGCGCTTTGCAAATATTTAATAAATACTAGTCATTTAGAAAAATGGTTTTATAAAGATGAGGTATTTATTTGTAAAAGGTGTGAATTTCTGTATTTTAGTTTCTAGGGTTTCCTAAGCCAACTAGCCTATTTCTAAAGGGTCTAAACGATAGATCATAGAAGCCTCAAATCGCCTCTTCACCGCCAATTGCGGTCAGGTAAGTACAAGTGAGGAGGGAGGGATCCGCTCACGAATCGTGAGACGGGCCTTTTAAAGTTACCCAAGCTCACTTGCCTAGCCTAGACACCACAAAGTCAGTTTAGATAAACGATCGATGTCCATGACATATCGTATTTTCCTATTAAAAGATTTTGTTTTAAAATTGTATACAACTTAGAACTTTCAGAAAAGGTTTATAAAGAAAAGGGTATTTTAATGTAAAGTGTTGTATTTTCGTATTCTAAGTTTTGATGATATCAATTAGGGTTGTATTTGCGTGTGTGTGGAGGTAGGTCATTACCTCGTGATCTACGTTAAGATATAGCAAATGTTAAGGGTTAAATGTGATAACTAAAAATTGTGGTATTTAAGTGAAAGAAATACGATAAATGGAAACGTTATCATTTCATGTGAAAAACTTTATCCAAATTGATTTTTAAGTGATTAATAGTCAACATGAATATGTTTAAGCATTATGTAATTTGTGACAAGTGAGTTTTGATAGAAAACCGAATCGGAAATCGGTTTATTCCGATTTCCGTCGGGTTTTAAAAAGTCGTATTTTTCTTAAAAGAAAAGGAAGATAGAAAGAGGGGGACTTACGGGTTTGGACAAGTTAGAGAGTGCTAGGAAGGTAGTGGGTTGTCGGGCGTCGAAACGTCGTGAAGGGTCCTAGTACGATCGCCGGAATTCATCGTCGATTTCGGCAGCGCTTCGCCTTTCGCTCTTTTTCTAACGTACCGAGTTCTCTTGAATTTTTTAGAGAGTGGACTTAGGAATGTAGGGTGAAAGGGTAGAGGGTAGGGGTGTTTATATAGGGCTAGGCTAGGGTTAGGGTTTTAATTAAAAAAATATAAAAATATATTAAAAAAAACATTAAAAATCATTAAATTTTGGAATAAAAGTGAGTTATTGGGAATTTGATAACCGATCAAGAGAATTAAAGTATTCAGGTGAGAAGACCAGGTCAACACGGAGAAATTCCGTGTTGACGACTCGGTCGTCCGGCCGAGTCCGGCCGGCGGCGCCGGCCCGAGTCAAGGGCTCTTCGGGTGGGGGATCATCTGGGGGGAATTTTGGTTCATCTAACTTTTTGGGTTCAGTATAAATTTTGTGAGTTATGGCTGTTTGACTGTTGACTTTCCAAAAAAATTAAAACAAAATAATATAAAAATAATGTGGGGTATGAGATTTGAACTCTGGTGGCTTAGTTCAGCAGTGCAAGGTCTTACCAATGAGCTACAAGCTCTTTCTTGTAATTATGGAGTGAAATAAATACTTAAAGAGATATCAGCTGTAATAAATACTCCAAGTATACATTGAATTTAAATCAATTCTTTGTACATTAAAAATGGAGTTGTTACAACCCTAAACCGGCTAGTATTATCAATCATCCGATTAAATTCAATGTAGCTAGTACACGTATTTAATCAGACCCCTGCACATATCAACATACGATCTCTACATCATTTCTCCTGAACCGGGAAAACCCTCTATGTGGAGTCTAAAGACTCGACAATACGCTGGCAGTGAGTTGCTGGATAAATCCATAACCACAAGCACGTTAGTGACACTAGCTGTTTGTAACAGTTACCTTGGTTTCTGTCAAAAAGAAGGTCGACAAGTAAACTCGTTCATATTCCTACTGAGCCCATAAGTGACAATCTCTATACATTCCGGCCTCTTCGTCTAAGAGTGTTGCATACCGGGTTTAGGGGGTGGATAACATCAGACCCCTAATAACCCAATAAGTTGTGTCGATGTCAGGCTCAGGACCAACCGAGAAACTACTGATCTCGCTATCAGTAAATCTTATCTACCTTGGCCAGGTTCTAATGGTGCTGGCCAACCGTACAAAGCACGACATCGACTCCCTATATTGGGAGAGACGAATCCCTTCCGATCGCTCACTGCCTCCATATGGTTCGGGACTATACCCAACTAAAATCTGTTTGCACAACTCAGTAGAGCCATGGTAGGGTAGTAATCTAAGTACAGTGGGAACTCACATGAGACAAATGACGATCTCAGGTCTAAAGACTACCATGTGCTCATGTCACCAGAAAATTGCTATCTGACGATAGGTATAATATCATCTAGGAGTTCTTAGCGAGTCCTTCCAGTGTAACTCATTCTCCAATGAGCACCTGTATACAATCTTTGGTGCCATACACCAATGGACGTGGGACCAACCATCGCCCCTCATCGGGGTCAAGAAACGTATACACTACTCTACTGTGGAATATCGATGCCCGGTTGAAGGGATGTCGATGTTAGGGTCGCAACATTTGTGACCACGACGGAATTATAAAATCAAAATTTTACACAGATATAGCATCAACAACCAATCACAAGATCAATTCATTAACTACAAATGCTAAAACAAGAAACCAAGAGGAGTTTAGTAGGCTACAACCTTTGTAGTGTGTCCATCTAATTGTGGAAGACCCGTACTAGACTCCATCGCCATCCGTGACGTGTTTGCAAGCCGTTCTCCTTGTCGAAGATGATCCATATCGGGAAAACCCCGCTACATGCTTCATCTCCACCATAGCTACACTTTAGTAAAGAAACTTAATCAAGTGGGATGCCAATCCACATGATTAAGTGATGTGATTTGGCTCACATATTTTTCTCTCATGAAAAATAGCTCTCTTTCATTTCAAGAAATGAAGAAGAAGAAAAAAGAAGAAAAGAGAAGTCTCTTGAATGAATAGTTGTGTAGAGAATGGTTTATATTGTTTTAGTTAAAACATTTTCCTTTTTAAAAAATCGTAACTATCCTTCCACACTGTTCCCTCAAGACACATATTCCCTTCTTCTTTTTTTCTTTAAATGAAAATAAGGTGTATGATTATAGATATTTAGATTATTTATCATATGTAAATAACTTAACATCTAACATATACAATTAAATATGTATCCAATACCTATACCTATATTTGTATCAAATACAAATACCAAATTAGAGAGAAAAATAATGCGAACATAATACTAAAATAATATATATATCCAATATATATATATATATATATATTATTAAATCATCACATGATTTAAGAATCCGATTTAAAGCTAAACCGGCCAATATTATCAAATGTCCGATTATAGCATATAATCAAACTCCCATACGTATCCCTATACACTCACTACATCGTTTCGCCTGAGCGGAAAAAACCTCTGCGTAGGAAAAACCAATCTGACCTACTTTCTTGTTGTAAGTACAACTTTCTTTCCTTCCTTTCTTTATGGGCCTCTACTAATGCTTCCTTATGTCTGCCTTTAGGTGCTTTGTTTTAAGGTGAGTGGAGAGAGGGTGCTTTTCCTATAAGGGGAATTAGAGTTAGGGGAGGCGACCGAAGGAAGTTGGTGTTCTTTTCCCCCTTTGGGGGCTAGGGGGCCTGTTCGACTCATTTAAGGTTAGAATCCCCTTTTCTTAATGTCGACTATAGCTTCCTTATTCCTCTGTAAGTCTGTTAAGGTGGGTTTAGTGTCTTAATACTAATAATTGATATCTTGCTTCGAACTGACTGATGAGGGCCGGTTAGAGTAGATCAGATTTCCTAAACCTAGTTAAGGTTTAATAATGCTCGACTATGACGGAGAGGAGAATACCTCCGCTAAGAATTACCGCTAATAACTACCTCTTCCCAGCCTGACTAGCTGAATACCATGCTTTTCGCCCACTAATGCTAGCCGAGTCAAGGACTTCCTAAACTGAGGAATAGAGAATACCCTGCTTGACTTGATGAGCTAACTCCCAGTTAATGATCTCTTCCTTTCTTAAGGACTGAACTAGTAACCCTCCCTCCGGGAGCCTCAGGTTTCCTTCAGTTAGTGGAACGAAGTGCTTCCTTTAGAAAAGAACGAGTGTGACGGATGTCGTGTTCGACTAGTTCCTTAACTTATGATCCTCCAGTTAGAAAGACCTCCTCCTTACAGACTTTGTCCTTCGCTTCCAGCAAGAAAAAGCTTAGGCGTAGTAGCGCAGGAGCCCCTATTCGAGTAAGGTATTTATCACTTTTATTTAAACACCAATTTATGGAAAAGTTTTATACAAGGAAAGATTTCCCTGAAATTCATCAAGAATAAGAAACAGAATATCTTCTGGATTAAAAATCCAATGGTGAATAAAATTCACTGAGTGATCTAAAAGATCATGTTAGTTACAAAAACAACCAAAATCTTTCAATAAAAGATCCACTAAACAAATTGATTTTTTTCTTTCTCCTATAAATAGGAGCCAAGAAGAGAAGAGAAGAGATCTTTGGAATTTTGATTTTCTGAAGAAAAACAACAACAGAGAGAAAAAAGAAGAGAATTTAATTCTTAAGAGAGAAAAGAAGTTCCTTTCAGAGAAAAGAAACCCTAGGTGAGAAAGGGGAAAGAGATCTAAGCTCCATAAAACAAAAAGAGAATTTAATTCTCAATTTAAGAGTTTAACTCTTCTGAATAAGAACTTAGTTATTCCTTTGGTTGAAGGTGTACAGAAGCAGATCTCCCCACAGGTTGAGAATTTAATTCTCATCGGGAAGATTCTGCCACGCAGATCTAAAACTTAGAGGGAGAATTTAAGTTTAAGGAATTTAATTCCCCAAAATTCATAGGAATTTAATTCCTCAAAATAAAACTAGGGCTTAACCCTATATGAGAATTTAATTCTCCCAAATTCGTAGGAATTGAATTCCTCAAAATAAAACTAGGGTTTAACCCTACATGAGAATTTAATTCTCCCAAATAAGAATTTAATTCTTCCATATTCATAGGAATTTAATTCCTCTAAAACAGAATTAGGGTTTAACCGTACAGAGAATTTAAATTCTTAAAATAAGAGACTTAAAGCTCTCCATGCACATAAAGATCCAGTATCCAAGGTGATCACGTGGAAACACGTGACCCTTCATCCCAATGAGTAAACAAGAACAAAACTAGGTCACGTGCCCCCATGTGACCCTTAAACAGACTCCCCAAAATGAGAAGAAAAAAGCATGGAGGCAATACCTCATGTGTTCACACGTGACCCTCAAAAATAAAGGGAATAAATTCAAAGGCAGAATTAATTTTGGGCGCCCTCACGTGTCCCCACGTGACCCCTAATAAACACTTTAATAAATCGATGCATGGGCACCCATCACGTGCCCACTCGTGATGGCCGTGAAGACTTAAAGTGTTTAAGACTTATGTGAATATTCTGAGAATAAATAAAGGCAGGGCCCAATCATCAGGCGCCTCACGTGACCCCACGTGAGCGTTTCAGCCTTAGTGTTTAACATTATGTTTTGATGCATCACGTGGGAGCACGTGATAGCAGAATATGTACAAGTGTTTAACACTATATTCAAAACAGTCTTAGCCTAAATTGGCTGAGTCTTCCAAAGGCAAGACTCCTCTCCAACTGAACCTCAAAATTGATCGGTTCATATGACATTCAAAATAAAGCCCAGAGCTATAATGAAGGGTTTAGTGCTCAGCCGAAGACAAAATGTTGTCAGAGCCCACAAACCCCTGTTTAACATTGCTAAAATAATGGGAAGGCTGAACCCAGACAAATGTTTAACAGTCCAAACAAAGGTCCAACATTTCAAACCTAATTGGACATAGCCCAAGTTGGCCATAAGTCCTTAATTAAGATTGAACTGAGCCCATGTGCTCACAATTCAGATTAATTGATCTTAGTCCTAAATTGGACTACAGATTTCCTAATCAACTTTGGTTCAAGGGTACATCTCTTCATTCCTCTGATATTTGTCGTTGTAATTCTTCAACGTCTTCAGAGAGGTGACGGGTCCCGATAACCAATCATTCTATGGACTATGGGGTCCTTAAACCCATGGACTATGATGTCCTTAACCTCGAACTGTGGGGTCCCTTTAAACCCATGGACTATGATGTCCTTAACCTTGGACCACCATGTCCTTAAACTGGTAATCGACCGCAATGTCCCTAAACTAAACATTAGAGCCCAAATGCTCTTCTGTTGGATCTAAACGATCCCGTTAAGTTGATCTTAGTCTGAAATGAGACTAACGTATCCTTAACAAACGTTTAAGTTGATCTTAGTCTCAAATGATACTAACGTATCCTTAAACCCAACCCCCAAACCTAAATCTAAGAAAATACGGATTTGGACTAATCCACGTCCTACGGGCGACGACATAAATTAGTCTCCGTATACAATCCACGGGCAACAAAAAACAAAACAAACACCCACGACACGAAGTGACCATCTGGAGAAGGAGAAAGTTGTTACCGCGATGCGGTAGCATAATTAACTGCAGGGGCTTGCGCCTGCAGGGAAGAGCGTCCCCACAATCAAAAACCCCTCAACAAGGGAGAATCTGACGAAGTCTGCTATATCTTCCGCATCTGTTTAAACCTTCGATACATGGTGCCATAAATCAACTTGGCATCTTCGGAGAGGTGGACGGATAGCACCAATTAGCATCTGCCCTCGGAATTCAGGCCTTGACGTCCCAACGTCCCAGCCGTGTCTATTCGGCGGGGAACAGATTCTGGCACGCCCGGTCGGACCTTTTCCATCTTTCCACTCCACACTTTGTGTGTTGTGTTCGTGAACAAATCGCGGTTTGATATGGTTGCCCTTGGGTTCGAGGTACTAAGATTTGGTGTCTTGCTCCGTGCAGAAAACAGAAGATCAATGGCTTCAACCTGCACTAACTGCAACTGCAACTCTCGCTCCGTCCCATCAGGAGGAGTGACCTACGGGCCTCAGGCGGCCTCTGTCTTTACAATGCTGGTGGATCAGGTGACTCATGCCACCACTGAGCTGTTCTTTGGGACTATGATCCCACCGGCGAGCTTCAATGCCCCGCTATTGTCACAAGAAGCCCCAAAGAAGGCGGTCTTTGATCGACTTACCACTGCCGCGGCCCCTCTCAATGGGTCGCCAAAACCAAACGCCTCAGTCTTTGCCAGATTGGGCCAAAGTTCATGTGGGCCCATGAAGAAGCCTGCAATTCAAGAAAGGGTTATTCCGAAGAGGATAGCCATCCCTGCTCCCGAAGTCGTCCAAGCGGCTTCTCCTGTCAAGGAATCGGTCTTTGCAAGACTGACTGTTTCGGCTCCTGCCCCAAACAAAGTCATCAAAACTTCTCCTCCTGCACGAAAGTCTGCTTTTGATAGGTTGGCCGTCCCCACTCAACGGACGTCGGTCTTCAAGAGGCTGATAACAGCGACACTTGACCAGAACAGCGGACATGGGGAAGTCACCCCTACAGCCGAGATAATTCTAACGGATCGACACGTTCGACGTCACCACCGGCACCGAGTAAGGAAGGCTGGGGGCAACTCCCCTTCTGGACTGACTCCGCCGGCTCCAACGGTGGAAATCGACGCTGTTGTTCCAACTGGGAACAACTTTGAACCGCTTAGGAGGGTTCGCAAGAACTCTCCGACTGTCATGCTGAAGAAATCTCCTCCACCCACGGAGAATGCTACGGAAAATAAGCTAGAGCAGCCGCCTCAGCGGCTGTCCTCTAAAATTTAAAAGTTTGGCGACAGGTTCAGGACTCGGTGATTGATCAAGATTACCCTCGCCGATAGAGAAAGATGAAGGTCCGGAAAGAAGAGGACCACCCTGTCAAACCACAAAAGATGTCATCTGTCTGGGTGTCCGCTGTAATGGATCCCTCGACTTCAACCGCTCATAAAAGAAGGAGGCCAGAGAAGGTCCCTGAGTCTGCAACAAATCGCAAGAATATCGAACCTAAACACCCCAAGTCTGGGGGCATGGTGGTGCATACTATTTATATGGCTTCCGGAAAAGAGAAAAGCCGTGCTTCTACGGGTCATCGACCGCTTACCCGATCGATAACGAAGGCTTAGGAGCAACAGTAGCAGAAACTTCAGGAGATGCTGACTGCAATGGCCGCACTCACTGGGCCGAAAGAAAGTCCAGAGACCTCAGAGCAGCGTCAGGAACAAGAAACTGATGCTGAATTCCTCCGAAGAATGCTCGAGAGGAAAGAAAAAGAGGCTGCAGAGCAGGCAACCAACATAAAACGAATGGCTCTTTTGTTCCAAGGCATGGCCGAGATGATGTTGCAGCCGGAACCTCCAGCTGAAGACCCCCTGATTATCATTGAAGACGACAGAGGGGAGTCATCGAACCCTCCTCCGGCTTTTTCAGCAGCCAAAGAAGAGACAATCTCTAAGGCCGCTCTGGATGATTACATTGCTCACCAAATACGGGCTCACCAAGCGAATGAAGCGGCTGGGCAGATCGTTAAAACTGGACGACCCTATCCGGGTTGGTACGACCAAATAAGGTACCCGCAGGGATATACGATCCATAAATTCCATATATATAAAGGGACGGGCAATCCGCATCAGCACGTCACTCAATTCAGAGCCCTGTGCGGCAACACTGGAGGTGATGATAAACTCCTGCTCCGCCAGTTTGTTGGCAGCTTGTCGGAGACGGCGTTCGAGTGGTATTCTGAACTTCCAAATGACTCTATCAAGACATTTATGGAGATGGAGCTGCTGTTTACACAGAGATTCACAAGCGCTAGCGAACGTACTCCGATTACTGCACTAATTAACGCCAGGTTGAAGCCAGGCGAGACATGGGTCCAATACGCAATACGATGGCGGAATTTTTGGTCGAAGTGCGAGCAGCGCATCGAAGAAGCACCTGCGGTGGGCATGTTCGTGGGTACTCTCGACCCTTAAGCAACCATTTCCCAATTTATGATGTTGTTAATCCGACCACTTTCTAGGCCTTGATTTACAAGCTCTCCCATATGGACCAGATGGGCCACAGGCCTTCCTCTTCAATGCCGGAACCGTGGAATAAAAAAGGCAAAGGGAAAGCGACTTTTTTCGCCAATACCCAACAACAGCCGAACAACATAAAGCCGGTTGTTCGCCAAAGCAACGTGTGTCCACGCCCATCCCTCGAGGAGAGACTGGGACGTCCTTACTCGTTTCCCTGGGATAAAACGAGGAGACGGTTTGAGCTGGCAGTGTGCAACAGACTCATCAATCTGCCGGATCAAAAACGTCCGTTGCGGCCGGGCAATGTCAACAATTCTAATTACTGCCCTTACCACCAAGCAGTAAGCCATCCTATTGAAGACTGCTTTGTCTTCAAAGGCTGGATTGAGGACCAATACCAGCAGGGCAAATTCGCGCTATCCGAAAACTGGAAGGTGAACCCGCCGCAAGCTTACGCTCCTAAAAAGGTGGACATGCCGGGGGCATCGTGCTCTTTTATAGAAGGAGCTCCATGGGAGGTCGTTCTTTCAGCCAAGACGAAAAGAATGCTAAAGGATCTCCAAACATGCACGGCGATCAAATGGAAAAGTCCGCTAGAACCCAAGGTCATCAAGGGAATGCTGAAGCCGCGTCCAACTCCAAAAATTAGTGGTGACAGTCAAAGCGCCCACACCTAGCCATCAAAGTCTTCGAAGAAGAAGAAAAAGACCAAAAAGCCTGTGAAGCCTGGTGACAAGCGTACGGAACTGCAAAAACATATTGACGCGCTGGAAGAATATAACCAGAAGGCGTGGACCGCAGTCACACTCCAAGAATTTCTCAGCCACGTCCTTGAGGACGGAGATGATAACAATGGAGAAGACTCGTCGGATGAACCTGAGGATTATGTGGCAAGATGCCATGTGATCTCACTCGTTAATAAACGGTGAAGAAGCTTTGGATGTAGAGAAACTGGGGGAAGATCTCGAGCCGGAACTTCTAGGACCATCAGACGAAATGATTGACGCATTCCTGAACGAAGCTCTTCTGAAAAGCAAAGCTGATCGAGAGCGCGAAATAGCCATATTTGAAAAGGCCAAATGCCAGCGACTGGACGAAAGGGTTAAAAGGTTCGCCGGAACTTCTAGGCCCAACCCTTGAAAGCACATCCGTCGCAAATAAAAGCAGGTTCAAGACAAGGAAAAGGTTCGCCGAAGCCATATGGATGGGAATGAAGCTGCCCTCTTTCAGAGAAAATTCTCCTGGCGGTATACATCTTGATGAAGCGGACGTACATCATAACTTCTGCTTATATCATCAGAAGATCGCACACCCTACTGAAGAATGCAACGCCTTTAAAAATTGGTGGCAAGGGTATGTCGCTCACAGGCGACACTTCAAGAGGACAAAGCGTGAAGCTCGTCGACAGCGGGAAAATGCGACAGATGAGCACAAAAGAATTGTCGGCAAATGTCATAGGGTTGATCCCGGGGGATCGTGAGTTCTCACCTTCAGGAGCGACTCCGATGAAGAAATAGCCCTCGACCCTCTCTTCAAGGAACCCATCTCTGAAACAAAAGAACCGAGGAGTTGCGAGAACATTCAGCTGCGCAATCGCACATTACCCGAAAAGAATCTCAGACCCGCAAATAAGGGATCGAACAAAAAGGATAAGGGGAAGGGAAAAGCGACTTTCGTCGCCAACGCTCAACAACAATCGAGTGGCCCGAGACCAGTTGTTCGCCAAAGCAACAAGCGGCAATCCCTTGATGAGAAGTTGAGACGTCCCTACTCGTTTCCTCGGGATAAAAAAAGGAGACTGTTCGAACTAGCAGTGCGCAACAGGCTTATCACTTTTACTGGAGCCGAAACACCCACTATAACTGAACAATGTCAACGATCCCAATTACTGCCCCTACCACCGAGTATTGGGCTATCTGATCGAAAATTGCTACGTCTTCAAAAATTGGGTTGAGGACCAGTATCAACAGGGCAAGTTCGTGCTGTCCGAAAACTGGAAAATGAACCTGCCACAACCACATGCTCCGGAAAAGATGGACATGCCGGGGGAATCATGCTTATTCATAGAGAAAGCCCCATGGACCGAAAAGTCCGTAAACTAGAAATTCGCCTCAAATATGGCAGCGAAGGACCATTATGTCCTAAAACTGGGTACTGACCGAGACATCGATAAACAACTATGGATCGCAGCATCCCAAGGCTGCCACAAAAAAAAGAAGGAAAAAAAACGGTATGTCCATAAGCAAAATGGGCACGGATGAAAACCCGAAAGGGCTCCGTGAGTAAAAACAGCAGGACTACCGGCGAGTTTTATGAAAAACCGAAAGGGTGCAATCTCGTTAAAAGACACTTGTAAGGTCCTCTCGACCCTGTAAGTAGAAAATACCTACGTGAGATCCTTATGACTCACAAGGGAGAAACACACTTAGGAATCCCCACGATTCCTAAGGAGAAATTACACTTGCGAAATCCTCACGACTCGTAAGGAGAACCCTCTTATGAGACCCTCACGGCTCATAAGATTCGAAAGCCTTAAGCTACAGGGATCTGAACCTGTTCTTAAGCAGTCATACACCCTGATTCTGCCCTACAAGCAGTTCAATGCTGACCCTTGTATACAATCCACGGGCACGAATAAACGTTTCCCTAACAAAGTCCCACCAGAGACTGGGGATATGCTCGCACGGTGAATAGCCCTTGTAAGTGTTAGTTATGTGTATGCCCTAGAGGCCATTACTGTACATACGATGTATATTGTAGTGGATGCTAGGACATATATAGGGAGGACTTTCTTGCTCGACATGATAGTATGCTATCTGGTTGTACTTTATCTTAACATGTACTCTGATTGTCTCTATATTATATGTTGATAAAGCCCTTAGGATATGTGCTCGACTACTGGGACTATGATGAGATCATACTAGTGGGGCCACGGTAGTCGACGAGTACATCCTATAACTGTTCCTAGTCGAGGATGTATCGAGACAGGGCATCGATACACCAAAGTAGACTAGCGTATACGCATCTTGACCCATATGATGGGCGATGGATGATCCCATATCCATCGGTGTTTGACATCAAGGATGGTGTACGGGTGCTCAGTGGAGACTGGGTACACTGGACGGACTCGCCGAGAACTCCCAGATGGTATTATACCCCACGTCAGATGGCAGTTCTCCGGTGACACTGGTACAGAGTAGTCTGTTGACCCGAGATCGTCATAGAGTCTTGTGTGATTCCCACTGTGCTTTGATTTCCATCATACCACGTCCAAGAGGGCATGCAAAAAGGTGGCTTTTGGGTACAGTCCCGAATCACATGGAGGCAATGAGCGATAGGAGGGGATTCGTCTCTCCCGGTATAGGGAGTTGATGTTGTGCCGTGTTCGATTGGCTATAACCGGAAATCCCTGGCCAGGGTTGCTGAGATTTACTGGTAAGTGTTATCAGTAGTTTCTCGAACTGTTATAGACCTCATATCGACACGACTTATCGAGCTACTGGGGTCTGACGTTTACCACCCCTAGGCGAGATATGCAACATATCAGACGACGAGACCGGACTGTACGGGAGTGTTACTGTTTGTATTCACAGGAGAATGTACAGGCTTGCTTGTTGATCTTCTGAGCGCTCAATACCTGGGTAGCTGTTACGTTTAGCTGACCGCTTGCAGCTTGTGGGTGTTTGATATGATCATCACCTACTGCCGGCGTATTGACGATTCTTTAGAGTCCTACACAGAGGATTCTTGACTTAGGCAAAACGGAGTAGGGGCACATATGTGATATGTGCGGGACCGAGGATAATACGATATGAGATACCGTATTCTATTCTCGCGATATTTGATATCAGCCGGGTCATCGGATCAAGTGTTGATTCGATGAATCGGTACGGATAAATATTAGTCGGTTATATGCGATATAACCGGATTGTCGGATCAAGGGTTGATTCGATAATTTAATGTATAATAATATATATGATATATTAAATTACATTAACTAATATTAGCTCACTAAAAGATTCTTTTTCTCACCGGATTAATACATTGATATATATGCGATATATGTTAATTGTATTATTTTCTTTTGTTGCAAATATATAATATATATGTGATATATATTATTGTGACATGATATGATTTATTATAAAACACGTTTAAGGATGATAAAAAGGGATTAGGGTTTGATTAGGGGTAGCTCCTTCTTGTTCATTCTAAAAGGATTCTATTTTGTCATGATAAAGATATTTTGTTATGACTCATGCTTTGACCTAACCATACCCTAACTCTAGTTTATTCTCTACATAGGTTTAGCCTCTCATCCTTGACCATGGTTTGATAATCAATCATATATTCTTGATTACTATTCATCACAAAAGCATAATTCTATTCTTCTTCATCTTCTTCCTTCTTTCTTTTCATGAAAAAGCTTTCTAGTTTTTTCTAAGTGATGAAAAATGAGTGAGAATTAGAAAACAAAAGAGAGCAAAAATCCTACTTCATCATCCTCATCTTCCCTTGCCATTTAGATGAGGGTGTTCACATCATTTCATGAGTGAGAGCTTGTGTTAACGAAACTTCAAGGTAGATCATCTTTGTATCGAAGATCGGAAGCAAGACTGCATCTTTTTCTTCATGGAGCCTCTCGAGAGTCCGGAGTATGATGATCGCAGCGAAGGGACCTCAACACGGAGCTAATGAAGTGAAGGACCGGATCTACAAAGGTTGTAATCTCTCTCACTTAGTGTTAAAGTGTTTAACATGTTAGTTTTCGCCGAATCTCTAGTTTAAAGATCCGGCTTCGGGTTGTTCGGCACGGCTAAAATTTTAATCGGGCATGGTTGATGCCTCGTAGACCCTTGTGCGCGAGCCTAGCAACCCTACAGTGGTATCAGAGCCAAGCTAGAGCTTTAGGCGAAGTCTAGACGAAGTTTACAGTCCGATCGAAACCCGAAACCCCGATATTTACCCTTCTCTGTACATTTTTCAAAAAGGCGGTTTTTTCTGAATTAAAAATGCTCAGAAAAACAAGCAGGAAAAACTAAGAATTACTGTGAAGTACGGTCCCCTAAGTCGACCATTTGACCGCGGAACCTCGGCTAAACCATGGGTTTTGCGGCGGTTCCGCAGCCAAAATTTGGACTTAGTCCCTGAAATTTCATGTAATTAATTTTAGGCCCTTTCTTGTTATTTTTTTTTGGTAATATTTTAATTCCACTCAAGTGTTGAGTTTTCAAGGGTTGTATTGGGGAATCGTTGATTCGATCGGATGATTTAACTTTGTTTAGTTTGTCCGGATAATTTTAGAAACTGTTAAAAAGTTCGGGCGGATATCGATAACTCACTTTTTCCCCTGTCGGAAATTTTTTCAAAAGTTGGATTTTTCCTCTTGTTTAAGAACGTTCTAAGTCGTGCAAGTAACGCGGTGGACCCTCTAGAAGACAACAAACCTTAACTCGATTATGTGACCATCTTGAACTGCCTTTTGAACCTTACGGTTTGGGGCAGTACGGCGTGCCACATGTGAGGCGTTGGCTTGACCCTTCTACGGCTGGACCATTGGTACTGTGGCATGTGATGGATGTTTTTAAACTGATTTCAAGTGTTGAGATATATTGGGGAAATCTTAGGTGTTTGATTATTCGATCGGAAAGTTTAACATTGTCTATTTATCTGGAATGTGATACAATAATTGGAATCCACAGGTAGTTTTATGTGGAATGGATCGTCGCATTCTGAATAGCCGGGGGTTTTATGTGAGATGAGAGTTTTTCTTTTTCATTCATGTAAAATTATTTGTATGTAATATTCTTTTATTGGGGCACTTCCAGGTTGCGGAAGATGTCACCGTTGTATATTATTTACTTTTCCGCATTAGGTAGACCCAAGGTGGGGAGCACAAGTAACCGGGTTCTGGGGTCCAGTGGGAGACCATCTCGAGGAGTCGAGACCGGGTCTCCTAACCCTAGAATTGGCAGTGTTACTTGCCGCTCTCGTAGGGGTCTAGGGATGTGGGTTTGGCTATTCATCGCGACCGTGGAATCTGTGTTTTATACAGGCTCGTATTGAAAACACGGACGTCCTAGTATATCCAATATTTCATATATGTTCTTCTGCTGCAATGTTCTGTGATGAGATCATATTACTGCCTGAGACGAATGTTTATATTATATATATGAGATATATGTTATATTGCAGATTTCGTTTTCAAATGTGATGCTTGCGAAGCATAATAAAATGGGACTTCATTAATGAGATTAATGAAACTAAAAGAAACCTAAGATGTTGTAAAAACTTGTTTAAAAACTGGTAGCTCTAGTTCTTGCTTTGCATAGCGGTGTTCCTTGTAGAACATCCAGCACCTTATTCGATAAGGAAAGAGCCGAGATCCCTTCACCGGGAGTGACCTCTTTAGTGAAACTAGCAGATGCTACAAACTCGGTTTGTCTTTTGATTGCTTCTATAGTTCTTGCTTTGCACAGCGGTATATGTGATATATCCTGCACCTTATTCGATGAGGAAAGGGCCGACGATCCCTTCACCGGGAGTGACCCCTTTAGCAAAACTAGAAAAGCCTAAAAAAACACTACATTTCAAATCACTCGATTCTACAACGATATCAAGTTCATTACGCAAAAGGTTTTCTTAAAAACCTGTCGTAGCCCTCCGTCATTTCAGATAAGTACTTCATAGTATTCATGCTGCGTTTGTTGGCTTTCGTCAAGGCGTAGTGTGCGGTAGCTATTTATGCTTATCTGCTAGCATATGATGCGATTGAGTTAGGGTAGTCGTACAATTTTGTTGGCTTTCGTCAAGGGTCGTGCGGGTGGGTTTAATTCAATCGGAAAATGACGGGTTGGACTTGACTAGTAGCCTATGGTTTGTTGGCTTTCGTCAAGGTCATAGGATGCTAGGGGTAAAATATTATCGGGAATTTCAAGTGTTGAAATTTGCAATGAGATTGCATACCTTCTATGAGATAGTTGGATCCCGATAACCGCTGCGAGTAAGAGTTACTCCTGGAAGAGTTTTACATATTACAATTAGCCGATCAAGTAGGTGTCTAGAAAGGTGTTAACGGGGTTATGCCTATGGGAAAATGAGGTTTACTTTAATTAGGTTCGTGCGAAAGCACGGGGGACCTCCCTCAAAGTACCGACACTGGCCTGGCTGAAAGATTGGCGAACTTGTAGCGTGTAATTAATCCCGGCTAGTCTTTCCTTTTAGGGTTTGAAGGAAGATTTGACTAAAACAGTGGGAGACATCCTGATTAGATATATTAGATAACCAATCTAATCTTGCAAGAGCATACGCTGAGTGTTTTCTTCTCTCTCTCTCCAGGTAGTGACCATATCACGCCTTAATCAAGATAAGAAAACGGATGAATTGACTGATCCCGCTTGTTATACTGAGCTGGGGAACGTTGGTCCCGCTCCAACTTATAATTGTTATAAGACAGAGCAGGAAATTGGGGAATACCAGATTTCCCGTGCCGCCAAACGAAGAAAGTGCATGTTGATGCATCATCTTCGGGTGTGTTCATTACAGAGAACTGTTTCTCAGTATCCTTTACGTCCTTGGTATGTGATACCGGATCAGGATCCCGCATATGTAATCTGTTACATGGGCTACAGAAAGGTAGGGAACTGAAAACGGGTGATAAGTTTCATGAGACAGAAAATGATGCAAGTGTTGCAGCCAAGTCTGTTGGTCACTATCACCCTGTATTACCTGAATACATTGATTCTGAATGAATGTTATTAGATACCGAACCTGATATACAACATCATATCAGTCTCTTTATTAGTAAAGAAAGGATATAATTTTGTATTGTTGGATAATGTTTTGAACATTTCCTATATCAAGAGTTGATCGGTTCAGGTACGTTATCTAAAAGCATAGACGTTCTAAATCAACTACAGTTCTTAGTATACAGAACACACACGAGAGGAAGAGTTCAGAAATGAACGAATCCTTCTTGAGGTATTGTAGACTAGGTCATATCAATACGACCCGACTAGCTAAGTTACATTTAGATGCATATTTAAATCTGTTTGAATTTACATCTTGTGAAACTTGCTGGTCATGTCACAAAGATAAGATGACCATAGCTCTGTTTATTAGAAACAGAGAAAGAGTTAGTGAACTCTTGGGATTGATACATGCTGATGTATGAAAGTCCCCTATCTACATATGCCAAGACCGGTTCTTTGTACTTCATTACATTCTCTGATGATCTCTCAAGATTCAGACATATGTTCCTGTTGAAACACAAGTCCGAACCTTTTGAGATATTCACAGAATATAAGTTAGAAGTAGAGAACCAAAATACGGGTATAAGTATTATATCCTTTGATGAGATCAAGGAGGAGAATACTTGAGCACGGAATTCTTGGACTATTCTAAAGGAGAATGAGATTCTCTCTCAGCATTACTCCTCCGTATACACCATAGCACGATGGTGTATCGGGGCGGAGCAATAGCACCCTATGTGATATGGTGTGCTCTATGATGAGTACTACTGAGTTTCCTATTTCCTTTTGGGAGTTATGCACTTGTGAAGCTACATACCTATTGAATAAGGATTCCAATCAAATCAGTTGCCTACCACTTCATATGTGATATGGAAAGGGAAGAGCCCATATCTTAAGTTAGTTAAGATTTGGGGTTGTCCGGCATATGTTTAAAAGCAAAATCCGGACAAGCTCGAGGTAAGGTCTGTTATGTAGAACTGGAAATGTTCCAGCTATACAAACTGCAGCTGATGATTTGGTAGAACCAAAGGATTCAATAGTTTCCAACGAACTTCAGCCTCTCCGCCGATCTAGTAGGGTTCCTCACCCACCTGAGAGATACTTCGGTTTCTCTATGACAGTGGGAGCGAGGATTGCATCATGAGATGATGACCCAACTAGTTTCGAGCTGGCCATCAAGAGTGGGACTCTGTAAGAATGGCTGGATGCTTAGAGATCTGAGATGGAATCCTTATACACCAGCAAAGTATGGACTTTGGTTGCTTTATCTGAAGGGTTAAATCCCCATCAGGAGCAAGTATATCTTGAGAAGATTACTTGGTGTACATGGAAAAGTTGAGACTTTCAAAGCTATGCTTAAGTCCATCCAGATCTTACTTGCCACGGCTACATACCATGACTACGAAATCTGGTGGTTGGGTGTCATGACTGCTTTTCTAAATGATGTTTTGGAAGAGAGCGTCTATAAGTACACAGCCAGAGGGCTTCGTAGACAGTGGGAGCAGCGGAAACGTGTGCAAGATGTTTTATATGATAAAGCAGGCATCGCGGAGTTGGAACATCTGTTTTGATGTGGTAGTCAAAGAGTTTGACTTCATCAAAATGGTAGATGAACCTTTTATATGCAAAAAGATAGTAGAGAGTATGGTGGTGATCCTCGTAGAGTACGTGGATGACATACTCTTGATAGGGAAGGAGTTTCCTATGCTACGCTCGGTCAATCTTCGCTTATCATAAGGATTCTCCATATAGGATCAAAGTGATACCTCCTAAATCCTGGGTTTTGGATCTATGAGATAGATCTAATTGGATGTTAGGATACTCACTAGTTGTAGTGAGATGGTATCAATCTATCCTGGGGAGAATCACTGGAAAGGTTCCAGGGTGATAAGGACGACTGAATGTCAGTCGCAGGCATAGTCTTTACCCTCAGTGGAGGAACGGTATGTTGGAAGAGTTCCAATCTAGATACCGTGACTTACTAGACGATTAAAGGCAAGATACATCGTTACCAAAGATGCTACCAAAGAGGCAGTCTGGATACATATAAGTTCATGAGATGAACTTCGTTCCTACCATTGTGTGACAATGGAGTTGTGGCTTTAGCCAAGGAACTACCGTCCCATCAGAAATCCAGATATAATTCTTAGGCAGTATCACCTGATCATGGAGAAGGTTGATCTCCAGGGAGATCGAGGTTAGGAGAGTAGACACAGAGGACGACAGCACGGATCCACTCACAAAGGCCTTTTTCCCAGTAGAGACTTTTATGGGATGGTTGAGTATGAGATACTTCAACCACAGCTAATTGTTGGGTATGTGATACCATAACAGATGGCCCTAGTGCAAGTGGGAGATTGTTAGTTATGTGTATGCCCTAGAGGCCATTACTGTACATACGATGTATATTGTAGTGGATGCTAGGACATATATAGGGAGGACTTTCTTGCTCGACATGATAGTATGCTATCTGGTTGTACTTTATCTTAACATGTACTCTGATTGTCTCTATATTACATGTTGATAAAGCCCTTAGGATATGTGCTCGACTACTGGGACTATGATGAGATCATACTAGTGGGGCCACGGTAGTCGACGAGTACATCCTATAACTGTTCCTAGTCGAGGATGTATCGAGACAGGGCATCGATACACCAAAGTAGACTAGCGTATACGCATCTTGACCCATATGATGGGCGATGGATGATCCCATATCCATCGGTGTTTGACATCAAGGATGGTGTACGGGTGCTCAGTGGAGACTGGGTACACTGGACGGACTCGCCGAGAACTCCCAGATGGTATTATACCCCACGTCAGATGGCAGTTCTCCGGTGACACTGGTACAGAGTAGTCTGTTGACCCGAGATCGTTATAGAGTCTTGTGTGATTCCCACTGTGCTTTGATTTCCATCATACCACGTCCAAGAGGGCATGCAAAAAGGTGGCTTTTGGGTACAGTCCCGAATCACATGGAGGCAATGAGCGATAGGAGGGGATTCGTCTCTCCCGGTATAGGGAGTTGATGTTGTGCCGTGTTCGATTGGCTATAACCGGAAATCCCTGGCCAGGGTTGCTGAGATTTACTGGTAAGTGTTATCAGTAGTTTCTCGAACTGTTATAGACCTCATATCGACACGACTTATCGAGCTACTGGGGTCTGACGTTTACCACCCCTAGGCGAGATATGCAACATATCAGACGACGAGACCGGACTGTACGGGAGTGTTACTGTTTGGATTCATAGGAGAATGTACAGGCTTGCTTGTTGATCTTCTGAGCGCTCAATACCTGGGTAGCTGTTACGTTTAGCTGACCGCTTGCAGCTTGTGGGTGTTTGATATGATCATCACCTACTGCCGGCGTATTGACGATTCTTTAGAGTCCTACACAGAGGTTTCTTGACTTAGACAAAACGGAGTAGGGGCACATATGTGATATGTGCGGGACCGAGGATAATACGATATGAGATACCGTATTCTATTCTCGCGATATTTGATATCAGCCGGGTCATCGGATCAAGTGTTGATTCAATGAATCGGTACAGATAAATATTAGTCGGTTATATGCGATATAGCCGGATTGTCGGATCAAGGGTTGATTCGATAATTTAATGTATAATAATATATATGATATATTAAATTACATTAACTAATATTAGCTCACTAAAAGATTCTTTTTCTCACCGGATTAATACATTGATATATATGCGATATATGTTAATTGTATTATTTTCTTTTGTTGCAAATATATAATATATATGTGATATATATTATTGTGACATGATATGATTTATTATAAAACATGTTTAAGGATGATAAAAAGGGATTAGGGTTTGATTAGGGTTAGCTCCTTCTTGTTCATTCTAGAAGGATTCTATTTTGTCATGATAAAGATATTTTGTTATGACTCATGCTTTGACCTAACCATACCCTAACTCTAGTTTATTCTCTACATAGGTTTAGCCTCTCATCCTTGACCATGGTTTGATAATCAATCATATATTCTTGATTACTATTCATCACAAAAGCATAATTCTATTATTCTTCATCTTCTTCCTTCTTTCTTTTCATGAAAAAGGTTTCTAGTTTTTTCTAAGTGATGAAAAATGAGTGAGAATTAGAAAACAAAAGAGAGCAAAAATCCTACTTCATCATCCTCATCTTCCCTTGCCATTTAGATGAGGGTGTTCACATCATTTCATGAGTGAGAGCTTGTGTTAACGAAACTTCAAGGTAGATCATCTTTGTATCGAAGATCGGAAGCAAGACTGCATCTTTTTCTTCGTGGAGCCTCTCGAGAGTCCGGAGTATGATGATCGCAGCGAAGGGACCTCAACACGGAGCTAATGAAGTGAAGGACCGGATCTACAAAGGTTGTAATCTCTCTCACTTAGTGTTAAAGTGTTTAACATGTTAGTTTTCGCCTAATCTCTAGTTTAAAGATCCGGCTTCGGGTTGTTCGGCACGGCTAAAATTTTAATCGGGCATGGTTGATGCCTCGTAGACCCTTGTGCGCGAGCCTAGCAACCCTACAGTAAGTCCTTTCGACTTATAAGGAGAAAATACTCTTGTAAGATCCCTACGACTTATAAGAGACCATACACTTAAGACTCCTCACGATTCTTAAGGAGAAAACGTACTTACGAGATCCTCATGACTCGTAGGGAGAAATACCTTTATGAGACCCTTACGGCTCATGAAGTTAAAAGCCTTAGTCGACAGGATCCTAACCCTGTTCGCTAAGCCACCTTTGTTCGACATCGACAGAGGCAAATGATGATTCGATCCTGGAAATATCCTAGTTGTAGCGATGCTAATGCCTAAAATCGATATCAAAATCCCAAACTCGTAGCGAAAAGCCAGCGATCCAAAAATGCATATGAAATAGCCGAAATGATATGGCAACTTGCAACAATATCAGCAAGTAAAAATGTATGCATACAAAATAGCCGAAATGGTTGGGCAACTCACAAGAAAAAGCATCGTGTAAATAAAACAAATAACCGAAATGATTGGGCACCGCGAAAAATATCTGAAATGATTGGGCAATTGCGATTTTCGCGATATAAAAAGCTGAAATGATAGAGGATCGCGGAAAGAATTTAAAAAAATGAAAGAATGAAACTTTTTGCCCTACAGGTGAGATCACATCGATCCCTGTATACAATCCAGGGGCGCAAACAAAGAGGGAACTATATTATCCCACCAGGCTCCATCAGAAAGAGAGCCAAGTCTCGACGGCCACATCTACAGCCTGGAGACCCACAACAGCGGTCCTCTTCATTCTAGCAGGATTCAGACGCGATAATCAACCTTGGAGCCACGGCATAGTCCCTAGTTCCAAATCTCAACGGTTCACAGACAACCTAGAGAACACCTCGACATTCGTCTCGTTACAGCAGACGCAATGTCACCAAAGCGGAGTGATGGCAAAATCCCAGCTCCACCTCAGCATTTGTCTCATTACAGCAGACGTAATGTTAACAACGGCGTTCCTTCGCAGCCCAGCAGGATGCATATGCAACGTCAACAAAAGACCGCATGGTCGAAACAAAGCGGAGTGACGACAAATTCCCAGCTCCACCTCAGCATTCATCTCATTGCAGCAGACGTAATGTTAACAATGGCGTTCCTTCGCAGCCCAGCAGGATGCATATGCAACATCAATAAAAGACTGCATGGTCGAAACAAAGCGGAGTGACGACAAAATCCCATCTCCACCTCAACATTCGTCTCGTTACACTGGACACAATGTCAACAACGGCGTTCTTTCGCAGTTCAACGGAATGCAGACGCTACGTCAACAAGCGAACCCAAGGTCAAAACGAAGCGAAGGCCAAATTCCTAGCTTCAGGGTCTCGATGATAACTCATATAAAACTTGAAAGACAGTCGGAGATCATCCCACATCAGCGCGGAGTGGTCACTACCTCGACGTTTGTCTTGATACAGCAGACAAGATGTCACCACTGCGTCCTTCCTCCAGCAGGATTCGGACACACCAAGGCAAACGAAGCAAAGGCCAAATTCCTAGCTTCAGGGTCTTGACGGCAACTCATATAAAACCTGAAAGACTATCGGAGATCATCCCACATCAGCGCGGGGTGGTCACCACCTCGACGTTCGTCTCGAGACAGCATATGAGATGTCACCACAGCGTCCTTCCTCCAGCAGGATTCGGACACGCCAAAGCAAATGAAGCAAAAGCAATATTCATAGCTTCAGGGTCTTGACGGCAACTCATATAAAACCTGAAAGACTATCGGAGATCATCCCACATCAGCGCGGAGTGGTCACTACCTCGACGTTCATCTCGATACAGCAGACGGGATGTCACCACAGCGTCCTTCCTCCAGCAGGATTCGGACACACCAAAGAAAACGAAGCAAAGGCCAAATTCCTAGCTTCAGGGTCTTGACGTCAAATCATATAAAACCTGAAAGACTATCGGAGATCATCCCACATCAGCGCGGAGTGGTCACCACCTCGACGTTCGTCTCGATACAGCAGACAAGATGTCACCACGTCGTCCTTCCTCCAGCAGGATTCGGACACACCAAAGCAAACGAAGCAAAGGCCAAATTCCTAGCTTCAGGGTCTTGACGACAACTCATATAAAACCTGAAAGACTATCGGAGATCATCCCACATCAGCGCGGAATGGTCACCGCCTCGACGTTCGTCTCGATACAACAGACGAGATGTCACCCCAGCGTTCTTCTTCCAGCAAGACTCAGACACGATAATCAAACAACGGAGCCACGGAAAAATCCCTTGTTCCAAATCTCGACGGTTCACCAACAACCTAGAGACTACCGCGACATTCGTCTCGATACAGCAGACACAATGCCAGCAAACGAAGCGAAGGCTAAATTCCTAGCTTTAGAGTCTTGACGGCAACTCAAATAAAACCCGAAAGACTATCGGAGATCATCCCACACCAGCACGGAGTGGTTATGACTCATCGGGGCTCTCCAAAATGAGCCTAACCTTAAGTAAAAAAGCGGCATGGCAAAATTCCTAACGCTTGCTCTTCCGATGATCAAACTGCCTATGAAGATTGCTTGAAGACGTCTTGTTCAGCCCCCGAAGGGATCAGAGACACGACAATCGCAAGGCTACTCGAATAGCAAGATTGCCTATCGAGGAATACATCAGCCAACGCGGCAGTATGACAGGCAAAACCCTAGTACCACAGACCCTAACGGACCTCTGTCGTAAAGAGCAAAGGTTAACTGTGACGTTAGGACATCTTTACGAGAACTTCTCGATTTATCTCAACTCGTAAGGAAAAGCCTTAGGCAATGGGGATAAGGACCTGTTTCTTAAGCACTGGGGCCCTGCAAGTTAGTCAAAGATGGACTTTTGCATACTATTCACGGGCCACACTCTCTGAAGTCGAATCTCGACAAGGAGGGAAACAACCACTTACGAGTCCTCTTGACTTATAAGCGGGAAAATTCTCTTGTGAGATCCTTATGACTCTCAAGAGAAAATACTCTTAGGAATCTTCACGATTCTTAAGAAGAAATTATACTTACGAGATCCTCACGACTCGTAAGGAGAAGTACCTTTACGAGACCCTCACGGCTCATAAAGTTGAAAAGCCTTAGGAGGCAGATCTGAACCTGACTCCTAAGCCATCACGGTCCTACAAGGAAATTGAAACAGATTATCCACAAGATGCATTTACTAAAAGGGGCACACCTTCATGAAGCAAAATTTGTCTTTTATTTCACGAGTCAAAATGAATACAAAGTACAATCTATGAAAGAATAAAAAGAATATACTCTCATTCAGGAGTATGTACAAGAGAAGAATAAAAAGAAAAAATACACAATTCTTTAAGCCGGCGGACGATTTAATAGACATGCCAGTTCATCCTTCTTCCGCTAGGCCTTGGCTTCATGATTCATTATTATTATAAGACGGGCCTCCGCTTGAGCCTGTTGGGCCTGGTACGAGGCAAGTCGACCTTCAAGCTCCTTCTCGGTGACCTTATGAGCTTCGACCATTTCATGAGTAAAAACGGCGGCCATATCAATGGCTACTGCCTCCTTGATAGCCTCTTGAAGCACCCGCCAAAGTTCATATGCCCTAGTGGTCTTAGCTGTAAGATTGACTTGAAGCTCCCTCAGCGCTTTGGAAGCTAGCTCCCTCTCCGAAAACTTGCAGCTGATCTTTTTCTCGCACGATATCATGTTTGTAGCGCACCTCTCAATCAGCCCATGTAAGCTCGCCTTCGCGGCCATAACCTCTGAAGAAAGGTGTGTACATTCAAGAATATGCAAGCAAGCCTCCACCTGCCGACAAAACTCAACCCAGACTTGTACCAATGTTTCACTATGGCAGGTGGCAAGAATGGGAAGAGAACCGTTGGCTTCAGCGGCAAACGCTTCGGCCGTGATCAGACTGCTGGCGCGAAGGTCTTCAATCAGGGCTGATACGGAGTGGAGGCTTAGCTTTGCCATCCGTTCCGAGACACGTAGAGCATAGGGGCTGGGTGGCATGACGATGCGAGATTCCAGCATGGTAAGAACCGGTAAAGCTGTTAAGATTTATAGACAATCAGCGAGACTTGTAAGAAAAGAGCAGATGGAGTAACGTTGAAACTTTACTTACCCACAGTCATGCAAGAGGGGTCTGAAGGCTCCCTAGGCCCGTCAAGAATCTCAACCTCGTCATCGGCTTCCAAAACTGTAGAAGACATCAATGTCATTATATGAAATAAAGATAATGCTGTGAGGAGAGGGCAAACGACACTAACCCTGCCCGGAAGAGAGAACAATGCGTTGAGGAGATATCGCCTGCGGAGCGGCCATCTTCAACAGGAGCTGAAAGGACATCCTGGGAGACAGATCAGCAATAGATGCCGCCGATCCGCGCAATTCTGAAAAGACAGAAGGGTTCAGATAATGGAGAGATTATTAATATAAAATATAGAAGGCTACCTTCGATACTTCTCCTATTCTGGGCTGGAGGGATAGCAGCTTCAGCGGCCTCCTCCGTGCCCCCAGGCACATCAACGGGGATGTGGGCCGGTATAACAACTTCCGAGCAAGGGGCAGTGGCCGCCACTGCAGGCTCCAACGGAAGGACGGTAGCCTCGACTACCTGTCCCCTAATCTCCGAGCCACTCCAAGAAAGATCCCTTGAATCGGCGACCAACGAAGATGCCTCTTCCGAGGGAGCAAGCACTTAGGGAGCGAGAATCACCAAAGGAAGCTCCATCGCAGGATCAACGGTTGCATCGACCCCTTCCACACTGATTAATGTTTCATTGGGAATATTGGCGGAGTCTACAGTCAAAGCGTGACTCGAACTCAGATCCTCCGCTATCGCCGAAGTCCCTACAAAGTTTGTACGAGGATAAGGATATATACATATGTATATAAACAATAAAAAATATTACAAAGAGATACATGAACATACCGATGCGCAAAGGAGCCTCTAGTATGGCTTTTTTGAGCCGACGCTCCTTCCTGAGGAGGTATGCTCGCCGAGGTTCGAGAGTAGACTCATGGACACCGGTCCACAATGAAAGTGCATCTTCGGCGTCGGCTGAGACAGCCTGCTTAAGGGCCCTCTCGCCCCATTCTTCCAAAGGGCCTATGAATAGCCGCCGTATCGATAGAGGGTCTTCGTAAAAAATGATGGCAGGATAAGGCCTCTTCGGGATCCTTACATTCTCAGTCTCTTCCTGAGACCGTCTTATAGCCTCATCCAATTGTGCGGCTTCCTCGGCAGATGAACCCGAGAAAAGTAGACCACCATCTGATTCTTGCATGGCTAGTGGTTCGTCTTGGAGGATAGGCTCTGATTCCACTAAAAAGTCGAGTAGATTGGTGACCGTCTTCTTTCGCCTCTTAGATCCAGAACTAACTGCAGAAGACGATCGCCTCTTTCCCCTCGATGCTTTAACGCGACGTTGACCCACCTCGCCTTCAATATCCTCGCTTGGCGGTGCTACTGACGACGATACCGCCATTGCTGACGCCGCAGCTGAGGATACTGCTACTGGCGCCTTATTGCCCCTTGATTGAGCTCTAATGCGCGGTGGCATACCGGCTGTGGGAGTTAGATTCACTTCCGCCGCCCTTGGAATAAGCACAACGCTAGTATCTCTCAAAAGAGGGCGAACCGCTGCACGTGGTCGCGGTGGAACTCCCGTGGCCTGGAGCGGGGTGGGAGCCCTATATCCGAGGAGCATTCCTCCTCTCCTCAGCAATAATGGGACTGACTCGGTGGAGGTACCATCCCGTGTAGGACCCCACACATCGAGGAATATAATCAGCTTCAGGAATCATGAAGTGAGAGCCGGTATTCAGCCGCATGAAGTGATGAGCGGCATCACGAACAACTTCTGACGACGGGCTAGGCTCCACTATAAATGCCTCAAAGGGGACACCCTGGACATATCCCTGTTGCCGAGCAAAGCGGTGTGGGTTGTACCGCATAAAAAAGGCCGCACTGTTCTGACGGAATACCAGATAACCTGGTCTGATCGAATATAGGTGCATGGCTTCCCTGGGCTTCAGAGTAGGTACCTCTTCTTTCGACGAGTCGCAAAGCTGTTGAATCAGTCCCGAGGGAGCAGAGAGGACTCGATCGTTGAATACCATCCCACTCGTATTGGCATAGGGATTAATCAGCACACGAATAGCTTCGAACTGAGTTGGGTCAGGGGCAGAAGCGTCCACCAGCTGCATGAGTCGCGGAAAAGTGTAAGCGTCATAAAAGCTGAGTCTTTGGTGCGCAGCAAATTCCCCCAGCACATGCATCTCAATCCAAGACGTAAAGTAATGAAGAGAGAAGTTTACCACATCTACGCCTGGGGTTGAGGTATTAGCCGCAGCACTTAGCCCGTGATACAGATGCGCCAGCCCCGCAATACCCACAGCTAGTCGTGTCCCCTCGGCAATGCGATGAGTGGGGTAAATAACTGAGGCTCTCATGAAACAACGGTATATGGGAATGGCGAACCAACTGAGCCAAACATTGATGAAGCCCACGAAGAAAGTCTTCTCATCCATACCAGGAGCTGCGATCGACTCGAAAGATACGGCCGACAGGATGGGAATGTAGAATGCGGCAAGTCCTCTTCTTTAGCCGGTTGCTTATTTAAACCAAACCCAAAGGGGTCGTTGATATTCGCGAACTTCGGAGCCGTATTTAATAGGACATCTTCGCGAAGGAAGCAGGCGATAAAGCTTTTAAAAGTGACGCCCTGCTCCTCTGACTCTGCGAATAGCTTCTTAAAAATGCTCAGAGTCTTGATTAAACTTGGGCGCTTATGGCGGGCGGCATTCTCGGTCGACAGGCCATCAAGCATGGCAGGCTCAGTTTCGAAGACATACTCATCGGGAGGCAGTAGTTCTTCATAGAGCGTCCCCCTAACCGGCAACCCTGAGATTTCGCGAAACTCCTCCCGAGAAATTGAAACTTCGCGGTCCCCTAGAAAGAAGGTATTGGTGGGAAGATTCCATTGGTTTAAGAAGGACTTAACCCAGCAGGCATGAGGGGACTGATAGTGGAAGAGAGGCGCATATACCTCCTGATAGAGTCCGACCCTTTGCAGCCGTGCACGATGAGCGGACAGGATATAACGGGCCCAGAGAAGGTAGCCCGTGGGATGTCGAGGGGTAAGCCCTATTTTGTAAATCTGACCCCATGGCTGGGCTTCCCCTTGGCAAATACAGCGCCCTAAGATGTCTATAGCCGGCACGGGATGGTTCAGAATCCCAGTTTTTGATGGCTCAAGCCATCCCGTAGGGGTCCAATTCAGCATCTCCACAACAAAGGCGGTCCGTGGATGATCCATCGGCAGAAATGGATAGGTAGGTTCCGTCGGTACCTCAGAAAGAAAGCTAAGGCGACCGCGGATAATGTAACCATACCAAGTCCCCCATAATAGTAGATTGGTGCAATTCGGGTCATGGGCCCTGATCATCGCCATCACCTCTTCGTCCGACGGTGATTGAGGAAAAGCCGCCTCCGAGCGAGTAAAGGGAAAGTATGGGAGAGAAGCCATTACTCCTGAAATAAAGGAAAGGAAACTGTTAGTGAAGCCCACGCGTGTATATGTATTTATATATAGATAAAGACAGTGGAAGAAAATGACAAAAGACATATTTTATGGGACCATTAGTTATAAAACACATGGGTCCCACAAAATTAAGATGGTGGCTCACTAATAATGAGGCCAAGCAATCATCATAAGAATAAAGGGAAGATCCTCAATGAATTCAAATGACTCTACACATTCCCCTAAAAAGAAACCCATCTTGGACTCTGCGAAGATCAAACAGAACAGGGGAATTAAATCCCCTGAAAACATTACTGAAATTCTCTTTTTTGCAAAGAAGAACTCAGAAAAAAAATCCCAAGAGATCTTCTTTTAAAGAACTGAGTTCTTTATAGGAATTAAATTCCTTTTGAATAGGGGAATTAAATTCCCAGAAAACATTTTCAGAGCCAAAAAGCTCTTTGGAATGGAATTAAATTCCAGAGAGAAGACAAACACCACCATCAATCCTTGAAGATCAGAGAAGACTTAAGAGGTTTATTATTTAAAGAATTGGACATTATTTCAACTTAAAAAGTTGGGTTCTTGTTAAAGGGAAATAACCCTTGGCGTGGATTTAAAATCCAAATTCCTACAAGAAGTTCTTCAGCCGTTCAAGATCATTACCTGAAAAAGGGAATCTTTGTTAACAGAGTTAAACTCTGGAAATTTTTGAAACAGAGAACTAAGCTCTAAGAGAGAGAATTAAATTCTCGAAAGAAAAATAAGCAAGGAAGAAGATGAAAAAAAGTGGAGGCGCTTCTGAAGGGACTCCTGTATTTATAGGATGTGATGTGGAACGGTTCATCTCCCCAGTTCCCTAGACAGATCCAACGGTCACAAAGGTGACAGCATTGCACTCACGTGCAAACACGTAAGAACAACGCTGTGGGGGCATTTGTTCCCTGATAAAATATCAGAAAATTCCCCAATGGGATATCACGTGCTCACACGTGACCAAGGCTCACGTGCTGACACGCGATAGGTTCCTGTGATCCCTACTTTATAGAATTAAATTCTAGTCAAACAAAAATATAACAAAACAACAAGGAAATACCCCAATGGGGTATCACGTGCTCGCACGTGACCAAGGGCCATGTGTTGATACGTTATAGGTTCCTGCGATCTCTGCTTTATAGGATTAAATTCTAGTCAAACAAAAATATAATAAGACACTAAGGAAAAACTCCAATGGGGCGTCACGTGCTCACACGTGACCAATGGTCACGTGTTGACACGTAATGATTCCTTAGCTCTGTTAAAAAGCAGAATTAAATTCTGAATAAAATGTTTAATCACGAGGTTCACGTGACAGGTTTCTAAACTCTTTAATTGATAGAATTAAATTCTATTTAATAATCAAATAAAAGGGCCACATACCAACACGTGATAGACTTTTAAAAGCCTTCTGAAATAATAGAATTACATTCTAATTATGGGAAATCGAAGACCCTAACTGGGAAAATATTTCTTTAAATCTTTCCAAACAAAAAAGATGGTGCTCTGTAAAATAGAGCACCATTGGATTAAAAATCCACTGGTGATTAAAAATCACCAATTTATGGAAAAGTTTTATACAAGGAAAGATTTCCCTGAATTTCATCAAGAATAACAAACAGAATATCTTCTGGATTAAAAATCCAATGGTGAATAAAATTCACCGAGTGATCTAAAAGATCATGTTAGTTACAAAAACAACCAAAATCTTTCAATGAAAGATCCACTAAACAAATTGATTCTTTTCTTTCTCCTATAAATAGGAGCCAAGAAGAGAAGAGTAGGGATCTCTGGAATTTTGATTTTCTGAAAAAAAAAAACAACAACAGAGAGAAAAGAGAAGGGAATTTAATTCTCAAGAGAGAAAAAAAGTTCCTTTCAGAGAAAAGAAACCCTAGGTGAGAAAGGGAAAAGAGATCTAAGCTCCATAAAACAAAAAGAGAATTTAATTCTCAATTTAAGAGTTTAACTCTTCTGAATAAGAACTTAGTTCTTCCTTTGGTTGAAGGTCTGCAGAAGCAGATCTCCCCACATGTTGAGAATTTAATTCTAATCGGGGAGATTCTGCCATGCAGATCTAAAACTTAGAGGGAGAATTTAAGTTTAAGGAATTTAATTCACCCAAATTCATAGGAATTTAATTTCTCAAAATAAAACTAGGGTTTAACCATATATGAGAATTTAATTCTCCCAAATTCATAGGAATTTAATTCCTCAAAATAAAACTAGGGTTTAACCCTACATGAGAATTTAATTCTCCCAAATAAGAATTTAATTCTTCCATATTCATAGGAATTTAATTCCTCTAAAACAGAATTAGGGTTTAACCCTATAGAGAATTTAAATTCTTAAAACAAGAGACTTAAAGCTATCCATGCACATAAAGATCGAGTATCCAACGTGATCACGTGGCAACACATGACCCTTCATCCCAATAAGTAAAAAAGAAAGAACAAGACTAGGTCACGTGCCCCCACGTGACCCTTAAACAGACTCCCTAAAATGAGAAGAAAAAAGCTTGGAGGCAATGCCTCACGTGTTCACACGTGACCCTAAAAAATAAAGGGAATAAATCTAAAGGCAGAATTAATTTTGAGCGCCCTCACATGTCCCCACGTGATCCCTAATAAACACTTTAATAAATCGATGCATGGGCGCCCATCACGTGCCCATAAGTAATGGCCGTGAAGACTTAAAGTTTTTAACACTTATGTGAATATTTTGAGAATAAATAAAGGCAGGGCCCAATCATCAGGCGCCTCACGTGACCCCACGTAAGCGTTTCAGACTTAGTGTTTAACACTATGTTTTAATGCATCACGTGGGAGCACGTGATAGAAGAATATGTGCTAGTGTTTAACACTATATTCAAAACAGTCTTAGCCTAAATTGGTTGAGTCTTCCAAAGGCAAGACTACTCTCTAACTGAACCTCAAAATTGATCAGTTCATATGACATTCAAAATAAAGCCCAGAGCTATAATGAAGGGTTTAGTGCTCAGTCGACGACAAAATGTTGTCAAAGCCCACAAACCTCTGTTTAACATTGCTAAAATAACGGGGAGGCTGAACCCAGACAAATGTTTAATAGTCCAAACAAAGGTCCAACATTTCAACCCTAATTGGACTTAGCCCAAGTTGGCTATAAGTCCTTAATTAAGATTGAACTGAGCCCATGTGCTCACAATTCATATTAATTGATCTTAGTCCTAAATTGGACTACAGATTTCCTAATCAACTTTGGTTCAAGGGTACATCTCTTCACTCCTCTGATATTTGTCGTTGTAATTCTTCAACGTCTTCAGAGAGGTGACGGGTCCCGATAACCAATCATTCCATGGACTGTGGTGTCCTTAAACCTATGGACTATGATATCCTTAACCTCGGACTGTGGGGTCCCTTTAAACCCATGGACTATGATGTCCTTAATCTTGGACCACCATGTCCTTAAACTGGTAATAGACCACCATGTCCTTAAACTGGTAATCAACCGCAATGCCCCTAAACTAAACATTAGAGCCCAAATGCTCTTCTGTTGGATCTAAACAATCCCGTTAAGTTGATCTTAGTCTGAAATGAGACTAACGTATCCTTAACAAACGTTTAAGTTGATCTTAGTCTTAAATGAGACTAACGTATCCTTAAACCCAACCCCCAAACCCAAATCTAAGAAAATACGGATTTGGACTAATCCACGTCCTACGAGCGACGACATAAATTAGTTTCCGTATACAATCCACGGGCAACAAAAAACAAAACAAACACCCATGACACGAAGTGACCATCTGGAGAAGGAGAAAGTGGTTACCGCGATGCGGTAGCGTAATTAACCGCTGGGGCTTGCGCCTGCAGAGAAGAGCGTCCCCACAATCAAAAACCCCTTAACGAGGGGGAATTTGACAAAGTCTGCTACATCGGCTGCATCCGTTTAAACCTTCGATACATGGTGTCATAAATCAACTTGGCATCTTCGGAGAGGTGGACGGATAGCACCAATTAGCATCTGCCCTCGGAATTCAGGCCCTGACGTCCCGACGTCCCGGCCGCGTCTATTCGGCGGGGAACATGCGCTTTTCACTATCAACGTTGAAAGCAAGCTCCCAAGCGCAATCCATCTCTGGAAAAAGCCGAATGAGAGAAAGAAAAGCTCCCGATCTAGGCGGCAGTCATAGCATCGGTTCCACAGGAGGAAATAAATAAGGATTCATGTGTCTACTAGGGAGTAGAAGTCTTGGTTAGGGATTATGCCCTACCAAGAGCAAGAGCCATGTCTTTTGACAAAGGCTTTCTTTACTTACTTCTCCTTCTACGAATATTTCTCATCTAAAGCATAACTTTCTTTGGCTTCCACAGATCGCTTCAATATAGTCTCAAGGCTTTGAGGAACCACTCAACCGGGCCTCCCTCTTCAGTTACGGGACTGATTCTTTCATTTCAGCCTACCTATAAGTTTTTTCAGTTAGACTCTCTTTCTTGTCTCGATCCTGTGGACCATTTTTTCTCTCTAGCTAACTTTACTTGATTTTTTCTTCTTCCGTAGAGATCCACGATTCTCTATCTTTGCTTAGTAGGGATTCCTTTTCATGCCCAGATTCAGATTCAAATACTTTAATACTCCGAATTCATACCTTTCTTACCTTTATTCAAAACCGGGAGGGACCTCCCCTATTGAAGTTTCATCCTTTCATAAATCCCTCTTTCCCTTCAAATAAACCCCTATTAAATACTGTTTTGAAGCCGATGAGGATGCCACTGGGGAGCTTGCTTGCTTTTCTCTTAGCCTCCCTTCGTTCACTCCAATTCTGGAAACTGGGACCGATTGATACGCAGATGATGAGGGGGTTCCGTTTTCCCTACTAAAGTTCAGTAGCCATCTTCCAGTTATTCTTTGACAATGAAATAAACAGAACGCGACCATAGTGCCTATTCAGATTCAAAACGTTAGATGTTGGTCCCTACTTCCTATCAAACTAAGTCTCGACATTCGAAATCCCAGAAATAAGGACGATAAGGCAAACTAGTCATTCAAATGCTAACTGCATGAGCTGGGTAATAGAAAAAACCTTCCCGATCACTTTAATTCACAACAAACATCGGGATGAGTGTTGGGAATGTCGTATCCGGCCTAAGAGCAAAAAACTATAGGGAGCCTGGTGTATTTGTTCATTAGGTAGCATATTTTAATACTTCCTGTAGAATCTTTCGTTGTTGAATGTGCCAATAGGGAAGGGAGATGAAAACATAATCCTCTATTTACTACGTAGATATCGCGGTCCAAAGAGACCCTTAATCAAGAAGAATGTGCTTTCCCTGTACCTGAAGAGCCATTGATTCCCTTTTGGTCTTATTGTGACTTGGAAGGCAACCTATCTCTATTCATTTCTTCTGCTTCTAGCTGCTAGAGAAGTTCCCATTGAAAGAGATGAAACGTAAGTATATTGATCCATTCCTTCCCGATTGAATGAAAGAGAAGCTTATGAAGGCAATGCAGACCTCTCTCTTGAGGAGAAAGAGCACTTACGACTTTCTCCTTCTTAAAGTGATGCATTTGTGGTCTAATCAACAACTTCCGAGATCAAATGAAAGGCCGGGTTTTGGTTTCATCCATGAGCAAGTCTTGGCCACCGAATCATACGGGAGAAATGGGCAGTCCCCGTTCACTGTATTGCAGAGAATGGGGACATCATTAGCGTCCTTGAGCCTCAGAGCGAAAAGTCTGATCAACACTGAGTTAGCGATCTGTTTTACCAGCTCTGTTTTGTTATTTTCTTTTTGAAATAAGATGCGACAATTGCGCTCTCGCCATAGATACCAAACAACAAGCACAGGGAGTGACGTTCTTTAACAGGACGGCGTGAAAGTTAATACCAGCCGCAAGTGCGGAAGGAGGAGAGAAACGTCGGGAATTGCGTATTACATTAGTGTTGTTCCAGGCCCTTGTTCTCCTCCGGACACAGAGACGCGACCGCGTAGGTTCGTCTTGCCTAAATTTGGGGGCAGATGCTATTTGGTGCTATCCGTCCACCTCTCCGAAGATGCCAAGTTGATTTATAGCACCATGTATCGAAGGTTTAGACGGATGCGGCCGATATAGCAGACTTCGTCAGATTCCCCCTCGTTGAGGGGTTTTTGATTGTGAGGATACTCTTCCCTGCAGGCGCAAGCCCCTGCAGTTAATTACGCTACCGCATCGCGGTAACCACTTTCTCCTTCTCCAGATGGTCACTTCGTGTCGTGGGTGTTTGTTTTATTTTTTGGTTGCCCGTGGGTTGTATACGGAGAATAATTTATGTTGTCGCCCATAGGGCGTGGATTAGTCCAAATCCGTATTTTCTTAGATTTGGGTTTGGGGGTTGGGTTTAAGGATCGTTAATCTCATTTGAGACTAAGATCAACTTAAACGTCTGTTAAGGATGCGTTAGTCTAATTTTAGACTAAGATCTACTTAACAGTTTGTTAAGGATAAGTTAATCTAATTTTAGACTAAGATCTACTTAACAGGATCGTTTAGATCCAACAAAAGAGCATTAGGGCTCTATTGTTTAGTTTAGAGACATTGCGGTTGATTAGTTTAAGGACATTACGGTCCAAGGTTAAGGACATCATAGTCCATGGGTTTAAGGACCCCACAGTCCAAGGTTAAGGACATCATAGTCTTTGGGTTTAAAGAGACCCCACAGTCCGAGGTTATGGGCATCATAGTCCATGGGTTTAAGGACCCCACAGTACAGTTTAACGACGTCATAGTCTATGGGTTTAAGGACCCCACAATCCAAGGTTAAGGACATCATAGTCCATGGTTTTAAGGACCCCACAGTCCAGTTTAAAGACGTCATAGTCTTTGGAATGTATGGTTGTCGGGACCCGTCACCTCTCTAAAGACGTTGAAGGATTACAACGACATGTATCAGAGGTATGAAGGGATGTACCCTTGAACCAAGGGGATCTGTAGTCCAATTTGAGATTAGGATCAGTTAATTAGATTATGAGCACATGGGCTCAGTTAAATCTGAATTGAGGGCTTATGGCCAACTTGGGCTAAGTCCAATTAGGTTTAAAATGTTGGAAATTTGTTTGGGCTGCTGAACATTTGTCTGTGCTTGGCCCTTTTCCATTATTTAGCAATGTTAAACATGAGTCTGGGTTCTGACAATATTTTTGTCTTTTATTGAATGCTGAGCATTCAACATAGCTCTGGGGCTTATTAAAGAACAGTTTATGTTCTATCAGCGCACACGTGAAAAACACGTGGCACGCTTGGCGCTAGCGCCAGTTTATGAGCGTATTGCGCTTCTGCTGAGTAGCGCACACGTGAGGAGCACGTGGCGCACTTGGCGCCAGTCAAAGAGCGCAGGACGCTTCTGCTGGGTAGCGCACACGTGAGGATCACGTAGTACGCTCGGCGCTTTGCGCCAGACCATGAGCGCATAGGCGCTTCTGTTGAATAGCGCATACATAAGGAGCACGTGGCGCGCTTGGCGTTAATGCCCGTCTATGAGCGTGAAGCACCAGTTTAAGAGCGCAAAGCGCTATTTGTTCAGCGGCGTACACGTGAGGAGCACGTAGTGCGTTGAGCGCCAGTCCAAGAGCGCAAAGCGCTATCTGTTCAGTGGCGCACACGTGAAGAGCACATGGTGCGCTTGGCGCTTTGCGCCAGTCAAAGAGGGCAGAAGCGCATCTGATCAATTTTATGATCTGAGAAATAAATTCTCGTTTAGAAGAGACTTTGTCTCAAGATTCTAAGAACAAAGTTCTTTTTTTATAGGAGATATTTCAATCTCTTATGTTCTTAATGAAAGGCTTTGTCTTTATGGATCTGTGATTCTAAGAGAATTGAATTATTCTCCCCCCTTTTTTATAATGAGATGTTCAGATGATGAGCAATTCTGGAAACTGGGACCGATTGATACGCAGATGATGAGGGGGTTCCGTTTTCCTTACTAAAGTTCAGTAGCCGTCTTCCAGTTATTCTTTGACAATGAAATAAACAAAACATGACCTTAGTGCCTATTCAGATTCAAAACGTTAGATGTTGGTCCCTACTTCCTATCAAACTAAGTCTCGACATTCGAAATCCCAGAAATGAGGACGATAAGGCAAACTAGTCATTCAAATGCTAACTGCATGAGCTGGGTAATAGAAAAAACCTTCCCGATCACTTTAATTCACAACAAACATCGGGATGAGTGTTGGGAATGTCGTATCCGGCCTAAGAGCAAAAAACTATAGGGAGCCTGGTGTATTTGTTCATTAGGTAGCACATTTTAATACTTCCTGTAGAATCTTTCGTTGTTGAACGTGCCAATAGGGAAGGGAGATGAAAACAGATTCCTCTATTTACTACGTAGATATCGCGGTCCAAAGAGACCCTTAATCAAGAAGAATGTGCTTTCCCTGTACCTGAAGAGCCATTGATTTCCTTTTGGTCTTATTGTGACTTGGAAGACAACCTATCTGTATTCATTTCTTCTGCTTCTAGCTGCTAGAGAGGTTCCCATTGAAAGAGCTGAAACGTAAGTATATTGATCCACTCCTTCCCGATTGAATGAAAGAGAAGCTTATGAAGGCAATGCAGACCTCTCTCTTGTGGAGAAAGAGCACTTAAGACTTTCTCCTTCTTAAAGTGATGCATTTGTGGTCTAATCAACAACTTCCGAGATCAAATGAAAGGCTGGGTTTTGGTTTCATCCATGAGAAAGTCTTGGCCACCGACTCATGCGGGAGAAATGGGCAGTCCCCGTTCACTGTATTGCAGAGAATGGGGACATCATTAGCGTCCTTGAGCTTCAGAGCGAAAAGTCTGATCAACACTGTGTTAGCGATCTGTTTTACCAGCTCTGTTTTGTTATTTTCTTTTTGAAATAAGATGCGACAATTGCGCTCTCGCCATAGATACCAAACAACAAGCACAGGGAGTGACGTTCTTTAACAGGACGGCGTGAAAGTTCATACCAGCCGCAAGTGCGGAAGGAGGAGAGAAACATCGGGAATTGCGTATTACATTAGTGTTGTTCCAGGCCCTTGTTCTCCTCCGGACACAGAGACGCGACCACGTAGGTTCGTCTTGCCTAAATTTGGGGGCAGATGCTATTTGGTGCTATCCGTCCACCTCTCCGAAGATGCCAAGTTGATTTATGGCACCATGTATCGAAGGTTTAGACGGATGCGGCCGATATAGCAGACTTCGTCAGATTCCCCCTCGTTGAGGGGTTTTTGATTGTGAGGATACTCTTCCCTGCAGGCGCAAGCCCCTGCAGTTAATTACGCTACCGCATCGCGGTAACCACTTTCTCCTTCTCCAGATGGTCACTTCGTGTCGTGGGTGTTTGTTTTGTTTTTTGGTTGCCCGTGGGTTGTATACGGAGACTAATTTATGTTGTCGCCCGTAGGGCGTGGATTAGTCCAAATTCGTATTTTCTTAGATTTAGGTTTGGGGGTTGGGTTTAAGGATCGTTAATCTCATTTGAGACTAAGATCAACTTAAACGTCTGTTAAGGATGCGTTAGTCTAATTTTAGACTAAGATCTACTTAACAGTTTGTTAAGGATAAGTTAGTCTAATTTTAGACTAAGATCTACTTAACAGGATCGTTTAGATCCAACAAAAGAGCATTAGGGCTCTATTGTTTAGTTTAGGGACATTGCGGCTGATTAGTTTAAGGACATTACGGTCCAAGGTTAAGGACATCATAGTCCATGGGTTTAAGGACCCCACAGTCCAAGGTTAAGGACATCATAGTCTTTGGGTTTAAAGAGACCCCACAGTCCGAGGTTAAGGGCATCATAGTCCATGGGTTTAAGGACCCCACAGTACAGTTTAACGACGTCATAGTCTATGGGTTTAAGGACCCCACAGTCCAAGGTTAAGGAAATCATAGTCCATGGTTTTAAGGACCCCACAGTCCAGTTTAAAGACGTCATAGTCTATGGAATGTATGGTTGTCGGGACCCGTCACCTCTCTAAAGACGTTGAAGGATTACAACGACATGTATCAGAGGTATGAAGGGATGTACCCTTGAACCAAGGGGATCTGTAGTCCAATTTGAGATTAGGATTAATTAGATTATGAGCACATGGGCTCAGTTAAATCTGAATTGAGGGCTTATGGCCAACTTGGGCTAAGTCCAATTAGGTTTAAAATGTTGGAAATTTGTTTGGGCTGCTGAACATTTGTCTGTGCTTGGCCCTTTTCCATTATTTAGCAATGTTAAACATGAGTCTGGGTTCTGACAATATTTTTGTCTTTTATTGACTGCTGAGCATTCAACATAGCTCTGGGGCTTATTAAAGAACAGTTTATGTTCTATCAGAGCACACGTGAAAAACACGTGGCGCGCTTGGCGCTAGCGCCAGTTTATGAGCGCATTGCGCTTCTGCTGAGTAGCGCACATGTGAGGAGCACGTGGCGCCAGTCAAAGAGCGCAGGACGCTTCTGCTGGGTAGCGCACACGTGAGGATCACGTAGTACGCTTGGCGCTTTGCGCCAGACCATGAGCGCATAGGCGCTTCTGATGAATAGCGCACACATAAGGAGCACGTGGCGCGCTTGGCGTTAATGCCCGTCTATGAGCGCGAAGCACCAGTTTAAGAGCGCAAAGCGCTATTTGTTCAGCGGCGCACACGTGAGGAGCACGTAGTGCGTTGAGCGCCAGTCTAAGAGCGCAAAGCGCTATCTGTTCAGTGGCGCACACGTGAGGAGCATGTGGTGCGCTTGGCGCTTTGCGCCAGTCAAAGAGCGCAGAAGCGCATCTGATCAATTTTATGATCTGAGAAATAAATTCTCGTTTAGAAGAGACTTTGTCTCAAGATTCTAAGAACAAAGTTCTTATTTTATAGGAGATATTTCAATCTCTTATGTTCTTAATGAAAGGATTTGCCTTTATGGATCTGTGATCCTAAGAGAATTGAATTATTCTCCCCCCTTTTTTATAATGAGATGTTCATGATCTCTTTTTGTAAAAGACAATTTGTCTTATAGATGTATGATTTTAAAGAAAGAAGTGAATTCTTCTTTTTTATATGAGACGATTTCGTCTCTCTGTTCTTTTTACCTTGAAGAAAAGTTGTTCTTCTGCCGAGAGCTTGGGTCTTTTTTCTGAGATCTCTCAAAGTTTATGGGAGGGGGGGTTCCTCTCTCTGCTTCTGTATATCTCAGACTTGAAGTCTTAGGGCCTTTATATAGGGCGAGCTGATTTGTTCAATCAGTTAAGGAGATCTTTTCTCCAATTGATTTGGGGGTTTCCCCATCGTTGGATCTTTGATCCAAGGGCTTCTAATTTACAGAAGGCAATTTTCTTGTTTTTAATAAGATTGGAAAATCTTTCCCCACACAGAATTTATTCTGTATTTTGGTGATTTTTAATCACCTTTGGATCATTGATCCAACGGTGCTCCAATTTACAGAGCACAATTTTCTTGTTTGGAAAGATTTTAAGGAATCTTTCCTTAACATAATTTTATTCTGGTCAATTAATGATTTGTCATTATTATTGGATCTTTGATCTGACGGTAGGGAGCTTTTAGTTCCAGCACTAGCGCACCCGTGCTTTGCACGTGGTGCGCTGCTTAAAGTACAGTGCACTTGGCGCTAGCGCACCCGTACTTTACATGTGGTGCGCTGCTTAAAGTACAGTGCACTTGGCGCTTGCGCACCCGTGCTTTGCACGTGGTGCGTTGCTTAAAGTACAATGCACTTGGCGCTAGTGCACCCGTGCTTTGCACGTGGTGCGCTGCTTAAAGTGCAGTGCACTTGGCGCCATAGTCACAAATTCGTCATTCGGGAATAATTCGGCGAGGTCGAAAATTCGGATTCGGAGAATTATTCGGAAAAAATCGGCAGGTATTCGGGAAAGATTCGGTAAGTGTTCGGGAAATGTTCGGGAAGGATTTCGAGCAATAAATTAATATATGAGACGCTAGGTTTTGATTTTGTGAATTATTTGCTGTTTTTTAAATTATTCGGTGTTTTATCACATAATTCGGGAATAATTCGCGAATTATTCGCGAATAATTCGCGAATAATTCGGCCAGTTCGGCAATCACGAATAATTCGGAGATTAATTCGTTTGATCAAGAATTCGCGAATTATTCGCGAATTCGGCGAATAATTCGCGAATTATGTGACTATGCTTGGCGCTAGCGCACCCGTGCTTTGCACTTGATGTGCTGCTTATAGTGCATCGCTCTTAGCGCTAGTGCACACGTGCTTTGCACGTGGTGCGCTGCTTATAGTGCAGCGCTCCTAGCGCTAGCGCACACGTGCTTTGCACGTGCTGCGCTGTTTTAGGGCACAACACACTTGGCGCTGCTATGAAGCGTTGCTTCATTTCAAAATTTGAATTTTGAACAGAGCTTTGCTCTGATTGGGGGAAACAAATGCCCCCCCACCGTTGCACTCACGTGGCCCATATGTGAGTGCAGCGGTGACAACATCTGCGCCCTTGGATCAACTCAGAAGTTGAAACGACATCTCAGTGCCTATAAATAAGACCCTTGGCCCTTGAGATGATTTCTTTTCATCTTCCCCCTTATCTTTTCCTGAGAATTAATTCTCATTTTAGAGCAAAGCTCTTCATCTTAAGAATTTTCTTAAGGACAGAACCCTGTCAAAATTTAGGTAAAGATTAAATCTTTTAAAGTATCTTTTAATAATCTAGGGTTTTACCCATTAACAGAGCTTTGCTCTTCATAGATCTTCGATCTAAAGAAACCCTTATTTTAGGGTTTCATTAACAGAGCTTTGCTCTCTTAACCCACTAACAGAGCTTTGCTCTTTTTAAACCATAGATTTTCACGAAAACATTTGTAGGGTTTCTCAACAGAGCTTTGCTCTTGTTAGATCTTAGATCTTAAGAGGTTCTTTTCATGGTTTCTTAACCCATTAACAGAGCTCTGCTCTTTTCAAATCATATAGATTTATTAATTTCTTATGAAGAACTCTTAAGAGTTTGTTCATGGATCTTGAAGATCTCAGAATTTTAATTCATTAAAAAGAATTTTATTTCAAATTTTTTTTTCTGATGAGTTATTCCATCATTTTTTACAGAGCGAGGCTCTTGAGGAATTTTATTCCTGCATCATTAGAGTTGACAGATGTCACTCTGTCACAGAGCACTGCTCTCAAGGGGAGATTTACTCCTCTGCCCGAGGGGTTCTCATTGAATGAGAATCAATTGAGGATTTCCTCATTTAATGACAGTCTCATCCAATGATGAGACTGTTTTATTAATGATGAACTGTTATCTAGATTATGTGGGTCCCCCTTTGGTCCCTTTTCACTACTTTGCAGTGCGGTACGAATTTAAAGTACCTAGTGACAGAACTTAAACTATAGCATTGGCGGCTGAAAATTTGTTCTTTCTCGCGCAGGTACTATGACTTTCGACACTTCCTTCCCGTTCGTCCGTTCGAAAGGCGGATTCCCAGAAGCGCCAGTGGATAGGGAAGTCTTTGCATTGATAAAGGATCATGACCCAGAGTACAAGAATCTTCATCTATGGGGTAGATGGTATGATCAAATTATCAGAGGCCGCCAGAGCTTTTTTTGTGTGACACCTTCGGAGCCTATCTCGGCGATCCCTTATGCAGATGCACCCCCGATAAATTATACTGTGGAGGAGGTGAATTGGACTTCAGAAGGTCTCCTTCGGCCTTCTATGGCCGCAATACCCGTGCAACCGCCGGTAATTTTGGACACTCTAGGGCGGCGCATATGTCAGGGAGAATCGCGCCCTTGGGGACAGCCATACAATATAGGACTAACTCCCCATCACCCGGCCGGATATCTGCAGTGGGCCCGATATATCTTATCAGTGAAGAAGTCACAACTGCTGAAGCTCAGATTGTATCCTGCGATCTACGCTTCCTTGTTCCAGTATTCCGCACCTCCTACATGGTGGATCAAGGCGTTTCTAGAGCAATGGAACATTCCGACTCACACCTTCCTCCTATTAGATCGAGAAGTCTCCATTTCCTTAGAGGAATTTGCCGAGGTCTCTGGGTTACCCGTTAGAGGAGAACATTACGAGGAGATTCTTCCTCCGGATGAGTATATTTTTGCTACCAAATCAGGGGTAATGGGTCTTACCCCAGAGAACGCCATTCAACACCAATTTCCAAGTTTGATAAAGGTGTTGAATATCTATCAGAGCCTCTTTCTCGAATCTGCAGGCCGCGGGGTTAGCTTTGCGGACTTCATTGCCCATTTTCTTCACCCAGAAGTTTTATCGCAACAAGGTGAAAAGTTTTCCAAACTTGATGATCCTTTCGGCTTTGGCTTGGATCGCCGGCCAATATTGGAAGCCGATCAAAAGGATTTCTTTCTTCCAAACGTCGCGATAGTCCCTTTTTCAGAAATTTTCGCTCTGGGGATCGATGAGGAAGCGTTCTTTCTAGGGTTCCTCAGTTTGTGGTTAAGCTGGTTTGCGCTTCCGATGCACCCTCGCCATATGAGGCCGTCTGTTTTCTACCCAGCGCATCGAATGGTTGCCGGGATACAAGTGGCCATCGGGATTGCTGGGTTAGCCCACCTGTACCACGGCCTCAGCTTGGCAGTGGATACTACTGAGCTAGGGGTGCAGCCTGCCAACTTCTCAATGCATTATTTCACCTCATAGCTCGAGTTGCACGTGCTTGGCATCTTCGGTATTCAGAGAAGGCCTTCCTTTTATGACAGATGTAAGTTCCCTCGGATCATGCGGCTAGTCGACGCATCCATCGTAAATCCGACACCACGGGAAGTTAGGGGTTTGCTCTTTCGTCCACGCACGGTTAGAGATGGTATGTCCTTCACTGATAAAATTTTGACCGTCGGCTGGGAATCTACAAAAACAGTGCTGCCATTGCAGGACATTTTTAAGGACGGGGCCTCTGTGTTGAAAGCTCGGGAGATTCTTCATCTATACTCCATCAGGCCGGGCTTTCTTATATTTAGACAGAATGATGCGGCGTTGTTCATGAGATACAACCCGCATCATTTCGCCCAGCAGTTAAGTTACAATCAGGGCGTCCCGCTTGAGGCTTTCTTGGCAGAACCTGCTGGTACCGAGGAGGGTATACGAAGCGCGCTGCATCATTTTATGCGCCTGAACACAGGGTCCAATTTCTTCATCAGTGAACCGAGCTGTGTTCCGAAGGTCCTGAATGTATATGTGGCGTGGTATCAACATTCGATGGGCGGCGTCATTAGGGAAGAGAAGCGATTGCTGCTTGATCGCAAGGGTGCCGCTCCGGCTGGTAACCCCGCTGTCCCTTAAAGCGACGAACTATTGTTCGTCCTTCCTTGAGGGAAGTTGTTGCGGCTATGGCGCCACGTGATATGCCTGAGCTACCGATACCCCATGCTCCCGTTGAAGCGGTGATTGTGGCGTCTCCCGAGTCTGGCGTGGGTTCAGATATCGGGACTCGTAGTCCCAAGGTGCCCACCAAGTGTAAACTTGTGCTAGCGGCTATGGGCACTCACTCGTAGAAGAGGAAGAAGAAGTCGATTCTCTCTGCAGACGTTGTAATCGGCCAGGAGCCCCATGCTCCTTAAAGAGAGGGCTTAAGCGAGTATGGGACCAACGAGGGTCTATTCATGGTGCCAGATGATACTGATCTGGATGCTGCCATCGCAGCTTCCGAGCGACTGGCTAGCTACAAAGAGGGACTGATCACCCTCGCTGAGTCAGGTAATTTTCAGTCGTATTCTTTTGTTGTTGCATTATATTTTTATTACCGTGTTTTGACCGACACTTCTTTTTCAGCAGGTGTTTCCACTGAAGAGGCTCTCGCTGCTTCTCTTAAAACTTTTGAAGAAGAGCAAAGGGTTCGCGCTTCCTTGGGCGTTGGTACATTTCGCTTCACTGTACCTTCGTTATTCTTTTTTAATGGGTACTTTGACCCCTTTTTATCTTATCGCAGGGACTACTTCGACTCGGGTTATCCCCAGTATAGTGCCAATCCCGCAAGGTGATGCGGCGACGCTTTTAGGGCCAGCTATCGAAGTCCCGGCCTCCTCAGCATTGCCAAAGGAGGCTTTGCTTAAGCAACCGATGACGGACGCCATAACGGCTCCAGTGGTAGTTCTTGGCGCGGACGATAACGTCTCCTTGATGGAGGTCCTGAGAAGATCAGCTCTCACGGCCCAAGCGGAAAGGAAGCGCAGGAGGCGTACAGCAAGAGAACATGATGACGCCTTGGCCGTAGGTGCAGGCTCAAGCGCTGCTACTCCTGTCCCTGTTTCTTTAGTGGGTGCCCTGGTCGTCCTGTCTACCGCTCATAGACAGGCGGTACGCGCGGCTCGGGAAGCAATTGAAAAGCCGTCCCAAGGTAACGTACACTGGGTCCTTTTGTTAAAATTTGATCTTCAGATTCTCATATATCTTACCCTGCAGGACTAAGTCCTGCTGGGGAGGAGGCGGGTGAAATGACGGCACCCACTGAGCCAGAAGCGGCTACTCTTTCCCAGGAGTCCGAGACTGCTCCAATTGTCGCTATTTCCCCTTGCGGTTCCTTGCCGCTGCCGAGCGCTGCGAGTATTATGACGGATCTCGTGAAGTCGGGGGATGAAGCTACAGGCGGCGAAACTATTCCAATGGAGGAGGGTGAAGTAGTTGCTTCACCCGGTGACGCCCTCGTCACGGTTTCGACTGGAGACACATCAGGTAGATTTTGGGTCATTGCTTTCCTTTTCATTCTGCAGTCCCTTTCAATCTCTTCTGACAGTATTTCGCTCATTTCTAATGCAGGTGTGGTGAGCGTTGAGGTTGTGCCACCTAAGGAAGCATCACCAGTTGCTGCTTTGACGGTTGCTGACCCTTTGCCTTCTCTCGTGTCCTCCCAAATGTTGGAAGGTAAGGGTTTGTGACTTATCGGTTTCATTGTAGGCAAAATAATTTATGTACTAACATTGCATTATTACACCCTTGCAGGATCCCTTTTTGATCATTTGTATCAGGTACTGCACCCACATTTCTCCTTCCAGTCGGAGATTGCTTCATCTAGTGGCGTTGGTGAGTAAAGTCTCTAGCTAACATCTTTTCTTTTCTTTTACGGGCAGCCATGTCATTGCTAATTCTCCTCTGCATTACCTGTAGCCTTACAAATTGAAAGAGGAGACGAGGGTACCGTTGCGCCACCGGTACTCCCAGCTCTGCCCCATGTTGCAGTTGGTATAGTAAATTCCATTATTCATGAACCTTCTTTATTTCTTGAGCCGTCATTTGACTATGATTTGTTTTGCAGCGGTGACACCGACTCCAGCTCCGTTCGAGTCTCGAATCATAATGCCAGCATGGCCTTTTTCTAGACGTCCATCTTCAAAAGGTGTTGTGACCAGTCTGCGTATGTTGAGCAATTACATCGAGGAGCTTGACACGGAGGCCCCTACATTCGCTGCAGATTTTGCTGCCGAGGTTAATCCAATGCTGGCGACGCTTGTGAACTTCCATAACGAAGGCGTCATTGAGTCTTGGGTTATCCACTGCAGGAAGATTGATGCCTGCCTGCATGAGCTTGAGCTTAGGCATCCTGATCCTGAGATTCAGGCTTTGAACTCCCAACGGGCTGCGTGGGTCGAGCAGAGCACTCCCTACCTCCGCCATCTTGAACAAGAAGCGGCCTTGAAGCATAAGGAGCACGAGGAGACTTCAGGCGAATCTTCCCGGCTGCATGCTCAGGTTGACGCAAATGCTGTACAGCTGAAAGCCATCTTTGAGGGCTTTGTACGATGTATTTCTGATGGGCTAACGCTGAGGCAGAAGCTCGACCTCACCGAGCGAGATGCGCAGAGTCGTGAGGCAGCTCAGCGGGTCATCGATGAGCAACTTTCATCTTATTTGCAGCAGCGGGCTCAGGTTGAAGCGGAGTTGGCCGCGGCAGCTGACCGTGAAAAGGGGCTGAGGGGAGTGCGTGAGCAACTGACTGGTTTATTGAAAACGCCTCCCTCCCAATAAAATGTATCCATTTTTTATTCTTTCGTATGATGTAACTTGTACTCCATCGAATTCATGAATAAAAGATACACCTTTTTGTTCTATTGTTGCTTTCTTCTCTTTGCTGTGTCGTTACTGTGTGATTGTAACAAGTGTGGCCTTTAGTTAATAAAGAACATTTCATCTTAGCCTCCTTGTAGGGTAGCGATGGCTTGGGAAGCAGGTTCAGGTCTGCTGCCTAAGACTTTTCAACTTTATGAGCCGTGAGGGTCTCAAAAAGACTTTTCTCCCTGCGAGTCAAGAGGATCTCGTAGGTGTATTTTCTCCTTAGGAATCGTGAGGATTCCTAAGTGTGTTTTCTCTTGAGAGTCATAAGGATCTCACGAGAGAGTTTTCTTCCTTACGAGTCGAGAGGACCCGTAAGTGATTGATGAGGTTGACATTATCCGCATTTCACGGGGTCAGAAGTTGACATTACCCACATTTCATGGTGTCAGGGGTTGACTATCCGCATTTCACGGAGTCAGGGGTTGCTCTGGTTGTTTCCTACGGGGTCAGGATTGACTTTAGCCGTGTTCCACAGGACCAGGATGTTAGTGTATATGCCCTAGAGGCCATTACTGTATCATACTAGTTTGTATATTACTTAATGGAAGCTTGGGATATTCACCTTGTATAAACAATCTTGCTCAATATAGTAGTATGCTACTTGGTTTGTTTCTACTTCAATGTGTACTTGTGTTTATTTTAGTATATCACCTATACACATTAGTGGAGCCCTTAGGATCTTTGCTTGATTACCAGCGTTGTGATGGCAGTCACACTAGTGGGGGCTGGGTAATCTATAAGCACATCCTTATACAGGTCCCTAGTCGCAGGACTATCGAGACAGGGCATCGATACTCCGGAGTAGACTAGCGTATGCGCTTCTCATCCCAGTGTGGGAGATGGTCTGTCCCACAGCCATCAGTACGTCGTACTGGAGATAGTATACGGGTGCTCGTTGGGTTACGAGTACACTGGACAGGACTCGTCGGGAACTGACAGGTTGGTATTATACCTATCGTCAGTTATCAGTTCCCAGGTGACATGAGTACAGCTTAGTCCGCTGACTTGACACTGTCACTTCGCCTCGAGTGTGTTCCCACTGTACTTTGATTACTGCCCTACCATGGCTCAAAGGAGTCGTGGAAACAGGTAGTAGTTGGGTACAGTCCCGAAGCACTTGGAGGCAGTGACGGTTAGACAGGATTCGTCTCTCCCGGTATTGGGGGTTGACATCGCGCTGTGTCTAGGAGAGCCATTACACGAGTAGTCCCTGGCCAGGGCAATCGAGATATACTGGTAGGTTTCCAGTGTTATCTCAGGGTGTTTTGGGCTTCACTCCGACACGACTTGTACCGCTATTAGGGGACTGACGTTTACCGCCCCCTAGGCCCGCCATGTGATGTATCAGACGAACAGACCGGACTGTACGGAGATTGTCACATTCAGACTCAGTAGGAGTTCAGATGGGGTTCACCTCGTCAGTCTTCTTGTTGGCATCTACCTGGGGACCGTTATGCACAGCTAGTGCCGCTTGCGGTCTGTGGTTAAACCCACTGCCAGCGTAGTGTCGAGTCTTTAGAGTCCCACACAGAGGGCTATTCGCTTTTGGGCAAAACAGAGTAGAGGTCGCATGGTTTTGCGACAGGGTTCGTTCTCATCCGCGCACTTGTGCACGTTTGGAGTCCGGACGGATATTACTGGCTGGCTCTGGTTTGAGTCAGATATTGGTATATATTTTGGGGTTGATTTTATCTCATTGCGTTCATGTTCCTCGGAACAAGAACGCGGGTGTGTATGCACAGTTGTTTGAGGCGCAGGAAGAGGATTTTCATTAGGGTTTCGGAACGGGTGTGTATGCACAGTTGACAGTCGTCTTTTTCCAAACCCTAATGAATTTGTGATATATCAATTAATAATATTAATTAAATGAAATTGTGTTATGGTTGGGTTTGTTGACTTGTTGACCAAGGTTGACTTGTTGACCATGGTTGAAAGTTTGACCATTATCATTACATATCAAAGATGCTCTTTGATTCTAGAAAAATTCATTTAATGAATGTGATGATAGTGGTCATTCCAAACCATCCATCAACTATTTCATTTTTATTATTATTGTTAATTTGATAATTCTTTTCATTTTGAGTTATGGTTGTAAAATGAAAAGAATAGCTCAATTCTATCATAACACTTCTCGCTCCTCTCTTCTTCTTCCTCCTCCTCTAGTTCAAAGAGCTCCCTTCTCATGTGTTGAGAATCCATCTCCTTGAGATAAAATCACCCCAAAGCCACTCTCTACTCACTCTAGGGTTAGAGGTTTAGCAAGCCGAAGATCCTAGTTCTCTCAAAGTTCGAGAAAGAGCCCGAAGGTTGAACCCTCAGGTGGATCCATCTTTGATGGAAGAAGGCGATGAGGAAAGCACCATCAAACCCTACAAAGGTTTCAAGAAGAAGGAGTTCAAGTTAGGTATAACCTTTTATTTGAGTAGCTAACTCTCTTTAGCTTTCTTGCTAGTTTAGTTTAGAAAAGATCCCGACTTTGTTAGTCCATGTTGCCTCATGCGCTAAAAATTTGATTTTTATACCGTTTCCGCCTCCCCGCAAGGACCGGGGGTGGTAACGTGGACTTACAGTGGTATCAGAGCCTAACTAAACTTAAACTAGCTTAGTAGTAAAGTGTATGGAAGTTCGAACGGAAAAATCGCAAAAAACCGGAGAAACAAAACCCTAACTTTCTGTTGAAATTTTTTGTGCTCTAAAGTGAAAAAGTTTTACTCCTAAAATCGGCTCAGGGTTTTGTGAGAACACCCACCAAAAACGATCCCCTGATTCCCTCAAACCGCCGCGGTTCCGCGGCAATAGGTATGCATTTGCCGCGGAACCGCCGCCGTTTAGGCTCCTCTCGTGATCGGGTTTTGTGCAGTGTTCTTCTGGTAGGGTTTTGGGATTTTTCAGATGGTTTATTTGTGCCCAGGTTTTCCAGAAAAGAAATTTGTTTTTGGGGGCCTATAAATCCGTATTTTTATCGAACTTCACTACACTTTGACTATATTGGTTATATCTGTGATGTTTGTATGTATTGTACGTCGGCTAATCGCTATATGTCGATTAGTCGGGGTTATACATATCTGTGATCTGTGATTGATGATGGTATGTGTATATGAATGCGTTGGACTGTCGCGGGTGAATAGCCGGGGTGGATGTGAGATGAGCTTTTCTTTTTCTTTCATTCATGTAATATGTAAATTGATGTAATATTATTTGTTTGGCCGCACAACCGGGTCGGGGTTGTAGCCGTCATTGTATAATTCTTTTTACTGTTTTTGCTCTTAGGATAGACCCATGGAGGGGGTGCACAAACTACCGGGTATCTCGAAGTGCCGAGTGGCCTACTCACGGTGGTGAGGGAGGTTGCTTCGCTTCGGATACTTGGCGGGTAGTTTGCTGCACCCGTAGGGGTCTTGGGTGGGGTTTTGGCTATTCACCGCGACCGTGTAATCCGCTTTTCGTTGCAGGCTCGAACGGATTGCGGATTCCTAGTATATCCAATGTATTCATCTGTGATCTGTAATGTCTATCATTGCTTTACATTTATAACTATTTAGGCGTTGCTTATGTTTTACAGCCGCGCTAGCCCAGCCCCCGCTCTGTCGTTAGTTAAGTAACCTAACGGGTGATGACGGGGCCCCGTGGCGAATGCGAATGGCATAAGCGTACGTCATATTTTGGTTGTTTTCTGCAATGGTAGGATTAAATGATGGGACGCATTAAAAGAACTAATGCAAGAATATCACGCATTAAAAGAACTAATGCAAGATAATAAACCAAGCAAAAGTCGTTGGAACACTTTCGAAAAACCACTCGGTTCTTTTCAAAACTAACTTTTAAATGCGGAGCTTGAGCCACTCCTTTTAAAAGCTATCTTGTTCCATCGATTATATCAAGTTCACTACGTTCACGGTTTCGCCAAAACCATTCGTAGCCCTCCGTCGTTTCACATGAATAGTCAATAGTATTCAAGCTGTGTTTGTTGGCCAAAGTCAAGGCATAGTGATTGGTAGCTATTGGGTATTCATGTGCAGCATAGATAGATGCGTTGATTTGGAACAGTCGTACTGCCTTGTTGGCCAAAGTCAAGGGTAGGTACGGGTGGATTCAAATTAACCTGGAGAACGACGGGAAGAACTTGACATGTGACTTATGATTTGTTGGCCAAAGTCAAGGTCATAAGAGCATGGGGCAAAAATCCACATCGGGAGTTTCATAAGTACTGAAACTTGCTAGATTTGCATACCATTTGGAGTGTGGTGATTCTGGTAGGATTCCTTCAGTTTCGTCACGCAATGATATTTGGATCCCGATCCTACTGTGAGTATATGCTACTCCTCGGGAAATTTCTCACTAAACGATCAATGCTATAAACCTAGTAGGTGCCTAGAAAGGTGTTAGCGGGGCTACGCCCCCAGGGAAAAGAGGTTATTTAATTAAGGAACTTCGCGAAAGCGTTGGAAAACCTCCCTCGAAGTACCGACACTGGCCTGGCTGAACGGTTAAGCAAGTATTGTGCGGTGGGATTGATCCCGACTAATTCTTCCTTTATGGTTTGAGGAGGGATTCGAGAGACAGTGGGAGCCATCCTGTTTAGACAAATTAAAAACCATTCTAAACTTGCAAGAGCATCATGCTGAGTGTTTCTTCTTCTCTCTCCTAATTGCAGCGACCAATCGACATGACTGGACTTAAGTTACTTCTAGATAAAAATATACTGACAGGGTCAAACTACAAAGATTGGCTCAGGAATGTCAAGATGGCAATCACTTACGACAAGCTGGGGTATCTTCTTACCACCAAACCTCCCCCTGTCCCAAGTCCCACCTCCAGCGTCGCGGATAAGGAAATCCGTAAGACCTGGGAGATTGATAGCGTGAAGGCCAAGTGCCTCGTACTTGTCTCGATGGACAACGAACATCAGAGGAGGCACGAGAATATGGACCTTGAATCCATATTTCTCCATACAAAAGAACTGTATGGAGAGCAATCTCGTATCGCAAGATACGAAGTGTCGAAGAAATTATTTTCGGCAAAGTTGGCCATCGAATCATCGGTAGCGGAACACGTGCTTAAGATGATTGGCTTCATTGAGGAGCTCGCGGAACTTGGAACCACGTTGGAGAATGAGCTCTATACGGACTTGATTCTCCAGTCCCTTCCTTCCACTTACGCCCAGTTTATACTGAACTTCAACTTACAAGAAAAAAATGTTGAACTTTCAGAACTCCTCAACATGCTGAGGAGCGCAGAGGGCACCCTACAGAAAAGTAGGGAAACATCCACTTTGTTTGTAGGAGGATCTTCTTCTTCTAGGTCCAAGGCGAAAGCCAAGGGAAAGAAGAGGAAAGCCCCCGCCAAACCAAGGGGCGGTGTTAGTAAAGTGGATACGAAGGGAAAGGCAAAGGCAACAATGATAGCGGGGAAGCTTGTAGGTAAAAAAGAATGCTTCTATTGTCATAAGAGTGGACACTGGAAGAAAGATTGCAGGGCTTGGAAGGCCAGGACACAGGAACTGAAGCAGGTCGCGGCTTCAGCTTCAGGTGTGTATGTTATTGAAAACTGTCTTTCAATAAACTCTACTTCCTGGGTATTGGATACCGGATCAGGATCTCATATCTGTAATTCTTTGCAGGCGTTGAGAAACCGTAGGGTTTTGAAGGCAGGTGACATGACCCTCAGAGTTGCAAACGGAGCTAGCATGGATGCTAAAGCCGTGGGGGACTATCACCTGGGAATGTCAGATGGGCATGTTTTGGTTTTGCGTAATTGCTTTTTTGTACCCAACGCAACTTGTAATATCATTTCTGTATCTTTGGTTTCTAAAGAAGGTTATGAATTTGCGTTTGTAAGTAATGTTGTAAACATTCATCTTAATCAAGTTCTGATTGGGTCAGGTACATTGAGCAATGGTATATACGTATTAAACCAACCACAGATTTTCAATGTCCAGAATACACACAAAAGAAAGTCTACGGAAATCAATCAGACTTTCTTATGGCATTGTAGACTGGGTCACATCAATGAGAGAAGGTTGACTAAGTTACATACAGAAGGGTATTTGGATCCGTTCGAATATCAATCGTATGCCACTTGTCAATCCTGTCTCAAAGGAAAGATGACAAAGACTCCGTTCACTGGACACGGAGTAAGAGCGAGCGAGCTCTTGGGACTCGTACACAGCGACGTGTGCGGTCCAATGTCTACACATGCGCGAAGCGGTTATTCTTACTTCTTTACTTTTACGGATGATTTTTTAAGGTACGGTTATGTCTTCTTAATGAAACATAAGTCCGAAGCCTTTGAAAAGTTCCAGGAATATAAGAATGAAGTAGAAAAACAAACCGGCAAAAGTATCAAGATTCTAAGATCGGATCGAGGTGGAGAATACTTAAGTGCTGAGTTCCTGAATTACTTAAAAGAGAATGGAATTCTCTCTCAGCTTACTCCTCCATACACTCCGCAACATAACGGTGTATCGGAGAGACGGAACCAGACCCTATTGGATATGGTACGGTCCATGATGAGTAACGCTGAGTTACCGCGATCATTCTGGGGATATGCGCTAGAATCAGCTGCATACCTTTTGAACCGAGTTCCTACTAAGACTGTGCCTACCACACCATATGAAATATTGTGTGGGAAGAGGCCCCATCTCAGTCACATTAAGACTTGGGGAAGTCCAGCTTTTGTTAAAAAGCAGCATGCGGACAAGCTCGAGGCACGCTCAGTACAGTGTAAGTTTGTGGGATATCCAAAGAATTCCAAGGGATATTTCTTCTACTGCGAAGAGGAACAAAAAGTTCTTGTTTCTCGTCATGCCCATTTTCTAGAACACCAGTTCTTAGAAAAGGAAATAAATGGGAGCGCAGTAGAACTGGAAGAAATTCCAGAACCACGAGCTATTACTGAAAGCTTAATGGAACCAGAGGGTTCAAAAGAACAGGACATTCCTACGCCGCTTCGCAGGAGTAGTAGGCAGTCTCATCCGCCCGAGAGATACTACGGTTTTCTCATAGACGGGGATAGAGAGGATTGCATCATAGATTATGATGAGCCTACTAGCTTCTAGCAGGCCGTTCAGAGCGTTGACTCGATAAAATGGATGGATGCAATGCGGACCGAAATGGAGTCCATGTACACCAACAAAGTATGGACGTTGGACATTGCTCCAGACGGGGTAAAACCCGTAGGATGCAAGTGGATCTTCAAAAGGAAGATTGGTGTAGATGGACAGGTTGAGACCTATAAAGCTAGACTTGTTGCAAAGGGTTTTCGTCAAAGACCTGGTTTGGACTATGACGAAACCTTTTCTCCAGTGGCTATGCTGAAATCCATTCGGATCCTTCTTGCCATTGCTGCCTTCCACGATTATGAGATTTGGCAGATGGACGTAAAGACCACATTTCTAAATGGAAATTTAGAGGAGTGTGTCTATATGGATCAGCCAGAGGGTTTCATTCAGAGTGGGAGCAGCGGAAAGGTGTGCAAGTTGCTTAAGTCCATCTATGGACTAAAGCAGGCATCGCGGAGTTGGAACATCTGTTTTGATGAGACGGTCAAGGAATTTGGCTTTATCAAAATCCAGATGAACCATGCATCTATAGTAGATTTGTAGCGAGAACTGTAGTATTCCTCGTTTAATACGTGGATGACATTCTTTTAATAGGAAATGACATTCCTATGCTACAATCTGTCAAGGGGTTCTTGTCGCACAGGTTCTCCATGAAAGACCTAGGTGATGCCTCATACATCCTGGGGATCCGGATCCATCGTGATAGATCCAAGAGGATATTAGGACTTTCTCAGTCCAGGTACATCGACACCATAGTGAAAAGATTCAGTATGGAAGATTCCAAGCGCGGTAACCTACCGGCTTGTCACGGGATCACCCTCTCTAAAGAGATGTCTCCCAAGACTGATTTGGAGAGGGATCGCATGTGTATTATACCCTACGCTTCTGCGGTAGGCTCTATAATGTATGCGATGTTGTGTACCAGACCGGATGTAGCTTATGCACTGAGTGTGGTAAGCCGGTATCAGTCAAACCCTGTGGAGAAACACTGGATAGCGGTAAAGAACATTCTCAAGTACCTGAGAAGGACTAAGGAGATGTTCTTGGTGTATGGCGGAAAAGACCTCCAGATCGAGGCCTTTGCTGACTCCAGCTTCCAGAGTGACAAGGATGATTCCAAGTCCATGTCGGGTTTTGTCTTTACCCTCAATGGAGGGGCGGTGTGTTGGAAGAGTTCCAAACAGGAAACCGTTGCAGACTCGACGATGGAAGCGGAATACATCGCTGCATCTGATGCCGCAAAAGAAGCTGTCTAGATAAGGAAGTTCTTGAAAGAACTTCAGGTGGTTCCGTCCATTGTTGATCCAATACCTCTGTATTGCGACAACAACGGGGCTATAGCTTTAGCGAAGGAACCCAGGTCCCATCAGAAATCCAGACACATCTTGAGGCGGTATCACCTGATCAGGGAGATCGTGGATCACCAGGAGATCGAGGTTCGGAGGGTTGCTTCAGAAGAAAACACTGCAGATCCATTCACCAAGGCCTTGCCCCAGACTCAGTTCGAGCGGCTGATCGAGATGATAGGTCTTCGATACGCCAGTATATGGCCTTAGTGCAAGTGGGAGATTGTTAGTGTATATGCCCTAGAGGCCATTACTGTATCATACTAGTTTGTATATTACTTAATGGAAGCTTGGGATATTCACCTTGTATAAACAATCTTGCTCAATATAGTAGTATACTACTTGGTTTGTTTCTACTTCAATGTGTACTTGTGTTTATTTTAGTATATCACCTATACACATTAGTGGAGCCCTTAGGATCTTTGCTTGATTACCAGCGTTGTGATGGCAGTCACACTAGTGGGGGCTGGGTAATCTATAAGCACATCCTTATACAGGTCCCTAGTCGCAGGACTATCGAGACAGGGCATCGATACTCCGGAGTAGACTAACGTATGCGCTTTTCATCCCAGTATGGGAGATGGTCTGTCCCACAGCCATCAGTACGTCGTACTGGAGATAGTATACGGGTGCTCGTTGGGTTACGAGTACACTGGACAGGACTCGTCGGGAACTGACAGGTTGGTATTATACCTATCGTCAGTTATCAGTTCCCAGGTGACATGAGTACAGCTTAGTCCGCTGACTTGACACTGTCACTTCGCCTCGAGTGTGTTCCCACTGTACTTTGATTACTGCCCTACCACGGCTCAAAGGAGTCGTGGAAACAGGTAGTAGTTGGGTACAGTCCCGAAGCACTTGGAGGCAGTGACGGTTAGACAGGATTTGTCTCTCCCGGTATTGGGGGTTGATATCGCGCTGTGTCTAGGAGAGCCATTACACGAGTAGTCCCTGGCCAGGGCAATCGAGATATACTGGTAGGTTTCCAGTGTTATCTCAGGGTGTTTTGGGCTTCACTCCGACACGACTTGTACCGTTATTAGGGGACTGACGTTTACCGCCCCCTAGGCCCGCCATGCGATGTATCAGACGAACAGACCGAACTGTACGGAGATTGTCACATCAGACTCAGTAGGAGTTCAGATAGGGTTCACCTCGTCAGTCTTCTTGTCGGCATCTACCTGGGGACCGTTACGCACAGCTAGTGCCGCTTGCGGTCTGTGGTTAAACCCACTGCCAGCGTAGTGTCGAGTCTTTAGAGTCCCACACAGAGGGCTATTCGCTTTTGGGCAAAACAGAGTAGAGGTCGCATGGTTTTGCGACAGGGTTCGTTCTCATCCGCACACTTGTGCACGTTTGGAGTCCGGACGGATATTACTGGCTGGCTCTGGTTTGAGTCAGATACTGGTATATGTTTTGGGGTTGATTTTATCTCATTGCGTTCATGTTCCTCGAAACAAGAACGCGGGTGTGTATGCACAGTTGTTTGAGGCGCAGGAAGAGGATTTTCATTAGGATTTCGGAACGGGTGTGTATGCACAGTTGACAGTCGTATTTTTCCAAACCCTAATGAATTTGTGATATATCAATTAATAATATTAATTAAATGAAATTGTGTTATGGTTGGGTTTGTTGACTTGTTGACCAAGGTTGACTTGTTGACCATGGTTGAAAGTTTGACCATTATCATTACATATCAAAGATGCTCTTTGATTCTAGAAAAATTCATTTAATGAATGTGATGATAGTGGTCATTCCAAACCATCCATCAGCTATTTCATTTTTATTATTATTGTTAATTTGATAATTCTTTTCATTTTGAGTTATGGTTGTAAAATGAAAAGAATAGCTCAATTCTATCATAACGCTTCTCTCTCCTCTTTTCTTCTTCCTCCTCCTCTAGTTCAAGGAGCTCCCTTCTCATGTGTTGAGAATCCATCTCCTTGAGATAAAATCACCCCAAAGCCACTCTCTACTCACTCTAGGGTTAGAGGTTTAGCAAGCCGAAGATCCTAGTTCTCTCAAAGTTCGAGAAAGAGCCCGAAGGTTGAACCCTCAGGTGGATCCATCTTTGACGGAAGAAGGCGACGAGGAAAGCACCATCAAACCCTACAAAGGTTTCAAGAAGGAGTTCAAGTTAGGTATAACCTTTTATCCGAGTAGCTAACTCTCTTTAGCTTTCTTGCTAGTTTAGTTTAGAAAAGATCCCGACTTTGTTAGTCCATGTTGCCTCATGCGCTAAAAATTTGATTTTTATACCGTTTCCGCCTCCCCGCAAGGACCGAGGGTGGCAATGTGGACTTACACAGGATCCGCTCTGGACGCTTCCTACAGGGTCAGGATTAACATTATCCGTATTCTATTAGACTGGGATTTGCTCTGGACGCTTCCCACGGGTCAGGATTGACATTAGCCGTGTTCCACAGGACCAGGATCTGCTCTGGCCGCTTCCCACGGGGTCAGGATTGACATTAGTCGTGTTCCACTAGACCAGGATTTGCTCTGGATGCTTCCCACAGGGTCAGGATTGACATTAGCCGTGTTCCACAGGACCAGGATCCACTCTGAACGCTTCCCACGGGGTCAGGATTGACATTAGCCGTGTTCCACTAGACCAGGATTTGCTCTGGACGCTTCCCACGGGGTTAGGATTGACATTAGCCTTGTTCCACAAGGACCAGGATCCGCTCTGGACGCTTCCCACGGGGTCAGGATTGACATTAGCTGTGTTCCACTAGACCAGGATTTGCTCTGGATGCTTCCCACGGGGTCAGGATTGACATTAGCCGTGTTCCACAAGGACCAGGATCCGCTCTGGACGCCTTCCACGGGGTCAGGATTAACATTAGTCGTGTTCCACTAGACTAGGATTTGCTCTGGATACTTCCCACGGGGTCAGGATTGATATTAGCCGTGTTCCACAAGGACCAGGATCCGCTCTGGACGCTTCCCACGGGATCAGGATTGACATTAGCCGTGTTCCACTAGACCAGGATTTGCTCTGGATGCTTCCCACGGGGTCAAGATTAACATTAGCCGTGTTCCACAGGACCAGGATTTGCTATGGACGCTTCCCACGGGGTTAGAATTGACATTAGCCGTGTTCCACTAAACCAGGAGGGGTTGACTTTATCCGCATTTCACGGAGTCAGGAGTTGACTTTATTCGCATTTCACAGAGTCAGGGGTTGACATGTATCAGCGACAGGGTCATTTGCTGACGTATTTCCGCGACGGGGTCGTTGGATGACGTATTTCCGCGACAGGGTCATTTGGATGACGTGTTTCCGAGACGGGGTCATTGGCTGACGTATTTCTGCGACGGGGTCATGTGCTGACGTATTTCCACGACGGGGTCGTTGGATGACGTATTTATGAGACGGGGCCGTTGGATGACGTATTTATGAGACAGGGTCATGTGCTGACGTATTTCCGCGACGGGGTCATGTGCTGACGTATTTCCGCGACGGGGTCATGTGCTGACGTATTTCCGCAATGGGGTCGTTGGATTTCGTGGCGTCTGCTGTAATGAGAAAAATGTCGAGGTGGTCTCTAGGTTGTCTATGAACCGTCGAGATTTGGAACTAGGGACTTTGCCGTGGCTCCGTTGTTGGTGTCACGTCTGCATCCTGCTGGGGAAAGAACGCTGGGGTGACATCGTGTCTGCTGCATCGAGACGAACATCAAGGTGGTCTCTAGGTTGTTGGTGAACCGTCAGGACCTGGAACAAGGGACTCTTGCCGTGGTTCCATTGTTAGTTGTCGCATTCGAATCCTGCTGGAGGAAGAACGCTGGAGTGACATCGCGTCTGCTGTATCGAGACGAACGTCGAGGTGGTCTCTAGGTTGTCGGTGAACCGTTGGGACCTGGAACTAGGGACTTTGCCATGGCTCCATTGTTGGTGTCGCGTTTGAATCCTGCTGGAATGAAGAGGAACGCTGTTGTGGGTCTCCAGGCTGTAGGTGTGTCCATTGAGATTTGGCTCTCCTTCTGATGGAGCCTGGTGGGAAGGTATGGTTCCCTCTTTGTTTGTGCCCCTAGATTGTATACAGGGATCGACACGATCTCACCTGTAGGGCAAAAAGTTTCATTTTATATATTTTTCTTTCCGCGATGCTCTATCATTTCAGCTTTTATATCGCGAAAGTCGCGATTGCCCAATCATTTCGGCTATTTTTCACGGTGCCCAGTCATTTCGGCTATTTGTTTTATTTACTCGCTGATCTTTATTGCGAGTTGCCCAACCATTTCGGCTATTTTGTATGCATACACGATTTTGTTGCAAGTTGCCCCATCATTTCGGCTATTTCATATGCATTTGTGGATCGCTGGCTTTTCGCTGCGAGTTTGGGATTTGATACTGATTTAGGCATCAACATCGCTACAACTGGGATATTGCCAGGATCGAATCATCATTTGCCTCTGTCAATGTCGAAAAAAGGTGGCTTAGCGAACAGGGTTAAGATCCTGTCGACTAAGGCTTTTGACTTTATGAGCTGTAAGGGTCTCATAAAGGTATTTCTCCCTACGAGTCGTGAGGATCTCGTAAGTGCATTTTCTCCTTAAGAATCGTGAGGATTCCTAAGTGTATGGACTCTCGTAAGTCGTAAGGATCTTACAAGAGTGTTTTCTCCTCATAAGTCGTGAGGACTTACAAGGGTCGTTCACCGTTTGAGCATATCCCTAGTCGCTGGTGGGACTCTGTCAGGAAAATGTTTATTCGTGCCCGTGGATTGTATACAAGGGTCAGCATTGAACCGCTTGTAGGGAAGCCTGTGGAATGTGATGGCTTAAGAACAGGTTCAGATCCCTGTAGCTTAAGGTTTTTGAATCCTATGATCCGTGAGGGTCTCATAAGAGGAATTCTCCTTACGAGTCATGAGGATATCGTAAGTGTGTTTTCTCCTTAGGAATCTTGGGAATTCCTAAGTGTGTTTCTCCCTTGTGAGTCGTAAGGATATTACGTAGGTGGTTTCTCCTTACAGGGTCGAGAGGACCTTGCAAGTGTCTTTTTAACGAGATTGCGTCCTTTCGGGTTTTCACAAACTCGCCGGTAGCCCTGTTGTTTTTACTCATGGAGCCCTTTCAGGTTTTCATCCGTGCCTATTTCGCTTATGGACCTACCGAATTTTTTTTACCACGTTAGCCTGAGGATGCCGCGGGTTGGTAGTAGTTTAACGACGTTTCGGTCAACAGCCAGTTTTAGGACATAGTGGTCTATCGTTACCATATTTGAGGCAAATTTATAGTTTACGGACTTTTCGGTCCATTGTTTATCCTGTTATGCACGTGCATTTGTTACGTGACGGGATACATGACGCTGATGTGGAATACACCCATTTAGGGTGTGATTTGATATGGTTGGAGTGTTTTGTGACCCATCCCTATCACGACTTCTCCAACTTGACGCCGACGCCTGGCCCCTTCGAATAGGGCCATTTGGCGTTCTCGATCAGCTTTGCTCTTCTGACGGGCTTCGTTCAGTAGCATGCTGATTATCTCATCTGACGGTTCCAAGGATTTTGGTATTGATCCTGCCCCCAGCTCTTCTACATTATCTTCTGATGCCGAGTGAGCTTCTTTGTTATTTAGCAACGAATGAGAGATCATGTGGCAACTTGCCACATAATCTTCTGGTTTCTGTGATGAGTTTTCACCCTCATCATCGTCGCTATCTCTACCCTCCAGGATATGGTTGAGAAATTCTTGGAGTGTAACCGGGGTTCGCGCCTTTTGGTTGTATTCCTCCAGCGCGTCAATATTCTTTTGCAAGTCCGTGCGCTTTTCATCAGGCTTAACGGGCTTTTTGATCTTCTTCTTCTTCTTCTTCGAAGACTTTGACGGCTGGGCTCGAGCGTTTTGACCATCGCTATCAATTCTTTGCGCTGGGTGCGGCTTCAGCATTCCTTTGATGACCTCGGGTTCTAGCGGACTTTTCCACTTGATTTCCGGGCATGTTTGGAGATCTTTCAGTATTCTTTTCGTCTTAGCTGAAAGAGCGACCTCCTACGGAGCTTCTTTTATAAAAGAGCACGATGCCCCCGGTGTGTCCACTTTTTTAGGAGCATGAGGTTGTGGCAGGTTTACCTTCCAATTCTCAGACAGTGTGAATTTGCCCTGCTGATATTGGTCCTCAATCCAGCCTTTGAAGACGAAGCAATCTTCGATTGGGTGGCCTACCACTTGGTGATAGGGGCAATAATTGGGATTATTGGCCTCACCGGGTTGCAATGGGCATTTTGGATCCGGCAAGGTGATGAGCCTGTTGCGCAACGCTAGCTCGAATAACCTCTTCGTCCTATCCCGAGGGAACGAGTAAGGGTGTCTCATCTTTTCTCCAAGGGATGGCTGTTTGTTGCCTTGGCGAGTGATCGGTTTCGAATTGCTCGGCTGTTGCTGAGCGTTGGCGACGAAGGTCGCTTTCCCTTTCCCATTTTCATTCTGAAAATCTGTTTTCGAAGAGGACGGCCTATGGCCCATCTGATCCATTTGGGCTAGCTTGTCGATCAAGGCCTGGAAGGTGGTCAGCTTGAAGAACATTATGAATTGAGATATGGTCGCCTGCGGATCGAGGGTTCCCACAAACATGCCCACTGCAGGAGCCTCTTCTATGTGTTGTTTTCACTTTGACCATAGATTCCGCCACCGTATCGCGTATTGCACCCATGTTTCGCCTCGCTTCACCCTGGCATTGATCAGTGCCGTGATTGGGGTACGTTCGCTAGTGCTCGCAAAACGTTGGGTGAATAGCAACACCATCGTTGCAAATGTCTTGACAGAGTCATTTGGGAGTTCCGAATACCACTCGAATGCCGTCTCCGACAAGCTGCCAACAAACTGGCGGAGAAGTAGTTTATCATCACCTCCGGTATTACCACATAGAGCCCTGAACTGGGCGACATGTTGGTGTGGATCCCCGTCCCCTTATATACGTGGAATTTGGGGATCGTGTATCCTGGCGGGTATCTTATCTGATCGTACCATCCTGGATATGGTCGCCCAGTTCTGACGACTTGGCCAGCCACTTCATTTGCTTGATGAGCTCATATTTGTTGAGCTATATAATCATCGAGCGTGGCTTTGGAGATGGTCTCCTCTTTGGCCGTTGATAGGGCCGGCAGAGGATTCGATGTCTCTCCTCTATCATCTTCAATTATTATTGGAGGATCTTCGATTGGAGGATCCGACTGGATCATCATGCCCACCATATCTTGGAATAGAAGGGCCATTTGTTTTATGTTGTCGGCTTGTTCCGCGGCCTCTTTGTCCTTTCTCTCAAGCATTCTCCGAAGGAATTCGACATCTGTTTCCTGCTCATGACACTACTCCGAGGATGTCCCCGGGCTTGCTTTTGGTCCTGTAAGTGTGGTCATTGCCGTCAGCATCTCCTGAAATTTCTGCTGTTGTTCTTGAGCTTTGGTCACTGATCGTATGAGCGGTCGATGACCTGTGGAGATACGGCTGTCCTCTTTTCTGGATGCCATATAGACGGTATGCACCACCATGCCCCCAGACTTAGGGCGTTTGGGTTCAGTGGTCTTGCGATTCTTCGCATACTCAAGGATTTTCTCTGGCCTTCTCCTCTTGTGGGCGATCGAAGTTGAGGGAGCCGTTGCAGCGGGCACCCAAACAGATGACACCTTTTGTTGCTGGACAGGATGGTCCTCTTCCCGCTGAACTTTCACATTTTTCTGTCGGCGAGAGTAATCTTGATCAATCACCGAGTCTTGGACTTGACACCAGACCTTGTAAATTTTAGAGGACAACCGCTGAGGGGGCTGCTCTAGCTTCACCTTTGTAACATTCTCCATAGGTGGAGGAGATCTTTTCAGCACAATAGTCGGAGAGTTTTTGCGCACCCTCCTTAGCGGTTCAAAGCTGTTCCCAGTTGGAACAGCAGCATCAACTTCCACCATTGGAGCCGGCGGAGTAAGTCCAGATGGAGAGCTGCCCCCAGACTTCCTTACTCGGCGCCAGTGACGACGACGAGCATATCGCGCAGACTGTATTGGTTCAGCTATAGGGGTGGCTTCGTCATGCCCCCTGTCTTGGCGAAGGGTTGTTGCCGGTGTCAGCCTCTTGGAGACTGACGTTCGCCAAGAAGTAATGTCCAATCTGCCAAAGACAGACCTGTGGGCAGGGGAAGCAGTTTTGAGGACTTCGCTTGGAGCGGGAGCCGGAGTGGCCAGCCTTATGAAGACTGACTTCTTGGCAGAAGAAGCTTCTCTGATGATTTCTTCCGCCTGAACCGGGATAGCTATCCGCTTTGGGATGGCTGCTTCAGGTATTGCGGGCTTGTTGGCGTTCTGGCCCAGTCTGTTGAAAACTGAAGCACTGGATTTGGACGACCCGTTGAGATGGGCCGCAGTAGTGATGAGCCGATCAACGACCGACTTCTTAGGAGCTTCCGACGGTAGAGGGGCGTTGAAGCTCATCGGTGGGAGCATGGTCCCGAAGAATAGCCCAGTGGTGGCTTGAGTTACCTGATCCACTGGCATCTTGAAAAGGGAGGCCGCTTGGGGGGTCGTAGGTTACTCCTCCCGACGAGGCGGCATGGGAGTTGCAGTTGCAATTAGTGCAGTTTGAAGCAATTGATCTTCTGCTTTTTTTGCACGGAGCAAGACACCAAATCTTAATACCTTGAATCTACAGGGCAACCATATTCAACCGCGATTCGTTCGCGAACATGACACACGAAGTGTGGAGTGGAAAGAGGAAAAGGTCCCACCGGGCGTGCCAGAATCTGTTCTCCTCCGGACACAGAGACATGACCGCGTAGGCTCGTCTTGCCTGAATTTGTGGGCAGATGCTATTTGGTGCTATCCATCCACCTCTCCGAAAATGCCAAGTTGATTTATGGTACCATGTATTGAAGGTTTAGACGGATGCGGCCGATGTAGCAGACTTCGTCAGATTCCCCCTCGTTGAGGGGTTTTTGATTGTGGGGATGCTCTTCCCTACATGCGCAAGCCCTGCAGTTAATTACGCTACCGCATTGCAGTAACCACTTTCTCCTTCTTCAGATGGTCACTTCGTGTCGTGGGTGTTTGTTTTATTTTTTGGTTGCCCGTGGATTGTATACGGAGACTAATTTATGTTGTTGCCCGTAGAGCGTGGATTAGTCCAAATCCGTATTTTCTTTGATTTGGGTTTGGGGTTGGGTTTAAGGATCATTAATCTCATTTGAGACTAAGATCAACTTAAACGTCTGTTAAGGATACGTTAGTCTAATTTTAGACTAAGATCTACTTAACAGTTTGTTAAGGATACGTTAGTCTAATCTTAGACTAAGATCTACTTAACAGGATCGTTTAGATCCAACAAAAGAGCATTCGGGCTCTATTGTTTAGTTTAGGGACATTGCGGTCGATTAGTTTAAGGACATTACGCTCCAAGGTTAAGGACATCATAGTCCATGGGTTTAAGGACCCCACAGTCCAAGGTTAAGGACATCATAGTCCGTGGGTTTAAAGGAACCCCACAGTCCGATGTTAAGGACATCATAGTCCATGGGTTTAAGGACCCCACAGTCCGAGGTTAAGGACATCATAGTCCATGGGTTTAAGGACCCCACAGTCCAGTTTAACGACGTCATAGTCTATGGGTGTAAGGACCCCACAGTCCAATGTTAAGGACATCATAGTCCATGGGTTTAAGGACCCCACAGTCCAATTTAAAGACGTCATAGTCTATGGAATGTATGGTTGTCGGGACCCGTCACCTCTCTGAAGACGTTGAAGGATTACAACGACATGTATCAGAGGTACGAAGAGATGTACCCCTGAACCAAGGAGATATGTAGTCCAATTTGAGACTAGGATTAGTTAATTAGAGCACATGGGCTCAGTTAAATCTGAATTGAGGACTTATGGCCAACTTGGGCTAAGTCCAATTAGGTTTAAAATGTTGGACATTTGTTTGGGCTGCTGAACATTTGTCTGGGCTTGGCCCTTTTCCATTATTTAGCAATGCTAAACATGAGTCTGGGTTCTGACAATATTTTGTCTTTTATTGAATGCTGAGCATTCATCATAGCTCTGGGGCTTATTAAAGAATAGTTTTTGTTCTATCAGCGCACACGTGAAAATCACGTGGCGCGCTTGGCGCTAGCACCAGTTTATGAGCGCATTACGCTTCTGTTGAGTAGCGCACACGTGAGGAGCACGTGGCGCGCTTGGTGCTTTGCGCCAGTCAAAGAGTGTATGGCGCTTCTGTTGGGTAGCGCACACGCGAGGAGCACGTGGTGCGCTTGGCGCTTTGCGCCAGACCATGAGCGCATAGGCGCTTCTGTTGAATAGCGCACACGTGAGGAGCACGTGGCGCGCTTGGCGCTAATGCCCGTCTATGAGCACGAAGTGCCAGTTTATGAGTGCAAAGTGCTATTTATTCAGTGGCGCACACGTGAGGAGCACGTAGTGCGCTGAGCGCCAGTCCAAGAGCGCAAAGCGCTATCTGTTCATTGGCGCTCACGTGAGGAGCACGTGGTGCGCTTGGCGCCAGTCAAAGAGCGCAAAAGTGCATCTGATCAATTTTATGATCTGAGAAATAAATTCTCGTTTAGAAGAGACTTTGTCTCAAGATTCTAAGAACAAAGTTCTTATTGTATAGGAGATATTTCAATCTCTTATGTTCTTAATGAAAGGCTTTGCCTTTATGGATCTGTTATCCTAAGAGAATTGAATTATTATCCCCCATTTTTTATAATGAGATGTTCATGATCTCTTTTTGTAAAAGACAATTTATCTTATAGATGTATGATCTTAAAGAAAGAAGTGAATTCTTCTTTTTTATATGAGACGATTTCATCTCTCTGTTCTTTTTACCTTGATGAAAAGTTGTTCTTCTGCCGAGAGCTTGGCTCTTCTTTCTGAGATCTCTCAAAGTTTATGGAGGGAGGGGTTCCTCTCTCTGCTTCTGTATATCTCAGACTTGAAGTCTTAGGGCCTTTATATAGGGTGAGCTGATTTGTTCAATCAGTTAAGAAGATCTTTTCTCCAATTGATTTGGGGGTTTCTCCGTCGTTGGATCTTTGATCCAAGGGCTTCTGATTTACAGAAGGAAATTTTCTTGTTTTTAACAAGATTGGGAAATCATTCCCCACACAGAATTTATTCTGTATTTTGGTGATTTTTAATCACCTTTGGATCATTGATCCAACGGTGCTCTGATTTACAGAGCACAATCTTCTTGTTTAGAAAGATTTTAAGGAATCTTTCCTTAACAGAATTTTATTCTGGTCAATTAATGATTTTTCATTTTTATTGGATCTTTGATCTGACGGTGGAGAGCTTTTAGTTCCAACGCTAGCGCACCCGTGCTTTGCACGTGGTGCGCTGCTTAAAGTGCAGCGCACCCGATGCTTTGCACATGGTACGCTGTTTATAGTGCAGCGCTCATGGCGCTAGCGCACACGTGCTTCGCACGTGGTGCGCTGCTTTAGGGCGTATCGCACTTGGCGCTGCTATGAAGCGTTGCTTCATTTCAAAATTTGAATTTTGAACAGAGCTTTGCTCTGATTGGGGGAAACAACCCTCTTCCTGACTTTTTCTACGTAGATGAGGAGGTCCCACTCTTCAATAGGTTGATTTAGAATCCGTCTGGTCCCGGAATCAACTCAGCAAGAAAACGGATTCTGCAAGAAAACTCCTCCATAATCCATTTTCTTGCTCGCTCTTAAGTCCTTTATTTTCGTATATGGCACTGAGTAGTTCCTGTGGAAAAGAAGATCGAGTCTTTGAGAATCATGGTATCTACAAACCTCAATGAAGATACCACTGAATACACAAGGGCCAGGTTGCTCGAGTTAAAGTCACTGGACGAGAGGCGATTGAATGCTTTTGAAAACCTTGATGCATACAGATCCCGGATGGTTAAGGCATATGATCCATAAGTTAGACTAATATTTCTCCTGGGTAACTTGTACTAAAAGTTGCTGACTTTGACTATAACGGCGAGCCAATCCTCCAAGTAAAAAATGAGCAAAAAACGATAGATAGGAAAACTGGCCCTTTTCTAGTTAAAGAGGCCCTTCAGAATGGGTGCTATAATTTGTTAACATCGAATTCCACTGCCAGGTGTTATAAATGGGTGTTGGTCAAAGGCATTTTATTAATGATTCAATAAACTTCGACCTTTCTTCTAATTCCTTGTTCTTTGTTATGTCATCATAAAAATAAGATGTTAAGTTATCGAGTATGTTGTGATGAATGTATGCTTATATTCTTCTACTTTGAATGCAGATTTTCTTTGAAATGTTATATGCCATATGTTTTTTATGCAAGTATGAACGGTGGAGATTTTAGCTCATGCCTTAAAGACTATGCATGTATGATGACAGGTGACAATACTATGTGATGGTGTGATATTACACTATTCAAATGCTCGATGGAATATGATCCGAACTGAATTAGAGAATCTGTCTTCCATAACTATTTCTTATAAATATATTCATGTTTTTTTAATGACATTTTGGAAAATCAAAATTGGGAATTATTTCGCAAGCCCCTTTCGCCTATGCTTGGCTTTCTTTCCTCTGTTCTGGGCTCTCAAGCTCCGTCCAAAAACCAACATCTATTTCTGTATTTCTTCTCAGGCACAGTGGATTCGGAAAATAGATATATGTCTTTAATAGCCGATCAAGAACTTCGCATCTCAGAGCTAGGTCTCTTTCTTTGGCTTGGTCCTCGAGGTGGGGATCATGTTCTCGTTCAAGCTCAAGCAACTCAGCGAAAGCGTATCGGATCACAGAGTAAAAGCCGGTATCCCCTCTGTTTGAAACGTCGAACAGAGTCTCGGTACTCACTAATGGAACAAGAACGATTATGTGATCCGCCTGCTTGAACTTTACGAACTTCAACTAACTTCACTTACAAAGCGGGTTTTGTCCCTTACCAATAGAACATATACTACCTTTTTACAACCTTCAAAAAAGTGACGACTTACAACGAACCCCACTCGCTAGATAAAGCCGATACAGAAATAGATACCGCTAGCCGTAACGTTATTAGTGGATTCTCTGATCCTCCCTCGAGTACTCAGCTTACCGTAAGGAAGATAGATTTGGAACTTCACTTACAGCTGGAACTCAAAGGTTGATTTCATTAGCTGAATTAAAAAAAAAATGGATGATCACTTATCCACTTGAAAGACGAACTTCTTTCTCCGACCTTGAATCCACGGGAACTTCGCTTCGGAAGTTACACGTAGACTTAACAAAAAAAGGAATGAAGAACACCTGCTCGAATGGTAAACGAAAAAGTACACATTATACGATGAGACGCTTACTAGACGCTTGCAGACTGAAAGCCGGGAATGAGTGCTTACCTAAAGAGTTCTAGCAAAAATGAAAAAAAAATGAATTCCGGTTTAATAGTGAACCGCAACTACAGCTTGACGAGGGCCCTAATAAGGAAGAAAAGGGTCGAGCTAGCTTCCATTACTCTACTGTCCTCTCCCGGTTTTCGAGATTCCTTTCCTTTCTCTGGTCTTCGAGCTGATCTTAAGCTCTCTTCTTTTTCTTGTCTCGATTCAAAGTCCGCAATAGCTGACAAAGACCTAGGGGATAGGGTAGCTGTAGATGCACTCGAATGGGCTTTGGTGATAGAAAGTAGCAAGTTAGTTTCGATCTCTCTCTCCGGAGCAAGTAAGCTAGTTTTCGGACTCACACGCTCTTCTTTCGCCTTACTTACCGGGTATCCAAAAAAATAGATTGAAGAAGTCAAGTGGTTTGGTTGTTGTGCGCGCCGGAGGCCTACAGGGTATTCGAATTGCTTACGAGGGGTGATGAACGCTAACGGTAATTACCTCCTAAGATGGGGAGCCGCAAAAAGACCCTAAACAAACTGTATTAGAGCAGCAGTCAGACTCGTTGCAAGAAAAGGTAGTTGAATGTGTTAGGCGAAGAGAATATAGCACGTAAAAGCTTATAGAGTTGGTAGTTCGACGGCTTAATGCTTGCCAGAGAAAGTTCTATAGCCCGTCAGATAAAGACATGACCATAGGATTTCATAGAGAGTGTCTTTGGGCTCCTCTTAAATACCAAAAAAGTGTGTATTCATGTCAGGATTTCATGCTAAGGAGGCCTTTGCTCTGTTGGGACGAGCTGGTCGAGATGTGGTGTCCAGTCACTCACATCGGTGAGGGCTGCGCCATGCCACCTGTCCATACCCTTGGAGTACTTCTTTAGCAAAGCTAACGGTAGATCAAACAGGTCTAGGACCACCCTTACTTTCATAGGCTGGAGCAAACTTTGCATTTACATAGCTATGCCCTTTAGTTGCATGTTCAACCTAGGCAAGACAGCCCCTACTTGCTGGTTTATCCATCATCCAATCTACAACAAATCGGATGAAAGCCTGAGACTTTTCACCTACTCAAACGAGATTGAAAACTACCATTCCGTCGAATCGGAAAAGGTTTCAAAGAGCGCAGAAGGGAACTTTACAACCTCTCGGTGGTCAGATCTGAAGAGGAGATTCATAGGTAACTTCGGTGGGTGGGGATATAAGAGCTGGTGTGGCACGTAAAACGCCCTCACGCAATGCCGCGCACAAGGAAGGGTGGCGAGTGGGAGAAGAATTCCTCCTTTTCAAGAAAGGTGTGGATATGTTCTATAGTACAGCCAAAAGAAGAAGTCGAATCAGAAGCAACTGGGCAAGCAAATGCCACTGCACAAAGGGCTATAGCGTAGCTCGAGCCAAAGCTTTTTTTGTTTTCCGACTAAGTTCCAGTCCGCCAAGGAGTGTGAGTCTTGAACGGAGGCATCAAAAGCCGAACCATAAAGACGCAGCACCACCTACTATTTCAACCGTAGAGTCGACTGAAACAGAAGCCTTAGGCGAGATAGACAATGAAAGAAAGCACTGGACTTTTCTTTCAAAAATACAGGCATAATATTTAGTCAAAAAAATCCACACGGGACCCGTAAGGCATGGGTTTAATATCCTTTTCAAGGTAGTGAATACTTGCTCGACCTACACGGAGAGGGGAATTTTCTGTGATGTCAAATCCCTTCCTTCATATTTTATATGGGATCCGAGAAAACTAGCCTCTCAGAAGCAATCCATGCTTTTAGAATGAAGAGCCCCATAGGAAAATTGGGATTCCCGTACTCATCAGTTTCACTGAAGACTGACAACAATGTTCGAGAACAACAAGACAAAAGAGAGAAAAAATCGATACAGTAGCACCCGGAGCGGTTCCGATAACAGATCCAAGATCCGTCACCGAGTAATGACGATCTATGAGCACATGGTGCAATTTCCGTCAGTGGGCATAAACCACCCGCTGAATGTATGAGCTATGCCGAACTCATTTAGGCCGGGAGTTTACGTACTATTTCATTCAACATATAAACTCATATTCCTGAAAAGGAGTGGAGCTGGAAAGTCTATGAGTCACTTCTCCCTTAGTTGCCACTAATCGATTCATCTATAGCCTCGGCTAAGACCAATGCTTCATCCATGCGCTTAGTCAAAGATAAGTAGTCAATTCGGTTACCAAACTCTCCCCGCATGATTATCCCTATACGCCCTTACCCCTACACACCTTGTAATCATTCCTATACACCTCGCATGATTCTTTTTCAATCCACCGGCCCGTCCCCTATCGCGTAAGGCCCAGCTCCCCAATCGCCCCTTCTCATCCCAGACTTTTCGTATAATGAAGGAGTCCCAAAGCTTATGACGGAACTCATAAAAAACCTAAAAATGTAGTTGACTTGAGCAAGAAAACGGATGTGCTACCGCAAAACGGCTTTCGCGCTAGCGCTCACTCCGTTGTTTGGCCGTGCCGGGTAAGGCGATAGTCCGTTGCTCCTAATCTTCTTCTTCTTGTCTTTGGTTTTCTTCTTTCAATACCAGACATAGAACTACTAAATCTTTCCATTCCATCCCGAGAGTTAAACGAAGCGTAATCTAGTGCAAGAGTTGAAGTGAGCGAGCATGGAAGCGATGTCACACAGGTTAGCCTGGAGTGGTCAGTAGAGCTTCGTTCATCTATCTGTCTACGTAGTAGTAGGTGAAGCAAGAGGTTCCTTCCCAGGTGCTGCGATTTGAGACATTCCACATCTCTCTTCTCTTTTTCCTCCCCGTTCTGCCTTGATTCATTCCCGTCCATTGAAGCATTCTTGTGTACCGGCACAGAAAAGAAAATGTGTTATTCAGGAACCATGAACGGAGCTAGTCTGATCAGCACCCCATCTAGCATCATGCATAGTAAGTATGATTTTTTTCTTTATCAATGTCGGTAGGAACATTTGTTTTCCTGGCAAGAGAAAGGAACAGTCGCTCGAATAGTTCGTGCTCATAACTTGGGATTAGGCGTGGCCGGTCAAGATCAGAGTATAGGTACTGCCTTAGTTACAGTAGCGGACTCTATCAATAGTACAGGGGCCTGCAGTTAGCTTTCATTTTTGATTTCTTTCATAGAAGAGGTGCGTAAACCAATATATCAGCATGGGTAGGAGTCAAGACGCTTCCTTCTTCCAATACCAGAAATGTGGAAGACTAGATCATAGGCAAATCTTTCCATTTCATCTCGAGAGACTAGAGCGAGCGCACGGGATTCACCGAGCGTACCATGGAAGCGATAGCATAGAGCAGGAGGTTAGTGTGAAGTGGAGCTTCGACTCATTGATTGTGGTTCGCCTAAGTGGCGAGTCAGTCCAAGAATGTGATATAGAAAGGTTATTCCACCGATACACTGTGGTAGGGTACGCTCGTTTGTCCATGCATGAGCAAAGAAGCACAACTGTCACGACCCGAAAGTACGGAACATGACCGGCACTTAAACTACGAACGTCTCGAGGCGTACGTAATCTAAGTAAACCGAAAACCCAGAAATCCAAACCAAGAAAAGTAGTAGAGTGCAGGAAAAACCAAATCAAAGCAAGTAGTTTCCATAGCATAAGCCGAATTATGCGGTTTTTAAAAGCATCAAAAATTTACTGAAAATTTCGGCAGAGTCTTCTTTGTAAATACAGGCCCCCAAACGGGATACAACATGAATAGTATACGAAATCAAGAAAAAAGGCATCCCCAAGCGGGAGCTAGCTCTTCGTCAATCGACGGTCACAACCACACAAGCAATATAATATACAACGCCAACGGCGAGGATCAAAACTCAAAAGGAACTCAAAACCACCAGAAATATAACGAGCGACTCTACGGTCGAAAGAATAAACAACACTGGTCTCTATCTCAATAAAAACATGTTTGGTTGATGGAACTTCTAGATACAACTGAATAATAATATACAAGATATAAGGATGGGTGAGATACAAATAACCCACCTACTAGCAAGCCACCCGGAATGGAAATAGTGCCAGCAAAGCCGTAATGAAACCTGTACGGCAAACCTGCAAGAAACTGGGGCACAACGGGGGTGAGTTGCCAACTCGTGAATAGAAAAACATCTACGCACAGAAATCGCATAAATAACGCAACCTAGGTCAATGATCATAATATATCCTCAAATATATGTATAACAGGCAGCCTATGACAATGTCTAGGGTAATATCTAACCCGAGTGTAATTTCATGTGCCAGTGTCAGTGCCTCAGGTAGCAATATATCATATGAGTGAGGTATGAATGCATGAAAACAGCATACATGTAAATGAAGAAACTGTTTTCATAAATTAGTGAGATTTCCTTTGTATTTTTTTTCAAATGAGGTATCATAACTGAAATCAACACCAACGGTGTCTAGCATCGAAACAAAACATAAATCTCAATGTCTCAAAATCTCAATATCTAAATCACAATATCTAGGGCACCGCCAGTCCAGACCGGCCCCTACCATCCATCTCAAGACCACGACGGTATCCTCCGGATATCCGACGCGTCGGGTAATATCACCGGTAGGTAGTCTCCCCCTGCCAGGCTCATCGTCATCACCACGAGCTTCTTGCCCCGGGGTACCTTACCGGGTCCACCATGTACCCGAAACGGTTCCTCCACTCCTCGAACTCGGGTCTCACATGTCGCTCTCAGCACCGAGAAAACACATGGTGGACGCACTGAAATATCATATCCAGGGTAACCGGGTTTTTAAAACAATTACATATTCTCTTTTGAAATCTCCACGGTTCCCAAATCCAGAAATATCAAGGAAATCCGAGTCCAAAACCTCAATAGCATATAAACTAGTGAATAAAGGCATGAGAATCCATGCGTGCGGTATAACAATGAATAACAATATGCATGAAGTAGCAAGTAATAACTGAAATGTCTAATATGGCATATAAGGAAAGTACACTAATATCATGTCAAAACTACTAGCTAACAAGCTAAGTCAAGCAAATATATTCTCTAAAGTGTACGTGACATGGCAATTACCGATGAAGATGTGTGTGAGCCGGCAAGTAGGTGTACGTGGTACATACGCATCATCGGTAATGGTGCTGGTGTCCTAACAGCATGATATCAATAATGGAATATGCAGCACAATAAGTATGCGAGGCAGAGCGAACAGCAATAATGTGCGGGAGCTGAATACTAGACACAACGATAACTAATCTACAATAATCTAATATAAGTCCTACGAATGGTGCCTTTTGAAATAACACGAATCATGGGGTTTTGAAAATAGGGGCTACGGTGTTTTTATGAAAAGATACGTCATTTTTGAAATATCCGTAGATTCCCTTGATCTGTCTTTAAAAATGCCCACGATTCGTTAGTTTTTGAAATAGGTAAGAAGTCTAATCTAATCTAACAACTACACTAAACTATACGGCTGAACTAACAAGCTGAACTACAGGTAAGGAAACCGCCTATTATCTGAGTCGATACATATACCTACCTGTATATGTATAGTCGGTGATCCCGCCTCAATAATATCATATCCGATACCATATCTATAATCAGACATCCCAAGTCAAGAGTGCGGATCAAACATCAAAATATAGCTCGTACGTAAATCCGTCGTACGGCATCCCAAATCTGGGTACGGGTCAATATCACATTCATCATACTATTCACCTGGTATCCTCTTTATCAAATATCATGATCGGGGTACTGATCTACGTCTAGTACCATACTGATACCGCCTACGTAAGCATGGACGTGTGTGAAACACTACGTCAAGGACCCGCTACAACGTCATGTCGTATCTAAGATACGAACCCGCTATATCACTGATCTCACGGCCTCGATCCAATCTCATCGACTCAGCTCAACCCCAAGTATCATCCTCAATCCGTATGTGAATACATAGTCCCATACCCATGTGAACATATAACTATAAAGAATCCCATGAGCACATATCAATAGGAACGTATGCAAGTATGTATGTGTGTATGTGTGTGTAACACTACCCTAGGGTTCGCAACACTAAAGTAATCCAACACACCAATATCCATCCTAAGCAACGTTATTAATCCCAAATAACATATAATAAATGTTGGTGTGTATACGCATCCGTATACACCACCACGGACTGCGGGGGTGCTATACGCCATCCACCCGACTTCTCCCCGTAGATATAAATCTACTCACCTGAACCTCGCTCGCCGGTGCCGACGTCGCCACGCGCTTGCTTGTCGTCTCGAAGTCTACCTGGGGTACCTACATATCATAACGCACCGTATCGCATAAAAACCCAATTCGAAATCGAAACGTCATAAGAAAACCAAATCGGCACGCGTATCACGCATAGGTCCAAACCTATCGCCTACGCATGCAAGAATAGTCAAACCAACCCTCGATGTCGATGTACAAACGTCAAACCATCGAGGAAAATCCAATCACACTCATTTGCACATCCACGAACACTAATTTTAATATAAACTAGGTTAAAACTCACAAAAACCCCAACTTTACTTAAAAAGTCACTTTTCCGAAAATCTAGCAAGCACAATTCGCCGTTTTTGTACAAAACAGGATATTTAAATGAATGTAGCGGCCAATATATTTATTAAATATCTTAAATAAGTCGTATAAACAATTTCCGGAATTTAATCTCATTAAATTCCAAAAATCATAATATTCTAGTTTACAAAATACTTAAATTTTAACAATTTCAAAGCAAAAATGCACAAACTACAATCTAGCTTAGATTTGCATGAACTAAAGTGTTAAACTACACTTAATAAAGTTAATAATATGATAAAAACCCTAACCATAATTTTAATCTCATATTTCGAATTAATCAAAAAAACCTAGTTTGCAACAAAAAGCTTAATTTGGACATTTTTCAAGTAACAACTTGTAATTAACAACTAGATTAGTTTTCTACAAAACTAAATGTGTTAATCCACATCACTAAAGCATGCACAATTAAACACAACTTATTTCCAAAAAAAACCCTAACTTGAAATCTTAATCATGCAATTAAACTCACATAAACCACATTAACACTTAATTAAATTAACTTTAAGAAACAAGTAACAAATTAAGCAAAAAAAAAGTTTAGAATTATACCCAAAAATATATGAAGGTCCACAAGACTCCATGGCCTCCCAAAATGCTCTCTTTTCACAAGGATCCATGCTAAACGGGCTAAGCTAAAATGGGTAGGACTTTGATTTTGATTTTGTGGGATTTTTGGGGGATTTTGATGCAATTTTTCATGAAGTTTTGAATGGAAAAGAGAGGGGAAAATGGAGGGGGGGGGGGGGCTACTACTGTAGGGAGAAGGGATTTCGGCCAGAAAATGGGATTGGGGGAGGAGAGAGAGGGAGGTAGAGAAAGTGGGGCAAAGTCAAGGTCAAAGCAAAGTCAAAGTCTAACTTATTTACCCAATTCTTTTCCTTTCTTTCATTTCTTTTCCTTTGAAAATTCAAGTGGGAAATAAAATGGTGGCTGCTGAATTCAGCCATGGGGAGGAGTAAGTGGGGATCTGTGGGTGTGGGTACGGGTGTGGGGTGATGAAAAATGATAAATACAATACCCCAGGCATCCATTTACGCTAAAAAAAAGCCTTTTTTCTTCAATAATTTCTAAACCGTTTTGGCAAATGATTTCGTTCCAAAAACCACATGATAAATTTTTATTTAATGTTTTATGATGCACAAAATTTGTTTCAACTCATTCCAATTTGTAATTTTCCCTAATTAAATGTATTAGTGACGGCTTAAAATAATAATAAAATAATATTTTTTTCAGAAAATTTGAAATTTCACCAGCGGCTCAATAAACACCAAATAATAGCAATTACATAGCTAGAATATGTATATTTAATTTTTATAATAAGATATTTGCATTTTTACTTTTTACAGAAAACCCCCTTATTTTACCGATTTTTCGAAATTTCACCGAAACGATTTTCAAAGCGTTACAATCTTCCCCCCTTAAAGAAATTCGGTCCCCGAATTTAAATTCAAACTCCCCCAAATACTAAAACATCTAAGAAAACCCATCAAGTCGTCGGGGCTCCGAAATTGTAAATACATAAAACAAATCGTAGCGCAGCGCATGCGCTTGAAAAATGAGTATATAACTCAAATCAAAACTCCATCAAGCATCCCGCAATCATCGGAGTCATGGAGAAGAAATTAATGCCAAATCTAAATCAAACCAATATGATATAACTCGAAACTATACATGTAAACATCGAATCTATATCTGTAAGTATCTGAAGGAAATGCATGCCAAATCTCTTTAAGTCGCTGTGCAACGCGTATAACACTGCACAGTGGCGGACGTCTATTATAAGAAAATAACTATATACATATATACCTTTGTTTGAAATGTACGTTTCGCCGTTTTGGAAACAATTTAGAAGGGTCTCCTTGTTTTAAACATTTCGTGTCATATCAGACACGTAGGTAAATACTGAGGCTATAGCTCGCTTTTTGGAAATCCCTTCAATAACTATCAATGCATGCAAAATATATTCAGGTACTGTCCTCTGACTAGTCCTGCTCAGTACGAAAACACATAGCAATATCATAAAAACGTACTGCTCTATAAGAAATCAATCCCAAAATATGCACATGAATACTACGTGCGTCTGGTGCGCACGGAAATCAAAATCCATGAATGTGCCATACATGCGCACAGAAACAACATCTAAGTGCATCGGGTGTGCACGAAACATCTGTCGTAGGCAACATGTGTGCCTGACAGCAAAATCAGGTGCATCTGACATGCACGAAAAAAAATCTCGATTTAGTGCATCTGGTATGCACCAAAATCACCCTTCAAAACATGCGCCCAACATGCGCGAAAATCCAAATCAGGTGCATCCATCGTGCACGAAATCATGAAATCCAATATCAAGCGTCGAACATGCGCAAAATCCAATCAGGTGCATAAAGTGCACAAAACAAATATCGAGTATCGCAATCGAAATCGAAGTCCAGTGCATCTAAGTGCACAAAAGGCGTATCACTGCACTGCAAGCATATAATAACTATACAGAGTGCAGGAACTAAATCGTGTGCATGCATACGCACAAAACCAACTCAACAGTTTAAAACCGTAAATTCTCAAACATGTGAAACTAAAGCACGAAAACGATATCAAGTGCAACACTGTGCAAAGATCGTAAATCCTCAATCATCAAAATCAAATCATACGAATAAATCACCCGAAACATCGTAATCAATAATGGCGGAACAGTACCGCTCAAGTGCATTCTCTAAGAATCTCGGCCAACTGTCGCGGTCACTAGTGGGACGTCTCGTCGATGATCATGAACTCTGTCCTGCTGGTGTGCGTAACCATGACCACTCCTGGGTCAAGGTCTTCACTGTGAATTACCAATCTTTCGGTCCATCGGCTCATCGGCCCTGTCGGGTGTGCTAACGGGGACGATTCCGTTCTGGCACTTCTCTGGTCATCTCTTGGTCAATCATCGCGACCACTCGTAAGACAGCATATTACTGGCGTCGGCATCTGGCTCTCTGAATGTACGTGACACATCTGATCCTGGGTGTAAGTATCATTGCAGCAGTGTCCTAGAAGGAATCCTGCTCACGGTCTCTTCCATGTCTCGTCTCTGCCAACTGTCCGGAAGTCGTTGTCCTTTCCTATATCTGCATCTTGCTCTGGAACGACTGCATACTCATCGCGACTCCTTCTGGAAGGTAAGTCCAAGTACCATGCCTCGGCATGCGCATCGCCTCTCTGATGTCGGCGGAGTGGAACATCATCTCATCTAGATCTGGTGCAAACCTCTTACTCCACTTTTCTCTAATGTCGTCTGCTTTGGACTCGTCTCATCGCGGCTGCATGGACTGAGCTCCAACGACTATCCTCGAATCTGGAGTCTCCCAAGAAATGCATCTCACCACCTAGCATCCGAATTAAGTCGAACCATCCAATCGATTGTCAAAACCTCATAATCCCCCAAGGGCTCAACATCTTGGGTACAGTTTAATAGTATCGATTACATACCACAGCATCGGTGGTCCAGCCGTAGAAGGGCAAACCCAAGCCTCACTAATGGCGCAGTAAAACTGCCGCAAACCTGAAGGTTCAAAGGCTTTCACACGGTCATTAAGTCGAGTTAGGGTTTCATTCTTCTAGAGGGACCATAGAATTGCCTGCATGTCTTTCCGACTACTTTAAACTTGGATAATTAGGTTTCTGACATTCGATCGTCTCTGTCGACTCCCAACGTCTCCGCGTGAAGTCGTCTCTAGCTGGAATCAATCTATCTGATGACCTCGCATCGGGGTATGCGAACGAACCACCTTTCCTAGTCATTCATCATCGGGTGACTAGCGACCTTCTATCATCTATTCGTACAACTCGCCCCGCCATAGTTCCAACATATGGGGCGATATCTCGTCGCTCGCAGCAACAACTGGCTCGCTCTTCTGCACGCTGAACAGTGCCTCAATCATCAGGAGTAAGCAACACACCAACGGTCATCAAAATCTGGCTGGCCTCTGTCAGTGGCTCAATCATCTAGTGTCGATCAGCACATCCGAGTAACTTCATAAAGGCGATCCGCCAAACGCTCGTGGCGCGGAAACACAGTAAAAAGACACATCTCTGCAATCGTGTGTCGCCGGAATTTCTCCCTGGTCAGTCCTCGTTCGTGACGAGCTTGTGCTGACCGTAACTCCAGCCGTAGCTCTCCCTGCCGTAACCGTAGCAGCAAAACCAACCTGATACCGATGAGGCTAGATCGGAATGAATATAATACTGAACAAGGAAATGTACATCCTAAGGCTTCATAAGTGGAGTGGCGTGTCGTAAATATGCCGCGGAACATACCAACGGTACGTCACTCTACTTTAGTCACCTATTCCATCAACCAAGGGTCATCCTACGCTCCGAAGGTTAAAATCTAACGCTCTGATACCAACTTTGTCACGACCCGAAAGTACGGAACATGACCGGCACTTAAACTACGAACGTCTCGAGGCGTACGTAATCTAAGTAAACCGAAAACCCAGAAATCCAAACCAAGAAAAGTAGTAGAGTGCAGGAAAAACCAAATCAAAGCAAGTAGTTTCCATAGCATAAGCCGAATTATGCGGTTTTTAAAAGCATCAAAAATTTACTGAAAATTTCGGCAGAGTCTCCTTTGTAAATACTGGCCCCCAAACGGGATACAATATGAATAGTATACGAAATCAAGAAAAAAGGCATCCCCAAGCGGGAGCTAGCTCTTCGTCAATCGACGGTCACAACCACACAAGCAATATAATATACAACGCCAACGGCGAGGATCAAAACTCAAAAGGAACTCAAAACCACCAGAAATATAACGAGCGACTCTACGGTCGAAAGAATAAACAACACTGGTCTCTATCTCAATAAAAACATGTTTGGTTGATGGAACTTCTAGATACAACTGAATAATAATATACAAGATATAAGGATGGGTGAGATACAAATAACCCACCTACTAGCAAGCCACCCGGAATGGAAATAGTGCCAGCAAAGCCGTAATGAAACCTGTACGGCAAACCTGCAAGAAACTGGGGCACAACGGGGGTAAGTTGCCAACTCGTGAATAGAAAAACATCTACGCACAGAAATCGCATAAATAACGCAACCTAGGTCAATGATCATAATATATCCTCAAATATATGTATAACAGGCAGCCTATGACAATGTCTAGGGTAATATCTAACCCGAGTGTAATTTCATGTGCCAGTGTCAGTGCCTCAGGTAGCAATATATCATATGAGTGAGGTATGAATGCATGAAAACAGCATACATGTAAATGAAGAAACTGTTTTCATAAATTAGTGAGATTTCCTTTGTATTTTTTTTCAAATGAGGTATCATAACTGAAATCAACACCAACGGTGTCTAGCATCGACACAAAACATAAATCTCAATGTCTCAAAATCTCAATATCTAAATCACAATATCTAGGGCGCCGCCAGTCCAGACCGGCCCCTACCATCCATCTCAAGACCACGACGGTATCCTCCGGATATCCGACGCGTCGGGTAATATCACCGGTAGGTAGTCTCCCCCTGCCAGGCTCATCGTCATCACCACGAGCTTCTTGCCCCGGGGTACCTTACCGGGTCCACCATGTACCCGAAACGGTTCCTCCACTCCTCGAACTCGGGTCTCACATGTCGCTCTCAGCACCGAGAAAACACATGGTGGACGCACTGAAATATCATATCCAGGGTAACCGGGTTTTTAAAACAATTACATATTCTCTTTTGAAATCTCCACGGTTCCCAAATCCAGAAATATCAAGGAAATCCGAGTCCAAAACCTCAATAGCATATAAACTAGTGAATAAAGGCATGAGAATCCATGCGTGCGGTATAACAATGAATAACAATATGCATGAAGTAGCAACTAATAACTGAAATGTCTAATATGGCATATAAGGAAAGTACACTAATATCATGTCAAAACTACTAGCTAACAAGCTAAGTCAAGCAAATATATTCTCTAAAGTGTACGTGACATGGCAATTACCGATGAAGATGTGTGTGAGCCGGCAAGTAGGTGTACGTGGTACATACGCATCATCGGTAATGGTGCTGGTGTCCTAACAGCATGATATCAATAATGGAATATGCAGCACAATAAGTATGCGAGGCAGAGCGAACAGCAATAATGTGCGGGAGCTGAATACTAGACACAACGATAACTAATCTACAATAATCTAATATAAGTCCTACGAATGGTGCCTTTTGAAATAACACGAATCATGGGATTTTGAAAATAGGGGCTACGGTGTTTTTATGAAAAGATACGTCGTTTTTGAAATATCCGTAGATTCCCTTGAGCTGTCTTTAAAAATGCCCACGATTCGTTAGTTTTTGAAATAGGTAAGAAGTCTAATCTAATCTAACAACTACACTAAACTATACGGCTGAACTAACAAGCTGAACTACAGGTAAGGAAACCGCCTATTATCTGAGTCGATACATATACCTACCTGTATATGTATAGTCGGTGATCCCGCCTCAATAATATCATATCCGATACCATATCTATAATCAGACATCCCAAGTCAAGAGTGCGGATCAAACATCAAAATATAGCTCGTACGTAAATCCGTCGTACGGCATCCCAAATCTGGGTACGGGTCAATATCACATTCATCATACTATTCACCTGGTATCCTCTTTATCAAATATCATGATCGGGGTACTGATCTACGTCTAGTACCATACTGATACCGCCTACGTAAGCATGGACGTGTGTGAAACACTACGTCAAGGACCCGCTACAACGTCATGTCGTATCTAAGATACGAACCCTGCTATATCACCGATCTCACGGCCTCGATCCAATCTCATCGACTCAGCTCAACCCCAAGTATCATCCTCAATCCGTATGTGAATACATAGTCCCATACCCATATGAACATATAACTATAAAGAATCCCATGAGCACATATCAATAGGAATGTATGCAAGTATGTATGTGTGTATGTGTGTGTAACACTACCCTAGGGTTCGCAACACTAAAGTAATCCAACACACCAATATCCATCCTAAGCAACGTTATTAATCCCAAATAACATATAATAAATGTTGGTGTGTATACGCATCCGTATACACCACCACGGACTGCGGGGGTGCTATACGCCATCCACCCGACTTCTCCCCGTAGATATAAATCTACTCACCTGAACCTCGCTCGCCGGTGCCGACGTCGCCACGCGCTTGCTTGTCGTCTCGAAGTCCATCTGGGGTACCTACATATCATAACGCACCGTATCGCATAAAAACCCAATTCGAAATCGAAACGTCATAAGAAAACCAAATCGGCACGCGTATCACGCATAGGTCCAAACCTATCGCCTACGCATGCAAGAATAGTCAAACCAACCCTCGATGTCGATGTACAAACGTCAAAACATCGAGGAAAATCCAATCACACTCATTTGCACATCCACGAACACTAATTTTAATATAAACTAGGTTAAAACTCACAAAAACCCCAACTTTACTTAAAAAGTCACTTTTCCGAAAATCTAGCAAGCACAATTCGCCGTTTTTGTACAAAACAGGATGTTTAAATGAATGTAGCGGCCAATATATTTATTAAATATCTTAAATAAGTCGTATAAACAATTTCCGAAATTTAATCTCATTAAATTCCAAAAATCATAATATTCTAGTTTACAAATACTTAAATTTTAACAATTTCAAAGCAAAAATGCACAAACTACAATCTAGCTTAGATTTGCATGAACTAAAGTGTTAAACTACACTTAATAAAGTTAATAATATGATAAAAACCCTAACCATAATTTTAATCTCATATTTCGAATTAATCAAAAAAACCTAGTTTGCAACAAAAAGCTTAATTTGGACATTTTTCAAGTAACAACTTGTAATTAACAACTAGATTAGTTTTCTACAAAACTAAATGTGTTAATCCACATCACTAAACCATGCACAATTAAACACAACTCATTTCCACAACAAACCCTAACTTGAAATCTTAATCATGCAATTAAACTCACATAAACCACATTAACACTTAATTAAATTAACTTTAAGAAACAAGTAACAAATTAAGCAAAAAAAAAGTTTAGAATTATACCCAAAAATATATGAAGGTCCACAAGACTCCATGGCCTCCCAAAATGCTCTCTTTTCAGAAGGATCCATGCTAAACGGGCTAAGCTAAAATGGGTAGGACTTTGATTTTGATTTTGTGGGATTTTTGGTGGATTTTGATGCAATTTTTCATGAAGTTTTGAAGGGAAAAGAGAGGGGAAAATGGAGGGGGGGGGCTGCTGCTGTAGGGAGAAGGGATTTCGGCCAGAAAATGGGATTGGGGGAGGAGAGAGAGGGAGGTAGAGAAAGTGGGGCAAAGTCAAGGTCAAAGCAAAGTCAAAGTCTAACTTATTTACCCAATTCTTTTCTTTTCTTTCATTTCTTTTCCTTTGAAAATTCAAGTGGGAAATAAAATGGTGGCTGCTGAATTCAGCCATGGGGAGGAGTAAGTGGGGATCTGTGGGTGTGGGTACGGGTGTGGGGTGATGAAAAATGATAAATACAATACCCCAGGCATCCATTTACGCTAAAAAAAAGCCTTTTTTCTTCAATAATTTCTAAACCGTTTTGGCAAATGATTTCGTTCCAAAAACCACATGATAAATTTTTATTTAATGTTTTATGATGCACAAAATTTGTTTCAACTCATTCCAATTTGTAATTTTCCCTAATTAAATGTATTAGTGACGGCTTAAAATAATAATAAAATAATATTTTTTTCAGAAAATTTGAAATTTCACCAGCGGCTCAATAAACACTAAATAATAGCAATTACATTGCTAGAATATGTATATTTAATTTTTATAATAAGATATTTGCATTTTGACTTTTTACAGAAAACCCCCTTATTTTACCGATTTTTCGAAATTTCACCGAAACGATTTTCAAAGCGTTACAACAACGTGGGTAGGGATGAAGTAAGTGAAGTGAGAGGTTCTTTCCCAGTGACTTCGTCCTTAAAAGCCAACTTTTCGATGGGATAGATTGTAAGCAGCTCTAGATCGAAAAATCTCATCCGCATACGACCCACGAGTAAGAAAGCGTAAGGCTAAACTAAAGGCTACAATCAGCAACATGGATTGGACTTTGATGAGACCCTCAGTCCCGTTGTGAAACCTGCTACTATTCGCACTATCTTATTGCTTGTTGTCACCCGTTCTAGACCGATACGAAAACTGGATGTCAAATATGCCTTTCTACATGGAATTTGAAACGTATAGGTTTATATAAAGCAACCTGCTATTTTGAATATCCTTCTCGTCATCACTATGTGTATAAGTTACATAAAGCGATCTATGGTCTTACACAGATACCAAGTTCATGCTTAAGACGGTTCAGCACTATTCTTCTCGAGGACCACGTGGCCTCACCGTTAACAAAAATTGTACACTTACAACAATGAAAATAATAGCAAAAGGTAGTAAATACTTGCTTACTTATGCCGGGTAAGGAGTGACTTGTCTACGAAAACCGGATTTGGACTTGACTTGCCAAAAGAGAGTCCTGGATCAGATGAGGAAGATTTAGGATAGTCAGCACTTAGGTAGGGTTGAACAACAGCTGATTGGGGTCAACCAAAGTCGGAATCTTTGTTGAACGGTCCTTTTGATTTCTAAACATCATCGGATAGGAAAAAAGGGCAGAGAAGACAATGGAGCCGTCGGTAAAAGAAAACAGATGCAGTAAGAAAACGGATTAGGACGGATGCAGACGGATGCAGAAAGAAAATGGATGTGCTACCGCGCAATAGCTTTTCCGCTAGGCGCCCACTCCATTGCTTGGTCTAACGCTATAGGCTTTCGAGCTGCATTGTACTTGTTGTTGCTTGTTTGTTCACCTGCCCGGTCTGGTTCAGCTTACTCGCTGGCTTGGACGAGTACAGTTCACTGATTTAAATCACTTAAACTAAAGCTCTGATATCCAGTAGTACTTCAACCTTCTTTTCTTACTCGTCATGGTATGGTATTGTCAGATCCCGCGCATCAAATGATTACTGACTTGAACTAGCACTTGATGTTATTCACTCAGCAGACGATCAGGAAAGATGCTAATTGGAGAAGGACTGACCGGATCTGCCTTCCTGGAAAGCACGGGCATACAGATTCGTTGTGTTCGTTCGGAGATTCCACTATACTTTTTTCACTCGGGAAAGCAACCGACGCCTATATTCTTTGTCTTGAATCACAGAGGAAGGACAAGAGCTAGGACAACAACATCCGAATCTGAATCAGAATGAACTTGCTGCTATGCCCTATCCTTTCCCTACTCTAACAGATTAATCGAAGAAGGAAGGGAGCAATCAATCCAATCCAATCTGGTAGCTCGAACTGTCTCTAATCACAGAGTTTTAGGAATGCCTGTCGGCAACAGCTCGAACAAGAAATTCAACAAAAGAACTAGGTTTTTCTTTCTCACTGACTCAAGCCTCTTCGTTCCAAGCCTTGAAATGACTCTCCACTATAGCCTTCACTCTTTCATGCTCGGACAACTGACGCGACTGAAACTGTTCATGCTCGATCTACTGCTTTCTTTCCTTCTGCACATCGGTTATTGTTGTAGTTGTCATTTACTTTATCAGTAGCAGGGGAAGAATATCACTACAGTACAGCGAGGGATCACAGGGTAACCATATCTTCCAGCCTCAGAGCATTTGGCATGCACCAACTGCATAACCAACTGGGTCAACAGGCAAGACCGAAAAGGAGAGATCAGCCTAAGCAGCTTGGGTGGTTGGATCCACTCTATCGGTTAGTAGCTATTAAGCCCTAACTACAGGACAAACTCGTGACACTCTTTCGGAGTTAACACCAGGGTTGGAAAGTCTCTCCTTTCTGGTCTTGCCATTTGAACGACTCCACCTGTGAATACTCAATCAATTCTGGAAATTCTAACTACATAATCTCCCTTTGAATATGTGGATTAGCTAGGATCTTCCCTAGCCAAGTTTCGTTCTACCGCTGTAGACCTATTTCTCATGTTATGTTATTTCTGTCTTTCCGGGCTTCCCATCTCTTTTCCTGTCTGAACCTTTGTCTGCCGCAAACCACGAATGTGAAGGTTAAGACCTAAAGTAGTGTCCCGGTCCGGAATCCCATCTTCCAAGGTCAGGAGCCACGGAGCCAGAAGACCGTTCGATGATCCATTCACCCCTCAATCAAATGCCCCACATGGCCATTTCATAAGGTCAGTAAATCTGCTCTTTCTTTCAATGCTTCCAAAGTTTCCCCCGGAGGAGGCTACCCATAGAGTGAGACGTATCTTACCAGGCCAACAAAGGTGAAAAGTGCTTATCCGAAATGAGGATCTGTTCTAGACTCCCTAGCTGTAACTGTGATAGCCTCTACTACACCTGCTTGTGAAAAGGGTTGACCTGCCTAGTTTTCTGCTACTGAACTGAATGATGATCTAGTTGCCATGTCTTATCGAAGACCAAGTGCAGGGTTGATAACCAGACCGGGTGAAGTATCGACCAAGACCGGTGTGGCATGCCACACTTACTTGGTTTGGTTCTGTTAACAACAAAAGAATTATCTGCACATATATTCCCATCATGAACCTTTTAAATAGAGGGACGGAATAAGTGCCAGACCCTCAACAAAAGAATGGATTAAGGCGGGCCATTATTTCTTCTTTGGAAACATTTTTTTCTTTTCTCTCTCTAAGAAACTGCCGCTGTTATAAAAAAAACACCACAATATTCGTCCTTTTGGGGTTAATGCTCTTAATGGTGAATCGATCATTCTCTATCCTTTGAGTTATGGGAGGATAGAATGGAAGAAAAGTAATGAAACCTACGAAGGCTACTGAATAACCACCTTTGAGTTTGTTAATAATAAAACCTTTTTTTTACTTGACCCTAACGACCAAACAGCGGAATGAGCGCTAGCGCGAAAACCGTTGTGCGGTAGCACATCCGTTTTCTTGCTCAAGTCAACTACCTTTTTATTCGTTCGCTTCTTCAGTTCCATCCAAGCTCGCTTTTGTATGAATCTTCGTAGAAGAAGAAGCGGTTCGCCAGCCACTACATCTAGGGATCCTACAAAATCATGAAACCTGGCGGCTGCTCGCTCTTTGATCAGTGATTCACCGGCCACTAGATCGATGATGAATCTCTCCAAAATATGCTTTTTGATCAGTGATTCACCAGCCACTACATTCAGGGATCCCACCTTATTCTCAAACCTGGTGGCTCGATTGATTGGCACTCTTATAGGCTCATCTTGCATACAAATTTTGGGCAGGTCCTGCATCCAACAAGAATATTTCTTCCCTTAAGCCTAAGCGTAAAACGGAAGATTGTGAGGCATTTCCACGACATAATAAGAAAGAAGAATTAGATCTTGGAACGAATCCAATACATTCTCATTATAAGCTTCGATTTTGACTCCTTTTACTATTCTCCCCTATTCCAGTGCAACACTTGACCAACCGATAGACGTCTCCTTCGACTGAGATGGAGGAAGTTGACTGTCACTTTCGAACTGCTTCGGAAATATGGGTGTTTTGGCTCGCAATAAATCAAGGGTCCTGATCGAGCCCGTCCTATCTATCTACCTCTCCAGACACAACATCTTGAGTACCTGTGATGGTGGTGACTACATCTGCTGGCATGTGATGTTTGGACATAGAATCGAGTCCTTGTGAATAGGCAGAGCCAGGTGCTCTTATTTTACGACGGTAGGGACGATTGCTTCCATTACTGACAAGAAAGACACCAAATTCTCCTTTAGGTGCTTCAACTGCGGTATAGGTAGAAAGAGATGGTACGGAAAAACATTTTGTATAAGGTTTGAAATGGTGAATTGAGGTAGAGTAGACCGATGATCCTATAGTCATTTGGCCGGCTATGGAAAGAAAAGATTACATCTGCTCCCCCTAAACTATAACCTGTCCCATCTCTCTCCAAACCTAGAGTGGTAGTTTCCCATCATAGGGCTTCCTATCTATAGATTGAGCCATTACCAACCAAGGATCCCATTCGTTCAGAACACAGTTGACAACTTCTATAGATAAGGCGGAGCGTCCTTGGTTCAGCATTATAGCACATAGGCTTCGGCGCTACTACAGTGCTTCACTAACTCTAAGTGCCTCGCTATCAGAATGACGCTTCGCTAACGCTCGGCTAAGTCGTCGAACCCTCGCGCTGACCGTTCGCTTTCTCAGTAGCGAAAGCACTTCTCTTTGCCCCTTAACTTAAGTAGAAGGACAAGAAAGAGATTATTGGTTTTGTTGCTCCCGCTTACTCATCATCAAGCCAACGATGCTTTTTTGGAGGCGAAATAGCGGTTGAAGCGGACATTTCGTAATGAAAGCATCGAAGATATTTAAATATACACGGTCACGGTTATCCCAGAATGTGTTCCGAAAAAAGTCGCCTACTTGAGAATGGATTAAGGTGGGGCAGGCACTCTCGGTTCGGAGGTAGCTCGTGTTTCAACCCCACGTTACTTTGAGAGTTGTGGGGCACTGTGTACTTATAGCAAGTGAATGGGGCCGGTGCATGGCGAATGAAACGGTTCATCAAGCCATTTCTCGCCTCAACCCCCGTCATAGGAAGAGGGGTACTTAACTAATAGGGGGCAATTGTGTTGGGGTAAAAATTTACACCCCGGTTGACCAAGTCAAAATCAAAGTCAACCCCAAGCCAAGTGGGCCCAAGCCCAGATCCAGTGAGCCCATGCCCGGGTCGAGCCTGAACATGAAGCGGCCGGCCTCCCCCCATGCCAAGATAAAAATTTTGTAATAAATAATTTTGTTGTATTTCTTTTATTTTATTTTTATGGATAAATGTAAGAAAAATAGGCATAAAGCCAAATTTTTGTAAAGCCCATGGCTTATGTGCAAAAAGAAATGGCACATGAGCCATGGGATAGGCAAAATGCCATTTTGTGAAGCCCAAGGGGCTATGTGTAAAGTGTATAGCCTATAAAGGCAAGGATAATGAAAATATCTTACAATTTTCTCTCTCTCCAAAAATTTTTAGATCTGAGATCTTTTCTCCTTCCTCAAGGTTCCAAAACCTTCTTCTTCTTTTGAATTAAATCAAGAGTTTAACTCTTCATTTTATAAAACTAAATAGTTTTTCACCACAAAACCCATAAAGGGGAAACTCAGATCTCCCATTAGATCTCGAAAAGAAGAGATTTTTAAAATCTCATATCTCTTGATCTTCAAGATCCAGCAACCAGAGGAAAAAGAAGAAGAACCCCTTTCATCAACCACAAAACATCTTAGGAGTTTAACTCCACTCTGATTTCTCTTTCGAGAACTTCTGGGGCTAAAAGCCTCTTTTTCTCGCCGGCGCCCAAGCGCCAAGCAACCACATGCCGACACGTGGCGCACTAGCGCTCGAGCGCAAAGCGCCCACGTGCCGACACGTGGCGTGCTGGCGCTCCAGCTCCCTGCGCTCAAGCGCAAAGTGCCCACGTGTCGACACGTGGCGCGCTGGCACTCGAGCGCCATGCGCTCAAGCGCAAAGCGCCCACATGCCCACACGTGGCGTGCCGGTGCTCAAGCGCAAAGCGCCCACATGCCGACACATGGCGCGCCAGCACTCGAGCCCAAAGCGCCCACGTGCCGACACGTGGCATGCTAGCGCTCGAGCGCAAAGCGCCCACGTGCCGACACATGGCGCGCTTGCACTCCAGCGCCCTGCGCTTAAGCGCAAAGCGCCCACATGCCGACACGTGGCGCGCTTGCGCTCAAGCGCCCAGCGCTCAAGCACAAAGCGCCCACGTTCCGACACATGGTGCGCATGCGCTCCAGCGCCATGCGCTCAATCGCAAAGCGCCCACGTGCCGACACATGGCGCGCTTGCGCTCCAGCGCCCTGCGCTCAAGCGCAAAGTGCCCACGTGCCGACACGTGGCGCGCTTGCGCTCAAGCGCCCAGCGCTCTAGCGCAAAGCGCCCACATGCCGACACATGGCGCACTAGCTCCCAAGCGCACAGTACCTAAGCTCACAACGCTCAAGGCGCTGACCCCATGCGTCCTTTAGGCGCTTTTTCCTTTTTTTTATATATGTATACATGTATATATATGTACAGATACACACACACTCCACAACACTGTCCCCCTCAGATACACGCACACTCCCCGTAAAAACTCTGCGTGGCTCCCGATATATCCAAACCCCCTCCAAAACAACAAACACGTACACTGCATATTGAGTTCGCATGACCAGTTTAACCCGTTAATCGGAGGTTCCCTCGCCCCAAAGGCGAGGGGTAATTAACAGCAGCTTAGTTCGCGGCTGCCGGAGATTCGGATCCCCACAATCAATAAACCCCCGCCTACCCTAGGCATGGGGAATCTGTAGTACGCCTGACAAGCGCGCGCGTATTCCCATCTCAATGGGGTGAAGAAAAAAACCCTACAGATTCTGGCACGCCCAGTGGGACTTTTCTCTTCTCCCATATTTCAGGTTAAACGTTCATGCGAACTCAATCAATATACATATCGATTGTCTATACTGAAATAGTGTTTTTTTTCTGTGCAGCAATCAACTTTCGACGGCAATGTCTCCCAAGACGAATTCAGCTTCCAACGTGACCCCGATCCCGTACGTGGTCAAGGTCAATGCTCGTGTGGTTCTCCCTGCAAGCCTCAGTCGACAGTGGGAGGAACTGCCCCGCCAGTTTGGTTCCGTCATCATCTACCCTGCCGGAAGTGCTCATCTGGCAGAAATTCCGGCGAAACAAGCAGCCAAGCCGGTCTCAAGGGGTAAGAGGCCGAATGTCGTGATCGCCAAGGCACCACAACCAAAACTTAAGACGGTGTCTGAATGACTCTCTGGTGCTCCAACTGGGGGCAAGACTTTCGGTACAAAGGGCAACATCAAATGTTGCGGACGAGCTCAGGCGATGAATCCAACAAATGCACAATCGAGCGTATCTCCAAAGCCCTCCATCGCCCGGTCTGCGACGTCTTCCCAAAGAGCCGAAGTCTGCCAGGTGCTTAGAACAGAAAAGTTAAGGCAGAAACGGCTCAGGTATCGAGCCAACAAGAGGGCCAGGGCTTCGGCCAAGTGGAATCTTTTGAAGTTCCAAGAGCAGGGTTACTCTGTGACGACGACTGAGTCGGCCGTAAAGATCAGCAATTCCTTCGAACCTCTGAAGTGGGTTCAAAAAAATGCCATGACCGCCAGAATCAAGAAGACAGCGGTCCGAACAATGCTATAAAGAGACATGTACCAGCCCCAACAGATAAAGTATGACATTGTCTCTTCAAGAGTCTATCAGGCGCTCTGTGCTGCATGAAAGCAACGGGGCAAACCCAGAAAAGAAGCGCCAGCACCATTCAAGAACCTGGTTAGGCCAGCCGCCTTCAATCGACCGCCAGCTACCGAAACGAGGGGGTCAAGACAGCGATCTGTGAAATCAGCCGCCGATGATAAAAAGACGGCAGAATATATTATACATACGGTCTATATGGCGGGCGGGCGCCCCAGCGACAACCTTCACAGCAGAAGCAAGGATGGGTCCACCACATCCTAAGTCCAACTTGGCTTGAATGTGGTTGCCGCTACCCAAGAACAGCCGCCTCCGTTGGATGAAGAAAACCCTCTCGAGGAGGAAGATAGGCAGAAAGACCTCTCGGTCCATGCAGAGTCAAGCTCGGACAGCGAGGAAGAGCCGACTTTCCGCCCCAGGACCGCGAAGCAAGAGCTGCTTCAAGAGCTTCGAAAACAACTCAGGAGCAAGGATAAAGAGATGGCCAAGCTCTATTCGAAAATTGATGACCTAACAAACGTTGTGATGCATCTTACGGCTCAAATTGCTCGAGCGCCTCCCAATCAAGCACAAGTCGCTACTAATCAGCCGGGTGATGACAATCCGAAGCAGCCAATGCCTATTCTTTTGGGTCCAAGACTGGTCGAGCCGCACGAAAGCCGGCCACATTCCGCTTCTGGGGACGCCTTGGCCCCATATAGCACTATCCCGCTAACACAAGATCGGATAATGGATTTGGTCACCAGCAAAGTTAAAACAATGGTGGCTGAAGCTGAAGCTCGGAAAGAAATTGGTAGTAGTGGGAGGCCATATCCCGCACAATATGATCTGATCGAGTTCCCGAGCGGCTACGTCATTCCTAAGTTCGGAAGATTTGACGGAACGGGGAACGCAAATCAGCACGTCGCCCACTTCAAAGCCTCGTGCGGAAATACAGGGGGCAATGACGCTCTCCTTCTTCGTCAGTTTGTCAACAGCCTGACCGGTGTCGCCTTCGACTGGTACGCGAGTATACCAGACGGGTCCGTCATTACCTTTGCCCAAATGGAGTCTCTGTTTCGGCAAAGGTTCATGAGTGTCATTGATAAAATCTCCATTGCCCACCTTGTGAGGACCAAGCCGGGGAAGAATGAAAGCAACACCGACTTTATCGCCCGATGGCGTAATCTCACGGTCAAGTGCGAACCGCCGCTGGAGCAGGACCAGTCCGTCAGCCTTCTCATTGGGAACCTCAGCAATTGGATGGTCACATTCTTGTGTACAGCGGGCCTCAAGACGTTTCAAGAGCTAATCAAGAAAGTCCAAATGCTGGAACGCTCGAAGCAAGGGTCTACCCCGGACTCTCAGAGAGACAAGACTTGGAAAAGCAAGTGGGACGACAACCGTAGAAGCGGGAGTTCCAGCAGTACCAAGATCTTCAATGCGTCCGACAATGAAGAAAAGCGAAGGGAGGGCGAGTCCAAAATCAACCGGTCTCGAAAGCCAGTGCTGGGAGGAGATGGGCCTTCCCTAAAGGAGAAGAAGAACAAAGTTTACTCTTTTAGAAGGGATAAGGTCCACAAGATATTTAAATATGCCTTGAACAACGGACTACAATTGCCGGAGTCGAAAAGACCCCAAGAAGCAAAAATGACCGACAATCCCCTATATTGCCCGTACCACCGAGTAGTGAGCCATGCGATCGAGGATTGCTATATCTTCAAGAATTGGGTCGAGAAGTAGTACAAGGCCGGAGAGATCGAGCAGTCCAAAAGTGTGTTGGTGAACAATCAAGTTGCAACCACCAACTTTATACAGACAGAAGCTGAAGCCTTCTGGGAGCAGACAGCCGAACCCGCTGCCCTGAGCAATGAAACGGACTCATCGCTGCCTCCGTGGAGTACGCACATATCTAATAAGACGAAGAAGATGATAAAGCTACTTCGGAAGAGCCCAGGACGGAATGGGAAGGGCAGAAGAAGCCTACCAGTCCAGCTGCCAATGCGGCTCCATCAGGCTCAAAATCCAAGAAGCTCAAGAAGAAGAAAAGTGCAGCTCGGCTCGAAAAGGAGTCTGCAGGGAGATCGACCATTCAAAAATATATCGATTCCCTCGAAGAATATGAACAGAAAGAAAGAACTCTGATTCAATTGAAGGAGTTCTTCCCTGTACAAGTGGCTGAAATTCTGGAGGAGTTAGAAGAAGACCCCAATGAAGAGATCCCAGTAGTGACCTGCTACGCCATCCATCTTGGCAGCGACTTTGAGGAGGAGCTCTGTTTTCCCGAAGAGGACGAGGATCTCGCCACAAAGGCCAATCAAATCCAGGTCAAAAGCGGCAGGGCTCTACCGCCAAATCAGGGCAACGCCCCAAAATGGAAGGAAAAACAGGTGGCTAATGATGAAAGTGGCAGAGAACCGGCTGATGAAAACTCAAGTCCTTCCCCAGTAGACTATAATGTTTTGGCTCACCTCCGAAAGCTTCCGTCTCTCCTTAGCATCTACGATGCCTTGGCTCTATCTCAAGAGCTTAGAGATGTTCTCATTCATGCTCTACAAAACCCTGAGCGGTATTAGGCTCTCTTTGCGGAAATTAATATGAAAAAAGCTCAGTACACTTTGCAAGCCGCCGCAGTCACGTTTAAGGATGAAGACTTGCTACTGGGAACGACTGAGCATAATCGGCCGCTTTATGTGACCGGGTACAGCGACGGGGATCGGATTAATCGCATATTGATTGATCCGGGGTCCTCAGTGAACATCATGAACTTGTGAACATTGAAGAGTTTGTCAATGGACGTCCGACACCTGTCAAGGGAAAGGATTGTCATTCAAGGCTTCAATCAAAACTGCCAGCAAGTTCTGGGGTCTATAGCTTTGCCAATCAAATTCGGGGATCTGCAAACTGAAGCTAAGATATACGTGATCGACGCCGACACGTCTTATAAGATTCTCTTGGGATGGCTGTGGCTCCACGATTACGGCATCGTCCCGTCAACTCTCCATCAATGCATGAAGTATACTAAAAATGGCGAAGAAAGACGCATTGACGGAGACATCCAGCCGTTCGGTGTGCATGAAGTCCGATATGAAGATTCTCAGTACTTTATGAACCACCAAAATGCTAAGCCACAACTGACTGAAGATAGAGCGGCCCCAAGACTCAAAAGCAAATCAGAGCCGGATGTCACTTTCAAAAGTAAAAACGCCGAAGTGCGCCCGCATTTCGGTAGCGACACTGATGAGTCCGATGTTGGAAGTCCGTCCTTCCGTAAAACTCTCCCTCGTTTCGGTAGCGATACGGACGAATCTGTTACTGAAGGCCTATCTAGCAGCAAAGTCCGCCCTCATCTTGGCAGCGACACTGAAGAGTCGGAGGAAGAGGACCTTCCATGCAACAGCGGTGCAGATTGGACCCCCATGCAACAAGCGAAACTACGAGAGACCTTCAAAATTGCAGAAGGGTCTCTAGCCGTCACAAGGGTACCGGAGCAGATGTGCAAAGAGCTCGATGCATTGTCAGTCTCCATCATGGACCAGCTGAAAACTTTCTACGTCCCCGGAAGGAAAAGTAGGCAGAAAGGCATCCTGTTTTATGGGTCAAACCCCGTTGTGCACCCGGACGATTTGTCTGTCGCATGCCTTCCATATGAGAGAGGCATAAGAGCATCCTCAATCCCAGATACTATGCGCCCGAGATGCGGGAATACTTTAAAAAGTGCGGATGTCGGTTATATCAAACGGAGTCCGAAGCAAAGTTTTACGAAGGGCTATGGCATCCACCTCAGGTCCGAGCACTCATCGATGGACGAATTCCAGATAGGCGGGGCATAGGTTTCATCCAGCCTGATTCTAAGGCATGCTATATGACCCATATTGGGGAAGCCAGCGAAGAGTCAAATGATGAAGACGACCTAACTGAGCCAGAAGAAGCTCCTCAAGAGCTCGAAGATGGCGGACAAGCAACCTTTGACGAGCTAACCGAGATTGACTTAGGAACACCCGATGATCCAAGGCCGACCTACATCAGCTCACTCTTGTCGGAGGAAATAAAAGAGCAGATAATTGCCCTGCTGCGTGAGTTCGTCGACTGTTTCGCGTTGACATACAAAGAAATGCCTGGCCTTTCCCCTGATGTGGCCGTGCATAAGCTGGCTATATCTCCTGATGCTAATCCAGTCAAACAAGCTCCTCGACGAATGAGAAGGGAACTAGAAGAAAAGGTCATCGAGGAAACTAAGAAGCTCATTGATGCCGGCTTCATCACGGAAGAGAAATATGCGGACTGGATCGCATGCATAGTCCCAGTGAAGAAGAAAAATAGGCAAATCCGAGTTTGTGTCGATTTCAGGGACCTCAAAAAGGCATGTCCTAAAGACGACTTTCCGCTACCGGTCATGGAAATGATGGTCGATGACACCTCAAATTACGAGTTGTTCACCTTTATGGATGGCTCGTCTGGATATAATCAGATCAAGATGTCGCCTGAGGATGAGAAACACACAGCATTTCGAACCCCGATCAGAATATATTGCTACAAGTTAATGCCGTTCGGACTGAAGAACACGGGTGCTACATATCAAAGGGCAATGACCAATATCTTTGATGACCTAATCCATAAAGTCGTCGAATGCTATGTTGATGATCTGGTCGTCAAGACTAGAGTCAAGGCCGATCACGTCCAAGATCTTAGGACCGTTCTCACCAGGCTGAGAGAGTACGACCTGAAAATGAATCCTCTGAAGTGTGCTTTTGGCGTGTCATCGGGAAAATTCCTGGGCTTCATAGTCCGACATCGAGGGATCGAAGTTGACCCATCAAAGATAAAGGCCATCATGGAGATGCCCCCTCCGAAGAGTCTGACGCAGCTAAGATCTTTTCAAGGCAAGCTTGCTTATATACAGAGGTTTATCTTAAATTTATCGGGGAGATGTTGGCCCTTCTCAAAGCTCATGAAGAAAGGAGCTCCTTTTATCTGGGATGCCGAATGTCAAGCAGTGTTCGAAAGCATCAAACAGTACTTGTTGCACCCTCCAGTGCTAGCCGCTCACATTCCAAATAAACCACTGATTCTCTACACTGCCGCGCTAGATGAGTCGCTCGGTGCGCTCCTTGCCCAGAATAACGAGGAGGGAAAAGAAAATGCCCTCTACTACCTCAGTCGAACTTTAGTCGGGGCGGAACACAACTACTCCCCGATCGAAAAGCAATGCTTGGCTCTGATGTTTGCTATGAAGAAGCTGAGGCACTATCTGCTCGCTCACCGGGTTATGCTGATCTCCAAGGTCGACCCACTCAAACACTTGATGACCAAAGCAAGCTTAGCCGGCAGAATGGCAAGATGGGCTATCATGCTACTTGAGTTTGACATAGTTTATACTCCTCAGAAAGCAGTAAAAGGGCAAGCTCTTGCAAAATTTCTCGCTGCTCATCCTATACCAAAAGGGTCGCCGCTAAATTGTGAGTTACCTGACGAACAAGTGCTGCACCTTGAGGAAGATGAGCCATGTTGGGAGCTCTACTTCGATGGGGCCTCATCAATAAGGAGCTCCGGCAGATCAAGCGTCCCGGAGGTAAAAGCGAGGATAAGATTGGTGTTCATCATGCCATCAATGGGAACCCTACGGCGTTCTTTTACTCTCACCGAGCCTCGGACAAACAATGAAGCTGAGTATGAAGCTCTGATAGCTGGTTTGGAGCTCGCCATAGAAATGGAAATCCTTCGGCTACGGGTTTACGGTGACTCCCAGCTTGTCGTCAGCCAAGTAAGCGGCGACTATAAGATATACAAACCCGAGTTAGCTCGATACAGAAGCCGGGTGGTGGAACTCATGAAACGGTTCACTCACATTGAACTAATGAGAATCCCCAGAGCATTGAACAGAAAATCCGACATACTCGCTCGCCTAGCCAAGGAGCTGGCTGATCCTGATATGGACGAAATTCTGATCACAGTCAGGAGCCGGCAAATTCTACCCCCAGTCTCTCTACAAGAAGAGGAAAGCGCGAAATAGATGAGCAGTCCTGCCGAAGAAGTTTCGATAATCCAAGACGAGCCCGATTGGAGAGAACCCTTCGTAGAGTACTTCCGATACGACAAGCTGCCCAAAGAAAAATCTGCGAGGATTCAGCTGAAGAAAAGAGCTCTCCGATACGTGTTTGTAAATGACACGTTATACCGCAGGTCATATGACCAACTCTGGCTTAGGTGTCTGTCATTGGCCGAAGCCCAAAAGGTCATGAAAGATGCGTTTGCGGTGCTCACCAATCTGGCCCCAAGATGCGACTTCAAATCAAACGGCTTGGGTATTACTGGCCCACCATGATACGGGATTGTGGAGAGCATGCAAAGAAATGTCAGATCTGCCAAATCCATGGTGATTTCATTCACAAGCATCCCAACCCATTGCATCCTACGGTGGCGTCGTGGCCCTTCGAAGTCTGGGGCACCGACATTGTTGGCCCAATTGATCCTCCGTCATCCAAAGGACACCGGTTCATACTGGCCGCAACAGACTACTTCTCCAGATGGGCTGAAGCTGTCCCGCTAAAAGAAGTCAAGACAAAAGATATTATGACATTCTTCCAGCATAATATTCTATACCGCTTCAGTACACCAAGAAGAATCATTTCTGACAACGGGCCTTCTTTCAAGAGCTTCAATGTCTCAAGGTTCGCTACTCAGCACAAGATAGACTGGAGATATTCCTCCATCTATAATCCAAGAGCCAATGGGCTAGCTGAAGCCTTCAATAAGACTCTATGCAAACTCCTGGGGAAAAATGCTTCAGCCAACAAGAGAGACTGGAATCTCAAACTTCACGAGGCTTGTGGGCATATCGTACCATGCACCGTACTCCAACTCAGTCCACTCCATACTCATGGCTCTTCGGAGTGGAGGCGGTCCTCCCCCTCGAAGTCGAAGTTCCAAGCTTAAGGATGGCCGTTCAGCACGAGTTGACGGAGGAGGAAAACGTGCTCCTTCGACTTGAAGAGCTCGATGCCCTCGAAGAAAAGAGGCTCGCGGTGCAGCAAAATCTGGAGCTATACCGAGCCCAAATGTCACGGGCCTACGGCAAGATAACCCGTCTCCGCGCTTTCAAGAAAGGTGAATTAGTGTTGGTCCTCAAAAGACCGATCATCCCCAATCGACATGCCAAGGGAAAATTCGAGCCAAACTGGGAAGGACCATACGTCATCGAGAAAGTGTTCGATGGAGGATCCTACCAACTAATAAGTGCCGAGAGAGAAAGGCCCATGCCACCTATCAATGGCCGATATCTCAAAAAATACTACACGTGAATGCTCCAAGTCGCGGGCGAATTGAGCACATCAGCCCTACGGTCTGGATCATACATCCTGTAAAACCGTATACAATCCACGGGCGTAAATGACCCCTATCTCTCCCAAATCCTGCCGGTGAGACTACTTTTAAAGTCCCACCAGCGACAAAAAAGTGAAAAAAAAGAAAAAAGAAGAAGAAGAAGAAAAAAAAGGAAAAAAAAATGGTATGTCCACAGGCAAAACGGGAACGGATGAAAACCCGAAAGGGCTCCGTGAGTAAAAACAGCAGGACTACCGGCGAGTTTGTGAAAACCCGAAAGGATGCAAACTCATGAAAAGAGATGAATACACTCGCAAATTCCTCTCGACCTTGTGAGGAGAAAACCCCTGCGTGAGATCCTTACGACTCACAAAGGAGTAACACACTTAGGAATCCTCACGATTCCTAAGGAGAACATACACCTACGAGATCCTCTCGACTCGTAGGGAGAAAATGCTTTTATAAGACCCTCACGGCTCATAAAATTGAAAAGCCTTAGGTGATAGGGACCTAAACCTGTCTCCTAAGCCATCGCTCCCCCAATAGGAATAGGCAAATGATGAATTGCTCCTGGCACATGTGCTTCAGTGTTAGCAACGCTGATGCCTACCCTAACCCCAAAATCCCAAACTCCAATCCAATAGACCCCTAAGTCGTTAAACTGGGAACAGATGACCCCTAAGTCGTTAAACTGGGAACGAGGGAAATCTCCTCATGGAAGATGATGATTCTCTCCTGGTACCATATTCCATTGCAGCGATGCTGATGCCAAACCAAAACCAAAACCAAAATCCCCAAATCCTGTCATGACAAATGATGATTCGCTCCTGGTACCATATTCCAGCGTAGCGATGCTGATGTCAACCCAAATCACATCAAGTCAGCAAAACAACCAATGACCTCCCTGGCAGAATCAAATTCCACCTCAGAAACAAGTCAACTTCATCACTGACGCCGCAAGAAGCGGGGCAATTCAAATCCAGAATCGACCGTCCACGTCGCTAAAATGGCAGCACCGACCGTCCACGTCGCTAAAATGGCAGCACCGACCGTCTACGTCGCTAAAATGGCAGCACCGACCGTCCACGTCGCTAAAAGGGCAGCAACGACCGTCCAAGTCACAAAAAGGGCAGAACCGACCGTCCAAGTCGCAAAAAGGGCAACACCGACCGTCCAAGTCGTTAAAATGGCAGCACCGACCGTCCACGTCGCTAAAATGGCAGCTTCGACCGTCCAAGTCGCAAAAAGGGCAGCATCGACAGTCCACGTCGCTAAAATGGCAGCATCGACCTTCCACGTCGCTAAAAGGGAAACAACGACCGTCCAAGTCGCAAAAAGGGCAGAATCGACCGTCCACGTCGCTAAAATGGCAGCACCGACCGTCCAAGTCACAAAAAGGGCAGTATCGACCGTCCACGTCGCTAAAAGGGAAGCACCGACCGTCCACATCGCTAAAAGGGCAACACCGACCGTCTAAGTCGCAAAAAGGGCAGCATCGACCGTCCAAGTCGCTAAAAGGGCAGCATCGACCGTCCAAGTCGCAAAAAGGGCAGCATTGACCGTCCATGTCGTAAAAAGGGCAGCGCGGGATTCCTACAAAGCGGGAACCTGATCACTCCGGGCCAGGAAAACGTCTATCACGGACACTCCGTCTCGGAGACATGTCATGCAACGACCGTTCATGTCGTAAAAAGGGCAGTGCTAGCTTCCCAAAAAGCGGGAACCAAATCAGGTCGCCTCCAAGTAAAAGAAGATCCATCAATTTCATGCACACGACCCACATATGTGGTGTGCATTTATTGATGGGGGCAATTGTTGAGGTAAAAATTTACACCCCGGTTGACCATTCAAAATCAAAGTCAACCCCAAGCCAAGTGGGCCCAAGCCCGAATCCAATAGGCCCATGCCCGGGTCGAGCCTGAATATGAAGAGGCCGGCCTCTCCCATGCCAAGATAAAAATTTTGTAATAAATAATTTTGTTGTATTTCTTTTATTTTATTTTTATGGATAAATGTAAGAAAAATAGGCATAAAGCCAATTTTTTGTAAAGCCCATGGCTTATGTGCAAAAAGAAATGGCACATGAGCTATGGGATAGGCAAAATGCCATTTTTTGAAGCCCAAGGGGCTATGTGTAAAGTGTATAGCCTATAAAGGCAAGGATAATGAAAATATCTCACAATTTTCTCTCTCTCCAAAAATTTTTAGATCTGAGATCTTTTCTCCTTCCTCAAGGTTCCAAAACCTTCTTCTTCTTTTGAATTAAATCAAGAGTTTAACTCTTCATTTTATAAAACTAAATAGTTTTTCACCACAAAAACCATAAAGGGGAAACTCAGATCTCCCATTAGACCCCCGTAAAAACTCTGCGTGGCTCCCGATATATCCAAACCCCCCTCCAAAACAACACACACATACACTGCACATTGAGTTCGCATGACCAGTTTAACCCGTTAATCGGAGGTTCCCTCGCCCCAAAGGCGAGGGGTAATTAACGGCAGCTTAGTCCGCGGTAGCCGGAGATTCGGATCCCCACAATCAATAAACCGCCGCCTACCCTAGGCAGGGGGAATCTGTAGTACGCCTGACAAGCGCGCGCGTATTCCCATCTCAATGGGGTGACGAAAAACACCCTACAAATTGCATCACACCTGAATGTGAAGGACCTCTCAATACCTTATATTCACTTCGTAACTAGTGGCCAGTTTATTTCTGTACTTACACGGAATCCTTTTCCCAGTGCGTGGAGCCCCAACGAGGAAGGTATTAATGGTTTCTCATGGGGTCAATAATGCTAATCCCTCTTTTTGTGCTACTCCTACGGGAAGAAGATAAGAAAACGCGAAGCGTTCTCTTGGTTTCCCAACCTGTTGTTTCTAAAGGCTGCCCTCTCTCTGCTGGATTTTGGTCCAGCCTACTATGAGGATCCCTTATCCCGTACATCGTCTTTCTCCCTCCTGGGTTCCCATGGTTCTTATGCCGCCGCCTTTCCCGGTCCCTTTACTTTTAGTGCTTCGACCCAAAGCGATAGCTTGACACATTTTCGGTGGATAAGATGGTTGCGCTCCAGCTCACTCAAGAATGGGACGACAGTGATCCGCCGTCAAGCTCGTTCTGATCTTGGACGCAGTACATTGGAATCCTGAAGCACCACCACGAACGCTACCGCACGTGCACTTGCGGTGCGGTAAGGCACCACCCTGTTGTGACAGCAGCCAACTCCGGCGTGTCAGCTTAGTTATCCTTATCAAGCCACAACCTTGATGTCTAGCTTCCCAACTGGTAGACGGTTCCTTTTCCCCCAGATCAATGAAGCAGGAGAAGTCGGTTGATTCTTCCGAAGAACCGGATGCAAAGCGCTATGCCGTGGCGAGGGGACGGGAAAAGAAACTGCTCCGAAGAAAGATATTGGGGTTCACAATGCTTCTCTATGCCCAACGAGATGCGCCAACCTCGGGATGCTTTACTCCGAACCCCACGACGGTTCCGAGACGAAGCTTAACCTGAGTCTCGATTAAGAACAGTGATGATCTACGTTTCACACGGCACACGATTCCATGGATAGTTTCATTCTACATCGTGATGGAGGACATAGCTTACGATCATCAGCTTTGATCATGCCACTAGGCATTTGATTAGGACATCGCACAACGATCCGAACAATTTTTCCCATCTCTTCGATACGGATACAGTAACGATCATAGCGATCTCTTCTGGTACCTACTGGTACGTCAGGATCCGATTGGTCATGAACATCGTAAGGTGCTGCTCTTCTCGAATCCCAGCATACCCCAGGTTGGGATGGGTAGGCCCACCACTTCACTTTCACTTAGGCCCGGGCCAAGTCAGTGAGGGGAGCCTGTCGGGCTCCTTCCCCCCAAAAAAACAAACTGTAAGTGGGAGTTTCCTTTCATACAGCTCGAATCATTCTCAAATGCCCCGAGAGGCATCCTTTCCTTAATTCCCTTTTAGGGTGGTTCACGCATGCGCAAACGAGCACTGGCCGCCAAGGAACTATGACCAATAGAATAGAGTCGGACACAGAGCCTCATACTTCTTTTTTCTTATGATGGTTGAAGAGTTTCTTTATCTGAGGGTGCGGGACGCTCGCTGAGTCCGTGCCTTCTGTACCACCACAGGTCGTTCTTGGGCGGATCCCGCTCCTAAACATAAGGGAGGGATAGGGGGAAGGTGGCCGGGCCTATCATATAAAGAGGGTTGTAGAAAAAGAACCCGGCCACCTATTTTCATTTGATGTTCCGGGGCGCCCGATTCGATCGACGAATTCAGCGAGCGGATCTGCTTTGATCCAGGAGAAAGCCCAGTCAGCCACCTTTTCGGTGCAAGTCACGTGACCTATAGCTCGGCCTTCGCTTTTTGAGACTTCCTCTACCTATATCTCTATGTGCCCGTAGCACTTCCATATGGAGAAAGATGGGCTTACTATGTTCCATCAATAACACCTAACCTTTGCTGATTTTGGCGGACCGTGCTCCACCCCGGTGAACTCTTGCGGTTCCGATGTGCCTAGAGGCCAGAGGCGAATCCGTTCAAAGTCCTACGGACCAACACCATTCGAAGGTGGATGGCCCGCCCTGCCTAGAATAGGAATCTTTGACTGGGCTTACACACATTCACTCACTTACGCTGTCCCCCCTCAGCTCACCATAGCCTCGGGTATGTCGTCTCCAAGGCTTCACACAAAATCTTCACTGACAACATATGCATGCTTGAGTAGGGTCAGGCAGAACCGTTGTTGCCTGATAAGAACTTCCCCCATATTGCTATCAATGTCTTCATGTCGCACGACCTCTTAACATTACACCACTGAATCCACAATCCTTTGCTTGCTGTGCAGTGACCGTACCAATATCCACTAATCGTTGTTTCCAGATACAGTTGCCAGTTAACATCTCTTCTAATTAGTCGATACGAGAAGCAAATTGTTGTGTGGAGGAATCAATATCTTGACATAAGCTAAGAGGCAGATCTTGTTCCACTCCACCAGGTCGTATGAAACTGGCATGCATCCTGGCTCCCGGGACTCTTTCATAGATTTCCAACAATTTCTCTCGCTCCTCAAAAGCCTAAAGGAACGGAGTTTATGCTCCCACATCCATAGCATGAGTAGTTGAAGAAAGTGAATGATTTGAAATTCGAGTTATTTCATAGAATAACACTCGTATCTATTGAGCTCGTAATGGTACCTCGCAATTCAAAAGTCTCTCTACGGCTGAAGAATGAGCGTGTTCTTGGGCCATCATGGAAACATAGATAGGGTCAACGACGAAACGAACAACGAAACTATACGACAGCTTTTTCGTACACGTTCACTTGCATCACATACACAGGTGCTCTATGAACTGTGCAATAAGGTCACCCATAACATGGCTCTCCCACTGGAGTTACCTTATCCCCGGGCTATGCTATTCCATGATATTGGAAAAATGGCAGTATAACTACTTATTATAATCGTCGTCGAAAGTAGGGCTTTGAGGGAGGGAAAGTGTTTCAATAGGAGCCTTACTTCCTTCAGTAGCAAACATCTTAAGAGTAACCGGGTGGCCTTTGGTGCTTCAGTAGGACAATTTTATAGTGACTTCTTTCTTAGGGTAGGGCGAGGAAAGGCTACTTTAATGACGGAAACGTCAGAGAGTCGCCTTTTGAATCTAAAGCGAAAGTTGTCGAAAGACGGGAGAAAAAGCGAAAGCTTGCTCGAAACGGCCCGTCGATAGGTAGTTCATACTTGCTGACTTGTGTGAGTCAACAAGAAAGGGATGAGCGCGAATGAATATAGCACGCTCAATTGGTTTGAATAACGCCTGCTATATTTCAAAGCCTTGCATATAATCCGTTTTCTTTCTGGTAGTTTGAACTTGAGCAAGAAAATGGATGTGCTACCGCACAATGGCTTTCGCGCTAGCGCTCACTCTGTTGTTTGGTCGTGCCGGGTAAGGGAGTTTACTCGACCCATTCTCCAGTCTCCCGCACTGCTCAAGTGTGCGACTTCGTATAAGGACCTCCTTCCTTTTTGCTATGCCCACTCTCCGTTCACACGGTTATCAAAGCGGAGGAAGGGTGGGCAGCAGGTACCACGATCCCTCTGTCCTACACATCTATCAAGAAGAAAGTGTAGTTCACGGGTTCCACTGAATGCTCCTATCTCTTAGCAAAGATCGTGTGAGTGTGCAGATATGCTTCAGATGATTCGCCAAGGATTAGATCAACCCAGTTCCTGTTCTTTTCCGGTGCACTCGCTTTGTTTCTCCGACATACAAGGAAGGACGCGGTGGGAAGGAAGCAGCCTTAGCCTCTGTCCGGCCGATCATTCTGTTGGCATCTCGCATTCATACCCCCATTTGACTGCCGCTTGGGGATGTAGTTGTAGATACGTGAGCCTTCGTGGTTCGTTATCTCCACCTGGTATCTCTTTCTACGACATGCTATTGTCGTCGCCATATTCAATATGTCACTTAGTCATATCTGTCTCGATGCGGGTTAGCACCTCCGAAAGAAACGGAAGACTTCATTCAGTGACTCCGCGATTTCCCTCTGAATGATCAGAATAAGGTAAAGCTTGAAGATAAGTTTTGTACTCTATTAATTTCTCAGTCCCTCTAGTCGGGTGGGAGCCGTCCGGTCTTTCGGCCGGATCCCCCTGAAAACCGTACGTGCAGGCCTCCCCGCATGCGGCTCATGCCTTTCGAGGTGGCCCAGCCCATCATTCATTCGCAAATCCTTTTTGAAATTGAGCAGTCTCAATTCGAACTCGGAAGAGTCTTCGCGTGTAGGCAGCGCTGTCTGTCTACCGTTGACTCTATCTATTCATTGATCCATTGGCTCGCTCACTCGCTCTTTTTCCAAGAATGAATGAGCCACTCGGAAAAAGCCTTCGATTTCTGTCAAATGACCCAGCCTCCCCTGGCTCTTCCACCGTCCGGGCTCCCTTTCCTCCCTGTGCTCCCCCGGCACAAGCCTACCACGCTTCGCGCCTGCAGCATTTTCACCAGACGATCTTTTCCAGTAGTGCCATCCTCCCTGAAGGCTGTCTGTATGGGTGGGTTGCCCCTTGCTGCTACGTTCTGTTAGGCGTTATGGATTACAGGAAATAAAGTAGTTGATTTGAACAGCAGGCGGGTTACACATTCCACTGTGCCGAGATGTGAGGTGCAAGTGGTGATGATCACCCCGAGGTATGCGCTAGCGCCCTTGACGGGCACTCCAGGACCCGCCAATGCTCGAGAAAACCCAGGTCTAAGAAGGCACCTCCATTCATCTGACCAGATGTGTGGATAACGAGGCCACCTTCACAACCTTCTCCCTTCTATCCCTATCAAAAGGTAGGGCGGTTCGCTTGAATTGCTCAACCGCCCCTTTTTGCCCGGTGCTCATGACACGCTACAGAACCCCTACCCTGCCGGGGGACCGAGCAGGGCATAGCTAGCGGCATAGGAGCCTACTCAGCGTCAGCGGCTTCGTGCCGCACTGAAGTGATCCAATATATGGTTCTGCACGTTCCACCACTTCTCCATTCATTTCCAATACTGATCGTGAAACAGCATGAGCAGCAGGATGTTGAGGTCCAGAATTCGAAGTGAAATTCTTGATTTTCCCGTTCCTAGTCGTCATGGGAAAGAAAGGTGCTTGCGAAATAAGAAAGATATTATTCCCCTAGAGCTTGTCCAGTACCACCAGTACTCAAAATGCATCTCCTTCGCCCACCTGCGTCTACCTGGCTTGCCGCCTTGCATTCAAGTGAAGCGCTACTGGCGGCAATTAATAGCTCACTCCCCCTGTCTTAAAAAAAGGGCCCAATCCCTCGAAAAAAGGAAAAAAGCAGATGACAACGAGACATCTCTTTATAATAAAATACACTATAAGGAAACAAGAGAGTGAACATTCATATTGAACCACTTCTATATGCCTTCCGGGCAGTGAAAAAGACTAGAAAGATCAATCAGGTCTTCTATAATGCATCGAATCCCACCAGAAGCAGGATCTGTAACCTATTTGGTATCAGCAGCGCGACTGATAAGGACAAACAACAACTAATATCTCTTGGCATCCCTTTTACGGGGAAAGAGACCAGTAGGAAGTACTGGTACGAGATTCTTGGTATCATTGCAAAATAAAAACATGTAGCAAGCGAAGCCAAAAGGAAGGTATGGGGCATGGGCTGGCTCTTTTTCCAAATGACAGAAGCGACGATGAAGAAGCGAGAGTGAAAGTGAAAGTCACGGTTGAAATGTCAGCTCGAGAATCAGTCCAATACCCTGGGGAAGCCTCTCAATGTGCAACCTTACTTTGATCAGCTAGTGCAACTCTTTCTTTTGGCCGGATCTCGTAATGAAAGGAAGGCTCATGAATGACCAATCCCTGGAAAAAGACTATATCTCTTCTTTTGTCTGGTCGTACTGGGACCTTAAGGTCTCACTACTGACTATGTGAATCTTTGTATCCCCAAGGAAATCCCATGCATTGAGATAGCAGGTTGGATCATCATAAAACAAAGGTGAATACTTGAGCAAGAAAACGGATGTGCTACCGCACAACGGCTTTCGCGCTAGCGCTCACTCCGTTGTTTGGTCATGCCAGGTAAGGGTAGTTGATCGAACCGAAAACAACTTTAAGTCAACGATCGGCTCCTCGTTTTTATTCAATTATGAAATGACTCATTTTGATGGAGATTTGTAGCATCATTCAAGTAAATACATATTGAGATCGTAGAAACATGAGCTTGTGATATAGCTACACCTAATTCCAGACCGGTTAATGCTAGAACTATAAATAAAGGACCAAGATCTCCTATGAAATAAAGAAGATTTTTCATAAATAGCATAGTCTAAGCAGACCCACTTAAAATCTTTACTGAACTATGACCGGCCATCATATTAATAAATAAACGTATTCCTGAGCTTAATGCACAAAAACAGTGAGGGATTAGCTCAATGAGTACTAAAAAAGGTGCTAATGGCAGTGGGACTCCTGCGGGTAATGAGAAGCAAAAAATATGAAGCCCGTTTCTTTGAAATCCAACGATCGTAATGCCTATAAAAATAGAAAATGAGAGAGCCAAAGTAATGAGAAAATGACTTGTCACTGTGAAGCTAAAGAGTATCATACCCTGGGGATTACGAAATAACGAAAAAGTAAAAGTGAACGAGGTGCGAGGGGAAATTTTTTGTTTAACATTTCCGGAAAGACCACTTATTTGTTTGTTTACCGGGTTCGGCACGAAATCATGAATAAGCTCTACCAAGGATTGCCGAGCATTTGGCACTGACTTTCCACCTCCCTTTTTCGTAACAAAAAATATCAGAAGTAGGACCAAAGCTAAAATGTGCAGCATAGACAAGGATGGATTTGTGAATGAGAAATAAAAGTTGCCCATCTTCATCAGAATTAATGGGTGAATGGAAAATTGCTCAAGTGGGCTGTCGCCATTGCCGTCCACGATACTCCTTTCAGCACTCATTCTTGCTCTTTCCTGAAGATCTTGAAAATAGTCTATTTTAGAATTTTTGATTTCCAGAAAAAATGTCTTGAATAACTCTGCCATAATTCTCTTTCCATTCTGTGACTGCTCTGCTCCCGAAAAGATCAAAGAGACTGAAAGAAAGGTCGGCATTGGTTTTTCCAACAAAAGCAAAATGGGATTGATCGGCTCTCACATGAGCGGTTTAGTGTACTTTCATCCACCCAATCTCAATTTGACACAGACAACAAAGTAGTCTGACTTGTCGTTAGCTGTGGTAAGTTGACTTTGCTTAATGAAGTTTGTCTAAGTAATTTAATACAAAGAATGGAATATTAGTTGAATAAGAGACGATTTCATTCTCTTTTCTTTCTATACGCAATTCAATCGCTAACGACGTCTCTCTGAAGCAAGCACCTATCATGAGAAGCTGGTCTTGCACGGAAAGTCTTTAGACATCACTAGGAACCACCTGCCTTTCAAGAGTCTGCGCATTAGACCGGTAACAGAACGGAAATGGTTCTCTCTCTACTATGGCACCTGCGGTGAGCCTCTCACCCGAAAGAAGGTCACCTTCACAAACGCCCGTAACCCGAGTAAGCGAAAGAGGACTATCTCTTCCATCTTCGCCCGTCACTTCACTTACTGAACTTACCGAAACTCACTACCGTAATAGCACAGAAAGAGTTATTCGCCTTAAAGGCTACGCCTACCTTCTATAGGCTTAACGCACACACAGTATGAGTTCTCTACGACTTTGACTAGTATACCCGAAAGAATATCAAAAAAGCCGGGTTATGTTAACTGAGTACCTCGTAGCCGTGGAAAGAAAGGAAGAGTTAAGAGACTTATAAATAGAAGAATACAAAAATCTAAAGGGATGGCGATTAGAACTTCACAATATTTTTGAGACAAAGGAAGCAATTTGGGCGCAGAGAGCGAAGGAAAAATAGCTTCTTGAAAGGGACGAAAACATGGCGTATTTCCATCGTATTGCGAACGGCAAAAGAAGAATGAACTATATTCCTAGTTTGAATTATGAAGGCTAGACAATAACCAATACTGGGAAGATTAAAGAGATTGCGGGTGACTACTTCAAAAACCTTATGGGAGTAGAAGGTCAAGAACGGTTGAAAGTGGCTCTGCATTTCTGAAAGAACGAGAACATGTTATCGGCTGAAAAAGGGGTTGACTTGGAGAGTGAATTTTTAGAAGAAGAAATCAAAATGGCTGTCTTTGAGATGGGAGATGATAAATCATCAGGACTTGATGGATTTCCGATGATGTTTTATTAGTCGTTTTGGGAAATCATTAAAGAAGACACAAGTTTTTAACTTTCTCTTAAAAAGGGAGCTCAATTGGGAGAGATTCAATGCAGCTAATATTGTTCTCATACTGAAAAAAGACATTGCTATGGCTATGAAGGATTATAGACCGATCAGTTTAGTCAATTTTAATAGTAAAATTTTGACCAAGGTACTGGCTAATAGAATGAGAAAGGTGGCCGATAAAGTGATCGGGCTCTCCTAAACAGGGTTCATAGCTGATCGTAATATTATGGAAGGTATTGCCACAGCACAGGAAGTACTCCAGGATGCCAAAAAGTGATCATAAGAAGGCTATCTCTTAAAATTGGACATTGCTGAGGTTTACGATATGGTTGATTGGAGATGTGTTCTAGAATGCCTAGAACTGAAAAGGTTTGGACAAAGATGGATATGGTGGATCAGAATTTGGCTTGCTTCCTCATCAGCGACGGTGGTGGTCAATGGGAATAATTGTAATGAGTTCTGTTGCAAAAGTTGGTTGAGACAAGGGGACCCCCTTTCCCCGATTATCTTTGACCTGGTTGCCAATTTCCTAGCCAATATGATTCGGCGCTGTAAAGATAAAGGGTACATCTATGGTCTGGGACTGGGTGAGAATAAACTTTCCATTATTAACTTGCAATATGCGGATGATACTATACTGTTTGAAAGACAGTCCCTTGATGAGGTCGTCAGGATCAAATAGATTCTATATTGCCTTGAACTTTGGTTCGGTTTGAAAATCAATTTCAACAAAAGTTCCCTTACATTTGGGAATGGACAGAATGATAACAATGCCCAAATTGCTAGAATTTTCAACTGCAAAGTACATAACTTTCTTATTAAATATTTGGGCCTACCTATTTGACAGGGTACCCTGAAAAAGATTGACTGGCTACTTTTGATTGAAAGCTTCCAAAAAAATTAGAAGGATGGAAAGCCAGTTGTCCGTCGCTTGGTAGTAGACTAAACTTGGTTAACTCTATGCTGACTGCCTCGCCGACATATTATATGTCTTTCTATCGTTTACCGAGATGGGTTATCAACAGGCTGGACAGAATCAGGAGAACCTTCTTTTGGAAAGAAAATTGGAGACACAAAAAGGGTACAATCTAGTCAGATGGAAAAGTGTTTGCCGACCTAAAGATGAGGAAGGCCTTGGTATTAAAAATCTTGATGACATGAACAAGGCTCTTCTGGAAAAGTGGTAGTGAAGACTAATTGAGGGCAAGAAAGTGGGGGGGAGGGGGGGGCTTATAGAAATCAAACCGGAGTCATCAACGCTAAAGGTAAAATCCTTTACGCAGCCTCCGGTTTTTAGAGGGGGTAACATCAGTTAAAGGTGTATTCTTTAAATTAATCACTTTCACCTTAAGGTGTGGGAAATCTATTAACTTTTGGAAAGACTACTAGTGTGCAGATCTTACCCTAGCGAAAAGATTTCTAAACCTCTTCCATTTTGGCTAAGAATAAAGAAATCTCCGTTAACAATCAATGGAAGAGGAATAGGAATAGGTGGTGGCCGTCCTTCAATAGGGCGTTAACTCATCACGAGAGGGTTGACCGTAGATTGTTTCTCGACCATCTTCAGTCGTGGAAGCCTATGTCGGACGAGTATATGTATACCCCGTCTTAGAGGTGGGCCTCCAACATAAATTTCTCTATGAATTTGATTTACAAGATCCTCCACTACGGCGGACTCCGTGATCAACCACTGTTGAGATTGTGGAAGAGAGATATACCGCACAAAATCAAAATCTTTATTTGGCTGATGTTGAGAAACTCTATCATTACTAGAGACAACTTTGCCAGAAGGAAATGGATTGGAACTATGGAATGCGGCATCTGCGGTGATGGCATTGAACGATTGATCACATTTTCCTTCACTGTGGTTTCGCATCATAAATCTGGAATAGGTATTCTGCACGTACAGTGGATGGATTTTCCCCTATACTGTCCACGAACTTTGGGGTTTTTGGAGATCTAGGAATTTCACACGTGATGACCGACCTATTTAGGATATCTTAGTTTGTGTGATTTGCTGGAATATTTGAAACGAAAGGAACAATAGAATCTTCAATTCAGCATATAGATCTATAGCCAGTATGATTTGTTACACTGAAACTACAGTTGTACTTTGGACAGGTGCTGCAGCTGCTAGGGCAAGAAAGAGGGCCAGAGTTGTCCCTTTGACAGAGCCAGAGCCAGAGCCAGAGGACCACTTGGTCACTGTGCCTGTAAGCAGGGTAAGTGTTTAGGATCTAGCTGATCAGGTACATGACACCTAGTTTTTGTTAGGTGTTGCTAGGTGGTTTTCCTTTGGTAGGAATTTGTGATTTGCTTTTTTGAAGGTTTGGTTTGTATGTCTTTTGGTGATCTCTTAGTTTTCTTTTTTCCATTTTTGTACTTTGCTTTGGTTTTCTTTTTTTTGGACTATTTATGTTTCGTTAAATTTTCTTTAATGGAAGGGGGAGAGCCTTTGTGGCTTTAGTTTTTAAAAAAAATCATTAATACTACCAAACTAATTTATGTTAAATTTGCTTCTCAAAACAAGTAATTTTAAAGCACACAGTAAATGAAGCAATTAAAGAATAGAGTGAACATAGAAAAAAGATTATCCAAAATAATTTGCTTATTTTCACTTTTTAGAGTACCTTTAGATAAATAAATAAACTTCCAAGCAAAGGTTTGAGAACTCGGTTTCGGTATATGTTTCAGCTTTCTAAAGTTTTGTTGGTTTCGGTCGATATCGGTGGGTTTCGCTAGTTTCGTTTCAAGTTTCAATTTCGGTCTCGATGATTATTTTAATGTGTATAAGCATGTTTACACATATGTGGTTGTATTTATATGCATATACAAGGTTAAAATATATGATGAAGTTTCAATTTGACTCATTAGAAGCTAATGATATATACGAACCCCTTAGTAAAGCAAGTAATACATAACAAATGATTTTAGTAAAGCCAAATATTAACTCAATAGACCGGATATTTCTTTATCTATGAATAAATTACATATGCAGTACAACCTTTCTCACATGGGTGCATATGAGCCGCAGAATACCACGCCCATCGCATGCTCCCTGTTCAGAAGGGACGTTAAAGCTGAGAGTTAGGTCCGGAAGGGGAAGTTGCCCATGAAAGATCTAGGCCTTCTTCTGGATGGGAAAAGGATCCCAGTGAACTACTTGAATCCTGTACTTGATAGAGTGAGGAAGAAGGATGGAAGGCGCTTGCGTCACCCTCCTTTGCTGGACACGTCACCCTCCTTAGATCTGTGCTTCAGTCTACATGCTTTCTAGTGGACGGGCTTCTGTGCTAAATAAGCTTGAAGGTGATTTCCGAGCTTGATTATGGGGTAAGGATGGTGTTGGAAGGAGCTGGCTGGAATCAAGTTTGTACTGGTGGAAAGAGAGGTTGACTAGGAATGAGACGCCCCCCTGCACACGGCTTTCATGAGCAAAGATCTGGTTCGGACTATGCAGAGTCAAGACAGTGTTTTGGCTCAAGTGCCTCCTCCCTCTACTACATGGGTGTGTCTTACAAAGCTACCTACTCTTCACATGGGTGCCTTACTAATAAGGTACAAGCCTCTCCCCTGCCCCCTGCCCCCCCTCTCCCACAACAACTAAAGAGAAGAGTGTGCAACTACAATGACCAAGAAAACATGAGGTTAGTTTCCCTTCTTCTTCTTTCTTCTTCTCCTCCTCATTTTTTTTACCATGAAATAGTGACCATAAAAACAGATTTCTACCCTAAAAAACCCCCAAAACCTACTGATGAGTACAGTTTCGTCCGAAATCAGTTTCCCCCCAATCTATTAGACCGGTTCTCTCCGATACCGGTCCGAAAGGGCGGCCGAAACCTTAAACCATGCTTCTAGGAAGTGGATTTTAGATTTTTCTTTATTCTTATATATGATGCAACATGCTATAAATAGTATATAGAGATTCATCATAAATAATGAAAAAAATTAATAATAAATAATGTAAATGAACATAATTTTTTTAGCAAATTAATTTTTTCCATACCATATTCATATTTATTCTACCCATGCCAATAATTAACAAAACTAAACACATATCCTTAAATATCTCTCTTCGTATTCCATTCTATTTTGTCAGAACCCTCATAATTATTCGTTAATACCACTCTATTTTACTAAATATTACATCACAATTGTATACACTAATATAATTAGAATAAGAAAGTTGGGTATAATAATTTGGTGTAAATATATAAAAATGACTACCAAATAAAGACCACCTAAACTTCTTTTCATTTTCACTTAACAGAGTACTATATGTATAGAGAATAATGAAGAAAAATGGCCCTATAAGGATTTTTCATTAGGTGGCGGCGAAAAAATATACCTTCCAACATTTTATTTAATGATCGGTATCCATCATCATAATGTTTATCATCAAAGATGTGGATACACCAATTTTCATATAATTCTACCACTTTTCACTGTTGAATTAACAATGTAAAAAGTTCTGTTTAACGTGAAAGATCCATCAACTAATAGTAATCATGCATTTAGATATTTATTTCAATCTATAGGGAAAAGATCACCAAACATAGGATCTGGACAACATGGGTTAATAAAACAGTATACAAAGTTCTCTAACTCTCTCTCGGCCTACTCTGCCATATCGAAGCGACGATTCTCGCGAAAGGTCACTCCCCACCGATCAGCGCCATGCTCGTCAGCAAGAGCAGACATGACGGCCCACCGAACCCATATCTGACTCAGTAAGTGGACAAAACGGTCCCTTAAAGGCTTCGTGATCAGGCCAACCTCCTGAAAGCAATCAACTTTATCCTCCACCGTGTCGAGCATCTCCAAAATCATCTCCGCAAGGTGAGGAAGAATGCCGTTGAGAACGACAAGAAAAATCGTGCGAAGCCAGATGGAGCAGACATGAAGAGGAGACCCCCTACGAATCATGAGCCCGTGCATCATCGTATCGCACTGATTGTCCGTAAGAGCGGGATTTGCCAGACGTGCAGTGAAACGAGGAATAATCTCCCCAATGAGCACACCTCCCAGGGTTGTCGAGGAGTATGAGGGAAATTGCAAGCCATGATCCTTTCTCTATGAAAATAGTTCTTTCTCTGTGAAAATGAAAGAGAAGATGAACACTTCTTCAAATTATAAAGAGAAGTATTCAAATCTCAGAACAGAAAATATTGTGCATGGGGTCAGTCGGAACTATTCCCAAGCTCTGACCAAAAGAAAGCGTTAGAAAGGAAAAGGATGGCTCAAAGAATCACGAGAATGAAGAGACAAATTCCTTTCATGTGCAAAGCATGTAAGCATTCACATGCAAAGCATGTGACCGCCAATTTCAAGGATGATTAAATCCCATGGTTTGGCTTCACGTGTTAAACACATGAGCGCTCATATGCAAAGCATATGAGCGCTGAATATAAATAAACAAAAGCCAAACAAGCCTCACATATTAAACACGTGAGCGCTCATATGCAAATCATATGAGCGTTGAATACAGACGGACTAAAAACCATAGCGGGGCTTACATGTTAAACACATGAGCGCATCATTTTGAAGCACTAGCTTCAGATAAAATTAAATTCTATATAGAATTAAATTCTATTTCAGGAAATATTTCCCCTTGATCTTTCTGATACAAGAAAAATATTCTCTGTTAAACAGAGAGCTGTCGGATCAAAGATCCAATGGTAGAATTAAATTATATTAGGAAAAAATATCTTTCTAATCTATTTAAGTAAGAAAGATATTCTCTGTTAGATAGAAAGGAGTTGGATCAAAAATCCAATAGTGATTAAAAAATTATCAAAAGATGGAATTAAATTCTATTTGGGAAAAGATTTTTCTAATCTTTCTAAAACAAGAAAGATTTGCTCCGTTAAACAGAGAGCCCTTGGATTCGAAATCCAACGGTAATTATAATATCACCGACCAAATCAGAATATCAAATCGATTCTTTCCTAATCTTGCTAAAACTAACAGAAAATATTGTCTGTTAAACAGAAACTCACTGGATCAAAGACCCAACAGTGGATAAAATTTCTCGATGATTTTTTAGATCAATTAAATCAATTGATATCTCTAAATGAGAGATTTTCTCAAACTAATCAATAGTTTGTCTCTCCTATATAAAGGACCCGAGACTTTAAGTCTCATATAGAGAATCAACCCCATAAGGTGATAAAAAGCTACCACCGATAATTTAATTCTCTTGCTGAAGAAAAACCTTCCCGCACCTCTCAAATCCTAGGTAAAGAAAAAACAGAGATCAAAATATCTCCCTTTGCCTATTATTTATACATATACAAGGGTTTAATCCTTTTTAAAAGAACTTAGTTTTTTCTCTGGATTTGAGATCCGCAAGACAAATCTCCTATAAGTTAAGAATTTAATTCTCATCGGGAAGATATTGTTCTTCAAACTCAAGTTCTAGGGAAAACTAAATATAAGAAAAGAAACATGAAAGAAAAGAGATGGAATTTACATTCCAGAAATTTAATTCCTCTAAAAACAGGGTTTAACCCTTCAAAGAACTTAGTTCTCATAAAAAAAGAAAAGGAGAACTCAATTCTCAAAAAATCTGATTCCGGATTATCAAAACAGTGATCTTGGTGATCGTTAATGGCTAAAATACCATTAACAGAAGTGTTTCCCCCAATCAGAGCAAGGCTCTGTTTGAATTTCAAAAATCCAAATTTTGAAGCAACGCTTCAAATTCCGTGCGCTGCGCGCAACGCGCCACGTGTCAGAAATTGATACGTCAGGCGCAGCGCCCAAGGCAGCGCGCCCAATCAGAGCAAGGATCTATTTAAAACAAAAATTGAAGGAAGCCACGCTTCAGTTGCGCAAGCGCTGCACTGCGCGACACGTGTCAGCGCAGTTGCGCAAGCGCTGCGCTGCGCGACACGTGTCAGCGCAAACGCAGTTGCGCTGCGCTGTGCGCTGCGTGACACGTGTCAAGCGTTGGTGGCGTTTGCGCCAAACAGAATTAAAATTCCAATAAGATCTTTTTGTTCTTGTTAAAACAAGAAGATTGTCTTCTGTAAAACAGGAGCCCTTGGATCAAAGATCCAACGGTGGGGAAAATTCCCCAAATCACTCAGAGAAGGATCTCTTTAACAAATTTAATAAATTTATGGGCACTATATAAAGGCCCCTAGACCCCAATTCAAAACATCATCAACATTGTGAGAGATTGAGAACCTCAAAACAGAGAGAAATCTGAAGAAATTTCAAAAAAAAGGTAAAAACCTTCATAAAATAGAAGAATTTCTTCTAATAGATCATTGATCTAAGAACAAGATCAATGATCTTCATATAATAAGTGCTTTGCACTCTTTTATGAACCACTGGTTCTCTGAAAACAAGAAAAACAAAAAAAAAACTTGTTTTCTTTGATCTAAATTGGATCAAGAAATTAAACAGTGCTTTGCACCTTTTATGAACCATTGGTTCTGGAATCTTAAAGATTCTCAAGGTTATTGGAATAGTGCCTTGCACTTGTAAAAACTGCACTGTTGCGCTTCTGGGTTGGTGCAAGCCACCAGAGAGCGCCACGTGTCAGCATCTGAATCACTTGCGCTATGCGCTTTTAAGAAAGAGCCTTGCTCTCTGAAATTGGCGCAACTCACCAGAGCACGCCACGTGTCAGCAGCGCAAGCGCAGCGCACTGGCGCAGCGCACTGCGCTTGCGTGACACGTGTCACCTCCACAAGCGCTTGCGCTCACTTATTGGCGCAAAGCGCCTGACATGCCACATGGCCACTGTCAGATGATTGATGCACTGCATCATTAAAAAGAAGGGCTGAGCCCAATTAAAGAGGCCTAACAGGCCTAGCAAATGCTATGCATTATTTTCAAACAGATGCAATGCATCAGAGCCCAAATAAAAATAGATGATGTGCATCATTTAAAAGGGGCAGAGCCCAAACAAAATAAAAAAGAAAATGCAATGCATTATTTAAAAAGGGGCAAAGCCCTAACACAGGCCTAATAGGCCAAAGATAAATAAAAGCGTTGAACATTTTTCAACTGGACTTAGCCCAATCATGGCCGTAAGTCCTCAAATTAAATTGACCGAGCACAGCTGCTCTCTAAAAACAATTTTCATCCGGTTCGAGGGTACATCTCCGAACTCCTTTGACTCCTATCATTGTAATCCTTCAACGACGTCAGAGAGGTGACGGGTCCCGACAACCACACATCAACACGGACTGTGGGGTCCTTAAACTCATGGACTTATGCGTCCTTAAACCAAGATACGGACTGGGGGGTCCTTAAACCTGCGGACTTATGCGTACTTAAACTAACGGACTAATGCGTCCTTAAACACACCCATATGGACTGTGGGGTCCTTAAGCCCATGGACTTATGCGTCCTTAAACTACCAATGGACCGCAATGTCCCTAAACTACCTGTGGACCACTACGTCCCTAAACTGGAACAATAGAGCTCCCAAACGCTCTTTTGTTGGATCTAAACGATCCCGTTTAAGTTGATCTTAGCCTCAAATATGACTAATGTATCCTTAAACATTCAAACAGACTTTAATCCCAAATTGGACTATAAGACCCCCAATCAACTTTGGTTCAAGGGTACATCTCCGAACTCCTCTGACACATGTCGTTATAATCCTTCAACGTCGTCAGAGAGGTGACGGGTCCCGACGGCCATATATTAAATGGACCACCATGTCCCTAAATTGGAAATGGATCTAGACGATCCCGTTAAGTTGATCTTAGTCTGGAAATTAGACTAACGTATCATTAACAAACGTTTAAGTTGATCTTAGCCTCAAATATGGCTAACGTATCCTTAAACCAAAACCCAAAACCCAAATCCAAGAAAGTATGGATTTAGACTAATCCACGTCCTACGGGCGACGAAATAAATAGTCTCTGTATACAATCCACGGGCAACCACAAACAAAATAAATACCCACGACACGAAGTGAAATTCTGGAGAAGGAGAAAGTTGTTACCGTGATGCGGTAGCGTAATTAACTGTAGGGGCTTGCGCCTGCAGGGAAGAGCGTCCCCACAATCAAAAACCCCTCAAGCGAGGGGGAATCTGACGAAGTCTGCTACATCGGCCGCATCCGTCTAAACCTCCGATACACGGTGCCATAAATCAACTTGGCATCTTCGGAGAGGTTGACGGATAAAACCAAATAGCATATGCCCCGAATCTCAGGCAAGATGTCCTCGCGTCTCGGCCGCCATTCGGAGGGGAACAGATTCTGGCACGCCCGGTGGGACCTTTTCCTCTTTCCACTCCACACTTCGTGTGTCGTGCTCGCGAACAAATCGCGGTTTGCTGTGGTTGCCTGTGGATTCGAGGTACTAAGATTTGGTGTCTTGCTCCGTGCAGAAAACAGAAGATCAATGGCTTCAAACTGCACTTCCTGCAATTGCAACTCTCGCTCCGTCCCTGTTGGAGGAGTGACTTATGGGCCCCAAGCGGCCTCCCTCTTCAAGATGCCAGTGGAGCAGGTAACTCAAACCACCACTGGACTATTCTTCGGGACCATGCTCCCACCATTGAGCTTCAATGCCCCAATGACGTTGCAAGAAGCCCCAAAGAAGTCAGTCTTTGATCGACTTACCATTGCCGCGGTCCCTCTCAATGGGTCGCCTGACTTCACTCCCTCGGTTTTTAACAGGCTGGGTCAGAGCTCCAACGGGCCCATGAAAAAGCCAGCAATACCAGAAGAAGTTATCCCGAAGCAGATAGCTATCCCTACTCTAGTTTCAGGCGAGATCACCAAGGTTGCTTCCCCTGCTCGGAAGTCTGCTTTTGACAGGTTGGCCGTCCCCATTCAACGGACGTCGGTCTTTAAAAGGCTGATACCAGCAGATTCTGACCAACACAGGGGGCATGAAGAGGTCACTCCTACGGTTAGAACAACTCCATCCGCACGACATGCTCGATGTCGCCACTGGCGCCGAGTAAGGAAGGCTGGGGGCAACTCCTTCTCTGGGATAACTCCGCCAGCTCCAATGGTGGGGATCGATGCTGCTATTCCAACCGGGAACAGCTTTGAACTGCTGAACACGGTGCGCAGGAACTCTCCTACTGCGGTGTTGAAACGAACTCCTTTACCTGTGGAGAATGCTCCAGAGAAAAAGCTAGGGCAGCCCCCTCAACGGTTGTCCTCTAAAATCTACAAGCTCTGGCGTCAAGTCCAAGAGTTAGTGATCGATCAAGACTACCTCCGACAACAGAAAAAGATGAAGGTTCGGCAGGAGAAGGATTACTCCGTCAAGCCACAAAAAGCAACAACCACTTGGGTGTCCGCTGCAATGGCCCCCTCAACGTCAACCACCCAAAAGAGAAGGAGGCCAGAGAAAGCCCTTATGAATACGGCAGAGCGTAAAGACGCCGAGACCAAACGCCCCAAGTCTGGGGGCATAACGGTCCATACTGTTTATATGGCTTCCGGAAAGGAGGAAAGCCGCGCTTCGACTGGTCACCGACCACTCGCCCGATTCTTGACGAAAGCCCAAGAGCAGCAACAGAAGCTTCAGGAAATGATGACTGTGACGGCTGCACTTACCGAACCGAAAGAAAGTTTGGAAGTATCATCAGAGCAGCGTCATGAATAAGAAACTGACGCTGACTATCTACGCAGAGTCCTCAAAAAGAAGGACAAAGAGGCATCCGAACAAGCTGCCAACATAAAGCAAATGGCGCTCATCTTCCAAGATATAGTAGGGATGATGATACACCCAAACCCTCCAGCTGAAGACCCTCCGATCATTGTCGGAGACGACAGAGGGGAGATATCTAATCCTCCTCTGGCTCTTTTAGCAGCCAAAGAGGAAACTATCTCAAAAGCCACGCTTGATGATTACATCGCTCAGCAGATACAAGTTCATCAGGCGAATGAAGCGGCTGGACAAATTGTTAAAACTGGATGACCCTATCCGGGCTGGTATGACCAAATCAGTTACCCGCCGGGATATACGATCCCTAAGTTCCACGTATATAAAGGGACAGGAAATCCCCATCAGCATGTTGCTCAGTTCAGGGCACTCTGCGGAAACACCGGCGGTGATAACAAACTGTTGCTTCGCAAGTTCGTTGGAAGCTTATCAGATACAGCGTTCGAATGGTACTCTGAGCTTCCGAATGACTCTATCAAGACCTTCGCGGAGATGGAGCTGTTGTTTACCCAGTGTTTTGCAAGCGCCAGTGAACGTACCCCGATGACGGCACTGATTAACGCCAGGGTAAAGCCAGGCGAGACATGGGTTCAATATGCTATACGGTGGCGGAACTTTTGGTCAAAGTGCGAGAAGTGCATTGAAGAAGCTCCTGCAGTGGGTATGTTTGTGGGAACCCTTGACCCGCAAGCAACCATCTCACAATTTATGATGTTCTTCAAGCCGACTACCTTCCAGGCCTTGATTGACAAGCTAGCACAAATAAATCAGATGGGCCATGGACCGTCTCCTCCAAAACCAGACTCTCGAAATGAGAAAGGAAAAGGGAAAGCGACTGTCGTTGCCAATGCTCAACAACAGCCGAGAAACTCAAAGCCGGTCGTTCGCCAAAATAACGCGCATCCACGCCCGTCCCTCAAGGAGAGACTAGGACGTCCTTACTCGTTTCTTCATAATAAAACGAGAAGACTGTTTGAACTGGCAGTACGCAACAGACTCGTCAATCTGCCGAATCCAAAACGTCCGTTGCAGCCAGGCGATCTCAATAATCCTGATTACTGCCCTTACCACCAAACGGTAAGTCACCCAATCGAGGATTGTTTCATCTTTAAGGGATGGATCGAGGATCAATACCTACAAGGCAAATTCGCGCCGTCTGAAAACTGGAAGGTAAACCCACCACAGCCGCACACTCCAAAGAAAACGGACACGATGGGGGCAGCTTGTTCTTTTGTCGAAGACGAAAATGATGGAGAAGACTCATCAGACGAGTCTGAAGACTACGTAGCGACTTGTCACATGATCTCTCACTCATTGGCGGATAATAAAGAGGATCCTTGCACTGATAAACAGAGGACGGACCCTGAACCAGAAATTCCGCGGCCGTCGGACGAGTTGATCGATGCCTTCCTGAATGAGATTCGTCTGAAAGTTAAAGCCAATTAAGGGCGTGAGATGGCCATACTGGAAGGAGCCAAACACCGACGACTGGACCAAAGAGTCGAGGCACTCCCGTCAAATAAAAAGCCATCCGCTGTGGATAAAAACAAATTCAAGACGAGGAAAAGGTTCGCTAAAGCCTTGTCAGCGGGAATGGTGCTACCACCCTCTGAAGAAAATACTCTCGGTGAAGTAGAGATGCATTCTAACTTCTGCTTATATCATCAGAAGATCATACATCCTACCGAAGACCGCGACTCCTTTAAGTGTTGGTGGCAAGGGTATGTCGCTCAAAAGCAACACTTCAACAGGACAAAGTGTGGAGCTCGTAGACATCAGAAGAATGCGATAGATGAGCGCAAGAGAGCCGCCGACGGCTGTCACAGAGCCGACTCCAAGGGATCGCAAATTATCACCTTTGGAAGCGACTCTGACGAGGAAGCTGCCCTCAACCCTCTCCTCAAGGAATCCGTGAAAGAATTGAGAAGTTGCGATAACGTTCAGCCGTGTAATCGCACGCTGCTCGAAAAAAATCTCGGCCCCGCAAACAAGGGATCGGGCAAAAAGGATAAAGGGAAGAAAAAAAACAGCCCTCGTAGCCAATACTCAACAGCAATCGAGTGGCCCTAAACCTGTTGTTTGCCGAAACAATAAGCAGCAACCCCTCCAGGAAAAGTTGAAACGTCCTTACTCGTTTCCTCAAAATAAAACAAGGAGATTGTTCGAGCTGGCAATGTGCGACAGACTTATAAATCTGCCGAGACCAAAACGTCCGTTGCAGCCAGGCGATGTAAACGATCTCGATTATTGCCCTTACCACCAAACGGTAGGTCACCTGATCGAGGATTGCTACGTCTTTAAGAACTGGGTTGAAGATCAATACCAACAGGGCAAGTTCGTCATATCCGAAAACTGGAAGGTGAGCCCGCCACAACCGCACGCTCTGAGAAAGACGGATATGCCGGGGGCATCATGCTCATTCATAGAGAAAGCCCCATAGACCGAAAAGTCAGTAAACTAGATATTCGCCTCAAATATGGCAACAAAGGACCAAAACGTCCTTAAACTAATGGCGGACCGAAACGTCCTTAAACTACTACCGCATCATCTTTAGGCTGACGAGATGAATAAAAAAAACATATAAAAATAAAAAGAATAAAAAATAAAAGGTATGTCCATAAGCAAAAAGGGCACGGATGAAAACCCGAAAGGGCTCCGTGAGTAAAAACAGCAGGACTACCGGCAAGTGTTTGTGAAAACCTGAAAGGGCGCAACCTCGTTAAAGGACACTTACAGGGTCCTCTCGACCTTGTAAGGAGAAACCACCCGCGTGAGATCCTTACGACTCACAAGGGAGGAACACACTTAGGGATCCTTACGATTCCTAAGGAGAAAATACACATTCGAGATCCTCACGACTCGTAAGGAAAACTCTCTTATGGGACCCTCACGGCTCATAAGATTTGAAAGTCTTAAGTTACAGAGACCTAAACATGTGCTTAAGCAAACCCCCCACAACCATCAATACTGCCCTACAAGTGGCTCAATACTGACCCTTGTATACAATCCACGGACGCGAATAAACATTTCCCTAACCAAGTTTCATCTGTGATTGGGGATATGTACGCATGATGAACAACCCTTATAGGTCCTCTCGATTTACAAGGAGAAAACCCTCTTGTAGGATCCTTACGACTTACAGAGGAACATACACTTAGGAATCCTCACGATTCCTAAGGAGAAAATACACCTACAAGATCCTCATGACTTGTAGGGAGAAATACCTTTGTGAGATCCTTACGGCTCATGAAGTTAAAAGCCTTAGTCGACAGGACCTTAACCCTGTTCGCTAAGCCACCTTTGTTCGACATCGACGGAGGCAAATGATGATTCGCTCCTGGAAATATCTCAGTTGTAGCGATGCTGATGCCTAAATCGGTATCAAATTCCAAGTCCTTTCATGGCAAATGATGATTCGCTCCTGGCAATATTCCAGTCGTAGCGATGTTGATGCTAAGATTGGCATCAGATCCCAAATCCCATACTCGCGAAAAAAATCAGCGAGCCCAAAAAAAAATGCATACGAAATAGCCGAAATGATAGGGCAACTTGCGACGAAATCAGCAAGTAAAAATGTATGCATATAAAAACAGCTGAAATGATTGGGCAACTCACAATAAAAAGCAGCGAGTAAAAATAAAAAAAAATGGCCGAAATGATTGGGCAACTCGCAATAAAAAACAGCGAGTAAAAATTAAAAAAAATGGCCGAAATGATTGGGCAACTCGCAATAAAAAACAGTGAGTAAAAATAAAAAAAATAGCCGAAATGATTGGGCAACTCGCAATAAAAAGCAGCGAGTAAAAAGAAAGATAGCCGAAATGATTGGGCACCGCGAAAAACAGCCGAAATGATTGGGCAATCGCGATTTTCGTGATATAAAAAGCTGAAATGATAGAGTATCGCGGAAATAAAATAATCACATAAATAAAATTGAAAAATGAATGAAACTTTTGCCCTGCAGGTGAGATTATATCGATCCCTGTATATAATCCAGGGGCACAAACAAAAAGGGAACTATACCTTCCCACCAGGCTCCATCCGAAAGAGAGCCTAGTCTCGACGGTTCACCAACAACCTAGAAACAACTGCGACACTCGTCTCGATACAGCAGATGCACTGCAGCAAAATGAAGCAAAGGCCAAATTCCTAGCTTCAGGGTCTTGACGGCAACTCATATAAAACCTGAAAGACCATCGGAGATCATCTCACATCAGCGTGGAGTGGTCACCACCTCGACATTCGTCTCGATACAGCAGACGAGATGTCACTACGGCGTCCTTTCTCAAACAGTATTCGGACACGCCAAAGCAAACGAAGCAAAAGCCAAATTCCTAACTTCAGGGTCTTGACGGTAACTCATATAAAACCTGAAATACTATCGGAGATCATCTCGCACCAGCGCGGAGCGGTCACCACCTCGACGATCGTCTCGATACAGCAGATGAAATGTCGCCCCAGCGTTCTTCCCCCAACAGGATTCGGACGCGCCAAAGCAAATGAAGCAAAGGCCAAATTCCTAGCTTCAGGGTCTTTACGGAAAGTCATATAAAGCCTGAAAGACATTCGGAGATCATCTCGCACCAGCGCGGAGTGGTCACCACCTCGACGATCGTCTCGATACAGCAGATGAAATGTCACCCCAGCATTCTTCACCCAGCAGGATTCGGACGCGCCAAAGCAAACGAAGCGAAGGCCAAATTCCTAGCTTCATGCGTCTTAACGGCAAGTCATATAAAGCCTGAAAGACAATCGGAGATTATCTCGCACCAGTGCAGAATGGTCACCACTTTGACGTTCGTCTCGACATAGCAGACGCAATATCATCAAACAAATGGAGCCACGGCAAAATCCCTAGTTCTAAACCTCGACGGTTCACCAGCAACCTAGAGACAACCGCGACGTCCGTCTCGATACAGCAGACGAGATGTCACCCCAGCGTTCTTCCTCCAGTAGGGTTCAGACGCGACAATCAAACAAACGGAGCCACAGCAAAATCCCTAGTTCCCACCGCGACATTCTTCTCGATACAGCAGACGCGATGCTAGCAAACGAAGCAAAGGACAAATTCCTAGCTTCAGGGTCTTGACGGCAACTCACATAAAACCTGAAAGACTATCGGAGATCATCCCACACCAGCGCGGAGTGGATATGGCTCATCGGGGCTCACCAAAATGAGCCTAACCTCAAGTGAAAAGCGGCATGGCAAATTCCTAACGCTTGCTCTTCCGACGGTCAAACTGCCAAGGAGGATTGCTTGAAGACGTCTTGTCCAGCCCCCGAAGGGATCAGAGACACGGCAGTTGCAGGGCTACTCGAACAGCACGATTGCCTATCGAGGAACATATCAGCTGATGCGACGGTACGATGGCCAAAACCTTGAGTACCACAGACCCTAACGGATTTCTTCCGTAAAGAACAGAGATTAACTGTGACGTTAGGATATTCTTGCGAGAAATACTCGATTCGTCTCGACCTGTGAAGAAATTGATGTCTTTGCGAGAACTTCTCGATGCGGCTCGACTCGTAAGATAAAGTCTTAGGCAATAAGGACTAAAAAACTTGTTCCCTAAGCACTGGGACCCTACAAGTTGGCCCAAAATGGTCTCTTGCATACTATCCACGGGTCTCACTCTCCAAACTCGAATCTCGACAAGGAGAGAAACAACCGCTTACAGGTCCTCTCGACTCGTAAGAGGGAAAATTCTCTTATAGGATCCTTACGACTTATAAGAGAAAATGCACTTAGGAATCCTCACGATTCCTAAGGAGAAAATCCACCTACGAGATCCTCTCGATCCGTAGGGAGAAAAGTCTCTATGAGACCCTCACGGCTCATAGAGTTGAAAAGTCTTAAGCAGCAGATCTGAACCTGCGGCCTAAGCCATCGCTATTTCTTGAGGAAATCAAAATGCTTGCTCTATTATCTGTCAACCATGTTTACTAAGGTAGCATGCTGATAATAAAAGAAAGAAAAAGGCGGAGAGATGACATAAGACATTACAAAGAATATATATCTTTTATTCTTAAACTTGATTGAATACAAGATACATTGTGTTAAAGAATAAAAAAATACACATTTTTATTTACAAGTACAAATGATACAAAAAAATAGCTACTGAGAAGGAAGTGTCTTTAACAAATCCGCAAGCTGCTCTCGTACTTCCTTCAGCGCCTCCTCCTGAGTGGCTGCCGCGGCCACTTCCGCTTCCACCTGGGACCGCTGCTGCAAATAGGATGAAAGTTGCTCCTCAGCTGCCTGCTGGGCTGCTTCCTGATTAGGTGCATCCCGCTCGACGACGTTAAGCTGTTGCCTCAGTGATAACCCTTCGGAGAGGCATTGCAGAAGGCCTTCAAAGATAACCTTCAGCCGTGCAGTGTTGGCCTCCACCCGAGCATGCAGTTGGGCAGATTTGCTCGAAGTCTCACCGCGCTCCTTACGCCTTGAAGTAACTTCTTGTTCGAGATGGCGGAAGTAAGAAGCGCTCTGCTCAATCCATGCTGCTCTTTGATTGCTTGCGGCTAAGGTCTCGGGAGCGGGACGCATCGACTCCAGCTGATGCAGGCGAGCCTCGATCTCCCTGCAATGGTTAACCCAAGATGCGATGATGCCCTCGTCATGGAAATTTACGAGTATCACCAGCATCGGGTTAACCGCCGTAGCGAAATCTGCAGCAGACGTAGGAGTCTCGACGTCGAGCTCCTCGATGTAGTCGCTCAACATACACAGACTGTTCGCGGCGCCTTTCGAGGACGGACGTCTCAGGAAAGGGCCCGCCGGCATTGTAACACAAGGCTCGAAGGGCGCCGAGACCGGAACGACAACTGAAAAAACAAGATACGATCAGATAACAGTTCAAGAAATATGAAAAAGTCATTGATGAGATAGTCTACTATACCAGCTACAGCAGGTGGCAAAGCCGGAAGGGCCGGTGGCGCGACCGATCTTTCGTCTCCTCCTTCGATTTGTAGCACTGCAATCAGGACAAAGGGAAATTAGAAATAATTCCATTACTAAAAAAAAAAAGACATCAATTGGAAACTATACTCACCAGCACCACTGGATGAAGAAGCAAGTTCAGATGGGAAGGAGAAGTGTGGGAGCAACACTTGATAAAGATGATCAAAAAGCACTCCTGAAAAGACACAACAGTACGACTTTAGTATATAAATTATGCGGCTGAAAGACGAAACTAATAGGTTGCAAATCCATACCTTCCAACAACTTCGATGGTACAAGAGAAGGCTGAGAGGTGACCACCGCCAAGACAGTATTTGACGGCGCTCTCTTGAGCAATGGAGCATCGACACTAGCCGCACCTGCGTTAAAAACAAGGATAAACTTGTCAGAAGCGGTTGCAAGAGAAAAAAGGGGATTATAACTCGAGATTTACCTGATGAACCGCCGGCCGAAGCAGAGGCGTCTCCCTCCTCCATCGACATAAGGCCACCGCCCGTGGCCTCATCACCCGACTCAATGGGGGCTGTCGTTGTGCTTGCACGGCCGGGAGACGGCGGAAGACCGTAGACGGGGAGAGCAATAATCGGAACATTGCCGGACTCTTGAGAAGGAGCGGCTGGCTCTTCCCCAAGAGTCATGCCCATCTCACCCGCTACTTCTTCGGGCTCAGCGGTCTCCATTGTTTCATCCGCCATCACCAGGGGATCACTGGCCTCAAGCGCCTCGTCCGCCGCTACCTCGGGCTCGGTTACAGCGGTCGTCTCATTTGCCGCCACCTCAGGCTCAGCATCAACAACCTTCTCTGGTGCAGCTCCCTCAGCCCCCAGCTCAGGCTCAGCAACCCCAGAGATGTTGCCCACCGTCGGCTCGAGTTCGGCCGGTGCCTCTTCCTCTGTCTCCTTGGGTTCGATGGTCTCCGCCTCCCCCTCAGTTGGACTTGGCCCTGCAAGGAAAAATATATAAGAACCGACGAGTTTATAATTTTTACAAACAAGTCTCGAAAGATTCATTACCTGAAGTGGATTTATCGTTAGCACTCCGAACTGCACGCGCCACCTGTCTGCGAGCAGTGGCTAGGGCGAAGGGGGCCTCTTCTGAGGGAGTATCAGCATGAGGGACGGTGCTTGGGCCCGCTCCAACGGCCAAAGCAGCCTTGCGTGCCTTCTCCTCGCACCTTAGCCGCTTTCTCTCTTCCCGTGTCGTCAGGACAGAGCTCTCTAAGGCTTCCCTCATTGAGACGTCCTCATCTGTGAACAGGGATGCCTCCAAATCCTTTAAGGCATCCCTCGTCGATTTGTCAAGTTGAGGCTCTCACGGCAGCCCTGAAGAAGCTGGGACTTCAGTAGAGGATCCGGGGAGAGTCCCCGCATCAGCTGGCGCAGCCCCTGTAAAGAAACAAAGGAAAAAAGTTAGGTTGGCCGTCAGAAAAGAGGATAAAAAAAACTCAATAAGCCGAGACGTACCAACGCCCGTCAAGGCGCGCTTCTTCTCCTCCTCCTGGAAGGTTTTTAAAGAGGCAGCAATGGCTTCTTCGGTATTGACACCTGTTGAAAAATGGGGGAAAGTATTAGTCAAAAATAATGATAAAAAAGAAATGCGATAAAACGACGAAGAAAGCAGCTAATGATTACCTGACTCGGCGAGTTTATTCAACATCGCTTCGAGCCTCGCTGATCGCTCAGAAGCTGCAATAGCAGCCGCTAGATCGATCTCTGTTGGGTCTACCGAGAAGCCCTTATTGTTGCCATACTCGCTTATTCCTTCGGTAAGAGGGGCCTCAGGCTCTAAACCGAGGATCGCGTCGAGGGAGAGGAGCGACTTCTTCTTCTTTTGCCCGCCATCTCTGGATGCACCCGGGGTTGATTTGCGCTTGGCAGGCACCTTGGGGCGGCGGGTCCCGATACCCGCGCCTGCGCCGGACTCCGGCGATACCATATTTACCACTGGAGCATGGGGGGTTGGTGGCACAGCCACAGTATCGCGAAGCGGCAATCCACGCGGAGGGCTCAACACACGCGGAGGTCCAACTCCAACACCTTTCAATGGAGGAATGACCGGGGTCCTCGGCTTCAAGGGAGCCTTGCGATCGCCGCCGGGAGGTGCACCCTTACGGTCAACCAGCATGCGCTTTTCCATTTGGATAACTGAACTCATTGCGTGCGTGTACCAGGCCACGTACGTGTTGAGGACTTTGGGGGCGCAGCTCGGCTCGCTGATAAAGAAATAAGAACCCGTGTTAAGCCGCATAAAATGGTGCATTGCATCCCTTATCCCTTCTCGGCTAACCACGGGCCTTTCCAAGAAAGCTTCCATCGGGATCCCCTGGTTATAGCTCGATTGCTGAGCAAACCGGTGAGGGTTATACCTCATGAGGAGCGCCGTCTCATTCTGCCTAAACACCAAATAGCCCGGCCGAATGGAGTAGAGATGGAGGATTTCCCGAGCCTTCAATATGGAAGCCCCGTCTTTAAAATCGTCGCGCAGCGGCACTACTGACTTGGTGGTCTCTGAGCCTATTATTATGACCTTATCCAAGAAGGAAACCTTCGCTCCGACCAGGTGTGGACGAAGGAGTAACCCCCTAGCCTCCCGCGGAGGTGCAACTACGATCGAAGCACCAACCAATCGTATGACTCTAGGGAGTCTGCATTTCTCAAAAAAGGGAGGTATCTTATGAGCGCCGAACACCCCGTGCACGTGCATTTCCATCCAGGAGGTGAAGTAGTGCATAGGGAAGTTAGCGGGCTGCACCCCAGGCTCACTAGCGTCCGCCGCTATGCTAAGTCCATTATAAAGATAAGCCAGCCCGGCAATCTCTATTGACAACTGCAAACCAGCCACCATCCGGTGCGCTGGGTAGAAAACAGATGGCCGCATGTGGCGCGGGTGCATGGGAAGCGCAAAGCTGCACAGCCACAAGCTCAGGAACCCTACAAAAAAGGTTTCCTCATCCATGCCCGGGACGGCGATTTCCGAGAAAAGAACGACGGCGGCGCCGGGGAGATAAAAGTCCCTTTGGTCATTCTCTGATATAGGTCGGCGGTCCAAGCCGAAGCCAAAAGAGTCATCGAGCTGGGCAAACTTCTCGCTCTGCTCCGATAAGAACTCTGGTCGAATAAAGCGGGCAATAAAATCTGCGAAACTGACGTCCCGGACACCCGATTCCAGATAGAGCCCTTCATAAATCTCCAACACCTTCACCAAGCCCGGGAACTGGTGCTGAATGGCGTTCTCCAGAGTCAAGTCAAACACCAGCGGTTTGGTGGCAAAGACGTATTCATCGGGAGGAAGCAGCTCCTCATAGTGCTCCCCCCTCATCGGCAGACCCGAGACTTCAGCAAACTCCTCCAAGGAGATAGAGACCTCCCTGTCCGTCATCAGGAAGGTGTGGGTGGGGATATTCCATTGTTCGATAAAGGCCTTGATCCACCATGTTGGAGGAGAAGGATATTCGAAGAGCGAGACGTAGATGGCCGAATATAAACCAATCTTCGTTAGATGAGTCCTTTTCGCCGATAAGATGTACCGGGCCCACTGCAAATATCCGGCGGGCGGTCGCGGGACCAATCCAATATTGTAGGCCTGTCCCCAAGGGCGTGCTTCACCCTGACAGATTCGCCTTCCCAGATTGTCTATTGCCGGCGGCGGCTGCACGGGAATGGCACCAATTGCAGGCTGGAGGAGGTCATCAGAATTCCAATTTTTGACCTGCACGGCATACTTCACCGGGGGTTCATCCGCATAGGGGATTGAAGTTATGGGCTCAGACGGCGTGGTGGAACTGAAACTGCGGCGACCCTGGATGATCTCATTATACCACCTACCCCACAAGTGGAGGCTCTTTTGCTCGGGGTCATGATCCTTTATGAGAGCGAACACCACTCGATCCACCGGAGCCTGGGGAAACCCTCCCTCCAAGCGAATAAACGGGAAGGACAGATTAGCAGACATGTTTCCTGCGGAGGAACAAAAAATTAGCCGTCAGTGCTGTAATTCCAACGCTCAACATTTTAAAAATTTTACACCACACTGCAATGCAGTGGGTAGAGGACCAAATGGGGACCCACAAAATCTGGATGACAATGCATCAGTTAACAAGATAGCCCCATCATTGGGTGAGACTGTCAATTAATAAAAAAAATCCCCAAGAGATCCTCATTGATGGGAAATCCCTAGAGACAAAGAGAAAATCTCCTCTTTTAGAGCAAAGCTCCGTCACAGAGTGATATTTGTCAAACTCTGGTCTCAAGGGAATAAAATTTCCTTAAAAAAAATGCCTAGCTCTATAATAATGATGGAAGAATCCATCAAAAAGAAAAAAGAAAACTTTAACTCCTAAAGATTAAAAATTTGGGATCTTAAAGATCCATGAAAACTTTTAGGAATTCTCCATTTTCAGATAAAAAAAGATCTACATTTGATCCATGAGCAAATCTCTGTTCATGGGTTAAAACCCATGAACAAGATCTCTTCAGATCTATGAATTCTTGAGAGCAAGGCTCTGTTGGTGAAACCCCAAAGGGGTTTTCTTTAGATCAAAGATCTGTGAGAGCAAGGTTCTGTTGATTAAATTAAATTTAATTTATTTAAGTTAAATTTTACCTAAAAATGTTCTAGAGTTTGAACTCTAAAGTTCTTGAAAAACAAGAGCAAGGCTCTGAAGTTGTTAAAAGCAAGAGCAGGGCTCTGAAATTAAAATCTTGAAAACGGTAAAGAATTAACAAGGGCCAAGGGTCCTATTTATAGGCGCCTGCGCCCCTTCAACTTACCCCTTGATCCAACGGCCTAGATCTTGCCACCGTTGCACTCACGTGTGCACCACGTGAGCGCAACGGTGGGGGGAATTTGTTTCCCCCAATCAGAGCAAGGCTCTGTTTGAATTTCAAATATTCAAATTTTGAAGCAACGCTTCAAATTCCGTGCGCTGCGCGCAACGCGCCACGTGTCAGAAGTTGATACATCAGGCGCAGCGTCCAAGGCAGCGCGCCCAATCAGAGAAAGGCTCTATTTAAAACAAAAATTGAAGGAAGCCACGCTTCAGTTGCGCAAGCGCTGCGCTGCGCGACACGTGTCGGCGCAAACGCAGTTGCGCTGCGCTGTGCGCTGCGCGACACGTGTCGGCGCAAGCGCAGTTGCGCTGCGCTGTGCGCTGCGTGACACGTGTCAAGCGCTGGGGGCGTTTGCGCCAAACAGAATTAAAATTCTAATAAGATTTTTCTGTTCTTGTTAAAACAAGAAGATTGTCTTCTGTAAAACAGCAGCCCTTGGATCAAAGATCTAACGGTGGGGAAAATTCCCCAAATCACTCAGAGAAGGATCTCTTTAACAAATTTAATAAATTTATGGGCACTATATAAAGGCCCCTAGACCCCAATTCAAAACATCATCAACATTGTGAGAGATTGAGAACCTCAAAACAGAGAGAACTCTGAAGAAATTTCAAAAAAAAGGTAAAAACCTTCATAAAATAGAAGAATTTGTTCTAATAGATTATTGATCTAAGAACGAGATCAATGATCTTCATATAATAAGTGCTTTGCACTCTTTTATGAACCACTAGTTCTCTGAAAATAAGAAAAACAAAAAAAAACTTGTTTTCTTTGATCTAAATTAGATCAAGAAATCAAACAGTGCTTTGCACTTTTTATGAACCATTGGTTCTGGAATCTTAAAGATTCTCAAGGTTATTAGAATAGTGCCTTGCACTTGCAAAAACTGCACTGTTGCGCTCCTCGGTTCGCGCAAGCCACCAGAGAGCGCCACGTATCAGCATCTGAATCACTTGCGCTATGCGCTTTTAAGAAAGAGCCTTGCTCTCTGAAATTGGCGCAACTCACCAGAGCACGCCACGTGTCAGCAGCGCAAGCGCAGCGCACTGCGCTTGCGTAACACGTGTCACCTCTACAAGCGCTTGCGCTCACTTATTGGCGCAAAGCGCCTGACAGGCCACATGGCCACTGTCAGATGATTGATGCACTGCATCATTAAAAAGAAGGGCTGAGCCCAATTAAAAAGGCCTAACAGGCCTAGCAAATGCTATGCATTATTTTCAAACAGATGCAATGCATCAGAGCCCAAATAAAAATAGATGATGTGCATCATTTAAAAGGGGCAGAGCCCAAACAAAATAAAAAAGAAAATGCAATGCATTATTTAAAAAGGGGCAAAGCCCTAATACAGGCCTAATAGGCCAAAGATAAATAAAAGCGTTGAACATTTTTCAACTGGACTTAGCCCAATCATGGCCGTAAGTCCTCAAATTAAATTGACTGAGCACAGCTGCTCTCTTAAATCAATTTACATCCGGTTCGAGGGTACATCTCCGAACTCCTTTGACTCCTATCATTGTAATCCTTCAACGACGTTAGAGAGGTGACTGGTCCCGACAACCAACTGTGGGGTCCTTAAACTCATGGACTTATGCGTCCTTAAACCAAGATACGGACTGGGGGGTCCTTAAACCCGCGGACTTATGCGTACTTAAACTAACGGACTAATGCGTCCTTAAACACACCCATATGGACTGTGGGGTCCTTAAGCCCATGGACTTATGCGTCCTTAAACTACCAATGGACCGCAATATCTTTAAACTACCAATGGACCACAATGTCCCTAAACTACCTGTGGACCACTACGTCCCTAAACTGGAACAATAGAGCTCCCAAACGCTCTTTTGTTGGATCTAAACGATCCCGTTTAAGTTGATCTTAGCCTCAAATATGGCTAACGTATCCTTAAACATTCAAACAGACTTTAGTCCCAAATTGGAATATAAGACCCCCAATCAACTTTGGTTCAAGGGTACATCTCCGAACTCCTCTGACACATGTCGTTGTAATCCTTCAACGTCGTCATAGAGGTGACGGGTCCCGACGGCCATATATTAAATGGACCACCATGTCCCTAAACTGGAAATGGATCTAGACGATCCTGTTAAGTTGATCTTAGTCTGGAAATTAGACTAACGTATCCTTAACAAACGTTTAAGTTGATCTTAGCCTCAAATATGGCTAACGTATCCTTAAACCAAAACCCAAAACCCAAATCTATGAAAGTACGGATTTGGACTAATCCACGTCCTACGGGCGACGAAATAAATAGTCTCCGTATACAATCCATGGGCAACCACAAACAAAACAAACACCCACGACACGAAGTGAAATTCTGGAGAAGGAGAAAGTTGTTACCGCGATGCGGTAGCGTAATTAACTGCAGGGAAGAGTGTACCCACAATCAAAAACCACTCAAGCGAAGGGGGAATCTGACGAAGTCTGCTACATCGGCCGCATCTGTCTAAACCTCCGATACACGGTGCCATAAATCAACTTGGCATCTTCGGAGAGGTGGACGGATAAAACCAAATAGCATCTACCCCGAATCTCAGGCAAGACGTCCTCGCGTCTCGGCCGCCATTCGGAAGGGAACAAGAACTTAAACTTCTCTAAAAATAAGCAGAATTAAGTCTCTAAAAAAACAGCACTTCCCGTGATACCTACGTGAGCACACAAAAAATCCAGAAGAAAGCGTCTCACATGATATACACATGAGCACCCATAAGCAAGAAGGCAGCGTCTCACGTGATATACACGTAGGCGCTTGAAGAATACTAAGCTTCAGCGCCTCATGTGATACCTACGTGAGCGCCGCGGATAAAAGTGCTTAGTACTAATAAGGAAATACCCACGACAAAACGCCTCACGTGATATACACGTGAGCGTCAACATATGACTTGGATAATATATTCATAGTGACCAAGTGCTTAGCACTAATAGGGAAATACCTAAGTCTGAGCTCCTCACGTAATATCTACATCAGCACCAGAGCAAAATTTGGATATTATATTCATAGTCAAAAGACTAAGTGCTTAGCACTGCTGATGATGGAAAAAAGCCCAAGACCGATCCCAAAATTGGCTAAGTCCCTGAAACTTTCTTGATCCCATAATAGCTTATTGCAACTGAGCCTATATGCTCATCTCTGTAATGGATCTTAATAAAATTTAATGATCCTTAACCAAATTTCTAAGTTGATCTTAGTCTCATACAAGTCTAACATATTCTTAGTTAAAATAAATTGAGCTCATATGCTAATCTATTTAAGTCGATCTTAATCTAAAATAAAATTACCGATCCTTAAAATCTTGAACTAACGGAACATATGACTTAGGTTCTGTTAGGAATATGTATGCCCTAGAGGCCATTATTGTATGATATAGTGGATACTTGGACATATATATAGAGGACTTTCTTGCTCGACATGATAGTATGCGATCTGGTTGCTCTTTATCTTAACGTGTACACTTGTTTTAGTTTACCATCTCTCTAATACATGTTGATAAAGCCCTTAGGATGTTGGATTGACTACTAGGAATATGATGCAGATCATACTAGTGGGGCTTGTGTAGTCGGCAAGCACATCCTTTAACAGTTCCTAGTCGAGAGAATATCGAGACAGGGCATCGATATTTCAGAGTAGACCAGTGTGTATGTTTCTTGACCCTGTATGGGGCGATGGTTGATCCCATAAACATTGGTATTTGAAATCAAAGATTATACACAGATGCTCATTAGAGAATGAGTAACAGGTCTCGCCGAGAACTCCTAGATAGCACCGTACCTATCGTCAGATAGCAGTTCTCTGGTGACACTTATACAGGTTGCAGGGTTGCCTAGCACGGCAGCAAGGTTTCGGGAGGCATCGTCCATGCCAAATTAAAATTTTGCCGTTCTAGATAACCCTGACCCTAGAATCGTATACTATAAATCCGACGGAATGTAAATGCAAACACTTTGCAACTAAAAGAGAACAAGGAATACAACCTTTGTAGACCGATCCTTCACTTCATTAGCTCCGTGTAGTCGTCCCTTCGCCGCGATCATGAAGTCCCGGACTCTCAATAGGCTCCTATGCAGAAATGAATGTGCTTGCATCGAAGCCTTCGAGGTCGAAGATGATCTACGTCGAGGAGACACTAACCCAAGCTATCTCTTCACTAATTGTGGAATTAGTGAAGAAAACACCTTATACTAAATAGCAAGTAGTAGAGGATGATGAAGTAGGAATTCTACTCTATTTTATTTTCTATTTCTCACAATCATTCATCACCATTGAAAAAGCTAGAAAGCTTTTGTGAAGAAGAAAAAAGAGGAACAAGTGATGAAATGAATTAATTGTGTGAGGTTAGAAATGCAACCATGAGTTAAGCATGGCATGCTTAACCCTTGTAGAGACTTAACCAAGAGTTAGGGTTAAACTTAGGTTAACAAATATCTTAAGGTAGACAAAAAGGGTGGACAAAGTCAAAGAAGCCTACAAGCTTCTTTCAAAATATCAACCATGACTTATTCCACAATTTTTGTATTTCCTTAATAATAAACATAAACCCTAATCTAACCCTAGCATGGTTCAAGTCTCATAAACCCTAGTTGCATTTGTAACCTAGCATGTTATAATATCATATATCACATATATAATATTTTGTAACAAAAGAAAATAATACAATTAACATATATCATATATATCAATGTATCATCAAGTGAGAAAAAGAATCATTTAAGTGAGCTTATATTAGTTAATGTAATGTAATATATCACATATATAATTATACATTAAATTATTAAATCAACACTTGATTTAATAATCCGGCTATGTTACAAATAACTGATTAATATAATATGTATCAATTCATCGAATCAACACTTGATCTGATGACCCGGCTATATCACATATACCCGGCCAATATCACATATCGCGAGAATACAATACGGTATCACATACTCGTATCAATCTCGGTCCCGCACATATCACATATGTGCTCATACTCCGTTTAGGAAACCTCTGTGTAGGACTCTAAAGACTCGTCAATACGCCGGCAGTAGGTGATGATCATATCAAACACCCACAAGCCGCAAGCGGTCTGGTAAACGTAACGGCCACCCGGGTATTGAGCGATCAGAAGATCAACAAGCAATCCTGCTCACACTCCTGCGAATCCAATCAGTAACACTACCGTACAGTCCGGTCTCTTCGTCTGATATGTCATATATCTCGTCTAGGGTTAGTAAATGTCATACCCCAGTAACTCGATAAGTCGTGCCGATATAAGGCTCATAACGGGTCGAGAAACTACTGATAACACTTACCAGTATATCTCTGAAGCAGCCCTGGCCAGGGACTTCCTGTTATAGCAATCGAGCACAGCGCAACATCAACTCCCTATACCGGGAGAGACGAAACCCCTCCTATCGCTCATTTCCTCCATATGATTCGGGACTGTACCCAAAAGCCACCGTTTTGCACGTTCTCTTAAACGTGATAAGGTGGAAATCAAAGCACAGTGGGAATCACACAAGACTCTATGAAGATCTCGGGTCTACAGACTAACCTGTACCAGTGTCACCCGAGAACTGCCATCTGACGTGAGGTATAATACCATCTGGGAGTTCTCGGCGAGTCCGTCCAGTGTACCCTGTCTCCACTGAGCACCCGTATACTATATCTGATGTCAAACACCAATTGATATGGGATCATCCATCGCCCATCTACATGGGTCGAGAAGCTATACGCTAGTCAACTCAAGTATATCGATGCCCTGTCTCGATACACCCACGACCAGGAACATTTGAAGGATGTACTTACCGATTGCTCTGTCCCCACTAGTATGATCTGCATCATAATCCTGGTAGTCAAGTACTCATCATAAGGGCTTTATGAACATGTAACATAGAGACAATCAGTGTACATGTTAAGATAAAGAGCAACCAGATAGTATACTATCATGTCAAGCAAGAAAGTCCTCCCTATATATATGTCCAAGCATCCACTACAATATGCATCGTATGTACAGTAATAGCCTCTAGGGCATACATATAACTAACAATCTTCCACTTGCACTAGGGCCATATGTTGTAGTATCCCATACCCAATAATCACCAGTGGTTGAAGTATCTCATACTCAATCATCCCATAAAAGTCCCTCCTGGGAATAGGCCTTTGTGAGTGGATCCGCCGTGTTGTTCTCTGTGTCTACTCTCCTATCCTCGATCTCCCTAGAGATCATCCATCTCCATGATCAGGTGATATTGCCTAAGAATATGTCTGGATCACAGATGGGACGGGGGTTCCTAGGCCCAAGCCACAACTCCATTGTAACATAATGGTAGGAACGAAGTTCATCTCATGAAATAATAAATATCCAGACTGCCTCTTTGGTAGTATCCTTGGTAGCGATGTATCCAGCCTTTATCGTCTAGTATGCCACGGTATCTAGCTTGGAACTCTTCCAACATGCCGTCCCTTCACTGAGGGTGAAGACAATGCCTGTGACTGACATTCAGTCGTCCTTACCACCCTTGAAGCTATCCAGGGATTCTCCTCAGGATCGATTGATACCATCTCAATATACCTAGTGAGAATCCTAACATCCACTTAGATCTATCTCATAGATCCAAAACCCAGGATTTAGGTGGTATCACCTTGATCCTATTTGGAGAATCCTTGTGATAAGAGAAGATTGACCGAGCGTAGCATAGGAAACTCCTTTCCTATTAAAAGTATGTCATCCATGTACAATACGAGGATCACCACCATACTCCCTACTGCCTTTTTGTATATACTGTTGGAGATAGTGCCCTCAGAGTCAATTATTAGATCACAGGCACGTGATTGCAATGATTGAGGGAGGACCTATACCGGTAGGACAGTCTTACTCAAGATGATAGTATGCTATCTGGTTTATCTTTATCATCGTGTACTGCTTTAGGTGGCCTTACAGGTCACTATTGCACGTTGATAGAGCCCCTAGGATTCTTGCTTGACTGCCAGCAGTATGAGGGCGATCATATACGTGGGAGCTGGGGTCTATAAGCACATCCTTAAAAGGTCCCTAGTCATGGGAGTTTCGAGACAGGGCATCAATACTCCAGAGTAGACTAGTGTATACAGTCGAGACCCCGACGAGGGGCGGTGGCCGGTCTCACTAGCCACTCATGTCAGTTGGTTCACCTAAGATGTATACAGGTGCTCATTGGGTTATGAGTACACCGGACAGGACTCGCCGGGAACATGCTAGTTGGGATTATACCAGACGTCAGATAGCAGTTCCCTGGTGACATGTGTACAGGTTAGTTCATCGACTTGAGATCGTCATTTGTCTCGTGTGAGTTCCCACTGTACTTTGATTACTACCCTACCACGGCTCAAAGGAGTCGTGCAAACAGGTTTTAGTTGGGTACAGTCCCGAGCCACATGGAGGCAGTGAGCGGATCGGCAGGGGTTCGTCTCTCCCGGTATTGGGGGTGAGGTCGCGCTGTGTCTAGGAGAGCCATTACACAAAGCCCTCGGCCGAGGCGGAAGATTTACTGGTAGATATTCCAGTAGTATCTCAGGGTGTTCTGGGCTACACTCCGACACGACTTGTACCGCTTTTGGGGGTCTGACTTTTACCAACCCCCTAGGCCCGCCATGCGATGCTCATAGACGAACGGACCAGACAGTACGGATATTGTCACTGACAGGCTCAGTAGGGTGTCAGGATGAGTTCGCTCATCGACCTCCCTTTTGGTCAATACTTGGTAGCCCGTTACGTACGGCTAATACCTCTGACGTGCTAGTGGTTAAATCCACAGCCAAAGTATTGACGAGTCTTCAGAGTCCTCCACAGACAGTTTCTCAAGTTTCGGGCGAAACGTTGTAGAGGCCGTATGATATATGGCAGGGTTCGATCTTATACGTGCGGTATCGCACGGATCATGATCGGACGGATCTTACTAGTGGGTTTTGGTTTAAGCCGGATCCATGTATTAGATTTGTTGGATTACTTTAGTCATCGCATTCGCGTTCAGTCGGAATGCGGATGCAGGTATGTATATACCGGTGAGGGGTATCCTTGTGATCCGTCACGAGTTTACTTTAGATGTTGCCGTATCTTTTTGTTGTGGCAAACATTTAGATTAATGTTTGCTTAAGGAAATAATGAGCTAGATTTTCATCATGACAATTCATTAATGTGACATGGACTTGTGTCATGAGTCATTGTAAGTCGATGTGCAACACCCCACGGGTTGCGGAGAGGCGGAAATATGAAAAACGATCTTGTTTTATAGCATACATCGACTAACCGAAGATCTTTTTCTAAACAATACTTAACGATAAGCATAGAGTTCTAAGCTACTATGTGAAGAGATTATACGAAACGATTCTAGTCCTTCGTCTTTATGAACTCTATGTCCTCCTCGGCCTTCTATCCGTGATAGATGATCCACCCGAGTACCCTAATCCAAGCTACACCTCAAGACTTGAGGTAACTTTGTTTCTCTAGTTGCTAACCAAAGTATCTCAGATGATGTAGAGTTAGGTTATGGAGTGTTTAGTCTTTACTAATCCTTGTACTCAACTCATGAGTGGTAAGATTAGGGTTTGGAGAACAAGAGAGAGCTTGAGGAGAGAGAAGGTGGAGAGAATAATATGAGAATAAAAATCCTTCTCACTTGAATATATGATACATAATGAATTATCAAATAATATCAATTAAATGATTATTCACCATGCTTCATTTATTCAAAGAGAGTGATTCATTATGTGAGTCATTAGATCATTAATGAAGCATTAATGATATGATGAATCATATAAATGAGTCACACAAAGCAATTAATGAAAATGCCACCTTAACCTCCTTAGTCACCCTCCTTCTAGAAGCTTCTCGGATAATTACGAGAACGCCCTTCGCATCCGTGAAAACACGGAAAAACTAAAGACTGTATAAATCCAATAACCTGATACTAGAATCTGGCTTAAACCAAAGCCGTCTAGTAAAAACTGTCCGAATGTCGTACGTGCGTTTAAACACGTATTCGTCCGAACCCTTGTCGTAAAACCGTACGAGCTCTATATCATTTCGCCTGGAGTTGGGAAAACTCTGTCTGGGACTCTAAAGACTCGACTACTACGCTGGCAGTGGGTTTAACCACAGACCGCAAGCGGCACTAGCTGTACGTAACGGTCCCCAGGTAGATGTCGATAAGAAGGCCGGTGAGGATACCCATCCGAACTCCTACTGAGCCTGTGCATGACAATATCCGTGCAGTCCGGTCTGTTCGTCTAAGAGTATCGCATGTATGGTCTAGGGAGGTGGTGAACGTCAGACCCCTAATAACCGTTCAAGTCGTGTCGGTATGGCTCTATTACCATCCGAGAATCTACTGATCAATCTATCAGTAATTCTCAATCAGCCCTGGCCAGGGACTTATGGTAATGACCAACCGATCACTGTGCGATATCAACTCCCTATACTGGGAGAGACGAATCCCTAACAGTCACTCACTGCCTCCACGTGGCTCGGGACTGTGCCCAACTAAAACCTGTTTGCACGACTTCTTTGAACCGTGGTAGGGTAGTAATCAAAGCACAGTGGGAACTCACACGAGACAAATGACGACTTTAAGTCAACGGACTATCTGCACACATGTCACCTGAGAACTGCTATCTGACGTTACGTATAAATATCATCCAGTCAGTTCTCGGCGAGTCCTGTCTGGTGTACTCACACCTAGTGAGCATCTGTATACAATCTTAGGTGCACTCCACCAATGGCTGCGGGACCAATCCATCGCCCCTCCTCAGGGTCTAGATATGTATACACCAGTCTACTCTGGAGTATCAATGTCCAGTCTCGATACTCCTGCGACCAGGGACATCTAAGGATGTGCCTATTGACTATCCAGCTCCCACTAGTATGACTGCCATCATAACGCCGGAAGTCAGGCAAACATCCTAAGGGCTTTATCACTATGTATATATATATGAATACTACGCAAAATATATCATACGTTAAGATAAAGACAAACCAAATAGCGTACTATCATATTAAGCAAGACTGTTATGTACATACATATCCCAGTATCCTATACAATGAAGGCCTTTAGGGCATATATATCCAACAATCTCCCACTTGCACTAGGGCCTATAATTGGCGCAATGAGTACCCACTGTCTTCACTATATCCAGTTGCTGGAGTACCGCATGCCCAACATCTCAAACAGCCTCTCGAACTGAACTTGAGGAATGGCCTTTGTGAATGGATCTGCCGTGTTGTCTTTTGTATCCACTCTCCGTACCTCGATCTCCCGACGATCAACGATCTCCCTGATCAGGTGAAAACGCCTTAAGATATGCCTGGATTTCTGATGGGACCTGGGTTCCTTTGCCAGTGCTACGGCCCCATTGTTATCACAATACAAAGGTATTGGATTGGCAATGGACGGAACCACCTGAAGTTCAGAAATGAACTTCCTCATCCAGACAGCCTCTTTTGCGGCTTCACTAGCAGCTATATACTCAGCCTCCATAGTTGAGTCTGCGACGGTATCCTGTTTGGAACTCTTCCAACATACCGCCCCTCCATTGAGGGTAAACACAAACCCCGAAATGGATTTAGAATCATCTTTGTCACTTTGGAAGCCGGAGTCGGTAAAAGCCTCTACCTGGAGGTCCCCATTACCGTAAATCAAGAACATCTCCTTAGTCCTTCTCAGGTACTTGAGAATGTTCTTCACCGCTATCCAATGTTTCTCACCTGGGTCAGACTGATACCTGCTTACCACACCAAGTGCGTAAGCTACATCCGGTCTTGTACATAACATCGCATACATTATAGATCCTACCGCCGAAGCGTAGGGTAAAATGCTCATGCGATCCCTCTCTTCATCAGTCTTAGGAGACATCTCTTTGGAGAGGGTGATCCCGTGACAAGCGGGCATGTTACCGCGCTTGGAATCTTCCATACTAAATCTCTTTAGTATAGTGTCAATATACCTGGACTGTGAAAGTCCCAACATTCTATTAGATCTATCACGATCGATCTTAATGCCCAAAATGTAGGTTGCATCACCCAAGTCTTTCATGGAGAATTTCTGTGACAAGAAGAGCTTTACTGATTGTAGCATAGGGACATCATTCCCTATCAGTAGTATGTCGTCGACGTATAAAACGAGGAAGACTACTGCTCCTTCTACAATCTTCTTATAAATACATGGTTCATCTATATTTTTGATAAAGTCAAACTCTTTGACTGTCTCATCAAAGCAGATGTTCCAACTTCGCGATACTTGCTTTAATCCGTAAATGGATTTAAGCAACCTGCACACCCTTCCGCTGCTCCCACTGTCTAAGAAACCTTCTGGTTGATCCATGTAAACACTCTCTTCTAAATGTCCATTTAGAAAAGCTGTTTTTACGTCCATCTGCCAGATTTCATAGTCATGGAAGGCAGCAATGGCAAGCAGGATCCGAATGGATTTAAGCATAGCTACAGGTGAAAAGGTTTCATCATAGTCCAGTCCTGGTCTTTGACGAAAACCTTTTGCAACGAGTCTAGCTTTGTAGGTTTCCACTTGTCCAAGTGCACCAATCTTCTTTTTGAAGATCCATTTGCATCCAACTGGTTTAACCCCAGGAGGAGCAACTTCTAAAGTCTATACTTTATTGGTGTACATGGATTCCATTTCGGATCTCATAGCATCCAGCCACTTCATTGAGTCAATACTCGTGATAGCCTGCTGAAAACTAGTAGGTTCATCATCATCGATGATGCAATCCTCTCGATCCCCATCTAGAATAAAACCATAGTATCTCTCTGGAGGATGAGAAAGCCTACTAGATCTGCGAAGTGGCGTTGGTTCGTCATGTTCTATTGAAATCTGAGGTTCTTCTAAGTCCTCGGTAGCAGTTTGAGGTTCTGGAATTTCTTCCAGCTCTACCGCGCTCCCACTAATTTCTTTTGCAAGAAATTCGCTCTCTAAGAAGACAATGTGGCGAGTGACAAACACCTTTTATTCTTCAGTGTGGTAGACCATGTACCCCCTTGAATGTTTGGGGTATCCTACAAACTTGCACAAAACCGATCGTGACTTCGAGCTTGTCCGGTTTATGCTTTTTAACATATGTCGGGCACCCCCATATCTTAATATACTTGAGATATGGTCTCTTCCCGCTCCACATTTCATATGGAGTGGTAGGCACAGACTTAGTTGGAACTCTATTCAATAAGTATGCCGCTGATTCTAGAGCAAATCCCCAGAAGGAAAGTGGCAACTCAGCAATACTCATCATTGAACGCACCATATCTAATAGCGTGCGATTCCTCCTTTCTGATACACCATTATGCTGAGGTGTATAAGGCAGAGTAAGCTGAGAGAGAATTCTATTCTTTTTTAAGTATTCAAGGAAACTGGTACTTAAGTATTCTCCACCTCGATCAGATCGAAGTGTCTTGATGCTTTTACCTGTTTGCTTCTCTACTTCATTTTTATACTCCTTAAACTTCTCAAAGGTCTCTGATTTATGTTTCATTAAGAACACATGTCCATACCTAGAGAAGTCATCAGTAAAAGTGATGAAGTAGGAGTGACCGCTTCGTGCATGCGTAGACATTGGACCACATACATCACTGTGTACAAGTCCCAAGAGTTCAGCAGCTCTTGCTCCGTGTCCGGAGAACGGAGATTTGGTCATTTTTCCTTTGATACATGATTGACAAGTTGCATATGATGAATATGTAAACGGATCTAGATATCCATCTTTATGTAACTTAGTCAACCTTGTTTCGTTTATATGACCAAGTCTGCAATGCCATAAGAAGGCTTGATTTGAATCTGGAGCCTTTCTTTTATGTGTGTTTTGAATATTGAAAATTCGAGGTTGATTAAGTATGTATATGCCGTTTTCCAGTGTGCCATACCCAATCAGTTCTTGATTTAGGAGAATGTTCATGACATTACTTTCAAGCGCAAAATTATATCCTTTATTAGACAACAAAGATACTGATATAATATTACACAGCATACTGGGAATACAAAAACAGCTGTACAACACCAAAACGTGCCCACTAGTCAACCCTAGGTGATACTCCCCTATTGCAACAGCATCTACATGTATTCCATTGCCCATCCGGAGAGTCATATCACCTGCCCCCAGTACTCTACTATTTCTCAGATCCTGCAATGAATTACAGATGTGAGAACCAGAACCGGTATCAAGTACCCATGAAGTAGAGTTTACTGAAAGACAATATTCGATTACGAACACACCTGAAGCAGAAGCAACCGCTTGCTTCGTGTCCTTTGCCTTGAAGGCCATACAGTCCTTCTTCCAGTGCCCTTGCTTGTGACAATAATGGCATTCGTTTATATCCGCTTTCACCCTTCCTGCCTTGTTCTTTCCCTGCACCTTCTTGACCCCACCCTTCGGTTTGGTGGCTTTCATCTTCTTCTTCCCTTTAGCTTTCACTTTAGATTTAGAAGAGGATGATTGGCCAACATACATAATGGGGGTCTTCTCCTTTTTCAAGGAGGTCTCTGCTACCCTCAACATGTTGAGGAGCTTTAGAATATCAGCTTCCATTTCGTGCATGTTGAAGCTAAGCACGAACTGAGAGAAGGTGTGGGGAAGGGACTGCAAAATCAAGTCGATATACAAATCATTCTCTAGCACGCATCCCAGGTTTGCGAGTTCCTCAATGAGGCTGATCATTTTGAGGACGTGCTCTCCTACAGGCGATCCTGGAGCTAACCTCATCTGGAAGAGTTTCCTTGAGTTCTCGTACCTTGCGATACGGGAGTGTTCTCCATATAATTCCTTTACATGGAGGAAGATGGATACAATATCCATACTCTCGTGCTGTTTCTGGAGTTCATTGTTCATGGACGCCAGCACGATACACTTAGCTCGCTCACAATCCAGATCCCAAGTTTTACGAACTTCTTTGTCCACAACTGAGGAATCTGGTCCAGGGATAAGGGGAGGAACAGCGGTGGTAACATATGCTACTTTGTCATAAGTCAGTGCAATGTTGACGTTCCTTAGCCAATCTTTATAGTTCTGTCCGGTCAGTATATTTTTTTCAAGTAATAGTTTTAATCCTGTCATGGTAGCTGCTAGAGAGAGAGAAAAGAAAACACTCAGCATATACTTCTTGCAAGTTTAGATTGGTTATTAGTTTATCTAAACATGATGGCTCCCACTGTTCCCTCAAATCCTTCTTCAAAACCTAAAAGAAGAACTAGTCAGGATTTAATCACACGTCACAATACTTGCTTAACCTTTCAGCCAGGCTGGTGTTGGTACTTCGAGGGAGGTTTTCCAACGCGTTCGTGAAGTTCCTTAATTAAATAACCTCTTTTCCCTGGAGGCGTAGCCCCTCTAACACCTTTCTGGACACCTACTTGGTTTATAGCATTGATTGTTAAGTGAGAATATTTCCCGAGAGTAATCCTACTCATCAGTGGGATCGGGATCCAACTATCATTGCATGATGCACTAGATGGAAGCCATTCTAGTCACCACACTCCAGAAGGTATGCTTAATCTGCAAGTTTCCTTTATGTTTGAAACTCCCGATGTGATTTTTACCCCAAGCTCTTATAGACCTTGACGTAAGCCAACAAGTCATAAGACGCAAGTCAAGTTCTACCCGTCGTTGTCCTGATCAATTTAAGTACATCGTACAAGCCCTTGACGTAGGCCAACAAGGTGTACGTATGTCTTAAACTAATGCATCTATCTATGCAACAAATAGGCACACACACTGCTACCATACACTATGCCTTGACGTAGGCCAACAAGCATAGCATGAATACGATGTGCTGTCTATTTGAAATGACGGAGGGTTACGGCTGGTTTTTGGCAAAAAACCGTTAACGTAGTGAACTTGATTTAATCGAAGGAACTAAGATAGTTTTTATTAAAAGGAGTGGTTTAAGCTTCGCATTTAAAGTTTTGCTTTTTCAAGAAAACCGAGTGGTTTTTAGAAATTGTTCCAACGATTCAGTTTAGGTTTTATTTTTCTTTGCATTAAAAATAATGCGTCCCATCTTTAACCTATCATTACAGATAACAACGAAAATACAACGTCCTCTTATGCCATCCGCATTCGCCAAGGGGTCTCGTCATCACCCGTTAGGTTACTTAACCAACGGCAGAGCGGGGGCTGGGCTAGCGCGGGTGAAAAACATAAGTGACGTCTAAATAGCTATCATATATAGATATTGTACATTCGTCAGACGCAATAATAAGCATTCCAGATCACAGATAAACAATATTGGATTTGCAAGCAATCCGCGTTTCTTTTGAGCCTGCATCGAAATACGGATTACACAGTTGTGATGAATAGCCATTACCCTACCCTAGACCCCTACGGGTACGGCAAACTACACGCCAAGTACCCGAAGTGAAGCGGTCTCCCTCAACGACGTGAGTAGGCCACTAAACACTTCGAAATACCCGGTAGTTTGTGCACCCCACCTTGTGTCTATCCTAGGAGCAAAAACAGTAAAAAGAAATAATACAACGGTGGCTACAACCGCAACCTGGATGTGCCCCGCAAAATAATATTACAACTTATTACAATTATATCGAATGAATTAATACAATAACCCATCACAAAACCCGGCTAATCATCACAATAGTCCAATACAGTTTATATATACAAACTGTTATAAATAACATCACAGATATGTACAACCCCCTGCCAACCGACATACTAGCAGTTAGGGGAGATTTACGAACACATAATACAAAACAGATATAATCAAACAAGCAAACATCGTATAATTTCGATCGATTAAACACTTTAAATTCTACTCCAAATCTTTACTGTAAATTTGAAACCTGAGCAGAAAATAAAAATACCAGAAACTACAAAATATCACTACAGATGCACAGAAGAAAACTGGGATGAATCGGAGCCAACTCGGCCGCGGATCCGCGGCGGATCGGTGGCGCTTTGGATGATTCAGAATCCCATTTTTCTTATGTGTTTTTATATTTCCTCACTGGTCATTCTGGAGGTCCCTGAAAAATTTTTGGACCTCATTTTAAAATCGACAGAAACTTCATGATATCCGTGTTTTTTCCAATTTGTTTTCCGTTCGAAATTCATACAACTTTGCAAGTGAGTTAATTATTGTTTAGTGAGGCTCTGATACCACTATAAGTCGATGTGCAACACTCCACGGGTTGCGGGGAGGCGGAAATATGAAAAACGATCTTGTTTTATAGCATACATCGACTAACCGAAGATCTTTTTCTAAACAATACTTAACGATAAGCATAGAGTTCTAAGCTACTATGTGAAGAGATTGTACCAAACGATTCTAGTCCTTCGTCTTTGTGATCTCTATGTCCTCCTCGGCCTTCTATCCGTGATAGATGATCCACCCGAGTACCCTAATCCAAGCTACACCTCAAGACTTGAGGTAACTTTGTTTCTCTAGTTGCTAACCAAAGTAACTAAGATGATGTAGAGTTAGGTTATGGAGTGTTTAGTCTTTACTAATCCTTGTACTCAACTCATGAGTGGTAGGATTAGGGTTTGGAGAAGAAGAGAGAGCTTGAGGAGAGAGAAGGTGGAGAGAATAATATGAGAATAAAAATCCTTCTCACTTGAATATATGATACATAATGAATTATCAAATAATATCAATTAAATGATTATTCACCATGCTTCATTTATTCAAAGAGAGTGATTCATTATGTGAGTCATTAGATCATTAATGAAGCATTAATGATATGATGAATCATATAAATGAGTCACACAAAGCAATTAATGAAAATGCCACCTTAACCTCCTTAGTCACCCTCCTTCTAAAAGCTTCTCGGATAATTACGAGAACGCCCTTCGCATCCGTGAAAACACGGAAAAACTAAAGACTGTATAAATCCAATAACCTGATACTAGAATCTGGCTAAAACCAAAGCCGTCTAGTAAAAACTGTCCGAATGTCGTACGTGCGTTTAAACACGTATTCGTCCGAACCCTTGTCGTAAAACCGTACGACCTCTATATCATTTCGCCTGGAGTTGGGAAAACTCTGTGTGGGACTCTAAAGACTCGACTACTATGCTGGCAGTGGGTTTAACCACAGACCGCAAGCGGCACTAGCTGAACGTAACGGTCCCCAGGTAGATGTCGATAAGAAGGCCGGTGAGGATACCCATCCGAACTCCTACTGATCATGTGCGTGACAATATCCGTGCAGTCCGGTCTGTTCGTCTAAGAGTATCGCATGTATGGTCTAGGGAGACGGTGAACGTCAGACCCCTAATAACCGTTCAAGTCGTGTCGGTATGGCTCTATTACCATCCGAGAATCTACTGATCAATCTATCAGTAATTCTCAATCAGCCCTAGCCAGGGACTTATGGTAATGACCAACCGATCACTGTGCGATATCAACTCCCTATACCGGGAGAGACGAATCCCTAACAGTCACTCACTGCCTCCACGTGGCTCGGGACTGTGCCCAACTAAAACCTGTTTGCACGACTTCTTTGAACCGTGGTAGGGTAGTAATCAAAGCACAGTGGGAACTCACACGAGACAAATGACGACTTTAAGTCAACGGACTATCTGCACACATGTCACCTGAGAACTGCTATCTGACGTTAGGTATAAATACCATCCAGTCAGTTCTCGGCGAGTCCTGTCCGGTGTACTCACACCTAGTGAGCATCTGTATACAATCTTAGGTGCACTCCACCAATGGCTGCGGGACCAATCCATCGCCCCTCCTCAGGGTCCAGATATGTATACACCAGTCTACTCTGGAGTATCAATGCCCAGTCTCGATACTCCTGCGACTAGGGATATCTAAGGATGTGCCTATTGACTATCCAGCTCCCACTAGTATGACTGCCATCATAACGCCGGAAGTCAGGCAAACATCCTAATGGCTTTATCACTATGTATATATATATGAATACTACGCAAAATATATCATACGTTAAGATAAAGACAAACTAAATAGCGTACTATTATATTAAGCAAGACTGTTATGTACATACATATCCCAGTATCCTATACAATGAAGGCCTCTAGGGCATATATATCCAACAGTCATGGTCTCTTTTCTTGCAAAAATGTCACATTAAGGAATTGTTTAATGTGTTGAAATGAGATGGAGAGAGAGAGAGGCTGCCATGTTTATTATTTTATGGCCTTGTATTTTCACCATCTCACTCTCTCACTCTCATTTTCAAATAACAAAAGAAAAGAAAGAGAAACACCTTCTTCTTCCTCTTTCTCCTCTAGCTCTTTACTTCCATCAATGGCATCATCCTTAACCTCCAACCAAGCTATGGATGCAAAGAGACTAAGTGATCACAACATTCTCTACAACACCTTGGGCACGTCGGCTAGCACACTTCGTGCCCGAGTTGCTTCGGACGAAGCGGGAGCCCGTAAAACGACTTCTCAATGTGGTGCCCTTTCCGACGAGGAGATGAAGACCGGAGTTGCCGCCGGGAGATCGGGACGGTGGCCGAAGACCGAAGGACACGGATCGCTCGGTATAGCTCTCTACCCATCTTCTAGTTTGCTAGCATTTGGTTAATGGTTACGATCCGGGGTTTTAGGATGCGGTAGTGCCGGTTTTCAAGTCAAGAAAAAATTTCGTTTCCGCATTTTGGTCGAGGAAAGACGGCCGGGGCGCTACCTTAGTCCTACATAGTATCCGAGACACGCTATTAACCTAGTCTAGCTTGCTCTAACCTGTTTAAAGTTCGATCGAACGGATTTTCAAAAAACCGCGTTTTCATTTCATCAGTTTCTGTCGAAATTTTTCTGTGGTCAAAAAATTATTTGGTGTGCTGCAGAAAATCAGGCAGGGTTTTGTATGGGCACTGCAGAAATTTGGTGGACTAATTCCTTAGGAACGCCGCTGAACCGCGGCCTAAACCCCATTTTGGTCGCGGTTCCGCCGCCGTTGTAGCTCTTCTTTGGACCAAATTTCTACAGTGCCTCTCTGACATGGAAATAGGGTTTTTGGTATATTGTTTTGGGGCCCAAATTTGTTTGAGTACTGGGTATTGTCCTTGGGGCCCATTTCGGGAAATTTAGTCGATCGAAAATTTTAAACATGTTAGTTCACAGTATTTACATTATATCTGCGACCGTGAATGTCACTTGATCGGTAAATCCTGTCTAACTGCTATAGCCCTTTTAGACGAATTTACGAACGTGACATTCACGTTGATGTTCTGTGTTGTGCTGTGATGTTGCGGATTTGTCGTGGTGGATAGCCTGGATGCAATGTTAGTACAGTTTGGTTGTATATGTATATTTGATATTGCGGGGCGAGCGTCCGACATATGGACTGCCGTCACTGCCTGTTTGTATATTATTCTTTTGGGGCACGACCGGGCTGAGGTCGATGTACCCGTTGTATGTATATTTTATTTTCTGTACTAGGATTACCCCGCGGAGGGGTGCACGGATAGCCGGGTTCTAGAGGGAAATGGGCCCGCATCTCATGGCTTTGAGACGGAGGGGGCTTCACTCTAGAATTGACGGGCTATTCGCCGCACTCGTATGGGGTACAGGTTGACCCAAGGAGGGGTGCTCAAGTTACCGGATTCCATGAAGTGCTGGGTGGTCCATTCATGTTGTTGAAGGGGGCTGCCTCGCTTCAGGTTTTGGCAGGTAACTTGTCGCGCCCGTAGGGGTCTAGGATTTCATTGCACATGCTATCCATACGACCAGGGGAATGTCGGGTTTCAGCAGCGGCTCTGTGAAACCCGGGGCTTCCAGATTATCCGTATTGTTCTGTGATGCTTATTATATTTCTGTGATGTTGCATTTTATCACGCCTTGAGCGATTATTATATATTGATATATATACTAGTAGATGTTGTATATGTTTTACACTCGCACTAGTCCAGTCCCCGCTCTTTCATTAGTTAAGTAACCTAACGGGTGATGACGGGACCCAGTGGCGAATGCGGATGGCATATACGTACATCGTATTTTCGTTCTTTATTGGTGTGATCAATTGATGGGACTGCGTTGATTCGGATCAATGCAAGCTAAACAAACCTATTCTGATGTTGTTGGAACATTTTTCAAAAAAAAGTTGTTATTGCAAGGACGTTCTCTTTTGTTTTACACGGTGGTATTCGGTTATGAATATCCAGCACCTCAGTCGACGAGGCAAGGGCCGAGATCCCTTCACCGGGAGTGACCCCTTGGACAGAAGTTTGCGTCAGGGTAATAACTTCACTATAGCCGATTACTTTTTTCTTTGCATCGTGGTATTCAGTTGGAATATCCTGCATCTCATTCTACGGGGAAAGAGCCGAGATCTCTTCACCTGGAGTGACCTCTTTAGCAATGGTTTTCGCCACTATATTTTTATAAAAAGCTATGCAGTTCCTTCAACAATATCAAGTTCATTACGTTAAAAGTTTTTCGCCAAAAACTAGACGTAGCCCTCCGTCATTTCTTATAAGTATTACTTAGTATTCGTGCTGCGTTTGTTGACGTGTCAAGGCGTAGTGTACTGTAGCTAAGTAGTGTTCGTTTGTGGCATATTAATAGGATTGGTTAGGACAGTTGTGCGGCCTTGTTGACTGTGTCAAGGGCTTGTACGGGTGGATTTAATGCAATCCAGGATAATGACGGGTTGAACTTGACTAGGACTCTTTGATTTGTTGACTGTGTCAAGGTCACTTGGGTCCTAGGGGTAAAAATCACATCGGGAGTTTCTAAAGAAACTAAAACTTGCCAGGCATGCGCATACCTTCTGGAGTGTGATAACGTGAGTGGATTCCTTCACGTTATCATGCGATGATAGTTGGATCCCGATTCCCACTGATGAGTTGGTTTACTCCTCGGGTGATCCCGACTAATTCTTCTTTCAGGTTTGGAGGAGAATTTGAGGTTACAGTGGGAGGTTTCCTGATTAGATAAAGTGATAACCATTATGATCTAGGTTAGAGTGCACGCTGAGTGTTTCTTTTCTCTCTCTCTTTGGTAGCGACCATGACCCAACCCTTGACTATGACTCAGTGACCAAAATTAACCGAACCTTCTTATAAGACTGGCTTTTGGATTGTCAGAGTTGCAAACCTCATTGCCACTCCTACTTTTACCCTTTTTCTCCAGGACACCCCGTATTACTACGAACGTCCACTTCCATTAGATAAAACCATCATATGGTTATATACGAACTCGAAGGAATTTATTCGAGGATGATTTCCGGTTCTGGAGAAAACGAATAGGACTATTCAGTTGTCTTTTCCTTTTACCTTCTCTCAGGTTGCAAGTACTCCTTGGTTTAGGAGATAGTACACCTATTACGCAAATTGGATAGTCTTCTTCCAAACCTTAGGCTGGTGCCGAACGGTGGGGAATGAAGAAAACCAATTAGCATAACGATGGTGTGCAGAAGGTACTAAGTTAAGACAAATCAAGGGATTAGTAAGAGGGCAAAGTAAACTGCGACTGCTATTCAAGACCAAACCAAGTATTTCATTACCACTCCCACTTCACCTTTGTATTTCTCCAAGACACTCTGTATCACTACGAAGATCCACAGTTTATTGGATACTCCATCGTATGGTTATATACGAACTCGAAAGGAAATTGTTCCAGTTCGGGGATGGATTCTGGTTCAGGAGAAATAGGAATAAGGTTTATTCGGTTGTCTTTTATCTTCACCTTCTCTCACATTGCGAGTGCTCCTAGGATTAGGACAGTACACCTATTATGCTTATTGGATAGTCTTCTTCCAAACCATAGGCTGGTGCCGAACGGTAGGGAAGGAAGGAAACCATTTAGCCTAAGAGGGTATGCAGAAGGTAATGATTAAAGACATATAAAGGGATTTGGAGAGATGGTAAAGAATTATACGGTTACAGTTGTGAATCTGGATAATGGAAGAGGCATTACTAGGAATACCGGGATACCCTATCGAAACATTTCAATGTTTCAGTTTCACTGTGTACTGTTAAAAGAAAACTGATTTCCCAATTAGACACTTGCTCCAGGGTATGTAATTACCAGGTTTGATTCTCACATCTGTATAGTTTTACAGATGATGAGTGGGAGTAAGTTATTGGGAATTAGGTGATCACCCTCATTATATCGGGATTCGTTGTAATTGGTGATATTTGAGAAAGTCACCTGGGTTGTTTGCCGGACGGAAAATATTTGGTTTTGAATATCCGTTGTTATGCACCAATTTCAAATTGATATATCTGTACGTCTATTTTTATAGAGTGAGATATACCTTTTTGAAATTATGTCTATGACATTTATCTATATCAGTGGATGGTTAGGTAAGGAGCATTGAACAACGGTGTAATTCTTCTTAACCATAAGTACAGTTTTCAACCTACGACACACAGGGAATGAGTTATTAGACTCAAGGGACTTATACAGAGTATTGTATATTGTCCAGTGTCCATTAGGATAGAGGGGTTGGTCCTCGTACTATATTCTGTTTACTTGTGACTTCTCTGGTTCTTAGACATGTGTTTCGTAGAAACACAAGGTCCAAGTTTTGAGAAGTTATAGGTATAAGAGTAAAGTAGAGAACCAAGTGTTGCAAGTATCAGGATTCTTCAAGGTGATCGAAGATGTAGATACTTGTGTATGGTATTCAGTTGATAGTAATGATTAAGAGAACTTGCTTCTCTTTCAGGTTACTCATAATTGGAAGCACTCATAAGTTGAGTAACGCTAATCGGCCTCTCTCCATTTAGTGGACATGCACTGGAGATAGCTGCATGATTTGAATCTGGTTCAATTAAATCAGTGCCTCTGTTTCTATATTGGATATAGAACAGTTCATATCTTAACGATGTTAAGGTACGGGGAGTTGTCCGGCTTATGCTTAAAACCAGACTCCGGATAACTCAAGGCACGTTTCTGTAATGGCTGTTTGTGGGTTGACCCGGGCTATGACGAGGGTTGACTTTCTACCATCTGGAAGATCAATAGTGATATTGTTCTAGACTCGCCACAGTTTTTAATAAAATTGGATTTTTTTCAGAAAACAGTAGTGGGAGTATGGTAGAACTGGAAGTAATTCCAGAACCGCAAACGATTACAGAAAATTTGATAAGAACCTAAAGATTCAATATGATTTGACATTCCGTTTGCCACTTCCCAGATATGGTGGGTAACCTCAAGCACCCGAGAGGTACTTCGGTAGCCTCAAGGACGGTGACAGGGAGGTTCTTGTTTAACCAGACTTGACACTACTGTTGTTCCAGGCTATGAGACCCGGCAGGAGGATGAGTATAGCGTCGTTCTAAACTAGCTTTAGAAGTGCACGTGTATATGACTCTGCCAGAGGGTTGTCGTAGTCAGTGGGAGCAGCGGAAGCATTAGTGGACAAGTGGCTTATGTCTATTTATAGACTAAAGCAAATATAGCGGAGATAGATCATCTATTTCTGATGTGACGGTCATAGGTTTGACTTCATCAGAATAGGGGATGGATCTGTTAAGAAGGTAGTAGGGTGTGATGTCCTGGTGTTTGGATGACATACACAGAGTCGGAAGTGAAATTCCTATACTACGGTCGGTTATACTTTGGTTGTCACACATTAGTTTCTCCATATAAGACTTGGATATAATATCAAGACATTCTGGTTACTAGATCTATAGATCTAGATTTAGGTAGTTTCCCAATCTGGGTACTTAGACGGCATTCTAAAGGTGTTTTAGAACGGACGACTCCTGGCATGGTAGTGTACCTGCAGGTGATGGAGTCACCCTCTCTAAATGTTTCCTACAGACTAAAGGGGAGAGGGATGACCATGATTGGCAGATCACTTGCTTAGGCAATTGAGTCAATCATGAGATGTCAAGTACCACACCAGACGTTGTTTTTGCACGAGATGCAGGAAGTTGATATTAATCCAATCCTAGAGAAACGATCGGAAGCAGTTTTAGAACATAAGTTGATGTTCTAGGGAAATGATAACGGCAGCCTCCTTTGGGAGACAGTTATCATTCCAGGCTTCCAAGGTGACCTGGATGACAGAGTGACTGTCAGAGTTATAGTTCTCCCTCTGAAGAGGGGCAGTATTTTGGACAGGTGGTCCAGGCGGATACTGAGGGAGGCATGGCACAGGATACTGAGTAAGTTCAGTTGACGATACAGTCTAAGAAGTTTGGATTTGGAGTTCATTTATGAGCTAGGTCCCATCAGATATCCAGACATATTCTAAGACGGGTATTGCTCATTTCGGGAGATGGGTTTCTCCGCGAACTTGAGATAAAGAGAGACATAGAAAGAAACATCGCAGCGGATCCACTCACTGAGGCTATTCCTCGAACGCAATAGTTTCGCAAACGAGCTTTGTGAGACTGACTAGTAGAGGAGTTGGGTGTTCGGTATCACACGGGCTGTGAGTATGCGACATCGCAATAATTAGCCTTGAGTGCAAGTGGGAGATTGTTGGAGATAGTGCCCTCAGAGTCAATTATTGGATCACAGGCACGTGATTGCAATGATTGAGGGAGGACCTATACCGGTAGGACAGTCTTACTCAAGATGATAGTATGCTATCTGGTTTATCTTTATCATCCTGTACTGCTTTAGGTGACCTTACAGGTCACTATTGCACGTTGATAGAGCCCCTAGGATTCTTGCTTGACTGCCAGCAGTATGAGGGCGATCATATACGTGGGAGCTGGGGTCTATAAGCACATCCTTAAAAGGTCCCTAGTCGTGGGAGTTTCGAGACAGGGCATCGATACTCCAGAGTAGACTAGTGTATACAGTCGAGACCCCGACGAGGGGCGGTGGACGGTCTCACAATCCACTGGTGTCAGTTGGTTCACCTAAGATGTATACAGGTGCTCATTTGGTTATGAGTACACTGGACAGGACTCGCCGGGAACATACTAGTTGGGATTATACCAGACGTCAGATAGCAGTTCCCTAGTGACATGTGTACAGGTTAGTTCATCGACCTGAGATCGTAATTTGTCTCGTGTGAGTTCCCACTGTACTTTGATTACTACCCTACCACGGCTCAAAGGAGTCGTGCAAACAGGTTTTAGTAGGGTACAGTCCCGAGCCACATGGAGGTAGTGAGCGGATCTGCAGGGGTTCGTCTCTCCCGGTATTGGGAGTGAGGTCGCGCTGTGTCTAGGAGAGCCATTACACAAAGCCCTCGGCCGAGGCAGGAGATTTACTGGTAGGTATTCCAGTAGTATCTCAGGGTGTTCTGGGCTACACTCCGACACGACTTGTACCGCTTTTGGGGGTCTGACTTTTACCAACCCCCTAGGCCCGCATGTGATGCTCATAGACGAACGGACCAGACTGTACGGATATTGTCACTGACAGGCTCAGTAGGGTGTCAGGATGAGTTCGCTCATCGACCTCCCTTTTGGTCAATACTTGGTAGCCCGTTACGTACGGCTAATACCTTTGACGTGCTAGTGGTTAAATCCACAGCCAAAGTATTGACGAGTCTTTAGAGTCCCCCACAGACAGTTTCTCAAGTTTCGGGCGAAACGTTGTAGAGGCCGTATGATATATGGCAGGGTTCGATCTTATACGTGCGGTATCGCACGGATCATGATCGGACGGATCATACTAGTGGGCTTTGGTTTAAACCGGATCCTAGTATTAGATTTGTTGGATTACTTTAGTCATCGCATTCGCGTTCAGTCGGAATGCGGATGCAGGTATATATATACCGGTGAGGGGTATCCTTGTGATCCGTCACGAGTTTACTTTAGATGTTGCCGTATCTTTTTGTTGTGGCAAACATTTGGATTAATGTTTGCTTAGGGCCTGTTTGGTTGCAGGATTATGAGTTTGGATTTGGATTTTGGATTGTGGAATCCTAGGATTCCACAATTTTGTGTTTGGTTGCAAGATTAGGATTTCTAGGATTCCTTTGTTTTTAATGGGGGGCCCAGCACAAAAGAAGGATTCATGAATCCTAAAAAATTTCAAGGATTCTCAAGGATTTGGCACTATTCATTATACTTTTAGATGGGGCCCATGTACTTTATTTATTTAACAATCCTCTCTCTCTCTATCTCTCTCTAAAATCCTCAAATCCAAATCTCATTTTTTTTCACCAACCAAACAAAGATTACAAGGATCTATAAATCCAATACTAGGAATCCAAAACCAACCAAACAATAAATTACCAAATCCAGAAATTTCAACCGTACTATTTTTGGAATCCAAATTCCATAATCCGGCAACCAAACAGCCCCTTAAGGAAATAATGAGCTAGATTTTCATCATGACAATTCATTAATGTGACATGGACTTGTGTCATGAGTCATGGTCTCTTTTCTTGCAAAAATGTCACATTAAGGAATTGTTTAATGTGTTGAAATGAGATGGAGAGAGAGGGGCTGCCATGTTTATTATTTTTTGGCCTTGTATTTTCACCATCTCACTCTCTCACTCTCAGTTTCAAATAACAAAAGAAAAGAAAGAGAAACACCTTCTTCTTCCTTTTTCTCCTCTAGCTCTTTACTTCCATCAATGGCATCATCCTTAACCTCCATCCAAGCCATGGATTCAAAGAGACAAAGTGATCACAACATTCTATACAACACCTTGGGCACGTCGGCTAGCACACTTCGTGCCCGAGTTGCTTCGGACGAAGCGGGAGCCCGTAAAACGACTTCTCGATGTGGTGCCCTTTCCGACGAGGAGATGAAGACCGGAGTTGCCGCGGGGAAATCGGGACGATGGCCGAAGACCGAAGGGCACGGATCGCTCGGTATAGCTCTCTACCCATCTTCTAGTTTGCTCGCATTAGGTTAATGGTTACGATCCGGGGTTTTAGGATGCGATAGTGCCGGTTTTCAAGTCAAGAAAAAATTTCGTTTCCTCATTTTAGCCGAGGAAAGACGGCCGGGGCGCTACCGTAGTCCTACATATACAAGATTCATCTGCCATTTTGATGAAGTCAAACTTTTTGACTACAACATCAAAACAGACGTTCCAACTCCGCGATGCCTGCTTTAACTCATAAAGCAACTTGCACACATTTCCACTGCTCCCACTGTCTACGAAGCCCTCTGGCTGTGTACTTATAGACACTCTCTTCTAAATCACTATTTAGAAAAGCAGTTATGACACCCAACCTCCAGATATCGTAGTCATGGTATGTAGCAATGGCAAGTAGGATCCGGATAGACTTAAGCATAGCTTCTGGAGAAAGGGTTTCATCATAAACCACACCTGATCGATGACGAGAACCTTTTGCAACAAGTCTTAGCTTTGAAAGTCTCAACTTTTCCATGTACACCAAGTAATCTTCTCAAGATATACTTGCTCCTGATGGAGATTTAATCCTTCAGATAAAGCAACCAAAGTCCATACTTTGTTGGTGTATATGGATTCCATCTCAGATCGCTTAGCATCCATCCATCCTCACAGAGTCCCTACTCCTGATGGCCTGCTTGAAACTAGTTGGGTCATCATCTCATGATGCAATCCTCGCTCCCACTGTCATAGAGAAAACCGAAGTATCTCTCAGACGGATGAGGAACCCTACCAGATCGGTGGAGAGGCTGAGGTTCGTTGGGAACTATTGAATCCTATGGTTCTACCAAATCATCAGCTGTAGTTTGTATAGATGGAACTCCTTCCAGTTCTACCTCATGACCACTAATTTTTCCACAAGATATTCCTTTACTAAAAATGTGGCATGCTGTGAAACAAAACACCTTTTGCTCCTCAGTGTGGTAGAAGATATTCCCTTGCGAATGCTTGGGATATCCAACAAACTTCCACAGAACTGACCTTGCCTCGAGCTTGTCCGGATTTTGCTTTTAGACATAGGCCGGACAACCCCAAATCATAACTTACTTAAGAGATGGGCTCTTCCCATACGATATCACATATGGAGTAGTAGGCACCTGATTTGGTTGGAACCTGTTCAGTTGATAAAACTGCAAATTTGTTATTACATTTTTCCTACTATTTCTATATTAAAAAAGGTCTTTATTATAATATATCATACATATGAGGGTTTATCTGTAAAAATACTATTTTCCATGTGTTGATATATTATAATTAGCATTTGGTAGGAAAATATATGCAAAAAAATATCATTGACCAAATCTTAAGAAAACAAACTCTACTAAATATTATTTGAGTTGTTGTGCAGAATTTTCAGGACTAAAATCAAGGAAATCAAGTTGTTAAAGCAAACCTGCCTAATTAAGAAAGCAAAGCTTAGAAATCAAGTCTGGCAGCAACTACGAGAAGATTTCCAAGTTCCAAAGGTTCCAGAGATCGCCACATGTCACAAGGATCAAGCCACAGAGAAATTATCAAAAGATCACAACCCTTGGCCGCGGATCCGCGGCCAAACCCCCCTGTTGGCCGCGGATCCGCCGCAGGTCATAGAGGTTAGGAGTTGCGCTTTTTCTGGGTGAATCTTTACTGTTGGTTTCCAAATTTGGAAGCTAGGGTTCTGGCTTTTGGAGTATAAATATGGACCGAGAAACTCTTGGAAAAATTATCAAGTCGACGAGATCACGAAGTCCAAGACGGCTCACGCATCCAGACTGATCATCAACTGTTCGTCTACCTCCTTAGAAGAGATCGAGAAGCAACTAGAAATTGTAATCATTTTCTAAGGAATCAAAGTGTAATGAATATTGTTGATTAATAAAGGTAGCTTTCTTTTTCTTATTCTATTTCTTCGTAGTTTAATTATGCATTTTCTCTCCATCTCTTTTTTTCTCAACATGCGCGAGTAATTCTCCGCTTGTTAGGGTTCGTAGGATTAGGGTAGGTTAATGGATGATAAAAATACCTAAACTCTTTTTACGTCCTATAAAGTTTATAAACTTTATCAAAACAATCATTAACATCCTAATCGGGCGCGCTACCAATTCATTGTTAGTCTCGATCGCGATTAGAGATTAGATTAATGATTGTTTTGGTAAAGGCTAGATAAGGACGGAGTTCCGTGTCGAGATAAGGGTTAAGAGTGGGATTCCTTTTCCCTCTAGAAACCCTAATCTACATGCATCACTGTCATTCTAGTTTTAAATCTATTAAAGGATAAAAAAGGTAATTTTTAATTAATCATCCATAACTACTAAATCCTAACGAACCCTACAAGCCCCTTCTTATATTAATTACATCCATAAATAATCTAGATCTATATTTTGCATTAGTGCTTAACATAGATCTAGAAACCATTCTACAATATTCTTTTTCCCTCCTCTCTTTTTCAACACATCTAAAGTAAGAGTAAATGATTCAACGTTTCCCTGAGGACGACCCGTATTCATCTCGGTCTATCTACACGCGACACCGTTATTGATTGCGGTTAATAACTAAACACACTTTTTCGTATCAATCAAATGGCGCCGTTGCCGAGGATACGTGCGTAATTTTTTTATTCTTACTATTTGTGTTGAATTCTTATTCGATTCATATCATAATTAAAACAGAACTGCAAATTGCATATTTAACGATTTAATGTGTGAATTTTGCAAGGAGATCTGGAGTCACAAACTTGAGGAAACAGAGAGCCAAAGACATTCATAGAGATCCAGAGGAGCACAGGAGACCACAGAGAAAATTTCATCAACAGATCTTCCCTTCTTGCGGCGGATCCGTAGCAAACGAGTCATATCCGCGGCGGAAGTGCGGCGGGCTAGGAGATCTAGGGTTCCAAACTTCTCTGGTATCTTTCTCAACGCTTTCTCTCTCCTCTAAAATCCAATAAAATCTATTTTCAGCAGGATTCTTTGCAAAATAGCGCTGCTCAAAAATCTTTTTGCAAAGTTTTGTGATTGGTTTTGTTTTGCATATTTTAATACGGACTTTAAGGGGCAAAGACCAAATCAAGATTAGGTGGGGATTTCATCACCCTTCCTAAGCCCCACAAATCATAAACCGAGCATCTGCATCAACCCTACATTAATTTAAAAAATATCTAGACCAGACTCTAAGGACTGTCGCGCTCAATAACGACAGAGGAAGGTCGTGGGTAATCTATCGCTTATCCGCATTAATTTTGTGGTGTCTAGGAAAGTGTGTCCAAGGCAAGTGGTTATTTAATTAGGACCACTACTTTCGTAGTGGGGAGTCTCCCACTTACCTGGCACTTACCTGGCTACAAGGGTAGTAAAGAGGCGGTAGAGGATTGATCTTGCGGCTTGTCCTCTGGAAGTCTAGGAGCGGTCTAGAGACTGGACCTAGGTAACCTTAGTTCTAGGGTTGTTTGTGCATTATAGAGTGATTTGTCTTGAGTCCCACTTTTTTCAAAACAAACCAATTTTAAATCACACACACGCTGTCACTTGCGCTAAACCCGCTTAGTGCATGCTCGTCTGGACACGAGATTCTAGTGCCCGTCTTGTCCACGTTCCTGCTATCGACGCCGAAGTCGGTACTTCTTCATCTTCTTTTCCCCCACCACACACCACGACCGAGATGGACGATACTCCATCAGATTATAACACCACGCTTCCACCGCACGTAGGTGCGCAGAATCCACCGTGCATCTCTCTCTAAGAGAGATGCTATCCTATCCGTGGTCCTCTTCCCACTTGTCTATCCATTCCACCAGCTAACGGGGATAATTTCGAAATTAAACCCCACTACATCAATCTGCTGCCCAAATTTCACAAGCTTGAGTCGGAAGATGCGTACGTTTTCATCACCAAATTCGAAAACGTATGCGCAATGATGGGTACTTCACAATTGACTGTGGATGCTATGCGCTTGCGTCTTCTCCCATTCACACTGTGCGACTTGGCAGAAAAATGGCTTTATAATACTGTCGCACACTCTATCACTAATTGGGATGAATTCGTAATAGCATTTCTTAAGTAGTTTTACCCAAACCATAAGACCGCCCGTGTTAGGAGCGAGATCAACCAGTTCACCCAGCTTCCCAATGAACTATTTTGGAAGTGCTTTGAACGTTTCAAAGATCTGCTTGTCCAATGTCCTCATCATGGAATCAATAGATAGGATTTATGCCGAATTATATATGAGGGCATTAATCCAGCGACAAAGCAGATGCTTGAAACAAATTGTCAATGCAATTTCATGTCTAAAGACGACGGTGAAGCTTGGAAATATCTGGAAGACCTTGCTGAACACACTTTGCAGTGGGAAAGCGTAAGACCACCTTCTTCTAAGGGAAGTATTCATCAGCTCGATATTTCCATCGCAGTAAAAGCCGAAATGGCAGCGATACAGAAGAAACTCGACGCTATTGAGAACAAGTTCTCATCATTCTCCTTAAATCAGGTCACGCTTCCCAAGACTGTCTGTGGTTGCTGTTCAGATCCGTCACACTTAACGGAAGAATGTCCTATGAATGCATCGTTTCAAACTAATGTTGCTTTTTAGCGCGACCTAGAAATGATCCTTATTCTTCCACGTACAATCAAGGATGGAGGAATCATCCTAACTTTGCTTGGAACCAAAACCAACCCCAAAATCAAAATCAGTTCCAAAGCAATTATCAAAGACCTCCTCCACAGCAACCACAACCACAGAATCAGCTCCCCTTTCAGTCACAGAATTTTCAAAATCCGGCCAATACGTCTACACCACAAGTGGCCGGTACTGACAACTCTTCACTCGCACAAACTTTGGATATGTTTATGAAACATACCATTCAAATGTTGGCTGAGATGAAGTCTTCTATTGATACCATAAAGCAAGATTCCGCATCCCACGGCGAAAGTATTAAATCAATAGAAAACCAAATTGCAAAGTTAAACGCCGTAATGAGTGCGAGAGAGAAAGGGAAACTCCCATCTCAACCCCTACCGAATCCTAGCCATTCACAAAATCATAATATGAATGTCGTTACTACGTTGAGATCGGGAAAAGTGCTGAATAACCGAGTGGGTGAGCAATTTGATGTTAGTGACACCAATGACACCCCATCAGCTTCTTCTTCTTCCCCTAATTCGTCTAGTCTCCCACCTTCATCCGAGCCTATTCTCCGTTTTCCCCAAGGCTCGAACATTTCGCCAAATCTATCTAAGTCGATTCCCACTCCAATTTTGGGATCGAACCCGTCCCCACAGTCTTCTCCACAAACGTTGGACCCAAAACTTATTAATCAAGCTCCATTTCCAAACAGATTAAGGGCCAACAGACCTAACCCGCAAATGGAGAAGATTGTGGAAATGTTTAAGAAAGTTAGCATGAATATTCCTCTCCTAGATGCTATTCAACAAGTCCCATCTTATGCAAGAATCCTTAAAGACTTGTGCACTAGGAAGAGAAAAACTCAAGTTCCTAAAAAGGTTTTCATGATGAGTAATGTTAGCACAGCTTTTACCCAACAAATACCAAAGAAACGTAAGGACCCCGGCTGTCCTACAATCTCTATTTCTATTGGGGGTAAAAATATTAATCGTCCTTTACTCGATCTTGGCACTAGCGTTAACTTGCTTCCTTATTCAGTATACGAGTAGTTAGGAATTGGAGAGTTAAAACCCGCCCATTGTACTCTCCAGATAGTAGACCGATCGATCACCAAACATCGGGGCGAACTAGAGGATGTGTTAATTAAAGTCGGGAAATTCATATTTCCCTTGGACTTTATTGTTTTAGATACACAACTTGTGGCAAACCCACGCAATCAAATCCCGGTGATACTTGTTCGACCCTTCCTAGCAACTTCTAACGCTGTAATTAATTGTCATAACGGTTCTATGAACTTATCCTTCGGGAAAATGACAATTGAGCTTAATATTTACAAGCTAGGAAATCAGCCATCAGAACCTTCTGCTCATTTGCTGGATATTTGTTCCACCCACGAGATAGCTCCCGAAAGCTGCATGGATGAGGAACTTTGTTTTGATGATCTCGACAACACTAATGAGACATCGTTTGATCTTGCACCACTTCATAGTGAGGATAAGTTCAATGAGTCCGTCCTTGAGTTTGAACCCGTTGACTCGTTGCAAAAGTCAGCAGAACTTTCCGAGTCAATATCTTATGCATGTTTTGAACTTCTTAAGGAGTCCGAATATCATTCCCTTACCCCACCTTCTATTATCTCTCCGCCAATTCTTGATCTCAAACCGCTACCTTCTCATCATAAATATGCATATTTAGGAGAGAATGAGACTTTACCAGTGATTATATCTGCTTCTCTAGCCTTAGAGCAAGAGAACGCACTTTTGGCAGTGTTGAGATCGAATTGGCAAGCATTTGGTTGGACAATGGCTGACATCAAAAGGATTAGTCCCTTAATTGTTGGATATTACATACATCTGATGGATGAAGCCAAACCAACCCGAGACCCACAAAGACGGTTAAATCCCGTTATGAAGGAGGCGGTAAAGAAAGAAATCGTCAAGTGCCTTGATAGTGGAATAATTTACCCAATATCTGATAGCCAATGGGTAAGTCCAATTCATGTGGTCCCTAAAAAGTCTGGCATCACGGTCATCACTAACGAGGCTAATGAGTTAATCCAAACACGCACCCAAACTGGATGGCACGTATATATTGATTACAGGAAACTCAATGCCACGACGAGGAAAGATCACTTCCCTCTACCTTTCATTGACCAGATGTTAGAACGATTAGCTGGACACGAATACTACTGTTTCTTGGACGGATACTCTGGCTATAACCAGGTCCCCATCGCCGAAAAGGATCAAGATAAAACCACATTTACTTGTCCTTTCGGAACTTTTGCTTATAGACGCATGCCCTTTGGGTTATGCAACGCTCCCGCTACATTTCAGCGGTGCATGATGGGGATATTTTCGGATATAGTGGAAAATTTTCTGGAAATTTTTATGGACGATTTCTCCATTTTTTAGGAACTCCTTTGAGGACTGCCTTCGTAATCTTGACGCGGTTCTTACCCGCTGTAAAGATAAGAACTTGACTTTGAATTGGGAAAAATATCATTTTATGGTCCAAGAAGGTATTGTACTTGGACATATAATTTCACGAAAAGGCATTGAGGTTGACAGAGCTAAAATAGATGTCATTTATAACCTCCCTCGTCCCAATTGCGTCAAAGATATACGATCCTTCCTTGGTCATGCAGGATTTTATAGGAGATTTATTAAGGACTTTAGCAAAATTGCTAGACCCTTAACCCTTCTATTGGCCAAGGATACTACATTTCACTTCGATTCGGATTGTGATGCTGCTTTTGAATCGCTTAAAGGATCACTCACTACAGCCCCCGTTCTATCATCTCCGGATTGGAACCACCCATTCGAGCTTATATGTGATGCATCAGATTTTGCTATTGGTGTTGTCTTAGGACAACACATTGATAAGATGCCACATGTAATTTACTATGCAAGTAGGACCTTGAATGATGCACAAATAAATTACACAACTACCGAGAAAGAACTCTTGGCAGTTGTATTTGCATTAGAGAAATTCAGGCCCTACTTGATTGGCTCGCCTATTGTGGTTTACACAGATCACTTCGCCCTACGATATCTTTTATTGAAGAAGGATGCGAAGGCCAGGCTAATACGTTGGATCCTATTGTTACAAGAATTTGATCTTGTCATCCGAGACAAGAGTGGATGTGAAAACGTTGTAGCCGACCATTTTTCACGCATCACTTCTTCGCCAACTTTGACCGTGCCGATAAATGACTCATTTCCTGACGAACAGCTCTTGACTGTATCCTACGAACCTTGGTTCGTGGATATCGTGAACTATCTTGCGACGGGAGTTATTCCTAGCGATTGGTCGAAACAAGACAAACTTCGATTTCTATCCCAAATAAAATATTTTTACTGGGATGAACCTTATCTATTCAAGTATTGTTCCGATCAAATCATTCGCAGGTGTGTCCATAACGATGAATTCAAGAGCGTGTTATCATTTTGTCATGATCAGGCATGCGGCGGTCATTTTGGTCCTCGAAAAACGGCGGAGAAAGTTTTGCAATGTGGCTTTTATTGGCCAACATTATTTAAAGATGCATATGAACATTGCAAAACTTGTCCGCGATGTCAGGATTTGGGTCGGATTTCACGAAGAAACGAGATGCCGCTCCAACCTATATTGGTTGTGGAAATATTCAATGTTTGGGGTATTGATTTTATGGGCCCTTTTCCCAACTCCTTTGGGAATTTATATATCTTGTTAGCGGTTGATTATGTCTCGAAATGGGTGGAAGCTATACCGTATCGCACTAATGACAACAAAGTTGTCATTAAGTTCCTTAAAGAAAATATCTTTTCGCGATTCGGACACCCTCACGCTATAACTAGCGACAATGGGACACATTTCTGTAATCGATCTTTCGAGGCCTTGATGCGGAAATATTCAATCACTCACAAGCTTTCTACGCCCTATCATCCCCAAACAAGCTGTCAGGCTGAGATCTCAAATAGGCAGATCAAACAAATTTTGGAGAAGACGGTTTCTAAAAACCGTAAAAATTTGTCAACCAAATTGACGGATGCTCTTTGGGCATTCCGCACCGCTTATAAGACCGATCTTGGTATGTCTCCATACCGCCTAGTGCTTGGGAATGCATGCCACCTTCCTGTCGAGATCGAACAAAAAGCTATGTGGGCTATTAAAGAGTTTAACTTTGATTTTGATCTTGCACGCAGCTATCGGAAGCTGCAATTGAATGAGCTAAGCGAACTTCGCGATGAAGCTTACAATAATGCGGTGATAGTAAAGAACAGGACTAAAGTGTTCAACGATAAAAATCTTTTTAGAAAAACCTTCACATCGGGGCAACAAGTTCTTCTTTACGATTCTCGTCTCCATCTTCATCCAGGTAAACTTAAATCTCGTTGGAAAGGACCTTTTGTGGTGCGGTATGTACACCCGCACGGGGCAGTAGAAGTTGAAAATTTGAAAAACGGTTCAATTTTTAAAGTAAATGGGCATAGATTAAAACCGTATTTTTCTGCTGACCCCTCGGAGGAGCTCCTGTTTTTAGAGGAGCCGCTTTATCAAAACTAAATTTCCTCCGCCTCATCTCCATGTTTTTGTAACATTTTCTCATTTTAAGAATGGAGGTGAGTAAAAATGAATTTCATTGAATATCTGTGCGTGCCAAAGAACAAGTTTGGGGGTAGTTTTCATTTAACTATTATTTTACCCCTTGTATCTCTCCCCTAATATACAGGTCCATGCTCTCAAAAGGCTACATCAGTGAGGACACTGCTGAAAATAGGTTTGGGGGGAGGTTTGTATTCACTGAATTATCTTTGACACTGGGCATTCAAAAATTTTTTTTATAACAAAAGAGTAGAAAGTGAAAAATTACATCCAAAAGATGGGAATAGTTTAAGAAAACCAAGAAAATTAGATGTTTTCTTAAACGAACTGGTAATAAGTAGTTATGAGCTGTTGTCCCAAGGGTTAGTAAGATGAAGGAAGTCACTAATCTGAGGATAAAAATAAGTCTGAAAAATAGTTTCTATTCTGGAAGCCAAACATTTGAATGTTGATACCCTACTATATGCACTTACACACATCTTGAAACTCGGGATAGTAGAGGATACCTTGAAATGCTCTTGTCTAAAAGCCAAAGTATGAAGGAAATAAAAAATGAAGAAAATATAAAAATGGTGAAAAAAATGAACACTGGTTTTGTTATCGCCAAGGCAGCAATAAAAAAATATAGCGAGGGTGCTTCATCACCTAGTGCCTTAGACCAACTGGTTTGGGAGTCACTACTAAGTCTCAGGTGGTGCAAGTCGAGGAAAATACTATAACCTAATCAGCAAGCACATAAGTAATCGGTCGGTTAGTACCTCAAGAAGTATTAATGGTCGCATGAAAATGTGTGAGCAAATCCATAAATATTCATCAAATTAAAAAGTACTGAGGTAGATGGACAAGAGTATGATAGCTTGAATTGAATTCTCCGAGTGTAGGGATGTCCATTACACACATGTAGGATTATATGATCGATGTTTGGATGAAAGGTAGGAATGAAGAATAAAGACGATGTTTTATTGAGGGATAATGTGATTTCTAACATCTTTTCATGACTATTAAGATAGGGCTCATGACAACTGAAAAGCTAGTGTAGTTGGAAACTCTTATTTTCAAAGTATTTCTTTTATTGTTCTTATCTTTATATGTAAATTTCACCATCTCTCTTTTATTATAGGATTTTGTGGGTGCAATCCGCTGAAAACCCTCAGGAGACAACACTCCTCTTACTATGGACACCTAGAGGTTTAACGGCTTGTTGCACGTGCTCAGTGCAATCGTGTTTGCCTACGAAAGTGTGCTTAGTTTTCTTCTTTCTTTTTCTCCTTCTCTTCAATAAACTAGTTTGCTCGGGACGATCAAAGATAAGTTTGGGGGTATTTGTTCAGTTGATAAAACTGCAAATTTGTTATTACATTTTTCCTACTATTTCTATATTAAAAAAAGGTCTTTATTATAATATATCATACATATGAGGGTTTATCTGTAAAAATACTATTTTCCATGTGTTGATATATTATAATTAGCATTTGGTAGGAAAATATATGCAAAAAAATATCATTGAACAAATCTTAAGAAAACAAACTCTACTAAATATCATTTGAGTTGTTGTACAGAATTTTCAGGACTAAAATCAAGGAAATCAAGTTGTTAAAGCAAACCTGCCTAATTAAGAAAGCAAAGCTTAGAAATCAAGTCTGGCAGCAACTACGAGAAGATTTCCAAGTTCCAAAGGTTCCAGAGATCGCCACATGTCACAAGGATCAAGCCACAGAGAAATTATCAAAAGATCACAACCCTTGGCCGCGGATCCGCGGCCAAACCCCCCTGTTGACTGCGGATCCGCCGCAGGTCAGAGAGGTTAGGAGTTGCGCTTTTTCTGGGTGAATCTTTACTGTTGGTTTCCAAATTTAGAAGCTAGGGTTCTGGCTTTTGGAGTATAAATATGGACCGAGAGCCTCTTGGAAAAATTATCAAGTCGGCGAGATCACGAAGTCCAAGACGGCTCACGCATCCAGACTGATCATCAACTGTTCGTCTACCTCCTTAGAAGAGATCGAGAAGCAACTAGAAATTGTAATCATTTTCTAAGGAATCAAAGTGTAATGAATATTGTTGATTAATAAAGGTAGCTTTCTTTTTCTTATTCTATTTCTTCGTAGTTTAATTATGCATTTTCTTTCCATCTCTTTTTTTCCCAACATACGCGAGTAATTCTCCGCTTGTTAGGGTTCGTAGGATTAGGGTAAGTTAATGGATGATAAATATACCCAAACTCTTTTTACGTCCTATAAAGTTTATAAACTTTATCAAAACAATCATTAACATCCTAATCGGGCGCGCTACCAATTCATTGTTAGTCTCGACCGCGATTAGAGATTAGATTAATGATTGTTTTGGTAAAAGCTAGATATGAACGGAGTTCCGTGTCGAGATAATGGTTAAGAGTGGGATTCCTTTTCCCTCTAGAAACCCTAATTTACATGCATCACTGTCGTTCTAGTTTTAAATCTATTAAAGGATAAAAAGGGTAATTTTTAATTAATCATCCATAACTACTAAATCCTAACGAACCCTACAAGCCCCTTCTTATATTAACTACATCCATAAATAATCTAGACCTATATTTTGCATTAGTGCTTAACGTAGATCTAGAAACCATTCTACAATATTCTTTTTCCCTCCTCTCTTTTTCAACACATCTAAAGTAAGAGTAAAAGATTCAACATTTCCCCGAGGACGACCCGTACTCATCTCGGTCTAGCTACACGCGACACCGTTATTGATTGCGGTTAACAACTAAACACACTTTTTTGTATCAATCAGAACCCTATTCGATAGGTATGCAGCTTCTCAAGTGCATAACCCCCAAAAGGAAATAAGCAACTCAGTAGTACTCATCATAGAGCACACCATATCACATAGGGTGCAAATGCTCCGCCTCGATACACCAACGTGCTGTGGTGTATACGGAAGAGTAATGCTAAGAGAGAATCATATTCTCCTTTAGAAAAGTCCAGGAATTCCGTGCTCAAGTATTCTCCTCCTCGATCACATCAAAGGACATAATACTTATACCCGTTTTGGTTCTCTACTTCTGACTTATATTCTTTGAATTTCTCAAAAGCTTCAGACTTGTGTTTCAACAGGAACACATGTGCGAATCTTGAGAGATCATCAGTGAATGTAATGAAGTACAAAGAACCAGACCTGGCATGTGTAGACAGAGGACCTCATACATCATCATGTATCAATCCCGAGAGTTCACTAACTCTTTCTCTGTTTCCAGTAAACGGAGATATGGTCATCATTTCTTTATGACATGACTGGCAAGTTTCATAAGATGTAAATTCAAACTGATTTAAATATGCATCTAGATGTAACTTGGCTAGTCGGATCGCATTGATATGACCTAGTCTACAATGCCTCAAGAAGGATTCGTTCATTTCTGAACTCTTCCCCTTGTGTGTGTTCTGTACGTTAAGAACTGTGCTTTGATTTAGAACGTAAATGCTTTTAGATAACGTGCCTGAACCGATCAACTCTTGATATAGGAAAATTTTCAAAACATTATCCAGCAATACAAAATTATATCCTTCTTTACTAAATAAAGAGACTGATATGATGTTGTATATCAGGTTCGGTATCTAATAACATTCGTTCAGAATAAATGTATTTGGTAATACAGGGTGATAACTGCCAACACCTTGGCTACAACACTTGCACCATTTCCAACTCTTAAAACTTTATCACCCATTCTCAGTTCTCTACCTATCTGTAGCTCATATAACAGTTTACATATGTGGGACCCTGATCTGGTATCTCATACCCAGGACGCAAAGGAAACTGAGAAACAGTTCTCGGTAATGAACACACCCGAAAAAGATGCATCATCATGCACTTTCTTCGTTTGGGCGGCACGGGAATCCTGATAATCCCTTATTTCCTGCTCGGTCTTATAACAATTATAAGTTAGAGCGGGACCAACGTTCCCTACCTCAGTATAACAAGCGGGTTCGGTCAGTACATCCATATTATTATCTTGATTAAGGCGTGACATGGTCGCTACCTGGAAAGAGAAAGAAGAAAACACTCAGCGTATGCTCTTGCATGATTAGATTGGTTATTATTTTATCTAATCAGGATGGCTCCCACTGTTTTAGTCAAATCTTCCTTCAAAACCTAAAAGGAAAGATTAGCCGGGATTAATTACACCCTACAAGTTCGCCAATCTTTCGGCCAGGCCAGTGTCGGTACTTTGAGGGAGGTTCCCCGTGCTTTCGCATGGACCTAATTAAAATAAACTTCATTTTCCCAGGGGCGTAACCTTGTTAACACCTTTCTAGACACCTACTTGATCGGCTAATTGTGATGTGTAAAACTCTCTCAGGAGTAACTCTTACTCGCAGTGTGTATCGGGATCCAATTATCTCATAGAAGGTATGCAATCTCATTGCAAATTTCAACACTTGAAATTCCCGGTAATATTTTACCCCTAGCTTCCTATGATCTTGACGGAGGCCAACAAACCATAGGCTGCTAGTCAAGTTCAACCCGTACAATTCATGATTGAATTAAACCCACCCGCATGACCCTTGACGAAGGCCAACAAAGTCGCACGACTACCCTAATCCAATCGCATCGAATGCTGCAGATAAGCACTAGTTAGCCACCGCACACTATACCTTGACGGAGGCCAACAAACGTAGCACGAATACTAAGTAGTACTTATCTGAAATGACGAAGGGCTACGACAGGTTTTTTAAAAAACCCTTTATGTAATGAACTTGATATCGTTGTAGAATCGAGTGATTTTGAAAAGGAGTGTTTTTTAGGCTTTTACTAGTTATGCTAAAGAGGTCATTCTCGGTGAAGGGATCTCGGCTCTTTCCTTATCGAATAAGGTGCAGGATATTTCACAAATACCATTATGCAAAGCAAAAACTATAAAAACAATCAAAATACAAACCGAGTTTGTAGTATCTGCTAGTTTCGCTAAAGAGGTCACTCCTGGTGATAGGATCTCGGCTCTTTCCTTATCGAATAAGATGCTGGATATTCTACAAGGAATACCGCTATGCAAAGCAAAAACTAAAGCTACCAGTTTTCGAGACAAGTTTCTACAACATCTTTAGGTTTCTTTTATTTCATTAATCTCATTAATGAAGTCCCATTTATTATGCTTTCCAAGCATCACATATGAAACGAAAGCAGCAATATTAATTATATCTCATATATGTAATATAGGCACTCGTCTGAACATATCACATTGATCGCATCACAGAGCAGCAGAAGATAACATATAAAATATTGGATATACTAGGATTTCCATATTTTAAATTAAGCCTGTATAAAACACGGATTCCACGGTCGTGATGAATAGCCAAACCCACATCCCTAGACCCCTACGAGAGCGGCAAGAAACCCTACCAATTCTAGAGTTAGGAGACCCGGTCTCGACTCCTCGAGATGGTCTCCCACTAGACCCTATAACCCGGTTACTTGTGCTCCCCGCCTTGGGTCTATCCTAATGCGGAAAAGTAAATAATATACAATGGTGAAATCATCCTCAACCCGGAAGTGCTCCAATAAAAAAATATTACATACAATGAATTTTACATGAATGAAAATGAAAAACTCTCATCTCACATAAAACCCCCGGCTATTTAAAACACGACGATCCAATATAACATATCACAGCAACACATAATATCATATGCCTTCAACGTAAGTAAATATGCGTATCCCAATTGTCGTTGACGTATAGCAACGAAACCGGCGATACACCACATATTACAATTACGGTCGCAGAAAAGAAAGTGAAAAAATACAACAATTGGAATCTGCAACCACCTGTTGGGGTCAAAATTTACACCCCGGTTGACCAAGTCAAAGTGAAGGTCTACCCTTAGCCAAGTGGGTCCAAGCCCAGGTCAAGTGGGCCCTTTCCCAAGTCAAGTCCGAACATGAAGCAGCCGACCCCCCTCCATGCCAAAATTAAATTCATGCAATAAATAATTTTGATGTAATTTTTTTTTATGCATGAATGTAAGCAAAATGGGCATAAAGCCAAATTTTTGTAAAGCCCATGGCATATGTGCAAAAGAAATGTGCACATGAGGCATGGGATCGGCAAAATGCCATTTTGTAAAGCCCAAGGGGCTATATGTAAATATGTAAGCCTATATAAGGTAACATGATGATGAATAAAGCATAACTTTTCATGCCCTCAAAATACGTTAGGGTTTGTGTGCCTCCTTCTCCTTCCCCAAGGTTTTAAAACCTTCTTCTTTCTTTTGAATTAAATCAAGAGTTTTACTCTTACTTTTCAAAAACTAAATAGTTTTTCACCACAAAACCCATAAAGGGGAACTCAGATCTCCCATCAGATCTTAAAAAGAAGAGATTTTTAAAATCTCATACTTCTTGTTCTTCAAGATCCGGTCAACAGAGGAGGAAGAAGGAGACCCACTTCCAAGAACCCCTCTTTGGGGAAGATCCAGGGCTCAAGGGAGAAGGCCCTTTCATCAGCTCCAAAATATCTTAGGAGTCCAACTCCTCAAATATATATATATATATATATATATATATATATATATATATATATAATAAATATTTCCTTTTGGGAGCATAGCTCCCCGTGCAGGGACTAAGTCCCTTTTGCAGCTGACGCCTAGCGCCCGCGTGCCCAGCACATAGGGCGTTGGCGCTCTGGCGCCCAGCGCCCGCGTGCCCAACACGTGGGGTACTAGCGCCCAGCGCACAGCGCACAGCGCCCGCTTGCCAAGCACGTGGGGCACTGGTACCTTCTCCCACGCATCCCTTGGATGCCCTTTCCATTTTCTTTATATATATATATGTACACACACACACACACACACACACACACACACTCCACGACGCTGTCCCTATTAGAAAAAAATTTCTAATGGGGCGTTGTCCCGCACCCCGCAAGGGGGCTGCTAGCCCCTTAGACCCCCAGCACGCTATCCGGGTAGCGGGACCCTCGTAAAAACTCTGCGAGCCCCCCGATATATCCCAAACCCCTTCAAAACACAAAACTACATTTTGAGTTCGCTTGACCAGTTTAACCCGTCAATTGGAGGTTCTCCCGCACCAAATGCGAGGGGTAATTAACAGCAGTTTAGTCCGCGGCTGCCGCAGATTCGGATCCCCACAATCAATAAACCCCAGCCTACCCTAGGCAGGGGGAATCTGTAATGCGCCTGACAAGCGCGCACGTATTCCCATCTCAACGGGGTGACGAAAAACACCCTACAGATTCCGGCACGCCCGGTGGGATCAATCTCTCCTCCCATACTTCGGGTTAAACGTTTATACAAACTCAATCAATATACATATCGATTGCCTGTACTGAAATCATGCTTCTTTGTGCAGGTTAACAATTTTCAATTGCCATCTTCGAACGCAAGTCGATATTTGAACGACTTTCCTTGGCCCCAGCTGGGGGCAAGGCCATCAACACCGACAAAGTAATAAGGCATCTCATGTAAGCTCCAGCGGTGCCCCTGAAAACTGCTCAATCGGGTATCTTCTCTAAGCTCCCCGTCAGATGACCTCTAAGTCGTTAAACTGGAAACAGCAGACCACCACGTCGTTAAACTAGAAACAGATGACCACTAAGTCGACAAACTGGAAACAGATGACCCCTAAGTCTTTAAACTGGAAACAGATGACCTCTAAGTCATTAAACTGGAAACAGATGACCTCTAAGTCGTTAAACTGGAAACAGATGACCACCAAGTCTTTAAACTGGAAACAGATGACCACCACGTCGTTAAACTGGAAACAGATGACCTCTAAGTCGTTAAACTGGAAACAGTAGACCACCACGTCGTTAAACTGGAAACAGATGACCTCTAAGGCATTAAACTGGAAACAAATGACCTCTAAGTCGTTAAACTGGGAACGATAGACCTCTAAGTCTTTAAACTGGAAACAAATGACCTCTAAGTCATTAAACTGGAAACAGTTGACCACCATGTCATTAAACTGGGAATAATCGACCTCTAAGTCGTTAAACTGGGAATGTAAATAAAAAAAATAAAAAAAAAGAGTGAATAAAAACAAAGGAAAAGCCGAAATGATGGGGTAACTCGCAATAAAAATCAGCGAGTAAAAATAAACATGAAAAATAAAGCCGAAATGATATGGCAACCGCGAATGAATAAAGCCGAAATGATAGGGCAATCGCGACCTTCGCGATAAGAAAAGATGAAATGATAGAGCAATCGCGGTAAAAAAAACGGCGAATGATGAGTCGCTCCTGGTATCATATTCCAGTGCAGCGATGCAGACGCCAACCAAAATCCAATTTCCTAAAATTCTCCTGGCCCTACGGTTAGTCCCCAAATTGACTACCGTATACAATCCACGGGCTCAAATAATTCTCATCACACTCATGCCCCACTGCAATCACCAGTCCAGCGGCCGGTCTCCGCTCTTGGAATTATGCTCCATTGGGAAGACCCACTCATGTATCCTCACGATACATGAGGAGAACAAACCATCATGGGATCCTTACGACTCACAAAGGAAAAACACACTTGGGGGTCCTCACGACTCTTAAGGAGAAAGTACACCTACGAGATCCTTATGACTCGTAGGGAGAAAATGCTTTTATGGGACCCTTACGGCCCATAAAATTGAAAAGCCTTAGGTGATAGGGATCTAAACCTGTCTCCTAAGCCATCACTTCCCAATAGGCAATGGCGAATGATGAGTCGCTCCTGGTACCATATTCCAATGCAGCAATGCAGACGCCGGCCAAAATCCAAATCCCCAAGCGGCGAATGATGAGTCGCTCCTGGTACCATATTCCAGTGCAGTGATGCAGACGCCAACAAAGTCCCGAAATTATTTCAGCCCTACGGTCTGGATCGTACATCCTGCAAAACCGCATACAATCCACGAGCATAAACGACCCCTATCTCTCCCAAGTCTTACCAGCGAGATCACATTCAAAGGCCCACCAGCGATAAAGATTCCAAAAAAAAGGGTATGTCCACAAGCAAAATAGGCACGGATGAAAACCCAAAAGGGCTCCGTGAGAAAAACAGCAGGACTGCCGGCGAGTTTGTGAAAACCCGAAAGGGCGCAAATACGTGAAAAAGAGATGAAATGCACTCGCAAAGTCCTCTCGATTTTGTGAGGAGAAAATTCCCGCGTGAGATCCTTACGACTCACAAAGGAGCAACACACTTAGGAGTCCCCACGACTCCTAAGAAGAAAATACACCTACGAGATCCCTTCGACTCGTAGGGAGAAAATGCTTTTATGGGACCCTTACGGCCCATAAAATTGAAAAGCCTTAGGTGATAGGGATCTAAACCTGTCTCCTAAGCCACCAATTCCCGAATCCTACAGGGGCAAATGATGAGTTGCTCCTAGCATTATTCCAGTGCAGCAATGAAGATGCCGACCAAAACCAAAATCCCCAAATCCTCTCATGGCAAATGATGATTCGCTCTTGGTACCATATTCCAGTATAGCGATGCTAATGTCAACCCAAATCAAATCAAACCAACAACCTCTGCAGTGTACCCCGTGCCGAAATCATGCTTCGCCTCGGTGTATCTTCCTTCCCTTTCGGAATTATGCTTCGGCTCGGAATCAACCAGCGACCTCCTCGTCGGAATTAAGCTCCGCCTCTGAATCAAGTCGATCAACAAGCTCTGCGCCGGAATCATGCTTCGTCTCAGAGTGTACCCCGCATCGAAATCAAGCTTCGCCTCGGTGTATCTGCCTTCCCTGTCGGAATTATGCTTCGGCTCAGAATCAACCAGCGACCTCCTCGTCGGAATTAAGCTCCGCCTTGGAATCAAGTCGACCAACAAGCTCTGCACCGAAATCATGCTTCATCTCAGAGTGTACCCCGCGTCGAAATCAAGCTTCGCCTCGGTGTATCTACCTTCACTATCGGAATTATGCTTCGGCTCGGAATCAACCAGCGACCTCCACGTCGGAATTAAGCCCCGCCTCGGAATCAAGTCGATTAACAAGCTCTGCGTTAAAATCATGCTTCGTCTCAGAGTGTACCCCGTGTCGAAATCAAGCTTCTCCTCGGTGTATCTGCCTTCCCTGTCGGAATTATGCTTTGGATCGAAATCAACCAGCGACCTCCTCGTTGGAATTAAGCTCCGCCTCGGAATCAAGTCGACCAGCAAGCTCTGCGTCGGAATCATGCTTCGTCTCAAAGTGTACCCCGCGTCGAAATTAAGCTTCGCCTCGGTGTATCTGCCTTCCCTGTCGGAATTATGCTTCGGCTCGGAGTCAACCAACAACCTCCCCGTCGGAATTAAGCCCCGCCTCGGAATCAAGTCGATTAACAAGCTCTGCGTTAAAATCATGCTTCGTCTCAGAATGTACCCCATGTCGAAATCAAGGTTCGCCTCGGAGTATCTGCTTTCCCTATCGGAATTATGCTTCGTCTGGGAATCAACTTCTACATCGAAATTATGCTTCGGTCAGAATGTCTGCCGCTCGTTGGAATCATGCTCCGACCCCTTTGGAATTATGCTCTGCTCATCGGAATTATGCTCCGATCCCTGGAATCATGCTCCGCTCGTCGGAATTATGCTCCGACCCCTTTGGAATCATGCTCCGCTCGTCGGAATCATGCTCCGACCCCTTTGGAATTATGCTCCGCTCAACGGAATTATGCTCCGATCCCTGGAATCATGCTCCGCTCTTCAGAATTATGCTCCGACCCTTTTGGAATTATGCTCCGCTCATCGGAATTATGCTCCGATCTCTGGAATCATGCTCCGCTCTTCGGAATTATGCTCTAACTCCTTGGAATCATGCTCCACTCTCCGGAATTATGCTCCGACCTCCGGAATCATGCTCTACAATCCTGGAATTATGCTCCGCAAATCGGAATGATGCTCCGATCCCCGGAAATCTTGCTCCCTGGGGGATGCTCCGCCCACGGAATGATGTTCCACCTCGAAGTACAGCTTCAAGATCCATCAAATTCATGCACACAACTCAGATGCACGGTGTGCATTTATTGATGGGGGCACTTTGTTGGGGTCAAAATTTGCACCCCGGTTGACCAAGTCGAGGTCAACCCCAAGCCAAGTGGGCCCAAGCCCAGGTCAAGTGGGCCCATGCCCAAGTCGAGTCCGAACATGAAGCTGCCGGCCCCCCTCCATGCCAAAATAAAAATCATGTAATAAATAATTTTGATGTAATTTTTTTTATGCATGAATGTAAGAAAAATAGGCATAAAGCCAAATTTTTGTAAAGCCCATGGCTTATATGTAAAAGAAATGAGCAAATGAGGCATGGGATGGGCAAAATGCCATTTTGTAAAGTCCAAGGGGCTATATATAAATATGTAAGCCTATATAAGGCAACATGATGATGAATAAAGCATAACTTTTCATTCCCTCAAAAAAAGTTAGGGTTTGTGTGCCTCCTTCTCCTTCCCCAAGGTTCTAAAACCTTCTTCTTTCTTTTGAATTAAATCAAGAGTTTTACTCTTCCTTTTCAAAAACTAAATAGTTTTTCACCACAAAACCCACAAAGGGGAACTCAAATCTCCTATCAGATCTCAAAAAGAAGAGATTTTTAAAATCACATACTTCTTGTTCTTCAAGATCCGACCAACAGAGGAGGAAGAAGGAGACCCACTTCCAAGAACCCCACTTTGGGGAAGATCCGGGGCTAAGCCCCTTTCATCAGCTCCAAAATATCTTAGGAGTCTAGCTCCTCAATACACACACACACACACACACACACACACACACACACACACACACACAAAATAATAAATATTTCCTTGTGGGAGCACAGCTCCCCGTGCAGGGACTAAGTCCCTTTTGCTGCTGGCACCCAGCGTCCGCGTGCCAAGCACGTGGGGCGCTGGCTCCCGCGTGCCCAGCACGTGGGCCGCTAGCGCTTTAGAGCCCTAGCGCCCGCGTGCCCAGCACGTGGGGCGCTGGCGCTCTGGCGCACATCGCCCGCGTGCCCAGCACATGGGACACTGGCGCCCAGCACATAACGCACAGCGCCCGCATGCCAAGCACTTGGGGCGCTGGCGCCTTCTCCCATGCATCCCTTGGATGCCCTTTCCCTTTTCTTTATATATATATATATATATATATATATATATATATATATATATATATATGTATGTATGTATGTATGTATACACACACACACACTCCACGACACTGTCCCTTTTAGAAACAAAATTCTAACGGGCGCTGTCCCGCACCCCGCAAGGGGGCTGCTAGCCCCTTGACCCCCAACCCTCTATCCGGGTAGCGGGACCCCCGTAAAAACTCTGTGGGCCCCCGATATATTCCAAACCCCTTGAAAACACAAAACTTCATATTGAGTTCGCATGACCAGTTTAACCCGTCAATCGGAGGTTCTCTCGCTCCAAATGCGAGGGGTAATTAACGGCAGCTTAGTCCGCGACTGCCGGAGATTCAGATACCCACAATCAATAAACCACAGCCTACCCTAGGCAGGGAAAATCTGTAATGCGCCTGACAAGCGCGCACGTATTCCCATCTCAATGGAGTGACGAAAAACATCATACACCACCTTAGACATCATAAACCCAACACATCACATACGTTAGATTTCATGCCTAACCAAATGAATTCCTTAGACATCGCATGCCTAACAATTATAAACCTCGTATTTTAGTCTCGATATTCAAAAAACCTTTTAATATCTAGTCGGGTAATTCAACAAGATTCCCGATATCCTGATCGAATGCTCATCGGAAACTTTAGTAGACGGTCGCACCCCCCGATACCGTCGACGAAGTGCACTAACACGGAATACCGCTGCTACGAGCACCCGAACGGATGCTTTTGGCGATGAGGTTCTCCTACAGTCACTTGGTTGGGGTTATGGAGCGTGGCTATCTAATAATGTTAACGGGAGAGTATCCGCGTACGCTAATGATTGTGACAGACTTTTGATCACATCAAAATCCCGTGGCAACCGATCAAATGAGACTAAATTGCTTGGTTTATAACATTCAAATTAGTTATCTCATAACTACATTTGTGGATTGCAAATATTGTATCCCATCACATGAAATCCGGACGACGTTAAACTTTTCGATCGAATCATCAAAGTCCCACAATTCCCCGAGAGCTCAACACTTGAGCACAGTTTAATAATACCCAGAATATGCCACAGTACCTATGCACCATCCGTAGAAGGGAAAACCCAAGCCTCACTCATGTCGCCACGGAACTGTGGCAAATCCTAGGGTATGATCGCGGTTCCGCGATCCAATAAATCGAGTTAGGGTTTCATTCTTCTAGAGGGTTCACAGAATTACTTGCATATTTTTCCGAATATGCTGAACTTGGAAAAATGGGTTTTTGACATTCGATCAAACTTTTTAACTTCACCTAGACAATATGTGAAGACCCGAAACAAAGTTAAAACTACGATTACGAAACACTCCGAATTGCTTATAGTGTAAGTTCACATCACATGCAAAATTAGCAAAAACAAACAACACCTGAAATTCAAAAACACAATGCCTGGAACACACCCAAAAATTTGACCCCAGAACCCTCTACTTGGCCGGCCGGCTCGAAAAACCTAACATTGTGCTCGGCCAAAATCCGGCAAGGGGGGTGGAATTTTTTGTGTGTTCATGTTGAATCCCATACAGCATTCTGCAACTTTTTAAAAAATTCTTTTGAACACTTTTTAAAATCGACAGAAACTACATTTTCGTGTTTAAAGTTTCGGATTATTTTGGTTTCGTAATATTAACAAAATCCGTCTAATTTTCTAGCATGGCTCTGATACGACTGCAGGGTTTCCTAACACGGCAGCAAGGTTTCGGGAGGTATCGTCCATGCTAAATTAAAATTTTGCCGTTCTATCTAACCCTAACCGTAGAATCGTATACTAGAAATCCGACGGAATGTAAATGCAAACACTTTGCAACTAAAAGAGAATAAGGAATACAATCTTTGTAGACTGGTCCTTCACTTCATTAGCTCCGTGTAGTCGTCCCTTCGCTGCGATCATGAAGTCCCGGACTCTAGAGAGGTTCCCATGAAGAAATGAACGTGCTTGCATCGAAGTCTTCGGGACCGAAGATGATCTATGTCGAGAAGACACTAACCCAAGCTATCTCTTCACTAATTGTGGAATTAGTGAAGCAAACACCCTATACTAAATGGTAAGTAGTAGAGGATGATGAAGTAGGAATTTTGCTCTCTTTTATTTTCTATTTCTCACAATCATTCATCACCATTGGAAAAGCTAGAAAGCTTTTGTGAAGAAGAAAGAAGAGGAACAAGTGATGAAATGAATTAATTGTGTGAGGTTAGAAATCCAACCATGGGTTAAGCATGGTATGCTTAACCCTTGTAGAGACTTAACCATGAGCTAGGGTTAAAGTTAGGTTAACAAATATCTTAAGGTAGACAAAAAGGGTGGACAAAGTCAAAGAAGCCTACAAGCTTCTTCCAAAATATCAACCATGACTTATTCCGCAATTTTTGTATTTCCTTAATAATAAACATAAACCCTAATCTAACCCTAGCATGGTTCAAGTCTCATAAACCCTAGTTGCATTTGTAACCTAGCATGTTACAATATCATATATCACATATATAATATTTTGTAACAAAAGAAAATAATACAATTAACATATATCATATATATATATATATATATCAATATATCATCAAGTGAGAAAAAGAATCATTTAAGTAAGCTTATATTAGTTAATGTAATATAATATATCACATATATAATTATACATTAAATTATTAAATCAACACTTGATTTAATAATCCGGCTATGTTACAAATAACCGAATAATATAATATATATCAATTCATCAAATCAACACTTGATCCGATGACCCGGCTATATCACATATACCCGGCCGATATCATATATCGCGAGAATACAATACGGTATCACATACCCGTATCAATCTCGGTCCCACACATATCACATATGTGCTCCTACTCCGTTTCGCTTGAGCCAGGAAATCTCTTTGTAGGACTCTAAAGACTCGTTAATACGCCGGCAGTAGGTGATGATCATATCAAACACCCACAAGCCGCAAGCGGTCTGCTAAATGTAATGGCTACCCGGGTATTGAGCGATCAGAAGATCAACAAGCAAGCCTGCTCACACTCATGCGAATCCAATCAGTAACACTATCGTACAGTACAGTCTCTTCGTCTGATATGTCACATATCTCGTCTAGGGGTGGTAAACGTCAGACCCCAGTGACTCGATAAGTCGTGCCGATATGAGGCTCATAACGGGTCGAGAAACTACTGATAACACTTACCAGTATATCTCTGAAGCAGCCCTGGCCAGGGACTTCCTGTTATAGCCAATCGAGCACAGCGCAACATCAACTCCTTATACCGGGAGAGACGAAACCCCTCATATCGCTCATTTCCTCCATATGATTCGGGAATGTACCCAAAAGCCACCGTTTTGCACGTTCTCTTGCACGAAACTCATTTCCTATCAAGAGTATGTCGTCCACGTACATTACGAGGATCACCACCATACTCCCTACTACCTTTTTGTATATACAAGGTTCATCTGCCATTTTGATGAAGTCAAACTCTTTGACTACCACATTAAAACAGACGTTCCAACTCCGCGATGCCTGCTTTAACTCATAAAGCAACTTGCACACATTTCCGCTGCTCCTACCGTCTACGAAGCCCTCTGGTTGTGTACTTATAGACGCTCTCTTCTAAATCACTATTTAGAAAAGCAGTCAAGACACCCAACCGCCAGATATCGTAGTCATGGTATGTAGCAATGGCAAGTAGGATCTGGATGGCCTTAGCATAGCTTCTGGAGAGAGGGTTTCATCATAAACCACACTTGATCGATGACGAAAACCTTTTGCAACAAGTCTTAGCTTTGAAAGTCTCAACTTTTCTATGTACACCAAGTAATCTTCTCAAGATATACTTGCTCCTGATGGGGATTTAACCCTTCAGATAACGCAACCAAAGTCCATATTTTGTTGGTGTATATGGATTCCATCTCAGATCGCTTAGCATCCAGCCATCATCACAGAGTCCCTACTCCTGATGGCCTGCTTGAAACTAGTTGGGTCATCATCTCATGATGCAATTCTCTCTCCCACTGTCATAGAGAAAACCGAAGTATCTCTCAGGCGGATGAGGAACCCTACCAGATCGGTGGAGAGGCTGAGGTTCGTCGGGAACTATTGAATCCTATGGTTCTACCAAATCATCAGCTGTAGTTTGTATAGCTGGAACTCCTTCCAGTTCTGCCTCATGACTACTAATTTCTTCACAAGAAATTCCTTTACTAAAAAGGTGGCATGCTGAGAAACAAAACACATTTTGCTCTTCAGTGTGGTAGAAGATATTCCTTTGTGAATGCTTGGGATATCCAACAAACTTCCACAGAACTGACCTTGCCTCTAGCTTGTCCGGATTTTGCTTTTAGACATAGGCCGGACAACCCCAAATCTTAACTTACTTAAGAGATGGGCTCTTCCCATACCATATCGCATATGGAGTGGTAGGCACCTGATTTGGTTGGAACCCTATTCAATAGGTATGCAGCTTCTCAAGTGCATAACCCCCAAAAGGAAATAGGCAACTCAGTAGTACTCATCATAGAGCACACCATATCACATAGGGTGCAAATGCTCAGCCCCGATACACTAACGTGCTGTGGTGTATACGGAGGAGTAATGCTGAGAGATAATCCCAATCTCCTTTAGAATAGTCCAGGAATTCCATACTCAAGTATTCTCCTTCTCGATCACATCAAAGGATATAATACTTATACCCGTTTTGGTTCTCTACTTCTGACGTATAGTCTTTGAATTTCTCAAAAGCTTCAGACTTATGTTTCAACAGGAACACATGTGCGAATCATGAGAGATCGTCAGTGAATGTAATAAAGTACAAAGAACCAGTCCTGGCATGTGTAGAAAGGGGATCACATACATCATCATGTATCAATCCCAAGAGATCACTAATTCTTTCTCTGTTTCCAATAAATGGAGCTATGGTCATCTTTTCTTTGTGACATGACTGGCGAGTTTCACAAGATGTAAATTCAAACTTATTTAAATATACATCTAAATGTAACTTGGCTAGTCGGATCGTATTGATATGACCTAGTCTACAATGTCTCAAGAAGGATTCGTTCATTTCTGAACTCTTCCCCTTGTGTGTGTTCTGTACGTTAAGAGATGTAGTTTGATTAGAACGTATATGCTTTTAGATAACGTGCCTGAACCGATCAACTCTTGATATAGTAAAATGTTCAAAATATTATCCAACAATACAAAATTATATCCTTCTTTACTAAATAAAGAGACTGATATGATGTTGTATATTAGGTTCGGTATCTAATAACATTCGTTTAGAATCAATGTATTTGGTAATACAGGGTGATAACTACCAACACCTAGGCTACAACACTTGCACCATTTCTAACTCTTGAAATTTTATCACACATTCTCAGTTCTCTACCTATCTGTAGCCCATATAACAGTTTACATATGTGGGATCCTGATCTGGTATCTCATACCCAGGACGTAAAGGAAGCTGACAAACAGTTCTCGATAATGAACACACCCAAAGAAGATGCATCATTATGCACTTTCTTCATTTGGGCGGCACGGGAATCCTGTTAATCTCCTATTTCCTGCTCGGTCTTATAACAATTATAAGTTGGAGCGGGACCAACGTTCCTTAGCTCAATATAACAAGCAGGTTCTTTCAATACATCCATATTATTATCTTGATTAAGGCGTGACATGGTCGCTACCTGGAGAGAGAGAGAGAAGAAAACACTCAGCGTATGCTCTTACAAGATTAGATTGGTTATTATTTTATCTAATCAGGATGGCTCCCACTGTTTTAGTCAAATCTTCCTTCAAACCCTAAAAGGAAAGACTGGCCGGGATTAATTACACCCTATAAGTTTGCCAATCTTTCGGTCAGGCCAGTGTCGTTACTTTGAGGGAGGTTCCCTGTGCTTTCGCAAGGACCTAATTAAAATAAACCCCGTTTTCCCAGGGGTGTAACCCCGTTAACACCTTTCTAGAAACCTACTTAATCGGCTAATTGTGATGTGTAAAACTCTCACAGGAGTAACTCTTACTTGCAGTGGATATCGGGATCTAACTATCTCATAGGAGGTATGCAATCTCATTGCAAATTTCAACACTTGAAATTCCCGATAATATTTTACCCCTAGCTTCCTATGACCTTGACGGAGGCCAACAAACCATAGGCTGCTAGTCAAGTTCAACCCGTACAATTCATGATTGAATTAAACCCACCCGCACGACCCTTGACGGAGGCCAACAAAGTCGCACGACTACCTTAATCCAATCGCATCGTATATTGCAGATAAGCACTAGTTAGCTACCACACACTACGCCTTGACGGAGGCCAACAAACGTAGCACGAATATTAAGTGGTACTTATCTGAAATGACGGAGGGCTACGACAGATTTCTAAGAAAACCCTTTACGTAATGAACTTGATATCGTTGTAGAATCGAGTGATTTTGAAAAGGAGTGTTTTTGAGGCTTTTACTAGTTATGCTAAAGTGATCATTCTCGGTGAAGGGATCTCGGCTCTTTCCTTATCGAATAAGGTGCAGGATATTTCCCAAATACCACTATGCAAAGCAAAAACTATAAAAGCAATCAAAAGACAAACCGAGTTTGTAGCATCTGCTAGTTTCGATAAAGAGGTCACTCCCGGTGAAGGGATCTCGGCTCTTTCCTTATCGAATAAGGTGCTGGATATTCTACAAGGAATACCGCAATGCAAAGCAAGAACTAGAGCTACCAATTTTCAATACAAGTTTCTACAACATCTTTAGGTTTCTTTTATTTCATTAATCTCATTAATGAAGTCCCATTTATTATGCTTCCCAAGCATCACATATGAAACGAAAGCAGCAATATTTATTATATCTCATATATGTAATATAGGCATTCGTCAGAACATATCACAGTGATCACATCACAGAGCAGCAGAAGATAACACATAAAATATTGGATATACTAGGATTTCCGTGTTTTAAATTAAGCCTATATAAAACATAGATTCCACGGTCGTGATGAATAGTAAAACCCACATCCATAAACCCATACAAGAGCGACAAGCAACCCTACCAATTCTAGAGTTAGGAGACCCGGTCTCGACTCCTCGAGATGCTCTCCCATTGGACCCTAGAACCCAATTACTTGTGCTCCCCGTCTTGGGTCTATCCTAATACGGAAAAGTAAATAATATACAATGGTGACATCATCCTCAGCCCGGAAGTGCCCCAATAAAAGAATATTACATACAATGAATTTTACATGAATGAAAATGAAAAACTCTCATCTCACATAAAACCCCCGGCTATTCAAAACACGACGATCCAATATAACATATCGCAGCAACACATAACATCATATGTCATCAACGTAAGTAAATATGCGTATCCCAATTGTCGTTAACGTATAGCAACGAAACCGGCGATACACCAAATATAACACTTACGGTCGCAGAAAAGAAAGTGAAAAACTACTACAATTGGAATCCGCAACCACCTTAGACATCATAAACCCAACGTATCACATACTTTGGATTTCATGTCTAACCAAATGAATTCCTTAGACATCGCATGCCTATTAATTATAAACCCCGCATTTTAGTCTCGATATTCAAAACACCTTTTAATATCTAGTCGGGCAATTCAACAAGATTCCCGACATCCTGATCGAATGCTTTTCGGAAAGCTTAGTAGACGGCCGCACCCCCCGATACCGTCGACGAAGTGCAATAAGACGGAACACCGCTGCCGCGAGCACCCGAACAAATGCTTTTGGCGATGGGGTTCTCCTACAGTCAGTTGGTCAGGGCTATGGGGCGTGGCTATCTAATAATGTTACCCAGCGAGTATCCACGTACGCTACGTGATTGCGACAGACTTTTGATCACATCAAAATCCCATGGCAATCGATCAAATGAGACTAAATTGCTAGATTTATAACATTCAAATTAGCTATCTCATAACTACATTTGTGGATTCCAAATATTGTATCCCATCACATGAAATCCAGACGACGTTAAACTTTTCGATCGAGTCATCAAAGTCCCACAATTCCCCGAAAGCTCAACACTTGAGCACAGTTTAATAATACCCAGAATATGCCACAGTACCTATGCACTAGCCGTAGAAGGGCAAACCCAAGCCTCACTCATGTCGCCATGGAACTGCGGCAAACCCTAAGGTATGACCGCGGTTCCACGATCCAAAAATTCGAGTTAGGATTTCATTCTTCTAGAGGGTTCACAAAATTACTTGCATGTTTTTCCGAATACGCTAAACTTGGAAAAATGGGTTTTTGACATTCGATCGAACTTTTTAACTTCGCTTAGACAATACGTGAAGACCTAAAACAATGTTAAAATTACGAATAAAAAACACTCGGAATTGCTTATAGTGTAAGTTCACATCACATGCAAAATTAGCAAAAACAAACAACACCTGAAACACCAAAACCCAGTGCCTGGAACACACCCAAAAATTTAACCCTAAAACCCTCTACTTGGTCGGCCATCTCAGAAAACCTAACATTGTGCTCGTCCAAAATCGGGCGAGGGGGGTGAAATTTCTTGTGTGTTCATGTTGAATCCCATACAATATTCTGCAATTGTTTTAAAAAAAATTTGAACACTTTTTAAAATCGACAGAAACTACATTTTCGCGTTTCAAGTTTCGGAGTATTTTGGTTTTGTAATCTTAACAAAATCCGTCTAATTTTCTAGCATGGCTCTGATACCACTGCAGGGTTTCATAGCACGGCAGCAAAGTTTCGGGAGGCATCGTCCATGCCAAATTAAAATTTTTTCGTTCTAGCTAACCTTAACCCTAGAATCGTATACTAGAAATCCGACGGAGTGTAAATGCAAACACTTTGCAACTAAAAGAGAACAAGGAATACGACCTTTATAGACTGGTCCTTCACTTCATTAGCTCCATGTAGTCATCCCTTCGCTTCGATCATGAAGTCCCGGACTCTAGAGAGGCTCCCATGAAGAAATGAACGTGCTTGCATCGAAGTCTTCGAGGCCGAAGATGATCTACGTCGAGGAGACACTAACCCAAGCTATCTCTTCACTAATTATGGAATTAGTGAAGAAAACACCCTATACTAAATGGCAAGTAGTAGAGGATGATGAAGTAGGAATTTTTCTCTCTTTTATTTTCTATTTCTCACAATCATTCATCACCATTGAAAAAGCTAGAAAGCTTTTGTGAAGAAGAAAGAAGAGGAACAACTGATGAAATGAATTAATTGTGTGAGGTTAGAAATGCAATCATAGGTTAAGCATGGCATACTTAACCCTCATAGAGACTTAACCATGAGTTAGGGTTAAATTTAGGTTAACAAATATCTTACGGTAGACAAAAAGGGTGGACAAAGTCAAAGAAGCCTACAACTTTCTTCCAAAATATCAACCATGACTTATTCCACAATTTTTGTATTTCCTTAATAACAAACATAAACCCTAATCTAACCCTAGAATGGTTCAAGTCTCATAAACCCTAGTTGCATTTGTAACCTAGCATGTTACAATATCATATATCCCATATATAATATTTTGTAACAAAAAAAATAATACAATTAACATATATTATATATATATCAATGTATCATCAAGTGAGAAAAAGAATCATTTAAGTGAGCTTATATTAGTTAATGTAATGTAATATATCGCATATATAATTATACATTAAATTATAAAATCAACACTTGATTTAATAATCCGGCTATGTTACAAATAACCGACAATATAATATGTATCAATTCATCGAATCAACACTTGATCCGATGACCCGGCTATATCACATATACCCGGCCGATATCACATATCGCGAGAATACAATACAATATCACATACTCGTATCAATCTTGGTCCCGCACATATCACATATGTGCCCCTACTCCGTTTCGCTTGAGCCAGGAAATCTCTGTGTAGGACTCTAAAGACTCGTCAATACGCCGGCAGTAGGTGATGATCATATCAAACACCCACAAGCCGCAAGCGGTCTGCTAAATATAACGGCCACCCGGGTATTGAGCGATCAGAAGATCAACAAGCAAGCCTGCTCACATTCCTGCGAATCCAATCAGTAACACGACCGTATAGTCTGGTCTCTACGTCTGATATGTCGCATATCTCGTCTAGGGGTGGTAAACGTCAGACCCCAGTAACTCGATAAGTCGTGCCGATATGAGGCTCATAACGGGTCGAGAAACTACTGATAACACTTACCAGTATATCTCTGAAGTAGCCCTAGCCAGAGACTTCCTGTTATAGCCAATCGAGCACAGCGCAACATCAACTCCCTATACCGGGAGAGACGAAACCCCTCCTTTCGCTCATTGCCTCCATGTGATTCGAGATTGTACCCAAAAGCCACCGTTTTGCACGTTCTCTTGAATGTGGTAAGGTGGAAATCAATGCACAGTGGGAATCACACAAGACTCTATGACGATCTCGGGTCTACAGACTAACCTGTACCAGTGTCACCAGAGAACTGCCATCTGACGTGAGGTATAATACCATCTGGGAGTTCTCGGCGAGTCCGTCCAGTGTACCCAGTCTCCACTGAGCACCCGTATACTATCTCTGATGTCAAACACCAATGGATATAGGATCATCCCTCGCCCATCTACATGGGTCGAGAAGCTATACGCTAGTCCACTCTAGCATATCGATGCCCTGTCTCGATACACCCACGACTAGGAACATTTGAAGGATGTACTTACTGACTACTCTGTCCTCACTAGTATGATCTGCATCATAATCCTGGTAGTCAGGTACTCATCCTAAGGGCTTTATCAACATGTAACATAGAGACAATCAGTGTACATGTTAAGATAAAGAGCAACCAGATAGCATACTATCATGTTGAGCAAGAAAGTCCTCCCTATATATATGTCCAAGCATCCGCTACAATATACATCATATGTACAGTACATACATATAACTAACACAGGTTTGTCTGTAGACCCAAAATCGTCATAGTGTCTTGTGTGGTTCCTACTGTGCTTTGATTTCCTCCCTACCACGGCTCAAAGGAGTCGTGCAAACAGGTGGATTTTGGGTACAGTCCCGAGTCACATAGAGGCAGTGAGCGATAGGAGGGGTTTCGTCTCTCCCAGTATTGGGAGTTAATGTTGCGCTATACTCGATTGGCTATAACAGCAAGTCCCTGGTCAGGGCTGATGAGATTTACTGCTTAGTGTTATCAATAGTTTCTCGAAAGGTTATAGGCCACACATCGGCATGACTTATCAAGTTATTGGGGTCTGACGATTCCACCCTCAGACTTTATATGCGACATATCAGACGAAGAGACCGGACTGTATGGTAGGTGTTGCTTATAGGCTCTACGGAAGTTTGGACAAGTTTGCTTGTTGAGCTTCTATTCGTTCAATACTTGGATAGCTGTTACGTCCAGCTAGTACCGCTGACGGCTTGTAGGTATCTGATATGATCATTACCTACTGCTGGCGTATTGACGAGTCTTTAGAGTCCCACATAGAGGTTTCCTAGCTCAAGCGAAACGAAATAGGGCACATGTCACGCCCCGCTTCAAAAAATACGGAATACGAGGGGTAGACAAGGCCAGCCATGCTCCTACGGTCAAGGAAAGGTCCTGCCGTAGTCACACTTCGGCTTCTAGTTTTAACTGGTAATCAGTGAATAACACACAGGTAATGAGAAATGCAGTAACTGAAACAAAACAATGTAAAGAACTGACCTGAGGGGAAACAAACGGGTTATAACTCTGGATAGCAAGTCGAGGTGTCTGTGATATACGTCTAGTCCTGGTTCAAGCTAAATCTTCTCCTCACACTGAGCATGCATACTCAGGTCGTCAGAGCGACACAATAGCAATATAATATATATAAAATCATGTGACAATTCTAACAGTGATAATAAGTATATCTAACAGTAGATCAATGGCAGTATGGGTTTGAACATGCAGTAATCAATGCAGCGGAACAGTAAAAGCAGTAGAATGGCATGCCACGTATGTCAACACAGTATGTAAGGTATATCAATGCCAGTATCCCTATCAGTCTCTAAGTCTCACTGTACAGGTCACTAAGCTTATCGTCAGTCCAAGTGTGAGAGTCAACCTCTCGCGAGTGTCCTCCACCCAAGGGTAGAACCCAAGGGCAAGGGACCACGGGCCCAACATGTATATCACGGTGATAATCACATACCCTGTAAATCTCCATATATCTCCCTAAATATATAAGCCGGCATGGGACTCCCGAGATTCTGTTGAACTCACACTTAAACTACCCCACACCTCGTGGTCTACATCAAACGCTAACCATAACCCTAAATACTAATCGATCCGTGACAAGTCTGCGCGAGAATTGGAGGCAGGACCTCCATCAAGAACGTCCCGACTAATACCTAAGATAAATGACAGTGTCTGATGCCTTATCTGTGACACCCGTGCAAGAGCTTCCATAAGTGTCCCATACCACTTATAGTCACACGTACACGTGTCCCACAGACGTCGACAATGCAATATAATAATAAGGTTCACTGATTGTGTACAAGTACGCATCACTTTCACTTAATCACTTATACACGAACACTGACGTACTTGCCACAATCATCACTAAAACCTAACACTGGGTAGATGCACGTTATCACTATGTTATCAATGCAATGATATGTGTATGATATGATGCGTAAACAGTATATGAAGCATGATTAAGGTGTCATAAAAATAATATTCTATCACTTGCACGATTTATCATGAAACGTACGTATATAATTTAGCGAAACGATAAACAGGTAGTAATTAGTATATTCAGTTGTCCATCCATCGAATTTGGTTTCATGCCCATCGGGTTCCAGGACCATTAATTATAACCATTTCATTTTAAGCGCTCGCGGCTGGAAATCCGGTTTCAGAATCAGAAGTCCGTTTCGCAACGCATTTTAATCCCAGTTGGGATCAGATTTTAGCGATGATACAGTTGGATGAAAGATAGGGTTTTCAGTAAGGTTTTCAACGCAATAGACAGATCTTTGATCGCGTCTTCACGTCAGGAGATATACACTATTCAATACCAATATGTCAGTTCTGATTCTGCTGGGACTGTTATGCGTCCCGATCTATTAAATTACAGATTAAATATCAAACGGTAACGAAACAGAATAAAACCAATTGTGTTGTCTAGATAACAGATTTACCTATAATAAACAGCAGTGTTCCGCAACTTACGAGTTAAGGAAAATCCTGTGGTACCCATTACGGAACAGCAAGCAACAATTGGAGTCGCTCTGGACTGCAGTCCAGAGTCGCACTCCGATCCAAATATTAACACGGTTTGAGTACAGGAATATCTGGAAACTAGTCTAGGGTTAAAGTTCGTCGAGTTGGCTTCGATTTGAGCCCTCGAACACATCATTCCATTGTGTATATAATTTATGGTAATTTTAACGGTTTCCAGGTACAGTAAAATTCTAGTTTTACGGTTAAACTTGGGGATAGTTGTTTTAGTCGTTAACGGTCATAATATCCAACGAAATTTGCACAAGATATTCATCATGCCAAGGGTCAACAAAAACAATCTAGTTCCGTCAAATTTGATGAGTACTTTCATTGAGAACACCCGTCGAACAGGTATGGCACACTATTGTTCTAAGATTGTAACTTTAAGATAAATGTAATTAAAGATTCTAACTTGAGTATATAGCAGCGAAACGAAATAGGGCACATATGGAGATATGTGCGGGAGCTTGATTAAATACGAGTATGTGATACCGTATTCTAATCTAGCGATATTTGATATCAGTGGTGATATCAGTCAGGTTATATGTGATATAACCGGATTATTGAATCAAGTGTTGATTCAATGATTTGATTTATATATGTTAATATATATTTGATATTGGCCAGTTATATATGATATGACCGGATTATTGAATCAAGTGTTGATTTAATATCTAATATTGAATATTAGCCGATTATAAGTGATATAACCGGATAATTGAATCAAGTGTTGATTTAATATTTTGATATACATATATATGATATTAGTCGGTTATATATGATATAACCGGATTATTGAATCAAGTGTTGATTTAATAATTTGATATATATATATATATATATAAACTAATATTTAGCTCACTAAAGATTTTATTCTCTTTATATACATACATATATATATATATATGTGTGTGTGTGTGTGTGTGTGTGTGTGTGTGTGTGTGTGTGTGATATATATTTATATATGTATTTGAATTTGTATCATGGTTGAGATACATAGAACTAGGATATATGAGAATCACACAAGATGAAAAGATGAGAAGATAATGATTTATTTTTTTATGAATTAAAGAAAAGAGAATGAGTCATTGTTTTGGTGGCTTGTAGAAGCCTTAAGAAGCCATGACTCACCTCTTCTCTTTTGGATTATTCATTGACATTTATCATTATCAAAACTTATCTTATCACTCATCTCATGGTTCACATACTCATCCAAGTTCATCTCCTTCTTCATCTCCTCTCTAGGATTTTCTTGAGTTGAGAAAAGAAAATAGAAAAGTATTTCTAGTGAGCAAATCTCCTACTTCATCAAACTACACTAATCTAGCCTATTAGTTTAGGTTGTTCACTTCACTAATACCTTGATTGGTGAAGAATGAGCTTGAGTGAGAGAGATTTCAAGGTGGATCATCTTCGGTATCGAAGACAACAAGCAAGCTCGATCCTTTCTTCAAGTGGAGCCTTAAAAAGAGTTCTAGGGACTACTACTTTGAGCTTTAGAAATGAAGGACCGGTCTACAAAAGTTGTAAACCCTTTCACTTAGTTTAGTCCTTGCTTGCTTACTATAAAACCCTAATTCTCTAGTTCGATTCTAGATTAGTATATTTAGCACTCTAGATTTTTTAAAATTGCATACTTGATACTTGTATAAACCCAGTAGAGGTGCTGAGACATACTTTCAGGTTCAAACCCAAATCTAATATACGGATTTGGACTAATCCGCGCCCTACGGGCGACGACATAACCCATTGTCCGTATATAATCCACTGGCAACCCTAAAAATAAACAAATAACACAACGCGAAGTGATCTGCATGGATCAAGATAAAGTTGTTATCGCAACGCGATAGCGTAATTGACTGCAGGGGCTTGCGCCTGCAAGGAAGAGCATCCCCACAATCAAAGACCCCTCAAAAATGAGGGCGAATCTGACAAAGTCACGCTACAAGGGTCACATCTGTCCAAACCTCCGATATACGGTGCCATAAATCAACTTAGTATTTTCGAAGAGGAGGACGGATATGTTCCAAATAGTATCTGTTCCTAAATTCAGACATGACGATCCATCCCAGTTCGTCTCCGTTTTCGGCGGTAAACAAGTTCTATTGTTGATAAACCGTTAATTTTATTCCCACTAAATCAACGGTGAAAAAGTTATAAAATCATATGAAGTTTGATGAATTCATATCTTAGATGATAAGGATGAAAATGATCGTTGCCGATCGTCATGAAAAATGGTGGAGGGTGTACTTTTTCGAAGGAGGAAATTCCCTCACATGGCACATTTCCTCCATTATCAATATGTGTGTGTGTGTGTGTGTGATCCATTGCAAACCGGTCCGTGTTTTTTAAAAATGGGAACTCCCCATCTACGACATATTTTAACTATCCGAACCGTTCAAGTTGATCACCATACCCTCAAATATAAGTGAATGAAAAATCAAAAGATTTTAAGTCCTCTAACCTATATATCGGATGAAGTTTATGTTGCATTATCGAAAGACATTCATTTTTGCACCTATCGATGCATATGCTAGAGGTCTTCAAATCTTTTGATTATTCATACACGTATATATGAGGGTAGGATGATCAAATTGAACGGTTCAGATAGTTAAAATATGTAGTGGATCGAGAGTTCCCGTTTTAAAAAAAACACGGACCGGTTTGCAATGGAGCACTCCCCGATATATATATATATATATATATATATATATATATATATATATATATATATATATATATATATATATATATATATATATATGAATAATAAAGAAAAGAGGCCCTAAGAGATTTTTTCGTTAGGTGGCGTCAAGATGTCGATATCCTTCATGGTTTTTTTCGACGATCGGAACCCATCATCATCATCATCATGATGTAAGATATGTATACACTAAATTTTATGTGATTTCACAACTTTTTCATCATTGAATTAGCAATGTAAAAAGTTCTATTGTCGGTAAACTGTTAATTTTGCACCCACTAAATCAACGGTAAAAAAGTGATGGGATTACATGAAATTTGGTGTATCCACATCTTACATGATAAAGATGATGATAGGTATCAATCTTCGTCGAAAATACCCATGGAGGATATATTTTTTCTAAGTCATAGATGGAAATTCCCTCCATTGGCACATTTCCTCCATTATCCTCTATATAAGAATAATGAAGAAAAGATGCCCTAACGAAAAAAACCGTGAATGATATATATTTTTTACGCCACCTTAAGAAAAAACTTATATATATATATATATATATATATGAGAATAATGTAGAAAAGAGGCCCAAAGAGGAATTTTCGTCAGGTGGCGTCAAAAAACTACACCCTCCATAATTTTATTCGACGATCGGAACCCATCATCATCTTTATCATTTAAAATATGGATACACCAAATTTCATGCGATTTTACCACTTTTTCACCGTTGAATTAGCAATGTAAAAAGTTCTATTGTCGGTAAACCGTTAATTTTTCACCCACTAAATCAACGGCGAAAAAGTGATGAAATCACATGAAATTTGGTGCTTGTACATCTTAAATGATAAAGATGATGATGATTGATGCCGATCGTCGAAAAAATTCGTGGAGGGGGTACTTTTTCGACGCCATAGAAAGAAATTTCCTCCTTTGGTACATTTTCTCTAGTATTCTCGTGTGTATGTGTGTGTGTCTCTCTCTCTCTCTAAGATTTTTAAAGGTTTGAAGTTCAATTTCATCATGTGGAATTGCTAGTTTTGAGTATATTTTAGAAGATTCTCTTGGGCATTTGCGCATGGTAGGAGGTAATCGAGATGGTAATCCTAAATTACCATGAAATATTACCATACTTATTTATGTGTAAAAGATGGTTCCAGGAATATAGGTAATCAAATAACCTTATTTCATGGTAATCCTATTCCACCCAAAACATGTGTCTATTCTAAATTACCACGAAATATTCCCCCGTAGCATAAAATGAGCCATAACCATCCGTCTCCGGCCTTTCTCACTACCGGCCAGCCCCGCCGTCTATCATCGGTCATCCGCCGACCGGTCTGCCACCGATCGTCCGTTCGTCGTCTGCCGACCGTTCACCGCCGGCCGGCCGCCGGTTATCGTCGATCAATCACTGGCATGTTTACCGCTGATCGGATTTTCGTAGCCAGCCAGCCATGGTTCGCCGATCCGCCGTCCGCCGGTCATCATCGATCATTCGCTGGCATGTTTGCCACCTATTGGATTTTCACCGCCGATTGGCCGTAGTTCGCCGATCTGCCGTCTACCGCCCGGCTGAGCGCCGATCGGCCGTTTGTTCCCGTTCGTTGTCGGCCTCACGTCCATCTACCGTCCTTCCTCCGGCCTCACCGTCGGTCGACGGTTGCATATACATATATTACCGGGAATGATTAAAGTATATCAAGCACGTTAATGCAAAATTTCTTGGAATTAGATACCCGGTCATCCCATTCGTGGAAATGTAAAGATTCCCAGTGTAAGTCGATGTCGCACACCCCACGCACTTGTGGGGAAGCGGAATTTACAAAAAACAATTTTTCATTCTATGCAACACCGACTTTAACTCCAGGATCTTTAAAGAAACCTTAACTAGCTATATCTACCAGGAGATTCTAACCACTATGATAGTATTATATCTCCTTATTTATAAGTCTTCGGGTCTTCTTCTCCTCCTCTCCTTGAGCTCCTCAAAGATCCGGATCGCTCTTGATCGTCGGTCTTCTCGTGTCGAAGATGGTCCACCCGAGAGTCTATACCTCAAGTTTCAACCTCTAAACCGAGGTAACTAAGGTACCTAGTTCGCTAAACTAGATAGCTTAGGAGATGTAGAGTATCTAATGGAGTATTTAATCTCGCTTGACCCTATGGTTCACAACTCATGTGAGGGATTAGGGTCTTGAGGAAGGAGAGAAAAATTGGAGAGAGAAACAAAATGAGCAAATGAACTAGGTCAAAAGCATGTGAAGAATGGCTCACTCATTTTCTCACATGAAGCATGGATTATTTTCCCGTTGAAAATAGAAACCATGCTTCAATAGTAACCATAAACCAATAAACAAATGCAATGAGCAATGCTTCACCCCATGCCATGAATATCTCTAATTTCCACCTTATTAATCTATTTATAAAAATAGATAAACCAAATAATGAGGTGTCCCATTCTAGAAGCATCTTTTGTGAAATTACAAGAATGCCCTCACCGTATATACATACCCGTATTCGCATTCCGAAAAATACGAATACAATGAGATAATAATAATCCAATAATATAATACTAGGATCCGGCTTAAACCAAAGCCCACTAGTATTATCCGCCCGAACAACATCCGCGTAGCCAGTACACGTATGTGATTGGAACCCTGCTGTAAAACCATACGGCCTCTATATCGTTTTGCCTGAAGCAGGAAAACCCTCTGTGTGGGACTCTAAAGACTCGACAGTACGCTGGCAGTGGTTTTAACCACAAGTTCGTCAGCGGTACTAGCTGCACGTAACGGCTACCCGGGTATCTGTCGATAAGAAGGCCGATAAGCAAACTCATCTGAACTCCTATTGAGCTTATATGTGACAATCTCCGTACAGTCTGGTCTATTCGTCTAAGATACTCGCATATCGGGCGTAGGAGGATGGTAGCCGTCAGACCTCTAATAGCGCAATAAGTCGTGCCGGGGTAGAGCTCAATACACCCTGAGAAACTACTGGAGTACCTACCAGTAAATCTCGCTTGTCCTGGCCAGGGGATTTGTGTAATGACTTTCCAAACACAGCGCGATATCAACCCCCAATACCGGGAGAGACGAATTCTATCTAACCGCTACTACCTCCAAGTGCTTCAGGACTGCACCCAACTACTACCTATTTGCACGACTCTTTTGTGCTGTGGTAGGGTAGTAATCTAAGTACAGTGGGAACACATTTTTCACGACCCAAAGTTCGGCCCGTGACTGGCACTTAACCACGTAACGTCTACAGGCATAACGCGACTAAGTAAGCCGAACCCAGAAATCAAAACCATTAAAAGTAGTGAGTGTTCAAACATTTGATGAAAACATTTGTTAAAACATTTGGAAATATCAAGTAAAAATCCTTCAAGTTTAAATTATTTTATTCAAAATTTTGACAACACCTCCTTTGTAAAAACTAGCCCCGAAATCGGGTACAAGACAAGATATAAGAAAAATGGCATACAATAAGAATAAAGCATCCCGAAACGGGAGCAATCACGCCCAACGGCAGAAACAACCACCATAATAATAATATACGACGCCGTAGCGAAGAACGAGCAAAAATAAGTGGAAAACAACATAAGGGATAAAACTGAATGAATAAAGCCAGCTCACATGAGCTCGACATCCAGAAAACAAAATAATATACATCGTCCTCACAACTGGTCTCTAAGTCAATACATGAAATAGTAGATGTAGAGTAATAAATACAAAAGTTTGTACAACTGGAAATAAACAGATACCGCAAAGACCCACCAATCATCAAAAGGGCTCACACGCCAACTGCAGTGGTATCCATAGCAAAAGATGCAAGAAAGTAGCCCTGCCGCAACTACTCTGAGGGGCAACCTGCAAACACTGTGGCACAACGGGGGTGAGTTGCCAACTCGTGAATAGTAGATAACATATAAAGGTAATCGCGAGTATGCACGTACTGCGATACTCTAACATGTACAAACAAATAACATCTATATGATGAGCTGGGTACGCAATAATCATGCATAACAAGCGCAATCTAATAATATCTATATATGATGAGCAGGGTATGCAATAATCATGCCAAAGTACTCTATCAGGTACTACGACTACAGGATGCGATGCATAATAATGAATGCTGAGCATGGGATAAAATATCATCTACACGGGATATCACGTGGAAAAATAACCGGTGTCCATCAAATACACCCAAATCCCAGTAAAAACTCAGGCGCCGTCACCCTAATCGGCCCTCGATCCTGTAAATCTCATAGAAGCAAGGTGCCCAACATCGGCACCTAAAACATCATGAAATACTCGTATCCAGCAGCGACACGCAAATCCTCATCTATCGGGCTCCGTCAGCCCGGATCGGCCCATGGGCTCTGTCTGCGGAATCGGCCCTCGGCCCCAGCAGTACGAGTCGTCCCGTATCCATATCTCGACTCCGGTCAGTATCCTCCGGATAACCTCCAGGTCCAACCAATCACCGGTAGGTAGTAGTCCCTCTGCCAGGCTCACCGTCTACTGCATAGCGATCCGTTCTCGCCCCGGGGTACCATACCGGGTCCACCATGTACCCACAATCGTCCTCGTCCAGCCCCTCGATTCGGGTTCACATGTCACACGTCTCAGAACCGAGAAAACGCATGGTGGACGCACTGAAATATCATATCAAGAGAAACCGGGTTTTTTAAACAGTGCGTATTTTCTTAAAATAATACCACGGTTCTCAAATCCAGAAATCACACGAATCCAAAACTCAATGCGTAAATCCATGCAATGTGGCGTATGCCACTAAGAGTAAAAAGGGAAACCGCTCTTTTAAAATGGATCCAGTTTTGAAAATATCTCATACGGTCCTTATTTTCTAGAAATCAAGGCCAATATCATTCATGTATGTGACATATGTATGTATATAGGTATGGATGTGCATGTGGATATATATACGCAAATATGAGTGTGCCAATGTATATGTGCACTAATATGGATTTACAATATGTATGTGCGCAATATGAATATATCAATGTAGATGTGCACCAATGTGGATATACAATGTGTATGTACGCAATATGAATATATCAATGTAGATGTGCACCAATGTAGATATACAATGTGTATGTGCGCAAGTATGGATATATCAATATGTGTGTACACCAGTATGCAACAAATCATGTCTAATCATCAATGATGTGATAATCAAAATGACGTATGGTTCGCAGCAATCCTATAGTGCAAGTGTCATGACAATCACTAATGGTGTGAGTGTAACATACAAATAGTGCTCGTGCAGCTTGAACCGTTAGTGACAGTGCGGAGTACATAACTACTATCTCTATATGCAACAAAAGATGTGTTAGTTATGTATATGCCCTAGAGTCCATTATTGTACATATGATGTATATTATAGTGGATGCTTGGATATATATAGAGAGGTCTTTCTTTCGACATGATAGTATGCTATTTGGTTTCACTTTATCTTAACATGTTGACTTATATTTTTTTACTGCCTTGCTCTCACATGTTGATAAAGCCCTTAGGATATGTACTCGATTATTGGGACTATGATGAGATCATACTAGTGGGGCCAGGGTAGTCAACGAGTACATCCTATAAATGTTCCTAGTCGAGGGTGTATCGAGACAGGGCATCGATACACCAGAGTAGACTAGCGTATACGCATCTTGACCTATATGATGGGCGATGGATGATCCCATATCCATCGGTTTTTTGACATCAAAGATGGTGTACGGGTGCTCAGTGGAGACTGGGTATACTGAACGGACTCGCCGAGAACTCCTAGATGGTATTATACCTCACGTCAGATGGCAGTTCTCCGGTGACACTGGTACAGGTTAGTCTGTAGACCCGAGATCGTCATAGAGTCTTGTGTGATTACCACTGTGCTTTGATTTCCACCTTACCACGTCCAAGAGGGCGTGCAAAACGGTGGCTTTTGGGTACAGTCCCGAATCGCATGGAGGCAATGAGCGATAGGAGGGGATTCGTCTCTCCCGGTATAGGGAGTTGATGTTGTGCTGTGTTCGATTAGCTATAACTGGAAGTCCCTGGCCAGGGCTGATATAGAGTGCTACTGGTAAGTGTTATCAATAGTTTCTCGACCTGTTATGATCCTCATATCGACACGACTTATCGGTTACTGGGGTCTGACGTTTACCACCCCTAGACTGGATATGCGACATATCAGACGAAGAGACCGGACTGTACGGTAGTGTTACTGATTGGATTCACAGGAGAATGTACAGGCTAGCTTGTTGATCTTCTGATCGATCAATACCGGGGTGGCTGTTATGTTTAGCTGACCGCTTGCAGCTTGTGGGTGTTTTATATGATCATCACCTACTGCCGGCGTATTGACGATTCTTTAGAGTCCTACACAGAGGTTTCCTGACTCAGGCAAAACGGAGTAGGAGCACATATGTGATATGTGCGGGACCGAGACTAATACGATATGAGATACCGTATTCTATTCTCGCGATATATGATATCAGCCGGGTATATGAGATATAGCCGGGTCATTGGATCAAGTGTTGATTCGATGAATCGGTACCTGTTATATTAGTCGGTTATATGCAATATAGACGGATTGTCGGTGTAGGGTTTCTAGGCACGCGCACAAGGGTCTACGAGGCATCAACCATGCCCGATTAAAATTTTAGCTGTGCCGAACAACCCGAAGCCGGATCTTTAAACTAGGGTTTAGGCGAAAACTAGCATGTTAACAACTTTAACACTAAGTGAGAGGGATTACAACCTTTGTAGATCTGGTCCTTCACTTCATTAGCTCCGTGTAGACGTCCCCATCGCTGCGATCGTGAACTTTGGACTCTAGAGAAGCGCCACGAGAAGAACGAAAGTGCTTGCTACGATGACTTCGAGGCCGAAGATGATCTACGTCGGGGAGACACTAACTCAAGCTATTCGTTCACTAGGTCATGAACTTTGTGAAGAGAACACACTCTACTATATGGCAAGTGGTAGAGGATGAAGAAGTAGGAAGTGGGCCCACTTTAGAATTGATTTTCTCACTCTTTTTCTCATGACACCATTGGAGCTAGTAAGCTTTTGGATGGAGCTTGAAGATGAAGAAGAAGAAGAAAGAATAATCCATCCAAATGAAAACTTATCCAATAAATAAATGGAACCATGGTTGAGTTAAGCCCTCATGCTTAACTCATGTAGAGAATTAACCAAGGCTTTAGGTTAAAGGTTAGGTTAAAGAATATCAAAAGAAATGACAAAAGAGTGGACTTTGTCAAAGCTTCTCCAAGCTTCTTCAAGCTTGATTACTTTGACTAAATTAAACCCTTTTTTTAAATCTTAAGATAAAATAATAACCCTAATCTTTACCCTAATCTTAGTATGAGTCTCATACATCCATCTTGTATGTATCATCAAACATGATACAAACATATGTACACAAATATATATCATATATACACTTATGCACAAGTTAGTGAGAAAATAAATCATAAGTGAGCTAATACTAGTTATTTGTCACGACCCAAATTTGGCCCGTAACTGGCACTTAAACTACGTAACGTCTAAAGGCGTACGCAATTTAAGTAAGCCGAAACCCAGAAATCTAAACCACCCAAAACTGGATCAACGGAGAAAACATTTTTTTAAACAATCGGAATTTTTCAAGTAAAAATCTTTAAGTTTAGTTTTCGTTCTTAAAAAAATTCGGCAGCACCTCCTTTGTAAAAACTAACCCCGAAAACGGGTACAACATAGATAATAATAAAAGCATCCCAAACGGGAGCAAATCACGCCCAACGGCGGAGACAACCACCACAACATATATACGACGCCGAAGCGAAGAAATATAAAAGGAAACTGCATAAAAAAGTAAAACTTTTCAACAAAACCGGCTCCCACGAGCACGGCACCCAAAGTCACCACAAAATAACACTGAATCCTCACAAGTCGTCTCTAAGTCATATACAACATAGTGGTAGATGGAGAATACTAGATCCAACAAAAAAATATACAAAGTACAAACAGATAACCGCAACCCACCTAAAAGCAAGGCTTCACAGCCAACCGTAGCGGTATCCGCAAAAGTAGAGATGAAAAGATGCCCTGCCGCGACTACTCAGAGGGTAAGTCCTGCACAACACTGTGGCACAACGGGGGTGAGTTGCCAACTCGTGAATAGTAAATAACATCATACAGTAATTGCAAGTATGCACGAACAGCGATCTATCTATCACAAGTAATCCGATAGCATAAGTATGATAGGTGAATATGCAACAATCATGTAAAGGTACATCATCAGGGTACTACAACTACATGAAACGATGCATATCAACATAATCCTGAGTGTGGGATGATATAATATAGAATCTCATGCAAAAATCATCAGCATGGAAAAACACCACTGTCCCTCACTGACACATCAAATCCCAAATCCTCAGGCACCGCATCCTCAGATCGGCCCTCACATCCTGTATGTCTCACGAAAACCTGAGTGTCAAACACCGACACTCGAAACATCATGAAACCCGTGTCTAGCGTCGACACGTAAATCCTCATAACTCAGGCGCTGTCACCATGACTAGCCCTGACGATATGTCATACCTCACTCCGGTCGGTATCTCCATGATAACCGTCGAGTCCAAATACAATCACCGGTAGGTAGTGGTCCCACCGTCAGGTTTATCGTCTACACCACGAAATCACCACTCACCCCGGGGTACCATACCGGGTCCACCATGTACCCGCAGACGGTGCATCCCGCTCCTCGAATCGGGTATCACAAGCCAAATCTCAGAACCGAGAAATCACATGGTGGACGCATCAAATATCATATCAAGAGAAACCGGGTTTTCAAACAATACAAAGTTTTCTTGAAAATATCCCCCACGGTTCTCAAATCCATAAATCATATGAAATCCATATCTCAATGCGTAAAATCCATATAAAACTGATATATGCAACATAAAACATCAATATGAGCATATAAAGGGAAAACCGCTCTTTAAATTGAATCTAGCTTTAAAAACATATCATGCGGTTCCCAATTCCTTCGAAAATAAATGCAGTATCATATGAAGTGTACATGTAAGTGTTGCAGGGTTTAAGTATCTACATGTAATCAAGTACGAGGGTGTACATGTCAATAGGTATGCATGATGTATAGGTAATTATAGCAAGATATAAGTGAAGTGGAATAAGGTTCACTACCTTAACTATTCATGCCCAATGCAATATCACGTATGTATGTGCCCACAGTATTTCATATGCATAATAGAATAAGAGTTACTACTCCAATCATTCCTATCCACTATCATATCACATATGTAGGTGTTTGTGCGTGTCATGGCAATTACAGACGGTGTGGGTGTAGCATACAATTTAGTGCTCGTGCAACATGAACCGTCAGTAATGTGTTATATCTAAAGGTACGAGTCAAGTACAACAGATAATGCAATGCAATGACATTCATATGAAAGTAACTAATATGCAAATACATGCAGCTATCATATCATATTCGCCCCGACGCATAACGCCATACGGGCGATTTCCCCGTAGATGTTAAATCTACTCACATATAGTCTCGAGCTATGAAAAATCCGACCACCTGCTTCCCCTTGTCCGCAGCACCTGAAGTCCCTGCTTGCGAACCTAAAATTTCATAAATACAACACATAAGCTAAATATCCTAAAATGACGAAAAGACAACGAAACGCGACGAAAACGCCCGGAAAATTACACTGCGCGCTTAGCGCATCTATCGTGCATGATACCGGCCAAAACCCTAATTGGGGTCGCTAAACTACAAAACACCAATTCTGGACCCCGATCGTCCCGATCGCGCAACACAACATAAAAATTACGAGGAATACACTGGATATAACCTCGCAACTACCAAACGAACCCTACGGCGGAAAACCCCGAAATCTAGTAAGCAACCTATCGCAATATATCGCATTAGATTCAAGATAACACAAATCTAACAATTACAAATACCTTAAAATAGCTTAACTAAGCTATCTAAACCAATCCTATATTTTTAACACTCGCTAATTATGTTTAGCAAAAATCTAGTAAGCAATTTTGCTTAATTAAACAAAATGCTTATTAGCAAATTTTAACACTTTCTACTAGATTATTCTTTTCCAAAACACAATTTAACACTTGAATTAAACACTAATCACTTAATCAAAATTTAACCCTAACATGAATTTCTTAAACCAAATATAATGAATTAATCATGAATTAAATGCTAAACTAAGCACTTAAATAGTTAACTAAATTAGCTAGTTAAAGATTAAAGCAATTAATTATGCATTAAGGTAAGAAATTATACCTCCTCAAGAACACCAAAAAGAAATTAGATCCATCACTTTAGCCTCCAAAAATCAAGCTTTGATGAAGATCCATGAAGGATTAGTGAAGGAAAAATGGTTTAATATTTATATAGGAATTTTTGGATTTATTTTTGGATTTCTTTTTTGTGTTTTTGAAAGAAAATGAGTGAGAAATGAGTTTGGAAATGTTTAGGATAGAAATGGGGGGATGAGGGTCAGCCAAGGTGAGAGGGGGGGGGGGTTGTGTAATATTTTGTGAAGAAAAAGCAAGAAAAAAGAGTAATAAATGCTAATTAATGCATTTTGCCACCATTACACCCTTTTCTTTTAATTTTAAAAAGAAACCATTAGTCACCAAAAAAAATCTAGATATTTAAAAAGAACCTTCTAAAATAATTCTAGTGACAAAATTAATTTATTCACAAAATAAAAAATTTCCCGATTTACGTGCACAAAACACCGCTTAAAATAATATTTTATTCGGGAAAAAATCTATCTGAACTAAAACCTCCCAAATACTCCCAAAGTTCGTGCACAAGCTTTATTTTGGCCAAATTAGGTGTCGGTAAGCTTATACGGTCGTTTGATCGAAATCGGGTTAAAACGGGAAAAACCGACAATTTTGCCCTAAAACGGGAAAATTCGCAATACGATTTCTAAAACGTTACAATCTCCCCTCCTTATAGAAATTCGGTCCCCGAATTAAAATTTCATACTAAGCGTAGCTTCAAAAAGATGAGGGAATTTCTTCCGCATCTCGCTCTCGGCCTCCCAAGTGATCTCCTCACTAGTCGGGCTACGCCAAAGAACCTTCACAGATGGCAAGACCTTTGACCGAAGTTTCTTCACCTGCCGATCCAAAATAACTACCGGCTGCTCGGTGAACGAAAGATCGCGCTCAAGCTGAATGATCTCGTGCTGAATCGTGTGAGAAGGATCATGAAGGTATCTACGAAGCATCGACGCATGAAAAACAGGGTGAACATCCGGAAAACTGGGCGGGAGCGCCAAACGATAAGCAACAGGACCCACTCGCTCAAGGATCTCGAAAGGACCTACAAATCTGGGACTGAGCTTCCCTCTCTTCCCAAATCGCATAACGCCCTTCATCGGAGAAATCCTCAGGAATACATGATCCCCCACTGCGAACTCAAGTCTGCGACGACGACGGTCGGCATAAGACTTCTGCCTGCACTGGGCTGCTCTCATCCTATCCTGAATCAGCTGGATCTTCTCCGTGGTCTCCTGAACTAGCTGGGGTCCCAAAACCAAACTCTCACTAAGCTCGGTCCAACAGACTGGCGATCGACACTTCCTACCATATAAAGCCTCAAAAGGTGTCATCTGAATAGTCTCATGAAAGCTGTTGTTGTAGGAGAACTCAATCAACGGCAAGTGACGATCCCAACTGCCACCAAAATCAAGCACACATGCACGGAGCATATCTTCCAGAGTCTGTATAGTCCGCTCCGACTGGCCATCGGTCTGTGGATGAAAAGAGGTACTAAAACTCAGCCGGGTACCCAAATCTTCTTGAAGCTTCTGCCAAAGACGGCTAGTAAACTGGATGCCTCTGTCGGATACTATGCATGTGGGAACACCGTGCAAACGCACAATCTCATCTATGTATAACTGAGCATACTGAGCATAACCGAAAGTGGTCTTCACTGGAAGAAAGTGAGCCGCTTTCGTCAACCGGTCTACAATAACCCAAATGGAGTCATACCCTCGACTGGTCCTGGGTAGACCCACAATGAAGTCCATGGAAATCTGCTCCCATTTCCACTCCGGAACGGGTAAAGGCTGCAACTCTCCAGCCGGTCTCTGATGCTCAGCCTTGACTTGCTGACAAGTCAGGCACCTCGAAACGAAGTCCGATATATCACGCTTCATCCCTTCCCACCAGTAGAAGTCCCTCAAGTCACGGTACATCTTGGTGGAACCTGGTTGAACGCTAAAGGCTGACTGATGTGCCTGCTCTAGGATCTCGCATCTCAACCCATCAACATCTGGTACACACAAGCGAGTCCCGCATCGTAGTACACCCTGGTCATCAATCATGAACTCCGAAACTCTTCCCTGCCGAACAAGCTCAAGAATCTCAATCAAACGGGCATCGCTGGGCTGCGCCTCACGGATACGATCAAAAGAAGTGGACGGGCGCGGACATGAGCAAGCTGTCCCCCAGCGGAAGTGAACTCAAACTGCACTCTACTATCACACAAGAGCTGCCAATCTGCAGAAGACTGACACTGAACTGCGCTCAACTGGGACAAGCTACCCACGGGCCTACGACTCAAAGCATCAGCTACTACATTCGCCTTGCCCGGGTGATAAAGGATCTCACAATCATAATCCTTCACTAGCTCCATCCATCGGCGCTGTCTCAGGTTCAGATCTCACTGCTGGAAGATATACTTCAAACTCTTGTGATCCGTGAAGATCTGACACGACTCTCCGTACAAGTAGTATCTCCAAATCTTCAACGCAAAGACTACCGCTGCCATCTCAAGATCGTGAGTGGGGTAATTCTGCTCGTGCTTCTTCAGCTGCCTAGAAGCATATGCAATCACCCTATCATGCTGCATCAAAATACAGCCGAGCCCCACTCGAGAAGCATCATAATAAACAACATAGCCACCCGATCCAGAAGGTAAAGAAAGAACTGGTGCTGTCGTCAACCGAGTCTTCAACTGCTGAAAACTCTGCTCGCACGCATCAGTCCAGAGAAAAGGAATCCCCTTCCGGGTCAGTCCAGTCAGCGGTGCAGCGATACTCGAGAAATCCTGCACAAAACGGCGATAATAACCAGCTAAGCCCAAAAAGCTGCGGACCTCCGTCGCCGATACAGTTCTGGGCCAAAGCTGTACAGCCTCGATCTTCCTCGGGTCCACAAGAATACCATCACCAGTCACCACATGACCCAGGAAGTCAACTCTATCAAGCCAAAACGCGCACTTTGAGAATTTAGCATACAGCCGGTGCTCTCTCAATATCTGCAAAGAAATCCTCAAGTGCTTCTCATGCTCCTCATGACTCCTAGAGTAGACCAATATGTCATCAATAAACACTATAATGAACTGGTCGAGGAACGGCCTGAAAATCCGGTTCATCAGATCCATGAACGCTGCTGGCGCATTGGTGAGTCCGAACGACATCACCAAAAACTCATAATGCCCATAGCGCGTACGAAAAGCAGTCTTCGGAATGTCATCATTCCGAACCCGCAACTGATGATAACCCGAACGCAAATCAATCTTCGAAAAATGTTTCGCACCCTGGAGCTGATCAAATAAATCGTCAATGCGGGGTAAAGGATACCTGTTCCGCACCGTAACTCGGTTCAACTGACGATAATCCACACATAGCCTCAAACTGCCGTCCTTCTTCTTGACGAACAGAACAGGAGCTCCCCACGGCGAAACACTCGGACGCACAAGTCCCAAAACAAGCAACTCTTGCAACTGATCTTTAAGCTCTCTAAGCTCTGCCGGAGCCATCCGATAAGGCGGTATAGAAATAGGCTCCGTGCCAGGAATCAGATCAATGCAAAACTCAATATCGCGCTCTGGCGGCAACCCAGGTAACTCATCGGGAAAGACATCGGGAAATTCTCGCACGGTAGAAACCTGGTCCAACGACTCCACCGTAACTCCAGTATCATGAATGAAAGCTAAGAATCCCTGACATCCCCTCCTCAAAAGTCGACTAGCGCACAGAACAGAAACCAAACTGTGAGGGGCGACACCACGGTCTCCCTGCACAACCAATACTGGCTCGCCGGGAAAACAAAATCTAACTGTCTTCTCGCGGCAGTCCACGGACGCATAGAAAATAGCTAGCCAATCCATGCCCAACAGAACGTCGAAGTCGAACATCTCAAGAAGGATCAAGTCGACGGACAGATCTCGGTCTCCTAAGCGGACAACACATGATCGGAACACATGTCGTGCAACAAACGACTCTCCCACAGGAGTAGTCACTACTAGCGGCTGATCCAGCAAACACGACTCTCGGCCTAACCACGGCGCGAAGTGCGTAGAAACATACGAATGCGTAGATCTCGGATCGAAAAGAACATGTGCATCAAAAGAACATAAGGAAAGGGTACCTGAAACCACAGCATTGGACGCCTGAGCGTCCTGGTGAGTCAAGGCAAAAACCCGTGCCTGCCCTCTACCGGCTACTGGCTGTCCTCTGCCTCTGCCACCTCGTCCTCCAGGCACAAAACCACCGCGACCACGACCTCTCTGAGTAGGAGTCTGACGCGGCGCAACAACAGGAATAAGAGGCAACGCTCTCTGAGGCGGAGAAGGTGGTAAGGTAACCTGCGGTACTGCTGGCCTTCTCTGACGCACCACAGTACAATTCCGAACAAGATGCTGCAAACTGCCACAACCGAAGCATCCATAAGACGGCCGCTGACCCTCCTGGGAATAAGAACTGAATAACTGGCCACGTCCCACGTCTCTGCTACTCCCCGAGTCTGAAGGAACTCTGCCTCTGCGGACAAACCTCGGTCCTCGTGTTGGCTCATCCGTACGAGTCCTCTTCGGTTCTGGAACAACCGATGACTCAGCTAGACGCTCCTCCACCAATAGGGCTGCATCGACAGCTGCCGCATACGTGTCGCAATGCTGAATGCTGATGGCTAGGAACAACTGGGTAAGCAGGCCTCGAACAAACCTCTTCACCCTCATCTCCTCAGTCGCCACCAGGTACGGAGCATACACCGACAGCTCAGTAAATAAAACATCATACTCCGACACCGTCATCCCCGGCGTCTGACGTAACGACTCAAATCTGCACACTCGCGCATCCCTGACGCTCGGTGGAAGAAAACGGGCAAGAAACGACGTCACAAACTCAGCCCGGGTCATAGGAGAAAGACCAGTGGCTCTGCCCCTCTCCAACGACTCACACCACTTCTGGGCCATACCCTCCAGCCGGAAACTCGCAAACTCTACCCATCTCTCGTCGGAGCATCGGAGTGAGCGACAAATCCTGGCTATCCGGTCAATAAACGACTGTGGATCCTCAGTAACATCTGTGCCAGTAAACACCGGAGGCCTCAGCCTCATGAACTCCGTCAGTGATACGGTAATAACCTCTGGAGCTGAAACTACGACTGCCGGATCAGTAGGTACCATCGTGGTCCCTGCAACGGGTGGAACAACAGCCTGCCCCTGTGCTCGAATGGCCTCTACTAAAGTCCCCACAATCTGGCGCAGATCCTGCATACCTGCTCCAATCATAGCAATGTGCTCCGGTACCACAGGCGTATCGCCGTGGTCAACCCTCGCCTCAGACGAGTCGACTCTGGCCACGGCCCTCGCGGCCGCTCTCTGTGCCCTCGTAGTCTTCGGCGGCATATAGGCTAGGAATTGAAACAAGATTCTATAAGGAAACGGAAATCGAATCACAAAGATGTAGATCAATCACGGAAGGAATTTAAATCAATAAGTCCTAAGGTCACTTAGGCGGAGTACCGTGTCGTAAGTATGCCGCGGAACATACACACGCTACGCCACTCTGCTTAAGCTACCTACTCCATCATACCAAGGTCATCCTACACTCCGAAAGGTAAAAACCTAGCGCTCTGATACCAACTTTGTCACGACCCAAATTTGGCCCGTAACCGGCACTTAAACTACGTAACGTCTAAAGGCGTACGCAACTTAAGTAAGCCGAAAACCAGAAATCTAAACCACCCAAAACTGGATCAACGGAGAAAACATTTTTTTAAACATTCGGAATTTTTCAAGTAAAAATCTTTAAGTTTAGTTTTCGTTCTTAAAAAAATTCGGCAGCACCTCCTTTGTAAAAACTAACCCCGAAAACGGGTACAACATAGATAATAATAAAAGCATCCCAAACGGGAGCAAATCACGCCCAACGGCGGAGACAACCACCACAACATATATACGACGCCGAAGCGAAGAAATATAAAAGGAAACTGCATAAAGAAGTAAAACTTTTCAACAAAACCGGCTCCCACGAGCACGGCACCTAAAGTCACCACAAAATAACACTGAATCCTCACAAGTCGTCTCTAAGTCATATACAACATAGTGGTAGATGGAGAATACTAGATCCAACAAAAAAATATACAAAGTACAAACAGATAACCGCAACCCACCTAAAAGCAAGGCTTCACAGCCAACCGTAGCGGTATCCGCAAAAGTAGAGATGAAAAGATGCCCTGCCGCGACTACTCAGAGGGTAAGTCCTGCACAACACTGTGGCACAACGGGGGTGAGTTGCCAACTCGTGAATAGTAAATAACATTATACAGTAATCGCAAGTATGCACGAACAACGATCTATCTATCACAAGTAATCCGATAGCATAAGTATGATAGGTGAATATGCAACAATCATGTAAAGGTACATCATCAGGGTACTACAATTACATGAAACGATGCATATCAACATAATCCTGAGTGTGGGATGATATAATATAGAATCTCATGCAAAAATCATCAGCATGGAAAAACACCAGTGTCCCTCACTGACACATCAAATCCCAAATCCTCAGGCACCGCATCCTCAGATCGGCCCTCACATCCTGTATGTCTCACGAAAACCTAAACACCGACACTCGAAACATCATGAAACCCGTGTCTAGCATCGACACGTAAATCCTCATAACTCAGGCGCTGTCACCATGACTAGCCCTGACGATATGTCATACCTCACTCCGGTCGGTATCTCTATGATAACCGCCGAGTCCAAATACAATCACCGGTAGATAGTGGTCCCACCGTCAGGTTTATCGTCTACACCACGAAATCACCACTCACCCCGGGGTACCATACCGGGTCCACCATGTACCTGCAGACGGTGCATCCCGCTCCTCGAATCGGGTATCACAAGCCAAATCTCAGAATCGAGAAATCACATGGTGGACGCATCAAATATCATATCAAGAGAAACCGGGTTTTCAAACAATACAAAGTTTTCTTGAAAATATCCCGCACGGTTCTCAAATCCATAAATCATATGAAATCCATATCTCAATGCGTAAAATCCATATAAAACTGATATATGCAACATAAAACATCAATATGAGCATATAAAGGGAAAACCGCTCTTTAAATTGAATCTAGCTTTAAAAACATATCATGCGGTTCCCAATTCCTTCGAAAATAAATGCAGTATCATATGAAGTGTACATGTAAGTGTAGCAGGGTTTAAGTATCTACATGTAATCAAGTACGAGGGTGTACATGTCAATAGGTATGCATGATGTATAGGTAATTATAGCAAGATATAAGTGAAGTGGAATAAGGTTCACTACCTTAACTATTCCTGCCCAATGCAATATCACGTATGTATGTGCCCACAGTATTTCATATGCATAATAGAATAAGAGTTACTACTCCAATCATTCCTATCCACTATCATATCACATATGTAGGTGTTTGTGCGTGTCATGGCAATTACAGACGGTGTGGGTGTAGCATACAATTTAGTGCTCGTGCAACATGAACCGTCAGTAATGTGTTATATCTAAAGGTACGAGTCAAGTACAACAGATAATGCAATGCAATGACATTCATATGAAAGTAACTAATATGCAAATACATGCAGCTATCATATCATATTCGCCCCGACGCATAACGCCATACGGGCGATTTCCCCGTAGATGTTAAATCTACTCACATATAGTCTCGAGCTATGAAAAATCCGACCACCTGCTTCCCCTTGTCCGCAGCACCCGAAGTCCCTGCTTGCGAACCTAAAATTTCATAAATACAACACATAAGCTAAATATCCTAAAATGACGAAAAGACAACGAAACGCGACGAAAACGCCCGGAAAATTACACTGCGCGCTTAGCGCATCTATCGCGCACGATACCGGCCAAAACCCTAATTGGGGTCGCTAAACTACAAAACACCAATTCTGGACCCCGATCGTCCCGATCGCGCAACACAACACAAAAATTACGAGGAATACACTGGATATAACCTCGCAACTACCAAACGAACCCTACGTCGGAAAACCCCGAAATCTAGTAAGCAACCTATCGCAATATATCGCACTAGATTCAAGATAACACAAATCTAACAATTACAAATACCTTAAAATAGCTTAACTAAGCTATCTAAACCAATCCTATATTTTTAACACTCGCTAATTATGTTTTAGCAAAAATCTAGTAAGCAATTTTGCTTAATTAAACAAAATGCTTATTAGCAAATTTTAACACTTTCTACTAGATTATTCTTTTCCAAAACACAATTTAACACTTGAATTAAACACTAATCACTTAATCAAAATTTAACCCTAACATGAATTTCTTAAACCAAATATAATGAATTAATCATGAATTAAATGCTAAACTAAGCATTTAAATAGTTAACTAAATTAGCTAGTTAAAGATTAAAGCAATTAATTATGGATTAAGGTAAGAAATTATACCTCCTCAAGAACACCAAAAATAAATTAGATCCATCACTTTAGCCTCCAAAAATCAAGCTTTGATGAAGATCCATGAAGGATTAGTGAAGGAAAAATGGTTTAATATTTATATAGGAATTTTTGGATTTATTTTTTGTGTTTTTGAAAGAAAATGAGAGAGAAATGAGTTTGGAAATGTTTAGGACAGAAATGGGGGGATGAGGGTCGGCCAAGGTGAGAGGGGGGGGGTTTGTGTAATATTTTGTGAAGAAAAAGCAAAGAAAAAGAGTAATAAATGCTAATTAATGCATTTAGCCACCATTACACCATTTTCTTTTAATTTTAAAAAGAAACCATTAGTCACCAAAAAAAATCTAGATATTTAAAAAGAACCTTCTAAAATAATTCTAGTGACAAAATTAATTTATTCACAAAATAAAAATTTTCCCGATTTACGTGCACAAAACACCGCTTAAAATAATATTTTATTCCGGAAAAAATCTATCTGAACTAAAACCTCCCAAATACTCCCAAAGTTCGCGCACAAGCTTTATTTTGGCCAAATTAGGTGTCGGTAAGCTTATACGATCGTTTGATCGAAATCGGGTTAAAATGGGAAAAACCGACAATTTTGCCCTAAAACGGGAAAATTCGCAAAACGATTTCTAAAACGTTACATTAATGCAATGTAATATATCAAATATATAATTATGCATTAAATTATTAAATCTACTCTTGATTTAATAATCCGGCTATAACCGACTAATATCAAAAGTAACAACTTATCGAATCAACACTTGATCCGATAACCCGGCTATATCGCATACAACCGATCAATGTCACAAATCGCGAGAATAGAATACGGTATCTCATATCGTATTAATCTCGGTCCCGCACATATCACATATTTGCTCCTACTTCGTTTCGCTTGAGCCAGGAAACCCCTGTGTAGGACTCTAAAGACTCGTCAATACGCCGGCAGTAGGTGATGATCATATCAAATACCCACAAGCCGTAAGCGGTGTGCTAAACATAACGGTCACCCGGGTATTGAGTGATCAGAAGATCAACAAGCAAGCCCGCTAGTTCTCCTGCGAATCCAATCAGTAACACTCCCGTACAGTCCGGTCTCGTCGTCTGATATGTCGCATATCTCGCCTAGGGGTGGTAAACGTCAGACCCCAGTAGCTCGATAAGTCGTGTCGATATGAGGTCTATAACAGTTTGAGAAACTACTGGCAACACTTACCAGTAAATCTCAGCAACCCTGGCCAGGGATTTCTGGTTATAGCCAATCGAACACAGCACAACATCAACTCCCTATACCGGGAGAGACGAATCCCCTCCTATCGCTCATTGCCTCCATGTGATTCGGGACTGTACCCAAAAGCCACCTTTTTGCACGCCCTCTTGGACGTGGTATGATGGAAATCAAAGCACAGTGGGAATCACACAAGACTCTATGACGATCTTGGGTCAACAGACTACTCTGTACCAGTATCACCGGAGAACTGCCATCTGACGTAAGGTATAATACCATCTGGGAGTTCTCGGCGAGTCCGTCCAGTGTACCCAGTCTCCACTGAGCACCCGTACACCATCCTTGATGTCAAACACCAATGGATATGGGATCATCCATCGCCCATCATATGGGTCAAGATGCGTAAACGCTAGTCTACTCTGGTGTATCGATGCCCTGTCTCGATACACCCTCGACTAGGAACAGTTATAGGATGTACTCGTCGACTACCGTGGCCCCACTAGTATGATCTCATCATAGTCCCAGTAGTCGAGTACATATTCTAAGGGCTTTATCAACATGTAACATAGAGACAATCAGAGTACATGTTAAGATAAAGTACAACAAGATAGCATACTATCATGTCGAGCAAGAAAGTCCTCCCTATATATGTCCTAGCATCCACTACAATATGCATCGTATGTACAGTAATGGCTTCTCGGGCATACATATAACTAACAATCTCCCACTTGCACTAGGGTCATCTGTTGTGGTATCACATACCCAACAATTAGCTGCGGTTGAAGTATCTCATACTCAACCATCCCATAAAAGTCTCTACTGGGAAAAAGGCCTTCGTGAGTGGATCAGCGCTGTTGTCCTCTGTGTCTACTCTCCTAACCTCGATCTCCCTGGAGATCAACCATCTCCATGATCAGGTGATACTGCCTGAGAATTATATCTGGATTTCTGATGGGACGGTAGTTCCTTGGCTAAAGCCACAACTCCATTGTCACACAATGGTAGGAACGAAGTTCATCTCATGAACTTATATATATCCAGACTGCCTCTTTGGTAGCATCCTTGGTAACGATGTATCTTGCCTTTAATCGTCTAGTATGTCACGGTATCTAGCTTGGAACTCTTCCAACATACCGTCCCTCCACTGAGGGTAAAGACAATGCCTGCGACTGACATTCAGTCGTCCTTATCACCTGGAACCTTTCCAATGATTCTCCCCAGGATCGATTGATACCATCTCACTACAACTAGTGAGAATCCTAACATCCAAATAGATCTATCTCATAGATCCATAACCCAGGATTTAGGAGGTATCACCTTGATCCTATATGGAGAATCCTTGTGATAAGCGGAGATTGACCGAGCGTAGCATAGGAAACTACTTCCCTATCAAGAGTATGTCATCCACGTACTCTACGAGGATCAACACCATACTCCCTACTACCTTTTTCTATATACAAGGTTCATCTACCATTTTGATGAAGTCAAACTCTTTGACTACCACATCAAAACAGATGTTCCAACTCCGCGATGCCTGCTTTATCCGATAAAGCATCTTGCACACGTTTCCGCTGCTCCCACTGTCTACGAAGCCCTCTGGCTATGTACTTATAGACTCTCTCTTCTAAAACATCATTTAGAAAAGCAGTCATGACACCCAACCACTAGATATCGTAGTCATGGTATGTAGCCGTGGCAAGTAGGATCTGGATGGACTTAAGCATAGCTTTGAAAGTCTCAACTTTTCCATGTACACCAAGTAATCTTCTCAAGATATACTTGCTCCTGATGGGGATTTAACCCTTCAGATAAAGCAACCAAAGTCCATACTTTGTTGGTGTATAAGGATTCCATCTCAGATCGATAAGCATCCAGCCATTCTTACAGAGTCTCACTCCTGATGGCCAGCTCGAAACTAGTTGGGTCATCATCTCATGATGCAATCCTCGCTACCACTGTCATAGAGAAACCGAAGTATCTCTCAGGTGGGTGAGGAACCCTACTAGATCGGCGGAGAGGCTGAGGTTCGTTGGAAACTATTGAATCCTTTGGTTCTACCAAATCATCAGCTGAAGTTTGTATAGCTGGAACCTTTCCAGTTCTACATAACAGACCTTGCCTCAAGCTTATCCGGATTTTGCTTTTAGACATAGTCCGGACAACACCAAATCTTAACAAACTTAAGATATAGGCTCTTCCCTTTCCATATCACATATGAAGTGGTAGGCAACTGATTTGATTTGAACCCTATTCAATAGGTATGCAGCTTCTCAAGCGCATAACACCCAAAAGGAAATAGGAAACTCAGTAGTACTCATCATAGAGCACACCATATCACATAGGGTGCTATTGCTCCGCCCCGATACACCGACGTGCTGTGGTGTATACGGAGGAGTAATGCTGAGAGAGAATCTCATTCTCCTTTAGAATAGTCCAGGAATTCCGTGCTCAAGTATTCTCCTCCTTGATCACATCAAAGGACATAATACTTTTACCCGTTTTTGGTTCTCTACTTCTAACTTATATTCTGTGAATATCTCAAAAGCTTCGGACTTGTGTTTCAACAGGAACATATGTCTGAATCTTGAGAGATCATCAGAGAATGTAATGAAGTACAAAGAACCGGTCTTAGCATGTGTAGACATGGGACTTTCATACATCAGCATGTATCAATCCCAAGAGTTCACTAACTCTTTCTCTGTTTCCAATAAACGGAGCTGTGGTCATCTTATCTCTGTGACATGACCGGCAAGTTTCATAAGATGTAAATTCAAACAAATTTAAATATGCATCTAAATGTAACTTTGCTAGTCGGGTCGCATTGATATGACCTAGTCTACAATGCCTCAAGAAGGATCCGTTCATTTCTGAACTCTTCCTCTCGTGTGTGTTCTGTATACTAAGAACTGTAGTTTGATTTAGAACGTCAATACTTTTAGATAACGTGCCTGAACCGATCAACTCTTGATATAGGAAATGTTCAAAACATTATCCAACAATACAAAATTATATCCTTTCTTTACTAATAAAGAGACTGATATGATGTTGTATATCAGGTTCGGTATCTAATAACATTTGTTCAGAATCAATGTATTCTGGTAATACAGGGTGATAGTGACCAACAGACTTGGCTGCAACATTTGCACCGTTTTCTGTCTCATGAAACTTATCACCCGTTCTCAGTTCTCTACCTTTCTGTAGCCCATGTAACATATTACATATGCGGGATCCTGATCCGGTATCTCATACCCAGGACTTAAAGGATACTGAGAAACAGTTCTCTGTAATGAACACACCCGAAGAAGATGCATCAGCATGCACTTTCTTCGTTTGGGCGGCACGGGAAATCTGGTATTCCCCAATTTCCTACTCTGTCTTATAACAATTATAAGTTGGAACGGGACCAACGTTCCCCAGCACAGTATAACAAGCAGGTTCGGTCAATTCATCCGTTTTCTTATCTTGATTAAGGCGTGATATGGTCGCTACCTGGAGAGAGAGAGAGAAGAAAACACTCGGCGTATGCTCTTGCAAGATTATATTGGTTATCTAATATATCTAATCAGGATGTCTCCCACTGTTTTAATCAAATCTTCCTTCAAACCCTAAAAGGAAAGACTAGCCGGGATTAATTACACGCTACAAGTTCGCCAATCTTTCAGCCAGGCCAGTGTCGGTACTTTGAGGGAGGTTCCCCGTGCTTTCGCACGGACCTAATTAAAGTAAACCTAGTTTTCCCAGAGGCGTAACCCCGTTAACACCTTTCTAGACACCTACTTGATCGGCTAATTGTAATGTGTAAAACTCTCCCAGGAGTAACTCTTACTCGCAGCGGGTATCGGGATCCAACTATCTCATAGAAGGTATACAATCTCATTGCAAATTTCAACACTTGAAACTCCCAATAATATTTTACCCCTAGCATCTATATGACCTTAACATAGTCAACAAATCATAAGTGCTAGTCAAGTTCAACCCGTCATTGCCCGATTGAATTAAACCCACCCGCACGACCCTTAACATAGTCAACAAAGTCGCACGACTACCCTAATCTAATCGCATCATATGCTTATACAGATAAGCACTAATCAGCTACCGCACACTACGCCTTAACATAGTCAACAAACGTAGCACGAATACTAACTAGTACTTATCTGAAATGACGGAGGACTACGACAGGTTTTTAAGAAAACCTTTTGCGTAATAAACTTGATGTCGTCGTAGAATCGAGTGATTTTAAATGGAGTGTTTTTTAGGCTTTTCTAGTTTTGCTAAAGGGGTCACTCCCGGTGAAGGGATCGTCGGCCCTTTCCTCATCGAATAAGGTGCAGGATATTTCACAAATATCGCTGTGCAAAGCAAGAACTATAGAAGCAATCAAAAGACAAACCGAGTTTGTAGCATCTGCTAGTTTCACTAAAGAGGTCACTCCCGGTGAAGCGATCTCGGCTCTTTCCTTATCGAATAAGGTGTTGGATGTTCTACAAGGAACACCGCTATGCAAAGCAAGAACTAGAGCTACCAGTTTTTAAACATGTTTCTACAACATCTTTAGGTTTCTTTATTTCATTAATCTCATTAATGAAGTCCCATTTTATTATGCTTCACAAGCATCTCTTTTGAAACGAAATCTGCAATATAACATATATCTCATATATATAATATAAACATTCGTCTCAGGCAGTAATATGATCTCATCACAGAACATTGCAGCAGAAGAAACATATATGAAATATTGGATATACTAGGTCGTCTGTGTTTTAATACGAGCCTGTATAAAACACGGATTCCACGGTCGCGATGAATAGCCAAACCCACATCCTTAGACCCCTATGAGAGCGGCAAGCAACACTGCCAATTCTAGGGTTAGGAGACCTGGTCTCGACTCCTCGAGATGGCCTCCCACTGGACCCTAGAACCCGGTTACTTGTGCTCCCCGCCTTGGGTCTACCTAATGCGGAAAAGTAAATAATATACAACGGTGACATCATCCTCAGCCCGGAAGTGCCCCAATAAAAGAATATTACATATATTTGAATTTTACATGAATGAAAAAGAAAAACTCTCATCTTACATAAAACCCTCGGCTATTCAAAACGCGACGATCCAATATAACATATTACAGCAACACATAATATCTCATATCATCAACGTAAGCAAGTATGCGTATCCCGATTGTCGTTGATATATAGCAACGAAGCCGGCGATACACCACATACTATGCTTACGGTCACAGAAAAGAAAGTGTAAAACAACAACAGTTGGAATCCGCAACCTCCTTAGACATCGCATGCCTAACCAAATGAATTCCTTAGACATCGCATGCCTAACAACTATAAACCCCGCATTTTAGTCTCATTATCGAAAACTCTTTTCAATATCAAGTCGGGCAATTCAACAAGATTACTGACATTCTGATCGCATGCTCATCGCAAACTTTAGTAGACGGCCACACCCCCGGATGCCGTCGACGAAGTGCACTAAGGCGGAACACCGCTGCCGCGAGCACCCGAACGGATGCTTTCGGCGACGGGGTTCTCCTACAGTCACTTGGTCGGGGCTATGGGGCATGGCTGTCTATTAAGTTTATCCGGCGAGTATCCGCGTACGCTACGTGATTGCGACGGACTTTTGATCGCATCAAAATCCCGTGGCAACCGATCAATTGAGACTAAACCGTTAGATTTATAACATTCAAATCAGTTATCTCATAACTATTTGTGGATTCCAATTATTGTATCACATTCCAGATAAATAGACAATGTTAAACTTTCCGATCGAATAATCAAACACCCAAGTTTTCCCAAATAGCTCAACACTTGAGGGGAGTTTAAAAACATCCATTTCATGCCACAGTACCAACGGTCCAGCCGTAGAAGGGTCAAGCCAACGCCTCACATGTGGCACGCCGTACTGCCCCAAACCCTAAGGTTCAAAGGGCAGTTCAAGACGGTCACATAATCGAGTTAAGGTTTGTTGTCTTCTAGAGGGTCCATCGCGTTACTTGCACTACTTAGAACATTCTTAAACTTCGGAAAAAATCCAACTTTTGAAAAATTTTCCGACAGGGGAAAAAGTGAGTTATTAATATCCGTTCGAACTTTTTAACAGTTTCTAAAAATTACCCGGACAAAACTAAACGAAGTTAAATTATCCGATCGAATCATCGAGTCCCCAATACAACCCTAGAAAACTCAACACTTGAGTGGAATTAAAAAATTCCCAGAAAAAATTGCCAAGAAAGGACCTAAGAATAAATTCATGAAATTCCAGGGACTAAGTCATAATTTTGGCCGCGGAACCGCCGCCAAACCCTTGGTTTGGCCGCGGTTCAGCGGTCAAATAGTTGACTCAGTGAACCGTACTTCACAGTAATTCTTAGTATTTCCTGCTTGTTTTTCTGAGCATTTTTAATTCACAACAAATCACATTTTTAGAAATTGTACAGAGAAGGGTTTAATCGGGGTTATCCGGGTTCGATCGGACTTTATTCTTCGTCCAGACATCGCCTAAAGCTCTAGCTTGGCTCTGATACCACTGTAGGGTTGCTAGGCACGCGCACAAGGGTCTACGAGGCATCAACCATGCCCGATTAAAATTTTAGCTGTGCCGAACAACCCGAAGCCGGATCTTTAAACTAGGGTTCAGGCGAAAACTAGCATGTTAACAACTTTAACACTAAGTGAGAGGGATTACAACCTTTGTAGATCCGGTCCTTCACTTCATTAGCTCCGTGTAGACGTCCACATCGCTGCGATCGTGAACTTCGGACTCTAGAGAAGCGCCACGAGAAGAACGAAAGTGCTTGCTACGATGACTTCGAGGCCGAAGATGATCTACGTCGGGGAGACACTAACTCAAGGTATTCCTTCACTAGGTCATGAACTTTATGAAGAGAACACACTCTACTACATGGCAAGTGGTAGAGGATGAAGAAGTAGGAAGTGAGCTCACTTTAGAATTGATTTTCTCACTCTTTTTCTCATGGCACCATTGGAGCTAGTAAGCTTTTGGATGGAGCTTGAAGATGAAGAAGAAGAAGAAAGAATAATCCATCCAAATGAAAACTTATCCAATAAATAAATGGTACCATGGTTGAGTTAAGCCCTCATGCTTAACTCATGTAGAGAATTAACCAAGGCTTTAGGTTAAAGGTTAGGTTAAAGAATATCAAAAGAAATGACAAAAGAGTGGACTTTGTCAAAGCTTCTCCAAGCTTCTTCAAGCTTGATTACTTTGACTAAGTTAAACCCTTTTGTTAAATCTTAAGATAAAACAATAACCCTAATATTTACCCTAATCTTGGTATGAGTCTCATATATCCATCTTGTATGTATCATCAAACATGATACAAACATATGTACACAAATATATATCATATATACACTTATGCACAAGTTAGTGAGAAAATAAATCATAAGTGAGCTAATACTAGCTAATGCAATGTAATATATCAAATATATAATTATGCATTAAATTATTAAATCAACTCTTGATTTAATAATCCGGCTATAACCGACTAATATCAAAAGTAACAACTTATCGAATCAACACTTGATCCGATAACCCGGCTATATCGCATACAACCGATCAATGTCACAAATCACGAGAATAGAATACGGTATCTCATATCGTATTAATCTCGGTCCCGCAAATATCACATATGTGCTCCTACTTCGTTTCGCTTGAGCCAGGAAACCCCTGTGTAGGACTCTAAAGACTCGTCAATACGCCGGCAGTAGGTGATGATCATATCAAACACCCACAAGCCGCAAGCGGTGTGCTAAACGTAACGGCCACCCGGGTATTGAGCGATCAGAAGATCAACAAGCAAGCCCGCTAGTTCTCCTGCGAATCCAATCAGTAACACTCCCGTACAGTCCGGTCTCGTCGTCTGATATGTCCATATCTCGCCTAGGGGTGGTAAACGTCAGACCCCAGTAGCTCGATATGAGATCTATAACAGTTCGAGAAACTACTGGTAACACTTACCAGTAAATCTCAGCAACCCTGGCCAGGGATTTCTGGTTATAGCCAATTGAACACAGCATAACATCAACTCCCTATACCGGGAGAGACGAATCCCCTCCTATCGCTCATTGCCTCCATATGATTCGGGACTGTACCCAAAAGCTACCTTTTTGCACGCCCTCTTGGACGTGGTATGATGGAAATCAAAGCACAGTGGGAATCACACAAGACTCTATGACGATCTCGGGTCAGCAGACTACTCTGTACCAGTGTCACCGGAGAACTGCCATCTGACGTAAGGTATAATACCATCTGGGAGTTCTCGGCGAGTCCGTCCAGTGTACCCAGTCTCCACTGAGCACCCGTACACCATCCTTGATATCAAACACCGATGGATATGGGATCATCCATCGCCCATCATATGGGTCAAGATGCGTATACGCTAGTCTACTCTGGTGTATCGATGCCCTGTCTCGATACACCCTCGACTAGGAACAGTTATAGGATGTACTCGTCGACTACCGTGGCCCCACTAGTATGATCTCATCATAGTCCCAGTAGTCGAGTACATATCCAAAGGGCTTTATCAACATGTAACATAGAGACAATCAGAGTACATGTTAAGATAAAGTACAACAAGATAGCATACTATCATGTCGAGCAAGAAAGTCCTCCCTATATATGTCCTAGCATCCACTACAATATGCATCGTATGTACAGTAATGGCCTCTAGGGCATACATATAACTAACTGTCGGATCAAGTGTTGATTCTATAATTTAATGTATAATTATATATGTGATATATTACATTACATTTACTGATATAAGCTCACTTTATTGATTCATTTTCTCACCGGATAATACATTGATATATGCGATATATGTTAATTGTATTATTTTCTTTTGTTACAAAAATATATTATATATGTGATATATAATATTGTAACAAGTTATGATTACAAATGCAACATGATTTGTGGAGATTAAACTAGTTAGTGTTTGATTTGGGTTAGCATTTGAGTTAGCTTTTTCAAGAGCTTTCATAAAGCTTCATGAAGCTTTGACTTTATCTTTTCTTTTTGGATTTTTGTGGAGTCATTGTTAACCCAGCCCAAACCCTTAACCTATGGTTAGTTCTCTACAATGGTTAAACCATTCATTCTTAACCAAGGGTTGCAATTGTAACCATAACAATAATTCATTATTCATCACAAATGAAATTCATCTTCTTCTTCCTCCTTGAAAAGCTTTCTAGCTTTTGGTGATGTAATGAAATAAAGTGAGAAATTGAAAATAAAAGAGAGCTAAATTTCTACTTCATCATCCTCATCTATTCTAGCCACTTAGATTAGGGTGTTCACTTCTCTAATACTTGATTAGAGAAGTGAGAGCTTGAGTTAAAGATTTTTCAAGGTAAATCATCCTCGAAAAGGATGACTTCAAGCAAGAATGGATCGTTCGTCTTGTGGAGCTTTTCTTGAGTCCGGAAGATCATGGATCGAAATGAAGGGACTACTACTCGGAGCTTATGAAGCGAAGGAGCGAACTACAAAGGTTGTTATCCCTCTCTCTTAGATGTAAAGTTGTTTACATGCTTTGTTAACCCTAATAATCTAGCAAAGATCCACGCTTTAGGTTATTCGGCACTTGAAAATTTTAAATTCGGCATGGTTGATGCCTTATAGACCCTTGTGAGAGTGCCTAGTAACCTTACAGTGGTATCAAAGACAAGCTAGAGCATTAGGCGACGTGTAGATGAAGTTAAAAGTCCGATCGAACCCCGAAAAGTCATTTTTTACCCCCTCTTTGGAAATTTTTTTAAAATTTGGTTTTTTCCGTATTAAAAATACTCAGAAAATTAAGCAGGAAATTCTAAGGATTGCTGTGAAATACGAACACCTAATACCCTCAAGTCGCCGCGGAACCGCGGCAGGAACAAGCTTTGCGCGGCGGTTCCGCGGCCGTACTTGGGTATTAGGGACATGTATTTGTAGGTAATATCCGTAGGTACTACTACATGCTTCTTGGAATTTTTAATCTTACTCAAGTGTTGAGTTTTCTGGAGAACTTTTGTATTCGTTGATTCGATCGGAAAGTTTAACTTCGTTTAGTTTTCCGGATAATTTAGAACGTGCTAAAATGTTCGAACGAATATCAATAACTCACTTTTTCCCGACACGAAAAACTTTCAAGTGTTGAATTTTTCTCGAGTTTAGAACTTTCGGAAAAACATGCAATCGTATCTGTGGACCCTCTAGAAGAACGTAACCTTAACTCGATTATGTGACTGTCAAAACTACCACTGAACCCTAGGGTTTGTGGCAGTTTAGCGTTGCCACATGTGAGGCGTTGGTTTGACACTTCTACGGCTGGTTCATTGGGGCTGTGACATGTTCTGGGATTTTTGAACTCCGCTCAAGTGTTGAGCTATTTGGGAAATCTTGGGTATTTGTTTATTCGATCAGAAAGTTTAACATTGTCTATTTATCTGGAATGTGATACAATATGTGGAATTCATATAGTTAGGCATGAAATGTGAAGTATGTGATATTTCGGATTTAAGATGTCTAAAGTGATTGTGGATTCCAAATGTTGTAGTTTTACACCTTCTTTTCTTTGACCGTAAGCGCAGTATGTGGTGTATCACCGGCTTCGTTGCTATATGTCAACGACAATCGGGATACGCATACTTGCTTACGTTGATGATATGAGATATTATGTGTTGCTGTGATATGTTATATTGGATCGTCGTGTTTTGAATAGCCGGGGGTTTTATGTGAGATGAAGGTTTCTATTTTCATTCATGTAAAATTCATTGTATGTAATATTCTTTTATTGGGGCACTTCCAGGTTGAGGATGATGTCACCATTGTATATTATTTACTTTTCTGCCTTAGGATAGATCCGAGGAGGGGAGCATAAGTAACCTGGTTCTAGGGTCCAGTGGGAGGCCATCTCGAGGAGTCGAGACCGGGTCTCCTAACCCTGGAATTGGCAGTGTTGCTTGCCGCTCTCGTAGGGGTCTAGGGATGTGTGTTTGGCTATTCATCGCGACCGTGGAATCCGTGTTTTATACAGGCTTGATATAAAACACGGACATCCTAGTATATCCAATATTTTATATGTTGTCTTCTGCTGCAATGTTTTGTGATGAGATCATATTACTGCCTGAGACGAATGCTTATACTATATACATATGATGATATATAAATATTACTGCTTTCGTTTCTTCTGTGATGCTTAGGAAGCATTTAATGATGGGATTTATTAATGAGATTAATAAAAGAAAAGAAACCTAAAAGATGTTGTAGAATCAAAACTTTATAAAAAGGGTAGCTACAGTTTTGCTTTGCATAGCGGTATATATGATATACCCTGCACCTTATTCGATGAGAAAAGAGCCGAGATCCCTTCACCGGGAGTGACCTCTTTAGCAAAATTGGCAGATGCTACAAACTCGCGGTTTAGTTTTTAATTGCTTCTATAGTTCTTGCTTTGCATAGCGGTATATATGATATACCTTGCACCTTATTCGATGAGGAAAGAGCCGAGGTCCCTTCACCAAGAGTGACCTCTTTAACGAAACTAGAAAAGCCTCAAAAACACTCCATTTTCAAAATCACTTGTTTCTACAACGATATCGAGTTCATTACGCTCATGGTTTTCTGAAAAACCTGCGTAGCCCTCCGTCATTTCAAATAAAGACTATTTAGTATTCGTGCTGCGTTTGTTGGCCTTTGTCAAGGCGTAGTGTGCGGTAGCTGACTAGTACTTATTTGTTTGAGCATGTGATGCGATTGGATTAGGGTAGTCGTACGACCTTGTTGGCTTTTGTCAAGGGTCGTGCGGGTGGGTTTATTTCAATCAAGAAATGACGGGTTGAACTTGACTAGCTTCCTATGGTTTGTTGGCCTTTGTCAAGGTCATAGGGGGTTAGGGGTAAAAGCATTATCGGGAATTTCAAGTGTTGAAATTTGCAATGAGATTGCATACCTCCTATGAGATAGTTGGATCCTGATACCCACTGCGAGTAAAAGTTACTCCTGGGAGAGTTTTACACTAGACAATTAGCCGTTCAAATAGGTACCTAGAAAGGTGTTAACAGGGTTATGCCTCTGGGAAAACGAGGCTTATTTTAATTAGGTCCGTGCGAAAGCACGGGGAACCTCCCTCAAAATACCAACATTGATCTGGCTGAAAAATTAGCGAACTTGTAAGGTGTAATTAATCCCAAGTAGTCTTACCTTTTAGGGTTTGAAGGAAGATTTGATAAAAACAGTGGGAGACATCCTGATTAGATAAGATAATAACCAATCTAATCTTGCAAGAGTGCACGCTAAAGTGTTTTCTTCTCTCTCTCTCCAGGTAGCAACTATGTCAGGACGTAATCAAGATAATAATATTGATGTATTGACTGAACCCGCTTATTATACTGGGCAGGGGAACGTTGGTCCCGTTCTTTCTTATAAGTGTTATAAGACTGAGCAGGAAATAGGAGAATATCTGGATTCTCACGCCGCCCAAACGAAGAACAAGCATGATGATGCATCTTCTTCGGGTGTGTTAGTTATTAAGAACTGTTTCTCAGTTCACTCTACGTTCTGGGTATTAGATACCGGATCGGGATCCCACATATGTAATTTGTTACGTGGGCTACGTAAAGGTAGAGAACTAGGAATGGGTGACCATTCCGTAACAGTAGGGAATGGTGCAAATATTGCTGCCAAAGCTGTTGGCGAATATCACCTTGTATTACCAAGTAGTAATACATTGACTCTGAACGAGTGCTATTATATACCGAACATGATGTTCAACATTATATCAGTTTATTTATTAAGTAAAGAATGATATAATTTTGTAGTACAGGATAATGTTATGAACATATTCCTGAATCAAAAGTTGATTGGATCAGGCTCGTTACATAATGGCATATACGTTCTCAATCAAACTACAGTGCTTAATATACAAAACACACATAAGAGGAAGAGTTCAGAAATGAACGAATCATTCTTATGGCATTATAGACTAGGTCATATCAATGCGACACGGCTAGCTAAATTACATAAGGATGGATATTTGAATCCATTCGAATTATCATCTTATGAAACTTGCCATTCATGTTTCAAAGGCAAAATGACCAAAATTCCGTTTAGTGGACACGGAGAAAGAGTTATGGAACTCTTAGGGCTGATACATAGTGATGTATGTGGTCCAATGTCTACACATGCCAGGAACGGTTCTTCCTACTTCATTACATTCACTGACGATCTCTCAAGATACGGACTTGTGTTCCTGATGAAACACAAGTCTGAAGCTTTTGAGAAATTCAGAGAATATAAGCACGAAGTAGAGAACCAAACGGGAAAAAGTATTAAGATCCTACAATCTGATCGAGGAGGAGAATATTTAAGCAATGAGTTCCTGGACTATCTAAAAGAGAATACGATTCTCTCTCAGCTTACTCCTCCCTATACACCACAGCACAACGGTGTATCGGAGCGGAGGAATCGCACCCTATTAGATATGGTGCGCTCTATGATGAGCACTGCTGAGTTACCTATTTCCTTTTGGGGTTATGCGCTTGAGACAACGGCATACCTATTGAATCAGGTTTCGTCTAAATCTGTACCTACCACACCATATGAGATATGGAGTGGAAAGAGACCATGTCTTAAACGTGTTAAGATATGGGGTTGTCCGGCCTATGTGAAAACATAAAATCCGGAAAAACTCGAGGCACGGTCAGTTCTATGTAAGTTTGTGGGATATCCTAAACATTCACATGGATAACTTTTCTACCACGGCGAGGAGCAAAAGGTGTTTGTTTCTCGGCATGCCACCTTTTTAGAAAAGGAATTTCTTGAAAAAAAATTAGTGGCAAAGAGGTAGAGCTGGAAGAAGTTCCAGCACCACAAACTATAACTAAAGATTTAGTGGAACCAGATGATTCAGTAGTTCCCAATGAACCCCAGCCTCTCCGCCGATCTAGTAGGGTTTCTCATCCACCTGAGAGATACTATGATTTTCTTATTGATGGTGGGAGCGAGGATTGCATCATGGAAGATGATGACCCGACTAGTTTCGAGCAGGCCAGCATAAGTAGTGACTCTGTGAAATGGCTGGATGCAATGCGATCTGAGATGTGATCGATGTACACCAACAAAGTATGGACTTTGGAAGTTGCTCCTGAAGGGGTAAAACCCATTGGGAGCAAGTGGATTTTTAAGAAGAAACTTGGTATAGATGGAAAAGTGGAGACTTTCAAAGCTAGACTTGTTGCAAAGGGTTTTCGTCAACGACCAGGTGTGGATTATGACGAAACCTTTTCTCCAGTGGCTATGCTTAAGTCCATCCGGATCTTACTTGCCATTGCTGCATACCATGACTACGAAATCTGGAAAATAGATGTTAAGACCGCCTTTCTAAATGGTGATTTAGAGGAGTGCATGTACATGACTCAGCCAGAGGGCTTCGTAGATAGTGGGAGCAGCGGAAAGGTGTGCAAGCTGCTTAAATCCATCTACGGGTTAAAGCAAGCATCGCGGAGTTGGAACATCTGTTTTTATGTTGTAGTCAAAGAGTTTGACTTCATCAAAAACGTAGATGAACCTTGTATCTATAAGAAAGTTGCAGAGAGTAAGGTTGTCTTCCTCGTATTGTACGTGGATGACATACTCTTGATAGGAAATGATGTTCTTATGCTGCAATCAGTCAAGCTCTTCTTATCACAAAGATTATCAATAAAAGATCTAGGTGATGCCTCCTGCATTCTGGGAATTATGATCTATAGAGATAGATCTAAACGGATACTGGGATTGTCCCAATCCAGGTACATTGACACCATACTAAAGAGATTTAGTATGGAAGAATCCAAGCGTGGGAACCTACCCACGATCTCTGGACTCACTCTCTCCAAATAGATGTCTCCAAAGACTGATTTGGAAAGAGCTCGCATGCAAGAGATACCCTATGCTTCGGCAGTAGGCTCTATCATGTATGCGATGCTATGTACCAGACCCGATGTAGCATACTCACTAAGTATAGTGAGTCGGTATCAAGAAGATCCTGGAGAGAGTCACTGGATAGCTGTGAAGAACATTCTCAAGTACTTGAGAAGGACTAAAGAGATGTTCTTGGTGTATAGTAACGGAGAACTCCAGGTGGATTCCTTTACTGATTCGAGCTTCCAAAGTGATAAGGACGACTCTAAGTCGCACTCGGGATTTGTCTTTACCCTCAATGGAGGGGCGGTGTGTTGGAAGAGTTCCAAACAGGAAACCGTTGCAGACTCGACGATGGAGGCTGAATACATTGCTGCCAACGATGCTGCCAAAGAGCCTGTCTGGATGAAGAAGTTCATCACTGAACTTGGTGTGGTTCCATCCATTGAGGATCCAATACCTTTGTATTGTGATAAAAATGGAGCTGTGGCTTTGGCCAAGGAACCCAGGTCCCATCAGAAGTCCAGACATATTCTGAGGCGGTATCACCTGATCCGGAAGATAGTTGATCGCCAGGAGATCGAGGTTAGGAGAGTTGATACGAAGGACAACACTGCGGATCCACTCACAAAGGCCATACCCCAGATATAATTTTAGAGACTCTTCGGGATTTTGGGTATGAGATACTACAACAGCTGTCCTTAGTGCAAATGGGAGATTGTTAGTTATGTATATGCCCTAGAGGCCATTATTGTACATATGATGTATATTATAGTGGATGCTTGGATATATATAGAGAGGACTTTCTTGCTCGACATGATAGTATGTTATTTGGTTTCACTTTATCTTAACATGTTGACTTATATTTGTTTACTGTCTTGCTCTCACATGTTGATAAATCCCTCAGGATATGTACTCGACTACTGGGACTATGATGACATCATACTAGTGGGGCCAGGGTAGTCAACGAGTACATCCTATAAATGTTCCTAGTCGAGGGTGTATCGAGACAGGGCATCGATACACCAGAGTAGACTAGCGTATACGCATCTTGACCCATATGATGGGCGATGGATGATCCCATATCCATCGGTGTTCTGACATCAAAGATGGTGTACGGGTGCTCGGTGGAGACTGGGTACACTGAACGGACTCGCCGAGAACTCCCAGATGGTATTATACCTCACGTCAGATGGCAGTTCTCCGGTGACACTGGTACAGGTTAGTCTGTAGACCTGAGATCGTCATAGAGTCTTGTGTGATTCCCACTGTGCTTTGATTTCCACCTTAACACGTCTAAGAGGGCGTGCAAAACGGTAGATTTTGGGTACAGTCCCGAATCGCATGGAAGCAATGAGCGATAGGAGGGGATTCGTCTCTCCCGGTATAGGGAGTTGATGTTGTGTTGTGTTCGATTGGCTCAGGAAGTTCCTGGCCAGGGCTGATATAGAGTGCTACTGGTAAGTGTTATCAGTAGTTTCTCGACCTGTTATGACCCTTACATCGACAAGACTTATTGGTTACTGGGGTCTGACGTTTACCACCCCTAGACTGGATATGCGACATATCTGACGAAGAAACCGGATTGCACGGTAGTGTTACTGATTAGATTCACAGGAGAATGTACAGGCTTGCTTGTTGATCTTTTAATCGATCAATACCTGGGTGGCTGTTATGTTTAGCTGACCGCTTGCAGCTTGTGGGTGTTTGATATGATCATCAGCTACTGCCGGCGTATTGACGATTCTTTAGAGTCCTACACAGAGCTTTCCTGACTCAGGCAAAACGGAGTAGGAGCACATATGTGATATGTGCGGGACCGAGACTAATACGATATGAGATATCGTATTCTATTCTCGCGATATATGATATCGGCCTAGTATATGAGATATAGCCGGGTCATCGGATCAAGTGTTGATTCGATGAATCGGTACCTGTTATATTAGTCGGTTATATGCGATATAGACGGATTGTTGGATCAAGTGTTGATTCAATAATTTAATGTATAATTATATATGTGATATATTACATAACATTTACTGATATAAGCTCACTTTATTGATTCATTTTCTCACTGGATAATACATTGATATATGCGATATATGTTAATTGTATTATTTTCTTTTGTTACAAAAATATATTATATATGTGATATATAATATTGTAACAAGTTATGATTACAAATGCAACATGATTTGTGGAGATTAAACTAGTTAGGGTTTGATTTGGGTTAGCATTTGGGTTAGCTTCTTCATGAACTTTCATGAAGTTTTGACTTTATCTTTTCTCTTTGGATTTTTGTGGAGTCATTGTTAACCCAACCCAAACCCTTGACCTATGATTAGTTCTCTACAATGGTTAAGCCATTCATTATTAACCAAGGGTTGCAATTGTAACCATAACAATAATTCATTATCCATCACAAATGAAATTCAACTTCTTCTTCCTCCTTGAAAAGCTTTCTAGCTTTTGGTGATGTAATGAAATAAAGTGAGAAATTGAAAATAAAAGAGAGCTAAATTCCTACTTCATCATCCTCATCTATTCTAACCACTTAGATTAGGGTGTTCACTTCTCTAATACTTGATTAGAGAAGTGAGAGTTTGAGTTAAAGATTCTTCAAGGTAGATCATATTCGAAAAGGAAGACTTCAAGCAAGAATGGATCGTTCGGCTTGTGGAGCTTCTCTTAAGTCCGGGAGATCATGGATCGCGGCGAAGGGACTACTACTCGGAGCTTAAGAAGCGAAGAAGCGGACTACAAAGGTTGTAATCCCTCTCTCTTAGATGTAAAGTTGTTTACATGCTTTGTTAACCCTAATAATCTAGCAAAAATCCTCGCTTTAGGTTATTCGGCACTTGAAAAATTTAAATTCGGCATGGTTGATGCCTTGTAGATCCTTGTGAGAGTGCCTAGTAACCTTACAAGATGGGTACGCTACAACAGTATATACGCACAACCAATATACATATAAATAAATACGCAACTACAATATCCTATCATGCCCTGACGCTTAACGCCATACAGGCGATTTCCCCGTAGATGTTAAATCTACCCGCCGAGATCTCGTACTAAGTATAGCCAACTACTTACTTCCCCTTCTTTGCGACGTCCGACGTACCCGCCTGCGAACCTAGAAATTACACAAAGAATACACATAAGCAAAAATCCTGCAAAAACGCGGTATCAAAACCAAACTAGAAACTCGCGTCGCGAACTAAACGCGTGTGCATCCGATACGCTAAATCGTGTGTATACGAGTCTGAAACTACCCCGACACGCCGCGACACGCGGCAAATACTAAACCCACTCACAAAACACACGTGTCGCGCAAGCTTAAGGTATTGGAAAAACGGTAATTAGCTCCAGATTTTGACTCAAAAGGAAATACAAAAAGTTGCATATACCAAAACCCTAGAATATACAGCAAACTACCCTAGACAAAAGCCCAGAACCCAACTCCCCTTTTTGGCCACAATTTGCGGCCAGAACGAATTAATTTGCGGCCTGGGTGTGGAATTTGGGTCTCGTGCTTCGTATGTGTGTTTTAAACCTAGTGTACATGCTCCAGTAATTGTAGTTTCTTTCTGAAGCAATCGGGTCAAAAGCAGATCACAGAAAGGCTAAGATTGACATTAAAATCGTTAAATTACACTAAATTGAAACGCTATGGTATTTTAGTGAAATATGGTTTTAAATCTCAGTTTAAAGGGTCTTATAACACTTAGTTAAGCTAAGCTAACCATAAAAATCACCACTTGGCCAAATATCCACTCAAATCACCATTTCTAGCACTAAAACTCATATTAAACACTAACCGAAGCTAAATAACACATAAGTTTAGCAAAAAGGAGATGAGTTTAAGAGATTATACCCCAATAGATCCTAGGATGCAGGAAGAAGGAGAAGAAGAGGAGGAGGAGGAGTTGCTGCTGCTGCTGGGGTGCTGCTGCTGCCTGCTACAGGTGCTGCTGTGTACTGCTGCTGTTGCTGCTGCTGCTGGGGCTTCTGCTGCTGCTGAAGGTGCTGCTGCTGCTAGTGTTGTGTGTGTGAGTGAGAGTGAGAGAGAGATGTGAGAAAATGAAAGTGTTGAAACAAAAAAAATGAGAGCATGAGAGAGTCAAACCCCCCTCTCTCTCCTCATTAAATGTAAGCATGGGCTCAAGCCATCATGCCCTCTCTCTCTCTCTCTCACCTACTCATGTCAACACCTAAAACTAATTCTTTAAAAAAAAACAATTACCCTTAATTAAAATCAAATTAGCCTAATAAAAATAGTTAGTCCACCATGGTTGTTAAACATGATTTAACCCTAATTTAACCCTAGTTTACATGCACAACTGTATGCAAGCCTAATACAATTCTAATAAAATATTCATTAATTTTGATAAAATATTTGAAAATCGTTTTGGTAAACTTTTTACTAAAATCCACACATTAAAATATAATTAGACACTAATCACAATCTAAGGTGTTACAATCTTCCCCCCTTAAAGAAATTCGTCCCCGAATTTAAAAATATATAGCTACGCGTACCTTCAAAGAGATGAGGGAATTTCTTTCGCATCTCGCCCTCGGCCTCCCAAGTGACCTCTTCACCATTTGGTCTGCGCCAAAACACCTTCACAGATGGTAAGACCTTCGATCGAAGTTTCTTCACCTGCCGGTCCAATATCACGACTGGCTGCTCGGTGAACGAAAGATCGCGCTTGAGCTGAACGGTCTGATGTTGAATCATGTGAGAAGGGTCATGCAGGTATCTACGAAGTATCGACACGTGGAATACGGGGTGAACATCTGGGAAGTCGGGTGGAAGAGCCAAACGATATGCTACTGCGCCCACACGCTCGAGAATCTCGAAAGGACCTATAAATCTGGGGCTAAGCTTCCCCCTCCATCCAAACCTCATCACTCCCTTCATCGGAGAGACCCTCAGAAAAAAGTGATCGCCAACTGCGAACTCTAAACTGCGGCGGCATCTGTCAGCATACGATTTTTGCCTGCTCTGAGCTGTCCTCATCCTATCTCGAATCAACTGTATCTTCTCGGTCGTCTCCTGTACGATCTGCGGCCCCAAAATACTGCTCTCACTGAGCTCTGTCCAACAGACGGGGGATCTGCATCTCCTCCCATACAAGGCCTCGAAAGGTGCCATCTGAATAATATCCTGAAAACTATTGTTGTAGGAGAACTCCACCAAGGGTAAATGATGATCTCAGCTACCACCAAAGTCTAAAATGCACGCTCGAAGCATGTCCTCGAGAGTCTGAATAGTCCGCTCTGACTGGCCGTCGGTCTGCGGATGAAATGTTATGCTGAAACTCAAACGGGTGCCCAAAGCTTCCTGAAGCCTCTGCTATAGTCGGCTGGTAAACTGGGTGCCTCGGTCGGACACGATACATGTCGGGACTCCATGCAGTCGTACAATCTCGTCGATGTATATCTGGGCATACTGAGCAAATCCGAAAGTGGTCTTCACCGGCAGCAAGTGAGCCGCTTTCTTCAATCGATCCACGATCACCTAGATGGAGTCATACCCCCGACTAGTCCTAGGTAGGCCCACAATGAAGTCCATAGAAATCTGCTCCCATTTCCACTCCGGAATGGGCAACGGCTGTAGCTCTCCCGCTGGACTTTGGTGCTCGGCCTTAACTTGCTGACAAGTCAGGCATCTCGACACGAAGTCTGTGACGTCCCTCTTCATCCCGTCCCACCAGTAAACATCTCTCATATCATGGTACATCTTGGTGGAACCTGGATGAACACTGTATACCGATCGATGTGCCTCCTCAAGAATCTCTCGCCGCAGTCCTTCAGCATCTGGTACGCATAGTCTAGTCCCAAATCGCAGTATCCCCTGATCATCGATCACAAACTCGGAAAATCTGCCCTGTCCAATCTGTGCCATGATCTCCGAACAACGGTCATCACCGTACTGTGCCTCATGTATACGGTCAAGCAACTTTGGGCGTGCACGAACATGCGCAAGCTGTCCCCCGATCGGAGTAAACTCGAACTGCACTCGGATGTCGCATAAAATTTGCCAATCTGCCGACGACTGCCTCTGCATTGCGCTCAAGCAAGATAGACTACCCCCGGGCCTCCTACTCAAAGCATCCGCCACAACATTAGCCTTGCCCGGGTGATACAAGATCTCGCAATCATAGTCCTTTACTAGTTCCATCCAACGGCGTTGTCTAAGATTCAGGTCTCGCTGTTGAAATATGTACTTCAAGCTCTTGTGATCAGTGAATATCTGGCACGACTCGCCGTATAGATAATGTCGCCAGATCTTGAGTGCAAAGACCACTACAGCCATCTCCAAATCGTGAGTGGGGTAGTTCTGTTCGTGTTTCTTTAGCTGCCGAGAAGCATATGCGATCACCCTGTCGTGCTGCATCAATACGCACCCTAGCCCCACTCGAGAAGCGTCATAATAGACCAAAAATCTGCCCGATCCTGAAGGCAATGATAACACCGGCTCCGTAGTCAAACGAGTCCGCAACTGCTGAAAGCTATGCTCGCACTCCTCCGTCCAATCAAAAGGAACTCCCTTCCGGGTCAACCCGGTCAATGGTGCAGCAATGCGGGAGAAGTCCTGTACAAAACGTCTGTAGTAGTCGGCCAGTCCTAGAAAGCTGCGGATCTCTGTAACTGATGCAGGTCTGGGCCAACGCTGGACGGCCTCGATCTTCTTCGGGTCCATACATATACCATCTCGTGTAATCACGTGACCCAAGAAGTCTACGCTGTCAAGCCTGAATGCGCACTTGGAGAATTTTGCGAATAGTTGGTGCTCCCTCAAAGTCTGCAATGTAATCCGCAGGTGCTGCTCGTGCTCCTCTCGGTTTCGGGAATACACCAAAATATTTTCAATGAATACGATGATGAACAAATCAAGATACGGCCTGAAAATACGGTTCATCAAGTCCATAAACGCTGCTGGGGCGTTTGTGAGTCCGAACGACATCACCAAAAACTCATAATGGCCGTAACGCGTGCGGAAAGCTGTCCTCGGAATATCCTCCTGTCAAACCCGCAACTGATGGTATCCTGATCGCAAGTCGATCCTCAAAAATTACCCTGCACCCTGAAGCTGTTCGAACAAGTCGTCGATGCGTGGTAAAGGATATCTGTTCCGCACGGTAACCCTGTTCAGCTGGCGGTAGTCGATACATAAACGCAAACTGCCGTCCTTCTTCTTGACAAACAGGACCGGAGCACCCCAAGGAGATACACTGGGTCGAATAAGTCCCTTATCCAGCAAATCTTGCAACTGACCTTTCAACTCTCTGAGCTCCGCCGGGGCCATCCGATAAGGCGGTATGGAAATAGGCCCCGTGCCGGGAATCAAGTCAATGCAGAAAACAATGTCGCGCTCAAGAGGTAATCCAGGAAGCTCGTCAGGGAAAACATCAGAGAACTCACGAACAATCGGAACCTGGTCCAACGGAACCTCTGTAGCCCTAGTATCGCATACATCGCTAGAAATCCCTGACATCCCTTCCTCAAAAGCTGTCCAGCGCGAAGAGAAGAAATCAAACTGTGAGGGGCGGTACCACGGTCCACCTGTACAACAAAAGCCGACTTACCGGGAAAACAAAACCTAACTGTCTTCGAGCGGCAGTCCACCGACGCATAGCACGTGGCTAACCAACCCATTCCTAGAAGAACGTTGAAGTCCAATATCTCAAGAAAGATCAAGTCGACAGGCAACTCTCTCTCGCCAATACGGATAACACGGGATCGGAACACGTGTCTAGCAACAAACGACTCGCCCACAGGAGTAGTCACAACAAGCGGCTGATCAAGCAACCCAGACTCTCTACCCAAACTCGGCATGAAGTGTGTGAAAATGTACGAGTGCGTGGATCCCAGATCAAACAACACGTGTGCGTCAACAGAACATACTGAAAGAGTACCTGAGACCACTGCATTGGACGCCTGCGCATCCTGATGCGTCAAAGCGAAAACCCATGCCTGTCCTCTACCTGCGACTGGCGGTCCCCGACTAGCAACTGGCTGTACTCTGCTGGCAGCTGGTTGTCCTCTGCCTCGGCCGCCTTTTCTTGTATGAGCAAACCCTCCGCGACCACGACCTCTCTGTGCATGAGTCTGACGCGGAGCAACAGTAGGTACAATAGGCAACGCCCTCTGGGGTGGAGAAGGTGGAAGTGTGACATATGGTACGGCTGTCTTGCCCTCACGTGGCTCCGGACAATCTCGCACAGGATGATAAGTACTCCCACATCGGAAACATCTAGATGGTGCCGGCTGACCCTCCTAGGGATATGAGCTGAACAACCGGCCTCGCTCTAAGTCTCTGCCACCTGCAAGGTGTCGGTCACGGCACCTAAATGGCCGTCTCTGTGCCGGTGTATCGGTACAAACTCTCTTCGGTTCTGGAACTACCAAAGTCTCAGCAAGGCGCTCCTCGACTAATAAGGCTGCATCTACAGCTGCTGCATAAGTCTCACAATGTTGTGCGCTGATCGCAAGGAACAGTGGGGTGAGCAAGCCTTGAACAAATCTCTTGACTCGCATCTCTTCAGTAGCCACTAAATATAGGGCATAAACAGATAGCTCGGTGAACAGTACGTCGTACTCTGCCACTGTCATCTCCGGAGTCTGACGTAAAGACTCGAACCTGCACGCTCTAGAATCTCTGACACTCTGTGGAAGGAAGCGGGCAAGGAACACCGTCACAAACTCAGTCCAGGTCATAGGAGGAAGACCTGCTGCTCTGCCCCTCTCGACCGACTCACACCATTTCTGCGCAAGATCTTCCAGGCGAAAGCTCGCGAGCTCCACCCATCTCGCATCTGAGCATCTGAGTGAACGATATATTCGGGCCATCCTATCGATATATGATTGTGGGTCCTCGGCTGCATCGGTGCCTGTGAAGACCGGAGGCTTCATCCTCATAAATTCTGATAGCGATACTGTAATAACCTCTGTAGCTGCAGGGGCAACTGCCTGTACTGTAGGTACCATCGCGGTCCCCGTAACGGGTGGAACTACCTCTGGTCGCTGCGCTCGAAGTGCCTCAACTAACGACCCCATCATCTGGCGCATCTCCTGCATACCGGCCCCTAGCATGGCAATCTGATCTGTCAAAGGAGGAACAGTCTGCTCTGGTACAACGGGTGTACTGTCCGGGTCAGTCCTCGTCTCAGACGAGTCAACTCTAATCTCGGCTCTCGCGGCCGTTCTCTGCGCCCTCGTAGTCTTTAGCGGCATAATGGCTGAAAAGAAAGTAGGATTCGATAATGATACGGAAATCGAATAGTAAGAATGTACACAATCATGAAGGAATTTCAATCAATAATTCCTAAGGTCACTTAGGCAGAGTACCGTGTCGTGTGTATGCCGCGGAACATACACACGCTACGCCACTCTGCTTCAGTTACCTACTCCATCATACCAGGGTCATCCTACACTCCGAAAGGTAAAACCTACGCTCTGATACCAACTTTGTCACGACCCAAAGTTCGGCCCGTGACTGACACTTAACCACATAACGTCTACAGGCATAACGCGACTAAGTAAGCCGAACCCAGAAATCAAAACCATTAAAATTAGTGAGTGTTAAAACATTTGATGAAAACATTTGTTAAAACATTTGGAAATCTCAAGTAAAAATCCTTCAAGTTTAAATTATTTTATTCAAAATTTCGACAACACCTCCTTTGTAAAAACTAGCCCCGAAATCGGGTATAAGATAAGATATAAGAAAAATGGCATACAATAAGAATAAAACATCCCCAAACGGGAGCAATCACGCCCAACGGCGGAAACAATCACCACAATAATAATATACGACGCCGTAGCGAAGAATGAGCAAAAATAAGTGGAAAACAGCATAAGGGATAAAACTGCATGAATAAAGCCGGCTCACATGAGCTCGACATCCATAATACAAAATAATATACATCATCCTCACAACTGGTCTCTAAGTCAATACATGAAATAGTAGATGGAGAGTACTAAATACAAAAGTGTGTACACCTGGAAATAAACGGATACCGCAAAGACCCACCTATCAGCAAAAGGGCTCACATGCCAACTGCAGTTGTATCCGTAGCAAAAGATGCAAGAAAGTAGCCCTGCTGCAACTACTCTAAGGGGCAACCTGCAAACACTGTGGCACAACAGGGGTGAGTTTCCAACTCGTGAATAGTAGATAACATATAAAGGTAATCGCGAGTATGCACGTACTGCAATACTCTAACATGTACAAACAGATAACATCTATATGATGAGCTGGGTACGCAATAATCATGCATAACAAGTGCAATCTAATAACATCTATATATGATGAGCAGGGTATGCAATAATCATGCCAAAGTACTCTATCAGGTACTACGACTACAGGATACGATGCATAATAATGAATGCTGAGTATGGGATAAAATATCATCTACACGGAATATCACGTGGAAAAATAACCGGTGTCCATCAAATATACCCAAATCCCAGTAAAAACTCAGGCGCCGTCACCATAATCAACCCTCGATCCTGTAAATCTCACAGAAGCGGGGTGCCCAACATCGGCACCCAAAACATCATGAAATACTCATGTCCAGCAGCGACACGCAAATCCTCATCTATCGGGCTCCGTCAATCCGGATCGGCCCACGGGCTCCGTATGCGGAATCGACCCTCGGCCCCAGCAGTATTGGTCGTCCCGTATCCATCTCTCGATTCCGGTCGGTGTCCTCCAGATAACCGCCGGGTCCAACCAATCACCGGTAGGTACTAGTCCATCTGCCAGGCTCACCATCTACTGCACAGCGATCCGTTCTCGCCCCGGGGTACCATACCGGGTCCACTCCACTATGTACTTGCAATCGGCCTCATCTAGCTCCTCGATTCGGGTTCACATGTCACACATCTCAGAACCGACAAAACGCATGGTGGACGCACTGAAATATCATATCAAGAGAAACCGGGTTTTTAAAACAGTGCATATTTTCTTAAAATAATACCACGGTTCTCAAATCCAGAAATCACACAAATCCAAAACTCAATGCGTAAATCCATACAATGTGGCGTATGTCACTAAGAGTAAAAAGGGAAACCGCTCTTTTAAAATGGATCCAGTTTTGAAAATATCTCACGCGGTCCTTATTTTCTAGAAATCAAGGCTAATATCATCCATGTATGTGATATATGTATGTATATAGGTATGGATGTGCATGTGGATATATACGCAAATATGAGTGTGCCAATGTATATGTGCACTAATATGGATTTACAATATGTATGTGCGGAATATGAATATATCAATGTAGATGTGCACCAATGTGGATATACAATGTGTATGTGCGCAATATGAATATATCAATGTAGATGTGCACCAATGTGGATATACAATGTGTATGTGCGCAAGTATGGATATATCAATATATGTGTACACCAGTATGCGACAAATCATGTCTAATCATCAATGATGCGATAATCAAAATGACGTATGGTTCGTAGCAATCCTATAGTGCGACTGTCATGGCAATCACTAACGGTGTGCGTGTAACATACAAATAGTGCTCGTGCAGCTTGAACCGTTAGTGACAGTGCGGTGAACATAACTACTATCTTTATATGCAACAAAAGATGGGTACGCTACAACAGTACATACGCACAAGCAATATACATATAAATAAATACGCGACTACAATATCCTATCACGCCCTGACGCTTAACGCCATACGGGCGATTTCTCCGTAGATGTTAAATCTACCCACCGAGATCTCGTACTAAGTGTAGCTGACTACTTGCTTCTCCTTCTTTGCGGTGTCCGACGTACCCGTCTGCGAACCTAGAAATTACACAAAGAATACACATAAGCAAAAATCCTGCAAAAACGCGATATCAAAACCAAACGAGAAACTCACGTCGCGAACTAAACGCGTGTGCATCCGATACGCTAAAACGTGTGTATACGAGTCTGAAACTACCCCGACACGCCGCGACACGCGGCAAACACTAAACCCACTCACAAAACACACGTGTCGAGCAAGCTTAAGGTATTGGAAAAACGGTAATTAGCTCCATATTTTGACTCGAAAGGAAATACAAAAAGTTGCATATACCAAAACCCTAAAATATACAGCAGACTACCCTAGACAAAACCCCAGAGCCCAACTCCCCTTTCTGGTCGCAATTTGCGGCCAGAACGAATTAATTTGCGGCCTGGGTGTGGAATTTGGGTCTCGTGCTTCGTATGTATTTTAAATCTAATGTACATGCTCCAGTAATTGCAGTTTCTTTCTGAAGCAATCGGGTCAAAAGCAGATCACAGAAAGGCTAAGATTGACATTAAAATCGTTAAATTACACTAAATTGAAACCCTGTGGTATTTTAGTGAAATCTGGTTTTAAATATCAGTTTAAAGGGCCTTATAACACTTAGTTAAGCTAAGCTAACCATAAAAATCACCACTTGGCCAAATATCCACTCAAATCACCATTTCTAGCACTAAAACTCATATTAAAGACTAACTGAAGCTAAATAACACATAAGTTTAGCAAAAAAGAGATAGTATAAGAGATTATACCCCACTAGATCTTAGGATGCAGGAAGAAGGAGAAGAAGAGGAGGAGGAGGAGCTGTTGCTGCTGCTGGGGTGCTGCTGCTGCCTGCTATAGCTGCTGCTGTGTACTGCTGCTGCTGCCTATTGCTGCTGGTGGTGGTGTTGCTGCTGCTGCTGGGGCTTCTGCTGCTGCTGAAGGTGCTGCTGCTGCTGCTGGGGCTTCTGCTGCTGCTGAAGGTGCTGCTGCTGCTAGTGTTGTGTGTGTGAGTGAGAGTAAGAGAGAGATGTGAGAAAATGAGAGTGTTGAAACAAAAAGAAATGAGAGCATGAGAGAGTCAAACCCCCTCTCTCTCTCCTCATTAAATGTAAATATGGGCTCAAGCCATCATGCCCTCTCTCTCACTCTCTCACCTACTCAAGTCAACACCTAAAACTAATTCTTAAAAAAAAACAATTACCCTTAATTAAAATCAAATTAGCCTAATAAAAATGGTTAGTCCACCATGGTTGTTAAACATGGTTTAACCCTAATTTAACCCTAGTTTACATGCACAAGTGTATGCAAGCCTAATAAAATTCTAATAAAATATTCATTAATTTTGATAAAATATTTGAAAATCGTTTTGGTAAACTTTTTACTAAAAACCACATATTAAAATATAATTATACACTAATCACAATCTAAGGTGTTACAACATTCGAGACGAATAGTGGCGTCAAGTAAACGGACTAACATGTACTCATACCACCTGGGAACTGCTACCTGACGATAGGTATAATACCAATCAGCATTTCCCAACGAGTCCGTCCAGTGTAACTCATAACCCAATGAGCACATGTATACTATCTCCGGTACGACATACCGATGGCTGTGGAACAAACCATCTTCTCTGCTAGGATGAGAAGCGTATACACTAGTCTACTTTGGAGTATCGATGTCGCGTCTCTATAATCCTACGACTAGAGACCTGTATAAGGATGTGCTTATAGACTACCCAGCCCCCACTAGTGTCACTGCCATCACAACGCTGGTAGTCAAGCAAAGATCCTAAGGGCTAGCTCTACCAATATGTATTAGCGATATGCTAAAAGAAACATATACACATATTGAGGTAGAATCAAACCAAGTAGCATACTACCATTTTGAGCAAAACTGTTATTATATTTGTGAATATCTCAAGCTTCCAAAATGTAATATACAATCCAGTACTATACAATAATGGCCTCTAGGGCATATATCACTAACACCCAGTAATCTTCCGTTCCATGTACAAAGCACAACCTTTATACATCATAGACAGTAGTATGGTCCATAGAACATATATAAAACTCTGTGAGATGACATTTGTTACACTACTCTCAACTGCTAAATTGCAGTATAGCATTTAGAATTACCATTTATAACAGATTTAATGAGATTTCCTTATGAATGACTTATTATACATTAGGAAGTTTTATTTTTTTCTACGGAAGTGAATTGGCATTTCTATTTTAGATTTACTTAATACTGACTTATTATACTGTAGAATGTAATATAGTATTGTAGCGGATCATTTGTAAATTATTTTGCTTTTAGGGATCCATTATATATCCCTCCTTCAGCACTTCAAGTTCAAAATAAGCCCCTTCATATAATCATACTTCCCCCTCTTTCATAAAACCCAAAAAGACCTCAAGCGCCTCAGCAGCAAGGAATAAGGATGGCCATTCCCAATCAACACCAAGCCCCCACTGACGTCGAGAACCAGCCTCCATCCCTAACTACCAATGGTACCGACGTTAGTCATGTCATGTCGGCTATGGAGCTTGTTGGTGCCTCTGAACCCGTCGTCGCGGCCGCTTGGGGACCCAGTTTTAAATTCCTCTCTCCTCCACCAATGGCGTGATCCAACATCACTCCTCTGCCGCGGCTGCCTCCAATCCCATTGCCGAAACTGCCAATATACCTGCTTCAGCCGAGTCACTTCGGCTATGGAAACCATTAGTACTATTTACTTTTCTGTTATTCTGTTATTGCAGTTGTTAGCCGGACTGAAATCCAAGCTCCCGACTCCGCCGTAGCCTCGGATCCCATCGCAGACAATGACAGTAAGATAATGACCATAATTTTCATACAGTAAATAAAAACCTATTTTATTTATTTATTTTAGCTAAATATTTCCTTAATGGTATTTTGATGTTAATTTAAAATTATATTGAAGGAATGATTAGTTAAAGCTTTTGTTATTTTTAGAAATGTTTAGTATATATTTTTATGTTGAGAAAATACTTTTTAATTATTTTTAGAAAACTTATTTGGATTTTTATAGATTTTTCATAATTTAATTGAAAGGGAAAGGAATTCATTATTTAGAAAAGAATATTTTTTTTGGAGATAAGAATTATTATAAAAGAGGAGAGAATTATTTGGAATTTTTTCTAGAATTTATTTAGAATTTTACAATATTTAAAACTGTTTCTAAGTATTTTTTTTATTGAAGAAAATATTTAATTTGAAGAAAGGGAATTATTTTCTTATTTAAAAAATATTAAAATTAATAAACATATTTATGTAAATTTTTCTAGATTTTGTTTGGATTTTTTTGTATTTAAAATGATTTTTCAAAGCATTTCCTATTAAGAAAAAGGTTTTAAAACGTTTTATTTAAAATTAAAAAAAAGTAAGAAGGGGCATGTGGGCTCCACGCGCTTCCGTGGGGGCGCCACATTCTGCAACGTGGGTGGCAGATTCCCCACGTTCGCTTAATTTGGGAGAGGGGCCCGGCTGAGTTAATTGATTTATTTATTTTGTTTTCGCAAAATTCGAATTTCCACCCTTTTCTATTTAAACACCCCTTCACTAATTCAGTGTTTTCTTTTTCATTTCTCCTCACAAAAATCAGAAAAAATATCTTCCTTTTGGTTTCGACGACCTCTTCACAACGTGTCACGTCCCGCTTTCCAAAATACGGGATACGAAGGGTGACTAGGCCAGCCATGCTCCTACGGTCAGGGAATAGTCCCGCCGTAGTCACACTTCGGCTTCTAGCATTACATGGTAGTCAGTAAACAGTACTCGAGTAAAGGAAAATCACAGCTCATAACTTTATTACATTGCAATTTAAAAGAGTTCGAGATTCATTTATTTCACAGAATAAACAACTAACCTATCAAACAAATGCTGAAATCAAAGAAAGTAGCGCTGGTGATGCAGTCTAGATCTCTGCGATCTCGAAGGATAAGTCCTGCTCCTGGGCTGGATCAACTTCGTCCTCTGAACATGCACACTCAGGTCGTCAGGGCGACACATATAGCAATAATTATATATAATGGGAGTGCAGTATTATTAAATATGAGGAGTACAATGAATTGCAGAACATGTGTATAAGAACATCAACTGAATATAAATAGTGCAATATGAGTATCATGTCAGTGAACTAGGCAATGCATATGTCCCTACTTAACGGTCACTAATTCAATGAAATCAAATGGTGGAGAGGATGCTCGTGTTTAACAAGGGTCTCGTGCATGCCCGAGACTACGGTCCACTGTGCCCGGGACATAACCCTGTCAGCCGTGCCGCTAGGCCCACGACCTAAAGAGTGTGTGTGTGTGTGTATCACTGATAGCGAATGATCATCCTCTAAATCACTGTACCTCACTAAATACGAGTTCAATTCCACCTTGATTTTCCCATTCCCCAGGTTATGGTATGCATTCATGTATTAGATAGATTGTGGACAAATACGTATCACTGTCGCTTTCAATCGCTTTTCCACTTATCAATATCACTGTCGTATTTGCCACAACCCAACCGCTAGCATTAATATATCGACAATGCAGATGATCACTATGCAGCAGGTATAACTCAAGCATGAAAATACGGAGAAATGCACTGAACATGTATTCATTATTCTATAACGACTAATGCCATATAACTTGCAATATTCACGGTGAATCATACGCATAGAATCGACCAAAACAATATAAAGGGCGTATGAAGCACACTTGATTATCTAAACAGAAAAATTTATGTCAGGGCAATCGGAGTTCAGGTTAGGGAATTATGATCATTTTAAGGCAGCGATCAATTTCTGGAATTTCTAGTTTCAGAACTGAAAGCCCAACTTCGCGCGCATTTTATCAGTAATTATGTTCAGATTGAGGTATTTTCCTAGTTGAATAAAATCTAGTTCTGACAGTTAAGTTTCCAACGAACCAAACGGATTATCAATCACACCTCTACGTCAGAAGTTACGTTCAGATTAATGTGACAATATAATGAACATTTCTGCAGAAACTGTAGAACACAATGACATTCAAAAATACAATTTAAATACCAAACGACCGTAAAAAGGCACGGGACCGATTTCAGGTGTTAGCTAATTAAGTTATCTACGCAACCATATGGGGCTCCGTGCATTTTCAGTTTTAAGCAGGTGTGTACAGGTGCTTAGAATTCAGTTTCCCCTGTAGGTTGCTACCCCGGACTGCAGTCTAGAATTTCGTTCCTCCTCACTTTTCAGGGTCATAAAATTGCGTTATTCCAAAACTAATTACATGGGGTTATAGGTTATCTGGTTAGGTTCGATACAAAGTCCTGGAACACCATGATTAAGTTTATATTTAATTAACTACTAATTTTACAACGCGATGGGTATGTTGGTTTTCAGATTTGACCTAACCAATAGGGAGGTCATTTTACATTCGATGCCTTAACGATTTGGTACCGATTTCTTATACGTCACTCGTTAACATCAACCGAAATTTCTAATAATAAAACTTGGGGATTTTAATAGGGTAAACGCATCAAGTACTCGGTACATGTACGGGGATGCTATCTATTTGTACATACACACATCATACATTATACCCATTTAAACCGTTAAACTACATTTACTAACTACTTAAGTACGTAGCATGAATTGAACAAGTGAAGGAGGTTCACTTGCCTGATACGACGGTGGATGACGGCAACACGGGCACGATCACTGCACGATGCGCGCTCGACTTGGCTAGATCGGAGTACTCAAGCTCAGCACTGGCGTGGAGGCGGCCACGGCAGGGGGTTTCCAGTGACTCTGTTGAAGTGCTCGGATGCAGAAGGGCTACCGGCGGTGAGCTCAGGCGGCTCTGGGGATTAGAGCTGGTGAGTCGGGGAGCTCGGGGGTTGCAGGGGATCGGTGCAGTGGGCTCTGGCTCTGGCGAGGTCGGCTGAGGCACGGAGGCGATGGGGTCGGAGCTCAGGTGTGGTGCAGGGACGAGGGAGTTGTGTTCGTCGGCGAGATGCAGGGGGTCGGTGTTGATGGTGGTGGGTGCTCGGTTTGGTGGTGATGAAGATGAGACGAGGGTGTTGACGGTTGAGGTGTTGGGAAACGGGAGAGAGGATGTTGGGGTGCTTGGCAGGCAGTAGGGTGGTCGACACTGGGGTGGTCGACAGTGAGGTTGGCGGTGAACAAAAGAGGTCTCCGGCGATAGGCAGCAGTGGCTTATGAGATAGATTTTTAGAGGGTAGAGGGAGAGTGTTGGGTTCGGGTGAGAACGAGAGAGAAAAGAGTGAAAAAGGGAGAGGCGAAGGAGGGTGAGATTGGTGGGTTTTGGGAAGAGGAGGAGTCGTGGCTGTTGGAGATGGCCGGTTCTTACGCGAGCGCGAGGAGCGGGGAGTCATGGGGAGAGCCGTTGGGCCTTGGAGCTATTGGGGGTGAGCGAGTTGAGTGGAGGCTGGCGCGAAGAACGCGAAGGCAAGCGGGCATGGGTACGGTCGTCGCGGGCGTGTGAGACGCGGGGGCGTTCGAGGTGGCGCGAGGGAGAAAGGCGGGAAAACGAAGACGAGGGAGGAAGATGAGGGGAAGCGGGTCGGGTTAGGTTGGCATGGGGCGGGTCGGGTAGAAATAGGATTGGGTTTGGGAATTTAGTTTTAGGATTTATAAAATAATAAAATATGTATAAAATGAAATAAATTCGAAATAAAATCTGAAAAATACGGAAAATTATATATACGAAACTGAGGATTTACATCATACCCTCCTTATAAAAATTTCGTCCTCGAAATTATAACAAAAACAACGGGACAACATACTATACAAATAAATGGGGAAAACGTGCACGGATGTCCTTCTCGCGTTCCCAGGTAGACTCCCCTGGAGAACGACCACCCCAAGAAAATCGAACCAGGGGAATGACTCTGTTCTTCAGCACTTTATCCTGACGATCGAGAATGGTGGTAGGCTGCTCCTCGTAGGACAGATCAGTGCCCAAAGTTAACTCCGAATGATCCAGAATATGGTTGTCGTCCCGAACATAGCACCTCAACTGAGAAACATGAAGTGTTGTGCACACCAGCTAACGATGGAGGTAAGGGAAGTCGTTAGGCTACCTCTCCCACTCGCTCTAGCACCTCAAAAGGTCCGATGAATCGGGGACTGAGTTTCCCGCGACCTCCAAACCTGATAACACCGCGGGTAGGAGAAATATTCAGAAACACGTTATCTCCGACCTCGAATTCTAGCTCTCTCCTGCTAGTATCCGTCCAACTCTTCTGTCGGTCCTGAGCCGTCTTAATGCGCTGTCTGATCATCTGTATCTTGTCTACTATCTGAACAATAGGTTCAGGACCCAGTAATCTCCGCTCTCCCACATCATCCCAACAAATAGGGGATCGACGTTTCCGTCCGTAGAGTGCTTCGAATGGAGCCATCTGGATGCTAGCTTGAAAACTGTTGTTATATGAAAACTCCGCCAGATGAAGGCGATCCTCCTAAGAACCCTGGAAGTCCAGCATGCAAGCCCTCAACATTTCCTCGAGTGTCTGAATAGTACGCTCGGACTGTCCGTCCGTCTGGGGATGATAAGCCGTGCTGAACTTGAGACGTGTACCCAGACTCTCCTGTAAGCTCTTCCAAAAGCGTGAAACAAATCTGGTGTCTCGATCCGACACTATACTGGCTGGAACCCCGTGAAGTCGCACGCATGTATTTCTCCGCTAGAGACTCTGTCAACTGGCCCACACGGAAGGGTATAAAGTGTGCAGCTTTCATAAGGCGGTCGACAATAACCCAGACCGCGTTGTTTCCCCTAGGGCTCCGTGGTAAGACAGTCATGAAATCCATAGTGATGTGCTCCCACTTCCACTCGGGTATCGGAAGCGGTTGCAACAGTCCAGCCGTTCTCTGGTGCTCTGCTTTTACCTGCTGGCATACCAAACACCTGGGTACGAACCGTGCAATCTCTCACTTCATCCCGTTCCACCGAAAATGTTTCCTTAGACCCCGATACATTTTTGTGCCTCCCGGATGCACAAAATAAGCTGAACTATGAGCCTCAGCTAGTACCTCTTCTCGAACATCTCCCTTGGGGGCGCAGAGCCTGCTACCGAATCTTAGAGAACCATCCTGATTTATGAGTAAGTCCGTCCTCAGCCTGGCTTCCACCTGCTCCCTGAACTTCTGTAATCGAGGATCATCAGCTTGCACAGCCTTAATGCGATCTACAAGAGAAGACTGCACCTGTAACTGCCAGAACTGCCTGATTTCACTCGGTGTAACAACCTCTAGTTCGAGTTTCTGGAAATCCTCAGTGATGCTCTTCTGACTGGTCAACATCCTGACCGCTGGCTTGCGACTGAGGGCATCTGGTACAACATTTACCTTCCCCGAATGATACTGTAAGTCCAAGTCGTAGTCCGCCATTAATTCTAGCCATCGGCGTTGTCTCAAATTCAGTTCTCTCTGAGTGAACACGTACTTCAGACTCTTGTGATCCGTGTACACTTCCACCTTTTCACCTAACAAGTAATGTCTCCAGATCTTCAATGCGAAAACCACTGCGGCTAACTCCAAGTCATGCGTTGGGTAGTTCCTCTCATGATTCTTCAGCTGGCGTAAGGCATAAGCAACTACCCGACCGTGCTGCATCAGGACGCAGCCTCAGCCTTTCCCCGAAGTATCTCTATGTATCACCAACCCACCTGAATTATCTGGCACTATAAGGATAGGCGCCGTGGTCAATTTCTGCTTCAGTACCTCAAAAACCCGAGTACACTCCTCCGTCCATACGTACGGTACTTCCTTCGGCGTCAACTTCGTCAAAGGTTCAGCGACTCGTGCAAAGTCTTGAACGAACCGCCGATAATATCCTGCCAATCCCAGGAAGCTTTTGATCTCGGCCACTGACTTTGGAGTCGGCCAATCTCTTACCGATTCTATCTTCGCTGGGTCCACTGAGATGCCTTCTCCCGAAACGGTGTGTCCTAAGAACTGCACTTTGTCGAGCCAGAACTCACACTTGCTTAATTTTGCATATAGCTTCTCTTCCCGAAGAATTTGTAATACTGTCCGCAGGTGTTCGGCATGCTCCTCTTGGGTCTTAGAGTAGACTAGTATGTCGTCGATAAATACAACGACAAACGTGTCCAAGTACTTCGCAAATACTCTATTCATCAGGTTCATAAATATAGCTGGAGTATTGGTAACACCGAACGGCATCACAAGAAACTCATAATGCCCGTATCGTGTCCTGAAATCCGTCTTGCATAGATCTTCGGCCGTTACTCTGATCTGGTGATAGCCCGAACAAAGATCCAGCTTCGAAAATACCTTGGCCCCACCCAACTGATCAAATAAATCGTCGATATGTGGAATAGGGTATTTGTTCTTTATTGTAACCATGTTCAGCTCCCTGTAGTATATACACATCCGTAGCGATCCATCCTTTTTCTTCACCAACAAGACTGGTGCACCCCACGGCGAAGCGCTTGGGCGAATAAATCTCTTCTCCAGGAGTTCTCCAGTTTGTTTCTTCAACTCTGCCAACTCAACTGGCGCCATACTGTAAGGAGCTTTGGAAACTGGCGCCGTCCCTGGAATCAAGTCGATAGAGAATCCCAAGACACGGGGAGGTGGTAGACTTGGTAAATCTTCAGGGAACACATCAAGAAAATCCCGAACAATCTCTAGGGCTGGACTCTCATCAATCTCCATAGCTGTCAACGCTTTTGGCTTGGCTCTAAACTTGGCTGGCTCTAAAGACTCGCTCCCGCCTTCGAAAACAAACTCAGGGTGATTGGGAATGCGGAAAATCACCTTCCTTGCCCGGCAATCAATAATGGCATGGAATGTACTCATCCAATCCATTCCGAGAATCGCATCATAATTGCCCGTCCCGATTAAAAGGAAATTCGCATAGAATTCCCTACCGCATACTACCACCGGACATAAGCTACACTCTTGATCGGACACAATAATACCGTTAACCGTATGTATCTCCCAACCCTTGGTCAACGGCTCGTGAGGTATAGCGTGTGTGTCAACAAATCGTGTGGAAATAAAATAATGCGAAGCACCCGAATCGAAAAGAACTCTAGCTGGTACAGAATAAATAAGGATGGTACCTGTAACTACATCTCCAGAAGCCTCTGCCTGCTCGGCGGATAAGGTGAAAGCCCGTCCCTGATTTCGACTTGTACCAGTCTGCCTCTGATCGAAGGACCGCTACTGGGGCACCCGAGGTGGACCCCTCTGAGCTGAAGTGCCATATGACGGTTGTTGTTGCTCGAATCCTCCCTGTAGCTCAGATCTCTGGGGACACCCGCTGATCTTGTGCTCGCTGGATCTGCAAATCAGGCACTACCCTTTAGCTCTACGGTAATCTCTCTGCATGTGTCCTGGCCTCTGACAATAATCGCAAAATAGGGCACTCCGCTGCGGCTGTTGAGGGGAGAAGGTACGCTTCATCTGTGTGACACCCGGCCTGTGAACTGGGATCGCTCCACGGGACGGAATGGTAGGCCGTGCCGGAACTACATGGGGTCTCCTGTCCATCGATCGTTGGCCCTTGACCTTCTCTTCCAGTCTTTCCTGTACTCGGGCAGCGTTCAAAACTTAGGCGAAGGTTGGTAGGTCGAGAGACGCGATGAGTTGTTGCAGTTCAAATCTTCCAGCTAAAATTCAACCATTTCGATGTTGTATATTGATGGCAATAAGGGCATGCTTTGTGACCATGTACAGACCAACCTGATAGCATTCCATACATAGGAAAGTCATTAATTGTCCATATTAAAGCCGAACGCATTGTGAAGGTTGTATCTGTGTTTGCATTGTAAGTCTCTACACCATCGATGAATAAAGATTTTAACTCATCGATCAGAGATTCGAGATAGACATCGATATTGTTTCCCGTTGAGTTTGGTCCGTCAAAAAGAAGAGGCATCATAAAATAGGATTGATCCATAACCAACCAAGACGACAGATTATAAACTATCATTACAAAGGGCCATGTGTTGTGGCTTCCAGCCATATAGTTGAATGGGCAGAAGCCATCACTAGAGAGTCCGAGCCAGACATTGCGAGGATCATTACTGAATATTTTGTGCTTCCTATCGAAATCCTTCCATGCCGGTGAATCTCTTAGACGACTCATTTTTCCATCTTCGCTTGGAGCAGCACGGTGATGCTAAATCATTACCTCGGCTGTTTTCTTGCACCTGAATAGTCTTTGCAGCCTCTATGTTATGGGAAAGTATCGTGCTATCTTGACAGGTATATTAGGCTTCTTATCAGATTCTTTCAGCTTATACATGGCCTCTCCGCATGTTGGACATTCTTTCAAATCTGAATTCTCTATCCGGTACAACACGCAATCTTTGGGACATGCATGAATCTTCTCACACTTCAGACCCAAATTAGACATCATCTTCTGGACTTCGTACCAGCTGTCGGGCACGTTATTTTCCGGGGGTATAGAATCTTTCAGGAACTTCATAAGTATCATGGATGACTTGTTGCTCCATCAATTTAGGCACTTAATCTGAAATAGTTGGACGAACCATGATATGGTGGAATACTTTGCATTCTCATAAATTGGTCTTCTAGCATCATTCATGAACTTTTCATACTTATCTGCACGCGGTCCTTAACCGAAAGGAATGTCATCATCGGTAGAAATACTATCACCGAGATCATCCTCTACCATATCCTCCATTTCTTCTCCTGGAAAAAGTTATCGTCTTCTTCTTCTGCCGCATTACCGTATTCTCCTTCTTCTTCTTCTTCCGCATTACCGTGTTCTTCTTGTCCTTCCCCGTGATATAGCCAAGTTATATAAAGTGTAGTAAAACCATGTTTAACGATGTGAAGATCTATGATTTCTACCTTCTGCCAGAACTTATTTCCACATCTATCGCATAGACAGAGAATTTTCTCTAACACGATTTTATTATGTGCGTGTGCAAATTCAATGAAAGCAGCAACTCCTATGACAAACTTAGATTGCATGCGTTGTTTCCAACCCATGTACATCCGGTCCTTAACTCTGATGCACTCATGGGCCATATTAGACTGTATAACTATAAATTGTAGGTTATGGTTACTATTGTTTACCGCCGAAAATAGAGACGACTGGGATGGATCGTCTTGCCTGAATTTGAGAGCAGATGCTATTTGGAGTTATTCATCCACCTCTCCGAAAATACCAAGTTGATTTATGATACCATATATCGGAGGTTTGGATAGACACGACCGTTGTAGCAGACTTTATCAGATTCTCCCTCATTTTATGAGTGGTTTTTTTATTGTGGGGACGCTCTTCCGTGCAGACACAAGCCCATGCAGTTAATTACATTACCGCATTGCGATAACCATTTTTTCCTACTCCGGCAGTTCACTTCGTGTCGTGTGTGTTTTTATTTTTTTGGTTGCCTGTAGATTGTATACGGAGACTAGTTTGTATCGTCGCCTGTAGGGCGCGGATCAGTCCAAATCCGTATATTTAGATTTGGGCTTAGGTTTATTTAAGGACCGTTAATCTGGTTTGAGATTAAGATCGACTTAAACATATGAGCAATTGGGGCTCGATTATTTTAGTTTAAGAACATCACGGTCTATTATCGCCATATTTGGGGCGAATATTAGTTTAGGGATATTTCGGTCCATTGTTCCCGTTTTGGGGATTAATGTTAGTTTAAGGACATTTCGGTCCATTGTCACCGTTTTTTGAGGCGAATATTAGTTTAAGGACCTTTCGGTCCATTGTCACCATTTTTTAGGCGAATATTAATTTAAGGACATTTCGGTCCTACATTCATCTTGCGCGCACGCGTATTTGTTACATGACGAAATGAACAATGTTGATATTGAATGTGCCCAATTTGGGACACGATCCGATCTGAGGCACACACGTCAATTTGGAAGTGCATCAACGAAAGAAGTTGTTGGTCGTCGGGACCAGGCCACCTATGAAGATGTTGAGGAATTACAACGACATGTATCAGAGGTGTGAAGAGATATACCCTTAAGCCAAATCACGTATTTGAAGGAAAAGGGGTTATTGTGGACTTAAGAATTTTTTTTCATATTTGAGAGCTTGGAAATCAATAACATATGGGCTCGATTGATTTAAAAACAAAGAGGTTTATTATCAGGAAACTTAGCCAATTTTAGGCTGAGATTGAGTTTCTATAATTACCTAAAAGCGCTAAGTACTTTGACATACAGCGCTTACGTGTGAAACACGTAGGGCGCTGGATTAGTACTAAGCACTAGAGTCCCATGGTGCTCACGTGTGAAACACGTGAGGTGCTCAGATATGAGCATTTTCCCAATCAGTGCGAAGCACTTTAGTCATTTTGACTAATCATAAAGTGTTGAGCATTTTACATGGTACTCGCGTGAGAAGCACATGAGTGCTGAGCATTGGGTTTTATTTTTTCACTTCCTCTCTTTATACAAAAGTTCTAAGCACTTGTGTTTCCAAGAGAGTTTCACATGTATTTCACGTGACTACTTTCTTTTAGGGTTTTATTTGGTAGCTGCTTAATTGACACAAAGGAGTTTTTCTTTGCACTTTAGGCACCCATGTGAGAAACACATGAGGCAGTTTTGGTTGTTCTTTTTGTTTGTTTTAAGCACTCACTTGGGAAACACGTGAGGCTCTATAATAATGCTAAGCACTAATGAGTCACCAAGTTATTCTTGGTTTTTCTTAAAGATATCGATCTCTGTTGATGATATTTTAGTCATTGATGATCATCAAGATTTAGGTTTTGAAGATCTTGGATCATCATTATTGTTTGTATTGAATACCTAAGTTCTTTTTTATTTTTATAAGAACCAAGTTCTTTATGTAGGGTTAAACTCTGATTTTTGGAGGAATTAAATTCCCATATATTTCTGTTCTTTTCATTTTTTAACTTAGTTTTTTTTCCCCTAAGTTTTGAATCTGCAGAACAAAATCTCCCCGATGAGAATTAAATTCTCAACTTGTAGGGAGATTTGCTTCTGCAAATCTCAAACAGAGGAAGAACTAAGTTCTTATGTGAATGGTTAAACCCTTAGATAGGCAAAGAAGAGACAATATGATCTCTGTGTTTTCTTTACCTAGGGTTTCACCGAAGCAAGTCTTCTTCTTTGAGAATTAAATTCTCTTTTTCTTTCAAGAGCTCACTGTATTTTTTTTGCAGAAACTTGTGGGATGTTCTCTCCACTATGGGTGTTCTCTCTCTCCTTTTTTCTTAACCTTCTTACTCCTATTTATAGGAGAAGAAAAAAATCAACTTGTTAAGAAAATCTCTGATTTAGAGATCATGATCGATTTCATAATCAATAAAAAATGATCTTTTAGATCAATTGGTGAATTTTATTCACCGTTGGATTTTTAATCTAAGGGCTCTCTGTTTAACAAAGAAGTTTTCTTGTTTGTTTAACAAGATTATGAATTATTTTCCCTAGGATATAATTTCATTCTATCAGATGATCGGTGGGTAATTTTATAATCACTGTTGGATCTTTGATCCAAGGGTCCTCTGTTTAACAGAGAAGATCTTTCTAGTTTAAGAAAGATCAGGGAAATATTTCCTACATAGAATTTAATTCTATTAGATGGATTAATTGGTGATATTTTATCACAATTGAATTTTAAATCCAAGATTCTATGTTAGAGAAAAATCTTTCCATATTAGAAAGATCAGGGAAAATATTTCCCAAATAGAATTTAATTCTATCACACAGAATCAGATGTGAGTACAAGAGAACTCTCGTATTTAACACGCGACCCCTAGTGTGGGTTTTAGCCCGTTTATTTTTAGCGCTCATATGCTTTTCATATGAGCGCTCACGTGTTTAATACGTGAGGCCTACTTGGCCTTTGGTTATTTATGTTCAGCGCTCATATACTTTGCATATGAGCGCTCACATGCTTAACATGTGAGGCCAGTTTGGCTTTTGGGTTTATTTTATTCAGCGCTCATATGCTTTGCATATGAGCGCCCACATATTTAACACGTGAGAGCAGTTTGACCCTTAGTTATTTATGTTCGACGCTCATATGCTTTGCATATAAGCACCCATTGTTTAACACATGATGCCAAATTATGAGACTTCTTTTCCTCTTTCTTTTCTCCCCCTTTTTTTATAAAGGAACAAATAGCTCTTTGCCAAAAATTTTGACGGGAACAAATACCCCCACTACTTTGCTCACATAAGTATGTGCATGGGTGAAGTAGTGCAGAGTTACGCATGACCATAGAATTGATGGCTTAGAAGACAAGTTTACGGTCCTTATAGCCTAAGAATTTTTTCATCTTCATTAGCCGTATGGGTCTCAAGAAGGTTTTTCTCTCTATGAGTCATGAGGATTTCAGAGTGCATATTCTCCCTAAAAATCATGAGGATTTCTAAGTGTTCATCACCTCCGTGAGTCATAAGGATATCACTCGGATATTTTTTCCTTATGAGTCGTGAGGACCCGTAAGTAACTTTTTCGTTTCGGTCGCATGTAACTTTGGCGATTGTGTCCCGTGGATAGTATACAAGAGTCAGTTTAGACCTACTTATAGGGCGGCGATAGCTTAGGAAACAGGTTTATATCCGTCGCCTAAGGATTTTCAACTTTATGAGCCGTGAGGGTCTCATAAAGACTTTTTTCCCTACGAGTCGAGAGGATCTTGTAGGTGTCTTTTCTCCTTTGAAGTCATGAGGACTCTTAAGTGTGTTTTCTCTTGAGAGTCATAAGGATCTCACAAAAGAATTTTCCTCTTACAAGTCGAGAGGACTCGTAAGTGGTTTCTCCTCCTCCTCGGTATGGGACTTTGGAGAATATGGCCCGTGGATAGTATACAAGAGTCAATTTGGACCTACTTGTAGGGCCATGCTGGCTTAGGAAACAGATTTATATCCCCGTCGCTTAAGGATTTTCATCTTCATGAGCCGTGAGGGTTTCATAAAGATGTTTTTCCTTACGAGTCGAGATGAGTCGAGAGGATCTCGTAGGTGTATCCTAACGTGAAATATAGATAACCCCCATTTTTTACGACATGGGTCCTTTAGGTTTATGGTACTAGGGTTTTAGTTTATGTTACCGTCGCGTTGGCTGATGTATTCCTCGATATGTCGTCCTTAAGGTGTTGTACAAATAGCCCCGCGACTGTCGTGTCTTTGATCCCTTCGGGGGTTGGACAAGACATCTTCAAGTAATCTCCTTAGGTTATATTACCGTCGGAAGAGCAAACGTTAGGAATTTGCCATGATGCTTTTTACTTGAGGTTAGGCTCAATTTGGAGCCCCGAAGAGTCATAACCACTCCGCACTGGTGTGAAATGATCTTCGATAGTCTTTTAGGCTTTATATGAGTTGTCGTTGAGACTCGAAGCTGGGAATATGTCGTTGCTTCATTTTTTTGACGATGTCGTTCCGTTTCTTTGCTGAAGTAGTATAGACATCTGTAGGAGCTCTATGCTGTATGTATTGCAATCAAAGTCCGGATCTAGGAATATGCCATCGCCCCACGACTATCGAGTCTCTGATTCCTTCGGATGCTGGACAAGACATTTTCAAGTAATCTCCTTAGGTTATATTACCGTTAGAAAAGTAAGCGTTAGGAATTTTCCATGACGCTTTTTACTTGAGCTTAGGCTCAATTTGGAGCCCGGATGAGTCATAACTGCACACTTCTGGGGTGGGATCATCTCCAATGGTCTTTCGGGCTTTATATGAGTTGTCGTTGAGACTCGAAGCTGGGAATATGCCGTCACTTCGTTTTTTTTGACGATGTCGTTCCATTTCTTTAATGAAGTAGGGTAGACATCTGTAGGACCTCTATACTGTATGTATTGCGATTGAAGTCCGGAGCTAGGAATATGCCATCGCCCCATGACTGTCGTGTCTCTGATCCCTTTAGTGGCTGGACAAGACGTCTTCAAGTAATCTCCTTAGATTATATTACCGTTAGAAGAGCAATCGTTAGGAATTTGCCATGACGCTTTTTACTTGAGGTCCTACGCTCAATTTGGAGCCCCGATGAGTCATAACCACACCCTTCCGGGGTGGGATGATCTCCAATGGTCTTTCAGGTTTTATATGAGTTGCCGTCAACACCCGAAGCTAGGAATATGCCGTCACTTCGGGGTTTTTTTACGATATCGTGCCGTTTCTTTGCTGAAGTAGGGTAGACATCTGTAGGACCTCCATGCTATATGTATCACAGTTGAAGTCCGGAGCTAGGAATATGCCATTGCTCCAATTTTTATTTGGCTCCTTGGAGCCTTTGTTGACGTTGCGTCTACATCCTTCTAGCATGAGAAGCATGTTGGGATGACCTCTAGGTTGTACATGTTGCCATTAAGATCTGGCTCTCCTTTTGACGGAACCTGGTGGGAAAATATGGTACCCTTTCTTTCATTTATGCCCGTAGATTGTATACAGGGGTCGGTGTGGACCTACCTGCAGGGAAGAAAAGTTTCAATTTCACTTTTTTTATTTCTTTCCACAATGCACTATCTTTTCAGCTTTTTATGTCGCGAAAGTCGTGATTACCCAATCATTTCGGCTATTTTGTTCGCGGTGCCCAATCATTTTGACTATTTTTTTTATTTTTACTCGCTGCTTTTTATTGCGAGTTGCCCAAACATTTCGGCTGTTTTTATATGCATATTTTTTGCTCGCTAATTTTTATTGCGAGTTGCCTCATCATTTCGGCTGTTTTTATATGCATATTTTTTGCTCGCTAATTTTTATTGCGAGTTGCCCCATCATTTCGGCTATTTCATATGCATTTTTTCGACTCGTTGAGTTTTATTACGGGTCAGGGACTTGAGATCTGATTCCAATCTTCGCATCAGCATCATTGCAACTGGAATATTGCCAGGAGCGAATTATCATTTGCCCTGAGAGGATTTAGAGTTTGACACTTGTTTAGGCATCAGTATCGCTACAACTGGAATGTTTTCAGGAGCGAATCATCATTTGCCTTTGTTAATTTGGACAAAGGTTGCTTAGTAAACAAGGTTAAGATCCTGTCGGCTAAGGCTTTTGATTTTATGAGTCATAAGAGTCTCATATAGCTATTTCTTCCTATGAGTCGAAAGGATCTCGTAAGTGTATTTTCTCCTTAGGAATCGTAGGGATTCCTAAGTGATATTCCCTCTTATAAGTCGTAAGGATCTTCCAAGAGTATTTTCTTCTAAGTCGAGGGGACTTACAAGTGTCGTTCACCATATGGGAACATTTCTCATAACTTGTAGAACTTAGCAAGGGAATATTTATTCGTGCCCGTGGATTGTATACAAGGGTCAATATTGAACCGTCTGTAGGGCAACTTGGGGGATATGACGGCTTAGGAACAGGTTCAGATCCCTGTAGCTTAAGGCTTTTGAATCTTATGAGCCGTGAGGGTCTCATAAGGGGAATTCTCCTTACGAGTCGTGAGGATCCCGTAAGTGTAATTTCTCCTTAGGAATCATGAGGATTCCTAAGTGTGTTGCTAATTTATGAGTCGTAAGGATCCCACACAGGTATTTTCTCCTCACAAGATCGAGAGGACTTTGTAAGTGCACATGAATTTTTTATTTTACGAGTTTGCGCCATATTCGGGTTTTTACAAACTCGCTAGCAGTCCTGCTGTTTTTACTCACGGTGCCCTTTCAGGTTTTCATCCGTGCTCATTTCGCTTGTGGACATACCTTTTTTTTATGAAACTCTCGAAAGTAGCTTCGTCGTAGGTGACCCATCTATTTGCCGGTGGGATTTGAGAGTGGCTTCATTGCTGGAGTAGCTATGTAGCCGGTAGAACTTGAGTTGCAACCCTCGCCGTCGAGACTTGCATTGCAATATAGATCTCAAGGGAGGATATCACCATATTTGGGACGATGCACCATGTTTGAGGTGACACACTAGTTTAGGGAAGTTTCGGTGCATTATCATCATATTTAGGCGAATTTCTAGTTTAAGGAATTTTCAGTCCAATAGCGCCGAGTTTGAGGCTATGTGGCGTGTTTGAGATGACGCACTAGTTTAGGGACGTTTCGGTCCATTATCGCCGAGTTTTAGGAAACGCGCCGTGTTTGAAGCGACGCCATAGTTTAGGGACGTTTTGGTCCATTATCGCCATGTTTGAGGCGAAGTTTTAGTTTAAGGACTTTTCGGTCCATTGTCGCCGTTTGAAGCGAAATCTTAGTTTAAGAACATCTCGGTCCGTTGTCGCCGCATTTGAGGCGAATGTCTAGTTTAAGGACTTCTCGATCCGTTGTCGCCATATTTAAGGCGGATATTTAGTTTAAGGACTTCTCGGTCCATTGTCGCCGTTTGAGGCGAAGTTTTAGTTTAAGAACATCTCGGTCCGTCATTCCCATTTTGAGGAAGAGTATTAGTGTAGGGACGCCTCGGTCCATTATCGCCGAGTTTGAGGCGACGGAATTTCTTGGACACTATTTTCAGAGTTTTGACTCAAGAAGATAGCGAGCGAACAAAAGAGTCGTCATCTATCGTTGACCTAAGTCATGACTCGTCAAGCGTAGTATTTCTTGAGGAATTGGTCGTTTATTGGCTGGAAGGGTCTTTCGCCATGTATATCCATAAGCAGGTAGGCTCCACCTTGGTAGACTTTGTCTATGATGTATGGTCCTTCATAGTTCGGCTCGAATTTCCTCCGTTTTGCACGATTGGGGATCATGGGTCTTTTGACGACTAGCACGAGTTTGCCTTAGCGGAATGTTCTTGTCCTGGTCAGTTTTTCATATGATCATGGCATCCTTGCCTTATAAGCTTCCAAGTTTTGTTGCGCTATAAGACGAGTTTCGTCTAGGGCATTGAACTCCTCAAGCCGAAGATGAGAGTTTTCTTCATCTGTCAGTTCGTATCAAACTGCTACTCGTAAAGAAGGGAGTTCTATTTCCAAGGGAAGCACTGCTTCCGTGCCGAATACCAACGTGTATGGTGTTGTATTCATGGCCGTTTTGAACGTTGTTCGGTACGCCCAGAGAGCTTCATGTAGCCTTTCGTGCCAGTCTCTTTTGTTTCTGGACACTGTATTCTTCATAATCTTCATCAAGGTCTTGTTGAAAGATTCGGCTAGACCGTTGTTACGAGGGTTATAGACTGAAGAGTATCTCCAATCTATCTTATGCTGCTATGCGAAGCGGCTGATTTTATGGCTTCTATAAGCCGGCTCATTATCCGAGATAATTCGTCACGGAGTGCCGAACCGATAGATGTGTGTGTCCTGAAGAAATGTACGATATTCTCTGTCTCCACTTCACTTAGAAGTACTGCTTCTGCCCAGTTAGAAAAGTAGTCGGTCATTGCCAGTATAAACCGATGTCCTTTGGACGATGTGGGTTCAATAGGGCCAATTATATCAGTTCCCCATATTTCAAATGGCCAACTAGCTACCGTTGGGTGTAGCGGGTTAGGATGCTGGTGGATGAAGTCCCCGTGAATTTGGCACGAGTGATACTGCTTCACATATTCGAGGCAATCCTGAATCATTGTGGGCGAATAGTAACCCATTCTTTTGATCTTCAGCTTCATCTTTGGCCCGGCTTGATGAGAACCGTAGAGTCTGTCGTGAGTTTCTTGGAAGACTCTCTTCCCTCCTTCTGGTCCTAGGCATCTTAGCTACAGATAGTCAAACGATCTCTTATATAGAGTATCATTGACGAAGGCGAAAGACAGAGCTCGTTTCATGAACTGATGTCTAGACGACGCATTTTTGGGCATTCGTTGGGATTTGAAGTAGTTTATGAAGATTTCTCTCCAATTCTCAACCTTTTCTTCGTCCTCTATTTGGAGGGCCACTTGTTCGGCCGTTTCTTTTCCTTCGGATGGCTATGTTAAGTTTCCCGAAAATATTTCTATTGCCGCGAGAACCCTGCGGCTTTGCACAATGATCCTTACGTCGTCGAGGTCTTTGTCGGCCAATTCCTTATCCAATTTGACCAATGCATCCACCTTGCTGTTTTCCGCACGCAGTATACTCTCCAGGATGTAGGAGAGGATTTGTGTCAGCAGTTGCTACACTCTTTCGGCATACTTTATCAGCTCTGGCTTGCACGTCTGATAGTCGCCATTTACTTGGCTAACGATCAGCTGGGAGTTTCCATATATGAATAGGTCTTGATTCCCATGCCGACAGCGATCTCAAGACCTTCTATCAAAGCTTCATATTCAGCTTCGTTATTAGTCCTTGGCTCCATTAAGGAGAGTGCGTAACGCAATATCCCTCCTTACGGAGTCACGAAGATAAGGCCCACCCCAGCTTTGATTATGGGGGTATTTTGCTTTCGCCTCTTCATGGAAGATGCTCCATTGAAGTAGAGTTCCCATTGGGAATCATTTTCTTCTTTCTCTCCTTCAATTGTGTCAAACGCATGTTCATCCGGCAACTCGCAATTTAAGGGGGAGTCGGCTGGTATTGGATGCTCGGCAAGAAAGTCGGCGATGACTTGGCCTTTCACTACTTTGAGAGGTCGATATATTATCGAGAACTCCATCAGGAGGAGGGTCCATTTGGCAAGACTTCCTATTAGTATGGCCCTCGACATCAGATATTTAAGAGGATCCACCTTCGATATGAGTGAACCTTATGCACCAAGTCGTAATGTCTGAACTTCGTTATCGCAAAGATCAGTGCCAGGCAATGCTTTTCGATAAGGGAGCAGTTGTTTTCTGCCCCCAGGAGAACTCGACCCAAATAGTACAAAGCTCTCTTCTTTCCCTGATTGTTCTCTTGTGCCCATAGCGTGTCTAGAAAACCCTCAAGGGTTGTTGTATATAGGATAAGGGGTTTTCTCTTAACCGGAGCGGTCAATACCGGCGAATTTTGCAGGTATTGCTTGATTTCGTCTAGTGCATTTTGGCACTTTTGATCCCGGACGAGCGGGGTCCCCTTCTTCATTAGATGACTGTAGGGACGGAATTTTCCGGAGAGGTTGGATATGAACCGCCGGATATACGTGAGCTTTCCTTGAAGAGATCGTAACTGTTTGATAATTCTTGGCATAGGCATTTCCGTAATTGCCTTGATCTTTGAGGGATCGATTTCGATACGCCGGTTCCGTATGATGAATCTTTGAAATTTGCCCGAGGAGACTCCAAACGCGCATTTTAGAGGATTCATCTTCAGATTATACTTCCAAAGACGTTGTAACACTATGTTTAGATGTTCCCAATGTTCCTCGTACGATTTCCTTTTCACCACAAGGTCGTCGATGCAGCATTCAATGATCTCATGGATAAGGTCATCGAAGATCTTTATCATAGCCCTCTGGTAGGCAGCGCCAGCGTTCTTCAGACCAAAGGGCATCACCTTATAGCAGAATATACCCAGTGGAGTCTGGAAGGCGGTATGTTTTTTGTCTTCATGATGCATTTTTATTTGGTTGTATCCTGAGGATCCATCCATGAAGGAGAAGACCTCATGGGTAGACGTGTTATCGATCATCATTTCGGTAACAGGTGCTGGGAAGTCATCCTTCGGGTAAGCTTTGTTGAGGTCCCGAAATTCCACGCAGATACGCACCGTCCCATTTTTCTTCATCACCGGAACGATGTTAATGATCCAGTCGGGATACAGAACTTCTTGGATGAAACCAGAGTCGATTAGTTTCTTGACTTCAGCGTTGATAGTCATCTCAAGTTCGAGTCGCATCCTTCTCAGTGCCTTTTTGACTGGCTTGTTGTCCGGCGTTATAGCCAGTTTATGTATTGCTACTTTTGGATCTAGACCTGGCATCTCAGAATAGCTCCATGTGAAGCAGTCTTTATATTGCATGAGCACGTCTTTTAACATGGCTACCTGTTTTTTAGATAGCAGCTCACTGACGAACGTTGGCCTCGGATAATTTTCCATCCCTAAGTCAATTTTTCTTAGGTTGTCCGCCATGGTGTGTATCCCATCTTCCAACTCCTTTGGTGCTAGTGGAAACTCGGATATTACCTCATCTTCGTCTTCATTTGCGAAGCACATGTGGAGCTCATCCATAGTCTCATGCCCTTCCTCTTTTGAGAGTGTTATCATATGGCAGGTACGAGTTTGCTTCCATTCTTGATGTTGAGCTGGTCCTATCCTCATGGTATAGGTCCTCTTTGGCTCATGCTTTTGCGGCGGGATTACCCTCCAGCTGTCGGATAAAGCGAACCCACCTTGTTGATACTGATCTTCTACCATGTCTTTGAAGGTGAAGCAGTTTTCAAGGGGATGTCCTATTGCTCGGTGGTAGGAGCAATAATCCGGGTGATGGACCCCATTTATTTGTTCGGGATGCCGAGACTCTGGTAGTGTCATCATTTGATGTTTCATGACAAGGTTGAATATTTTCTTTTTCTTGTCTTGAGGGAAAGAGTATTCCCGACCCATTTCTTTATAAAGGACGGGTTCCAATCGAATTTTCATCGATTGCACGGCTTCTTGGATCCGTTGTGCTGTTTTCAAATATTGTTTGTGTTCTTAGCTTTGCTCTTGCCTCTATTTCGGGATTTTCCTCTATCGCGAGAACGTACAGCGGGCTAGGGATGATGAGCATTGCAGTCTTCTTTCTCCGCAGATTGCTGATTGAGACTCTGCGTCCTGGCCTTTTCATAAATGGCCATTTCGCGGCTGTGGTTTTCCCGACTCTTTTGACAAGTTTCTTTTATTAGCTTGTTGATTTATTCCTCGAACGACGGACTTAACGTTTTTAGAGTGGGATTTCGCTCTGTTTCAACGTCACAACTATTTGGAAGAGCGTTCTCTCCTTCACTGGAGCTGTTTACGACGTGACAGCCGTGGAATCGCTCCCGTTTCTTGGACCGAACATATCCTAGCCCGATTATCTCCATCTTCGCATTGGGTATCTTTCGCTGGGTCCTAGGAATATCCGAAATCTTTTTATGGAATTGGGCTTGTCGAACAGTTTGTTCGAGGGGTACACCTTGGCATCTTAATAGCCTTTTCAATCCCTCCGTGCAGTATCATGGCAGACGGATTGGTTGAAGCCTGTCAAGTGCAAAATCGGCACCGTGCCAGACTTCTTTCTCTACTCCGGTCTCCGTAGATTGGTAGAAGAGGATCGCCTTTTCACCTTTTTGCCTGGGAGGCACGTAGAAAGTCTGTAGTTCCTGTACGCTGTATGTATCGAGCGTGTCAAGATCTTTGTAATGCCAAGGCAGAGCCATTGTGATTTGCAGGCTTTGATCCGCTCCGACGAGGGTTTGCACCGACAGGCGGATGGAGAAAATGGCATTAGTTTCGTCCTCAGAGTCACTGCTAAAGACCGAAATACGAATAGATTGTCTGGGCCTGTTGTTTTGAGGTTGTCCTGAGTAGACTATTTCTTTATCTTCCTCGGAATCGCTCCCAAAGATCGGGATGGTGGCGATGGACTTCTGTTTATCCTCTGGCTTATGATGCCTTTCCGTATCTTCAAAGTCTCGTAGTAAGTACTTTGCGTATTCATATTTCTGGACTTCGTTTACGGAGAACGGATTTAGTTCCCCTGTAACGGTGTATTCCAAACCGTTTTTGAAATACTTCATACATTGATGTTGTGTAGAAGGGATGATGTTATATTCGTGTAACCAAGGACTGCCGAGCAGAGCATTATAGCAAGTCTTGGCATCAATGACATGAAATTTGATGTCAGTGACGAGCAGCCCGAAGCGTAACGTCAGTATTACGAACCCGAGTGTCCGTGACGAATGTGAGTCGAACCCAGAGATGGTAATTTTGTCTCGGGCCAAGTGCTGAACGTTCACGCTAATCTCCTTCAGAACTTTCACGTTGAGAAGATTGATGGACGATCCTTTGTCGACAAGGATTTTGCCTATCTTGATATCATAGCAGTACTCGGTAACGTATAATGGGCAGTTATGCTCGCACGTTCCGAAGAGGAGATCTTCATCGCTGAATGTAATGTCAGCTGTGTGAAACTCTGCCAGCTCATCCTTCCTCTTCTCTTCTGCGAGGAAAGCTTGGAGCTGATCGAGCACTTGCAATGCCTTGATCAGAGAATCTCATGCCTCTTTGGATAGGACGAGAACATCCAATATGCTCAGTTGTGAGGGCATTTTCCTCAAATATGCCAGGACGTTGTAATCTACCTTGTTTTTCCTAGGCAGGTCCTTGTCTGCGAACTCTTTGACAACCCCATCATCAAGAGTGATTTCCTCAGGGGTTTTTCTTTCCTTTTGTCCCTTTTTCTCGAACCTTTGTTTGTAGGTCCGAGGTTCTTTTCAGGTAGTGTGCGGTTACGCAGTTGAATGTTCTCACAGTTCTTCTCCTCTTCTTTTTTGGAGGTGGAGTCTGATCAGTCGAAAATATTGCATTTTTAACACGACAATTTCCCTACCATTTACACTCATCTAGAGATGTTCGGTATAATTATAGCACATATTAGCAAAACATCCGTAAAATACCAAATAACATGTATTATATATTATAACCGACATTTTTGAGGGAAATTGAGTGTTTATCATGGCATCGCATAATCCTTGTATAGCGCAACACTTGTTTCGAAGTCTGTGCAAGAAATTCCAGGAGAAAAGCCAAATCTGTGAAAATAATGCTGATAAAATACGCCAACTCCAAGACTTGAGATCTCGCAATAAACTAAAGGGAATTACAAGATTCAGCACATTAGAAAATATCACTGAAGCCAACACAAAGCAATTGAGGAAAATGGAAGCACTAAGGCTTCTAAACGGCCGCGGATCTGCGGCCGGAGCAGGCTTGCGCGGCGGATCCGCGGCCGTCTTGACACGTCATCATAAAATCACCACTTCAGAACTCTTAATTCAGGTGTGCACCTCAGCAAGCTATGACAATTTCCAGAATTCTCCAAAGTCTTCTGCCAGATCAGCAAGCTCCTTGTTCAAGCTAACTTCCAAGTTTCCAAAGCAAGCTTCTCACTTAACAAACTAAACCTAGAAGCTTCCCCCTAACCTCCAAGCTTATGAAGGAAGCAAAAGCGTAACTAACTACTTCTAGAGGCTTCTACCTAACTACCTAGCTTACAAGGGAAGCTAATCTAATCCAAGCTTACAAAGGAAGCTAACCATTCATAAGGCTATAAAAGGAACCCTAGGCTTCACTTTGAAAGGTTGTTGAAGGTTGTTGATTCTATCACCTCTTCCACCCACAAGTTGAGTGACACAACTTGTGCCTCAAAACCCTAATCCCCAATTCAAAATCCAAAGCCAAAATCAAGAACTCTGAGTACCAAATCAAGCATGAAGCCTTCGATCCTTTAGAGAGCGACGCCGGACTTCATCGGAGCAAGTGATCCAAGGAGATCCACGACTCAAGGAACCGAGCAAAGCCAAAAGCGACGATCAAGTTTCTTACTCTTGTAGATTTCGAGAGATTTGTAATAAAATTGTTGATAAATAAAGGAGAAATTTCTATATCTTGCTTTCTTTACATTCTTGCATCATGATTCGATCTCAATTTGTGATTGTATTTCGCGTTGTGATGTTTGAGTAAAACTCCGCTCGTGAAGGAGTCGAGACGATAATAGATGATGATGAATAGATTCTTGTATAATTCTTAAGTCCTATGAGTTTGTAAACCCTAGCAAATTGAAGAATCGATGACCTAGTTTCAAAGCGATACTTTCTTGATTGTGTTCACTCGAAATTAGGGATCCACGATCGATTCTTGAATTTACTAGAGGCTAGAATATGAATGATATCGACGAAAGGACAAGGGATAGAAGATGAAACCCTAGTTTCATAAGAAATCCCTAATTCTCGTTGATCATCATCGATCTAGTATCAATTCATCGATGGATAAGAATAAGTAATCAATAGATTTCATCACATCTATAGATCCGATCGATTCCTACGAGCCTCACTTCGATTCTTGATTCTTTGATTGGAAATCATCACTTCTCAATTCTTGATTTTTAATGTTTTCTTGTTAATTAGATTAGATCTAGATGATTCTTGAAGTCATTTTATAAATCTTGAATTGAATTGTCTTTTCTCTTTTTCTTTAATTTTCGATTCATCTAATTCGAAATACGAACGGATCTCACTTTCCCTGTGGACGATCCGCACTCGCCAACGCGCTACAATCGACACCATTATTGATTGCGGTCAAAATATTTTTGGTTGTGATTTCTACACATTTTCTACATACACACCGAGAATTCGTATCAATCAAATGGCGCTGTTGCCGGGGATAGTGCGCTAATTCGTTCGTTTTTGAAATTTGAGTTGAAAAGTTTATTCCATATATATTTTTAGATCTAAATTCGCGCAAACACTAAACGATTCGTTGTGATTTGTTGCAAGGAAATCTGGAATCTGTGGAGCTTGGAAAAAAAATTTCTGAATATTCCAGAGAGCCTAGAAGGTGAACAAAAGTATTCTGTAAAAATTTTGTGCAGAGATCCTTTCTTCCTGTGGCGTTTCAGCGGCATTAGACCATCATCGCGGCGGTTCCGCGGCCTCATTAAAGCTTCGTTGTACCAAATTTCTCAGGTGAATCCTTAACTTTCTTATCTCCTTCTTTGTTTGCTCCAATAACAAATTTGCTGCAGGTTTCTTTGCAAAAATTCGTAGCGCCGCAAAAAGCAATAAAAATTGTGCGTGTTTTTTATTTTTGGTTGTTTGCATATTAATATGGAATTTAAGGGGCACGGCCAAATCCAGATTAGGTGGGGAGTTCATTACCCTTCCTAAGCCCCAAAAATCACAAACTTGCATCTGCATTACCCTCATTAACTAAAAGAAATCTAGAGATGACTCTAAGAACCGCCGCGCTCACTTAGGATAGAAGAAGGCCGTTGGTAATTCATTGCTTATCCGCGTTTCTTTTGTGGTGTCGAAGGCAAGTGTGTCTAAGGCAAGTGGTTACTTAATTAGGCCCACTACTTACGTAGTGGAGAACCTCCTACTTACCTGGCACTTACCTGGCCACAGGAGAGACAAAGAGGTAGTAGAGGATTGATCCTGCGACTTATCTTTTGGCAGTTAGGAGCGGTCTAGAGCCTTGACCTAGGTGACCACTAGACTTAGGGTTGCTTGTTGCACTTGTTATGATTTGCATCATTTTTTCAAAAATCCGTATATTTTTCAAAACAAACACCACTTCATTCATTTCCCCTAATTATATTAACGCTGCCACTTGTACTAAACCCTTTAGTGCAAGCTCGGCTGGACACGGGATTCTAGTGCCCGTTTAGTCCGTGTTCCCCCGATCGACCCAAAAGTCGGTATTTCTACGTTTACCTCTTCTTTACCCACCACCACACCCACATCGATGGACGATTCTCCATCGAACTTCTTTACCACTACTCAGCCGCCGTCCGCAGGTGCGCAGAATCCACCCCGCATCTCTCTCTCTAAGAGAGGTGCTATCCTACAATAGGTCCTCTTTCGACCCATCTCTCCATTCCACCAGCCAACGGGGACAATTTTCAGATTAAACCCCAATACATCAACCTTCTACCCAAATATCACGGTATCGAGTCTGAAGACGCATATGTATTTATTACCAAATTTGAAAATGTATGCGCAATGATGGGTACGTCACAACTTTCTGTGGATGCTATGCGTCTACGTCTTCTTCCATTTACCTTGTGCGATATAGCCGAGAAGTGGCTGTATAACTCTACCGCACATTCCATTACGAATTGGGAAGAATTTGTTGCAGCATTCCTTAAGAAATTCTAGCCTAATCACAAGACAGCTCGAGTCCGTAGAGAAATAAATCAATTCATCCAGCTTCCAAATGAACCATTTTCAAAATGTCTTGACCGCTTCAAGGATCTATTGGTTCAATGTCCACATCACGGAATCCCGAGATGGGAACTGTGCCGAATCATATATGAGGTGTAGGGTTCCTAGGCACTCTCAAGAGGTCTCACAAGGCATCAACCATGACAATTAAAATTTTTTACGGGTGCCGAGAAACCCTAATATGGATCGTTGACTAGAGATTAGGCGAAACAAGCAACGAGTTAACTACTTTAACTAAAAGAACAGAAATACAACCTTTGTAGATCCGGTCCTCCACCTCCACGGCTCCGTGATGAAGTCCCTTCGCTGTCCAAATCGAATCACGGGCTCTAGCGTCGGCTTCATCGGAAAAATGGGCGGGCTAGGTCATCGACAACGATGCCGAAGATGATCTACGTCGAAGCATCACAAGATCAAGCTCCCACTTCACCAAGTCATGAAACTTGTGAAGATAACACCCTATACTACTTGGCAAGAGGTAGAGGATGAAGAAATAGGAGGTGGGTTCACTTTAGAATTGGATTTCTCACTCTTTTTCTCACTTTGCCATTGATGAAGGCAAGGTTTCTTTTCTTGAAGAAGAAGAAGAAGAAGATGAAGATATTATGATAAGTTCCTTTTAAAAAAGAAAAGAAAATGAATACTTATCATAATGCAACCATGGTCAAGTGTAGAGAATAAACTAAGGTTAAGTGAATGGTTAGGGTTAAGCATGAAAACAAAAATGGTGACTTAGTCAAAGCTTCATGAAGCTTCAACATGCATCCAAAGAAAGCTACCATTTTTCTTTTCTTTTGTCAAAAAGAAATAAATAAATAAATGAATAAATAGATATGAAAAACAATACCCTAACCATTTAAATAACCATGGTTTAATCTTTACACTTAACCAAATAAGCATGCATCATCAAACATGATACAATCATGTGCACAAAAGTACATCACATATACAACTTGCACAATCCAAGTGAGAAAATCCATTTAAAGTGAACCAATACTAGTTAATGCAAAGTAATATATCAAATATATAATTATACATTAAATCATTAAATCAACACTTGATTTAACGATCCGGTCATATCGCATATAACCGACTAGTATCCAATGTATCGGCTTACCGAATCAATCCTTGATTCGATAACTAGGTTATATCGCATACAACCATATCGATACATTCATCGCGAGAATGGAATACGGTATCACATACACGCATTATTCTCGGTCCCGCACATATCTCAGCTCCTATTTCGTTTCGCTTGAGCCAGGAAACCTCTGTGTAGGACTCTAAAGACTCGTCAATACGCCGGCAGCAGGTGATGATCATATCAAGCACCCACAAGCCGCAAGCGGTCTGCTAAACGTAACGGCCACCAGGGTATTGAGCGATCAGAAGATCGACGAGCAAGCCCACTCACACTCCTGTGAATCCAACCAGTAACACTTACCGTATAGTCCAGTCTGTTCGTCTGACATGTCGCATATCTCGCCTAGGGGTGGTAAACGTCAGACCCCAATAGCTCGATAAGTCGTGTCGATATGAGGTCTATAACAATTCGAGAAACTACTGGTAACACTTACCAGTAAATCTCAGCAACCCTGGCCAGGGATTTCCGGTTATAGCCAATCGAACACAGCGCAACATCAACTCCCTATACCGGGAGAGACGAATCCCCTCCTATCGCTCATTGCCTCCATATGATTCGGGACTGTACCCAAAAACCACCGTTTTGCACGCCCTCTTGGACGTGGTAAGGTGGAAATCAAAGCACAGTGGGAACCACACAAGACTCTATAACGATCTCGGGTCAACAGACTGCTCTGTACCAGTGTCACCTGAGAACTGCCATCTGACGTAAGGTATAATACCATCTGGGAGTTCTCGGCGAGTCCGTCCAGTATACCCAGTCTCCACTGAGCACCCGTATATCATCTCTGATGTCAAACACCAATGGATATGGGATCATCCATCGCCCATCTGTATGGGTCGAGAAGGTATACGCTAGTCTACTCTGGTATATCGATGCCCCGTCTCGATACACCCACGACTAGGGACTTTGAAGGATGTACTCATGGACTACCATGTCCCCACTAGTATGATCCGCATCATAGTCCAGATAGTCAAGTACACATCCTAAGGGCTTTACCAACATGTAACATAGAGACAATCAGTATACACGTTAAGATAAAGAGCAACCAGATAGCATACTATCATGTCGAGCAAGAAAGTCCTCCCTATATATGTCCCAGCATCCACTACAATATACATCCTATGTATAGTAATGGCCTCTAGGGCATACATAAAACTAACAATCTCCCACTTGCACTAGGGCCATCTGTACAGCAGTGGTTGTAGTATTTCATACTCAACCATCCCATAAAAGTCTCTCTCTGGGAATAGGCCTTCGTGAGTGGATCCGCTGTGTTGTCCTCTGAGTCTACTCTCCTAACCTCGATCTCCTTAGAGATCAACCATCTCCATGATCAGGTGATACTGCCTTAGAATATGTCTGGATCACTGATGGGACCGGCGTTCCTTGGCATAAGCCACAACTCCATTGTCTCACAATGGTAGGAACGCAGTTCATCTCATGAACCAATATACACCCAAACATCCTCTTTGGTAGCATCTTAAGTAGCGATGTATCGTGCCTTTATCGTCTAGTATGTCACGGTATCTATCTTGGAACTCTTCCAACATACCGTCCCTTTACTGAGGGTAAAGACAATGCCTGCGACTGACATTCAGTCGTCTTTATCACCCTGGAACCCTTCCAGTGATTCTCCTCAGGACCAATTGATACCATCTCACTACATCTAGTGAGTCTCCTAACATCCAATTAGATCTATTTCATAGATCCAAAATCCAGGATTTAGTAGGTATTACTTTGATCCTATGTGGAGAATCATTGTGATAAGCGGAGATTGATCGAGCGTAGCATAGGAAACTCCTTCCCTATCAAGAGTATGCCATCCACATACTCTACGAGGATCACCACCATACTCCCTACTACCTTTTTGTTTATACAAGGTTCATCTACCATTTTGATGATGTCAAACTCTTTGACTAATTCATCAAAACAGACGTTCCAACTCCGCGATGCCTGCTTTATCCTATAAAACATCTTGCATACGTTTCCGCTGCTCCCACTGTCAACGAGGCCCTCTGGCTGTGTACTTATAGACGCCCTCTTCTAAAACATCATTTAGAAAAGCAGTCATGACACCCAACCGCTAGATATCGTAGTCATGGTATGTAGCCGTGGCAAGTAGGATCTGGATGGACTTAAGCATAGCTACTTGAAAAGGTTTCATCATTATCCACACCTGGTCAATGATGCAAACTTTTAACAAGTCTAGCTTTGAAAGTCTCAACTTTTCCATCTACACCAAGTAATCTTCTCAAGATATACTTGCTCCTGATGGGGATTTAACCCTTCAGATATAGCAACTAAAGTCCATACTTTGTTGGTGTATAAGGATTCCATCTCAGATCGATAAACATCCAGCCATTCTTACAGAGTCTCACTCCTGATGGCCAACTTGAAACTAGTTGGGTCATCATCTCATGATGCAATCCTCGCTCCCACTGTCATTGAGAAACCGAAGTATCTCTCAGGTGGGTGAGGAACCCTACTAGATCGGCGGAGAGGCTGAGGTTCGTTGGAATCTACGGAATCCTTTAGTTCTACCAAATTAGCAGCTGCAGTTTGTATAGCTGGAACCTTTCCAGTTCTACATAACAGACCTTGCCTCGAGCTTGTCCAGATTTTGCTTTTAGACATAGGCCGGACAACCCCAAATCTTAACTAACTTAAGAGATGGGCTCTTCCCTTATCATATCAAATATGAAGTGGTAGGCAACTGATTTGATTTGAACCCTATTCAATAGGTATGCAGCTACTCAAGTGCATAACTCCCTAAAGGAAATAGATAACTCAGTAGTACTCATCATAGAGCACACCTTATCATATAGGGTGTGATTGCTCCGCCCCGATATACCATCGTGCTATGGTGTATTCGGAGGAGTAATGCTGAGAGAGAATCTCATTCTCCCATAGAATAGACCAGGATTTCCGTGCTCAAGTATTCTCCTCCTCGATCATATCAAAGGACATAATACTTATACCCGTATTTTGGTTCTCTACTTCTAAATCATATTCTGTGAATATCTCAAAAGGTTCGGACTTGTGTTTCAACAAGAACATATGTCTGAATCTCGAGAGATTATCAGAGAATGTAATGAAGTACAAAGAACCGGTCTTGGCATGTGTAGACTGGGGACCTACATACATCAACATGTATCATCCCAAAAGTTCACTAACTCTTTCTCTGTTTCCAGTAAATGGAGCTATGGTCATCTTATCTTTATGACATGACTGGCAAGTTTCACAAGATGTAAATTCAAACTAATTTAAATATGCATCTTTATGTAACTCTAGCTAGTCGGGTCATATTGATCTGACCTAGTCTACAATACCTCAAGAAGAATCCGTTCATTTCTGAACTCTTCCTCTTGTGTGTGTTCTATATACTAAGAACTGTAGTTTGATTTAGAACATCAATGCTTTTAGATAACGTGCCTGAACCGATCAACTTTTGATATAGGAAATGTTCAAAACATTATCCAACAATACAAAATTTTATCATTTCTTTACTAATAAAGAGAGTGATATGATTTTGTATATCAGGTTCGGTATCTAATAACATTCGTTCAGAATCAATGTATTGGTAATACAGGGTGACAGTGACCAACAGACTTGGCTGCAACACTTGCCCCGTTTTCTGCCTCATGAAACTTATCACCCGTTCTCAGTTTTCTACCCTTTTGTAGCCCTATGTAACAGATTACATATCTGGGATCCTGATCCAGTATCAAATACCCAGGATTCAGAGGATACTGAGAAACAGTTCTTTGTAATGAACACACCCGAAGGAGATGCATCATATGCACTTTCTTCGTTTGGGCGGCATAGGAATTCTGGTATTCCCATATTTCCTGCTCTGTCTTATAACAATTATAAGTTGGAGCGGGACCAACGTTCCCCAGCTCAGTATAACAAACGGGTTCGGTCAATAATCCGTATTATTATCTTGATTAAGGCGTGATATGGTCGCTACCTAGAGAGAGAGAGAAGAAAACACTCAGCGTGCGCTCTTGCAAGATCAGATTGGTTATTATTTTATCTAATCAGGATGGCTCCCACTGCTTTTTATCAAAGCTTCCTTCAAACCCTAAAAGGAAAGACCAGCCGGATTAATTACATACTACAAGTTCGCCAATCTTTCAGCCACGCCAGTGTCGGTACTTTGAGGGAGGTCCCCCGTGCTTTCGCACGAACCTAATTAATGTAAACCTCGTTTTCCCAGAGGCGTAACCTCGTTAACACCTTTCTAGACACCTACTTGATCGGCTAATTGTAATGTGTAAAACTCTCCCAGGAGTAACTCTTACTCGCAGCGGGTATCGAGATCCAACTATCTCATAGAAGGTATGCAATCTCATTGCAAATTTCAACACTTGAAATTCCCGATAATTTTTCCCCTAGCGTCCTATGACCTTGACGCAGGCCAACAAACCATAGTGCGCTAGTCAAGTTCAACCCGTCATTTCCTGATTGAATTAAACCCACCCGCACGACCCTTGACGCAGGCCAACAAAGTCGCACGACTATCCTAATCCAATCTGCATCATATGCATAAGGAGATAAATACCAGTTAGCTACCGCACACTACGCCTTGACGCAGGCCAACAAACGTAGCACGAATACTAACTACTACTTATCTGAAATGACGGAGGGCTACGACAGGTTTTTCTGAAAACCTATTGCGTAATGAACTTGATATCGTTGTAGAATCAAATGATTTTAAAAATGGAGTGCTTTTGAGGCTTTTCTAGTTTTGCTAAAGGAGTCACTCCCGGTGAAGGGATCGTCGGTCCTTTCCTCGTCGAATGAGGTGCGGGATATATCATATATATTACTGTGCAAAGAAAAAACACTTAAAAGCAATCAAAAGACAAACCGAGGGGTGTAGCATCTGCCAGTTATTGCTAAAGGAGTCACTCCCGGTGAAGGGATCTCGGTCCTTTCCTTATCGAATAAGGTGCAGGATATATCACATATACCGCTGTGCAAAGCAAGAACTGTAGCTACCTGTTTTATTTTGAAATTCGATTCTACAACATCTTAGGTTTCTTTTATTTCATTAATCATATTAATGAAGTCCCATCATTTAAGTACCTAAACATCACAGATAAATACGACGTACACTTATGCCATCCGCATTCGCCTCCATGTCCCCTCGTGCACCGTTAGGTTAGGTAACTAACGACAGAGCAGGGCAGGGCTAGCGCGGGTGTAAAACATAAGTAACGTCTATATAATATATCATATATACTATATACTGTATCTATCACAGAACATCACATGATCTCATCACAGATATCGCAGCAGAAGAATCATATGAAATATTGGATATACTAGGACGTCCGTGTTTTCAATACGAGCCAGTATAAAACACGGATTCCACGGTCGCGATGAATAGCCAAACCCACATCCCTAGACCCCTACGAGAGCGGCAAGCAACCCTACCAATTCTAGAGTTAGGAGACCCGGACTCGACTCCTCGAGTTGGTCTCCCACTGGACTCCAGAACCCGGTTACTTGTGCCCTCCTCCTTGGGTCTATCCTAGTGCAGAAAAGTAAATAATATACAAAGGGTGACATCTTCCGCAACCTGGAAGTGCCCCAATAAAAGAATATTACATACAAGTTTTTACATGAATGAAAATGAAAAACACTGATCTCACATAAAAAAAACCCGGCTATTCATACACGACGATCCAATATAACATATCCAGCAACACATAACATCACATGTCATCAACGTAAGTAAATATGCGCATCCCAATTGTCGTTGACATATAGCAACGAAACCGGCGATATCACATATTACACTTACGGTCACAGAAAAGAAAGTGTAAAACTACAACAGTTGGAATCCGCAACCTCTTTAAACATCGCATGCCTAATCAAATGAAAAACTTAGACATCACATGCCTAACAATTATAAACCCCGCATTTCAGTCTCATTATCGAAAACACTTTTCAATATCAAGTCGGGCAATTCAACAAGATTCCCGACATCCTGATCGAATGCTCGTCGCAAACTTCAGTAGAGGGCCGCACCCCCGACGCCGTCGACGAAGTGCACCAAGGCGGAACACCGCTACCGTGAGCACCCGAACGGATGCTTTCGGCGACGGGGTTCTCCTACAGTCACTTGGTCGGGGCTATGGAGTGAAGCTGTCTATTAAGTTTACCCGGCGAGTATCCGCGTACGCTACGTGATTGCGACGGACTTTTGATCACATCAAAATTCCGTGGCAACCGATCAAGTGAGACTAAAGTGCTGTGTTTATAACATTCATTCAGTTATCTCATAACTACTTGTGAATTCCAATTATTGTATCACATTCCAGATAATTAGAAAATGTTAAACTTTCCGATCAAACAATCGAACACCCAAGTTTTCCCGAAACAGCTCAACACATGAAACAAGTTTAAAAACATTCACTTCATGCCTCAGTACCAACGGTCCAGCCGTAGAAGGGTCAAGCCAACGCCTCACATGTGGCACGCCGTACTGCCCCAAACCCGAAGGTTCAAAGGGCAGTTCAAGACGGTCACATAATCGAGTTAAGGTTTGTTGTCTTCTAGAGGGACCATCGCGTTACTTGCACTACTTAGAACGTCGTTAAACTACGGAAAAATCCAACACTTGGAAATTTTCCGGCAGGGGAAAAATTGGGTATTTATATCCGGTCGAACTTTTTAACATATTCTTAAATTATCGGGAAAAGCACATAGACAAAGCTTGATAATCCGATCGAATCATCGATTCCCAATACACCCCCGAAAATTCAACTCTGGAATTAAAATTAAAAATTCCCAGAAAACTCAGCACCTGAATTGATAAATTACTGTGCAAAAACTATTGGCAGATCTCACTATGTGGCCGCGGAACCGCCGCAGAAGCCATGCTTCTGCCGCGGTTCCGCCGCCGTTTAGCCTTATCACATGATAATTTTTGCATCGTAATTCATAGATTTCCCTGCTAAATTTTTTAAGCATTTTTAATCTGGAAGAAACCCAGTTTTTGAAAAAAGTCCAGAGAGCATCTCGGCAATTAGGGTTTCGGTTCGATCGGGTTTCAAACGTCGTCTAGACTTCACCTAAGGCTCTAGCTAGGCTCTGATACCACTGTAGGGTTCCTAGGCACTCTCAAGAGGTCTCACAAGGCATCAACCATGCCAATTACAAATTTTTACGGGTGCCGAGAAACCCTAATATGGATCGTTGACTAGAGATTAGGCGAAACAAGCAACGAGTTAACTACTTTAACTAAAAGAACGGAAATACAACCTTTGTAGATCCGGTCCTCCACCTCCACGGCTCCGTGATGAAGTCCCCTCGCTGTCCAAATCGAATCCCGGGCTCTAGCGTCGGCTTCATCGGAAAAATGGGCGGGCTAGGTCATCGACAACGACGCCGAAGATGATCTACGTCGAAGCATCACAAGATCAAGCTCCCACTTCACCAAGTCATGAAACTTGTGAAGATAACACCCTATACTACTTGGCAAGAGGTAGAGGATGAAGAAATAGGAGGTGGGTTCACTTTAGAATTGGATTTCTCACTCTTTTTCTCACTTTGCCATTGATGAAGGCAAGGTTTCTTTTCTTGAAGAAGAAGAAGAAGATGAAGATATTATGATAAGTTCCTTTTAAAAAAGAAAAGAAAATGAATACTTATCATAATGCAACCATGGTCAAGTGTAGAGAATAAACTAAGGTTAAGTGAATGGTTAGGGTTAAGCATGAAGACAAAAATGGTGACTTAGTCAAAGCTTCATGAAGCTTCAACATGCATCCAAAGAAAGCCACCATTTTTCTTTTCTTTTGTCAAAAAGAAATAAATAAATAAATGAATAAATAGATATGAAAAAAAAAACCCTAACCATTTAAATAACCATGGTTTAATCTTTACACTTAACCAAATAAGCATGCATCATCAAACATGATACAATCATGTGCACAAAAGTATATCACATATACAACTTGCACAATCCAAGTGAGAAAATCCATTTAAAGTGAACCAATACTAGTTAATGCAAAGTAATATATCAAATATATAATTATACATTAAATCATTAAATCAACACTTGATTTAACGATCCGGTCATCTCGCATATAACCGACTAGTATCCAATGTATCGGCTTACTGAATCAATCCTTGATTCGATAACTCGGTTATATCGCATACAACCATATCGATACATTCATCGCGAGAATGGAATACGGTATCACATACACGCATTATTCTCGGTCCCGCACTTATCTCATATGCGCTCTTATTTCGTTTCGCTTGAGCCAGGAAACCTCTGTGTAGGACTCTAAAGACTCGTCAATACGCCGGCAGCAGGTGATGATCATATCAAGCACCTACAAGCCGCAAGCGGTCTGCTAAACGTAACGGCCACCCGGGTATTGAGCGATCAGAAGATCGACGAGCAAGCCCGCTCACACTCCTGTGAATCCAACTAGTAACACTTACCGTACAGTCCGGTCTGTTCGTCTGATATGTCGCATATCTCGCCTAGGGGTGGTAAACGTCAGACCCCAATAGCTCGATAAGTCATGTCGATATGAGGTCTATAACAATTCGAGAAACTACTGGTAACACTTACCAGTAAATCTCAGCAACCCTGGCCAGGGATTTCCGGTTATAGCCAATCGAACACAGCGCAACATCAACTCCCTATACCGGGAGAGACGAATCCCCTCCTATCGCTCATTGCCTCCATGTGATTCGGGACTGTACCCAAAAACCACCGTTTTGCACGCCCTCTTGGACGTGGTAAGGTGGAAATCAAAGCACAGTGGGAACCACACAAGTCTCTATGACGATCTCGGGTCAACAGACTGCTCTGTACCAGTGTCACCTGAGAACTGCCATCTGACGTAAGGTATAATACCATCTGGGAGTTCTCGGCGAGTCCGTCCAGTGTACCCAGTCTCCACTGAGCACCCGTATATCATCTCTGATGTCAAACACCAATGGATATGGGATCATCCATCGCCCATCTGTATGGGTCGAGAAGGTATACGCTAGTCTACTCTGGTATATCGATGCCCCGTCTCGATACACCCACGACTAGGGACTTTGAAGGATGTACTCATGGACTACCATGTCCCCACTAGTATGATCCGCATCATAGTCCAGATAGTCAAGTACACATCCTAAGGGCTTTACCAACATGTAACAGAGAGACAATCAGTATACACGTTAAGGTAAAGAGCAACCAGATAGCATACTATCATGTCGAGCAAGAAAGTCCTCCCTATATATGTCCCAGCATCCACTACAATATACATCCTATGTACAGTAATGGCCTCTAGGACATACATATAACTAACATGAGGGCAGTAACCCTACCACTAAACAGAGCCTTGAAAACATGTGTCAAGGCAATTTTATGACCAAAGATGATGGGGAAGCTTGGAAATACTTAGAAGATTTCGCTGAAAAATCTTTACAGTGGGAGAGTCCATCGTTTAGGGTTGGCAATAACCAATCGGATGTTTCCATAGGAGTTAGAGCTGACATTTCAGCTATACACAAGAAACTCGAGACCATGGAAAACAAATTTTTAGCTGCTGCCCTAAATCGAATGTCACTCTCCAAAACTGTATGTGGATGCTGTTCTGATCCTACTCATTTAACGAAAGAATGTCCATTGAATTCTCCGTTTCAAGGTCAAGAGCATACCAATGCCGCTTTTCAAAGACCTAGAAACGATCCATATTCTTCCACATATAATCCGGGTTGGAGGAATCACCCCGATTGATGTGAAAAGTGTTTTTGTAGAATAACCGCAATCAATAACGGTGTCGCACGTAGCTAGAACGAGATGAGTACGGGTCGTCCTCTGGGAAACGTGGAACCTTGTACTTTTACTTTAGATGTGTTGAGAAAGAGAGGAGGGATAAAGAATTTTATAGAAAGATTTCTAGATCTACGTTAAACAAGAATGTAAAATATAGATCTAGATTATTTTAAAGACGTAATTAATATAATAAGAAGGCTTGTAGGGTTCGTTAGGATTTAGTAGTTATGAACGATTAATTAAAAGTTACCCTTTTTATCCATTAATAGATTTAGAACTAGAACGACGGTGATGCGTGTAGATTAGGGTTTCTGGAGGGAAAAGGAATCCCACTCTTAACCCTTATCTCGACACGGAACTCCGTTCATTATCTAGCCTTTACCAAAACAATCATTAATCTAATCTCTAATCGCGGTCGGAACAAGCAAAGAATTGTTAGCGCGTCCGATTAGGATGTTAATGATTCTTTTGATAAAGTTCCTAAACTTTATAGGACTTAAAAAGGGTTTAATTATTTTCATCATCCATTAGCCTACCCTAATCCTACGAAACCTAACAAGCGGAGAATTACTTACGCATGTTGGGAAAAGAAGATGAAAAGAGAGAGAGGGAAAACATAATATAAAATGCAAAAGAATAAAATAAAACAACTACCTTTATTAATCAACTTGAACAATCTACACTTTGATTCCTTAGAAAATGATTACAAAGATTAGTTTGCTTCTCGATCTCTTCCAAGGAGGTAGACGAACAGTTGATGATCTGCCTGGATGCATGAGCGTCTGGGGCTTCGTGATCTCTTCGGCTTGATGACTTTTCCAAGAGGCTCTCGGTGCCCTTTTATAGTGCAAAGCCAGAATCTTATTGTTGAAAACTTGGTAAAATATAGATTTGATTCACCCCAAAAAATATTGCACTCTAACTCCACAATATTGCGGCGGATCCGCGGCAAATGGGGGCTAAGGCCGCGGATCCGCGGCCAACGGGTGAGATCTCTTGATCAAAATTCTTGTGCTTGCATCTTGTGACATGTGGCAATCCTAGGCACCTTCATAATTCAGAAATCTTCTCTCGGTTGCTTCCAGACTTGGTCTCCAAGTTTTGCTTCTTAATTTGGCAAGATTTCTTCAACAGCTTGATTTCTTTGATATATTCTGCATAACAACTTGGAAAATTCTGCACAACAACTCAAATAAGATTTTAGTAGACTTTGTTCTACTAGGATTAGATCAATAATATTTGCATACATTTTCCTACCAAATGATAATTAAAATATATTAACACATGGAAAATAATGTTTTTACACATAAACCCTCATATGTATAATATATTATAATAAAGTCCTTTTTTAATATGAAAATGGTAGGAAAAATGTAATACAAATGTGCAGTTTTATCAACTGAACAAATACCTCCAAACTTATCTTTGATCGTCCCGAGCAAACTAGTTTATTTAAGAGGAGAAAAAGAAAAAAAAGAAAACTAAGCACACTTTTGTAGGCAGACACGATTGCACTGAGCACGTGCAACAAGCCGTTAAACCTCTAGGTGTCCCTAGTAGGAGGAGTGTTGTCTCCTGAGGGTTTTCAGCGGATTACACCCACAAAATCCAATAACAAAAGAAAGATGGTGAAATTTACATATAAAGACAAGAACCATAAAAGAAATACTTTGAAAAGAAGAGTTTCCAACTATACCAGCTTTTCAGTTGTCATGAGCCCTATCTTAATAGTCATGAAAAGATGTTAGAAATCACATTATCCCTCAATAAAACATCATCTTTATTCTTCATTCCTACCTTTCATCCAAATATCGATCATATACCCCTACGTGTGTGAAATGGTCATCCCTACACTCAGAGAATTCAATTCAAGCTATCATACTCTTGTCCATCTACCTTAGTACTTTTTAATTTGATGAATACTTAGATTTGCTCACACATTTTCATGCGACCGTTAATACTTCTTGAGGTACTAACCGACCGATTACTCATGTGCTTGCTGATTTGGTGATAATATTTTCCTCGTCTTGCACCACCTAAGGCTTAACAGTGACTCCCAGACCAGTTGGCCTTAGGGCACTAGGTGAAGAGGCACCCTCGCTATATTTTTTTATTGCTGCCTTGGCGATAACAAAACCAGTGTTCATTTTTCTTTTCATCATTTTTATATTTTCTTCATCATTTTTTTTATTTCCTTCATACTTTGGCTTTTAGACAAGAGCATTTCAAGGTATCCTCTACTATCCCGAGTTTCAAGACGTGTGTAGGTGCATATTGTAGGGTATCAACATTCAAATGTTTGGCTTCCAGAATAGAAACTATTTTTCAGACTTATTTTTATCCTCAGATTAGTGACTTCCTCCATCTTACTGACCCTTGGGACAACAACTCATAACTACTTATTACTAGTTCGTTTAAGAAAACTTCTAATTTTCTTGGTTTTCTTAAACTATTCCTATCTTTTGGATGTAATTTTTCACTTTCTATTCTTTTGTTATATAAATTTTTTTTTTGAAATTGTTGTGCTTATGAAAAATATGATGTGTTGTGCTTATGCAAAATATGATGCAAATTGATGTGTAAATAAGCACAAACCTCCCCCAAACCTGTTTACAGCAGTGTCCTCACTGATGTCATCCGTTAAGCTCAAAAACCTGTAGACTTGGGAGGAAATTATTAATGGGGGCAAGAATATATGAAAGTGAAAATCCTCCCCCAAACTTATTTTAGGCTCACAATTTTGTAAAAATCATTTTCTTTCAAGAGCCAAAATATACCACCCCTCCCCCAAACTTGAGTTAAACATTTTTAATCTTTTAAAATCATATGAGGGGGTCAAGGTTATTGGTCAATGCCAAGCATTGCAAAGACCGAAGGTCTACACCAACCATTCAAAAATTTTATCGATGAAGCACCAAGGTTGGTGGAAGAACATGTCACCTATTGACGTGAAGAAGTGGGGAGGTGACAAGAGGTGTATTGGAAAAGGATTGCGTCTCAATTTGGAGAGACGACACAGTGATAGTAATGATGGATTACTCGCATTGTCATGATTGTCCAAAAGAGGGGGTGGAGGTCCAATTTCTTCATCTTGGAGTTGATTCATCTCAACACCCGTGTCTTGTAAAAATGCGAGTTCATCAGCGAAAATTTCCTCAAAGCTTTCATCGATACCCCGAAAAATAAGGTCATCAGAAAAAATGGGGAGATCGTCAGACTCAATATAAAGTTCCTCATTAGATGTTGACCCGGACAATTCGGTAGAAGAGTAAATGGTTGGGTCAAACAACAACATATGAAAAGAGTCTGTATCATGAGGTTGATCAAATTCGCTGCTGTCGACATCCATTAATTCGACAGAACACACATGAGCATAGAGTTCGGAGGGTTCACTTCCCAACTTGTAAATGTTAAGCTCAATTGACTTCTTTCCAAAGGATAAGGTCATAGAGCCGTTTCTACAATTAATTACTGCGTTGGATGTGGCCAAAAAGGGTCGACCGAGTATCACCGGGATTTGATTGCGTGGGTTTACTACATGTTGTGTATCTATAACGATAAAGTCCACAGGGAATATGAATTCCCCGACTTTGATTAACACATCCTCTAGCTCACCCCTTGGTTGGGTGATAGATCGATCGGCCATCTGAAGAGTGCAATGCGCAGGTTTTAACTCTCCGATCCCTAATTGCTCATACACAGAATACGGAAGCAAGTTAACATTAGCACCAAGATCGAGTAGAGCACGATTGATATTTTTACCCCCAATGGAAATAGAAATTGTAGGACTTCCGGGGTCCTTTCGTTTCTTGGGTAGTTGTTGTGTAAAAGCAGTGCTCACATTACTCGCAAGAAAAACTTTTTTAGGTACTTGAACTTTTCGCTTCCTAGTGCACAAGTCCTTTAAGATTTTTGCATATGACGGAACTTGTTAAATAGCATCTAGGAGAGGAATGTTTATGTTAACTTGCTTAAAAATTTCCACAATCTTCTCCATTTGTGGACTTGGTCTGTTGCCCCTCAACCTGTTTGGATAAGGTGCTTGATCAATAAGTTTTGGGTCCAACGTTTGTGGAGAAGACTGTGGGGATGGATTCGATCCCAAAACTGGAGTGGGAATCGACTTAGATAGATTTGGCGAAATGGGCGAAGGGTTCGAGCCTTGGGGAAAACGGAGAATAGGCTCGGGTGAAGGTGGGAGACTAGACGAATTAGGGGAAGAAGAAGAAGCTGGGGTATCATTGGTGTCACTATCATCACACTGCTCACCCACTCGGTCATTCAGCACTTTTCCCGATCTCAACGTGGTAACAACACTCACATTATAACTTTGTGAGTGGCCAGGATTAGGTATGGGTTGACATGGGAGTTTCCCTTTCTCTCTCGCACTCATTGCGGCGTTTAACTGTGCGATTTGGTTTTCTATTGATTTAATACTCTCACCATGGGAGGAGGAGTTTTTCGTTAGGGTATCAATAGAAGACCTTATCTCAGCCGAATTTTGCATGGATTGTTTCATGAACATATCCAAAGTTTGTGCAAGTGAGTTGTCAGTACCGGCCACTTGTGGTGTAGAAATATTGGCCGGATTTTGGAAATTTTGTGACTGAAAGGGGGGCTGATTCTGTGGTTGTGGTTGCTGTGAAGGAGGTCTTTGATAATTACTTTGTTGGTTTTGATTCCAAGAAAAGTTAGGATGATTCCTCCATCCTTGATTGTATGTGGAAGAATAAGGGTCGTTTCTAGGTCGCTGCTGAAAAGCAGCATTAGCTTGAAACGATGCATTCATATGACATTCTTCCGTTAAGTGTGAAGGATCCGAACAGCAACCACAGACAGTCTTAGGAAGCGTGACCTGATTTAGGGAGAATGTTGAGAACTTGTTTTCAATAGCATCGATTTTCTTCTGTATCGCTGCCATTTCGGCTTTTACTACGATAGAAACATCGAGCTGGTGAATACCTCCCTTAGTTGAAGGTGGTCTTACGCTTTCCCACTGCAACGTGTGTTCAGCAAGGTCTTCCAGATATTTCCATGCTTCACCGTCATCTTTAGACATGAAATTGCATTGACACATTGTTTCAAGCATCTGCTTTGTCGCTGGATTAATGCCCTCATATATAATCCGACATAAATCCCATCTTTGTATTCCGTGATGGGGGCATTGGACAAGCAGATCTTTGAAACGTTCAAAGCACTTCCAAAATGGTTCATTGGGAAGCTGGGTGAACTGGTTGATCTCGCTTCTAACATGTGCAGTCTTATGATTTGGGTAAAACTTCTTAAGAAATGCTACGACGAATTCATCCCAATTAGCGATAGAGTGTGCGGCAGTATTATAAAGCCATTTTTCTGCCAAGTCGCACAGTGTGAATGGGAGGAGACGTAAGCGCATAGCATCTAAGGTCAATTGTGAAGTACCCATCATTGCGCATACGTTTTCGAATTTGGTGATGAAAACATACGCGTCTTCCGATTCAAGCCCGTGAAATTTGGGCAGCAGATTGATGTAGTGGGGTTTAATTTCGAAATTATTCTCGTTAGGTGGTGGAAGAGATAGACAAGTAGGAAGAGGACCACGAATAGGATAGCATCTCTCTTGGAGAGAGATGCGCGGTGGATTCTGCTCACCTGTGGCAATCAATAACTATTTTTCATAAAATTCTTTATCCCTCCTCTCTTTCTCAACACATCTAAAGTAAAAGTAAAAGGTTCCACGTTTCCCAGAGGACGACCCGTACTCATCTCGGTCTAGCTACACGCGACACCGTTATTGATTGCGGTTAACTACAAACACACTTTTTCGAACCAATCAAATGATTCTGCTCACCTACGAGCGTGTTTGTAGTTAACCGCAATTTGCATCATATTTTGTGCTTATTTACACATCAATTTGCATCATATTTTGCATAAGCACAACATTTTCAAAAAAAAAATTCAAAAAATTTTCTTTTATAACAAAAGAGTAGAAAGTGAAAAATTACATCCAAAAGATAGGAATAGTTTAAGAAAACCAAGAAAATTAGAAGTTTTCTTAAACGAACTAGTAATAAGTAGTTATGAGCTGTTGTCCCAAGGGTTAGTAAGATGAAGGAAGTCACTAATTTGAGGATAAAAATAAGTCTGAAAAATAGTTTCTATTCTGGAAGCCAAACATTTGAATGTTGATACCCTACTATATGCAGTTACACACGTCTTGAAACTCGGGATAGTAGAGGATACCTTGAAATGCTTTTGTCTAAAAGCAAAGTATGAAGGAAGTGAAAAAATGAAGAAAATATAAAAATGGTGAAAAGAAAAAAATGAACACTGGTTTTGTTATCGCCAAGGCAGCAATAAAAAAATATAGCGAGGGTGCTTCTTCACCTAGTGCCCTAAGGCCAACTGGTCTGGGAGTCACTGCTAAGCCTTAGGTGGTGCAAGACGAGGAAAATATTATCATCGAATCAGCAAGCACATGAGTAATCGGTCGGTTAGTACCTCAAGAAGTATCAACGGTCGCATGAAAATGTGTGAGCAAATCTAAATATTCATCGAGTTAAAAGTACTAAGGTAGATGGAAAAGAGTATGATAGCTTGAATTGAATTCTCCGAGTGTAGGGATGTTCTTTACACACACGTGGGGTTATATGATCAATGTTTGGATGAAAGGTAGAAATGAAGAATAAAGACGATGTTTTATTGAGGGATGATGTGATTTCTAACATTTTTTCATGACTATTAAGATAGGGCTCATGACAACTGAAAAGCTAGTATAGTTGGAAACTCTTATTTTCAAAGTATTTCTTTTATGGTTCTTATCTTTATATGTAAATTTCACCATCTTTCTTTTGTTATAGGATTTTGTGGGTGTAATCCGCTGAAAACCCTCAGGAGACAACACTCCTCCTACTAAGGACACCTAGAGGTTTAACGGTTTGTTGCACGTGCTCAGTGCAATCGTGTCTGCCTACGAAAATGTGCTTAGTTTTCTCCTTTCTTTTTCTCCTCTTAAATAAACTAGTTTGCTCGGGACGATCAAAGATAAGTTTGGGGGTATTTGTTCAGTTGATAAAACTGTACATTTGTATTACATTTTTCCTACCATTTTCATATTAAAAAAGGATTTTATTATGATATATTATACATATGAGGGTTTATGTGTAAAGATACCATTTTCCATGTGTTAATATATTTTAATTAGTATTTGGTAGGAAAATGTATGCAAATAAATCTATTGACCAAATCCTAGTAGAACTAAGGCTACTAAATATTATTTAAGATTATTGTGCAGAATTTTCCAAGTTGTTATGCAGAATTTATCAAAAAAATCAATTTGTTGAAGAAAACTTGCCAAATTAAGAATCAAAACTTGGAGACCAAGTCTGGAAGCAACCGAGAGAAGATTTCTGAATTCTAAAGATGCCTAGGATTGCCACATGTCACGAGAAGAAAGCCCAATAAATTTGATCGAGAGATCCCCACCTTTGAGCGCGGATCCACGGCCAAACCCACCCTTGGGCCGCGGATCCGCCGCAATCTTAAGGAGTTGGAAGACAAGATTTGTTTGGCATGAATCTCTGCTGAATTTTACCAAGTTTCCAATCTAAAGATTCTGGCTTTGCACTATAAAAGGACATCGAGAGCCTCTTGGAAAAGTTATCAAGCCGAAGAGATCACGAAGTCCAAGACGGCTCACGCATCCAGGCTGATCATCAACTGTTCATCTACCTCCTTCGGAAGAGTTCGAGAAGCAAACTAGTTTTTGTAATCATTTTCTAAGGAATCAAAGTGTAGATTGTTCAAGTTAATTAATAAAGGTAGTTGTTTTATTTAATTCTTTTGCATTTTACATTGTGTTTTCCCTCTCTCTCTTTTCATCTTCTTTTCCCAACATGCGCGAGTAATTCTCCGCTTGTTAGGGTTCGTAGGATTAGGGTAGGCTAATGGACGATGAAAATAATTAAACCCTTTTTAAGTCCTATAAAGTTTAAGAACTTTATCAAAAGAATTATTAACATCCTAATCGGGCGCGCAAGCAATTCTTTGCTAGTTCCGACCGCGATTAGAGATTAGATTAATGATTGTTTTGGTAAAGGCTAGATATGAACGGAGTTCCGTGTCGTGATAAGGGTTAAGAGTGGGATTCCTTTTCCCTCCAGAAACCCTAATCTACACGCATCACCGTCGTTCTAGTTCTAAATCTATTAATGGATAAAAAGGATAACTTTTAATTAATCGTCTATAACTACTAAATCCTAACGAACCCCAAGCCTTCTTATTATATTTACTACATCTTTAAAATAATCTAGATCTATATTTTACATTCTTGTTTAACGTAGATCTAGAAACCATTCTATAAAATTCTTTATCCCTCCTCTCTTTCTCAACACATCTAAAGTAAAAGTAAAAGGTTCCACGTTTCCCAGAGGACGACCCGTACTCATCTCGATCTAGCTACACGCGACACCGTTATTGATTGCGGTTAACTACAAACACACTTTTTCGTAACAATCAAATGGCGCCGTTGCCGGGGATACGTGCGTAATTTTTTATTTTTACTATTTGTGTTGAATTCTTAGACGAGTCATATCATTATTAACACAAAACTGCAAATTGCATATTTAACGATTTGTGCGTGAATTTTGCGAGGAAATCTGGAGTCACAGAATTAAGGAGAACAGGGAACAGAGACAGTTTTAGAGATCCAGAGGAGCACAGAAGGCTATACAAAAATTTTCATCAAGTGATCCCTCTGCCACGCGGCGGAACCGCGGCAAAAGCACCCCTTCTGCGGCGGAATCGCGGCAATTTGGAGGAATTAGGGAATCAATCTTCTCTGGTATCTTTCTTAACTCCTTCTCTCTCCTCTCAAATCCAATAAAATCTATTTTCTGCAGGATTCTTTGCAAAATTGCGCCGCTAAAAAAAATTCTTTTTGCAAAAGTTTTGTGATTGTTTTTGTTTTGCATATTTAATACGGACTCTAAGGGGCAAAGACCAAATCAAGATTAGGTGTGGATTTCATCACCCTTCCTAAGCCCCACAAATCACAAACCGAGCATATAGATCTACCCTTCATTAATTTAAAAAATATCTAGACCAGACTCTAAGGACTGTCGCGCTCAATAAGGACAGAGGAAGGTCGTGGGTAATCTATCGTTTATCCGCATTACTTTTGTAGTGCCTAGGCAAGTGTGACAAAGGCTAGTGGTTTTTAATTAAGCCCACTACTGTGGTTCCTTCCCACTTACCTGGCACTTACCTGGCTACAAGGGTAGTACGGAAGCGGTAGAGGATTTATCCTGCGGCTTGTCCTTTGGAAGTCTAGGAGCGGTCTAGAGACTGGACCTAGGTAACTTTAGTACTAGGGTTGCTTGTGCATTCTAGAGTGATTTGTCTTGAGTCCCACTTTTTCAAAACAAGCCAATTTTAAATCACACATACGCTGCCACTTGCACTAAACCCGCTTAGTGCATGCTCGGCTGGACACGGGATCCTATTGCCCATCTTGTCCGCATTCCTGCTATCGACGCCGAAGTCGGTACTTCTTCATCTTCTTTTCCCCCACCACACACCACATCGACCGTGATGGACGGCACTCCATCTAATTATAACACCACGCTGCCACCGCCCGCAGGTGAGCAGAATCCACCGCGCATCTCTCTCCAAGAGAGATGCTATCCTATTCGTGGTCCCCTTCCTACTTGTCTATCTCTTCCACCACCTAATGGGGATAATTTCGAAATTAAACCCCACTACATCAATCTGCTGCCCAAATTTCACGGGCTTGAGTCGGAAGACGCGTACGTTTTCATCACCAAATTCGAAAACGTATGCGCAATGATGGGTACTTCACAATTGACTTTAGATGCTATGCGCTTACGTCTTCTCCCATTCACACTGTGCGACTTGGCAGAAAAATGGCTTTATAATACTGCCGTACACTCTATCACTAATTGGGATGAATTCATCATAGCATTTCTTAAGAAGTTTTACCCAAACCATAAGACTGCACGTGTTAGGAGCGAAATCAACCAGTTCACCCAGCTTCCCAATGAACCATTTTGGAAGTGCTTTGAACGTTTCAAAGATCTGCTTGTCCAATGCCCCCATCACGGAATACAAAGATGGGATTTATGTCGGATTATATATGAGGGCATTAATCCAGCGACAAAGCAGATGCTTGAAACAATGTGTCGATGCAATTTCATGTCTAAAGATGACGGTGAAGCTTGGAAATATCTGGAAGACCTTGCTGAACACACGTTGCAGTGGGAAAGCGTAAGACCACCTTCAACTAAGGGAGGTATTCACCAGCTCGATGTTTCTATCGCAGTAAAAGCCGAAATGGCAGCGATTCAGAAGAAACTCGATGCTATTAAAAACAAGTTCTCAACATTCTCCCTAAATCAGGTCACGCTTCCTAAGACCGTCTGTGGTTGCTGTTCGGATCCTTCACACTTAACGGAAGAATGTCCTATGAATGCATCGTTTCAAGCTAATGCTGCTTTTCAGCAGCGACCTAGAAACGATCCTTATTCTTCCACATATAATCAAGGATGGAGGAATCATCCTAACTTTGCTTGGAATCAAAACCAACAAAGTAATTATCAAAGACCTCCTCCACAGCAACCACAACCGCAGAATCAGCCCCCCTTTCAGTCACAAAATTTCCAAAATCCGGCCAACATTTCTACACCACAAGTGGCCGGTACTGACAACTCACTTGCACAAACTTTGGATATGTTCATGAAACAATCCACGCAAAATTCGGCTGAGATAAGGTCTTCTATTGATACCCTAACGAAAAACTCCTCCTCCCATGGTGAGAGTATTAAATCAATAGAAAACCAAATCGCACAGTTAAACGCCGCAATAAGTGCGAGAGAGAAAGGGAAGCTCCCATCTCAACCCTTACCGAATCCTGGCCATTCACAAAGTCATAATGTGAATGCTGTTACCACGTTGAGATCGGGAAAAGTGCTGAATGACCGAGTGGGTGAGCAGTGTGATGATAGTGACACCGATGATACCCCAGCTTCTTCTTCTTCCCCTAATTCGTCTAGTCTCCCACCTTCATCCGAGCCTATTCTCCGTTTTCCCCAAGGCTCAAACATTTCTCCAAATCTATCTAAGTCGATTCCCACTCCAGTTTTGGGATCGAATCTATCCCCACAGTCTTCTCCACAAACGTTGGACCCAAAACTTATTGATCAAGCACCTTATCCAAACAGGTTGAGGGGCAACAGACCAAGTCCACAAATGGAGAAGATTGTGGAAATTTTTAAGCAAGTTAACATAAACATTCCTCTCCTAGATGCTATTCAACAAGTTCCGTCATATGCGAAAATCTTAAAGGACTTGTGCACTAGGAAGCGAAAAGTTCAAGTACCTAAAAAAGTTTTCCTTGCGAGTAATGTGAGCACAGCTTTTACACAACAACTTCCTAAGAAACGAAAGGACCCCGGAAGTCCTACAATTTCAATTTCTATTGAGGGTAAAAATATCAATCGTGCTCTACTCGATCTTGGTGCTAGTGTTAACTTGCTTCCGTATTCTGTGTATGAGCAATTAGGGATCGGAGAGTTAAAACCTGCGCATTGCACTCTTCAGATGGCCGATCGATCTATCACCCAACCAAGGGGTGAGCTAGAGGATGTGTTAATCAAAGTCGGGGAATTCATATTTCCTGTGGACTTTATCGTTATTGATACACAACCTGTGGCAAACCCACGCAATCAAATCCCGGTGATACTCGGTCGACCCTTTTTGGCCACTTCCAATGCAGTAATTAATTGTAGAAACGGCTCTATGACCCTATCCTTTGGAAAGAAGTCAATTGAGCTTAACATTTACAAGTTGGGAAGTGAACCCTCCGAACCCTATGCTCATGTGTGTTCTATCGAATTAATGGATGTCGACAGTAGCAAATTTGATCAACCTCATAATTCAGACTCTTTTCATATGTCGTTGTTTGACACGGACTCTTCCACCGAGTTGTCCGGGTCAACATCTAATGCTGATGAGGAACTTTTTATAGAGTCGGACGATCCCCCCATTTTTTCTGATAACATTATTCTTCGGGGTATCGATGAAAGCTTTGAGGAAATTTTCGCTGATGAGCTCACATTTTACAAGACACGGGTGTTGAGATAAATCAAATCCAAGATGAAGAAATTGGACCTCCACCCCTTCTTTTGGACAATCAGGATAATGCGAGAAATCCATCATTACTATCACTGTATCGTCTCTCCAAATTGAGACGCAATTCTTTTCCATTACACCTCTTATCACCTCCCCACTTCTTCTTGTCGAAAAGTGATATGTTCTTCCACCAACCTTGGTGCTTCATCGATAAAATTTTTGAATGGTTGGTGTTGACCTTCGGTCTTTGCAAAGCTTGGCATTGACCAATAACCTCGATTCCCTCGTGTGATTTTAAAAGATTAAAATTGTTTAACTCATGTTTGGGGGAGGTGGTATATTTTGGCTCTTGAAAGAAAATGATTTTTACAAAATTGTGAGCCTAAAATAAGTTTAGGGGAGGATTTCACTTGCATATATTCTTGCCCCCATTAATAATTTCCTCCCAAGTCTACAGGTTTTTAAGCTTAACGGATGACATCAGTGAGAACACTGCTGTAAACAGGTTTGGGGGAGGTTTGTGCTTATTTACACATCAATTTGCATCATATTTTGCATAAGCACAACATTTTCAAAAAAAAATTTCAAAAAATTTTCTTTTATAACAAAAGAGTAGAAAGTGAAAAATTACATCCAAAAGATAGGAATAGTTTAAGAAAACCAAGAAAATTAGAAGTTTTCTTAAACGAACTAGTAATAAGTAGTTATGAGCTGTTGTCCCAAGGGTTAGTAAGATGAAGGAAGTCACTAATCTGAGGATAAAAATAAGTCTGAAAAATAGTTTCTATTCTGGAAGCCAAACATTTGAATGTTGATACCCTACTATATGCACTTACACACGTCTTGAAACTCGGGATAGTAGAGGATACCTTGAAATGCTCTTGTCTAAAATCCAAAGTATGAAGGAAGTGAAAAAAATGAAGAAAATATAAAAATGGTGAAAAGAAAAAAATGAACACTGGTTTTGTTATCGCCAAGGCAGCAATAAAAAAATATAGCGAGGGTGCTTCTTCACCTAGTGCCCTAAGGCCAACTGGTCTGGGAGTCACTGCTAAGCCTTAGGTGATGCAAGACGAGGAAAATATTATCACCGAATCAGCAAGCACATGAGTAATCGGTCGGTTAGTACCTCAAGAAGTATTAACGGTCGCATGAAAATGTGTGAGCAAATCTAAATATTCATCGAGTTAAAAGTACTAAGGTAGATGGAAAAGAGTATGATAGCTTGAATTGAATTCTCCGAGTGTAGGGATGTTCTTTACACACACGTGGGGTTATATGATCAATGTTTGGATGAAAGGTAGAAATGAAGAATAAAGACGATGTTTTATTGAGGGATGATGTGATTTCTAACATTTTTTCATGACTATTAAGATAGGGCTCATGACAACTGAAAAGCTAGTATAGTTGGAAACTCTTATTTTCAAAGTATTTCTTTTATGGTTCTTATCTTTATATGTAAATTTCACCATCTTTCTTTTATTATAGGATTTTGTGGGTGTAATCTGCTAAAAACCCTCAGGAGACAACACTCCTCCTACTAGGGACACCTAGAGGTTTAACGGCTTGTTGCACGTGCTCAGTGCAATCGTGTCTGCCTACGAAAATGTGCTTAGTTTTCTCCTTTCTTTTTCTCCTCTTAAATAAACTAGTTTGCTCGGGACGATCAAAGATAAGTTTGGGGGTATTTTTTCAGTTGATAAAACTGCACATTTGTATTACATTTTTCCTACCATTTTCATATTAAAAAAGGACTTTATTATGATATATTATACATATGAGGGTTTATGTGTAAAGATACCATTTTCCATGTGTTAATATATTTTAATTAGTATTTGGTAGGAAAATGTATGCAAATAAATCTATTGACCAAATCCTAGTAGAACTAAGGCTACTAAATATTATTTGAGATTATTGTGCAGAATTTTCCAAGTTGTTATGCAGAATTTATCAAATAAATCAATTTGTTGAAGAAAACTTGCCAAATTAAGAATCAAAACTTGGAGACCAAGTCTGGAAGCAACCGAGAGAAGATTTCTGAATTCTAAAGGTGCCTAGGATTGCCACATGTCACGAGAAGAAAGCCCAAGAAATTTGATCGAGAGATCCCCACCTTTGAGCACGGATCCACGGCCAAACCCACCCTTGGGCCGCGGATCCGCCGCAATCTTAAGGAGTTGGAAGACAAGATTTTTTTGGCATGAATCTCTGCTGAATTTTACCAAGTTTCCAATCTAAAGATTCTGGCTTTGCACTATAAAAGGACATCGAGAGCCTCTTGGAAAAGTTATCAAGCCGAAGAGATCACGAAGTCCAAGACGGCTCACGCATCCAGACTGATCATCAACTGTTCATCTACCTCCTTCGGAAGAGTTCGAGAAGCAAACTAGTTTTTGTAATCATTTTCTAAGGAATCAAAGTGTAGATTGTTCAAGTTGATTAATAAAGGTAGTTGTTTTATTTAATTCTTTTGCATTTTACATTATGTTTTCCCTCTCTATCTTTTCATCTTCTTTTCCCAACATGCGCGAGTAATTCTCCGCTTGTTAGGGTTCGTAGGATTAGGGTAGGCTAATGGACGATGAAAATAATTAAACCCTTTTTAAGTCCTATAAAGTTTAGGAACTTTATCAAAAGAATTATTAACATCCTAATCGGGCGCGCTAGCAATTCTTTGCTAGTTCCGACCGCGATTAGAGATTAGATTAATGATTGTTTTGGTAAAGGCTAGATATGAACGGAGTTCCGTGTCGTGATAAGGGTTAAGAGTGGGATTCCTTTTCCCTCCAGAAACCCTAATCTACACGCATCATCGTCGTTCTAGTTCTAAATCTATTAATGGATAAAAAGGGTAACTTTTAATTAATCGTCTATAACTAACTGCACAGACTTCTTGGTCTTCTTCTTTTTTCCTTGAAGACTTTAAAGGCTTGACTTGGGGGTTTTTCCCTTTGTCAACAACCTTCGGTGCAGGACATGGTTTCAACATCCCTTCGATGATTTCTTGTTAAAGTGGGCTTTTCCACCTGACTGCCGGTCATTCCTGTAGATCCTTTAGCATTCTTTTGGTTTTAGCTGAAATAATGACTTCCCATGGAGTTTCTTCCACGAGCGAGCATGATACCCCCAGCACATCCACCTTTTTGGGAGTGTGCTTCTAGGGCGGGTTCACCTTCCAGTTCTCAGACAACGCGAACTTCCCCTGTTAATACTGGTCCTCGACCCAGTTCTTGAAGACGTAGCAATCTTCAATTGGGTGGCCCACCATTCTGTGATAGGAGCAGTAGTTAGGATTGTTGACGTCGCCGGGTTGCAGTGGACGTTGTGGGTCTGGCAATGTGATGAGCTTGTTACGCGCTGCTAATTCAAATAGTCTCATCGTCTTATCGCGGGGAAATGAGTAGGCGCGTCCTAGCCTTTCTTCCAGGGATAGGCCTGGTCGCGTGTTGTTTTGGCGAGAAACCGGTTTCAGGCCACTCAGTTGTTGTTGCGTGTTGGCAACGAAGGACGCTTTCCCTTTACCCTTTATATTTTGAGGGTCCATATTTGAGGAGGAAAGCCCATGGCCCATCTGGTCCATTTGGGCCAGTTTATCGATCAGAGCTTGGAAGGTGGCCGGCTTGAAGAATGTCATAAACTGGGACACAGTCGTTTGAGGATCTAGAGTCCCGATGAACATGCACACGGCAGGAGATTCTTTGACGCGTTGTTTGCATTTTGACCATAGGTTCCACCACCGGATCGCGTATTGGTCCCAAGTTTCTCCTAACCTTACCATGGTGTTCATTAATGCCGTGATCGGGGTGCATTCGCTTGCACTGGAGAACCGCTGTGTAAACAGCAGTTCCATCATTGTGAATGTTCTCACGGAGTTATTTGGGAGCTCCGAGTACCATTCAAAGGCTGTCTCTGACAGGTTGCTAATGAACTGGCGAAGCAACAGTTTGTCGCCTCCTCCAATGTTGCCGCACAGAGCTCTAAACTGCGCGACGTGCTGGTGTAGGTTGCATGTCCCCTTGTACACATGGAACTTAGGGATTATATATCCTGGCGGGTACTTGATTTGGTCATACCCTCCTGGATACGGTCGTCCGATTCTGACGATTTGGCCAGCAGCTTCAGCAGCATGATGAGCCCTTATTTATTGAGCTATATAATCATCAAGAGCAACCTTGGAAATCATTTCCTTCTTAGCTGTTGATAAAACCGGAAGAGGGTTTGATGTTTCCCCTCTGTCATTCTCGATGATTATCGACGGATCCTCGGCTGAGGGTTCTGGCTGGATCATCATTCCAACCATGTCTTGGAATAAAAGCGTCATCTGCTTTATGTTAGCAGTTTGTTCCACGACCTCCTTGTCTTTTCTTTCAAGCACCCTTCGCAGGAACCCTGTATCGGTCTCCTACTCTTGGCGCTGCTCAGATGCTGATTCCGGACTTTCTTTCTGTCCGATGAGTGCTGCCATTTTGGTCAGCATTTCCTGGAGCTTTTGTTGTTGCTCCTGAGCTTTTGTCAGGGACCGAGTTTGCGGTCGATGACTTACGGAAGCACGGTTTTCCTCTTTCCCGAAATCTATATGGACCGTAAGTACGATCATGCCCCAGACCTGGGGCGTTTGGGTCCATCGCCTTTGGAATTTGCCGCCGGCGATGGAATTTTCTTCGGCTTCATCCTTTTGTGGGAGGTCTAAGTTGAAGGAGCCATTGTAGCAGACACCTGTGTAGAAGAAGCCCCTCGCTGTATGACGGAGGAGTGGTCTTCCTCTTGCCGAGCCTTCGATTTCTTCGGTCGACGAGAGTAATCTTTGTTGATCACAGAGTCCTGGACTTTTCGCCAGACCCTGTGAATTTGCGAAGAGAGCTGCTGATGGGGATGCTCCATCTTTGCATGCACTGTGGCTTCCGCAGGTGAGGGCAATTTCTTTAGCACCGCCGTTAGAGAGTTCTTGCATACCTTCCTGAGCAGATCAAAGTTGTTCCCGGTTGGAACAGCAGCGTCAACTTCCACCATTGGAGCTGGTAGGGTAAGTCCAAAGGGGGAGTTACCCCCAACTTTTCTCACTCGGCACCAGTGGCGATGTCAAGCATGCCTTGCGGTAGGGACCGCTTCAGTTTTGGAAGCGGCGTCTTCATGCCCCCGGCTTTGCTGAGGGGCTGCTATTGATGCCAGCTTGTTAAAGACTGACGTCCTTGGCAGAGTTTGAGGAGGAACGACTAATCTTTTGAAGACCGACTTTCTGGTGGGGGAAGCACCTTTGACGACTTCACCTGCAGGAGGAGTTGGGAGGGCTATCTGTTTTGGGGCAGCCCCTTCAGGTATTACGAGCCTCTTTGCGGGCATGTTTGATCTTTGGCCTGTTGAAGACTGAGATGGCAGACTTGGACGGCCCGTTGAGAGGAGCCGTTGTGGTTGAAAGTCGATCGAAGACAGACCTCTTGAGAGCTTCCTCTTGCGGCGCTGGGCGCTGAAACTCGTTGGTGGGATCATGGTCCCGAAGAACAATCCAGTAGCGGCTTGAGTTACTTTCCCCGCCGGTATTGAAAAGATGGAGGCCGCGTTTGGCCCGTAAGTCACTCCTCCAGTTGGGACGGAGCGGGAGCTGCTGTTGCAAGTTGTGCAGTTGGAAGCCATTAATGTTCTCTTCTAGCACAGGAGCAAGACACCAAATCTTAGTACCTCGAATCCAAGGGCAACCATAGAAAACCGCGATTTTGTTCGCGAACACAACACATGAAGTGTGGAGTGGAAAGAGGAAAAGGTCCCACCGGGCGTGCCAAAATCTGTTTAGCACTGAAAATATAGATGAACTGGGATGGATCGTCTTGCCTGAATTTGGGGGCAAATACTATTTGGACCTATCCATTCGCTGCTCCGAAGATATCAAGTTGATTTATGGCACCATATATTGGAGGTTTGGACAGACGCGATCGTTGCAGCAGACTTTATCAGATTCCCCCTCATTTTATGAGGGGTTTTTTGATTGTGGGGACGCTCTTCCCTACAGGCGCAAGCTCCTGCAGTTAATTACGTTACCGCCATGCGATAACCACTTTCTCCTGCTCCGGTAGTTCACTTCGTGTCGTGTGTGTTTTTGTTTGTTTTGGTTGACCGTGGATTGTATACGGAGACTAGTTTGTATCGTCGCCCGTAAAGCGCGGATCAGTCCAAATCCATATATTTAGATTTGGGCTTAGGTTTATTTAAGAACTGTTAATCTGATTTGAGATTAAGATCGACTTAAACATATGAGCATTTGGGGCTCGATTATTTTAGTTTAAGGACATCACGGTCTATTATCGCCATGTTTGGGGCGAATATTAATTTAGGGACATTTCAGTCCATTGTTCCCGTTTTAGGGATTAATGTTAGTTTAAGGACATTTCGGTCCATTGTCGCCGTTTTTTGAGGCGAATATTAGTTTAAGGTCCATTATCGCCGTTTTTGAGGCGAATATTAGTTTAAGGACATTTCGGTCCTACATTCATCTTGCACGAACTCGTATTTGTTACGTGACGAAGTGAACAATGTTGATATGGAATGTGCCCAATTTGGGGCACGATCCGATTTGAGGCATACACGTTAATTTGAAAATGCATCAACGAAAGAAGTTGTTGGTCATCGGGACCCGTCACCTCTCTGAAGATGTTGAGGAATTACAACGACACGTATCAGAAGTGTGAAGAGATGTGCCCTTAAACCAAATCCCGTATTTAAGGGAAAATGGGTTATTGTGGACTTAAGAATTTTTGGTCATATTTGAGACCTTGGAAATCAAGAGCATATGGGCTCGATTGATTTAAAAACAAAGAAATTTAACCTCAAGAAACTTAGCCAATTTTAGGCCGAGATTGAGTTTCCATAATTACCCAAAAGTGCTAAGCACTGAGATATACAGCGCTCACATGTCAAACACGTGGGACGCTGGATTAGTGCTAAGTATTAAAGTCCCATGGCGCTCACGTATGAAACACGTGAGGCGCTCAGATATGAGCGTTTCCCCAATCAGTACAAAGCACTTTAGTCATTTTGACTAATCATAAAGTGCTGAGCATTTTACATGGTACTCACGATGGAAGTACGTGAGTGCCGAGCATTGGGTTTCATTTGTTCACTTCCTCTCCTTTTACAAAAGTGCTAAGCACTTGGGTTTCCAAGAGCGTTTCACGTGTATTTCACGTGACTGGTTTCTTTTGGGGTTTTATTTGGTGGCTGCTTAATTGACACAAAGGAGTTTTTCTTTGCTCTTTAAGCACCCATGTGAGAAACACGTGTGGAAGTTTTGGTTGTTCTTTTTATTTGTTTTAAGAACTCATATGAGAAACACGTGAGGATCCATAATAGTGCTAAGCACTAATGAGTCAGCAAGTTATTCTTGTTTTTTCTTAGAGATATCGATTTCTGTTAATGACATTTTAGTCATTGATGATCATAAAGATTTCGGTTTTGAAGATCTTGGATCATCATTATTGTTTGTATTGAAGAACTAAGTTCTTTTTTACTTTTATCAAGTTCTTTATATAGGGTTAAACCCTAATTTTTGGAGGAATTAAATTCCCATATGTTCCTGTTCTTTTCTTTTTTTTAACTTAGTTCTTTTGCCCTAAGTTTTGAATCTGCAGAACAAAATCACCCCGATGAGAATTAAATTCTAAACTTGTGGGGAGATTTGCTTCTGCAAATCTCAACCAGAGGAAAAACTAAGTTCTTATGTATAGGGTTAAATCCTTAGATAGGCAAAGGAGAGACATGATCTCTGTGTTTTCTTTACCTAGGGTTTCAACGAAGAAAGTTTTCTTCTTTGAGAATTAAATTCTCTTTTTCTCTCAGCTTACTGGAATTTTTTTGCAGAAGCTTATGGGATGTTCTCTCCTCTGTGGGTGTTCTCTCTCTCTTTTTTTTCTTAACCTTCTTACCCCTATTTATAGGAGAAGAAAAAAATCAACTTGCGAAGAAAATCTCTGATTTAGAGATCATGATTGATTTCATAATTATTCAAAAATGATCTTTTAGATCAATTGGTGAATTTTATTCACCGTTGGATTTTTAATCTAAGGGCTCTCTATTTAACAGAGAAGTTTTCTTATTTGTTTAACAAGATTAGAAAATATTTTCCCTAAGATAGAATTTCATTCTATCAGATGATCGGTGGTTGATTTTATAATCACCATTGGATCTTTGATCCAAGGGTCCTCTGTTTAACAGAGAAGATCTCTCTAATTTGAGAAAAATCAGGAAAATATTTCCCACATAGAATTTAATTCTATCAGATGGATTAATTGGTGATATTTTATCACAATTGGATTTTAAATCAAAGATTCTCTGTTAGAGAAAAATCTTTCCATATTAGAATGATCAGGGAAAATATTTCCCAAATAGAATTTAATTCTATCACACAGAATCAGATGTGAGTATTTTAAGATTGGGACGCTCACATGCCTTGTATGTGAGCGCTGCTAAAAAATATGGCAGGAGAACTCACGTGTTTAACATGCGACCCCTAGTTTAGGTTTTAGCCTGTTCATTTTTAGTGCTCATATGCTTTGCATATGAACGCTCACGTGTTTAACACGTGAGGCATGTTTGGCTTTTGGTTATTTATGTTCAACGCTCATATACTTTGCATATGAGCGCTCACGTGTTTAACACGTGAGGCTTGTTTGGCCTTTGGGTTTATTTTATTCACCGCTCATATGCTTTGCATATGAGCGCCACGTGTTTAACACGTGAGACCTGTTTGACCCTTAGTTATTTGTGTTCAGCGCTAATATGCATTGCATATAAGCGCCCACGTGTTTAACACGTGATGCTAAATTATGAGGATTTTTTTCCTCTTTCTTTTCTCCCCTTTTTTATAAGGGAACAAATAGTACTTTACCAAAAATTTTGGCAGGAACAACTATATTGAGAAATCTAAGAATGAGATGGTTACTGGCAAAGGAAAAATCCGTAGAAACAAGTTTGTCGTTGAAAAAAATAAATTATCGATTAACAAAGTTATATTTGAAGATACCCAAGTATGAGTTGTATTCTATGTATGTGTGTCTCGATTTATGATTTCGTGTATGGTTGTTAGTGTGTATGTGCTTTGTGTGCGTGTTTGTTATGTATTCATGTTGTATGTGTGTGTTTCGGCTGTCGGTGGTAAGGCTTCTATCCCATTAAGAATGTATAAAGCAGACACCCATTCGCTTGTGCTTTCATCCGTTTCGAGTAAATTTCGAAAGCATCTCCGCAATGTTCTCCGAGTACACTGTAATATAATAGATAACCATTTCATGTTGTAAAACAATATTGAAATGAATATCTAATCTATCTTTGTAAACGGAGAACCAGCGGAAAAGTACCGATGAAATAACTCGAAACGAATGAAAACACAAGTGAATACAGGTGTTTGCTTTATACATTCCTAACTTGTCCACACTGGACAAATCTATCGGTTATCATACGATTGAATCTTCTCGTTATATAGACTACACGGCGGTTGTTAACATCGAACTATACCATCCGATATTTAACAATCTTCATATAGTTTTAAGTCACGACGAACATTGAACGTATGTTAACCGATAGACGGGGACTAAGTCGCGCTTTGATTTTCACATATGAGTATCGATGAGAATATGAAAGTTTCATATTATCATCGAGTATTATATATTGGTTTTAAGTTGAACATTTAACTTGAATAAGTTTTACGTTTACTTTTCAATTTTAAGGGTTTGAAGTTTTTAGTTTAGGGTAAAGTTTTCTTACGTTTACGGTAAACATTTACATTTACGTTATCATCGAGTATCCTACTGAAAGAACTAGTACACCCTAAACCCTAACCTAATTAACCTAATTAACCCAAATTAACCCTAATCATCACCATAACTCAAATTATCCCTAATTAACCAAAAATTAAGCTAATTAAACCAAATTAACCCTAATCAACATCCTAACCCAAATTAACCCTATTTTACCTTATTAACCCAAATTAACCTTAACCCTAACCCTAATCATCACCCAAACCCTAACCCAAAACCAAAATTAATCCTAATTAATCTAATTAACTCTAACCCTAACGCTAATCATCACCAACCCTATTTTACCTAATTAACCCTAATTAACCCTAACCCTAATAATCACCCAAATCTTGTAAAATTTCAGGAAAATAAAATATTATTTTGGAATTTAAATAATTAAAATAATAAATTTTTGGATATTATTAGATATGAGAATTAGTTTTAATGAAAAGGTATAATTATATACCGATAATTTGGAAAATAATTGGAAATTTATATCAAATACTGATTTTGAGAGATATGTGATTTAGACATTTTATGAATTATCATATAATTAATTATATACAAGTTTAATGCTAAACTCGATAATATTTACTAATTATGTATTAAGCTTGATTATGCATATGACATGCATCATGTCATGTTTCAAAACACTTTTTACATTCTATGAACCATGGCTTTAAAATCCTTATTTGCATATATATTTGGTTTTGTTTTCTTTTAAAAAAAGAGAGAGAAGGGGACAAGGTGACATGGGGGTATGGGCGAGGGGGAGAGAAGAGGGGGACTTCTACACAACTCTTGACTCTTTGACCATGGCTCATTCTTTCTTCTTCATCTCTCATTTTCACCTTCCTCGTTCTTCTTCTCTCCACTCTCCACCTCTTCTACCTCCTTCATAACACTCTCAAATATTCACCAAAACACCTTACCACTTTCATAAAAAATGTGCACAAGCTCCTCACTTAGACCATGGTATGAACAAGTTGAGGTTTTGAAGACTTTGAGCAACTCAAGAATTTTCTTGAGTTGCTAAATGAAGTATAACCCTTCATTTCTAGTTAAGTTTTTAGTTTTCTTAATGCCCTAGTTTAGTTTGGAGTTAATCTTGAGTTGATAAGCGATCCTTAAAAATTCCAAGATGAGGTTTTAGGAGATTTGTGGAGTTTTAAAAGTGTAATTGGGGTTTAGTCATGACTACCACCCCTATAATGTCAATTCTGGACCAACTGAATGTACTAAAAACCCAAGACTTGAGTTAGAAATGCTCCGATGTCGGTTTTGTGAATACTTAAGGACTACAGGGAATCTGGAGCAAACTGGGGTGTTCATAGGAAAATCAAACAACTTCTCTGACCTAGTTAGACTATTATAATACCATCAGAAGAAGATGGGACACCAACTCCTAGGATAGGCCGGCGAGATCGGGAATTTTGGCAATCTCGCCGGGCCAATGGTGGGTATTGGTGTAAGGGTTTTACCTGTAGCTCACTTTCCTTATGACATAGCCTTTGTGTTGTTAGTTTTGCCCCTTTTCACCTGAGCTAAAATCTGGGAACATTTTGTGTTGATTTTAACTATGTTTTCCGTTTTCAAAAACTTGGTTTTTGGTATTTGAATTTGGAATTGGCCGTTGGACGTTTGTACGTCAACGAAAAGAGTTATTTGGTTGTTTTTGCATGCGTAGGCTATAGGTTCTAACCTATGAGCACTTCGCGTGTTGTGTCGGTTTTTGAATTGGATTTTGATGCAATACGATGTGTTGTGATATGTAGGTACCTTCGCATGGACTTCGGGATGACAAGGGAGAGCGTGGCGTCATCGACTTCGGCAAGCGAGCATCAAGGTGAGTAGATGTATATTTACGGGAGAAGTCGGGTGGATGGCGTATAGCACCCCCGCAACCATAGGATAGGTTATATATATATATATATGTATATATATATATATGTATATATATATATATATATGTTGGTACAAGATTTGGACACTTAGCGGATAGGGTTTTAGGAAACCATAGGTTTTGAATAAGCGTATTTGTAGAAGGATTTTACCTTAGTCTTGAACTTTAGGATATGTGTAGTCACGCACACGCACACACACTTGGTTTTATGTGTGTGTGTGTGTGTGTGTGTGTGTTTGATTATATATATATACATATACACGTGAGATGAGGATAGTATATGCTGTATGGATATGAGTCGATATGATCGGGTATGATGCCGTGAGGCTATGATATGTGATTAAGTTGAGACACCGTATATGATATGATATAATAAAGGATCGTTGGGCGATATTTATGCAAGCATGTGATAACATGTGTTTTGATGACATAATAGATTGTACGAGACCTTAGATCCGTACCACTGATTTATGATATTGATATAGTACGAAGATTGATACCGTGCGAATTATGATTTATTATGATCTTTGACCCGTACCCTCGATTTTGGGGATGCCGTACGAGATGTATATGATGATTGATCCGAACTCTTGACTCGAGAATGTCATACGATGTATTATTACCGTACGTGATGATATGAGGCTGGATCGCTGACTATTAGATATATCGGCTCGGGATATTCTAGATTTCTTATCACCTTCGACTAGATTCTTAGTTTAGTCTTTAGTTGCATAGATATAGGTTAACTTAGGCTCAAGTCATACCTATTTTCAAAACCGACGAATCGTAGGCTTTTTCAAAGAATAAAACGAGGGATGCTATGGATTTTCAAAAGACATCTATTTTCTTAAAATACCGCAGTCCCTACTTTTCTAAAAAAATAACGATTCATGCTATTTAAACATGATAAACTGTATGGCCCGTATGTAGTTGATATACCTTATTGTTTCTTTTGATGTTTACTTTCTGTTATGATCTCGTCTGCTAAGGACACCTGCACCATTACCGATGATGCGTATGTTCTACGTACACTTGCTTGCCGGCTCACACACATCATCATCGGTAATTTCCATGTCACGCACACTGTAGTAATCAATATTACATTGTATGGTCTGATAGTCTATAGAAATAATATTGTTTAACATTCATGATCTTGTATGCTAGTGTAGACATTGTATTTCTTACTTAGATACCAAATGCATTCGCATACATACATTCTAGTTATGCATTGATCTTTGGTTTTACGCCGGTATTAATTATCTCATTGTATACTCATAGATTTTGATTCTTCTTGGAGACTTCCGTATTCATGTGATTTCTGGATTTGGGAAAAACCGCAAAGGAGTTTTATAAACTTATTATCATTTTAAAAATAGAAATTGCGGTTTTCTCATGATACGATGTGTGTGGCATCCACCATGAGTTTTCTCGGTTCTTGAGCCATGTGTGTACACATACCCGATTTGAGGAGGGGGATGCACCGTCTGCGGGTACATGGCGGACCCGGTGCGGTACCCCGGAGCAAGAGGACCATATAGATAGACGTTGAGCCTGGTAGGGGAGCACTACCGACCAATGATTATTGACCCAGTGGAGATCCGGAGGATGCCGACCGGAGTCGTGTGATTGACAGATTTGAGGGCCGATCTGAGAAACGGCTTCTGAGATTTGATATATATATATATATATATATATATATATATATTGTGTCGATATTTGACACGAATTTCTGTCGATTTCATTTGATGATACTCCAGTTTTATAATATCAAAATTTTACTGAGATAAGAACACGGATTTTTTCTCAAACCAGATGGATACGACTTTCATAATGTTTTCGAGTGTTGATGCTGGGCATTCGGGTTTTATCTTGATTTAGTGTGTCGTTGATGGGCACACATTCATTTATGCATTTACATTCATGCATATATTTACATATGTCTGTTACCACTTATTGACACGGACACGAGTATTTGACTTTACACATATGTCTATATTATTACCTTTACTGTTACTCGATGTTATCGTGCTACTATTATTTTTGTATTGTACTGTATGACCTAGGATATCGTCATACATACGATTTCTACTCGGTTATGTCTTCTACTCACGAGTTGGCAACTCACCCCCGTTGTGCCACCGTTTCTTTACAGGTTTGGTCGTACAGGTTCCATTGCGGCTTGCTGGTACCCTACTTCCTTCAGGGTTATTACATTAATAGGTGGGACACATTGCATCGTGACGACTATCATATACTTGTATATTTCATTTCAGTTGTATCTAGTTAAAAGCTCCATCAACCAGACTATATATATTCGTAGACTTAGAAACCATTATTGTATATTCTTTCGGCTTTAGAGTCGCGCTCATGTATTTTCATTATTGTTTGGATTTTCTTGATGATACTTTAGTTTTTTTGCTTTCTTTTTGTGTTTTGACCCTCGCCATTCGGTGTTGTATATTTATATATATTTGCGTGGTTGTTTCCGCCAATTGGCGAAAAACTAGCTCCCGCTTGGGGATGCCTTATATTATATTATTTGTACCATTTTCGGGTTAAGTTATACAAAGGAGGTCCTGCCTAAATTTTCAATGACGAAAATATTTTCAAGTAAAATATAAAGAATGTGTTTTCGTATATTATTATCTATGTTTTGTAGAAAGAACTTGATTTCAGTAAAACCTTATTTCAAAACTGCACCTCCACTATTTTCCCTAAAAAGTTTAGGTTTTGGGCTTTTGGCTTACTTGAATTAGGTGGGGTCCTATAAACTTCACTTGATTCAAGTGCCAGTCATGTGCCTTTTTCCGGGTCATGACAAAATTGGTATCAGAGCGTTAAGTTTATTTTTTGTTCTAGTCTAGGTTTGACTATGCGTAGTCTAGGGCGTATATTTATATTCGGAACCTAGGCTTGACCTTACGAATCTTAGACTTGGCTGAGGGGGTATTAGACCCGAACTTTCTTCGCGTAGGTTGGCCTTGGTTGATGGAGTAGTGACTTAAGTAGAGTGACGTACCGTGCGTATGTTCCGCGGCATACTTACGATACGTTACTCCGCTTAAGAAGTCTTAGGATGTACATTTCTTAGGCATTGTATTTCTATTCGTTCCTATAATCTATCCTCATCGATATCGGATTGAGTTTTTCGTTACCATGGTTACAAGAGCAGAGAGAGTTGCGGCTAAAGATACGGTCAGCACGAGCTCGTCATGGACGGGGACTAACCAGGATGTATTCCGGTGCCACGAGCGTTTTGATATATTGTCTTACTATGTTTTCTCGTTGACGCGAGCGTTCGAGACCTACACCAGATGACCGGGCCATTGCTAGAGGCCAGCCGGATTGTGAAGATTATTATGGTACCGTCTACTCTAGGTGATTGAGGCATTGTCTACCATGCAGAAAGATGAGCCAGCTGTTGCTGAGTTGATAAGGTATCGCCCCAGAACCTTGAAGCTAATGCAGCAGGAGTTTATACATAGGGACATGATAGAGGATCGCTAGTCACCTTTGGATAAAGGACTAGGACATGTTGCCGTTTGGATACTCCGATGCGAGATCATCTGATTGACTAACTTCAGCTAGAAGAAGACCTCACGCAGGCGTGTTGTAAGTCGATCGAGACAGGATGAGCATAAGCGCATCACTCCGATGATTTGGACAAGTTCCCGAGAATTTAATTGGCCAGGCACCTTCCACAGAGTATTAGAGATGCCAAGTTCGTAGCTTCGAAAGAGACTCTGGATATGAGTGCAGCCAATTGGAGAGCAGTCCACACAGCGAGATAATTCCGAATTGGTCCACATTGAAGAAAAGCGGAGTAAGAGGTTCGTACGAGATCTTGATGAGATGACGTTCCACTCTGTTGACATCAGAGACTGGATGCCTATGCAGAGGCATTGAATGCCGCAATAATTCCAGAAAAAAGTCATGAAGAGAATGCAGCTGTCCCGGAACAAGAAATGGATTAAGTAAAGGGTGATAACTTCCGGGCAGTTCTATAGAGACAAGATTTGGGAGAAACCCCGACATGATCTTCCTGGAATACTACACGCGAAGACTTGTACCCAAGATCGGTCGTATCACGCACACTCAGTGGGTTAGAGTTTGCAATCATTGACGAGATATGTTACGAGTGACCATGTTAATTGGTCAGGAGATCTTCAGGGAATGCGCCAGAACGGAACTGTTTCCGTCATTACTCCGAATTTAGGCTGTCGAGCCGAGGAGTCGTGTAACTGGTAATCCGCAGAGAGAAACGAGGATCTAAAGCAGAGGACACCAGACTATGGGCAAGAGGCAAGTAGGTATTCTTGCTCTGCTAGCCTTGGATGCATCGGCACATTACGACATTGAAGGATGGACACCTTAACGGCAGTAATCGTGGATTTCACATTGGTGATTCATATATCACGTTTCATCGTTTTGATTTCCGGTATTTTGATGATTCAGTTTCATGATTGATATTTTTTATGTGCGCCACAGTGCACTTTTTTGTATATTCATGCATCAGCTGTACTGATGTTCGTTTTTGTGCATACCCATTTCACTTGTTTTCGATTCTTACGCATTTCGAGACATTTGATTTTGATTTCATGCACACAGTGTGCACATGATTTTGACTTATGCATTCGGTTTAGTTTACACCCACTTTCAGTACTTGATATGGTTTTGTGCGCACGAATGCACACGTTTACGAGTTTATATACCACGGTATACCTGATTTGGATTGGTGTATGTTGTATACCGTCGATTTTGATTGTGATATTCGATGTTTGTTTTCGTGCACCTTATGGACTTGATTTGGATATTTGCGCATACTTGGCGTACTAGATACGATTTTGTGCACACCAAATGCACTAAATCGATATTCTTCGTGCATATCAGATGCACCAGATATTGTTGTCATGCACACCCATTGCACTCGACATATATTTTTGTGCACACCTGTTGCACTTGAGTTTTTGTTTCTGTGCACATTCGTGGCACTGTGTTGATTTCAATTTCCGTGCGCATCAGACGCATGTGGTATTCTTTGTTTACATTTTTGGGATTGACTTCTTTTGAGCAGCATGTTTTATGCTATGTACTACTGTTTAGCGACCGAGCAGAACTAGTCTGAGGACGGTACCTGAGTATTTTTGCATGCACCAATATTTATGGTAGGGATGTTCAAAAAGAGCTATAGTTTCAATATTTTTCCTACGTGTCCGTGAGTGACACGAGAATTTACCAAAAAACCCTTCCCAAGGTCATTTTCAAAAAGAGGAATGTGTATCTTAAAATAAAACATAGGTAGATATGTAGCTATTTCTTTACAAAATGAACGTCCGCTACTTGTGCTGTGATACGCGCATCGTACGGAAATTTGAAAAGATATTTTTTGCATGCACTTTCATTTGGTTGTTCTGACGATTTCACAACTATGCGTACTATATACATGTTATAATTTTAATTACATCATGTTTGAATTCCGTATTGGATTCTGACATTTGTATTTTCGTCATAACTCCGATGATTGCGTGACGCTTGACAGAGTTTGATTTTGAGTTTTGCACTCGTTTTCAAGCGCATGCATTGCGTTATGATATGCTTATGTATTCGTGATTTCGGAGCACCGACGACTTGATTGTTTTGCTGAAATGTTTTAGTAATTGGGGGTTTAAATTCAAAATTCGGGGACCGAATTTATTTAAGGGGGGAAGATTGTAACATTTCAGGAAAATAAAATATTATTTTTGGAATTTAAATAATTAAAATAATAAATTTTTGGATATTATTTGATATGAGAATTAGTTTTAATGAAAAGGTATAATTATATACCAATAATTTGGAAATTTATATCAAATATTGATTTTGAAAGAATTTATGTGATTTGAACATTTTAAGAATTATCATATAATTAATTATATACAAGTTTAATGCTAAACTTGATTAATATTTACTAATAATGCATCATGCTTGATTATGCATATGACATGCATCATGTCATGTTTGAAAACACTTTTTACATTTTATGAACCATAGCTTTAAAATCCTTATTTGCATATACATTTGGTTTTGTTTTCTTTTAAAAAAAAGAAAAGAGAGGAGGGGACAAGGCGACATGGGGGTATGGGTGAGGGGGAGAGAGAGAGAGGAGGAAAACTTCTACACAACTCTTGACTCTTTGACCATGGCTCATTCTTGCCTCTTCATCTCTCATCTTCACCTTCCTCATTCTTCTTCTCTCCACTCTCTACCTCCTGTACCTCCTTCATAACACTCTCAAATCTTTATTAAAACACCTTACCACTTTCACAAAAAATGTACACAAGCTCCTCACTTAGACCATGGTATGAACAAGTTGAGGTTATGAAAACTTTGAGCAACTCAAGAATTTTCTTGAGTTGCCAAATGAGATATAACCTTTCTCTTCTAGTTAAGTTTTTAGTTTTCTTAATGTGCTAGTTTAGTTTGGAGTTAATCTTGAGTTGATAAGTTATCTTTGAAAATTCCAAGATGAGCTTTTAGGGGATTTGTGGAGTTTTAAAAGTGTAATTAAGGTTTAGTCATGACTACCACCCCTCTAGTGTCAATTCTGGACAACTAAATGTAGTAAAAACCCAAGACTTGAGTTAAAAATGCTCCTATGTCGGTTTTGTGAATACTTGAGGACTACAGGGAATCTGGAGCAAACTGGGGTGTTCATAGGAAAATCAAACAACTTCTCTGACCTAGTTAGACTATTAGAAGACCACCAGAAGAAGATGAGACACCAACTCCTAGGATAGGCCGGAGAGACCGGAAATTTTGGCAATCTCGCCGGGCCAATGGTGGGTATTGGTGTAGGGGTTTTACCTGTAGCTCACTTTCCTTATGACATAGCCTTTGTGTTGTTAGTTTTGCCCCTTTTCACCTGAGCTAAAATCTGGGAACATTTTGTGTTGATTTTAACTATGTTTTCCGTTTTCAAAAACTTGGTTTTTGGTATTTGAATTTGGAATTGGCCGTTGGACGTTTGTACGTCAACGAAAAGAGTTATTTGGTTGTTTTTGCATGCGTAGGCTATAGGTTCTAACCTATGAGCACTTCGCGTATCGTGTCGGTTTTTTAATCAGATTTTGATGTGATACGATGTGTTGTGATATGCAGGTACCTTCGCGTGGACTTCGGGACGACAAGGGAGAGCGTGGTTTCGTCGACTTCGGCAAGCAAGCATCAAGGTGAGTAGATGTATATTTACGGGGGAAGTCGGGTGGATGGCGTATAGCACCCCCGTAACCATAGGACAGGTTATATATATTATATTATATATATATATATATATATATATATTGGTATAAGATTTGGACACTTAGTGGATAGGGTTTTAGGAAACCGTAGGTTTTGAATAAGCGCGTTTGTAGAAGGATTTAACCTTAGTCTTGAACTTTTGGATATGTGTAGTCACACACACGCACACGCACACACACACACGCACACTTGGTTTTGTGTGTGTGTGTGTGTGCGTATGTGTGTGTGTGTGTGTGTTTGATTATACACACACACACATATACACGTGAGATGAGGATAGTATATGTTGTATAGATATGAGTCGATATGATCGGGCATGATGCCGTGGGGCTATGATATGTGATTGAGTCGAGACACCGTATATGATATGATATAATAAAGGATCGTTGGGCGATATTTATGCAAGCATGTGATAATATGTGTTTTGATGACATAATAGATTGTACGAGACCTTAGATCTGTACCACCGATTTATGATATTGATATGGTATGAAGATTGATACCATGTGAATGATGATTTATTATGATATTTGACCCGTACCCTCGATTTTGGGGATGTCGTACGATGGATATTACCGTACGAGATATATATGGTGATTGATCCGCACTCTTGACTCGAGAATGTCGTACGATGTATTATTACCGTACGTGATGATATGAGGCTGGATCGCCGACTATTAGATACATCGGCTCGGGATTATTCCCCTCCGAATAGGCGGCGCGACGGACGTCTTGCCTGAGATTCGGGGCAGATGCTATTTGGTTTTATCCGTCCACCTCTCCGAAGATGCCAAGTTGATTTATGGCACCGTGTATCGGAGGTTTAGACGGATGCGGCCGATGTAGCAGACTTCGTCAGATTCCCTCTCGCTTGAGGGGTTTTTGATTGTGGGGACGCTCTTCCCTGCAGGCGCAAGCACCTGCAGTTAATTACGCTACCGCATTGCGGTAACAACTTTCTCCTTCTCCAGAATTTCACTTCGTGTCGTGGGTGTTTGTTTTGTTTGTGGTTGCCCGTGGATTGTATACGGAGACTAATTTATGTCGTCGCCCGTAGGACGTGGATTAGTCCAAATCCGTATTTTCTTAGATTTGGGTTTGGGGGTTTTGGTTTAAGGATACGTTAGCCGTATTTGAGGCTGAGATCAACTTAAACGTTTGTTAAGGATACGTTAGTCCAGTTTGAGACTAAGATCAACTTAACGGGATCGTTTAGATCCGACAAAAGAGCATTTGAGGCTCTATTTTTCCAATTTAGGGACATAGTGGTCCATTGAATGTATGGTCGTCGGGACCCGTCACCTCTCTGACGACGTTGAAGGATTACAACGACAGATATCAGAGGAGTTCAGAGATGTACCCTTGAACCAATGTTGGTTGGGAGATCTGTAGTCCAATTTGGAACTGAGATCAATTTATTAAATTATGAGCACATTGGCTCAGTTAAATCTGAATTGAGGACTTATGGCCAGTTTGGGCTAAGTCCAATTATGTTTGAAATATTGTCCCTTTGGACCATTAGACATTTGTCTAGGTTCAGCCCCTCATCATTCAGCAGTGCTAAACAGAGGTTTGGGGGCCCTGACAACATTTTGTCTTTGATTTCCTCAATTTTGAGATTCATTTGGAGGAGGGACTTTTGCCTCTGGAAAATTAGCCAATTTGGCTAAAAGTAGTGTCAAACACTAAAGAATAACATTGTTAAACACTGGAAATAGATCTCTCAAATTAGTGTTAAACACTAAAAGACAATCAGTGTTAAACACTGGAAATATAATCCCCAAATTAGTGTTAAACACTAAAGAAAGAGGGGTCACGTGTGGACACATGAGAGCGCCCAAAGGTGGGACCAGATCCCTTTTCTTCGTTCTACAATTAAGTGTTAAACACTTTTTTTATATTTTATTTTGGAGCATCACGTGCTGGCACGTGAGGAGGATTCATGCACTGATCATTAAAGCATCCGCCAAGGGGTCACGTGGGAGCACGTGAGAGCGCCTAAGGCCTTTATTTCTTTTACTTTTTCTTTCTGTGTTTTGGAGGTCATGTGGGAGCACGTGAGGCATTGCCTCAAAGCTTTCCTCCTTCTCATTTCCGGGGATCTCTTCAGGGGTCACGTGGGGACACGTGACCTTGGTCTTTTGCATGCATGGAGATCTTTCAAGTCTCTTTTTTAAGAATTAAATTCTCTGTAGGGTTAAACCCTAATTTTGTTTTGGAGGAATTAAATTCCTATTGTGAAAGAATTAAATTCTTATTTAGGGTAAAACCCTAATTTGTTTTTAAAGGAATTAAATTCCCAGATATATAAAAGAATTAAATTCTTGATTAGGGTTAAACCCTAGTTTCATTTTAAGAGGAATTAAATTCCTGTGAGTTTGGGAGAATTAAATTCTTATAGAGGGTTAAACCCTAGTTTTGTTTTAGGAGAATTAAATTCTCAAAACTCAATTCCCCTTCTAAATTTAGGATCTGCATGGCAGGATCTCGACCCGATGAGAATTAAATTCTTAACTTATGGGGAGATGTGCTCTGTGCAGATATTCAACCAGAAGAAGAACTAAGTTCTTTTTCTGTATAAGAGTTAAACTCTTGGATTGAGAATTAAATTCTCTTTTTTGAAGTTTTGATCCCTTTCTTTTCTCACATAGGGTTTTCTTTCTTGAGAATTAAATTCTCCTTTTCTTTTTCTTCCTTGAGAATTAAATTCTCCTCTCTCTGTTCTTCTCCAAAAAAGGTCCATTTTCTTCTCTTCTTGGCTCCTATTTATAGGAGAAAGAAAAGAATCAATCTGTTTTGTAAATCTCTCATTAAGAGATCTGATTTATTTATTGAGAGATTTGATTTACTTTCATCATTGATCTGGGCCTTTAGATTATTAAGTGAATTTTATTCACCGTTGGATTTTAAATCCAAAGATATTCTGTTTGTTATTTTCGGTGAGATTTAGGGGAAATATTTCCTTGTTTAAGATTTTCCCATAAATTGGTGATTTTTAATCACCCTTGGATCTTTAATCCAACGGTCCCCATAATCCTTTTTCCATTTGGAAAGATTTAGAAGCTTTTAGAATTTAATTCTATTAACTGTAAGGCTTTCGAAGCCAGTCACATGCTGACACGTGACCCTTGATCACGTGTGAGCACGTGACCCCCAATTGAGTCCTTTTCTCAGCGTCTATTTACGCTTCAGTTTTAACCATCACGTGTCAACACGTGACCATTGGTCACGTGTGAGCACGAGATACCTCATTGAGGTATTTTCTTCAGCCATTTGTTTTTATTTCAGTTTTAACTATCACGTGTCAACACGTGACCATTGGTCACGTGTGAGCAGGTGACCCCCAATTGGGTCCTTCTTCAGCCGTTTGTCTTTATTTATGTTTTAACTATCATGTGTCAACACGTGACCATTGATCACGTGTGAGCACGTGATACCTCATTGAGGTAATTCCTGATTTTTAATTAGGGAACAGTGCATGGCATATCTGCTCATAACTTTTGATCCCGAATGAATTATGAAGCCCATAATATATCAAATCGAAGGGTTTCTCGAGATGCTTCCAATATCATCAGAATTTAGCTGTTTCTCTTTCGGGAGTTTATCAAAATACAGGCCGGAAGATACTGGTTCGCATTTCCTTAAGCGTATCGCTGCCATTTGATACCTTAGGCTCTTTTGCGCAGAAATTTTTGGCGGGAACAAATGCCCCCCACTACTTTTCCCACGTAAGTATATACGTGGGTGAAGTAGTGCAAAGTTATGCATAGCGTATGACCAGTTTCGGTTTGGTATATAATTTTTAGAATCTTAATCTGAGAAGATAACGAGCGGACACAAGCGTCGTCATTTATCATTGACTCAAATCTCGACTCTTAAGAGATATAGTTCCAAACCCTTAACTCCATGAGTCGCACCCTTCTATCTTTTTATGTCTTACTCTGGCGTGAAGTAGTTTATATGCTCATAGGTAACTTTTCCATTTCAGTGGCATGTAGCTTTGGCAAGTGTGGCTCATAGATGGTCCATCTTGACCTCTTTGCAGGGCAGTGATGACTTAGGAGACAGGGGTAGGATCTGCCACCTAAGACTTTTCAACTTTATGAGCCGTGAGGGTCTCACAAAGACTTTTCTCCCTATGGATCGAGAGGATCTCGTAGGTGTATTTTCTCCTTAGGAATCGTGAGGATTCCTAAGTGCGTTTTCTCTTATAAGTCGTAGGGATCTTATTAGAGAATTTTCCCTCTTACGAGTCGAGAGGACCCGTAAGCGGTTGTTTCCCTCCTCGTCAAGATTTGACTTTGGAGAGTGTGATCCGTGGATAGTATGCAAGAGACCATTTTGGACCGACTTGCAGGGTCCCAGTGCTTAGGAAATAGGTTTTTTAATCCCCACTGCCTAAGGCTTTATCTCACGAGTCGAGACGAATCGAGAAGTTCTCGCAAAGACTTCAATTTCCTCACGAGTCGAGACGAATCGAGCAGTTCTCGCAAGCATATCCTGAAGTCACAGTTAACCTCTGCTCTTTACGACAAAGGTTCGTTAGGGTCTGTGGTACTAGGGTTTTGCCCGTCGTACCGTCGCGTTGGCTGATGTATCCCTCGATCGGCAATCTTGCTGTTCGAGTAGCCTTGCGACTGTCGTGTCTCTGATCCCTTCGGGGACTGGACAAGACGTCTTCAAGAAATCTTCCTAGAAAATTTGACCATCGGAAAAGCAAGCGTTAGGAATTTGCCATGCCGCTTTTTACTTGAGGTTAGGCTCATTTTGGAGAGCCCCAATGAGTCATAACCACTCCACGCTGGTGTGGGATGATCTCCGATAGTCTTTCAGGCTTTATATGAGTTGCCGTCAAGACCCTGAAGCTAGGAATTTGGCCTTTGCTTCGTTTGCTGGCACTACGTCGGCTGTATCGAGATGAATGCCGCGGTTGTCTCTAGGTTGTTGGTGAACCGTCGAGGCTTGGATTTGGGAATTTTGCCGTGGCTCCGTTTGTTTGATTGTCGCGTCTGAACCCTGCTGGAGGAAGAACGCTGGGGTGACATCTCGTCTGCTGTATCGAGACGAACGTCGAGGTGGTGACCACTCCATGTGGGATGATCTCCGGTAGTCTTTCAAGTTTTATATGAGTTACCGTCAAGACCTTGTAGCTAGGAATCTGGCCTTCGCTTCGTTTGCTGGCATTGCGTCTGCTGTATCGAGACGAATGTCGCGGTTGTCTCTAGGTTGTTGATGAACCCTCGAGGTTTGGAACTAGGGATTTTGTCGTGGCTCCGTTGTTTGATTGTCGCGTCTAAATCCCGCCGGAGGGAGAATGCTGGGGTGACATCTCGTCTGCTGTATCGAGACGATCGTCGAGGTGGTGACCACTCCGCTCTGGTGCGAGATGATCTCCGATTGTCTTTCAGGCTTTATATGACTTGCCGTCAAGACCCTGAAGCTAGAAATTTGGCCTTTTGCTTCATTTGTTTTGGCGCGTCTGAATCCTGCTGGAGGAAGAACGCTGTGGTGACATCGCATCTACTGTATCAAGACGAACGCCGAGGTGGTGACCATTCCGCGCTGATGTGGGATGATCTCCGATAGTCTTTCAAGTTTCATATAAGTTGCCTTCAAAACTCCGAAGCTAGGAATTTGGCCTTCGCTTCGTTTGCTTTGGCGCGTCCGAATCCTGTTGGAAGAAGGGCGCTGTAGTGACATCTCGTCTGCTGTATCGAGACGAACGTCGAGGTGGTGACCACTCCGCACTGATGTGGGATGATCTCCGATAGTCTTTCAAGTTTTATATGAGTTACCGTCAAGACCCTGAAGTTAGGAATTTGGCCTTCGCTTCATTTGCTTTGGCGTGTCCGAATCCTGGTGGAGGAAGGACGCCGTAATGACATCTCATCTGCTGTATCGAGACGAACGTCGAGGTGGTGACCACTCCGCGCTGATGTGGGATGATCTCCGATAGTCTTTCAGGTTTTATATGAGTTACCGTCAAGACCCTGAAGCTAGGAATTTGGCCTTCGCTTTATTTTCTTTGGCGTGTCCGAATCCTGTTGGAGGAAGGGCGCTGTAGTGACATTTCGTCTGCTGTATCGAGACGAACGTCGAGGTGGTGACCATTCCGCGCTGATGTGGGATGATCTCCGATAGTCTTTCAGGTTTTATATAAGTTGCCTTCAAAACTCTGAAGCTAGGAATTTGGCCTTCGCTTCGTTTGCTTTGGCGCGTCCGAATCCTGTTGGAGGAAGGGCGCTGTAGTGACATCTCGTCTGCTGTATCGAGACGAACGTCGAGGTGGTGACCACTCCGCGCTGATGTGGGATGATCTCCGATAGTCTTTCAAGTTTTATATGAGTTACCATCAACACCCTGAAGTTAGGAATTTGGCCTTCGCTTCATTTGCTTTGGCGTGTCCGAATCCTGTTGGAGGAAGGACGCCGTAATGACATCTCATCTGCTGTATCGAGACGAACGTTGAGGTGGTGACCACTCCGCGCTGATGTGGGATGATCTCCGATAGTCTTTCAGGTTTTATATGAGTTACCGTCAAGACCCTGAAGCTAGGAATTTGGCCTTTGCTTCGTTTGCTTTGACTGTGAGGTCTTTTGCTAACGTTGCGTCTGCATCCTGCTGGACTGCGAAGGAACGCCGTTGTTGACATTGCGTCTGCTGTAACGAGACGAATGCTGAGATGGAGTTGGGATTTTGCCGTCACTCTGCTTTGCTGACCATGGGGTCTTTCGTTGACGTTGCATCTGCATCCTGCTGGACTGTGAAGGAACGCCGTTGTTGACATTGCGTTTGCTGTAACGAGACGAATGCTGAGGTGGAGCTAGGATTTTGCCGTCACTCCGCTTTGCTGACCATGGGGGCTTTCGTTGACGTTGCATCTACATCCTGCTGGACTGCGAAGGAACGTCGTTGTTGACATAGCATCTACTGTAACGAGACGAATGCTGAGGTGGAGCTGGGATTTTGCCGTCGCTCCGCTTTGTTTCGACCGCGAGGTCTTTTGTTGACGTTGCATCTGCATCCTGCTGGACTGCGGAGGAACGCCATCGTTGACATTGCGTCTGGTGTAACGAGATGAATGTTGAGATGAACTCTGGATTGTTTATGAACCGTCGAGATTTGGAACTAGGGACTATGCCATGGCTCCGTTTGATGGTATACCATCTGTGTCCTGCTGGAATGAGGAGGCCCACCGTTGTTGGTCTCCAGGCTGTAGAGGTGGCCATTGAGATTTGGAACTAGGGACTTTGCCATGGTTCCATTTCGTTGCGACTCTGGGGTCAGTTGTTGACGTGACGTCTGCATCTGGTTGGAGTGAGGAGAAACGCCGTTGGTGATCTCTAAGTTGTCGATGTTGACGTCGAGACCCTAAAGCTAGGGATCTTTCTTTGCTTCATTTGTTGACCTTGTGTCTGCAATATTGCGACTAGTGTCGAGATTGTCTCTAGGTTGTCTATGAAACGTTGAGATTTGGCTTCGCTTTCTGATGGAGCCTGTTGGGAAGGTATGGCTCACTCTTTGTTTATGCCCCTGGATTGTATACAGGGATCGATGTGATCTCACCTGTAGGGAAAATTTTCACTTCATTTCATTTTTTTATTTCTTTCCGCAATGCTCTATCATTTCAGCTTTTATATCGCGAACGTCGTGATTGCCCAATCATCTCGGGAATTTTTCGCGGTGCCCAATCATTTCGGCTATTTGTTTTTATTTTTACTCGCTGCTTTTTATTGCGAGTTGCCCAATCATTTCGGCTATTTGTTTTTATTTTTACTCGCTGCTTTTTATTGCGAGTTGCCCAATCATTTCGGCTATCTGGCATGCATACATTTTTACTTGCTGGTTTCGTTGCAAGTTGCCCCATCATTTTGGCTATTTCATATGCATTTTTGGCTCGCTGATTTTTTATCGCGAGTGTGGAATTTGGGATCTGATGCCAATCTTAGCATCAGCATCGCTACGACTGGAATATTGCCAGGAGCGAATCATCATTTGCCACGAAAGGACTTGGAATTTGATACAGATTTAGGCATCATCAGCGCTACAACTGGGATATTGCCAGGAGCGAATCATCATTTGCCTCTATCGATGTCGAACAAAGGTGGCTTAGCGAACAGGGTTAGGATCCCATCGACTAAGGCTTTTGACTTAATGAGCCGTAAGGGTCTCACAAAGGTATTTCTCCCTACAAGTCGTGAGGATATCGTAAGTGTGTTTTCTCCTTAGGGATCGTGAGGATTCCTAAGCGTATGTTTCCCTGTAATTCGTAAGGATCTTACAAAAGGGTTTTCTTCTTATAAGTCGAGAGGACTTACAAGGGTTGTTCACCATATGGACATATCCCCAGCCACGGGTGGGACTTGGTCAGGGAAATGTTTATTCGCGTCCGTGGATTGTATACAAGGGTCAGTATTGAGCCGCTTGTAGGGCAGTATTGGAAGTTGTGGGGGTTGCTTAAGAACAGGTTAAGGTTTCTGTAACTTAAGACTTTCAAATCTTATGAGCCGTGAGGGTCCCATAAGAGAGTTCTCCTTGCGAGTCGTGAGGATCTCGCAAGTGTAATTTCTCCTTAGGAATAGTGAGGATCCCTAAGTGTGTTCTTCCCTTATGAGTCGTAAGGATCTCACGCGGGTGGTTTCTCCTTACAAGGTCGAGAGGACCTTGTAAGTGTCTTTTAACGAGGTTGCGCCCTTTCGGGTTTTCACAAACACTCGCTGGTAGCCCTGCTATTTTTACTCACGGAGCCCTTTCAGGTTTTCATCCGTGCCCATTTTGCTTATGGACATACCGTTTTTTTTATTCTTTTTATTCTTTTTTCTAACGAGGTTGCGCCCTTTCGGGTTTTCACAAGACTCGCCGGTAGCCCTGCTGTTTTTACTCACGGAGCCCTTTCGGGTTTTCATCCGTGCCCATTTTGCTTATGGGCATACCGTTTTTATTTTTTTTTATTTTTTGTTTTTATTTTTTATCACGTCAGCCTGAGGATGCTGCGGTAGTAGTTTAAAGACGTTTCGGTCATCTGCAAGTTTTAGGACATTGCGGTCCGTCGTTAGTTTAAGGACGTTTCGGTCCTCGGCCAGTTTTAGGACATAGTGGTCCATCGTTAGTTTAACGACGTTTCGGTCTATCGTTGCCATATTTGAGGCGGATTCTTAGTTCTCGGACTTTTTGGTCCAGGAGGCCTTCCCTATGAATGAGCATGATGCCTCCGGCATATCTATCTTTCTCGGAGCGTGTGGTTGTGGCGTGCTCACCTTCCAGTTTTCGGATAGCGCGAACTTGCCCTGTTGGTGTTGGTCTTCAACCCAGTTTTTGAAGATGTAGCAATTTTCGATTGGATGGCCCAATACTTGGTGGTAAGGGCAGTAATTAGGATTGTTGACCTCATTCAGTTGTAGCTGGCATTTCGGCTCCGGTAGAGTGATAAGCCCGTCGCGCACTGCTAGTTTGAACAGCCTCCTTGTTTCATCCCGGGGAAATGAGTAAGAACGTTTCAACTTTTCATAGAAGGGTTGCCGATTGTTGCTTTGGCGAACAACCGGTCTAGGGACACTCGATTGTTGTTGAGCGTTGGCGACGAAGGCCGTTTTTTCCTTCCCTTTATCCGTTTTGTTTGATCCCTTGTTTGCGGGTCCGAGATTCTTTCCGGGTAGTGTGCGATTGCACGGCTGAATGTTCTCGCAACTCCTCAACTCTTTCGTTTTAGAGACGGACTCCTTGAAAAGAGGGCTGAGGGCTATTTTTTCGTCGGAATTGCTTCCGAATGTAAGAACTCGCGGTCCCTCGGGATCAACCCTATGACAATTGCCGGCAATTCTTTTACGCTCATCTGTCGCATTTTTCTGCTGTCTTCGAGCTTCACGCTTTGTCCTGTTGAAGTGTTGCCTGTAAGCGACATACCCTTGCCACCAACACTTAAAGGAGTTGCAGTCCTCGGTAGGATGTGCGATCTTCTGATGATATAAGCAGAAGTTAGGATGTACTTCCGCTTCATCAAGATGTATGCCACCAGGAGACTTTTCTCTGAAAGAGGGCAGCCTCATCCCCATCGATATCTCTTTGGCGAATCGTTTCCTTGTCTTGATCCTGCTTTCATTTGCGTCGGATGTACTTTGATCCGGTGGGAGTGTTTCGACCCTTTTATCCAGTCGTCGGCGTTTAGCTTTCTCGAATATGGCCATCTCGCGCTCTCGATCGGCTTTGCTTTTAAGACGGGCTTCGTTCAAGAAGGCATCGATCATCTCGTCTGATGGCCACAGAAGTTCTGGTTTAGGACCTGCCCCTGGTTTCTCGGTGCAAGGAGCCTCTTTATCATCTATCAATGAGTGAGAGATCACATGACAACTTGCTACGTAGTCCTCAGATTCATCTGATGAGTCTTCTCCATCATTTTCGTCCTCGAGGACGTGGCTGAGGAACTCTTGGAGCGTGATTGGAATCCGTGCCTTCTGGTTATACTCATCCAATGCGTCAATCTGTTTCTGTAAATCCGTGCGCTTGTCGCCAGGCTTCACGGGCTTCTTAGATTTCTTCTTGTTTTTCTTTGAAGATTTTGACGGCTGGGTGTGAGTGTTGGGGCCTTCACCATCGATCTTTGGAGTTGGGCGCGGCTTCAGCATCCCTTCGACGATCTGGGGTTCTAGCGAGTTCTTCCATCCGATCGCCGGGCATGTCTGGAGATCATTCAGCATCTTTTTGGTTTTGGCTGACAGCACGACCTCCCACGGCGCTTCTTCAACAAAAGAACAAGTTGCCCCCGGTGTGTCCGTCTTCTTTGGAGTGTGCGGTTGTGGTGGGTTTATTTTCCACTTCTCGGACAGCGCAAACTTGCCTTGTAGGTACTGATCTTCGATCCATCCTTTAAAGACGAAGCAATCCTCGATCGGGTGACTTACCATTTGGTGGTAAGGGCAATAATTGGGATCGTTGACATCGCCTGGCTGCAACGGACGCTTTGGACTCGGCAAATTGATGAGTCTGTTGCGCACTGCCAGCTCGAACAGTCTTCTCGTTTTATCCTGAGGAAACGAGTAAGGACGTCCCAGTCTCTCCTCGAGGGATGGGCGTGGACGCATATTGTTTTGACGGACAACCGGCTTTAAGTTGCTCGACTGTTGTTGAGTATTAGCGACGAAAGTTGCTTTCCCTTTCCCCTTTTCATTCCGAGGGTCCGTCTTTGAAGGAGATGATCTATGATCCATCTGATCCATTTGGGCCAACTTGTCAATCAAGGCCTGGAAAGTAGTTGGCTTGAAGAACATCATGAATTGCGAGATGGTCGCTTGCGGATCAAGAGTGCCCACAAACATGCCTACCGCAGGTGCTTCTTCGATGCGTTATTCGCACTTCGACCATAGATTCCTCCATCGTGTTGCGTATTGAACCCACGTCTCGCCTGGCCTTACCCTGGCATTAATCAGTGCTGTTATCGGGGTGCGTTCACTAGCACTCATGAATATTTGTATAAACAGTAGCTCCATCTCCGTAAATGTTTTGACAGAGTCGTTAGGTAGCTCCGAATACCATTCAAAGGCTGTTTCTGCTAAGCTGCCGACGAATTGGCGAAGCAGCAGTTTGTCGTCGCCTCCAGTGTTGCCGCATAAGGCCCTAAATTGAGCGACATGCTGGTGTGGATTCCCTGTCCCCTTATACACGTGGAATCTAGGGTTCGTATATCCCGGCGGGTAACTGATTTGGTCATACCAGCTCGGATAGGGCCGTCCGGTTCTAACAATTTGCTAAGCCGCTTCACTCGTCTGATGAGCTCATATTTGCTGAGCTATATAGTCATCCAGTGCGGCCTTGGAAATGGTTTCCTCCTTGGCCGCTGAAAGAGCCGAAGGAGGATTGGATGTCTCCCCTCTATCGTCTTCAGTAATGGTCGGAGGGTCTTCAGCTGGAGGATCCTGCTGTAACATCATTCCTACCATATCTTGGAAAAGAAGCGCCATTTGTTTTATATTAGCTGCTTGTTCTGCTGCTTCTCTGTCCTTCTTTTCGAGGACTCTGCGTAGGAAGTCAGCGTCAGTTTCTTGCTCCCGGCGTTGATCCGAGGATGCCTCCGAGCTTTCTTTTGGCCCGTAAGTGCGGCCATTGCAGTCATCATTTTCTGAAGCTTCTGTTATTGCTCCTGGGCTTTTGTCATGGATCGGGTGAGCGGTCGGTGACCCGTCGAAGCGCGGCTATCCTCCTTTCCGGAAGCCATATAGACGGTGTGCACCACCATGCCCCCAGACTTGGGGCGTTTAGCTTCAGTGTCTTTGCGATTTTCCAAAGACACAGGGATCTTCTCCGACCTCCTTCTTTTTTGAGCGGTCGAAGTTGAGGGGGCCGTTGTAGTGGGTACCCAAGTAGCTGTCACTTTTGGTGGCTTGACAGAGTAGTCCTTCTCCTGCCGAACCTTCATCTTTTTCTGTCGGCGGAGATAGTCTTGATCCACTACGGAGTCCTGTACTTGACGCCAGACCTTGTAAATTTTAGAGGACAGCCGTTGAGGGGGCTGCTCCAGCTTCACCTTTAGAGCATTATCCACAGGTGTAGGAGATTTTTTCAATACGGCAGTTGGCGAGTTTTTGCGCACCCTTCTTAGCGGTTCAAAGCTATTCCCGGTCGGAACAACAGCATTGATTTCCACTATCGGAGCTGGCGGAGTTATCCCAGAGGGGGAGTTACCCCCAGCCTTCCTTATTCGGCGCCAGTGACGACGGCGAGCATGTCGAGCGGACGGCGTTGGTTCAGCGATGGGGATGGCTTTGTCTTGCCCCCTGTCTTGAGGAGAGACTGTTATTGGTGCTAGCCTGTCGAAGACTGACGTTCATTGAGAGGGGATAATCAGTCTTGCGAAGGCCGACTTTCGAACAGGGGAAACAGCCTTCATGACTTCACGTGGAGTAGGAGCTGAAACGGCCAGTCTTGTGAAGAACGACCCCTTAGCAAGAGAAGCCGCCTTAGGGACTTCAGGAGTAGGAATGGCTATCCGTTTTGGGATAACGCCTTCTGGTATTGCAGGCTTCTTCATGGGCCCGCTGGAGCTCTGGCCCAGTCTGTTAAAAACTGAGGCATTGGACTTGGGCGACCCGTTGAGAGGGGCCGCAGTAGTTGTAAACCGATCAAAGACCGACTTCTTCGAAGCTTCTTGCGATGATACAGGAGCGCTGAAGCTTGTTGGTGGGATCATGCTCCCGAAGAATAGTCCAGTGGTGGCTTGAGTTACCTGCTCCACTGGCATCTTGAAAAGGGAGGCCGCTCGGGGCCCGTAAGTCACTCCTCCAGCAAGAACGGAGTGAGAGTTGTAGTTGCAGGTAGTGCAGTTTGAAGCCATCGATCCTCTGTTTTCTGCACGGAGAAAGACACCAAATCTAAGTACCCCGAATCCACAAGCAACCACAGCAAACCACGATTCGTTCGCGAACAAGACACAAGAAGTGTGGAGTGGAAAGAGGAAGAGGTCCCACCGGGCGTGCCAGAATCTGTTCCCCTCCGAAAAGGTGGCGCGACGGACGTCTTGCCTGAGATTCGGGGCAGATGCTATTTGGTTTTATCCGTCCACCTCTCCGAAGATGCCAAGTTGATTTATGGCACCGTGTATCGGAGATTTAGATGGATGCGACCGATGTAGCAGACTTCGTCAGATTCCCCCTCGCTTGAGGGGTTTTTGATTGTGGGGACGCTCTTCCCTGCAGGCGCAAGCCCCTGCAGTTAATTACGCTACCGCATCGCGGTAACAACTTTCTCCTTGTCCAGAATTTCACTTCGTGTCGTGGGTGTTTATTTTGTTTGTGGTTGCCCATGGATTGTATACGGAGACTAATTTATGTCGTCTCCCGTAGGACGTGGATTAGTCCAAATCCGTATTTTCTTATATTTGGGTTTGGGGTTTTGGTTTAAGGATACGTTAGCCGTATTTGAGACTAAGATCAATTTAAACGTTTGTTAAGGATACGTTAGTCCGGTTTGAGACCAAGATCAACTTAACGGGATCGTTTAGATCCAACAAAAGAGCATTTGAGGCTCTATTTTTCCAGTTTAGGGACATAGTGGTCCGTTGAATGTATGGCCGTCGGGACCCGTCACCTCTCTGACGACGTTGAAGGATTACAACGACAGATATCAAAGGAGTTCAGAGATGTACCCTTGAACGAATGTTGGATGGGAGATCTGTAGTCCAATTTGGAACTGAGATCAATTTACTATATTATAAGCACATTGGCTCAGTTAAATCTGAATTGAGTACTTATGGCCAGTTTGGGCTAAGTCCAATTATGTTTGAAATAATGGCCCTTTGGACCATTAGACATTTGTCTAGGTTCAGCCCCTCATCATTCAGCAGTGCTAAATAGAGGTTTGGGGGCTCTGACAACATTTTGTCTTTGATTTCCTCAATTTCGAGATTCATTTGGAGGAGGGACTTTTGCCTATGGAAAATTATCCAATTTGGCTAAAAGTAGTGTCAAACACTAAAGAATAACAATGTTAAACACTGGAAATAGAACTCTCAAATTAGTGTTAAACACTAAAAGACAATCAGTGTTAAACACTGGAAATATAATCCCCAAATTAGCGTTAAACACTAAAGAAAGAGGGGTCACGTGTGTACACGTGAGAGCGCCCAAAGGTGGGACCAGATCCCTTTTCTTCGTTCTACAATTAAGTGTTAAACACTTTTTTTATATTTTATTTTGGAGCATCACGTGCTGGCACGTGAAGAGGATTAATGCACTGATTATCAAAGCGTCCGCCAAGGGGTCACGTGGGAGCACGTGAGAGCGCCCAAGGCCTTTATTTCTTTTACTTTTTCTTTCTGTGTTTTGGAGGTCACGTGGGAGCATGTGAGGCATTGCCTCAAAGCTTTCCTCCTTCTCATTTCTGGGGATCTCTTCAAGGGTCACGTGGGGACACGTGACCTTGGTCTTTTGCATGCATGGAGATCTTTCAAGTCTCTTTTTTAAGAATTAAATTCTCTGTAGGGTTAAACCCTAATTTTGTTTTGGAGGAATTAAATTCCTATTGTGAAAGAATTAAATTCTAATTTAGGGTAAAACCTTAATTTGTTTTTAAAGGAATAAAATTCCCAGATATGTAAAAGAATTAAATTCTTGATTAGGGTTAAACCCTAGTTTCATTTTAGGAGGAATTAAATTCCTGTGAGTTTGGGAGAATTAAATTCTCATAGAGGGTTAAACCCTAGTTTTTTTTGGGAGAATTAAATTCTCAAAACTCAATTCTCTTCTAAGTTTTGGATCTGTATGGAAGGATCTCGACCCGATGAGAATTAAATTCTCAACTTATGGGGAGATGTGCTCTGTGCAGTTCTTCAACCAGAAGAAGAACTAAGTTCTTTTTTGCATAAGAGTTAAACTCTTGGATTGAGAATTAAATTCTCTTTTTTGAAATTTTGATCCATTTCTTTTCACACCAAGGGTTTTCTTTCTTAAGAATTAAATTCTCCCTTTCTTTTTTTCCTTGAGAATTAAATTCTCCTTTCTCTGTTCTTCTCTCAAAAAGGTCCATTTTCTTGTCTTCTTGGCTTCTATTTATAGGAGAAAGAAAAGAATCAATCTGTTTTGTAAGTCTCTCATTGAGAGATCTGATTTATTTATTGAGAGATTTGATTTACTTTCATCATTGATCTGGGCCTTTAGATTATTAGGTGAATTTTATTCACCGTTGGATTTTAAATCCAAAGATATTCTGTTTGTTATTTTCGGTGAGATTTAGGGGAAATCTTTCCATGTCTACGATTTTTCCATAAATTGGTGATTTTTAATCACCCTTGGATCTTTAATCCAACGGTCCCCATAATCCTTTTCCATTTGGAAAGATTTAAAAGCTTTTAAAATTTAATTCTATTAACTGTAAGGCTTTCGAAACCAGTCACGTGCTGACACGTGACCCTTGGTCACGTGTGAGCACGTGACCCCCAATTGAGTCCTTTTCTCAGCTTCTATTTACGCTTCAGTTTTAACCATCACATGTCAACACGTGACCATTGGTCACGTGTGAGCACGTGATACCTCATTGAGGTATTTTCTTCAGCCATTTGTTTTTATTTCTGTTTTAACTATCACGTGTCAACACGTGACCATTGGTCACGTGTGAGCACGTGACCCCCAATTGGGTCCTTCTTCAGCCGTTTGTCTTTATTTATGTTTTAACTATCACGTGTCAACACGTGACCATTGATCACGTGTGAGCACGTGATACCTCATTGAGGTAATTCCTGATTTTTAATCAGAGAACAGTGCATAGCATATCTGCTCATAACTTTTGATCCCGGATGAATTATGAAGCCCATAATATATCAAATCGAAGGGTTTCTCGAGATGCTTCCAATATCATCAGAATTTAGCTGTTTCTCCTTGGGAGTTTATCAAAATACAGGACGGAAGATACTGGTTCGCATTTCCTTAAGCGTATCGCTGCCATTTGATACCTTGGGCTTTTTTGCGCGGAAATTTTTTGCGGGAACAGGGATATTATAGATTTCTCATCACCTTCGACTAGGTTCTTAGTTTACTCTTTAGTTGCGTAGATATAGGTTAATTTAGGCTCGAGTCATACCTATTTTCAAAACCGACGAATCATAGGCTTTTTCAAAGAATAAAACGAGGGATGCTATGGATTTTCAAAAGACATCTATTTTCTTAAAACACCGTAGTCCCTACTTTTCTAAAAAACAACGATTCGTGCTATTTAAACAAGATAAACGGTATGGCTCGTATGTAGTTGATATACTTTATTGTTGCTTTTTATGTTTACTTTCTGTTATGATCTCGTCTGCTAGGACACCTGTACCATTACCGATGATGCGTATGTTCCACGTACACTTGATTGTCGGCTCATACACTGTTAGTTATATGTATGCCCTAGAGGCCATTATTGTACATATGATGTATATTATAGTGGATGCTTGGACATACATAGGGAGGACTTTCTTGCTCGACATGTTAATATGCTATCCGGTTGCTCTTTATCTTGACATATATACTTATTGTCTCTCTGTCACATGTTGATAAAGCCCTTAGGATGAGTACTTGACTACCAGGATTATGATGCGGATCATACTAGTGGGGCAAGAGTGGTCGGTAAGTACCTCCTTCAAATGTTCCTAGTTATGGGAGTATCGAGACGGGGCATCGATATTCCAGAGTAGACTAGCGTATACGCTTCTTGACCCAAATGATGGGCGATGGATGATCCCACATCCATTAGTGTTTGACATCAAAGATGGTATACGGGTGCTCAGTATAGACTGGGTACACTGAATAGGACTCGCCGAGAACTCCTAGATGGCATTATACCTCACGTCAGATAGCTGTTCTCTGGTGACACTGGTACAGGTTAGTCTGTAGACCCGAGATCGTCATAGAGTCTTGTGTGATTCCCACTGTGCTTTGATTTCCACCTTACCAGGTTCAAGAGATCGTGCAAAACGGTGGTTTTTGGGTACAGTCTTGAGTCACATTGAGGCAATGAGCGATAGGAGGGGATTTCGTCTCCTGGTATTGAGGGTTGATGTTGCGCTGTGCTCGATTGGCCATAACAAGAAATTCCTGGCCAGGGTTGCTGAGATTTACTGGTAAGTGTTATCAGTAGTTTCTCGAACCGTTATGGGCCTCACATCGGCATAACTTATCAGGCTATTGGGGTCTGACATATACCACCCCCAGGCAGGATATGCGACATATCAAACGAAAAGACCGGACTGTACGGTAGTGTTACTTATTGGATTCACAGAAGTATAAGCAGGCTTGTTTGTTGATCTTCTGATCGCTCAATACCCGGGTAGCCGTTTCATCCAGCTAGTACCGCTGACGGCTTGTGGGTGACTGATATGATCATCACCTACTGCCGGCGTATTGACGAGTCTTTAGAGTCCTACACAGAGGTTTCCTAGCTCAGGCGAAACGAAGTAGGAGAACATATGAGATATGTGCAGGACCGGGATTAATACGAGTATGTGATACCGTATTCTATTCTCGCGATTTATGTTATCGTTCGGTTATATATGATATAGCCGGGTTATCGAATAAAGTGTTGATTCGATAAGATGATACATATGATATTAGTCGGTTATATGTGATATAGCTGGATTATTAAATTAAGTGTTGATTTAATAATTTAATGTATAATTATATATTTGATATATTAATTTACATTAACTAATATTAGCTCACTTAAGCATTTATTTTTCTCACATATGTGCATTTAATATATATGTGATATATATTATTGTGTCATACTAGTTGCAACATGCTACATGGGTGTATGAGACTCACACCATGCTTAACATAATGTAAGGTTTTATTTATTTAAAGTAAATCAAAATTGGTTAGAAATTAGTCACATGGTTAAGCTTTGTGGAAGCTTGTTGAACCATTGACTTAGTCCACTAATTTTATTTTACTTAAGATATTAATTAACCCAACCATTATGATTAGCCATGGTTAAGTCTCTACATGAGTTAGCATATGATATTAACTCACCCATGGTTACTATTCTCACTCATGAGATTCATTCCATTCTCATCTTCATCTTCTTCTTCATTCCAATTTTGCTCTCTAGCTTTTTGGAAAGTGAAGAAATATAAGGAAAATTATTCTAAGGTGAGCAAAAATCCTACTTCATTAACCTATACTAGATTAGCCATTTAGTTTAGGTTGTTTGCTTCACTAATTCCCAATTAGAGAAAAGGTAGCTTGATTGGAGTTTCCTCGATGTAGATCATCTTCAGCCTCGAAGACTTCAAGGAAACTTGTTCCTTTCGCCTTGTGAACCTTTACTAGAGTTCGGGAAATCACTACTTGGAGCGAAGGGACTACTACATGGAGTTTTAGAAGTGAAGGACCGGTCTACAAAGGTTGTATTCCTTATTCACTTAGTGTGATGTTTGATTACATGCTAGCTTACTCTTAATTTTCTAGTTAGATCCTTAGCATGGGTTGCATAGCTCTCTAGGTTTTTTAAAATTGCATACTTGATGCCCCATAAATCCTAGTTAGGGTGCCAAGGAACCCATCGGTGGTATCAGAGCCATGCTAGAGAATTAGACGATATTTGTAGAATTACGAAACCGAAACTACTCCGAAACACTCGAAACAAAAACCTAGTTTCTGTCGAAATTTTCAGAGTGTCTAAAAATTTTGTAACCAGTTGCAGAATGTTGCATAAGATGTAACATGAACACCAGACGAAAATGAGCTCCTATCGCCGGATTTGGACCGACCACATGTTAAAAAGGACCAGCCCTACCGATTTTCTTGGCTTGTCTGGGGTTCGTTTTAGGTCGGTGTTCCAGTATGTGGGTTTTGGTGTTTCAGGTGTTTCTTGCTTTTACTGAGATTGCATGTGATGTTATCTTTCTGTAAAGGAAATTCGGAGTGCTTTGTAGTCGTAATTCTAACATATTTTCGGGTTATTTAGACGACGTTAAAAAGTTCGAACGGATATCAATAACCCATTTTTTCCCTCGCTGGAAATTTTCCAAAAGTTGGAATTTTCCAAGTTTAAAATCTTCATAAAATCATGCAGGTGTTTTCTATGGACCCTCTAGAAGAATGAAACCCTAACTCGATTCTATGACCGCCGGAACCACCACCAAACCCTAGGATTTATGGTAGTTCCGCGGCACCATAGGTGAGGCAATGGTTGGCCCTTCTACGGTTGGTCCATAGATGTTGTGGCATTTTCTGGGTATTTTTTAAACTGTGCTCAAGTGTTGAGTTTTCGAGGAAAATATGGGTGTTTGTTGATTCGATCGAAAAGTTTAACATCGTCTAGCTATCTGTTAATTGTGATACAATATTTGGAATCCACAAAATTTAGTTTTGTGAAAACTAATTTGAATTTTATAAATCTAGCAATTTAGTCTTAGTTGATAGGTTGCCACGGGATTTTGATGTGGATCAAAAGTCCGTCCCAATCAAATAGTGTAGGCGGATACTCGCCGGGTAACATTGCTAGATAGCCACGCCCCATAGCCCTGACCAAGTGATTGTAAGAGAACCCCGTTTCCAAAAGCATCCGTCAGGGTGCTCGTGGCCGCGGTGTTCCGCCTAAGTGCACTTCGTCGACGGCATCGGGGGTGGGGTCGTCTACTAAAGTTTTCGAAGAGCATTCGATCAGGATGTCGGGAATCTTGTTGAATTGCCCGACTTGTTATTGGTAAGTGTTTTTAATAACGAGACTAAAATGCGTGGTTTATAATTGTTAGGCATGAAATTCGCAATATGAGATATTCCGGGTTTATGATGTCTAAGGAATTCAGATGGTTAGGCATGAAATCCAAAGTATGTGATACATTAGGTTTATGATGTCTAAGGTGGTTGCGGATTCCAATTGTTGTAGTTTTTCACTTTATTCTCTGCGACCGTAAGTGTAATATGTGGTGTATCGCCAGTTTCGTTGCTATATGTCAACGACAATTGGGATACGCATATTTACTTATATTGATGATATATGATGTTATGTGTTGCTGTGATATGTTATATTGGATCGTTATGTTTGAATAGCCGGGGGTTTTTATGTGAGATGAGAGTTTTTCATTTTCATTCATGTAAAAATTTGTATGTAATATTCTTTTATTGGGGCACTTCCGGGTTGAGGATGATGTCACCATTGATGTATATTATTTACTTTTCCGCATTATGATAGACCCAGGTAGGGGAGCATAAGTAACCGGGTTTTAGGGTCCAGTGAGAGACCATCTCGAGGAGTCGAGACCGGGTCTCCTAACTCTAGAATTGGTAGTGTTGCTTGCCGCTCTCGTGGAGATCTAGGGATGTGGGTTTGGCTATTCATCGCGACCGTAGAATCCGTGTTTTTTTACTGGCTTAATTTAAAACACGGAATTCCTAGTATATCCAATATTTCATATGTTGACTTCTGCTGTTGATATTCTGTGATGTGATCACTTTATATGGTGACGAATGTTGTTATTATATATATGATATATAATAAACGTTACTTATGTTTTGCACCCGCGCCAGTCCCGTCCCGCTATGCCGTTAGTTAAGTAACCTAACGGTGCAAAACGGGACACTGTGGCAAATGCGGATGGCATAAGCGTACGTTGCATTTTCGTTTCTTCTGTGATGCTTAGGAAGCATAAAAGATGGGACTTCATTAATGAGATTAATGAAAAAGAATGAAACCTAAAGATGTTGCAGAATCCTGTTTTAAAAACTGGTAGCTGTAGTTCATGCTTTGCATAGCGGTATTCCTTGTAGAATATCCAGCACCTCATTGGATGAGGAAAGAGCCGAGATCCCTTCACCGGGAGTGACCTCTTTAGCAAAACTGGCAGATACTACAACCGACTCGGTTTTGTTTTTGATTGCTTTTTTAGTTCATGCTTTGCATAGTGGTATTCCTGAATATCCAGCACGTCATTCGATGAGAAAAGAGCCGAGATCTCTTCACCGGGAGTGGCCTCTTTAGCAAAACTAGCAAAAGCCTCAAAAAACACTACTTTTCAAAATCACTCGATTCTACAACGATATCAAGTTCATTACGCAAAAGGTTTTCTAAAGTGAGTTATTGTTAGTTATGTATATGCCCTAGAGGCCATTGTTGTACATATGATGTATATTATAATGGATGCTTGGTTATATATAGAGATGACTTTCTTGCTCGTCATGATAGTATGCTATTTGGTTTCACTTTATCTTAACATGTTGACTTGTATTGGTTTACTGTTTTACTCTCACATGTTGATAAAGCCCTTAGGATCTGTACTCGACTACTGGGACTATGATGAGATCATACTAGTGGGGCCGCGGTAGTCGATGAGTACATCCTATAACTGTTCCTAGTCGAGGGTATATCAAGACAGGGCATCGATACACCAGAGTAGACTAGCGTATACGCATCTTGACCCATATGATGGGCGATGGATGATCCCATATCCATCGGTGTTAGACATCAGAGATGGTGTACGGGTGCTCAGTGGAGACTGGGTACACTGGACGGACTCGCCGAGAACTCCCAGATGGTGATATACCACACGTCAGATGGCAGTTCTCCGGTGACACTGGTACAGGGTAGTCTGTAGACCCGAGATCGTCATAGAGTCTTGTGTGATTCCCACTATGCTTTGATTTCCACCTTACCACGTACAAGAGGGCGTGCAAAACGGTGGCTTTTGGGTACAGTCCCGAATCACATGGAGGCAATGAGCGATAGGAGGGGATTCGTCTCTCCCGGTATAGGGAGTTGATGTTGTGCTGTGTTCGATTGGCTATAACTGGAAGTCCTTGGCCAGGGCTGATATAGAGATTTATTGGTAAGTGTTACTAGTAGTTTCTCGACCCGTTATGAGCCACACATCGACACGACTTATCGGTTACTGGGGTCTGACGTATACCACCCCTAGACTTGATATGCGACATATCAGACGAACAGACCGGACTGTACGGGAGTGTTACTGATCGGATTCACAGGAGAACGCACAGGCTAGCTTGTTGATCTTCTGATCGCTCAATACCTGGATGGCTGTTACGTTTAGCTGACCGCTTGCAGCTTGTGGGTGTTTGATATGATCATCACCCGCTACCGGCGTATTGACGATTCTTTAGAGTCCTACACAGAGGTTTCTTGGCTCAGGCGAAACGGAGTAGAGGCACATATGTGATATGTGCAGGACCGAGAATAATGCGATATGGGATACCGTATTATATTCTCGCGATATTTAGATATGAACCGGGTCATCGGATCAAGTGTTGATTCGATGAATCGGTACATGATATATTAGTCGGTAATATTCGATATAGCCGGATCGTCGAATCAAGTGTTGATTCGATGATTTAATGTATAATAATATATATGATATATTGTATTACATTATCTAATATTGGCTCGCTTTATTATTTCATTTTCTCAGTGGATGATACATTGATATATATGCGATATATGTTAATTGTATTATTTTCTTTTGTTGCAAATATATAATATATATGTGATATATATTATTATGACATGATATGATTAATTGTTAAACATGTTTAAGGATGATTAATTGAGGTTAGGGTTTGATTAGGGTTGGATGCTTCATGCACCTTCTAGAAGCTTTATTCTTTTGTCATTCTTAGGATATTTTTGGATGACACTTATTTAACCCAACCAAACCCTAACTCTAGTTATTTCTCTACTAAATCCTAGCCACTCATCATTGACCATGGTTTACTAATCAATCATATAGATTTTATTCTATTCATCACAAAAGAAAATAATCTCATTATCTTTTCCATTATCATCTTCTTCTCTCTTGAAGAAAACTTACTAGATTTTCTTTATGTGATGAATAAATATGAGAAAATGATTTAAAAAGAAAGCAAAATTACTACTCTCTCATCCTCATCTCATCTAGCCCATGAGATTAGTGTGTTCATCTCTTTAGAGTGAGATAGCTTGAGTCTTTGCAACTTCGACGTAGATCATCGGAGATTTGGAATACTTCAAGCTAGCATGGATCGTTCGAGTCGTGGAGCCTCTCATGAGTCCGGGAGATCGTGGATCGCGGCAAAGGGACTTCTACTCGGAGCTTGTGAAGCGAAAGAGCGGACTACAAAGGTTGTAATCCCTCACACTTAGATAAAAGTTATCATCTTGCATGTTTAAACCTAATAATCTAGCAAAGATCCCGGCTTTGGGTTGTTCGGCACGTCTAAATTTTTATCCGGGCATGTTTGATGCCTTTTGAACCTTCACAAAAGTGCCTAGGAACCCTACAGTGGTATAAGAGCCTAGCTAGAGCATTAGGCGATGTGTTTACGAAGTTAAAACTCCGATCGAACCCGAAACGACGAAACTAGACCCCTCTCTGGAAATTTTTTAAATTTTGGAATTTTTCTGAATAAAAAATATGTAAAAATATCAGCAGGGAATTCTAAGGATTACCATAAAACCCGAGCCCTCAATTCATCCAAACGGCGGCGGAACCGCGGTGCCAGCATGCCTTGCGCGGCGGTTCCGCGGCGGATTAGTGGATTCATGACACGTGGCTTTTATGGTAATGTCCGTAGGTGCTTGTTGATGCTTCTGGGTATTTTTAATCTGTTTCAGGTGTTGAAAATTCTGGGGTTTGTTTTGTAATAGTAGACTCGATCGGAAACTTTAAATTCGTATTTCTTTCCGGATATTTAGAAATTGTTAAACTAGTTGAACGGATATCATTAACCGACTTTTTCCCGGCACGTAAAACTTTCAAGTGTTGAATTTTTATTGGGTTTAAATCTTTCGGAAAAATTGTACAAGTTAAGCGGTGGACCCTCTAGAAGACAACAAACCTTAACTCGATTATGTGACCGTCTTGAACTGCCTTTTGAACCTTCGGGTTTGGGGCAGTACGGCGTGCCACATGTGAGGCGTTGGCTTGACCCTTCTACGGCTGGATCACTGGTACTTTGACATATTCTGGGATTATTTGAACTCCGCTCAAGAGTTGAGCACTTTGGGAAATTTTGGGTGTTTGATTATTTGTTCGAAAAGTTTAATACTGTCTATTCATCTGGAATGTGATACAATATGTGGAATTCATAGAGTTAGGCATGAAATACGGAGTATGTGATATTTCGAATTTGCGATGTCTAAAGTGATTGTGGATTCCAAATATTGTAGTTTTACACTTTCTTTTCTGTGACCGTAAGTGTAATATGTGATATCGCCGGTTTCGTTGCTATATGTCAACGACAATTGGGATGCGCATATTTACTTACGTTGATGATATGTGATATTATGTGTTGCTGTGATATGTTATATTGGATCGTCGCGTTCTGAATAGCCGGGGGTTTTATGTGAGATGAGGGTTTTTATTTTCATTCATGTAAAATTCATTTGTAATGTAATATTCTTTTATTTGGGGCACTTCCAGGTTGCGGTTGATGTCACCAGTGTATATTATTTACTTTTCCGCATTAGGTAGACCCAAGGAGGGGAGCACAAGTAACCGGGTTCTAGGGTCCAGTGGGAGGCCATCTCGAGGAGTCGAGACCGGGTCTCCTAACCCTAGAATTGGCAGTGTTACTTGCCGCTCTCGTAGGGGTCTTGGGATATGGGTTTGGCTATTCGTCGCGACCGTGGAATTCGTGTTTTATACAGGCTCGTATTGAAAACACGGACGTCCTAGTATATCCAATATTTCATATATGTTCTTCTGCTGCAATGTTCAGTGATGAGATCATATTACTGCCTGAGACGAATGCTTATACTATATATATATGCTGATATATAAATATTACTGCTTTCGTTTCTTCTGTGATGCTTAAGAAGCATAAGCTGATGGGATTTTTATTAATGAGATTAATAAAAGAAAAGAAACCTAAAGATGTTGTAGAATCAAAACTTTATAAAAAGGGTAGCTACAGTTTTGCTTTGCACAGTGATATATATGATATGTCCTGCACCTTATTCGATGAGGAAAGGACCGAGATCCCTTCACCGGGAGTGACTCCTTTAGCAAAACTGGCAGATGCTACAAAATGCGGTTTGTCTTTTGAATGCTTTTAGTGTTTTGCTTTGCACAGCGGTATATATGATATATCCTGCACCTTATTCGATGAGGAAAGGGCCGACGATCCCTTCACCGGGAGTGACCCCTTTAGCGAAACTAAGAAAAGCCTCAAAAACACTCCTTTTCAAAAACACTTGATTCTACGACGATATCAAGTTCATTACGCTCAGGGTTTTCTGAAAAACCTGCGTAGCCCTCCGTCATTTCAGATAGATATTATTTAGTATTCGTGCTATGTTTGTTGACTTAGTTAAGGCATAGTGTACGGTAGCTAAGTAATGTTTATCTGCTAAAACATGAGATGTGATTGGATTAGGGTATTCGTACGGCTTTGTTGACTTAGTTAAGGGCCGTGCGAGTGGGTTTAATTCAATTAGGAAATGTACGGGTTGAACTTGACTTGCGATTTATGGTTTGTTGACTTAGTTAAGGTCATAGATCGCTAGGGGCAAAATAATATCGGGAATTTCAAGTGTTGAAATTTGCAATGAGATTGTATACCTCCTATGAGATAGTTGGATCCCGATACCCACTGCGAGTAAGAGTTACTCCTGGGAGAGTTTTACACAGGACAATTAGTCATTCAAGTAGGTGTCTAGAAAAGTGTTAACGGGGTTACGCCTCTGGGAAAACGAGGTTTACTTTAATTAGGTCCGTGCGAAAGCACGGGGAACCTCCCTCAAAGTACCGACACTGATCTGGCTGAAAGACTGACGAAATTGTAGGGTGTAATTAATCCCGGCTAATCTTACCTTTTTAGGGTTTGAAGGTAGATTTGATAAAAACAGTGGGAGACATCCTGATTAGATAAGATAATAACCAATCTAATCTTGCAAGAGCATACGCTAAAGTGTTTTCTTCTCTCTCTCTCTCCAGGTAGCGACCATGTCAGGACATAATCAAGATAATAATATGGATGTATTGACTAAACCTAATTATTGTACTGAGCAAGGGAACGTTGGACCCGTTCTATCTTATAAGAGTTATAAGACTGAACAGGAAACAGCAGAATATCTGGATTCTCAAGCCACCCAAAAGAACATGCATGATGATGCATCTTCTTCGGGTGTGTTAGTTATTGAGAACTGTTTCTCAGTTCACCCTACGTCCTGGGTATTAGATACCGGATCAGGATCCCACATATGTAAATTGTTACATGAGCTACGAAAAGGTAGAGAACTGGGAAAAGGTGATCATTCCATCCAAGTAGGGAACGGTGCAAGTATTGTAGCCAAAGCAGTTGGCGAATATCACCTTGTATTACCAAGTCGTAATACACTGATTCTAAATGAGTGCTATTATATACCGAACATGATGTGCAATATTATATCAGTTTCTTTATTAAGTAAAGAAGGATATAATTTTGTAGTAAAGGATAATGTTATGAACATATTCCTAGATCAAAAGTTGATTGCATCAGGCTCGTTACATAATGGCATATTCATTCTGAATCAGAATACAGTCCTGAATATACAAAACACACACAAGAGGAAAAGTTCAAATATGAACGAATCCTACTTGTGGCATTGTAGACTTGGTCATATCAATGCGACACGACTGGCTAAGTTACATAAAGATGGTTATTTGAATCCGTTCGAATTATCATCTTATGATACTTGCCATTCATGTCTCAAAGGAAAAATGACCAAAGCTCCGTTTAGTGGACACGGAGAAAGAGTTAATGAACTCTTAGGACTGATACATAGTGATGTATGCGGTCCCATGTCTACGCATGCCAAGAACGGTTCTTCCTACTTCATTACATTCACTGACGATCTCTCTAGATACGGATATGTGTTTCTGATGAAACACAAGTCTGAAGCTTTTGAGAAATTCAGAGAATATAAGCACGAAGTAGAGAACCAAACGGGCAAAAGTATTAAGATTCTTCGATCTGATCGAGGAGGTGAATACTTAAGCGGTGAGTTTTTAGATTATCTAAAAGAGAATGGGATTCTCTCTCAGCTTACTCCTCCTTATACACCACAGCACAACGGTGTATCGGAACGAAGGAATCGGACCCTATTAGATATGGTGCGATCTATGATGAGCGATGCTGAGTTACCTATTTCCTTCTGGGGGTATGCGCTTGAGACAGCCATATACATATTGAATCTAGTTCCGTCTAAATCTGTACCTACCATACCATATGAGATATGGAGTGGGAAGAGACCATATTTTAAACGAGTTAAGATATGGGGTTGTCCGGCCTATGTCAAAAGACAAAATCCAGACAAACTTGAGGCACGATCAGTTCTTTGCAAATTTGTGGGATATCCTAAGAATTCTCAAGGATATATTTTCTATCACGCTGAGGAACAAAAAGTGTTTGTTTCTCAATATGCCACCTTTTTAGAAAAGGAATTTCTTACAAAAGAAATTAGTGGCAAAGAGGTAGAGCTGGAAGAGGTTCCAGAAACACAAATTGCAGCTGCAGATTTAGTAGAACCAGAGGATTCACTTGTACCCGATGAACCCCAGCCTCTCCGCCGATCTAGTAGGGTTTCTCGTCCACCTGAGAGATACTACGGTTTTCTCATTGATGGTGGAAGCGAGGATTGCATCATGGATGATGATGAACCGACTAGTTTCAAGCAGGCCATCACGAGTGGTGACTCTATGAAATGGCTAGATGCTATGCGATCTGAGATGGAATCCATGTACACCAACAAAGTATGGACTTTGGAAAATGCTCCTGAAGGGGTAAAACCCATTGGGAGCAAGTGGATCTTTAAAAAGAAATTTGGTGTAGATGGAAAAGTTGAGACTTTCAAAGCTAGACTTGTAGCAAAAGGTTTTCGTCAAAGACCAGGTGTGGACTATGACGAAACATTTTCTCCAGTGGCTATGCTTAAGTCCATCCGGATCTTACTTGCCATTGCTGCATACCATGACTACGAAATCTGGCAAATGGATGTTAAGACCGCCTTTCTAAACGGTGATTTAGAAGAGAGCGTGTACATGACTCAGCCAGAGGGCTTCATAGATAGTGGGAGCAGCGGAAAGGTGTGCAAGCTGCTTAAATCCATTTATGGGTTAAAGCAAGCATCGCGGAGTTGGAACATCTGTTTTGATGTTGTAGTCAAAGAGTTTGACTTCATCAAAAATATAGATGAACCTTGTATCTATAAGAAGGTAGCAGAGGGTAAGGTAGTCTTCCTCGTATTGTACGTGGATGACATACTCTTGATAGGAAATGATATTCCTATGCTGCAATTAGTCAAGCTCTTCTTATCACAGAGATTCTCAATGAAAGATCTAGGTGATGCCTCCTGCATATTGGGAATCATGATCTATAGAGATAGATCTAAAAGGATACTGGGATTGTCCCAATCCAGATACATTGACACCATACTAAAGAGGTTTAGTATGGAAGAATCCAAGCGTGGGAACCAACCCACGATCTCTGGACTCACTCTCTCCAAAGAGATGTCTCCCAAGACTAATTTGGAGAGAGCTCGCATGCAAGGGATACCCTATGCTTCGGCAGTAGGCTCTATCATGTATGCGATGCTATGTACCAGACCCGATGTAGCATACTCACTAAGTGTAGTGAGTCGGTATCAAGCAGATCCAGGAGAGAGTCATTGGACAGCAGTGAAGAACATTCTCAAGTACTTACGAAGGACTAAGGAGATGTTCTTGGTGTATGGTAACGGAGAACTCCAAGTCGAGTCCTTTACCGATTCCAGCTTCCAAAGTGATAAGGACGACTCTAAATCGCATTCGGGTTTTGTCTTTACCCTCAATGGAGGGGCGGTATGTTGGAAGAGTTCCAAACAGGATACCGTTGCAGACTCAACGATGGAGGCTGAATACATCGCTGCCAACGATGCTGCCAAAGAGGCTGTCTGGATCAAGAAGTTCATTAGTGAACTTGGTGTGGTTCCATCCATTGAGCATCCAATACCTCTGTATTGCGATAACAATGGAGCTGTGGCATTAGCCAAGGAACCCAGGTCCCATCAAAAGTCCAGACATATTCTGAGGCGGTATCACCTGATCAGGGAGATAGTTGATCGCCGGGAGATCGAGGTCAGGAGAGTAGATACGAAGGACAACACTGCGGATCCATTCACGAAGGCTATTCCCCAGATACAGTTTGAGAGATTATTCGGGATGCTAGGTATGAGATACTACAGCAGCTGGCCTTAGTGCAAGTGGGAGATTGTTAGTTATGTATATGCCCTAGAGGCCATTGTTGTACATATGATGTATATTATAATGGATGCTTGGTTATATATAGAGATGACTTTCTTGCTCGTCATGATAGTATGCTATTTGGTTTCACTTTATCTTAACATGTTGACTTGTATTGGTTTACTGTTTTACTCTCACATGTTGATAAAGCCCTTAGGATCTGTACTCGACTACTGGGACTATGATGAGATCATACTAGTGGGGCCGCGGTAGTCGATGAGTACATCCTATAACTGTTCCTAGTCGAGGGTATATCGAGACAGGGCATCGATACACCAGAGTAGACTAGCGTATACGCATCTTGACCCATATGATGGGCGATGGATGATCCCATATCCATCGGTGTTAGACATCAGAGATGGTGTACGGGTGCTCAGTGGAGACTGGGTATACTGGACGGACTCGCCGAGAACTCCCAGATGGTGATATACCACACGTCAGATGGCAGTTCTCCGGTGACACTGGTACAGGGTAGTCTGTAGACCCGAGATCGTCATAGAGTCTTGTGTGATTCCCACTGTGCTTTGATTTCCACCTTACCACGTCCAAGAGGGCGTGCAAAACGGTGGCTTTTGGGTACAGTCCCGAATCACATGGAGGCAATGAGCGATAGGAGGGGATTCGTCTCTCCCGGTATGGGAGTTGATGTTGTGCTGTGTTCGATTGGCTATAACTGGAAGTCCCTGGCCAGGGCTGATATAGAGATTTACTGGTAAGTGTTACTAGTAGTTTCTCGACCCGTTATGAGCCACACATCGACACGACTTATCGGTTACTGGGGTCTGACGTATACCATCCCTAGACTTGTTATGCGACATATCAGACGAACAGACCGGACTGTACGGGAGTGTTACTGATCGGATTCACAGGAGAACGCACAGGCTAGCTTGTTGATCTTCTGATCGCTCAATACCTGGGTGGCTGTTACGTTTAGCTGACCGCTTGCAGCTTGTGGGTGTTTGATATGATCATCACCCGCTACCGGCGTATTGACGATTCTTTAGAGTCCTACACAGAGGTTTCTTGGCTCAGGCGAAACGGAGTAGAGGCACATATGTGATATGTGCAGGACCGAGAATAATGCGATATGGGATACCGTATTATATTCTCGCGATATTTAGATATGAACCGGGTCATCGGATCAAGTGTTGATTCGATGAATCGGTACATGATATATTAGTCGGTAATATTCGATATAGCCGGATCGTCGAATCAAGTGTTGATTCGATGATTTAATGTATAATAATATATATGATATATTGTATTACATTATCTAATATTGGCTCGCTTTATTATTTCATTTTCTCAGTGGATGATACATTGATATATATGCGATATATGTTAATTGTATTATTTTCTTTTGTTGCAAATATATAATATATATGTGATATATATTATTGTGACATGATATGATTAATTGTTAAACATGTTTAAGGATGATTAATTGAGGTTAGGGTTTGATTAGGGTTGGATGCTTCATGCACCTTCTAGAAGCTTTATTCTTTTGTCATTCTTAGGATATTTTTGGATGACACTTATTTAACCCAACCAAACTCTAACTCTAGTTATTTCTCTACTAAATCCTAGCCACTCATCCTTGACCATGGTTTACTAATCAATCATATAGATTTTATTCTATTCATCACAAAAGAAAATAATCTCATTATCTTTTCCATTATCATCTTCTTCTCTCTTGAAGAAAACTTACTAGATTTTCTTTATGTGATGAATAAATATGAGAAAATGATTTAAAAAGAAAGCAAAATTACTACTCTCTCATCCTCATCTCATCTAGCCCATGAGATTAGTGTGTTCATCTCTTTAGAGTGAGATAGCTTGAGTCTTTGCAACTTCGACGTAGATCATCGGAGATTTGGAATACTTCAAGCTAGCATGGATCGTTCGAGTCGTGGAGCCTCTCATGAGTCCGGGAGATCGTGAATCGCGGCAAAGGGACTTCTACTCGGAGCTTGTGAAGCGAAGGAGCGGACTACAAAGGTTGTAATCCCTCACACTTAGATAAAAAGTTATCATCTTGCATGTTTAAACCTAATAATCTAGCAAAGATCCCGGCTTTGGGTTGTTCGGCACGTCTAAATTTTTATCCGGGCATGTTTGATGCCTTTTGAACCTTCACAAGAGTGCCTAGAAACCTTACACGTTGCATTTTCGTTTCTTCTGTGATGCTTAGGAAGCATAAAAGATGGGACTTCATTAATGAGATTAATGAAAAAGAATGAAACCTAAAGATGTTGCAGAATCCTGTTTTAAAAACTGGTAGCTGTAGTTCATGCTTTGCATAGCGGTATTCCTTGTAGAATATCCAGCACCTCATTGGATGAGGAAAGAGCCGAGATCCCTTCACCGGGAGTGACCTCTGTAGCAAAACTGGCAGATGCTACAACCGACTCGGTTTTGTTTTTGATTGCTTTTTTAGTTCATGCTTTGCATAGTGGTATTCCTGAATATCCAGCACGTCATTCGATGAGAAAAGAGCCGAGATCTCTTCACCGGGAGTGGCCTCTTTAGCAAAACTAGCAAAAGCCTCAAAAAACACTACTTTTCAAAATCACTCGATTCTACAACGATATCAAGTTCATTATGCAAAAGGTTTTCTTAAAAACCTACCGTAGCCCTCCGATGTTTTAGATAAGTAGTATTTAGTATTCGTGCTACGTTTGTTGGCTTTCGTCAAGGCGTAGTGTGTGATAGCTACTTACTGCTTATCTGCTGCATATGATGCGATTGGATTAGGGTAGTCGTACGGCTTTGTTGGCTTTCGTCAAGGGTCGTGCGGATGGGTTTAATTCAATCATGAAATGTACGAGTTGAACTTGACTAGCGGACTATGGTTTGTTGGCTTTCGTCAAGGTAATAGGACGTTAGGGGCAAAATATTATCGGGAATTTTAAGTGTTGAAATTTGCAGTGAGATTGCATACTTTCTATAAGATAGTTGGACACCGATACCCACTGTGAGTAAGAGTTACTCCTGGGAGAGTTTTGCACATTACAATTAGCCGATCAAAGTAGGTGTCTAGAAAGGTGTTAACGGGGTTACGCCCCTGGGAAAACGAGATTTATTTTAATTAGGTCCGTGCGAAAGCACGGGGAACCTCCCTCAAAGTACCGGCACTGGCCTGGCCGAAAGATTGGCGAACTTGTAGGGTGTAATTAATCCCGGCTAGACTTACCTTTTAAGGTTTGAAGGAAGATTTGATAAAAACAGTGGGAGCCATCCTGATTAGATAATATAATAACCAATCTAAATCTTGCAAAAGCATACGCTGAGTGTTTTCTTCTCTCTCTCCCCTGGTAGCGACCATGTCAGGCCTTAATCAAGATTATAATATGGATGTATTGACTGAACCCACTTGTTATACTGAGCTGGGGAACGTTGGTTTCGCTCTATCTTATAATTGTTATAAGTCCGAGCATGAAATAGAGGAATATCCGGATTCCCACGCAACCCATACGAAGAATAAGCATATTGATGCATCTTTTTCGGGTGTGTTCGTTACCGAGAACTATTTCTCAGCACACTCTACGTCTTGGGTATGAGATACCGGAACAGGATCTCACATATGTAAGATGTTACATGGGCTAAAGACAAGTAGACAACTGAGAAAATGTGATCATTCTCTTGATCATTCTCTAGAGTAGAGAATGATGCAAGTGTTGCAGCCAAATTAGTTTGCGAATAACACCTTGTATTACCAAATGGTAAATACATTGATTCTAAACAAATGTTATTACATGCCGAACCTGATATACAACATTACATCAGTTTCTTTATTAAGTTAAAGAATGATATAATTTTGTATTATAGGATAATGTTGTGAATATTTTCCCTAATCAAGAGTTGATTGGATCAGGCACGTTATATAATAGCATATACGTTCTAAATCAAACCACAGTTCAAAGTATATAGAACACAAACAAGAGGAGTAGTTTAGAAACGAACGAATCCTTCTTGTGGCATTGTAGACTAGGTCATATCAATGCGACACGACTAGCTAAGTTACATAAGGATGAATATTTGAATCCGTTCGAATTTTCATCTTATGATACTTGCCGGTCCTGTCTCAAAGGTAAAATGACCAATACTCCGTTTACTGGAAACGGAGAAAGAGTTACTGGACCCTTGGGACAGATACATGGTGATGTATATGGCCCTATGTCTACACATGCCAAGGTTGGTTCTTTGTACTTCAGTACATTCATCGACGATCTCTCAAGATTCGGACATGTGTTCCTGTTGAAACAGGAGTCTGAAACTTTTGAGAAATTCAAGGAATATAAGTTTGAAGTTGAGAACCAGACAGGTATAAGTATTAAAGTCCTTCAATCTGATCGAGGGGGAGAATACTTAAGCACGGAGTTCCTAGATTATTTAAAAGAGAATAGGATTCTCTTTCATATTACTCCTCCGAGTACACCACAGAACTATGGTGTATCGGGGCGGAGGTATCGCACCCTATTAGATATGGTGCGCTCTATGATGAGTACTGCTGAGTTGCCTGTTTCCTTTTGGAGTTATGCACTTGAGAATCTTCATACCTATTGAATGGGGTTCTATCCAAATCAGTGCCTACCACTCCATATGTGATATGGAATGGGAAGAGACCATGTCTTAAACAAGTTAAGATATGGGGTTGTCCGGCCTATGTTGAAAAGCAAAATCCAGATAAGCTCGAGCCAAGGTCAGTTCTGTATAAGTTTGTTGGATATCCCGAACATTTGCGAGGGTATATCTTCTACCAAACTGAGGAGAAAAAGATGTTTTGTTTCTCAACATGCTACCTTTTAAGAAAAAGGAATTTCTTATGGAAGAAATTTGTGGTGTAGAACTGGAAGGAGTTCTAGTTGGACAGACTAACAGCTGATGATTTGGTAAAACCAAAGGATTCGATAGTTTCCAACGAACCTCAGCCTCTCCGCGAATCTGGTAGGGTTCCTCATCCACCTAAGAGATACTACGGTTTCCTCGGTGACGATGAGAGCGAGGATTGCATCATGGTAGATGATGACCCAACTAGGTTCAGGCAGACCATCATGAGTGGGGACTCTGTTTAATGGCCGGATGCTATGCTTAAGTCTGTCAGGATTAAAGCAGGCATCGTGGAGTTGTAACATCTGTTTTTATGTGGTAGTCAAAGAGTTTGACTTCGTCAAAAAGATAGATGAACCTTGTATATACAAGAAGGTTGTAGAGAGTAAGGTTGTCTTCCTCGTATTGTATGTAGATGACATACTCTTGATAGGAAATGGTTTCCTATGCTACACTCAGTCAAGCTCCTCTTATCACAATGATTCTCCATAGAAGATCTATATGATACCTACCACATCTTGTGGATTATGATCTATGGCGATAGATCTAAGTGGATGTTGGGAGTGTCCCAAATACAGGTACATTAACAACATACTAAAGGGGTTTAGTATGGAGGATTCTAAGCATGGTGGTTCGTCCACTTACTCATGAATCGCTCTCTCCAAAAAGAAGTCTTCCGAGACTGATTTGGAGAGAGCTCGTGTGCAAGCGATACCCTATGCTTCGGCAGTAGGTTCTATCATGTATGCGAGTTATGTACCAGACCAGATGTAGCTGACTTACTAGGTGCAGTGATCAGGAATCAATCGGATTTTGGAAGAATCACTGGACAGCTGTGAAGGACATTCTTAAGTACTTGAGAAGCACTGAAGAAATGTTCTTGGTTTTTGGTAACGGTGAACTCCAGTGGGGAGTCCTTTACCATTCGTGCTTCTAGAGTGATAAGGTCGACTGAAAGTCAGTCTCGGGCTTTGTCTTTACCCTCAGTGGAGGGACCGGTATGTTGGAAGAGTTCTAGATGCCGTGGAAAACTAGATGATAAAGGCTGGATACATTGCTACCAACGATGCTGCAAAAGTGGTTGTCTGGATATTTCTTGTTCATGAGGTGAAAATGATTCCTACCATTGAGTGTCCAATAAGTGTTATTGTGACAACAATGGAATTGTGGCTTTGGCCTAGGAACGTCGGTCCCATCAGCGTTCCAGACATATTCTGAGGCAGAATCACCTGATCAGGGAGATGGTTGATCTACAGGGGATCGAGATAAGGAGAGTTAACGTGAAGGATAACACAGCGGATCCACTCACAGAGGCCTTTCTCTAGAGAGACTTTTATGGGACGTTGGGTATAAGATACTACAACAACTGGCCCTAGTGCAAAATGGGAGATTGTTAGTTATATGTATGCCCTACAGGCCATTATTGTACATATGATGTATATTATAGTGGATGCTTGGACATACATAGGGAGGACTTTCTTGCTCGACATAATAGTATGCTATCTGGTTGCTCTTTATCTTGACATGTATACTTATTGTCTCTCTGTCACATGTTGATAAAGCCCTAAGGATGAGTACTTGACTACCAGGATTATGATGCGGATCATACTAGTGGGGCAAGAGTAGTCGTTAAGTACATCCTTCAAATGTTCCTAGTCGTGGGAGTATCTATAAGACTACGGTAGCGCCCCAGCCATCTTTCCGAGGCCAAAATATGGAAACAAAACTTTTTCTAAACTAGAAAGCAACGCTATCGTATGCTTAAATCCCGGATCGAACCATTAACCTACAACTAGCAACTAGAGAAAGGGTTGGAAAGCTATACCGATCGATCCGTGTCCTTCGGTCTTTGGCCACCATCCCAAGCTCCTTGCGGCATCTCCAGTCTCGATCTCCTCGTCAGAAAGGGCACCATATCTTCGAGTCTTTTTACGGGCTCCCGCTTCATCCGAAGCAACTCGGGCACGAAGTTCGCTAGCCGACGTGTCCAAGGCGATGTAGAGGATGTGTGTGATAACTTTGTCTCAAGCATCCATTAATTCTCATCACATGAGAGTGTATAGATGAAGGTTAGAGATGAAGCCATGGAAGTTTTGAGCTAGAGGAAGAAGAAGAAGAAGGAGCCTTTTTCTTTCTTGTGTTTCTTATAATAAAAATGAGAGAGATAAAGAGTATGAAAAAATACAAGACCACACTCCCATATGGCAGCCCCTCCTCTCTCCTCTTATCATATCAAGCACAAATCAATCACAATATGTGATACATGCACAAAGAAGGAGACCATGAGTCACCACTTGTGCATGTGTCACAATTAATGCTCCTAATCATGATTTCTAGCTCATAATTTCCATATGCAAACAATAATCCAAATGTTTGCAACAATAAAAAGATACAGCAATATCTAAAGTAAACTCATGACGGATCACAAGGATACCCCTCACATGTATATACATACATGTATCCGCATTCCGACTGAATGTGAATGCGATGAGACTAAAGTAATCCAACAAATCTAATACTAGGATCTGGCTTAAACCAAAGCCCACTAGTATGATCCGTCCGATCATGATCCGTGCACTACTGCACGTATATGATCGAACCCTGCCATATATCATGCGGCCTCTACAACGTTTCGCCCGAAACTTGAGAAACTGTCTGTGGGGGACTCTAAAGACTCGTCAATACTTTGGCTGTGTATCTAACCACTAGCACGTCAGAGCTACTAGCTGTACGTAACTGGCTACCAGGTATTGACCAAAAGGGAGGTCGATGATTGAACTCATCCTAACACCCTACTGAGCCTGTCGGTGACAATATCCGTACAGTTCGGTCCGTTCGTTTATGAGCATCGCATGGAGGGCCTAGGGGGTTGGTAAAAGTCAGACGCCAAAAGCGGTACAAGTCGTGTCGGAGTGTAGCCCAGAACACCCTGAGATACTACTGGAATACCTACCAGTAAATCTCCTGCCTTGGCCAAGGACTTCGTGTAATGGCTCTCCTAGACACAGCGTGATCTCACCCCCAATACCGGGAGAGACGAAACACATGCCGATCCACTCACTGCCTCCATGTGGCTCGGAACTGCACCCAACTAAAACCTATTTGCACGACTCCTTTGAGCCGTGGTAGGGTAGTAATCAAAGCACCGTGGGAACTCACATGAGACAAATGACGATCTCAGGTCGATGAACTAACCTGTACACATGTCACCAGGGAACTGCTATCTGACATCAGGTATAATACCAACTAGCATGTTCCCGACGAGTCCTGTCCGGTGTACTCATAACCCAATGAGCACCTGTATACATCTTAGGTGAACCAACTGACACCAATGGCTTGTGAGACCGTCCACCGCCCTCGTCGGGGTCTCGACTGTATACACTAGTCTACTCCGGAGTATCGATGCCCTGTCTAAAAAACTCCCACGACTAGGGACCTTTTAAGGATGTGCTTATAGACTACCGAACTCTCACGTATATGATCGCCATCATACTGCTGGTAGTCAAGCAAGAATCCTAAGGGCTCTATCAACGTGTAATAGCGACCTGTAAGGTCACCTAAAGCAGTACATAATGATAAAGAAAAACCATGGTAGCATACTATTCTCTATCAACGTGTAATAGTGAACTACAATGTCACCTAAAGCATGTACACGATGATAAAGACAAACCAGATAGTAGACAATCCACTCGAGTAAGACTGTCCTACCGGTATAGGTCATCCCTCAATCATTGCAATCACGTGCCCACGATCCAATAATTGACTCTGAGGGCACTATATCCAACAATCTCCCACTTGCACTTAAGGCTAATTATTCCGATGTCGCATACTCACAGCCCGTGTGATACCGAACACCCAACTCCTCTACTAGTCAGTTTCACAAAGCTCTTTTGTAAAACTATTGCGTTCGAGGAATAGCCTCAGTGAGTGGATCTGCCCTAATATTTCTTTCTATGTCTCTCTTTATCTCAAGTTCGCGGAGAAAGCAATCTCCCAAAATGAGCAATACCTGTCTTAGAATATATCTGGATATCTGATGGGACCTAGTTCATAAATGAACTCCAAATCCAAACTTCTTAGACTGTATCGTCATATGAACTAAATCAGTATCCTACGCTATGCCTCCCTCAGTATCCGTTTGGACCACCTGTCCAAACTACTGCCCCTCGTCAGAGGGAAAACTATAACTCTGACAGTCACTCTGTCATGCAGGTCACCTTGGAAGCCTGGAATGATAACCGTCTCCCGAAAGAGGCTGCCATTATCAAATCCCTAGAACATCCACTTATGTTCTAAAACTGCTTCCGAATCAACTTATTGTATCTAGTGCAAAAACAATATCTGGTGTGGTACTTGACATCTCAGGATTGACTCAATTGCCTAAGCAAGTGATCTGCCAATAATGCACATCCCTCTCCCCTTTAGTCTGTAAGACACCTTTAGAGAGGGTGACTCCATCACCTACAGGTACACTACTGTGCCAGCAGTCGTCCATTCTAAAACACCTTTAGAATGCTGTCTAAGTACCCAGATTGGGAAACTACTCAAATCTAGATCTAAAACCATAGATCTAGTAACCAGAATGTCTGATATAATATACAAGCCTTATGTGGAGAAACCACTGTGTGACAACCAAAGTATAACCGACCGTAGTATAGGAATTTCACTTCCTACTCTGTGTATGCCATCCAAACACCAGGACATCACACCCTACTACCTTCTTAACAGATCCATCCCCTATTCTGATGAAGTCAAACCTATGACTGACACATCAGAAATAGATGATCTATCTCCGCTATATCTGCTTTAGTCCATAAATAGACATAAGCTACATGTCCACCAATGCTTCCGCTGCTCCCACTGACTACGACAACCCTCTGGCAGAATCATATACACGTACACTTCTAAAGCTAGTTCAGAACGATGTTATACTCATCCTCCTACCGGGTCTCATAGCCTGGAACAACAGTAGTGTCAAGTCTGGATAAACAAGAACCTCCATGTCACCGTCTTTGAGCATACCGAAGTACCTCTCGAGTGCCTGAGGTTACCCACGATATCTGCGGAGTGGCCAATGGAATGTCAGTCCAGATTGAATCTTTAGGTTCTTATCAAATTTTCAGTAATCGTTTGCGGTTCTGGAATTACTTCCAGTTCTACCATACTCCCACTACTGTTTTCTAAAAAAAATCCATTTTTATTAAAATTGTGGCGAGTTAAGAACAATATCACTATTGATCTTCCAGATGGTAGAAAATCAACCCTCGTCATAGCCCGGGTCAACCCACAAACAACCATTACAGAAACGTGCCTTGAGTTTGTTGGAGATAGTGCCCTCAGAGTCAATTATTGGATCACAGGCACGTGATTGCAATGATTGATGGAGGACCTATCCCGGTAGGACAGTCTTACTCGAGATGATAGTATTGTTAGTTATATGTAAGCCCTAGAGGCCATTACTGTACATAGGATGTATATTGTAGTGGATGCTTGGACATATATAGGGAGGACTTTCTTGCTCGACATGATAGTATGCTATCTGGTTGATCTTTACCTTAACGTGTACACTGATTGTCTCTCTGTTACATATTGGTAAAGCCCTTAGGATGTATACTTGACTACCTGGACTATGATGCGGATCATACTAGTGGGGACATGGTAGTCCATAAGTACATCCTTCAAAGTCCCTAGTCGTGGGTATATCAAGACGGGGCATCGATATACCAGAGTAGACTAGCGTATACCTTCTCGACCCATACAGATGGGTGATGGATGATCACATATCCATTGGTGTTTGACATCGGAGATGATATACGGGTGCTCAGTAGAGACTGGGTACACTGGACGGACTCGCCGAGAACTCCCAGATGGTATTATACCTTACGTCAGATGGCAGTTCTCTGGTGACACTGGTACAGAGTAGTCTGTTGACCCGAGATCGTCATAGAGTCTTGTGTGGTTCCCACTGTGCTTTGATTTTCATCTTACCACGTCCAAGAGGGCATGCAAAACGGTGGTTTTTGGGTACAGTCCCGAGTCACATGGAGGCAATGAGCGATAGGAGGGGATTCGTCTCTCCCGGTATAGGGAGTTGATGTTGCGCTGTGTTCGATTGGCTATAACAGGAAATCCCTGGCAAGGATTGCTGAGATTTATTGGTAAGTGTTACCAGTAGTTTCTCGAATTGTTATAGACCTCATATCGACACGACTTATCGAGCTATTGGGGTCTGACGTTTACCACCCCTAGGCAAGATATGCGACATATCAGACGATCAGACCGGACTGTACGGTAAGTGTTACTGGTTGGATTCACTGGAGTGTGAGCGGGCTTGCTCGTCGATCTTCTGATCGCTCAATACCCGGGTGGCCGTTACGTTTAGCAGACCGCTTGCGGCTTGTGGGTGTTTGATATGATCATCACCTGCTGCCGGCGTATTGACGAGTCTTTAGAGTCCTACACAGAGGTTTCCTGGCTCAAGCGAAACGAAATAGGAGCGCATATGAGATATATGCGGGACCGAGAATATTGCGTGTATGTGATACCGTATTTCATTCTCGCGATGAATGTATCGAATGGTTGTATGCGATATAACCTAGTCATCGAATCAAGGATTGATTCGGTAAGCCGATACATAGGATACTAGTCGGTTATATGCGATATGACCGGATCGTTAAATCAAGTGTTGATTTAATGATTTAATGTATAATTATATATTTGATATATTACTTTGCATTAACTAGTATCGGTTCACTTAAGATGGATTTTCTCACTCGGATGTGCGCATTGTATATGCGTTATACTTTTGTGCACTTGATTGTATCATAATTGATGATAAATGCTTATTTGGTTAAGTGTAAAGAATTAAACCTTGGTTAAGTAAATGGTTTGGGTTTTTATTTATTTATTCATTCATTTATCTATTTATTTTTGGATGAAAAGAATGAGAAAAGAAAACAAATGGTTGCTTTTTTGGAAGCTTCTTCAAGCTTCATGAAACTTTGACCAAAGCAACCATTCTTGTCTTCTTCTCTAACCCTAACCATTCAACCTAACTCAAGTTAATTCTCTACACTTTACCATGGTTAAAGTTATGATAAGAATTGATTTTCTTTTCTATTTTGATTATTCTTATCATAATATTTATCATCTTCTTCTTCTTCTTCTTCAAGAAGAAAGCATACTTCATCAATGGTGATTTGAGCATAAGTGTGAGAAATCCAATTCTAAAGTCTACCCACTTCCTATTTCTTCATCCTCTACCTCTTGCCAAGTTGTATTGGGTGTTTCCTTCACAAGTTTTCAAGGCTTAGTGAAGTTGGAGCTTGTTCTTGTGATACCTCGACGTAGATCATCTTCGGCATTGAACCGACGATCAAGCCCGCGCATTCTTCGATGAAGCCGATGCTAGAGTTCGGGATTCGTTTTGGACAGCGGAGGGAGCTCATCGCGGAGCCGTGGAGGTGGAGCACCGGATCTACAAAGGTTGTATTTCCGTATCCTTTTAGTTAAGTGTTAACTAGTTTCTTTTATCGCCTAAAAATCTAGCCGACGATTGTTCATAACAGAATACTGCATTTTATACCGCCCATTCTTACGCTCGGTTGTTTATTGGTAGGTACTCTTGAGCCGTGTTTGCTAGTAATTGCAGGATACAGGTTCTCGGCTCTAAACGGTGAAATTTATGAAAAAACACGAAAAAATCCGGGTTCCTGCTATTCACAGATAAAACACGGATCTCCGCTCTTTATCCGTCTGTTGCCACACACCAGTTTAGGAGACAAAATGGCAAATCGATTGTCATTTTCATGCACAAGGCTCAATGGCAACACAAGATCCAAGAAATCTACGCGGAGCTCGAGGAAATCATGACAAAAAAGATTCACATCAAATCAACTTTTGATCAACAGAAATTCTGGAAAAATCGTGAAGAAAAGCTGAGAAAATACATATAGCAGAATAAAGGACACACAGAACCAGGGAAGTACAAGAAAACAGAGACCCTAATCCCACCATAGGGCCGCGGATCCACGGCCAATAGGGGGTATTGGCCGCGGAACCGCGGCCGTACTGCCTCCTTGTCTGACCAATTTTTGTGGGTATTTTGGTCTTTTTATTTGTGTTCTGATGGTTGCCCTAGAATTTCAGTTTCCTGCCTATAAATAGTCCAGAACTTGTGAAGCCAAAGGGTGCATAATCTTGTATTTATTTTGTAGGTTTTAGTTTCTTTCTTCTTCTTCTTCTTCATTCTTCCTCCATGGAAATGTAGTGAGAGCATTGAGTGGATGTGAATAAAGATGAGGGTTTTTGTATCGTTCTCTTTTGTTTAACTTCCCCTTGAGATTCTTGCTTTCTCTTGATCTTTCAACCTCTTCATTGAGCTTGAAAGGTTAAGGGTTTGTTATTGATCTCAAGGGTCGTATTTTCTTGTGGAATTGGTTCTTCACTTCACATGAGTTCTTTACCCTTCTCTTGATCTTGCAACCTCTTGATTGAGCTTGCAAGTTTAAGGGTTGGCTATTGATCCCATGCTTGTCTTGAGTTCTAGTTTCTTGTTCTTGTTATTGCTTATTTCTTACTTGCTTTTTATTACCTTGTCTTTAATTACTTGCAATTTATTACCATGCACTTTAATTACTTGCTTGTAATCTTTTCTTTTCTTTGTTCTTTTCTTTTTTCTTTTTGGTTCGTTTTTGTGAATGGTTGTAATTATCATTGTTAAGAATAAATACGGTATTGTAAGTTAAGATTTTCTTTTCTCATTTCCTTTTCCCGTTATTTTCCATTGAACTCCGCCCAAACCTTACGCAAGCGCTCCGTTAGGCACCCTACCCTAACAAGGTAACGGTGATTCCTAACCGCGACCGGTTGCGTTCGGTTTGGCCGGAGGCGAAAGCAAGAGACAAGAACGGAAGGACAAGGGTAAATAAGCCGGATTCCACGAATACCGCGCTTAAATCCCATAATCCACATTGTTGCCGATTGCTCTAGCTTCTATTGGTCAAGACTCAGCTCAAAGGTTTTGAGTACGGATTTCTTTAGCTTACAATTTCGTATCTTTTTCTTAACAACTTTATACTTGCAAATAATACACATAGGTTAGATCGAACAAACTCATACAAATTCTTTATTGACTCGTCTAAAACAAGAAAGGATATACAACCATCTCCCTGTGGATCGACCCGTGCTCAACCGGCTAGCTGCATAGCGACACCGTCTTGATTGCGGTTAACTTTAATTCTTCCAATCAAATGGCGCCGTTGCCGGGGAGACGGTAGAGTATTTTCTTTCTTGTTATTCGGGTTAATATTCTTTTTTTGTATATATTTATAATAAAATAAAAAATAAACAAAAAAATCTTTTTGTTATTTTTGATCATTTTTGTGGGCAAGAGTGCAGATTTTTGCGGATTTGCAAACTGCGATTGTGGGGAGCAAAGTGTACGTTCAAGGTTAAGGTGATTACGAAGTACAGTGCTAAAGATCCGGGTAGTTTGACCCACGTAAACGAACTTTTCAAGCTTACCGGATTTGATTCAACGGGGGTTTCCTAACCCAAAAACTTAACGGTACGTACTTTACTAACACCTTCTTCTCAAATCCGACGCATCCAATATACTATTCTTTGCAGGATTCTTTGCAAGTTCGCTAGCAAACGCTAAAAATTGACTAACCCGTATTTGTTGCAGTGCCGCGCTTAAACTAAAAAACGATTGTTTGATTCTTTATAGAATTTTTATTGAATTGCGCATTGCATACATTAATACGGACTTAAGGGCAAGCGAACCCCACAATATACGGTAAAGGATTTCATCACCTTTTCCGTGGCCCACAAATCATGAACTTGAGCATAACGTTTACCCGCACAAAATTTAAAAGAAACTAGACTTTAAGCCTTAAGGACTTCGCGCTCACTAGGAGAAGTTAACTGTGTTTAGAACCTTGCTTAACGGTATATTGTTTACGGGGTGTCTAGGAAAGTGTTAACGGCGAAACCGCCAAAAGAGAAAGGGTTATTTAATTAAGGAACTTCGCGAAAGCGTTGGAAAACCTCCCCTTATCTCTGCACTTACCTGGCCTCGTGATCAGTGTATCTTGAGCCTGTTTCTCGACACAATTTTACTTCGACAATCAAGTTCTGGAGCAGGTCTAGTTGACCTAGGTGAACCCTAGAACGATTAGGTGTGTGGTATTTTTGTGTCGTGATTGTTTTTGTCTATATTCTTTTTGTGTGTATATTTCATTCTTCTGCTAATATAAAAACTATAAAAAGAAATCACATTCTTTTTCCTCTCCTTTTCTCTGCCATTCTTTCCTTCTCTCTTCATATCATGGGTACCCCATCTCGCATAACTCTTGCCGAACTTTGGTACCCACAACCAGACATTACATCCTACGGGTCTTGCTTTGGCCGAACATCGAACGACCCCTCCATGCCCAAAGTTTCACTGAAAGATCGCATAGCAGCGTCTAGGACAAACACTTGCACTCCTCATTCCACTTTGTATCAACCTTTTCAACCTCCCGCACCCGCTTATGTTGATACCCCTTCTGCAAGTCGTCCTTTGTCCATCGCTGAACGTATTGAACAATCCCGTAGCCGATCTTTCACTCCTTTCACCACTTCAAATTCTTGGGATCAACAATTTCATTCACCTTCTTATCCAACTGTTGATCCTACCCCTGTCCAACCATTCAATTCCTACCAGTCCTACCCTACTTTTGCACCTTCCCTAGACATTGCTTCAGAACCGCCATTTGGGAGTTTTCAGTATCCAAACAACTTTGAATCTTTTACTGAAACCCCTTCATAACCCATGTCTAGTCTGGAACAGTCGTTGGAAGACTTTAGGGTAGCGTCAAGCCAACAGATGATGGATTTGAATGCGTCCATGGCCGCTCTCATACAACCTACTGATTCGGTAGCTAGTTTCCAGCTAGCTCCAAATTTTCTAATGTATGAAGACGCGGTAGGACAGGCTGTGAATTTGAGTGGAGAGAGTGAGATGTACCCCCTTCCAAATCAAACCTACATGTCCCAAGTTGAATCCCACAACTCTTGTTTTGAAAGTCTATCGAGTGTCCCACATGCTTTATCAATTGAAGATAGAATGATTAATGAATTGTGCGACTTTGTAGTGTTTGATTTATCTGATTGTGAAGGGTCCCTTCCAAGTGAAACCAATCCCAAACCTTTTGACCTCTACACCTCCACTCTAGAACCTGAATCGATTGAAATCCATGCTTTTGTTGAGGTGTCTGAGAATATTGATTTTCACTTGATTGAGGATATCGACGCTGGGAATATTTTGGATGATGAACCCATAGATTTGACTGAGTTTTTCTCTCCAATTCATCATCCCGAGTCATTAAATGTTTTTCCCGAACCCCATATGCGTCTGGACTTTGATGAAATATGCATGGATGAGCTTAACTTTGAGGAGAATTCTGAGGATAGTTTTGAGGATAAACTAGTTATAATTAATGAGTCGGATTTTCCAATTCATCATGTTCCTTTCACTGACTGTGTACACCCTCCAGAACCTTTACCTGATACCCCTCCTCGATCACTCCTCTCCATCGTTCCAGCATTGCAAGAACCCGTATCATTTTCACTTCCTGTGTCTGGTTTACCGAGTTCGGCTTACCCATGGTTTCTTACGAATCTTGAGGGATTTGATCCAATCTCTCGACGGGTTAATAGATTAGCACAATCGCTTTTTACACATCGCTCATCACAAATTGTACTAATCTATTCACTCCATTTCCTCCCTCAAGTTCGTATTCCACTTCTTTCTCCCTTCCGCCATTCTTCTTCTCATATACCGAGACCGTATCCCGCTTCTTCTTCCATACGGTCTCGCGTAGTCTCCATTTCTTACCTCTCCGCCTTCTTTCACCAACCCGCATATTACAGAGATAGAATTTTTGAATGGTTGGTGTTAACTTTTGGCCTGTGTAAGGCCTTGTATAGCTTGATATTGTTTTCTTTCCCCCCCTAAAATCCCGAACTTCAACGCTTAACAGTGGAAACACTGTTTTACTTAAGTTTGGGGGGGACACCTTTTTTGTATATATTTTTTTTGTTTTCCTTTTTGTATATAATTTGTTTTTAGGGGGAGCGCCGACAATTTTGACCCTCTTGATATAGCCGGACAGTGAGGACACTGTCAAGTTTAAGTTTGGGGGTGTGCTCGGTAAGCTTTCTTCCTTCGCATTCATTTGTATATTTTGCATTTGCATACCTTATTAAAAACCCACAAAAATCGAAAAATTTTCCAAAAATATAAAAACTTTGTCGTCAAGTTAGCTAATAAGGTAACTTAGATCTTTATTCCGAAAGTTTAGTTGATATGATAGAAATAACTAAATTCTAGGCTTAGGAATTGAAAACCCTAAAAATAACCCTCATTCTGTTTAAACTTGGTAAGTATACGTCCTTACATTTTTTTTGAGAAATAGGTAATCTTGAGTTCAGTTCTTTAGTTAAGTCAAGATGAAGGGAAAGTATTGATGCTTTACTGAAGGATAAGTCTGAAAAATAGTTTCTTTTCTTGAGTTTAAATTTAGAAAGTATATACCCTACAAACTGCACTTACACGCACCTTGAAACTTGGGATAGTAGAGGATACCTAGAAATACTCTTGCCTGAAAACCTAGTATGAAAGAAAAAAACGGTATTTAAAGCTAAACACCAAAAGAGCATGTTGAAAAATATATCCGGTCTTGAAAAAGAAAAAGAAAAAGAAAAAGAAAAAGAAAAATAGAATAAAGTCAAGACCTGGAAACTGCTATTTACGCTTTAAAGTTCACACATTCAGTAATCGGTCGTTAGTGCCTCAAGAAGCATTAATAGTCGCATGAAAGGTGTGTGAGCAAATCCGTCCATCCTTAATGAAAAGAAGTAGTATTAGGTATTAGGGCAAGGGTATTATAGCTTGAATTGAATTCTCGAGTGTAGGGGTGCAAATATACACACACGTAGAGGTATACAATCGATATTTGGATAAAAGATAGAAATAAAGAATAAGACTTGTGTTTTCTGTAAAGTTGATAAAAATCCCTGATTTGAGGCCGCACTTTAGAAGGAAAACTCAGGAGAACCAACATCATTCTAAACTTTTTTGGAACGTATAAGACCTAAGGTTAAATAGATAGGAGGTGTGAAAAATAAGGGTTGAATATTTCTAACTTAGGATGATAGAGTTTCTAACGTAAATATTAAACTGTAGGAGTAGAATCGATGTTAACTTATGACACTAGCTTGACGGGATTTTTTGGAAGCTTCTTCAAGCTTCATGAAACTTTGACCAAAGCAACCATTCTTGTCTTCTTCTCTAACCCTAACCATTCAACCTAACTCAAGTTAATTCTCTACACTTTACCATGGTTAAAGTTATGATAAGAATTGATTTTCTTTTCTATTTTGATTATTCTTATCATAATATTTATCATCTTCTTCTTCTTCTTCTTCAAGAAGAAAGCATACTTCATCAATGGTGATTTGAGCATAAGTGTGAGAAATCCAATTCTAAAGTCTACCCACTTCCTATTTCTTCATCCTCTACCTCTTGCCAAGTTGTATTGGGTGTTTCCTTCACAAGTTTTCAAGGCTTGGTGAAGTTGGAGCTTGTTCTTGTGATATCTCGACGTAGATCATCTTCGGCATTAAACCGACGATCAAGCCCGCCCATTCTTCGATGAAGCCGATGCTAGAGTTCGGGATTCGTTTTGGACAGCGGAGGGAGCTCATCGCGGAGCCGTGGAGGTGGAGCACCGGATCTACAAAGGTTGTATTTCCGTATCCTTTTAGTTAAGTGTTAACTAGTTTCTTTTATCGCCTAAAAATCTAGCCGACGATTGTTCATAACAGAATACTGCATTTTATACCGCCCATTCTTACGCTCGGTTGTTTATCGGTAGGTACTCTTGAGCCGTGTTTGCTAGTAATTGCAGGATACAGGTTCTCGGCTCTAAACGGTGAAATTCATGAAAAAACACGACAAAATCCGGGTTCCTGCTATTCACAGATAAAACACGGATCTCCGCTCTTTATCCGTCTGTTGCCACACACCAGTTTAGGAGACAAAATGGCAAATCGATTGTCATTTTCATGCACAAGGCTCAATGGCAACACAAGATCCAAGAAATCTACGCGGAGCTCGAGGAAATCATGACAAAAAAGATTCACATCAAATCAACTTTTGATCAACAGAAATTCTGGAAAAATCGTGAAGAAAAGCTGAGAAAATACATATAGCAGAATAAAGGACACACAGAACCAGGGAAGTACAAGAAAACAGAGACCCTAATCCCACCATAGGGCCGCGGATCCGCGGCCAATAGGGGGTATTGGCCGCGGAACCGCGGCCGTACTGCCTCCTTGTCTGACCAATTTTTGTGGGTATTTTGGTCTTTTTATTTGTGTTCTGATGGTTGCCCTAGAATTTCAGTTTCCTGCCTATAAACAGTCCAGAACTTGTGAAGCCAAAGGGTGCATAATCTTGTATTTATTTTGTAGGTTTTAGTTTCTTTCTTCTTCTTCTTCTTCATTCTTCCTCCATGGAAATGTAGTGAGAGCATTGAGTGGATGTGAATAAAGATGAGGGTTTTTGTATCGTTCTCTTTTGTTTAACTTCCCCTTGAGATTCTTGCTTTCTCTTGATCTTTCAACCTCTTCATTGAGCTTGAAAGGTTAAGGGTTTGTTATTGATCTCAAGGGTCGTATTTTCTTGTGGAATTGGTTCTTCACTTCACATGAGTTCTTTACCCTTCTCTTGATCTTGCAACCTCTTGATTGAGCTTGCAAGTTTAAGGGTTGGCTATTGATCCCATGCTTGTCTTGAGTTCTAGTTTCTTGTTCTTGTTATTGCTTATTTCTTACTTGCTTTTTATTACCTTGTCTTTAATTACTTGCAATTTATTACCATGCACTTTAATTACTTACTTGTAATCTTTTCTTTTCTTTGTTCTTTTCTTTTTTCTTTTTGGTTCGTTTTTGTGAATGGTTGTAATTATCATTGTTAAGAATAAATACGGTATTGTAAGTTAAGATTTTCTTTTCTCATTTCCTTTTCCCGTTATTTTCCATTGAACTCCGCCCAAACCTTACGCAAGCGCTCCGTTAGGCACCCTACCCTAACAAGGTAACGGTGATTCCTAACCGCGACCGGTTGCGTTCGGTTTGGCCGGAGGCGAAAGCAAGAGACAAGAACGGAAGGACAAGGGTAGATAAGCCGGATTCCACGAATACCGCGCTTAAATCCCATAATCCACGTTGTTGCCAATTGCTCTAGCTTCAATTGGTCAAGACTCGGCTCAAAGGTTTTGAGTACGGATTTCTTTAGCTTACAATTTCGTATCTTTTTCTTAACAACTTTATACTTGCAAATAATACACATAGGTTAGATCGAACAAACTCATACAAATTCTTTATTGACTCGTCTAAAACAAGAAAGGATATACAACCATCTCCCTGTGGATCGACCCGTGCTCAACCGGCTAGCTGCATAGCGACACCGTCTTGATTGCGGTTAACTTTAATTCTTCCAATCAACGATCCGTAGTCGGGTTTCTCAGCACCGTTAAAATTTGAAATTGGCATGGTTGATGCCTTGTGAGACCTCATTAGGGTGCCTAGGATCCCTACAGTAGTATCAGAGCCTAGCTAGAGCCTTAGACGAAGTCTAGACGGAGTTTGAAGTCCGATCGAACCGAAAACTAGAACCCAAAATAGCTCTCTGGACTTTTTCCAAATTCTGGGATTTTTCCACATTAAAAATATGCAGAAAACACATCGGGAATATCTAAGAGTTACTGTGAAATTCGGAGGCCCAATTCAACTATCCCACCGCGGTTCCGCGGCATGAGCAAGGCTCATGCGGCGGTTCCGCGTCCGTACGGCCACATTATTTAAATTATTTTGCACAGTAATTCTTAGTTTCCAGTGGTGATTTTTCTGGGAATTTTTAATATTTTTTTAAGAGTTGAATTTTCTGGGTTGTTTTGGGGACTCGATGTTTCGATCGGATTGTCAAACTTTGTCTATGTGGCTTTCCGGGTATTTTTAGAATATGTTAAAAAGTTCGACCGGATATAAATACCCAATTTTTCCCCTGTCGGGAAATTTCCAAGTGTTGGATTTTTCCGTGGTTTAACGACGTTCTAAGTAGTGCAAGTAACGCGATGGACCCTCTAGAAGACAACAAACCTTAACTCGATTATGTGACCGTCTTGAACTGCCCTTTGAACCTTCGGGTTTGGGACAGTACGGCGTGCCACATGTGAGGCGTTGGTTTGACCCTTCTACGGCTGGACCGTTGGTACTGAGGCATGAACTGAATGTTGTTAGACTTATTTCATGTGTTGAGCTGTATCGGGAAAACTTGGGTGTTCGAATGTTCGATCGGAAAGTTTAACATTTTCTGTTTATTCGGAATGTGATACAATAATTGGAATTCACAAGTTGTTATGAGATAACTGAATGAATGTTATAAACATAGCAGTTTAGTCTCAGTTGATCGGTTTGCCACGGAATTTTGATGTGATCAAAAGTCCGTCGCAATCACGTAGCGTACGCGGATACTCGCCGGGTAAACTTAATAGGCAGCTTCACTCCATAGCCTCGACCAAGTGACTGTAGGAGAACCCCGTCGCCGAAAGCATCCGTTCGGGTGCTCCCGGTAGCGGTGTTCCGCCTTGGTGCACTTCGTCGACGGTATCAGGGGTGCGACCGTCTACTGAAGTTTGCGACGAGCATTCGATCAAAATGTCGGGAATCCTGTTGAATTGCCCGACTTGGTATTGAAAAGAGTTTTCGATAATGAGACTAAAATGCGGGGTTTATAATTGTTAGGCATGCGATGTCTAAGTAATTCATTTGGTCAGGCATGCGATGTCTGAGGTGGTTGCGGATTCCAACTGTTGTAGTTTTACACTTTCTTTTCTGTGACCGTAAGTGTAATATGTGATATCGCCGGTTTCGTTGCTATATGTCAACGACAATTGGGATGGACATATTTACTTACGTTGATGACATGTGATGTTATGTGTTGCTGGATATGTTATATTGGATCGTCGTGTTTGAATAGCCGGGGGTTTTTATGTGAGATGAGTGTTTTTCTTTTTCATTCATGTAAAAAAACTTGTATGTAATATTCTTTTATTGGGGCACTTTCTGGTTGCGGAAGTTGTCACCCTTTGTATATTATTTACTTTTCCGCACTAGGATAGACCCAAGGAGGAGGGCACAAGTAACCGGGTTCTGGAGTCCAGTAGGAGACCAACTCGAGGAGTCGAGTCCGGGTCTCCTAACTCTAGAATTGGTAGGGTTGCTTGCCGCTCTCGTAGGGGTCAGGGATGTGGGTTTGGCTATTCATCACGACCGTGGAATCCGTGTTTTATACTGGCTCGTATTGAAAACACGGACGTCCTAGTATATCCAATATTTCATATGATTCTTCTGCTGCGATATCTGTGATGTGATCATGTGATGTTCGGTGATAGATACAGTATATAGTATATATGATATATTATATAGACGTTACTTATGTTTTACACCCGCGCTAGCCCTGCCCCGCTCTGCCGTTAGTTACCTAACCTAACGGTGCACGAGGGGACATCGAGGCGAATGCGGATGGCATAAGTGTACGTCGTATTTATCTGTGATGTTTAGGTACATTAAATGATGGGACTTCATTAATATGATTAATGAAATAAAAGAAACCTAAGATGTTGTAGAATCGAATTTCAAAATAAAACAGGTAGCTACAGTTCTTGCTTTGCACAGCGGTATATACGATATATCCTGCACCTTATTCGATGAGGAAAGGACCGAGATCCCTTCACCGGGAGTGACTCCTTTAGCAATAACTGGCAGATGCTACACACTCGGTTTGTCTTTTGATTGCTTTTAAGAGTTTTTGCTTTGCACAGTGATATATATAATATATCCCGCACCTCATTCGACGAGGAAAGGACCGACGATCCCTTCACCGGGAGTGACTCCTTTAGCAAAACTAGAAAAGCCTCAAAAGCACTCCATTTCAAAATCATTTGATTCTACAACGATATCAAGTTCATTACGCAATAGGTTTTCAGAAAAACCTGTCGTAGCCCTCCGTCATTTTAGATAAGTTGTATATAGTATTCGTGCTGCATTTGTTGGCTTTCGTCAAGGTGCAGTGTGCGGTAGCTATATGCTGCTTATCTGCTAGCATACGATGCGATTGGATTAGGGTAGTCGTGCGGCTTTGTTGGCTTTCGTCAAGGGTCGTGCGGGTGGGTTTAATTCGATCAAGAAATGTACGGGTTGAACTTGACTAGCGGGCTATGGTTTGTTGGCTTTCGTCAAGGTCATAGCACGCTAGGGGCAAAATATTATCGGGAATTTCAAGTGTTGAAATTTGCAATGAGATTGCATACCTTCTATGAGATAGTTGGATCCCGATACCCGCTGCGAGTAATTGTTACTCCTGGGAGAGTTTTATACATTACAATTAGCCGATCAAGTAGGTGTCTAGAAAGGTGTTAACGAGGTTACGCCTCTGGGAAAACGAGGTTTACATTAATTGGGTTCGTGCGAAAGCACGGGGGACCTCCCTCAAAGTACCGACACTGGCCTGGCTGAAAGATTGGCGAACTTGTAGTGTGTAATTAATCCCGGCTAGTCTTTCCTTTTAGGGTTTGAAGGAAGATTTGATAAAAAGCAGTGGGAGCCATCCTGATTAGATAAAATAATAACCAATCTATTCTTGTAAGAGCGCACGCTGAGTGTTTTCTTCTCTCTCTCTCCAGGTAGCGACCATATCACGCCTTAATCAAGATAATAAAACGGATTATTGACCGAACCCGCTTGTTATACTGAGCTGGGGAACGTTGGTCCCGCTCCAACTTATAATTGTTATAAGACAGAGCAGGTAATTGGGGAATACCAGATTTCCCGTGCCGCCCAAACGAAGAGAGTGCATGTTGATGCATCATCTTCGGGTGTGTTCGTTACACAGAACTGTTTCTCAGTATCCTCCGTATCCTGGGTATTTGATACCGGATCAGGATCCCAGATATGTAAGATGTTACATAGGGCTACAAAAGGGTAAAAAAACTGAGAACGGGTGATAAGTTTCATGAGGCAGAAAATGGGGCAAGTGTTGCAGCCAAGTCTGTCGGTCACTGTCACCCTGTATTACCAATACATTGATTCTGAACGAATGTTATTAGATACCGAACCTGATATACAAAATTATATCGGTCTCTTTATTAGTAAAGAAACGATAAAATTTTGTATTGTTGGATAATGTTTTGAACATTTCCTATATCAAAAGTTGATCGGTTCAGGCACGTTATCTAAAAACATTAATGTTCTAAATCAAACTACAGTTCTTAGTATACAGAACACACACAAGAGGAAGAGTTCAAAAATGAACGAATTCTTCTTGAGGTATTGTAGACTAGGTCAGATCAATGTGACCCGATTAGCTAGAGTTACATAAAGATGCATATTTAAATTAGTTTGAATTTACATCTTGTGAAACTCGCCAGTCATGTCACAAAGATAATATGACCATAGCTCCGTTTACTGGAAACAGAGAAAGAGTTAGTGAACTCTTGGGACTGATACATGATGATGTATGTAAGGTCTCCTGTCTACACATGCCAGGACTGAATCTTTATACTTCATTATATTCTCTGATAATCTCTCAAGATTCAGTCATATGTTCCTGTTGAAACTTAAGTCCGAACCTTTTGAGATATTCACAGAATATGATTTAGAAGTAGAGAACCGATATACGGGTATAAGTATTATGTCCTTTGATGTGATCGAGGAGGAGAATACTTGAGCACGGAAATTCTGGACTATTCATAAGGAGAATGAGATTCTCTCTCAGCATTACTCCTCCGTATACACCATAGCACGATGGTATATCGGGACGGAGCAATTGCACCATATTCGATATGGTGTGCTCTATGATGAGTACTACTGAGTTACCTATTTCCTTTTGGGAGTTATGCGCTTATGAAGCTGCATACCTATTGAATTAGGGTTCGAATCAAATCAAAGCCTACCATTTCATATGTGATATGGAAAGGGAAGAGCCCATGTCTTAAGCTAGTTAAGATTTGGGGTTGTCCGGCCTATGTCTGAAAAGCAAAATCCGGACAAGCTCGAGGCAATGTCAGTTATGTACAACTGGAAATGTTCCAGCTATACAAACTGCAACTGATGATTTGACAGAACCAAAGGATTCAGTAGATTCCAACGAACCTCAGCCTCTCCGCCGATCTAGTAGGGTTCCTCACCCACCTGAGAGATACTTCGGTTGCTCTATGACAGTGGGAGCGAGGATTGCATCATGAGATGATGACCCAACTAGTCAAGAGTAGGGACTCTGTAAGAATGGCTGGATGTTTAGCGATCTGAGATGGAATCCTTATACACCAACAAAGTATGGACTTTAGTTGCTATATCTGAAGGGTTAAATCCCCATCAGGAGCAAGTATATCTTGAGAAGATTACTTGGTGTACATGGAAAAGTTGAGACTTTCAATGCTAGACTTGTTAAAAGTTTGCATCATTTACCAGGCGTGGATTATGATGAAACCTTTTTCAAGTAGCTATGCTTAAGTCCATCCAGATCCTACTTGCCATGGCTACATACCATGACTACGATATCTGGTGGTTGGGTGTCATGACAGCTCTTCTAAAATGATGTTTTGGAAGAGGGCGTCTATAAGTACACAGCCAGAGGGCTTCGTAAACAGTGGGAGCAGCGGAAACGTGAACAAGATGCTTTATAGGATAAAGCAGGCATCGCGGAGTTGGAACGTCTGTTTTGATGTCTTAGTCAAAGAGTTTGATATCATCAAAATGGTAGATGAACCTTGTATAAACAAAAAGGTAGTAGGGAGTATGGTGACGATCCTCGTAGAGTACGTGGATGACATACTCTTGATAGGGAAGGAGTTTTCTATGCTACGCTCGATCAATCTCCGCTTATCACAATGATTCTCCACATAGGATCAAAGTGATACCTACTAAATCCTGGATTTTGGATCTATGAGATAGATCTAATTGGATGTTAGGATACTCACTAGTAGTAGTGTGATGGTATCAATCGATCCTGGGGAGAATCACTGGAAGTGTTCCAGGGTGATAAAGACGACTGAATGTCAGTCGCAGGCATTGTCTTTACCCTCAGTAAAGGGACGGTATGTTGGAAGAGTTCCAAGCTAGATACCGTGACATACTAGACGATAAAGGCTGGATACATCGCTACTTAAGATGCTACCAAAGAGGATGTTTGGGTGTATATTAGTTCATGAGATGAACTACGTTCCTACCATTGTGAGACAATGGAGTTGTGGCTTATGCCAAGGAACGCCGGTCCCATCAGTGATCCAGACTTATTCTAAGGCAGTATCACCTGATCATGGAGATGGTTGATCTCCAGGGTGATCGAGGCAAGGAGAGCAGACTTAGAGGATAACGCAGCGGATCCACTCACGAAGGCCTATTCCCAGAGAGAGACTTTTATGGGATGGTTGAGTATGAGATACTGCAACCACTGCTACAGATGGCCCGAGTGCAAGTGGGAGATTGTTAGTTATATGTATGCCCTAGAGGCCATTACTGTACATAGGATGTATATTGTAGTGGATGCTTGGACATATATAGGGAGGACTTTCTTGCTAGACATGATAGTATGCTATCTGGTTGATCTTTACCTTAACGTGTACACTGATTGTCTCTCTGTTACATATTGGTAAAGCCCTTAGGATGTATACTTGACTACCTGGACTATGATGCGGATCATACTAGTGGGGACATGGTAGTCCATAAGTACATCCTTCAAAGTCCCTAGTCGTGGGTATATCAAGACGGGGCATCGATATACCAGAGTAGACTAGCGTATACCTTCTCGACCCATACAGATGGGCGATGGATGATCCCATATCCATTGGTGTTTGACATCGGAGATGATATACGGGTGCTCAGTAAAGACTGGGTACACTGGACGGACTCGCCGAGAACTCCCAGATGGTATTATACCTTACGTCAGATGGCAGTTCTCTGGTGACACTGGTACAGAGTAGTCTGTTGACCCGAGATCGTCATAGAGTCTTGTGTGGTTCCCACTGTGCTTTGATTTCCATCTTACCACGTCCAAGAGGGCGTGCAAAACGGTGGTTTTTAGGTACAGTCCCGAGTCACATGGAGGCAATGAGCGATAGGAGGGGATTCGTCTCTCCCGGTATAGGGAGTTGATGTTGCGCTGTGTTCGATTGGCTATAACAGGAAATCCCTGGCCAGGGTTGCTGAGATTTACTGGTAAGTGTTACCAGTAGTTTCTCAAATTGTTATAGACTCATATCAACACGACTTATCGAGCTATTAGGGTCTGACGTTTACCACCCCTAGGCAAGATATGCGACATATCAGACGATCAGACCGGACTGTACGGTAAGTGTTACTGGTTGGATTCACTGGAGTGTGAGCGGGCTTGCTCGTCGATCTTCTGATCGCTCAATACCCGGGTGGCCGTTACGTTTAGCAGACCGCTTGTGGCTTGTGGGTGTTTGATATGATCATCACCTGCTGCCGGCGTATTGACGAGTCTTTAGAGTCCTACACAGAGGTTTCCTGGCTCAAGCGAAACGAAATAGGAGCGCATATGAGATATATGCGGGACCGAGAATATTGCGTGTATGTGATACCGTATTTCATTCTCGCGATGAATGTATCGAATGGTTGTATGCGATATAACCTAGTCATCGAATCAAGGATTGATTCGGTAAGCCGATACATAGGATACTAGTCGGTTATATGCGATATGACCGGATCGTTAAATCAAGTGTTGATTTAATGATTTAATGTATAATTATATATTTGATATATTACTTTGCATTAACTAGTATCGGTTCACTAAAGATGGATTTTCTCACTCGGATGTGCGCATTGTATATGCGTTATACTTTTGTGCACTTGATTGTATCATAATTGATGATAAATGCTTATTTGGTTAAGTGTAAAGAATTAAACCTTGGTTAAGTAAATGGTTTGGGTTTTTATTTATTTATTCATTCATTTATCTATTTATTTTTGGATGAAAAGAATGAGAAAAGAAAACAAATGGTTGCTTTTTTGGAAGCTTCTTCAAGCTTCATGAAACTTTGACCAAAGCAACCATTCTTGTCTTCTTCTCTAACCCTAACCATTCAACCTAACTCAAGTTAATTCTCTACACTTTACCATGGTTAAAGTTATGATAAGAATTGATTTTCTTTTCTATTTTGATTATTCTTATCATAATATTTATCATCATCTTCTTCTTCTTCTTCAAGAAGAAAGCATACTTCATCAATGGTGATTTGAGCATAAGTGTGAGAAATCCAATTCTAAAGTCTACCCACTTCCTATTTCTTCATCCTCTACCTCTTGCCAAGTTGTATTGGGTGTTTCCTTCACAAGTTTTCAAGGCTTAGTGAAGTTGGAGCTTGTTCTTGTGATACCTCGACGTAGATCATCTTCGGCATTGAACCGACGATCAAGCCCGCCCATTCTTCGATGAAGCCGATGCTAGAGTTCCGGATTCGTTTTGGACAGCGGAGGGAGCTCATCGCGGAGCCGTGGAGGTGGAGCACCGGATCTACAAAGGTTGTATTTCCGTATCCTTTTAGTTAAGTGTTAACTAGTTTCTTTTATCGCCTAAAAATCTAGCCGACGATCCGTAGTCGGGTTTCTCGGCACCGTTAAAATTTGAAATTGGCATGGTTGATGCCTTATGAGACCTCATTAGGGTGCCTAGGATCCCTACAAGTATGCTATCTGGTTTACCTTTATCATCGTGTACTGCTTTAGGTGACCTGACAGGTCGCTATTACACGTTGGTGGAGCCCCTAGGATTCTTGCTTGACTGCCAGCAGTATGAGGGCGATCATATACGTGAGAGCTGGTGGTTTATAAGCACATCCTTAAATGGTCCCTAGTTGTAGGAGTTTCGAGACAGGGCATCGATACTCCAGAGTAGACTAGTGTATACAGTCGAGACCCCGACGAGGGGCGGTGGCCGGTCTCACAAGCCACTGGTGTCAGTTGGTTCACCTAAGATGTATACAGGTGCTCATTGGGTTATGAGTACACCGGACAGGACTCGCCGGGAACATGCTAGTTGGTCTTATACCAGACGTCAGATAGCAGTTCCCAGGTGACATGTGTACAGGTTAGTTCATCGACCTGGGGATCGTCATTTGTCTCGTGTGAGTTCCCACTGTACTTTGATTACTACCCTACCACGCTCAAAGGAGATGTGCAAACAGGTTTTAGTTGGGTACAGTCCCGAGCCACATGGAGGCAGTGAGCGTATCTTCAGGGGTTCGTCTCTCCCGGTATTGGGGGTGAGGTCGCGCTGTGTCTAGGAGAGCCATTACACGAAGCCCTCGGCCGAGGCAAGGAGATTTACTGGTAGGTATTCCAGTAGTATCTCAGGGTGTTCTGGGCTACACTCCGACACGACTTGTACCGCTTTTGGGGGTCTGACTTTTACCAACCCCCTAGGCCCACCATGCGATGCTCATAGACGAACGGACCGGACTGTACGGATATTGTCACTGACAGGCTCAGTGGGGTGTCAGGCTGAGTTCGCTCACAGACGTCCCTTTTGGTCAATACCTGGTAGCCCGTTACGTATTGGCTTATACCTCTGACGTGCTAGTGGTTAATTCCACAACCAAGGTGTTGACGAGTCTTTAGAGTCCCCCACATTCAGTTACTCAAGCTTTCGGGCGAAAAGCTGTAGAGGCCGTATGGATATGTGGCAGGGTCCGATCAGATACGTGCGGTATTGCACGGATCAGGATCGGACAGTTTGTACTATAGGCCGTATGGATATGTGGCAGGGTTCGATCAGATACGTGCGGTATTGCACGAATCAGGATCGAACGGATATTACTAGCCGGCTTTGGTTTAAGCCGGATCCTAGTATAGTACAGTGTAGATTTTGTCTCATTGCATTTGTATTTCGGTCGGAATACAAATGCGGGTGTGTATGCACAGTATCGGGGTTTTCCTGTAATTTATTACGGGACCAGTTTTATGGAGTTGCCAGTTTGCTTTCCGCTTCGGCCATATTTCTTTGTATCATTCATTGGCCGAAGTTTGGTGGAGGAGGGCTTATTTGCATTTGTGCAAATAAGCATTTGTGGAGGGTGGTCTTTGCTTTTTGTTGCATCATGATGGTGCACCATCCATTGACCTTGACTTCTTGACTTCTTCATGATGGCTTGACCATTTGGAGTCATCATGGTTGATTTAGAGTGTTGGTTTTTGTTTGTGGTGATATTGTTTTAATCATCACTCATTATTCATGCTTGCATGATAGCTCACCCACTCCCTTGACTTTTCCTTGACTTTCACTCCATTCTCACCCTTCACATTTTGTATTGGCCGGCCACTAGTGGGGAGAAGGGGGATTTCTTCTTTTTGGTTGTGAGAAAAATGATAATCTCCTTCTTTTGCATGCTACATTTTTTCTCACCTCTCTCCAAGTTCTATTTTCCTCCACCATATGGCAATTCCTACAACCCCAAAAATGAGACATGAGCACTACACATTCTACAGCAAATCTTGGGCATGTCGACTAGCCAGCTTCGTGCCCGAGTTGCCTCGGCATAGAGGTAGGAGCCCGTAAAAGATGTAGGCGATGTGGTGCATTTCTGGCGACGAGGTGGAGACAGGACATTCCGCGGGAGATCGGGACGACGACGAGAAGACCGGAGGACTTGGATCAGTCGGTATCTCTCTTCCCCATCTTGTAGTTAGCTAGGACTAGTTAATGGTTCGATCCGGGTATTAGTGCGCGGTGGTGCCAGTTCATGAAAAATTTAAGTATATCACCGCTTCCGCATTTTGGCCTCGGGATGGAGGCCGGGGCGCCGCCGTGCACTTACAGTGGTATCAGAGCCTCGCCATTAACCTAGTCTAGCTTTGTTTAATGTGTTTACATTTCTGATCGAACAAAAATCCCAAAACCGCATTTTTCACCGCATCAGTTTTCTGTTGAAATTTTTTGGAGTCGAAAAATTTTTCAGGTTGTAGAAAAGTGATGTACTGGAAATTGAAAGAACACTGTAGAAATTCGATACAGTGACTCCATAGTTGGAGCGCGGAACCGCGGCCAAACACCCCTTTAGGCCGCGGTTCCGCCGCACTATGTTGAGATCACTGCATGAAGTTTCTGCAGTTGCTCTCTGGGTTGATTTTAGGGTTTTCGGAATATTAATTTTGGGCCCAGAATTTCTTGATGTGCTACAGTAGTACTTGGGGGCCCACTTGTTAAAATTTGATCGATCGGATATTTTAAACACATTATTTCACAGTATTTACATTATATCTGCGACCGTGAATGTCACTTGATCGGTAAATCCAGTCTAACTGCTATAGCCCGGTTAGACGGATTTGCGAACGTGACTTTCACGTTGATGTTTTGTGTATTGCTGTGATGTTGCGGATCGGTCGTGGGGATAGCCTGGATGCAATGCTAGTACAGTTGTGGTTGTATTATGTACATTTGATATTGCGGGGCGAGCGTCCGACATGTGGACTGCCGTCACTGCCTGATTGTATTATTATTTAGGGGCACGACCAGGTTGCGGTCGATGTACCCGTTGTATGTATATTTTACTTTCTGTACTAGGATTACCCCGCGGTGGGGTGCACGGATAGCCGGGTTCTAGAGGGCAACAAGCCCGCATCTCATGGCATTGAAACGAAGGGGGCTTCACTCTAGAATTGGCGGGCTATTCACCGCACTCGTAGGGGGTACACGTTGACCCAGGAGGGGTGCCCAAGTTACCGGATTCAGTGAAGTGCTGGGTGGTCCATTCACGTTGCTGAAGGGGGCTGCCTCGCTTCAGGTTTTAGCGGGTAACTTTCCGCGCCCGTAGGGGTCTAGGATTTCATCGCACAGGCTATCCACACGACCAGGGGAACGTCGGGTTTCAGTAGTGGCTCTGTGAAACCCGGGGATCCCAGATATCTGTATTGTTTCTGTGATGCTGTACATTTCTGTGATGTTGCATTTTATCACGCCTTGAGCGAATATAATATATTGGTATATATATTAGTAGATGTTGTATATGTTTTGCATCCGCGCTAGTCCAGTCCCCGCTCTGTCGTTAGTTAGCTAACCTAACGGGTAATGACGGGACCCAGTGGCGAATGCGGATGGCATAAATATACATCAGTATATTTTCGTTCTTTGTGGTGTGATCAATTGATGGGACTGCGTTGATTCGGATCAATGCAAGTTAAAAACAAACCTAATCTGATGTTGTTGGAACACTTTTCAAAAAGCTGTTATTGCAAGGACGTTCTCTTTTGTTTTGCACCGTGGTATTCAGTTGGAATATCCTGCTCCTCAGTCGACGAGGCAAGGGCCAAGATCCCTTCACCGGGAGTGACCCCTTGGACAAAAGTTTGCGTCAGGGCATTAACTTCACTATAGCTGATTACTTTTGCTTTGCACCGTGGTATTCAGTTGGAATATCCTGCACCTCATTCTACGGGGAAAGAGCCGAGATCCCTTCACCGGGAGTGACCTCTTTAGCGAAAGCTTTCGTCACTATATTTTCAAAAAGCTATCCGTTCCTTCAACGATATCAAGTTCATTACGTTAAAGGTTTTCGCCAGAAACCATTCGTAGCCCTCCGTCGTTTCATATGGATAGTCAATAGTATTCAAGCTGTGTTTGTTGGCCATAGTCAAGGCACAGTGTTTGGTAGCTGTTGGGTGTTCATATGTAGCATAGATAGATGCGTTGGTTTGGGACAGTCGTATAGCCTTGTTGGCCCTAGTCAAGGGCTTGTACGGGTGGGTTCAAATCAACCTGGACAATGACGGGTAGAACTTGACATGTGACTTATGATTTGTTGGCCTTAGTCAAGGTCATAAGAGCATGGGGCAAAAATCACATCGGGAGTTTCAAAAGAACTGAAACTTGCCAGATATGCGCATACCTTCTGGAGTGTGATATAGTGAGCGGATTCCGTCACGTTATCATGCGATGATAGTTGGATCCCGATTCCCACTGATGAGTTAGTTTACTCCTCGGGTAATCCCGACTAATTCTTCTTTTAGGTTTGGAGGAGAATTTGACGGTACAGTGGGAGGTTTCCAGATTAGATAAATTGGTAACCATTCTGATCTAGGTTAGAGTGCACGCTGAGTGTTTCTTTTCTCTCTCTCTTTGGCAGCGACTATTGACCCGACCCTAAGACTATGACTCAGTGACCAAAATTAACCGAACCTTCTTAACACTGGCTTTTTTGGATTGTCAGAGTTGCAAACCTCATTGCCACTCCCACTTTTACCCTTTTCTCCAGGACACCCCGTATTACTACGAACGTCCACTTCAATTGGACAAAACCATCGTATGGTTAGATACGAACTCGAAGGAATTTTTTCGAGGATGGTTTCAGGTTCTGGAGAAAACGGATAGGATTATTCAGTTGTCTTTTCCTTTTACCTTCTCTCAGGTTGCGAGTACTCCTTAGTTTAGGAGATAGTACACCTATTACGCAAATTGGATAGTCTTCTTCCAAACCTTAGGCTGGTGCCGAACGGTGGGGAATGAAGAAAACCAATTAGCATAACGATGGTGTGCAGAAGGTATTAAGTTAAGGCAAAGCAAGGGATTAGTAAGAGGGCAAAGTAAATTGCGACTGCTATTCACGACCAAACCAAGTATTTATTCGCCAATCCTAAATCACCTTTGTATTTCTCCAGAACACTCCGTATCACTACGAAGATCCACAGTTTATTGGATACTCCATCGTATGGTTATATACGAACTCGAAGGGAACTTGTTCCAGTTCGGGGATGGATTCTGGTTCAGGAGAAATAGGAATAAGATTTATTCAGGTTTCTTTTATCTTCACCTTCTCTCGCTTTGCGAGTGCTCTTAGGATTAGGACAGTACACCCATTATGCTTATTGGATAGTCTTCTTCCAAACCATAGGCTGGTGCCGAACGGTGGGGAAGGAAGAAAACCATTTGGCCTAAAGGGGTGTGCAGAAGGTAATGACTAAAGACATATAAAGGGATTTGGAGAGGTGGCAAAGAACTATACGGTTACAGTCGTGAATCTGGAAGAGGCATTACTAGGAATACCGGGATACCCCATCGAAACATTTCAATGTTTCAGCTTCACTGTGTACTGTTAAAGGAAAACTGATTTCCCGATTAGACACTAGCTCCAGGGTATGTATTTACCAGGTATGATTCTCACATCTGTATGGTTTTACAGATGATGAGTGGGAGTAGGTTATTTGGAATTGGGTGATCATCCTTATTATATCGGAATTCGTTGTAATCGGTGATATTTGAGGAGATCACCTGGGCTGTTTGCCGGTCGGCAAATATTTGGTTTTGAATATCCGCTGTTATGCACCAATTCGCTGTTATGCACCAATTTCAAATTGATATATCTGTACGTCTATTTTCATAGAGTGAGATATACCTTTCTGAAATTATGTCTACGACATTTACCTATATCAGTGGATGGTTAGGTAAGGAGTATTAAACAGCGGTGTAATTCTTCTTAACCATAAATACAGTTTTCAACCTACGACACACAGTGAATGAGTTATCAGACTCAAGGGACTTATACAGAGTATTGTATGTTGTCTAGGGTCCATCGGGACAGAGGGGTTGGTCCTCGTACTATATTCGGTTTACTTATGACTTCTCTAGTTTTTAGACAGGTGTTTCGTGGAAACACAGGGTCCGAATTTTAAGAAGTTATAGGTATTTGAATAGAGTGGAGAACTAGGTGTAGCAAGTATCGGGATTCTTCAAAGCGATCGAAGATGTAGACACTTGTGCATGGTATTCAGTTGATAGTAATGATAAAGAGAACTAGCTTCTTTTTCAGGTCACTCATAATTGGAAGCATTCCTAAGTTGAGTAACGCTGATCGGCCTTCTTCCATTTAGTTGACATGCGCTGGAGACAGCTGCATGATTTGAATCTGGTTCAATTAAATCAGTGCCTCTGGTCCTATATTGGACATAGAACAGTTCGTATCTTAACGATGTTAAGGTACGGGGAGTTGTCCGGCTTATGATTAAAACCAGACTCTGGATAACTCAAGGCACGTTTCTGTAATGGCTATTTGTGGGTTGACCCAGGCTATGACGCAGGTTGACTTTCTACCATCTGGATGAACAATAGCGATATTGTTCTAGACTCGCCACAGTTTTATTAAAAATGGATTTTTTCAGAAAACAGTAGTGGGAGTATGGTAGAACTGGAAGTGATTCCAGAACCGCAAACGATTGCTGAAGATTTGATAAGAACCTAAAGATTCAATCTGGTTTGACATTCCATTGGCCACTCCGTAGATAAGGTGGGTAACTTCAGGCACCCGAGAGATACTCCGGTAGCCTCAAGGACGGTGACAGGGAAGTTCTTGTTTACCCACAATTGCCATTGCTGTTGTTCCAGGTTGCGAGACCCGGCGTGAGGATGAGTATAGCGTCGTTCTAAACTAGCTTTAGAAGTGTACGTGTATATGACTCTGTCAGAGGGTTGTCGTAGTCAGTGGGAGCAGCGGAAGCATTGGTGGACAGGTAGCTTATGTCTATTTATAGACTGAAGCACCAGTAGCGGAGATAGATCATCTATTTCTGATGTGACAGTCATAGGTTTGACTTCATCAGAATAGGGGATGGATCTGTTGAGAAGGTAGTAGGGTGTGATGTCATAGTATTTGGATGACATACACAGAGTAGGAAAGGAAATTCCTATACTACGGTCGGTTGTACTTTGGTCGTCACACAGTGTTTTCTCCATATGGGATTTGGACATTATGTCAGACATACTGGTTACTAGATCTATGGTTTTAGATCTAGATTTGGGTGGTTTCCCAATCAGGGTACTTAGACAGCATTCTAAGAGTATTTAGAATGGACGACTCCATGCATGGTAGTGTACCTGCAGAAGATGGAGTCACCCTCTCTAAAGGTGTCTTACAGACTAAAGAGGAGAGGGATGTGCATGATTGGCAGATCACTTGCTCAGGCAATTGAGTCAATCATGAGATGTCAAGTACCACACCAGATGTTGTTCTTGCACTAGATGCAATAAGTTGATATTGATCCAATCCTGGAGAAACAGTCGGAAGCAGTTTTAGAACATAAGTGGATGTTCTAGGGATATGATAACGACAGCCTCATTCGGGAGACAGTTATCATTCCAGGCTTCCAAAGTGACATGGACGACAAGGAGGTTGTCAGAGTTATAGTTTTCCTTCTGATGAGGGGCAGTATTTTGGATAGGTGGTCCAAGGCAATACTGAGGGTGGCATGGCGCAGGATACTGATTAAGTTCAGTTGACGATACAGTCTAAGAAGTTTGGATTTGGAGTTCATTTATGAGCTAGGTCCCATCAGACATCCAGACACATTCTAAGACAGGTATTGCTCATTTCGGGAGATGGATTTCTCCGCGAACATGAGATATAGAGAGACATAGAAAGAAACATCAAGGCGGATCCACTCACTAAGGCTATTTCTCGAACGCAATAGTTTTGCAAGCGAGCTTTGTGAGACTGACTAGTAGAGGAGTTGGGTGTTCGGTATCACACGGGCTGTGAGTATGCGACATCACAATAATTAGCCTTGAGTGCAAGTGGGAGATTGTTGGAGATAGTTGTTGGAGATAGTGCCCTCAGAGTCAATTATTGGATCACAGGCACGTGATTGCAATGATTGAGGGAGGACCTATCCCGGCCGGACAGTCTTACTCGAGATGATAGTATGCTATCTGGTTTACCTTTATCATCGTGTACTGCTTTAGGTGACCTGACATGTCGCTATTGCACGTTGATAGAGTCCCTAGGATTCTTGCTTGACTGCCAGCAGTATGAGGGCGATCATATACGTGGGAGCTGGTAGTCTATAAGCACATCCTTAAAAGGTCCCTAGTCGTAGGAGTTTCGAGACAGGGCATCGATTCTCCAGAGTAGACTAGTGTATACAGTCGAGACCCCGACGAGGGGCAGTGGCCGGTCTCACAAGCCACTGGTGTCAGTTGGTTCATCTAAGATGTATACAGGTGCTCATTGGGTTATGAGTACACTGGACAGGACTCGCCGGGAACATGCTAGTTGGTCTTATACCTGACGTCAGATAGCAGTTCCCAGGTGACATGTGTACAGGTTAGTTCATCGATCTGAGATCGTCATTTGTCTCGTGTGAGTTCCCACTGTGCTTTGATTACTACCCTACCACGGCTCAAAGGAGTCGTGCAAACAGGTTTTAGTTGGGTACAGTCCCGAGCCACATGGAGGCAGTGAGCGGATCTTCAGGGGTTCGTCTCTCCCGGTATTGGGGGTGAGGTCGCGCTGTGTCGAGGAGAGCCAGAACATGAAAAGTCCTTGGCCAAGACAGGAGATTTGCTGGTAGGTATTCCAGTAGTATCTCAGGGTGTTCTGAGCTACACTCCGACACGACTTGTACCGCTTTTGGGGGTCTGACTTTTACCAACCCCCTAGGCCCGCCATGCGATACTCATAGACGAACGGACCGGACTGTACAGATATTGTCACTGACAGGCTCAGTAGGGTGTCAGGATGAGTTCGCTCATCGACGTCCCTTTTGGTCAATAGCTGGTGGCCCGTCACGTATTGGCTTATACCTCTGACGTGCTAATGGTTAAATCCACAGCCATAGTATTGACGAGTCTTTAGAGTCCACCACACTTTCAGTTACTCAAGCTTTCGGGCGAAACGCTGTAGAGGCCGTATGGAGATATGGCAGGGTCTGATCAGATACGTGCGGTATTGCACGGATCAGGATCGGACGGTTAGTACTAGTGGCCGTATAGATATATGGCAAGGTTCGATCGGATACGTGCGGTATTGCACGGATCAGGATCGAACGGATATTACTAGCCGGCTTTGGTTTAAGCCGGATCCTAGTATAGTACAGTGTAGATTTTGTCTCATTGCATTTGTATCCGGTCGGAATACAGATGCGGGTGTGTATGCACAGTATCGGGGTTTTCCTGTAATTTATTACGGGACCAGTTTTCTGGAGTTGCCAGTTTGCATTCCGTTCCGGCCGGTTTTCCTTTGTTCTTTCCCGGCCGGACTTTTCCGATGGAGGGGGTTATTTGCAAGTTTGCAAGTTTGCAAATAACACATTGTGGAGGGGTTTCTTGCAAATGTATTGATTATGATGGCATCTTTTCTTTTCAACCATCATTTGATTCTCTTTACATCACTAAAAGGTGATTAGAGTTTGATGTGAGTTTGTTATGATGATGTTTGGTTATGGTCACCCTTTCTCTTTTCCTACACTCACCTCCCTCTTGCTTATGTTTGATTTTCCTCCACCATTTTCTCACTAGATGAGAGAAGCCACACTTGAGAGAAGAAGAAGAGAGAGTTTCATTTTGAGCTTGTGGGATTTTTCTTGATCTCATTTCATGCTAGGAAAAATGCAAGCACCATTTTTCCTTATCTTGTTTCCTCCATCATCTTCAAATGGCAACAAAACCCCAAATGAGACATAGCCTCTACACTACACATTCTACAGCAAATCTTGGGCATGTCGACTTGCCAGCTTCATGCCCGAGTTGCCTCGGTATTGAGGTGGGAGCCCGTAAAAGATGCAGATGATGTGGTACCCTTCCGGCAAGGAGGCGACGACCGGAGTTTCCGCAGTAGATCGGGACGATGACGAGAAGACCGGAGGACTCGGATCACTCGGTATATCTCTTCCCCATCCTCTTGTTAGCTAGGACTAGTTAATGGTTCGATCCGGGTGTTTAGTGCGCGGTGGTGCCGGTTTGCTAAGTTCGCAAAATTAAAGTTTATCACCGCTTCCGCATTTGGCCGTCGGATTGACGGCCGGGGCGCCGCCGTGCACTTACAGTGGTATCAGAGCCTTGTCATTAACTTAGTCTAGCTTTTTTTTAATGTGTTTACATTTCCGATCGACCAAAATTCCAAAATCCGCGTTTTGTTCACATCAGTTTTCTGTTGAAATTTTTTGAAGTCCAAAAATTTTTCAGGTTGCAGAAAAGTGATGTGCTAGAAAAACTAAGAGTTCTGTGAAAATTCGATGCACTAACTCCACTGTAGGAGCGCGGAACCGCGGCCAAACACCCCTTTGGGTCGCGGTTCCGCCGCACTATTTTGGGGTCGCTGCATCAAATTTCTGCAGTATCTTTTTGGGCTGAAAATAAGGGTTTTGGAATAATAACATTGGGCCCAGAATTTCTCGATGTGCTACAGTAGTACTTGGGGGCCCACTTGTTAAAATTTGATCGATCGGATATTTTAAACACATTATTTCACAGTATTTACATTATATCTGCGACCGTGAATGTCACTTGATCGGTAAATCCAGTCTAACTGCTATAGCCCGGTTAGACGGATTTGCGATCGTGACTTTCACGTTGATGTTTTGTGATTTTGCTGTGATGTTGCGGATCGGTCGTGGGGGATAGCCTGGATGCAATGCTAGTACAGTTCTGTTGTATTATGTACATTTGATATTGCGGGGCGAGCGTCCGACATGTGGACTGCCGTCACTGCCTGTTTGTATTATTATTTTGGGGCACGACCAGGTTGCGGTCGATGTACCCGTTGTATGTATATTTTACTTTCTGTACTAGGATTGCCCCGCGGTGGGGTGCACGGATAGCCGGGTTCTGGAGGGCAACAAGCCCGCATCTCATGGCATTGAGACGGAGGGGGCTTCACTCCAGAATTGGCGGGCTATTCGCCGCACTCGTAGAGGGTACGGGTTGACCCAGGAGGGGTGCCCAAGTTACCGGATTCCGTGAAGTGCTGGGTGGTCCATTCACGTTGTTGAAGGGGGCTGCCTCGCTTCAGGTTTTGGCGAGTAACTTGCCGCGCCTGTAGGGGTCTAGGATTTCATTGCACAGGCTATCCACACGACCAGGGGAACGTCGGGTTTCAGTAGTAGCTCTGTGAAACCCGGGGATCCCAGATATCTGTATTGTTCTGTGATGCTGTACATTTCTGTGATGTTGCATTTTTATCACGCCTTGAGCGAATATAATATATTAGTATATATATTAGTAGATGTTGTATATGTTTTGCATCCGCGCTAGTCCAGTCCCCGCTTTGTCGTTAGTTAGCTAACCTAACGGGTAATGACGGGACCCAGTGGCGAATGCGGATGGCATATACGTACGTCAGTATATTTTCGTTCTTTGTGGTGTGATCAATTGATGGGACTGCGTTGATTCGGATCAATGCAAGATAAACAAACCTATTCTGATGTTGTTGGAACACTTTTCAAAAAGCTGTTATTGCAAGGGCGTTCTCTTTTGTTTTGCATCGTGGTATTCATTTGGAATATCCTGCTCCTCAGTCGACGAGGCAAGGGCCGAGATCCCTTCACCGGGAGTGACCCCTTGGACAGAAGTTTGCGTCAGGGCAATAACTTCACTATAGCCGATTACTTTTGCTTTGCATCGTGGTATTCATTTGGAATATCCTGCACCCCATTCTACGGGGAAAGAGCCAAGATCCCTTCACCGGGAGTGACCTCTTTAGTAAAGGTTTTCGTCACTATATTTTCTAAAAAGCTATCAGTTCCTTCAACGATATCAAGTTCATTACGTTAAAGGTTTTCGCCAGAAACCATTCGTAGCCCTCCGTCGTTTCATATGGATGGACAATAGTATTCAAGCTGTGTATGTTGGCCAAAGTCAAGGCACAGTGTTTGGTAGCTGTTGGGTATTCATATGCAGCATAGATAGATGCGTTGGTTTGGGACAGTCGTACTGCCATTTTGGCCAAAGTCAAGGGTAGGTACGGGTGGGTTCAAATTAACCAGGAGAATGACGGGTAGAACTTGATATGTGACTTATGATATGTTGGCCAAAGTCAAGGTCATAAGAGCATGGGGCAGAAATCCACATCGGGAGTTTCAAAATAACTGAAACTTGCCAGATATGCGCATACCTTCTGGAGTGTGATAGCGTGAGCGGATTCTGTCACGTTATCATGCGATGATAGTTGGATCCCGATTCCCACTGATGAGTTGGTTTACTCCTCGGGTGATCCCGGCTAATTCTTCTTTCAGGTTTGGGGAAGAATTTGACGTTACAGTGGGAGGTTTCCAGATTAGATAAAGTGATAACCATTCTGATCTAGGTTAGAGTGCACGCTGAGTGTTTCTTTTCTCTCTCTCTTTGGCAGCGACCATTGACCCGACCCTAAGACTATGACTCAGTGACCAAGTTGACCGAACCTTCTAAACACTGGCTTTTGGATTGTCAGAGTTGCAAACCTCATTGCCACTCCTACTTTTACCCTTTTCTCCGGGACACCCCGTATTACTACGAACGTCCACTTCCATTGGACAAAACCATCGTATGGTTATATACGAACTCGAAGGAATTCGAGGATGGTTTCTGGTTCTGGAGAAAACGGATAGGATTATTCAGTTGTCTTTTCCTTTTACCTTCTCTCAAGTTGTGAGTACTCCTTAGTTTAGGAGATAGTACACCTATTACGCAAATTGGATAGTCTTCTTCCAAACCTTAGGCTGGTGCCGAACAGTGGGGAATGAAGAAAACCAATTAGCATAACGATGGTGTGCAGAAGGTATTAAGTTAAGACAAAGCAAGGGATTAGTAAGAGGGCAAAGTAAATTGCGACTGATATTCACGACCAAACCAAGTATTTCTTCGCCAATCCTAAATCACCTTTGTATTTCTCCAGGACACTCCGTATCACTACGAAGATCCCAGTTCATTGGATAATCCATCGTATGGTTATATACGAACTCGAAAGGAACTTGTTCCAGTTCGGGGATGGATCCTGGTTCAGGAGAAATAGGAATAAGGTTTATTCGGTTGTCTTTTATCTTCACCTTCTCTCGCATTGCGAGTGCTCCTAGGACTAGGACAGTACACCCATTATGCTTATTGGATAGTCTTCTTCCAAACCATAGGCTGGTGCCGAACGGTAGGGAAGGAAGAAAACCATTTAGCCTAAAGGGGTGTACAGAAGGTAATGACTAAAGACATATAAAGGGATTTGGAGAAGTGGCAAAGAATTATACGGTTATAGTTGTGAATCTGGATAATGGAAGAGGCATTACTAGGAATACCAGGATACCCCAACGAAACATTTCAATGTTTCAGTTTCACTGTGTACTGTTAATGGAAAACTGATTTCCCGATTAGACACTTACTCCAGGGTATGTATTTACCAGGTATGATTCTCACATCTGTATGGTTTTACAGATGATGAGTGGGAGTAAGTTATTGGGAATTGGGTGATCATCCTCATTATATCGGGATTCGTTGTAATCGGTGATATTTGAGAAAGTCATCTGGGTTGTTTGTCAGACGGCAAATATTTGGTTTTGAATATCCGTTGTTATGCACCAATTTCAAATTGATATATCTGTACGTCTATTTTCATAGAGTGAGATATACCTTTTTTGAAATTATGTCGATGACATTTACCTATATCAGTGGATGGTTAGGTAAGGAGCATTAAACAGCGGTGTAATTCTTCTTAACCATAAGTACAGTTTTCAACCTACGACACACAGTGAAAGAGTTGTTAGACTCAGCGGACTTATACAGAGTATTGTATGTTGTCCAGTGTCCATTAGGACAGAGGGGTTGGTCCTCATACTATATTCTGTTTACTTTTAACTTCTCTAGTTCTTAGACATGTGTTTCGTAGAAACACAGGGTCTAAGTTTTGAGGAGTTATAGGTATTTGAATAGAGTAGAGAACCAAGTGTAGCAAGTATCGGGATTCTTCAAAGTGATCGAAGATGTAGATACTTTTGTATGGTATTCAGTTGATAGTAATGATAAAGAGAAATTGCTTCTCTTTCAGGTTACTCAAAATTGGAAGCATTCCTAAGTTGAGTAACGCTGATCGGCCTCGCTCCATTTAGTTGACATGCACTGGAGATAGCTGCATGATTTGAATCTGGTTCAATTAAATCAGTGCCTCTGGTTCTATATTGGATATAGTACAGTTCATATCTTAACATTGTTAAGGTACGGGGAGTTGTCCGGCTTATGATTAAAACCAGACTCTGGATAACTCAAGGCACGTTTCTGTAATGGCTGTTTGTGGGTTGACCCAGGCTATGACGAGGGTTGACTTTCTACCATCTGGGAGATCAATAGTAATATTGTTTTAGACTCGACACAGTTTTAATAAAAATGGATTTTTTCAAAAACAGTAGTGGGAGTATGGTAGAACTGGAAGTGATTCCAGAACCGCAAACGATTACTGAAGATTTGATAAGGAACCTAAAGATTCAATCTGGTTTGACATTCCATTGGCCACTCCGCAGATACGGTGGGTAACTTCAGGCACCCGAGAGGTACTCCGGTAGCCTCAAGGACGGTGACAGGGAAGTTCTTGTTTACCCACACTTGCCATTGCTGTTGTTCCAGGCTGCGAGACCCGGCAGGAGGATGAGTATAGCGTCGTTCTGAACTAGCTTCAGAAGTGTACGTGTATATGACTCTGCCAGAGGGTTGTCGTAGTCAGTGGGAGCAGCGGAAGCATTGGTGGACAGGTAGCTTATGTCTATTTATAGACTAAAGCAGATATAGCGGAGATAGATCATCTATTTCTGATGTGACAATCATAGGTTTGACGTCATCAGAATAGGGGATGGATCTGTTGAGAAGGTGGTAGAGTGTGATATCCGGGTTTTGGATGACATACACAATGTAGGAAGTGATATTCCTATACTACGATCGGTTATACTTTGGTCATCACACAGTGGTTTCTCCACATGGGACTGGGACATTATATCAGACATACTGGTTACTAGATCTATGGTTTTAGATCTAGATTTGGGTGGTTTCCCAATCAGGGTATTTTGACAGCATTCTAAGAATATTTAGAATGGACGACTCCTGGCACGGTAGTGTACCTGCAAGTGATGGAGTCACCCTCTCTAAAGGTGTCTTATAGACTAAAGTAGAGAGGGATATGCATGATTGGCAGATCACTTGCTTAGGCAATTGAGTCAATCATGAGATGTCAAGTACCACATCAGATGTTGTTCTTGCACTAGATACAATAAGTTGATATTGATCCAATCCTGGAGAAGCAATCGGAAGCAGTTTTAGAACATAAGTGAATGTTATAGGGAAATGATAACGACAGCCTCATTAAGGAGACAGTTATCATTCCAGGCTTCCAAGGTGACATGGACGACAAGGAGGTTGTCAGAGTTATAGTTTTCCTTCTGACGAGGGGCAGTACTTTGGACAGGTGGTCCAAGGCAATACTGAGGGAGGCATGGCGCAGGATACTGATTAAGTTCAGTTGACGATACAGTCTAAGAAGTTTGGATTTGCAGTTCATTTATGAGCTAGGTCCCATCAGACATCCAGACATATTCTAAGACAGGTATTGCTCTTTTCGGGAGATGGCTTTCTCCGCGAACTTGAGATATAGAGAGACATAGGAAGAAACATCAGAGCGGATCCACTCACTGAGGCTATTCCTCGAACGCAATAGTTTCGCAAACGAGCTTTGTGAGACTGACTAGTAGAGGAGTTGGGTGTACGGTATCACACGGGCTGTGAGTATGCGACATCACAATAATTAGCCTTGAGTGCAAGTGGGAGATTGTTGGAGATAGTGCCCTCAGAGTCAATTATTGGATCACAGGCACGTGATTGCAATGATTGAGGGAGGACCTATCCCGGCCGGACAGTCTTACTCGAGATGATAGTATGCTATCTGGTTTACCTTTATCATCGTGTACTGCTTTAGATGACCTGACATGTCGCTATTGCACGTTGATAGAGCCCCTAGGATTCTTGCTTGACTGCCAGCAGTATGAGGGTGATCATATACGTGGGAGCTGATAGTCTATAACCACATCCTTAAAAGGTCCCTAGTCGTAGGAGTTTCGAGACAGGGCATCGATTCTTCAGAGTATACTAGTATATACAGTCGAGACCTCGACGAGGGGCAGTGGCCGGTCTCACAAGCCACTGGTGTCAGTTGGTTCACCTAAGATGTATACAGGTGCTCATTGGGTTATGAGTACACCGGACAGGACTCGCCGGGAACATGCTAGTTGGTCTTATACCTGACGTCAGATAGCAGTTCCCAGGTGACATGTGTACAGGTTAGTTCATCGACCTGAGATCGTCATTTGTCTCGTGTGAGTTCCCACTGTGCTTTGATTACTACCCTACTACGGCTCAAAGGAGTCGTGCAAACAGGTTTTAGTTGGGTACAGTCCCGAGCCACATGGAGGCAGTGAGCGGATCTTCAGGGGTTCGTCTCTCCCGGTATTGGGGGTGAGGTCGCGCTGTGTCGAGGAGAGCCAGAACATGAAAAGTCCTTGGCCAAGGCAGGAGATTTGCTGGTAGGTATTCCAGTAGTATCTCAGGGTGTTCTGGGCTACACTCCGACACGACTTGTACCGCTTTTGGGGGTCTGACTTTTACCAACCCCCTAGGCCCGCCATGCGATGCTCATAGACGAACGGACCGGACTGTACGGATATTGTCACTGACAGGCTCAGTAGGGTGTCAGGATGAGTCCGCTCATCGACGTCCCTTTTGGTCAATAGCTGGTGGCCCGTCACGTATTGGCTTATACCTCTGACGTGCTAGTGGTTAAATCCACAGCCATAGTATTGACGAGTCTTTAGAGTCCACCACACTTTCAGTTACTCAAGCTTTCGGGCGAAACGCTGTAGAGGCCGTATGGAGATATGGCAGGGTCTGATCAGATACGTGCGGTATTGCACGGATCAGGATCGGACGGTTAGTACTAGTGGCCGTATAGATATATGGCAAGGTTCGATCGGATACGTGCGGTATTGCACGGATCAGGATCGAACGGATATTACTAGCCGGCTTTGGTTTAAGCCGGATCCTAGTATAGTACAGTGTAGATTTTGTCTCATTGCATTTGTATCCGGTCGGAATACAGATGCGGGTGTGTATGCACAGTATCGGGGTTTTCCTGTAATTTATTACGGGACCAGTTTTCTGGAGTTGCCAGTTTGCATTCCGTTCCGGCCGGTTTTCCTTTGTTCTTTCCCGGCCGGACTTTTCCGATGGAGGGGATTATTTGCAAGTTTGCAAATAACACATTGTGGAGGGGTTTCTTGCAAATGTATTGATTATGATGGCATCTTTTCTTTTCAACCATCATTTGATTCTCTTTACATCACTAAAAGGTGATTAGAGTTTGATGTGAGTTTGTTATGATGATGTTTGGTTATGGTCACCCTTTCTCTTTTCCTACACTCACCTCCCTCTTGCTTATGTTTGATTTTCCTCCACCATTTTCTCACTAGATGAGAGAAGCCACACTTGAGAGAAGAAGAAGAGAGAGTTTCATTTTGAGCTTGTGGGATTTTTCTTGATCTCATTTCATGCTAGGAAAAATGCAAGCACCATTTTTCCTTATCTTGTTTCCTCCATCATCTTCAAATGGCAACAAAACTCCAAATGAGACATAGCCTCTACACTACACATTCTACAGCAAATCTTGGGCATGTCGACTTGCCAGCTTCATGCCCGAGTTGCCTCGGTATTGAGGTGGGAGCCCGTAAAAGATGCAGACGATGTGGTGCCCTTCTGGCAAGGAGGCGACGACCGAAGTTTCCGCAGTAGATCGGGACGATGACGAGAAGACCGGAGGACTCGGATCACTCGGTATATCTCTTCCCCATCCTCTTGTTAGCTAGGACTAGTTAATGGTTCGATCCGGGTGTTTAGTGCGCGGTGGTGTCGGTTTGCTAAGTTCGCAAAATTAAAGTTTATCACCGCTTCCGCATTTGGCCGTCGGATTGACGGCCGGGGCGCCGCCGTGCACTTACAATAGTGCCCTCAGAGTCAATTATTGGATCACAGGCACGTGATTGCAATGATTGATGGAGGACCTATCCCGGTAGGACAGTCTTACTCGAGATGATAGTATGCTATCTGGTTTACCTTTATCATCGTGTACTGCTTTAGGTGACCTGACAGGTCGCTATTACACATTGGTAGAGCCCCTAGGATTCTTGCTTGACTGCCAGCAGTATGAGGGCGATCATATACGTGAGAGCTGGTGGTCTATAAGCACATCCTTAAATGGTCCCTAGTCGTAGGAGTTTCGAGACAGGGCATCTATACTCCAGAGTAGACTAGTGTATACAGTCGAGACCCCGACGAGGGGCGGTGGCCGGTCTCACAAGCCACTGGTGTCAGTTGGTTCACCTAAGATGTATACAGGTGCTCATTGGGTTATGAGTACACCGGACAGGACTCGCCGGGAACATGCTAGTTGGTCTTATACCAGACGTCAGATAGCAGTTCCCAGGTGACATGTATACAGGTTAGTTCATCGACCTGGGGATCGTCATTTGTCTCGTGTGAGTTCCCACTGTACTTTGATTACTACCCTACCACGCTCAAAGGAGACGTGCAAACAGGTTTTAGTTGGGTACAGTCCCAAGCCACATGGAGGCAGTGAGCGTATCTTCAGGGGTTCGTCTCTCCCGGTATTGGGGGTGAGGTCGCGCTGTGTCTAGGAGAGCCATTACACGAAGCCCTCGGCTGAGGCAAGGAGATTTACTGGTAGGTATTCCAGTAGTATCTCAGGATGTTCTGGGCTACACTCCGACACGACTTGTACCGCTTTTGGAGGTCTGACTTTTACCAACCCCCTAGGCCCGTCATGCGATGCTCATAGACGAACGGACCGGACTGTACGGATATTGTCACTGACAGGCTCAGTGGGGTGTCAGGCTGAGTTCGCTCACAGACGTCCCTTTTGGTCAATACCTGGTAGCCCGTTACATATTGGCTTATACCTCTGACGTGCTAGTGGTTAAATCCACAACCAAGGTGTTGACGAGTCTTTAGAGTCCCCCACATTCAGTTACTCAAGCTTTCGGGCGAAAAGCTGTAGAGGCCGTATGGAGATATGGCAAGGTCCGATCAGATACGTGCGGTATTGCACGGATCAGGATCGGACAGTTTGTACTATTGGCCGTATGGATATGTGGCAGGGTCCGATCAGATACGTGCGGTATTGCACGGATCAGGATCGGACAGTTTGTACTATAGGCCGTATGGATATGTGGCAGGGTTCGATCAGATACGTATGGTATTGCACGAATCAGGATCGAACGGATATTACTAGCCGGCTTTGGTTTAAGCCGGATCCTAGTATAGTACAGTGTAGACTTTGTCTCATTGCATTTGTATTTCGGTCGGAATACAAATGCGGGTGTGTATGCACAGTATCGGGGTTTTCCTGTAATTTATTACGGGACCAGTTTTTTGGAGTTGCCAGTTTGCTTTCCGCTTTGGCCATATTTCTTTGTATCCTTCATTGGCCGAAGTTTGGTGGAGGAGGGCTTATTTGCATTTGTGCAAATAAGCATTTGTGGAGGGTGGTCTTTGCTTTTTGTTGCATCATGATGGTGCACCATCCATTGACCTTGACTTCTTGACTTCTTCATGATGGCTTGACCATTTGGAGTCATCATGGTTGATTTGGAGTGTTGGTTTTTGTTTGTGATGATATTGTTTTAATCATCACTCATTATTCATGCTTGCATGATAGCTCACCCACTCCCTTGACTTTTCCTTGACTTTCACTCTATTCTCACCCTTCACATTTTGTATTGGCCGGCCACTAGTGGGGAGAAGGGGGATTTCTTCTTTTTGGTTGTGAGAAAAATGATAATCTCCTTCTTTTGCATGCTACATTTTTTCTCACCTCTATCCAAGTTCTATTTTCCTCACCTCTCTCCAAGTTCTATTTTCCTCCACCATATGGCAATTCCTACAACCCCAAAAATGAGACATGAGCACTACACATTCTATAGCAAACCTTGGGCACGTCGACTAGCCAGCTTCGTGCCCGAGTTGCCTCGGCACAGAGGTAGGAGCCCGTAAAAGATGTAGGCGATGTGGTGCACTTCCGGCGACGAGGTGGAGGCAGGACATTCCGCGGGAGATCGGGACGACGACGAGAAGACCGGAGGACTTGGATCAGTCGGTATATCTCTCTTCCCCATCTTGTAGTTAGCTAGGACTAGTTAATGGTTCGATCCGGGTATTAGTGCGCGGTGGTGCCAGTTCATGAAAAATTTAAGTATATCACCGCTTCCGCATTTTGGCCTCGGGATGGAGGCCGGGGCGCCGCCGTGCACTTACAGAGTTATCCAGAGTCTGGTTTTAAGCATAAGCCGGACAACTCCCAGTACCTTAACATCGTTAAGATATGAACCATTCTATATCCAATATAGAAACAGAGGCACTGATTTATTTGGAACCAGATTCAAATCATGCAGCTGTCTCAAGTGCATGTCAACTAAATGGAAGGAGGCCGGTCAGCATTACTCAGCTTAGGAGTGCTTCCAATTATGAGTAACCTGAAAGAGAAGCAAGTTCTCATAATCATTACCATCAACTGAATACCATACATAAGTATCTACATCTTCGATCACCTTGAAGAATCCTGACACTTGCAACACCTGATTCTCTACTTTATTCATATACCTATAACTTCTCAAAACTTGGACCTTGTGTTTCTACGAAACACTTGTCTAAGAACTAGAGAAGTCATAAGTAAACCGAATATAGTACGAGTACCAACTCCTCTATCCTAATGGACACTGGACAACATACAATACTATGTATAAGTCCCTTGAGTCTAATAACTCATTCCCTGTGTATCGTAGGTTGAAAATTGTACTTATGGTTAAGAAGAATTTCACCGCTGTTTAATGATCCTTACCTAACCATCCACTGATATAGGTAAATGTCATAGACATAATTTCAAAAAGTTATATCTCACTTTATAAAAATAAATGTACAGATATATCAATTTGAAATTGGTGCATTACAACAGATATTCAAAACTAAATATTTGCCGTCCCGCAAACAACCCAGGTGATTTCCTCAAATATCACCAATTACAACGAATCCCGATATAATGAGGATGATCATCCAATTCCCAATAACTTACTCCCACTCATCATCTGTAAAACCATACAGATGTGAGAATCAAACCTGGTAAATACATACCCTGAAGCAAGGGCTAATTAGGAAATCAGTTTTCTACTAACAGTACGCAGTGAAACTGAAACATGTAAATGTTTCGAAGAGGTATCCGGGTATTCTTAGTAATGCCTCTTCCATTATCCAGATTCATGACTATAACCGTATATTTCTTTGTTATCTCTCCAAATCCCTTTATATGCCTTTAGTTATTACTTTCTGTACGCCCTCTTAGGCTAAATGGTTTTCTTCCTTCCCTACCGTTCGGCACCAGCCTATGGTTTGGAAGAAGACTATCCATTAAGCAGAATGGGTGTACTCTCCTAATCCTAGGAGTACTCGTAACCTGAGAGAAGGTGAAGATAAAGGACAACTGAATAAATTTTATTCCCATTTCTCCTGAACCAGAATCCATTCTCGAACTGGAACAAGTTCCTTCGAGTTCGTATATAACCATACGATGGAGTATCCAAATAACTGTGGATCTTCGTAGTGATACGGAGTGTTCTAGAGAAATACAAAGGTGAAGTAGGAGTGGTAATGAAATACTTGGCTTGGTCGTGAATAGCAGTCGCAATTTACTTTGCCCTCCTTCTAATCCCTTTATTTGTCTTAACTTATTACCTTCTGTACACCATCGTTAGGCTAATTGGTTTTCTTCATTCCCCATCGTTCGGCACATGCCTATGGTTTGGAAGAAGACTATCCAATTAGCGTAATAGGTGTACCGTTCTAATCCAAGGAGCACTCGCAACCTGAGAGAAGGTAAAAGGAAAAGACAACTGAATAGACTTAATCATTTTCTCCAGAACCGGAAACCATCCTCGAATCTGGAACAAGTTCTTTCGAGTTCGTATATAACCATACGATGGTTTTATCCAATGGAAGTGGATGTTCATAATAATACGGGGTTTCCTGGAGAAAAGGGTAAAAGAAGGAGTGGTAATGAGGTATGCAACTTTAACCATCCAAAAGCCAGTGTTTTAAGAAGGTTCGGTCAACTTGGTCACTGAGTCATTGTCAAGGGTCGGGCCATGGTCGCTGCCAAAGAGAGAGAGAAAAGAAACACTCTGCGTGCACTCTAAGCTAGATCAGAATGGTTATCACTTTATCTAATCAGGAAACCTCCCACTGTAATCTCAAATTCTCCTCCAAATCTGAAAGAAGAATTAGTCGGGATCACCCGAGGAGTAAACCAACTCATCAGTGGGAATCGGGATCCAACTATCATCGCATGATAACATGACGGAATCCACTCACGTTATCACACTCCAGAAGGTATACGCATGCATGGCAAGTTTCAGTTTCTTTAGAAACTCCCGATGTGTGTTTTTACCCATAGGACCCAAGTAACCTTGACGGAGTCAACAAATCAAAGAGTCCTAGTCAAGTTCAACCCGTCATTATCTTGATTGCATTAAACCCACCCGTACGTGCCCTTGACGGTGTCAACAAGGCCGCACGACTGTCCTAACCAATCTATCCATGCTACAAACAAGCACCACTTAGCTACCGTACACTACGTCTTGACGGAGTCAACAAACGCAGCACGAATACTAAGAACCACTTGTAGGAAATAACGGAGGGTTACGAATGGTTTTTAGCGAAAAACCTTTAACGTAACGAACTTGATATCGTTGAAGGAACCGGATGGCTTTTTATAAAAATATAGTGGCGAAAACCTTTGCTAAAGAGGTCACTCCCGGTGAAGGGATCTCGGCTCTTTCCCCGTAGAATGAGGTGCAGGATATTCCAACTGAATACCACGATGCAAAGCAAAAAGGCAATCGGCTATAGTGAAGTTATTACCCTGACGCAAACTTCTGTCCAAGGGGTCCCTCCCGGTGAAGAGATCTCGGCCCTTGCCTCGTCGACTGAGGTGCTGGATATTCATAATCGAATACCACTGTGCAAAACAAAAGAGAACGTTCTTGCAATAACAGCTTTTTGAAAAATGTTCCAACAACATCAGAATAGGTTTGTTTAGCTTGCATTGATCCGAATCAATGCAGTCCCATCAATTAATCACATCATAAAAGAACGAAAATACGATGTACGTATATGCCATCCGCATTCGCCACTGGGTCCCGTCATCACCCGTTAGGTTACTTAACTAACGACAGAGCGGGGACTGGACTAGCGCGGGTGTAAAACATATACAACATCTACTAGTATATGTATCAATATATAATATTCGCTCATGGCGTGATAAAATGCAACATCACAGAAATGTAATAAGAATCACAGAACAATACAGATAATCTGGGATCCCTGGATTTCATAGAGCCGCTACTGAAACCCGACGTTCCCCTGGTCGTGTGGATAGCCTGTGCAATGAAAACTGTTCATATCATAATTTTTCATGAATATATTCCCCATTCTTATTTATTTTACAAATAAACAGGTGCTTTTGATCCATGTCTGCTACATAGTTGCAGGTTACAGGTTCTCGGAACAAAACAGTGAAAATAATGAAAAGACGATACAAAAGTGAGACTACGACCAACAAATAGAAGAATCTTGATCATGCCTACAGTTTGAGGGACAAACGAAGATCAATGAACAATTTCACAAAGTACAAATGCAGCGCAAGATTCAAGACTTCAACACGAAGCGAAAGGTAAAATTCCACAATATTCTGCACTATGGAAATCTGGAAGAAACTAGAAGACATTTTGAAGAACCAAATGAAGAAAACAGATGTGTAAAGTAACTTGAAGCATCAGAAGAAAACAGAGCCCAAGACCCCTCTATATGGACGCGGATCCGCGGCCAAACATGGCTTTTGGCCGCGGTTCCGCGGCTATGGTAAGCATGTGTCGGTGCAATCTTTTCGGGGGTGGCGGTGCGTTGACTAGGCTTCTCAGGGTAGTTTTGTAAATGCATATAGGGATCAGATGTAACCCTAGGGTTTCTATAATCTATAAATAGAAAACCTAAAGCTCCTTTTGGAGCATGCCTCTTCCTATGCCTCTTTTTATCAAATAAAAATTCAGAATATATTGTAATGCTTTGAAGAGTGCATCGAATAAAGTAAGTAGATTTTTTTTACCTTACCCTAGTTCTTAAATTCTTTTCTGCCATAGTTAATTAGCTTAGAACTTTTATTCATCTGCCGTAGCTTAGATAATTAGGTTATTGAATTGAAAACTCATAAAAAAATTTCTTTTATCAATCCCTTAATGAGTGAGTAGTTCCTCACTTGTTAGGGTTAGGAATAGGAAAAGTTTGAGAGATGAAAATCTCTCACCCCTTTCTTTCCCGTCACATATTTTTTATAGGACTCTATGCATACATACACATACCGCTCACTACGGCACCCTACCCCACGAGGTAGCGGTGATACCGTAGTTTAAAAGACCGGTTGTGCATGTTTTCTATGGAGGTTAGGGTAAGAATTAAGAAAGGACGGACAAGGACCTAGAGGAAGAAACATCGTTTCTTCCCGATCGTCCTAATCCCCTTTATTAATTATTACCATAACACCTAAATAGATCTAAATTAGGGCATTGAAAGCGGTGAGAAATCTTAACTTTCCAAACTTAACCTAAACCTAACCCTAGCAAAGTTTTAATCCTAGTTTAAATCAACTTTAGTTTTTAGTGATAATCAATCCAACACCATTTGGAATTAACTCGTTAGAACAAATTGAGAATACACAAAATCCATGTGGACCGACCCGTACTCACCGGCTAGCTACCAAGCGACGCCGTTCTTGATTGTGGTAATTAATTCTTCGATCACAAAACATCGTACAAAATCAAATGGCGTCGTTGCCGGGGATGGCATAGTTATTTTCTTTTAGTAATTTCGGGTTAATATAAAAATTGAAAAATCATAAAAACTGAAAAGAAAAAAATATATAAAAAATTTATCATCTTGTTATTTTGTGAAGGGTGTTTCTTTTGAATTGTGCAGGATCGACGAACGGATTCAGATCTGGAAAATTCCAATGAGCAAAATAGCAAACATCAGATCTGAACAGACAGAGGAAAATCAGAACAGAGAAACAGAAAAACAGTTGGGATCTGAACCACCAAGTCAACCGCGGAACCGCGGTCAAAGGCACGTTCCCGCGGCGGATCCGCGGCCTGGTGGTGACGTCAGCACGTAGAAAACTCCCTGTAAGCATCTTTTCTTCTTCTGAACCCCTTGATCTCCTCTGAAATATTTTCCTGCAGGGTTCTTTGCGCAAAAATTTCTCCCCCTTCTCCAATAACTTGATCTTGTGCAGGATTCTTTGCACCGCAATAAAAGAAAAAAAAATTGGCAAGTGTTTTATGTGTTTTACTACTTTGCATTTTTAAAACTGACTTTAAGGGGCTATAACACCAATCCAGATTGGGTGGGGATTTCATTACCCTTCCTAGGACCCTAAAAATCATAAAAGGCATATTGCATTGACCATCGAGTTAATTAAAAAAAATTAGACTCGGCCTATAAGGACTGTCGTGCTCGATAGGATAAAGGAATAGTTGTAGGCATCAATTGTTTATCTAAACCAGACTTTGTGGTGCCTATGCTAGACAAGTGGGGAAAGGTAACTTTAAAAGGCCCGTCTCACGGTGATTCGTAAGCGGATCCCTCCTTTCTTTACTAGTGTTTACCTGGCCACAATTGGCGGTGAAGAGGCGATTTGAGGACCTCACAACTTGCCCTTTGGAACAGTTAGGAGCAGTCTAGTTGACCTAGGAGACCCTAGATCTAGGATTGATTGTGCATATTGTGATTGCTTGAATGTGTGTCTAAACTTTCTATTGAAAATCTTTTTGCAAAAAGCTCCTTATAAAAAAAACACAAAACGGAAATTTTTTTATAAAAACTTTCCACTTGTCGCTAAGAAATCCATTGCACCCCACTTGCACCCCACTTGCACCCACATTCCTTTTCTTCTCCTTTCTTACATCATGGGTACCTCACCTCACAAAACTCTTGCCGAACTTTGGTACCCTCATCCAAATATTGCTTCCTAAGCGAATTGTTTTGGTCGAATTACGAACGACCCCTCCATGCCCAAAATTTCTTTGAAAGATCGAATAGAAGTGTCTAGGAGAAACAGTTCGACTCCGCAATCCACTTTGTATCAACCATTTCAACCTTCACCACCTTCGTACGTTGATACTAATTTTTCGAGTTCTGTTGTAACTCCAAAACCCATGTCTATTGCTGAACATATTGAACAATCTCGTTACCGATCTTTCATTCCTTTCTACACTTCCAGTTCTTGGGATCAACAAGTCCATTCACCTTTTTATCCAAATGTTGATCCTACTCCTGTCTAACCATTCAATTCCTACCGGTCCTACCCAACTTTCGCACCTTCCCTAGACATTGCTTCTACACAACCATTTGGGAGTTTCACGTATCCAAACAATTTTGAATCTTTTACTGAAACCCCTTCACAACCCATGTCTAGTCTGGAACAGTCGTTGGAAGCTTATATTGTAGCGACAAACCAACAGATGAGAAATTTGGATGCGTCCATTGCCGCCCTTATGCAACCTAGTGACCCGGTAGCTAGTTTCCAACTAGCTCCAAAAATTCCAATGTATGATGAGGCGGTTGGACAAATTGAGAATTTGAGTGGAGAGAGTGAGCTGTGCACCCTTCTAAATCAAACCTACTCATCACCAATTGAATCCCACAACTCCGGTTTTGAATATCTATCAAGTGTCCCAAATGATTCACCAGTTGAAAATAAAACGTTTAATGAGTTGTGCGACTTTGTAGTGCTTGATTTGCCAGATTGTGAAGGGTCCCTTTCGAGTGAAACCATCACCAATCCTTTTGACCTCTATACCTCCAATCTAGAACCTGAATTGATAAACATCCATGCTTTTGATGAGGTGTCCGAAAAAATTGATTTTCACTTGATTGAGGATATTGACGCAGGGAATATTTTGGATGATAAACCCGCAGATTTGACTGAATTTTTCTCTCCAATTCATCATCCCGAGTCATTAAATGTTTCTCCCGAACTTCATATGCGTCTTGATTTTGATGATAATTGCATGGATAAGATAATTTTTGAGGAGAATTATGAGGATAGTATTAAGGAGAGTATTGAGGATGAACCTGTTTTTTTTGATGAGTCGGATTTTCCAATTCATCCTCCTGAACCTTTAACTGTTATACTTCCTAAATCACCCCCCTTCATCCTTTCCATCGTTCCGACCACGCAAGAGATCACGCAGGAGGACTGTGAGCTTGAAAAATTTCTGTTCGATCACAGCAGTTTTGACGCCACTAGTGTGTTCCTCCTTGAATCTGTCACAGTTCTCACAATCGATAACGATTACGAGTGTTTCACTTTTTCGGACGATTTTGAAGACTCACCACCCGAGTTTGAGTCCTTTGAAATTTCAGATGAGTTAGTTGAACCATCAGACTCGGTTGCTTACAGTCATTTCAAACCATTGATGGAATCCTTTGAGTTCGAGACAGTTTCACCAATTTCACCTTCAATTGTTTCACCTCTGAAACTCGAACTCAAGCTATTGCTATCTCACTTTACATACGCTTACTTAGGTGAGAATGAGACCCTTCCTAAATCACTCCTCTTCGCCCTTTCCATCGTTTCGACCGCGCAAGAATCCGTCACGCTTCCATTTTCAATGGATGGTTTACCAAGTTCAACATACCCATGTTTTCTCGCGAATCTTGAGGGATTTGACCCCATTTCTCGATGGGTTAATAGATTAGCACAATCGCTTTTAACACACCGGTCATCACAATTTGTGCTAATTTATTCACTCAATTTACACCCTCAAGTTCGTACTACACTTCTTTCTCTCTTCCGCCATTCTTCTCCTAAATATACCGAGACCATATTCCACCTTTTTTCCCATACGGTCTCGTGTGTTTCTCATTTCTTTTCTCTACACTCTATTCTTTCACCACCCACACCATTATAACGATAACATTTTTGAATGGTTGGTGCTAACATTTGGCCTGTGTAAGACCTTGTATAGCTTGATACTGTGTTTTTCTCCTCCCTAACTCTGAACTTCAATGCTTCAACAGTGGAAACACTGTTTCACTTAAGTTTGGGGAGGGCCTTTTTGTATATATATTTTGTTTTTCTTTTAACAATAAAAAAAATATAAATAAATAAACAGGGGAGTGCCGACAATTTGACCCTCTTGGTGTAGCCTGACAGTGAGGACACTGTCAAGTTTAAGTTTGGGGGTGTGCTCGGTAAGCTTTCTTCATTCGCATTCATGTGTATATTTTTGCATTTGCATAATTATTTTAAAATCCATAAAAATAAAAATAAAATTAAAATATAAAAATTGAAAAGTTCAATTTTGGCCATATTTGACTTAAGTTCAACATAACGGTTGAATAGTAGGAAAAAACTAGATCCTAAACTTAGTAAATTAAAAATCCTAAAAATAACCTTTCTTAAAGTTTAACTGTAGAAAATATATATCCTTGTAGTTTATTTAGAAATAGTCAAATTTTGAGTTCATTTTTTGGGCTAAGTCAAAATAAGGGAAGAGTATTGAAGTTTTTATTTGAAGAGTAAGTCTGAAAAATAATTCTGAATCTTAAGTCTAAATTCTGAAAATATATACCCTACAATTAGCACATACACACACCTTGAAACTTGGAATAGTAGAGGATACCTTGAAATGCTCTTGTCTAAAATCCTTAGTGTGAAGGAAAATAAAATAAAAATATAAGTGTGAATAAAGAAAAAAATGAACACTGGTTTTGTAATTATTTAAGGCTGCGTAAAATAAATAATATATATATATATATATATATATATATATATATAGCGAGAGTGCTTTATCACCTAGTGCCTTAGACCAACTGGTTTGGGAGTCACTGCTAAAGTCTTAGGTGTTACAAGACGAGGAATTACGCCTAAATGCGCGAACACATTTTGTAATCGGTCGTTAGTACCTTAAGAGGTATTAACGGTCGCATGAAGGATGTGTGAGAAATTTCATCTAAAAAAATTCACCAACTAAAAGTACTTTAGATGATGGACAAGAGTATAAGAGCTTGAATTGAATTTCTAAGTGTAGAGGTGATACATACACACACGTAGGGGTATATGATTGGGATTTGGATGAGAGATAAGAATGAAAAATAGAACTTATATCTTTAGTAGAGATGATAAAAATTCCTAAGTTGAGATGGAACCTTAGAAGGAAAATTCAAAAGATGCTAAAAGCTAAGTAAATTTACAGAACTTTAGCTTAGAAATTCTTTTCTGCCCTAGTATAGATTTTATTATCTGCCCTAGTTAATTAGCTTAGAACTTTTATTCATCTGCCGTAGCTTAGATAATTAGGTTACTGAATTGAAAACTCATAAAAAATGACTTTTATCAAACCCCTAATGAGTGAGTAGTTCCTCACTTATTAGGGTTAGGAATAGGAAAGGTTTGAGAGATGAAAATCTCTCACCCCTTTCTTGCCCATCACATATTTTTTATAGGACTCCATGCATACATACACACACCGCTCACTACGGCACCCTACCCCATGAGGTAGCGGTGATACCGTAGTTTAAAAGACCGGTTGTGCATATTTTCCATGGAGGTTAGGGTAAGAATTAAGAAAGGACGGACAAGGACATAGAGGAAGAAACATCGTTTCTTCCTGATCGTCCTAATCCCCTTTATTAATTATTACCATAACACCTAAATAGATCTAAATTAGGGCATTGAAAGCGATGAGAAATCTTAACTTTCCAAACTTAACATAAACCTAACCCTAGCAAGGTTTTAATCCTAGTTTAAATCAACTTTAGTTTTTAGTAATAATTAATCCAACACCATTTGGAATTAACTCGTTAGAACAAATTGAGAAAACACAAAATCCCTGTGGACCGACCCGTACTCACCGGCTAGCTACCAAGCGATGCCGTTCTTGATTGCGGTAATTAATTCTTTGATCACAAAATATCGTACAAAATCAAAAACCTAGACCCTTACGGGCGCAGCAAGTTACCCGCCAAAACCTGAAGTGAGGCAGCCCCCTTCAACAAAGTGAATGGACCACCCAGCACTTCACGGAATTCGGTAACTTGAGCACCCCTTCTTGGGTCAACCTATACCCCCTACGAGTGCGGCGAATAGCCCGCCAATTCTAGAGTAAAGCCCCCTCCGTCTCAAATCCATGAGATGCGGGCCCGTTTCCCTCTAGAACCCGGCTATCCGTGCACCCCACCGTGGGGCAATCCTAGTATAGAAAGTAAAATATATACAACGGGTATATCGACCTCAGCCCGGTCGTGCCCCAAAAGAATAATATACAAACAGGCAGTGACAGCAGTCCACATGTCGGACGCTCGCCCCGCAATATCAAATGTACAAATACAACCAAACTGTACTACCATTGCATCCAGGCTATCCACCACGACAAATCCGCAACATCACAGCACAACACAGAACATCAACGTGAATGTCACATTCTCAAATCCGTCTAAAAGGGCTATAGCAATTAGACAAGATTTACCGATCAAATGACATTCACGGTCGCAGATATAATGTAAATACTGTGAACTAACATGTTTTAAAATTTTCGATCGACAAAATTTCCCGAAGTGGCCCGAAGCACAATTCCCAGTATTCAAACAAATCTAGGCCCAAAACAAAAATACCAGAAACCCCAATTCCAACACAGAGAGAACTGTAGAAATTTTGGTGCCCTAATGCTACAGTACGGCGGCGGAACTGCGGCCAAAACGTGGGTACGGCCGCGGTTCCGCGGCGCTATAGTGCAATCAATGTACCAAATTTTCTCAGAACTCTTTAAAAACCCTGCCTGATTTTCTGACATATCCAAAAAAAATTTTAGAGCGCAAAAAAAAAATTCGACAGAAACTTAATGACTTGGAATCGCGGTTTTGGAAATTTCGTTCGATCGAAGTTCTAAACACGTTAGAACAAACTAGTAAAGGTTAATGGCATGGCTCTGATACCATGTAAGTGTACGGTAGTTCCCCGGCCGTCTTTCCGAGGCCAAAATGTGGAAACAAAACTTTTTCTAAACTAGAAACCGGCACTATCGTATGCTTAAATCCCGGATCGAACCATTAAAACAACTAGCAACTAGAGAAAGGGTTGGAAAGCTATACCGATCGATCCGTGTCCTTCGGTCTTTGGCCACCATCCCAAGCTCCTCGCGGCATCTCCGGTCTCGATCTCCTCGTCGGAAAGGGCACCACATCTTCGAGTCTTTTTACGGGCTCCCGCTTCATCCGAAGCAACTCGGGCACGAAGTTCGCTAGCCGACGTGTCCAAGACGATGTAGAGAATGTTTGTGATAACTTTATCTCAAGCATCTATTGATTCTCATCACATGAGAGTGTATGGATGGAGGTTAGAGATGAAGCCATTGATGGAAGTTTTGAGCTAGAGAAAGAAGAAGAAGAAGAAGGAGCCTTTTTTCTTTCTTGTGTTTCTTATCATAAAAATGAGAGAGAGAGAGAGAGTATGAAAAAATACAGGACCACACTCTCATATGGCAGCCCCTCCTTTCTCCTCTTATCATATCAAGCACAAATCAATCACAAGATGTGACACATGCACAAAGAAAGAGACCATGAGTCACCACTTGTGCATGTGTCTCAATTAATGATCCTAATCATGATTTCTAGCTCATAATTTCCATATGCAAACATTAATCCAAATGTTTGCAACAATAAAAAGATATGGCAACATCTAAAGTAAACTCGTGACGGATCACAAGAATACCCCTCACCTGTATATACATACCTGTATCCGCATTCCGACTGAATGCAAATATGATGAGACTAAAATAATCCAACAAATCTAATACTAGGATCAGGCTTAAACCAAACCTCACTAGTATGATCCGCCCGATCATGATCCGTACACTACTGCACGTATATGATCGGACCCTGCCATATATCATACGGCCTCTACAACGTTTCGCCCGAAACTTGGGAAACTGTCTGTGGGGGACTCTAAAGACTCGTCAATACTTTGGCTGTGGATTTAACCACTAGCACGTCAGAGGTACTAGCGTACGTAACGGGCTACCAGGTATTGATCAAAAGGGAGGTCGATGAGCGAACTCATCCTGACACCCTACTGAACCTGTCAGTGACAATATCCATACAGTCCGGTCCGTTCGTCTATGAGTATCGCATGGCGGGCCTAGGGGGTTGGTAAAAGTCAGACCCCCAAAAGCGTTACAAGTCGTGTCGGAGTGTAGCCCAGAACACCCTGAGATACTACTGGAATACCTACCAGTAAATCTCCTGCCTTGGCCAAGGACTTCGTGTAATGGCTCTCCTAGACACAGCGCGATCTCACCCCCAATACCGGGAAAGACGAAATACCTGCCGATCCGCTCACTGCCTCTATGTGGATCGGGACTGTACCCAACTAAAACCTGTTTGCACGACTCCTTTGAGCCGTGGTAGGTTAGTAATCAAAGTACAGTGGGAACTCACACGAGAAAAATGACGATCTCATGTCGATGAACTAACCTGTATACATGTCACCAGGGAACTGCTATCTGACGTCGGGTATAACACCAACTAGCATGTTCCCGGCGAGTCCTGTCCGGTGTACTCATAACCCAATGAGCACCTGTATACATCTTAGGTGAACCAACGACACCAATGGCTTGTGAGACCGGCCACCGCCCCTCGTCTGGGTCTCGACTGTATATACTAGTCTACTCCGGAGTATCGATACCCTGTCTCGAAAACTCCCACGACTAGGGACCTTTTAAGGATGTGCTTATAGACTACCCAACTCTCACGTATATGATCGCCATCATACTGCTGGTAGTCAAGCAAGAATCCTAAGGGCTCTATCAACGTGTAATAGCGACATGTAAGGTCACCTAAAGCAGTACACGATGATAAAGACAAACCATGGTAGCATACTATTCTCTATCAACGTGTAATAGTGAACTACAATGTCACCTAAAGTATGTACACGATGATAAAGACAAACCAGATAGTAAACAATCCTCTCGAGTAAGACTGTCCTACCGGTATAGGTCCTCCCTCAATCATTGCAATCACGTGCCTGCGATCCAATAATTGACTCTGAGGGCACTATATCCAACAGTATCGAAACGGGGCATCGATATTCCAGAGTAGACTAGCATATACGCTTCTTGACCCATATGATGGGCGATGGATGATCCCACATCCATTGGTGTTTGACATCAAAGATGGTATATGGTTGCTCCGTATAGACTGGGTACACTGAACAAGACTCGCCGAGAACTCCTAGATGGTATTATACCCCACGTCAGATAGCAGTTCTCTGGTGACACTGGTACAGGTTAGTCTGTAGACCCGAGATCGTCATAGAGTCTTATATGATTCCCACTGTGCTTTGATTTCCACCTTACCAAGTTCAAGAGATCGTGCAAAACGGTGGTTTTTGGGTACAGTCCTGAGTCACATGGAGGCAATGAGCGATAGGAGGGGATTTCGTCTCTCTCGGTATTGGGGGTTGATGTTGCGCTGCGCTCGATTGGCCATAACAGGAAATTCCTGGCCAGGGTTGCTGAGATTTACTGGTAAGTGTTATCTGTAGTTTCTGGAACTGTTATGGGCCTCACATCGGCATGACTTATCAGGCTATTGTGGTCTGACGTATACCACCCCCAGGCAGGATATACGGCATACCATACAAAGAGACCGGATTGTACGGTAGTGTTACTTATTGGATTCGCAGGAGTATGAGCAGGCTTGCTTGTTGATCTTCTGATCGCTCAATACCTGGGAATCCGTTACGTCCAGCTAGCACCGCTGACGGCTTGTGGGTGACTGATATGATCATCACCTACTGCCGGCGTATTGACGAGTCTTTAGAGTCCTACACAGAGGTTTCCTAGCTCAGGCGAAACGAAGTAGGAGCACATATGAGATATATGCGGGACTGGGATTAATACGAGTATGTGATACCGTATTCTATTCTCGCGATTTGTGTTATCGGTCGGTTATATGTGATATAGCCGAGTTCGAATCAAGTGTTGATTCGATAAAATGAAGCATATGATATTAGTCGGTTATATGTGATATAGCCGGATTATTAAATCAAGTGTTGATTATATATTTTATATATTAATTAATATTAACTAATATTAGCTCACTGTAATAATGAAACGTACATGCGAGAATTTCTTCATTTCTTTTTCTCACATATGTGCACTTAATATATATGTGATATATATTATTGTGTCATGCTAGTTGCAACATGCTACATGGGTGTATGAGACTCACACCATGTTTAATATAATGTAAGGTTTTATTTATTTAAAATAAATCAAAATTGGTTGGAAATTAGTCTCATGATTAAGCTTAGTGGAAGCTTGTAGAACCATTGACTTAGTTCACTAATTTTGTTTTACTTAAGATATTTATTAACCCAACCATCATGATTAGCCATGATTAAGTCTCTACATGAGTTAGTATATGATATTAACTCACCTATGCTTGCTATTCTCACTCATGAGATTCATTCCATTCTCATCTTCATCTTCTTCTTCATTCCAATTTTGCTCTCTAGCTTTTTGGAAAGTGAAGAAATATTGTGAGGAAAATTATTCTAAGGTGAGCAAAAATCTTACCTCATCAATCTATACTAGATTAGCCATTTAGTTTAGATTGTTTGCTTCACTAATTCCCAATTAGAGAAGAGGTGGCTTGAGTTTTCTCGACATAGATCATTTTCGGCCTCGAAGACTTCAAGCAAGATTATTCTTTTCGCTTTGTGAATTTTTACTAGAGTTCAGGAAATCACTACTTGGAGCGAAGGGACTACTACACGGAGGTTTAGAAGTGAATGACCGGTTTACAAAGGTTATATTCCTCATTCACTTAGTGTGATGTTTGATTACATGCTAGCTTACTCCTAATTTTCTAGTTAGATCCTTGGCATGGATTGCATAGCTCTCTAGGTTTTTTAAAATTGCATACTTGTTGCCCCATAAACCCTAGTTAGGGTGCCAGGGAAATCATCACACATATCATCATCGGTAATTACTATGTCACGCACACTGTAGTAATCTTTATTACATTGTATGATCTGATAGTCTATAGGAATAGTATTGTTTAACATTTATAATCTTGTATGCTAGTGTAGACATTGTATTTCTTACTTAGATGCCAAATGCATTCGCATACATACATTCTAGTTATGCACTGATCTTTGGTTTTACGCCGGTATTTATTATCTCATTGTATACTCATAGATTGTGATTCTTCTTGGAGACTTCCGTATTCATGTGATTTCTGGATTTGGAGAAAACCGTAAAGGAGTTTTATAAAATTATTACCATTTCAAAAATAGAAATTGCGATTTTCTCATGATATGATGTGTGTGGCGTCCACCATGAGTTTTCTCTGTTCTTGAGCCACGTGTGTACGCATACTCGATTTGAGGAGGGGGATGCACCGTCTGCGGGTATATGGTGGACCCGGTGCGGTACTCCGGGGCAAGAGGACCGTATAGATAGACGTTGAGCCCAGTAGGGGAGCACTACCGACCGGTGATTATTGACCCAGCAGAGATCCGGAGAATGCCGACCGGAGTCATGTGATTGACATATTTGAGGGCCGATCTGAGAGACGGCTACCGAGATTTGATATATATATATATATATATATATATTGTGTCGATATTTGAAACGGATTTCTGTCGATTTCATTTGATGATACTCCTGTTTTATAATATCAAAATTTTACTAAGATAAGAACACAGATTTTTCTCATACCAGATGGATACGACTTTCATGATGTTTTCGAGTGTCGATACTGGACACTCGGGTTTTATGTTGATTTAGTGTGTCGTTGCTGAGCACAGATTCATTTATGCATTTACATTCATGCATATATTTATATATTTCTGTTACCACTTATTGATACGGACACGAGTACCTGACCTTACACATATGTCTATATTATTACCTCTACTGTTACTCAATGTTATCGTGCTACTATTATTATTGTATTGTACTGTATGACCTAGGAGATCGTCATACATACGATTTCTACTCGGTGATGTTTTCTACTCACGAGTTGGCAACACACCCCCGTTGTGCCACAGTTTCATTACAGGTTTGGCCGTACAGATTCCGTTGCGGTTTGCTGGTACACCACTTCCTTCAGGGTTATTACATTGATAGGTGGGAAATATTGTATCATGACGACTATTATATATTTGTATATTTCATTTCAGTTGTATCTAGTTAAAAACTCCATCAACCAGACTATATATATTCGTAGATTTAGAAACCATTATTATATATTCTTTCGGCCTTAGAATCGCGCTTATGTATTTTCATTATTGTTTGGATTTTCTTGATGATACTTTAGTTTTTTATGCTTTCTTTCTGTGTTTTGACCCTCGCCATTCAGCGTTGTATATCTATATATATTTGCGTGGTTGTTTCCGCCAATTGGCGAAGAGCTAGCTCCCGTTTTGGGATGCCTTATATTATATTGTTTGTACCGTTTTCGGGTTAAGTTATACAAAAGAGGTGCTGCCCAAATGTTCTATGACGAAAATGTTTTCAAGTAAAATATAAACAATGTGTTTTCGTATACTATTATCTATGTTTTGTAGAAAGAACTTGATTTCAGTAAAACCTTATTTCAAAATTGCACCTCCACTATTTTCCCTAAAAGGTTTAGATTTCTGAGCTTTTGGCTTACTTGAATTAGGTGGGGTCCTATAGACTTCACATGATTCAAGTGCCAGTTACGTGTCTTTTTTCGGGTCGTGACAAACACTAACCCTAACCCAAACCAAAATTATCCCCAATTAATCTAATTAACCCGAACTCTAATCATCACCAAGCATATTTTACCTAATTAATCCAAATTAACCCTAACCCTAAACATAATCATCACCAACCCTATTTTACCTAATTAACCCAAATTAACCCTAACCCTAATCATCATCCAAACCCTAACCCTAACCCTATTTTACCAAATTAACCCTAACTCCATTTTACCAAATTAACCCTAACCCCAATCATCACCCAAACCCTATGCTAAAGTGTTTCAAAAAATATGTATAATTTGAGCTTTAATCACAAACACATTCTTCATTCCTTGCCAGAGATTTTTGAAGCTTCGGTGAAGCATCCAACACTTTAATACGGTATCGGATCCACTAAGGTTCATATCTAGGCATGCATAATTAAAGTTTATTAAAATATAATGCTACGAAAAAGGGTACTTCTATGACATGGTGAAGGGGCTTAAGAAATCTAATATAATAATTATCTCAATAAAACTTTGGTCATGAAAGGATCCAAAAACAAGACCATGTATTTACCAGCCTGTATATGTACCTTGATATAATTATTTACTCCTATGAAAAAATAAAACTTGTCACTGTTACACACCCAACGACATTAAACATACAAATAGAAATTTATAGCTCCTTAATATTTACCAAAACACTATAACTGATACAAGTGGTAGAACTACAAATAAATAATATAAGAAACCAATGTATGTAATTTTAGACAATACGAAATCAATGTCCTACATCATTTCCCCCACTGTCATCTCCCCATAATCAAGAAGGGCCCGTGAGTTTCTGCAGTTCTGTTGTTCTCTTACATGTACAGTAACTTAAGCAGGTGTTGCGCCTGCATTCTAGTGGTTCCGGTGACTGTTATAACAGCTAACCAGGGGCAATCTAGTACTCATTTCTTGGTGGTCTTCTTCCTACATTAGAACTTAGGGGGATTTGAGGGCGCGCTTGGTACATGGAATGGAAGATTATACAGGGAATGATTCCCGGGCATCTTATTTGAAAGAATCTTGCATTGCCTTGCTTTGTGTATTTAAATCACCTCCGGTAATATATATATGTGCAACAGCCGATGGTCAGCGGCGGACGAGCCGCAGGAGGGTGGACGGCAGTCGAGCAGCCGGCCGACTGACGGGTGGGCGGACAGCGGGCGGCGGGCAGATGGTGGGAGGGCTGCTGGAGAGCAGACGGCCAACGACGGTGGCGGACGATCATGGCACATCTTGTGTCAGGTAATCGAGAATATTTCGTGGTACGCTATGATAGACACCGATTTTTTGGGAATAGGATTCCCATGAAATGGATTCGAGGTAGCTGCTATTATTTCAGAGCTGATATCCTCTGATGTTGTATCCAACGGTTCAAATTGGATATAACAGGGCCGTACGGTTTGTGGTTTTTTTATGGGAGATGTACGGCTAGGATAAAAAAAATAGCAAGAGCAATGAAACCAAATGCAAGTATGAAATCCGATAGTTGCCATTATTCCAACAATTTCTCACAATGAGAGCAAATGCAAGTACGAAATCGAAAAACCCTAGAACTTTTACCTTCCTAAAGAGAAAACCGCATTCATGATGAAGCGCTTAATCGACCGCGTCCTCAAACTGAATCAAAATACCAAGAGCAAATCATGTAGGAAAATACTAGGTAAAAGAAATGCATAATTGGAGAAATCAATGAGGGCAAATTGTGGCTGAGCTATTTTTCATATGTCTAATGCCAAGTCGTATATGTGGAATCCGATATTTGTCCAAACCCATATTAACCTGTGTGAACCAGCAAAACTTAAACCCTAACCTAAGACCCGGCGCATCGCATGTGGGGGCCCATTTCGATACGTGGGTATAAAGGAAGGCTGAAAAATACATCCAAAAGTGCAAATTTTCATTTACCGATATGTCGGAATAGGTTAGTTTGGTAGAAAGTGACTGATAATACCTGATATCGGACACCTCCAAGATCATGACACGTGGCGTGTGACGTGTCCCAGAACTCAGAAGACAGGGCCCGCAGGGGCCGACCAGGTCACCCTGTACCCGACCTGCAAGCACAAAGCTGGCTCACCTCGGGGGGCCCTGCAAATTGACCTCCTCGGCCCTTAGCTCGTGCCGAGCTGCCACAAGACCAAGACTCCTCGGCCCTCTTCGCTCGTCCCCGAGCTCCCCCAGCCGAGGCCGTCTTCCTCGGTCCTCCGACCAACTCCACCGCTCACAGGCGTAACCGCCGCTCCGCGAATCTCTCCATGCGCAGATTCTCCGCCAGCAACATCCCACGTTCCACGCCATCACGATCCCCATTAATGGGCGATCCACTCTCTACGCGGGCGTGACGTCGGGAGCGTAACTGCCGGCGAGATCTTCACGCCTGCTGTTGTGTGCTACCGCCACTATATAAACCCCCATCACAGGGAGGCAAGTAAGCCATTCTTTACACTTACGCCGTTACTCTGCTCGAATCTTGTCACTGACTTGGGCGTCGGAGGGCCCTCGGTTGTACCAAACCACCCCGGGACTTCCTTACAGGTACCCGGTGGCAACCACCTCATCCCACCTCGTCCTCTCAAAACCCATTGAGACCCACACGCAAAGAAGGACAATCAACCCGGTTCACCTCGAGATCAACGGAAGGAAACATCTGACGGAAGCCCGAAAAGGAGCTCCATCAGTTGGCGCCGTCTGTGGGAAACCAAATTCCACAAAATACAAAGTTGACCTTCCTATCTCCTCTCTCATGTCGGACGACCATCCTGGGGATCCCGGTACCAGCCGCCGCCTCCCACTCACCGAAGGCGGGGATGAACCTTCCCTCATGACCATAATCAACGCCCTCGCAGGCCGGATAGATCGCCTGCAATCCCTCGTGGAAGCCCTCGTCCGTCTCCAAACGACCGCGCCCGGGCCCCAGATCGCTGCACCGCCGCCGCCAGAAGGCTCCGCCCCTGTCTGGACGGCCAACCACCAGCAGGCTGCATCCCCTCGCCACCGGTCCCTCGAACTGGTGCTCCCTGAGGCCCGCTGGGCGCCCCCAGGGCTCCACGCTGAGATCCGCCGCCAGGGAGCCTCGCCCCGAACCTCCTCGCGACCCTTACCCTTCTGAGGAAATGTCGGTCACCTCTCCTATCCACAAGCGTGGCCGACCCCATCATGGTCGGCAGGAACGCACGGAAAGGGTCCGTCCTGGAGACTCAAGGACTTCCCCATCCCGAGACCTGAGGCACCTCATCAGGAGAAACCGGGACCGCTCCCATACACAGTCCGCCCGCAGCAGGCCCCGGGAATCCCGAGGTGCCGATCCCTCAAGGTACCACGGTCGGCTCAACGCCCTCGAGAAGAAGATCGAGGGCATGCGCCGAGAAGCTCACTTCTCGAGCGACGGGGCTAAGTACGCCTCCGACTCGCTCACGAAGCCATTCACCGAGGAACTGCTCGCCGTACGTGTCTCCTCGCGCAACAAGCCCCCGAAGGTCTCTCTGTTCGACGGGAAAACTGACCCGAAAGACCACTTGGACGCCTTCACCGCAGGGATGAGCTTCCAAGATCACTCTGACGCCGCCCAGTGCAGGGCCTTCCCGGCCACCCTGATCCGCGCGGGTCGGGACTGGTTCCGGGGGCTCGAGCCCCACTCAATATCAACTTTCGACGAGCTAGCCACCCAGTTCCTCGGCCACTTCGTGGGAAACCATCGACAGAAGCGCATAGTCGATTACCTCTTCACGGTCAAAAGCGGGGACAAGAAAACGTTCAAGGCCTACATCACCCGCTTCTACAACGCCTTCCTCGAAGTGCCCGAGCACCGAGACGAGACCGTCATAACGGCGCTCAGGTCTGGTCTGAGGCGCAAAGAATGGTTGCGCTCCTTCGCGCTAGCTCAACCTACCACCCTAAATTCCAAGAGTACACCCCCCTCAACGTCTCCCTCACGGTGTTGCTGGAGGAGACCCAGAATGAGGGGCTCTTCAAGTTTCCCCCGGTCCCACGCCAGGGCGCCAAGCGAGGACGGGGCCCCTATTGCGCTTTCCACCGGGTGCCGGGCCACGCCACAGAGGACTGCAAACAATTAAGGGACTACGTTGAGGAACTCATCCGGTCTGGGCACCTCACCTCCTACCTAAGGGACAAACGGCAGGCCGACCGTGAGCAAGGGCAGCCTCACCCTCCCACCGACCTGACCATCAGCCAGATCATGCTTGTTTCAGCGGACGGTCAACCCGGGGCCTAGGGAGCCCCATGCCCTATGCCCAGCACAGGGGCCGACAGCCCTCCAGGGAGCTCGACCCATGCCAATAAAGTCATCTTTTAGCATGTACCCTTTTTTGTTTATTTTGTTCTTTTGTTTTTTTAAAACGCGAGGTCTTCCCAAGATCTACTGTTAAGTTTGATAAAGATCAATGAAGCATTGCGCAAAATAAAGAAAAGCGTTGTTTTATTCGAAGGGTATTATGGGCTCCTCAGCCATACATAAAAGAAAAAGGAAAAAAGAGGGGTACAATAGGGGGTACAATAGGGGGGAACAGGGTGCAGCGAGCAATGTTCGTGGTACTCGGTAAAAATCTCCAACAGCCGGGGCCTCGCAAGTTCCAGCCTTTGCCCCCGGTTTCCCCCGCGGGCATCGACCCCGAGCCTCAGCTCGTAGCATTCGCGGACGAGCGCCTCTGAGCGGGCCAGCCGGTTCGCGGAGATTAGGCCGAAGCGCCTCAAAGACCGCAGCTTGCCCACGGCCTCATCGAAGAGCAGCTCCGACACGGGGTTGTGAAGCCCCGGTGATGCCCTCCAGATGGAGTACATCAGTAGCTGCAGCAGGGAGGAGCGTCTGGGGAGCAACCGGCCGAAGTGATCCTCAATGCGCCCGTAAACCAACTGCACCGTGTCCTCGGTGCAATAGGGGTCGTAGAGGTACACATCTCCAAAGCCGACGATGTCGGGGATGGTGAACGGAAAATCCTCCATTCTCGATGGCCTGTCTACGAAAGGAGGGGGGACTAGTACTCCTTATATAGCCCGATGCACTGCCCAACAGTCGCCCGCTTTCGTTTAGGGAGTCTCCGCCACGCGGCGTCCATCAAGCGTTATCTGGTGAGAACGAAACGACGCATCCCTGTCGCTTCGCCTCCCCCCCGCATTCAATGTGATGGTTGCAAGCGCCGTTGCCCCGACCGTTCCCATCCCGCACCTACAGCTGACGGCCAGGCTACGCCTCGTCAAGCCCGAGGTTCACTCGCTTAGCTATCCCCCACGGGCAGCTTCCCTGCCACAACGCCGGGGATCGAAAAGCCCTCTCCGTGGCAGTTGATCCCGAGCTTCCATCGCTCGGCTATCCCCAGCGGGCAGCTTTCCTGACTCAACGCGGGGATCGAAAAAGCCCTCCCAGAGGCAGTCGAACCCGAGCTTCCCTCGCTCGGCTATCCCCAGCGGGCAGCTTCCCTACCTCAATGATGGGGATCGAGAAAGCCTTTCCAGAGGGAGTCGAGGCCCGAGGTTCCCTCGCTCGGCTATCCCCCGCGGGCAGCTTCACTACCACAACGTTGGGGATAAAAAAAAAAGCCCTCCCAAAGGCAGTCGAAGCCCGAGGATCCCTCACTCGGCTATCATTCAGGACAAAAGCCCTCGCCAAGAGGCACCGGACACCAACCCTACCCGGCCAAGGGTCCTTGGTAGGCTTCTTACAGCCTTATAGCTTTTTCTCGCGCCAGGGACCAAAATCCTCCCAGAGGCAGCCGGGTCTTTGCCCGGCTATCCCCGACTGGTAGCTTCCTACCACAACCGACAGGGATCAAAGTCCTCGCCAAGAGGCACCGGGCGGTAACCCCATTCGGTCCCCGTCCTGAAGGATCAAAATCCCTCGCAAGAGGCAAACCGAGCAGCTACCCTGCTCGGCCAGAGATAAACAGTCGAGCCCGAGGTTCCCTTGCTCGGCTATCCCCCGCGGGAAGCTTCCCTGCCACAACGCCGGGGATCGAAAGCCCTCTCAGAGGCAGGCGAGCCCGAGCTTCTCTCGCTCGGCTATCCCCAGCGGGCAGCTTCCCTACCTCAACGCTGGGGGATCGAGAAAGCCCTCTCAGAGGCAGTCAAGGCCTGAGGTTCCCTCACTCGGCTATCCTTCAGGGCAAGGGCCCTCGCCAAGAGGCGCCAAGCAGCTACCCTGCTTGGCCACCCTCCGCAGGCCTCTCCCGGCCCTTCCAGCGCTAAAGGTCAGAGCCCTCGTCACGAGGCCGCGAGTTCCTTCCTACTTGGCGCATCCCGGCGAGTAGTTTCCTACCCAACAAAAGACGTCATGTCTGTCCAAGCCTAAACGATCTCCCCTCGACCTCGGGGCCCAATACGGAGATACCTCCTCGGAGAAGCTCGTCGACAAGCAACGGCAGTTAGCTCGACAGACGATCGTTGAGCAGAGGACCAACCTGGCATGAAAGCGCAACGGCGCAAGTAAAAATATCCCAAGCAAGTATTCCTCACAAACAGATGCCAAAAATAAAATTTATCACAGCCGGAGAAGAGAAACTTTTTTTACTACTGCCAAAGATAAGTTTTTACAGAAGGTATTTTCCGGCTCCTCAGCCTTACAAAAATTCAAAAAGAAAAACAAAATGAAGATAGGGGAGCGGAGGCTCTACTCTTCGGGCCCGGGCACAGCCTTGAGGTCCTCAACCTCCACCACTGGGGGCGCCGGGTCCTCGGTCCCACCTCGCCGGGAACCTCTCCCCCTTGCCCGTCGGCGCCCATGAGGGGGAACTCGGCCCGGAGGTCCGTGTCGTCGAATTCCGGCATCCTGGACTTCACGGCATCAAGGGCGTCGTTCCAGATGCGGGTCGTGGCCATGGCCAGGTCGTCGTAGAAATCCATCGACTTCTTATAGCTCGCCACGGCCTTCGATCCAGCCGACTTGAGGGCCTCGGCCGACGCCCCCAGCTCCTTCCGGAGGGTCTTCACCGTCTTCTTCAGGTTGCCGGCGAGCACCTGAGAGTCCCCGAGCTTGCCCTCGGCGATCGCGGCAGCCTCGCGATGCCGAGCGGCCTCCCTTTTCTCGGCTGCCACCTCGCCCTCCAGGGCGGCGATCCTCGCCGACATCGCCTCCTGCTCTCGCCTGCAGCTTTCTTGCAACGCGGCGAGCTGGCCCGTGGCCTCTACTGCCGGGGCTACCACCTCGGTCTCCATGCGGAGGGCGAGGGCCACGTGCTGGAGAGTCTGGGAAGGAGAAAAAAGAAGAAGGATCAGAAACATGAAGGAAAACACTAAATCTCACCGCGCGATGGGGGCTTACCTGCACAGCTTCCTGGGCGATCGACGCCAGCTGAGCTTTGAGGGTCCCCCCAGGAACCCGACCCCCGGCCGAGGTCTCTATCTCGTGGAGGAGGCTGTCCGCGACTGACAGCCCGGACGCCACCGCGAACCGACGCCCCCCTTCCTCCACCACGGTCGGTGAGGACCGACCCCCGGAAGGCCTCCGAGACCTCCTCTTGAGCGGCTCCGAGGGAGAGCCGATCTCCTCTTCCGAGGCGGTGTCCTCAGCAATCAGGGCCTGCTTCCGACCCGATGCTCAGCTGGGGCCCGGGGCGGGATCCGCCGCCGATCGTCCTCGGGGCGACGCCATCGGGGCGTTACGGACCGGGGCAGGCTGCACCCGGGAAGAGCCGTCACCCCCGGCACTGGTGGGCTGCCTCGGCTGGTGCATAACATCCCTGAGAGCTTCGAAGTCCATGGATCCTGCAAGAAACGAACACCCCACTTATCAGTAACGCGAGTAAAACATAAACCCGGAAAGCAAGCCTAACTTACCGAAGAACTCGACGGGGCTAAGCCCGGCCCAGCTCAAAACCCTCTCGGACAGCAAAATGTCATATCGGGGGATGGGCTCCCATGACGACACTCTCACTGCGGCGGGGTCGTTGGACAGTCTCCCCGACAGGCACTTCTCCCTCGACCATTTGGTGGGCACTGGCCAGTCCTCGTCCTCGGGGGGAGAAACGAAGAAAAACTTCTTTTTCCAATCATGAATGGAGGAGGGCAAGGACACGACACCAGACCCGGCAGCAACTCCGGGCCGCTTCCTTAAGGCGAAATACACCCACCTGGGGTCACCAGCTAGACCGCCAGGGTGACTTTTGAATGCAAGGGAAGAATCGAGAAGGGAAAGACTGAAAGGAACCGCCTGCAGCCTCAGGCGGATCAAGAACCCAAAGAGAATCCTCCATGAGTTCGGCACTAGCTGTCCGGGGGCCAAACCGAAGAAGTTTAGAGTGGCGATGACCTCAGGAGAGAAGGGCAGACGCATTCCGCCCCAAAAGGCTTCCAAGTACAGGGCAATCTCCCTGCCCCACACCTGATCAGCCCTCTCTCCCTCCTTGGCCAGGCGAAGCGTGTAATGCAGGGGAATGTGGAAGCGAGCCCGAGCGTTGACGAGCTCGTCCTCATGCCTCATCCGGCACGGGGTGCTGGGGGCTATGTCTGCCACCTCCTCCCTGGAGGCGGCCCCACCTCACGGCCCCGGGGGAAGGGATCGGCCCCTGCCCCCCGAGGGGACTCAGACACAACTAAAGGAGCCATACCACCTACTCCTACAACGTCTACTGATTCTACAGAAGAGGAAGACATCTAACCTTGGGGGAGAAATTCTTCAGGGGCTGAAGCGAAAGAGGGGAGACGAGCGCCGAGCAGCTGGGGCCTGAGAGAGGAAAATATGAAGAGTGAGGGCCCTAAGGCGGGCCCCACCTAAATTTATCGCCGCATACGGCCTCATCCAACGACGCCCATCGTCTCCCGCCGAAACGACCCTTGCGCCCAGCGGCTCCAATCGTTCCAGGTGGCAGCCCGGCGTTGGGCCGTGTCCTTTCAAGCATCGTAGGCCCGCGCGCGTCGCATCGGCTAATTGACGATCGACACGTGGACTATCGCTTCGGCTGCAGAGTGCACGAACCGGCGCACCTTCTTTAAATACAAAGATCTCGTCTTGATTCGCTGGCGAAAAGGACAACAGATGACCCGAGGACTCGTCCCGACGAAACCCTAGAAGGGATCTCACCTCGGAAGGCCCGACAGTCCACTCCTGACCCGACCACTATCTGGTCGGGACAAGAGTGGGGGGCTAATGATAATACCTGATATCGGACACCTCCAAGATCATGACACGTGGTGTGTGACGTGTCCCAAAACTCAGAAGACAGGGCCCGCAGGGGCCGACCAGGACACCCTGTACCCGACCTGCAAGTACAAAGCTGGCTCACCTCGGAGCCCCCTGCAAATTGACCTCCTCGGCCCTTAGCTCTCGCCGAGCTGCCACAAGACCAAGACTCCTCGGCCCCCTTCGCTCGTCCCCGAGCTCCCCAGCCGAGGCCGTCTTCCTCGGTCCTCTGACCAACTCCACCGCTCCGCGAATCTCACCATGCGCATATTCTCCGCCAGCAACATCCTACGTTCCACGCCATCACGATCCCCATTAATGGGCGATCCGCTCTCTACGCGGGCGTGACGTCGGGAGCGTAACTGCCGGCGAGATCTTCACGCCTGCTACTGTGTGCTACCGCCACTATATAAACCCCCATCACAGGGGGGCCAAGTAAGCCATTCTTTACACTTACGCCGTTACTCTGCTCGGATCTTGTCACTGACTTGGGCGTCGGAGGGTCCTCGGTGGTATCAAACCACCCTAGGACTTCCTTGCAGGTACCCGGCGGCAACCTCCTCATCCCACCTCGTCCTCTCAAAACCCATTGAGACCCACACGCAACGAAGGACAATCAACCCGGTTCACCTCGAGATCAACGGAAGGCAACATCTGACGGAAGCCCGAAAAGGAGCTCCATCAGTGACCATCCGGACGTGGGCTTTTATTACTTCCAAAATCAAAGATAGCTACTTTTGCCCCCCTAAAATGGGGCATTTGGTCCAAGAGCGTAACAACTAGGCATCAGATCGCCAAAACTTATAGCATAATCTATTTGTAAACCGAGTAACCTTTACTATTATAACTAAAACTTGGATAGCATTTTGTCATAGGAAAATCAAAAAAATTACAAAAAAAATGGAATTTCTATAAATTCTTATTATTCCCATGTATCTCTCTCTCTCTTCCCAAAAGAAGTCATCCATGCATGTTGGGACTTGAAATGGAAAATTATACATAACCTTCTCGTTTATCAATTTATAAATATCTCATTATTGTATTTTTTTTTCTTACTTTCTCTTGCATCGCATTTTAGCAGTACTCAGATCCTATAATTGAGACAATGGTAGGCATGATAAATATGGAAAGTAAACTCACAGCTTTAAGATGGATAGCAACCAAATTAAGAGGCAGAGGATCATGAAAACCAACACTATTTGTCTAAGGAGGTGGTGGTGCACGTACAACCTCATAAACAACAGAAGATAATCATATGATATCAGGGGATGTATCATTCTGTTGCTCTCCTTAGCTATTGACTAATGCAATTATACAGTAAACCATTTGATCATGCATGCTTTGCTCTTACTGCATACTCGTTTGAAGCTTGAGAAAATACTGATCAACATTAATAATTATGGGGTTCAAAATGAATGATCAATTAACTAAGTAAATCTATCTCGATAGTCTCAAAATATTATATATATATATATATATATATATATATATATATATATATATATATAATGGAGGAAAGATGCCATAGGAGGGAATTTCCTCCTATGGTGTCGAAAAAATACAATCTCCATCATTTTTTTCCGACGATCGGCACTCATCATCTTCATCGTTATCATCTAAAATATGGGTACACCAAATTTCATATGATTCTACAACTTTTTCACCGTTGAATTAGTGGGTTCAAAATTAACGGTTTACCGACAATAGAACTTTTTACATTGCTAAACCAACGGTGAAAAAGTTGTAGAATCGCATGAAATTTGGCATACCCATATCTTCGATGATAACGATGAGGATGATGGATTCCGATCGTCGGAATACACGATGGAGGGCGTTTTTTTTTACGCCACAGAAGAGAATTCCCTCTTATGGCCTCTTTTCTCAATTACTCTCTCTCTCTCTCTCTCTCTCTCTCTCTCTCTCTATATATATATATATATATATATATATATGAGAATAATGGATGAAAGATGCCATAGGAGAGAATTTACTCCTATTGCGTCGAAAAAATTTAAATACACTCTCGCTCATTTTTTCCACCGATCGGCACCCACCATCTTCATCGTTATCATCTAAGATGTGGGTACGCCAAATTTCATACAACCTTTTCACCGTTGATTTAGCAATGTAAAACGTTCTATTGTCGGTAAACCTTTAATTTTGAACCCACTAAATCATCGGTTAAAAAGTTGTAGAATCACATAAAATTTGTTGTACCCATATCTTAAATGATAACAATGGAAATGGTGGATGCCGATCGTCGGAAAAAATGAGGAAGGGTTTATTTTTTCGACGCCATAGGAGGAAATCCTCTTTCCTCCGTTAACCTCTCTCTCTCTCTCTCTCTCTCTCTCTCTCTATATATATATATATATATATATATATATATATATATATATATACACACAAGAATAATATAGAAAAGAGGCCATAGGAGGGGATTTCCTCCTATGGCGTCGAAAAAATACAATCTCCATCATTTTTTCCGACGATCGGCATCCAACATCATCATCGTTATCATTTAAGATGTGCATACACCAAATTTCTTGTGATTCCGCCACTTTTTCACCGTTGAATTAACAATGTAAAAAGTTCTATTGTCGGTAAACGATTAATTTTGTACCAACTATATCAACAGTGAAAAAATGGTATAATCACATGAAATTTGGTATATCCACTTCTTAGATGATAAAGATGGCCGTGATGTATGCCGATCGTCGAAAAAAATGATGGAGGATGCATTTTTCCGACGCCTTAGGAGGAAATTCTCTCGTATGGCACATTTCCTCCATTAACACCTCTCTCTCTCTCTCTCTCTCTCTATATATATATATATATATATATATATATCAATTAACTAAGTAAATATATCTAACGTGTCCATAAATACACACACAGTACAGAGTATGGATTTGGTCACGGTTATAACCGTGACCAAACATACTTATGGTCACAGTTAAAACTGTGACACACCCGTTGCCTAAAATCCCGTCACGAGAAACTTAGTCACGTCTTAAACCGTGATCATATCTTTTTATCGTCACGGTTAAGACCGTGACCATATACACGGCGTTACCAAAAAAGTTCAAACAACTACATTAAATCTGTGTAGGGTTCATATATATGGTCACGGTTATAACCATGACCAATTTATGGTCACGGTTTAAACCGTGACTATATATATCATATGGTCACGGTTTAAACCGTGACCAAAAGGTTAAACCATAATGTAGGATACCTACTATAACAATTAACAGTGACTATATAGACTATATGGTCATGGTTTAAACCGTGACCATAAGGGGAAACCATAATGAAAGATACTTGCTACTAGAAGGTAACCATGACTACATCCTATGGTCACCGTTAAAACCGTAACCATATAATATTTGGTCACGGTTACAACCGTAACTAAGTATATTATCAAATTTTTTTTTAAAAATCAGAAATCCACATGTCCCACGCGCGCTACTTTCAATTTAAACCAGCAATAGATAATAATAATATGATCAAATCTCATGCAATTATAAGAATCAAGAAGTAATATGATTAGAAAAAAACGCAATTATAAACAAAATACATACACCAAACAGTATAACCAAGAAACCAATAAAACAAATGTTTGCATCAACAAATCAAATGTTTGTATCAAAAAATCAATAATATATGGCCGTTGGGACGATCCAGCTCCATCGTCCCGTGACCTGAACATAGTCCCAAATTCGTCTCGCATAGCCTGCCTGATGCCCTCCGCATTCGACCGCCTCAGCTCTTCGATCTGCGCCTCAAGCATATCCACTGGCACATTCTGCTGCTCCACCCGATCTTGGAGCCGACAAATCTCTTCCTACGATGCAGCGATCGTATATGTACGCGTCTGAGCCACAGCATACTCGTGGACGGACGAACGCCTGGAAAAGTATCAGTAGGCCCCGGGACCAAACCCGCGCTCATAGCCACCGTGATCTCCGCCGGATATCAAATCCAGAAAAAAGACAATGGCGGTAATCGAGTCGTCAGAGCCAAATCCTAAGGCGTCCGTCCTCTTTTGGAACTGGGTCTATGAAGAAGATATATAAACATGTTAACTTAAATACAGTATCGACTTGATTATATGAAACTTACCATGTACTCACCAGTGCCCCTGTGAAACGGGGACCATCCCCTGGCAGCAGTATAGTTAGCGGGGTCTTTCTTTTTCTGCAATAAAATTATGATCTAGTTCAATAAATAATTTTCGACAAAGAAAACATATATTCTTAAATGTCGAAATACTCACAAGCTGGTTCTTAGCACTAGCCCGCAACCGCTTTCTTTAGATCAGGATAGCGCGTTCTCTGACGCCGTTGTTTCGGTTCTTCCTGTTGTGAACCGACGCCGTCTTGCAAATATAAAGAAGATAATATTATATATCACAGAATATGATTTCATGTTATATTATTATAATCTTAAAAATTAAATTTATACTTAAATATCATCGCGCGCGTAATACGCGACCAACAGCGGCCAATCCTCTATCAGGACAACCCGAAAAATGGGCTCCAGCATCACCTCCCGCTCATCCTCAGTCGCCGCGGCCCATAGAATGTAACGATGCTTCCTTACTTCATATCGGCATCTCCTCTTGATAGCTCGGCACTCGGATATGGCTCAGTCTATGGCCTGATATGAATCAAACTACGTAGGAACACCATCCTCGCTGATAACGTCGATGAATCTGTAATGTTCTGGGTTTGAAATATATATATATATATATATATATATATAGAGAGAGAGAGAGAGAGATGATTAAATTTAAATGTATAAAAGGGTATGTGATACCGTGGCGGCTGCGAAAAGCTGCCGAACATAATCGGTCTGGCATGGGCTCCACCTAATATAGAACGGATACATATAGTAGGTACGGATCTCCGCTCCAATGTGATCCCCCACTTGATCAAGTAATCACCAACGAGCATAGAAAGACGTGACTTCTTCTAAGAGATAACCTTCCGCGATCGAACCTTCAGGACGATACTTGTTGCAGATATAGTTTTTTAAAATTAATAGATATCTGTTGAAAATAATAGATATTAATAATCCATAATAATGTTTTGCAATTTAAATGATTAATAATAAACATTTTCATACCTCTCGATGGGATACATCCAACGGTAATGCACCGGACCGCCAATCTTGACCTCGGTTGCCAAATGGACAGACAGCTGAACAATAATATCGAAAAAGGAAGATGGAAAGATAGTTTCGAGCTTGCAGAGGATCAAACGAATATCTTTTTTGAGCTATGATATCTTATTGACGTCCATGTTTTTGGAACACAGTTGGTGAAAATACGTGTAAAAGTCGTTAAGAACGAGACCAATTTCGGATTTTACCGATACTCTATGGCATAAATAAAGAAGATATTGCATCAATATGTGGTAGTCATGGCTCTTGAGTCCTACGATTTTTCCATTTTCTACTTGTGTTTGTTTGGAAATGTTTGATGAGAAACTATCGGGGACTTTTAATTCTTTCAACACCCGCAGGACCCGTTGCTTCTCCTTTTTGTCCAGATTGTAAATTGCCGGTGGGATCTCGTAATAACCTGGTTTACCAGCCACAGGCCGAGAATGCAATTCTTTTTTAATGGATAAACCATCCAAATCTATCAAATCACAGCGGGCGTTGAGATTGTCCTTCATTTTTCTATTCTTGCACAGCAGAAAATTGATGACGTATTCAGAAACACTCTTCTCGATATGCATAATATCTAAATTGTGGTGCAACGGTAGATCGTACCAGTATGGAAGTTGAAATAAACCATGTAGCTTCTTCCAACCGGTTGGGCATGGTATTGCATCTTTGTTTTATTTCTTTCCGAATATGATATTCTGATAACCTCTCTATTGTTGCAATATGTCATTACCGGACAATGGTTTAAGACACCTACCGGTCTTCGTCTTGCCGTTGATAATTCTTTATTCCTTCTAAATCTATGAGTTATAGGCAAGAAACCTCGGTGGCCTATAAACAACTCTTTCTCGTTATACTTCAAGTATACGACGTTTGTATGAATATGACAACTGGAGCACGCAAGCTTACTTTGAATTATCCACCCAAACAGCATGACATAGGCCGGAAAATCATTAATAGTCCACGACAAAGCAGCCGGCATCTGAAAAAATTGTTTACCATCTACTTCATAGGTTCTCACAGCAATTTTAACTCATCGATCAATGATTGAAGGTACACGTTAATATTTTTCCTAAGAGACGAAGGACTGTCGATTAAAAGCACCAATATAAAATAAGACTGCGTCATAACCCTCCATGGAGGCAGGTTGTATATAGTCACCACAACGGGCCAAGTACTGTGAGCCCGCCGCGAACCATCCCAAATGGACTAGAACCGTCGCTCGTAATACCCAGCCTCACGTTATGAGGGTCTGCGCTGAATGAAGGATGTCTTTCATCTAAAACTTTTCAAGATATCGAATCTATGGGATGACTCGTTTTTTCCTCTTCACGAGGCACTTTATGGTGACACTGCATTTCGAACGCCGTATCCTAACACATAAATAACTGTTGTAGTCTCGGTATTAATGGAAAAAGACGAAGAATCTTCACGGGCACATCACTCGACTGAGGGTCTTTCTTAGGCTTGAATCGGTTGGTCCCACACACGGGACATTTTCTGAGTGTGGCGTGTTCATTTTGGAACAAAACATAATCATTCTTACATGCATGTATCTTATGATATTTCATGCCGATGTTTATGATTATCTTTTGTGTCCCGTACCAGCTCAGTAGCATTTCATTTCCATCGGGAAAAGCTTCCTTCAGTGATTCTTGGAGATCGGTGAAAGAGTGGCCACTCCATCTATTCTTGCACTTGATCTGGAAGAGACGTATGAAAAAGACGGTTTTGAAAACCCTTTGCAATTTGGATATAACGGAATCCTAGAGTCAGCCTTGTACTTCTCTGATGTAATACCCAGTTCCTTTGTATTTATTTTCCATATTCGAATAAATATTTTTGTTCAATAATTTCATGTATAAAATCCTAATTATTATCCTTACAATTCATTCCCTCTATTTTCCTATTGTTTTTACTAATTCTATAATTTTTTTCTATATCAAAACCCAACACTATTAAAACCCAATATTCTAGCCTCATTCTCCATTTCTTTTATCTCTATTTTCCAAGCCCAATGCCCAAACCTAAAACCCAAACCCACTCACCTTCATCTTTTCTCCATCTCTCAACTAGTCATTCTTTTTGAAAATCCCCACTTTAATCCCATTTAACACCAAATAAACCCTCATTAATCTCTTTGAATTCCCAAACCAAATTAATCCCATTAATTATTACTAAATTATTTCTAATTCTCTCTCTCCCCCCCCCCATTCACTCTCTCTTTCTTTCTATCTCTATTTCCTTCTCTCTCCCGCTCACTCACCCAGCCCCCCCTCCCCAAACACCCGTTGCCCCACTGCGTGCCGGCCGCCACCTCCACCACCGGCGTTCACAGACCATCACCCCCTCACCATCGCGACCTCCCCGCCTCCAGTGCAGCCCTCCGCGATCGCCAGCCTCCAACCCGAGCTCCCTACAGCCTCCAACCGAGCTCCTCCCTGCCTTTGACCTCCCCTTCCGGCCACCGCAACCCACCTCACCAGCGTTACCCCTTCTCAAACTCTCTCCTCATATTCTTTCCCAAGCTCCTCCAACCCGGACACAAACTCATCGGCAGCCACCCTCTCCAAAGCCTCTCACCTTCTCCCCTCTCATATCTCTATCTCCCTTCTCATTATCGGAGTTGTAGTGCCCACGACGCCACCACGATCCGGCAACCCTCTCCTCCTTCCAAGCACCACTGAGCTTCCCCCTAACCCATCACCAAGCTTCAACCGTCGACGAGCCGAGCACCTTTCCACTCACGCGCTGCGTCACCCATCACCGTGACCACTACCACTTCGCCACCGTCGACTCTACAGCCACCTTTTCCGATGAGCCATCCTCCTTCATCGACTTGATCTCCACACAAGAACACCACCTCCTGCACACCGAGCTCCATCTCCACCACCTCCTTCTTCTCCAAGTTACCGTACCTTTGCCGATCGAGCACCATCGCCGGCACCACTCTCTGCACCGCCACGTCGCTGCAAACTGTCGCCGAAGCCACCTCCATCACCTCCACCACCTCACCGGCGGTGACCTCTTGCCAACGGCACCCCCGTGTGCACCTTGAGTCACCACTGTGCCCACTTGCATGCCCACTCCGCACCACGACGATGCCCGCCTAGTTCCCACTCCGCACCACGACCGTGCCCACCTCGTGCTCACAGCGCACCGTGCCCATATCCCTGAACCACCGTGCCTACTTCGAGGCGCTCTCGTTCCTGCCTCCGTGCCATACCGTGCCCTGCACCAGTGTCACATTGTGCCCATAACTTATGCCTGCTTCATGCCCAGCACCGTGCCCGGTACCGTGTCGCCACCGTGCCCTGTACCATGTCACCATCTGTCACGCCCCACTTTCCAGTAGATGGAAACGGTGACGTGGCAAGCCCGCAACGTATTTATTCCGAGAAGGTCATTTCTCAAAATAAATACGCTAAGCGTTTATAAGCAACATAAACTAACAAGAATAAACAAAAGAATGAAATCCAACTCTGATTTATTATATTCAAGATTCACAATTGACAAAATATCTGAATACAAGATATTTAACATGATAAGTCTTAATAAGGAGGCATACATAAATAAGGTGAAATGAAATGAAAAGCTGAATGAAACTATACGTCTGTTTGTGATGCGAACTGGTTGTACTTCCTTTCGACCACTTCTATCTTCTTTGTCTCAATGTCACCCCTGACGAACATTCCAAGAATAGAAAGGAGTGGGTGGAATTCCCGTCAGCGAACTAACGCTCGGTAAGTCCCAATAGAGATGTGTAATATATAAATTTAGTGCAAGATAACATGTAATATAGTGTAAATTGAAATTGTAATATGTGAACAAGTATGGTAATGTATATGGAAACTATATCAGCATAGAAATATAACATGAGCATAGCAAACAAGTATAGCATGGCCGTGCACTGTAGATATAGTGAATATGAAGTGAATGCAAGTTTCCTAAAAGGTCTCTAAAAGGGTAAAATTAACTAACGTGAGTTCAAGTGTGAATGTCAACCAATCTCAAGAGTATTTACGAACCCAAGGCTATCGTCCAGGGGCATAGAATCACGGGCCCAAAATAGCAAGACTTCAATTGTTATTGAAATATTCCAAACCCAACAGGCTATCATCCAGGAGATTGGAAACATGGGCCCTCATTCATGAATTTTTGACCATTTCAGCCCGGTACTACAGCAGCGTTTTTTGTACCGTTTCAGCTCGGTACCACAGCAACGTTATTTATTATAATGGGACTTATGAGATTCCATTGGATTCATACTCAAACTACCCCAACACCCCGCGTATATTAGTCTATGATTAAAGTTACAAGTCTTGCCCAAATCCATGAATACATAAGAGAGTGCGATTCAGGTATCGAGTCGAGTTCAAATATTCAAGTCAATGGTTCATGTATTCATGTCAAGTCATTACGTATTCATGGTCCGGGTCAAGTCGAGTCGAGTATGCAATAGGTTTATGTCAAACATATAATATCTAATTATGTATTCATATACATGCGATAATTAAGAGATCAGGGAAAACACGGTATACAGGTTCGAATAACATGAAATGAGGCAAGTACATTATTCGAGTAACCACCATAAACAATTCTGTAAAGAAATATTATGTACGACTAATTAATCAAGTCGAACGAATGTGGAATATAAACAGAAATATGGCTCTAAGTGTTTTCCACGTGTGATTTTCAATATCGCCTAAATACGACTACCGGTTTGGGAGATATACCTGTTTTCTTATCGTCGAGCAAAACAGATCAGAATCTGTTCAACACCGTCATATATTTTTAAAACGCAGTTTGAATTGATTTCTATCGAGTTTTAGGTTACAAAAATTATTAGAAAATTGTAGGTCTTTCGATTTAGTTATCCAAAACACAAAGATTCGCACGATTTGAATTTCTGAACCTCTAGTTATGATCGTTTTAACATCAGCGTTTAAAACATAAATTCAGATTTCTAAACTGAAGGGTTACCCTAGCGCCCCGGCCATCTCACGTGGCCAAATGCGGAACAAAAATTTTCTTACGAATGAAACTTGGCGCTAGACTAAACCCTAAAACCGGATCTTTCCATAGAACTCACTAGCTACACTAAGGGAGCTATCTACTATGATAGAAACCTCACCAAATGAACCAAGTCCTTCGGTCTTCTTTCTTCATCCTTAGCTCCTAGCAAGCGCCTTGAACATGCTTGAACTTCTTTCCTTGCTCCATCGGTCCTCCGGGATCGAGCTTGTTCTCCGGCCTCCTTTTGTCATAGATGAGACACCCGGGGAGTATGATCCATGGTTCTAGCTCCTAAATATGTAACTAAAGGAGCAACTAGAGAACTTGGTTTGCTAAACCAAGTAGTCTAGGATGTAGTGGAAGGTGTCTTAGTGTATAGCTATCTCTTTCTTGTCTCTTCACTTGATTCTCAACACATGAGAAAGTAGTGAAGAGGAAGAAGATGAAGGTGGAGGGAACTTGAGAGCAAAGAGGAGATGAGAGCAAAAGAGAGCTCAAGGAAAAATAATGAATCAACCATGAAAGAGAAAATATACACAATGGTTTTGTATATCAATTCTTTCATTAAACAATTAGCAACCATACTTCAATAGTAAACACAAAATGAATTATAAATTCATTTGTTCACTATTGAAGCATGGTTACTCCCATTCCTCCCTTACCTCTCATTTTACACCTCATTTCCAATTATCAAATAAATGGAAAATACATAATGAGATGGCCACCTTCTAGAAGGAAAACTGTAATAAATACGGATTTCCAACTACTGTACAAATATACCGGCAATCAGATAAAAATCCGAACGCCCAAAAGAGATAGTATAACACGAAGAACGTAATACTAGAATATATATATCGAAATACATATATGCAAATTATTAAATCAATACTTGACTTAATAATCCGGCTCAGACCCGAGCCGGCTAGTATTACAAACTGTTCGATCGAAAAACCGAGTACCAAGTACATCAATCGATCGAACCCTGCACGTATCCAATACGGCTACTACATCGTTTTGCCTGGATCAGGGAAACCCTCTGTGTGGGACTCTAAAGACTCGACAGTACTCTGGCAGTGGGTTTAACCACAAGCACGTCAGCGGTACTAGCTGTACGTAACGGCTGCCCAGATACCTGTCGAAAAGGAAGGCCGGCAAGCAAGCTCGTCCGAACTCCTACTGAGCCTGTCCGTGACAATATCCGTACAGTCCGGTCTCTTCGTCAAAGAGTATCGCATACCGGGTCTAGGGGATGGTGAACGTCAGACCCTAATAACCTGATAAGTCGTGCCGATGTGGTTCAGGACCAATCCGGGAAACTACTGATCAGCCTATCAGTAGATCCCAACTGCCTTGGCCAAGGTCTTATGGTCCTGACAAATCGAATCACAGTGCGATATCGACTCCCTATACCGGGAGAGACGAATCCCCGACAATCGCTCACTGCCTCCATGTGGCTCGGGACTGAACCCAACCAAAACCTGTTTGCACGACTCAGTAGAGCCGTGGTAGGGTAGTGATCAAAGCTCAGTGGGAACTCACACGAGACAAATGCCGATCTCGGGTCCAAAGAATAACCTGTACACATGTCACCTGAGAACTTCCATCTGACGATAGGTATAGTACCACACGGAAGTTCTCGGCGAGTCCGTCCAGTAAACTCACACCCTAGTGAGCACCTGTATACGATCTTAGGTGCATCAGACCAATGGCTGCGGGACCAACCATCCCCGACGGGGTAGAAACATATACACCAGTCTACTCTGGAGTATCAATGCCCATTCTCGATACTCACGCGACTAGGGACCATTAAAGGATGTGCTTATAGACTACCCAGCTCCCACAAGTATGATCGCCATCACAACGCAGGTAGTCAAGCATGATCCTAGGGGCTTTATCAACATGTAACCGCAATATGTAATAACGAGTATGACATATGCCATGTTAAATAAAGACAAACCACAATAGTATACTACCGTATCGAGTCTTTATCAATATGTGCAAACCAGATATATCAACAATACAAATAAATACACATATCCTGACAAAGACAAGTCGAATAATATACTATAAAACTGAGCAAGATTGTTCTGTACATACATCTCCCTAGTATCCATATGTGTACATATACAATACTGGCCTCGAGGGCATATACATCCAACAATCTCCCACTTGCACTAAAGGCCAGTGATTGGCGTACCGAATACCCAACGTCTGCTCTAAGGCCAGCTGCTGGTGTATCGCATACCCAACATCCCAAAAAGTCACTCGAACTGTGCTTGAGGGAGGGCCTTTGTAAATGAATCCGCCGTGTTGTCCTTCGTATCCACTCTCCGGACCTCGATCTCCTGGCGATCTACGATCTCCCTGATCAGGTGATACCGTCTTAAGATGTGCCTGGATTTCTGATGGGACCGTGGTTCCTTTGCTAAAGCTATAGCCCCATTGTTATCGCAATACACTGGTATTGGATCAACAATGGACGGAACCACCTGAAGTTCAGCTATGAACTTCTTTATCCAGACCGCCTCTTTTGCGGCATCGCTTGCAGCAATGTATTCAGCCTCCATCGTCGAGTCTGCGACGGTATCCTGTTTGGAACTCTTCCAACATACCGCCCCTCCGTTGAGGGTAAACACAAAACCCGAGACAGACTTGCTGTCATCCTTGTCACTCTGGAAGCTTGAGTCGGTAAAGGACTCGACCCTGAGGTCTCCATTACCGTAAATCAGGAACATCTCCTTAGTCCTTCTCAGGTACTTAAGAATGTTCTTTACTGCTGTCCAGTGGTCCTCACCTGGGTCTGACTGATACCGGCTCACTACGCTTAGCGCGTAAGCTACATCTGGTCTTGTACATAGCATCGCATACATTATAGATCCTACCGCCGAAGCATAGGGTATAGTGCTCATGCGAACCCTCTTCTCGTCAGTCTTGGGAGACATCTCCTTGGAGAGGGTGATTCCGTGCAATGCGGGTATGTTACCGCGCTTGGAATCTTCCATACTAAATCTCTTTAGTACGGTCTCTATGTACCTGGACTGTGAAAGTCCCAGTAATCTCTTGGATCTATCTCTGTAGATCTTGATCCCCAGAATGTACGAGGCATCACCTAGGTCTTTCATAGAGAACCTTTACGACAAGAATAGCTTGACCGATTGTAGCATAGGAATGTCATTTCCTATCAAAAGAATGTCGCCCATGTACAAGACTAGGAACACGACAGTTCGTCCTACAATCTTCTTATAAATACATGGCTCATCTTCGTTCTTGATGAAGTCAAAGTCCTTGATTGTTTCATCAAAACAGATGTTCCAGCTCCGCGATGCTTGCTTCAATCCATAAATGGATTTGAGCAGCTTACACACCTTCCTGCTGCTCCCACTGTCTACAAAACCTTCTGGCTGATCCATGTAAACGTGCTCTTCTAAACTTCCGTTTAGAAAAGCCGTTTTTACGTCCATCTGCCATATCTCATAGTCATGGAAGGCAGCAATGGAAAGCAGGATCCTAATGGATTTGAGCATAGCTACTGGAGAAAAGGTTTCGTCATAGTCCACTCCTGGTCTTTGACGAAAACCTTTTGCAACGAGTCTAGCTTTATAGGTTTCCACCTGCCCATCCACACCAAGTTTCTTCTTGTAGATCCATTTGCATCCAACGGGTTTTACCCCAGGTGGAGCAACTTCCAGGGTCCACACTTTATTGGTGTACATGGACTCCATTTCAGATTGCATAGCATCCAACCACTTATCAGAGTCCCTACTGATAATGGCCTGTCTGAAACTAGTAGGATCATCTTCTTCCAAGATGCAATCCTCTCGATCCCCATCTATGAGAAAACCGTAGTATCTCTCGGGCGGATGAGAAATCCTACTAGATCTGCGGAGTGGCTGAGGTTCGTCGGGTATTACTGAATCTAAGGGTTCTTCCAAATCTTCTGTTATAGTTTGTGGTTCCTGAATTTCTTCTAGTTCTACCGTACTCCCACTAATTTCTTTTGCAAGAAATTCCCTTTCTAAAAAGGTAGCGTGGCGAGATACTAACACCTTCTGTTCCTCAGTGTGGTAGAACATATATCCCTTGGAATGCTTAGGGTATCCCACAAACTTGCACAATACAGACCTTGCCTCGAGTTTATCTGGATTCTGCTTTTTAACAAAAGCAGGACACCCCCATATCTTAATATAATCAAGACATGGTCTCTTCCCAGTCCATACTTCATATGGAGTGGTAGGCACTGATTTAGATGGCGCTCTATTCAATATGAATGTTGCTGTCTCAAGAGCAAACCCCCAGAAAGAAAGAGGTAACCCGGCATTACTCATCATGGAGCGAACCATATCCAATAGGGTACGGTTCCTCCGCTCCGACACGCCATTGTGCTGTGGTGTATACGGAGGGGTAAGCTGAGGGAGAATGCCATTCTCTTTTAGAAAATCCCTGAATTCCGTACTTAAGTACTCTCCCCCTCTATCAGATCGGAGGATCTTGATACTTTTTCCAATCTGGTTCTCTACTTCGTTTCTAAATTCTTTGAATTTCTCAAAAGCTTCAGATTTGTGTTTCATAAGATACACATATCCGAACCTAGAGAGATCGTCAGTGAATGTGATGAAGTACGAGAATCCACCCCTTGCATGTGTAGACATTGGACCACATACATCACTGTGTATGAGTCCCAAAAGCTCTGCTGCTCTTTCTCCATGCCCGGTGAACGGAGATTTGGTCATCTTTCCTTTGAGACAAGACTGACAAGTTTCATAAGATGAAAATTCGAACGTATTCAAGAATCCATCTTTATGTAACTTACTTAGTCTTTTTTCTCCGATATGACCAAGTCTACAATGCCACAAGAAGGATGTGTTCGTATCCGAATTTTTCCTCTTACGTGTGTTTTGTACATTGAGAACTGTGTTTTGATTTAGAACATAGATACCATTACACAGTGTACCTTCTGCAACCAGTACCTTATCAAGGTAAATGTTCATGATATTTCTATCAAGGACAAAGTTATATCCATCTTTATCAAGTAAAGAAACTGATATTATGTTGCAAAGCATGGAAGGTACATAGTAGCAATTGTTCAGAATCATAGTATTACCATTTGGCAACACTAGGTGATATTCACCGACGGCCGCAGCATTAACTTGTGCTCCGTTCCCTACTCTGAGGGACATATCACCAGGTCGAACTATCCTACTTTTTCTCAGTCCCTGCAATAAATTACAGATATGAGATCCTGATCCGGTATCTAGTACCCAGGAGGTAGGACTGACCGAAAAGCAGTTCTCAACTACAAGAACACCTGAAGAAGATCCAACAGTATGTTTCTTCTTCGATGGGTTTATCAAGGAATTCAAACTTTCCTCTTTCCCTTGCTCATACTTATGACAGTTGTCATGAGTTAGAGACGAACCGACGTTCCCCAGCCCCGAATAAGAATTCGGATCGGTCAAGCGATACATTTTATTATCTTGATTAGGGCGTGAAATGGTTGCTACCTGGAGAGAGAGAGGGAAAACACTCAGCGTGCGCTCTTGCAAGATTAGATTGGTTATTAATTTATCTAACCAGGATGGCTCCCACTGTTTCCTCAAATTCTTCTTCAAACCCTAAAAGAAGAACTAGTCAGGATTAATCGCACGTCACAATACTTGCTTAACCTTTCAGTCAAGCCGGTGTTGGTACTTCGAGGGAGGTTTTCCAACGCTTTCGCGAAGTTCCTTAATTAAAGAACCTCTTTTCCCTGGAGGCGTAGCCCCGCTAACACCTTTCTAGACACCTACTTGGTTTATAGCATTGATTGTTAAGTGTGATAATCTTCCGAGAGTAATCCTACTCATCAGTGGGATCGGGATCCAACTATCATTGTGTGATGCACTAGATGGAATCCACTCTAGTCACCACACTCCAGAAGGTATGCTAAAATCTGCAAGTTTCCTTTATGTTTGAAACTCCCGATGTGGTTTTTGCCCCAAGCGCTTATGACCTTGACTTTGGCCAACAAATCATAACGCGCAAGTCAAGTTCTACCCGTCATTGTCCTGATTGATTTAGACCCACCTGTACACACCCTTGACTTTGGCCAACAAGATGGTACGACTGTCCTAAAACAATGCATTTTATCTATGCTACGGATAATAAACATACAGCTACCATACACGATGCCTTGACTTTGGCCAACAAACACCGCATGAATACTATGTGTTTTTATCCGAAATGACAGAGGGCTACGACTGGGTTTTTGGCGAAAAACCCATTAACGTAATGAACTTGATATTGTTGAAGGAACCTGAGTTATTTTGTAAATTTATATAGCGGCGAAAACCTTTGCTAAAGAGGTCACTCCTTGTGAAGGGATCTCGGCTCTTTCCTCGTCGAATGAGGTGCAGGATATTCCAAACTGAATACCACGATGCAAAGCAAAAAATAGTCAACTATATTAAAGTTATTACCCTGACGCAAACTTTTACTCAAGGGGTCACTCCCGGTGAAGGGATCTCGGCCCTTGCCTCATCGAATGAGGTGCAGGATATTCCAAACTGAATACCACTATGCAAAGCAAAAGAGAACATCTGTAATGTCAGTTTTTAAAATCTGGTTCCAACAACATCTTTTTAGGTTTTTATCTTGCATTAATTAAAAATTAATGCGGCCCCATCAAATTTGTAACCTATCACACCAGAAAAGAACGAAAATAAAACGTACGTATATGACATCCGCATTCGCCACGGGGCCCCGTCATCACCCGTTAGGTTACTTAACTAACGACAGAGCGGGGGCTGGACTAGCGCGGGTGCAAAACATATACAACATCTACTAGTATATATATAAGTATATATCACATTCGTCCCAGGCATGAAAATAAACAACATCACAGATAACATTACAGAATGGTGGATAATCTTGGAGCCCCGGGTTTCATTTGAGCCGCAAATAAAAACCCGACGTTCCCGGTCGTGTGGATAGCATGTGCAATGAAAACCTGTACCCCCTACGGGTGCGGCGAATAGCCTGCCAGTTCTAGAATGAAGCCCCTTTCCGTCTCTGCCTTGAGATGCGGGCTTGTTGCCTTCTAGAACCCGGCTATTCGTGCACCCCATCGCGGGGTAATCCTAATACAGAAAATGAAAATAATATATACAAGCGGTGACATCGACCTCATCCTGGTCGTGCCCCAAAATAATATACAACCTGGCAAAGACGGCAGTCCACATGTCGGACGCTCGCCCCGTAAAAACAAATGTACAAATGAATGTAAACTGTATTTCTAACATTTCACCACATGCTATCCACCAAGACAATCCAACCACAATCACAGCACAAGCACACAACATCAACGCGAATGTCACGTTCGCAAAACCCGTCTAAAAGAACATATAGCAATCAGACGAGTTTTACCGATCGAGTGACATTCCCGGTCGCAGATAAAAGTGAATGTACTGATAATAAAACACGTGTCTTAAAATCACGATCGACAAAACTTTCCAAGTGGGCCCCAAGTATTAAACCAACACTGTAAAAAATATGGGCCCAAAAAGTAATTATTCCAGAGACCACAATTTTCAATAATTAAGGCCCAGAAAAAATTTGATCACGTGAGCCCCCAAAATGGCCGCGGATCCGCCACGAAAAGGGGGTTCTCGCGGCGGATCCGCGGCGGTTTAGAGGGTTCACGAGCCAAATTTTCTTATGTGGTCTTTAAAAAGCCTGCATGATTTTCTGAGAGCAAAAAATTGATTTTTCCAGCACTTTTAAAATCGACAGAAACTGCAAAATTTCGAAACGTGGTTTTTGGAATTTTCGGTCGATCGTTATTCTAAACACGTTTGAACTAGCTAATGTAAGTTTTATGGGTGGCTCTGATACCATGAAGGGTTACCCTAGCGCCCCGGCCATCTCACGTGGCCAAATGCGGAACAAAAATTTTCTTACGAATGAAACTTGGCGCTAGACTAAACCCTAAAACCGGATCTTTCCATAGAACTCACTAGCTACACTAAGGGAGCTATCTACTATGATAGAAACCTCACCAAATGAACCAAGTCCTTCGGTCTTCTTTCTTCATCCTTAGCTCCTAGCAAGCGCCTTGAACATGCTTGAACTTCTTTCCTTGCTCCATCGGTCCTCCGGGATCGAGCTTGTTCTCCGGCCTCCTTTTGTCGTAGATGATCCACCCGGGGAGTATGATCCATGGCTCTAGCTCCTAAATATGTAACTAAAGGAGCAACTAAAGAACTTGGTTTGCTAAACCAAGTAGTCTAGGATGTAGTGGAGGGTGTCTTAGTGTATAGCTATCTCTTTCTTGCCTCTTCACTTGATTCTCAACACATGAGAAAGTAGTAAAGAGGAAGAAGATGAAGGTGGAGGGAACTTGAGAGCAAAGAGGAGATGAGAGCAAAAGAGAGCTCAAGGAAAAATAATGAATCAACCATGAAAGAGAAAATATACACAATGGTTTTGTATATCAATTCTTTCATTAAACAATTAGCAACCATACTTCAATAGTAAACCCAAAATGAATTATAAATTCATTTGTTCACTATTGAAGCATGGTTACTCCCATTCCTCCCTTACCTCTCATTTTACACCTCATTTCCAATTATCAAATAAATGGAAAATACATAATGAGGTGGCCACCTTCTAGAAGGAAAACTGTAATAAATACGGATTTCCAACTGCTGTACAAATATACCGGCAATCAGATAAAAATCCGAACGCCCAAAAGAGATAGTATAACACGAAGAACGTAATACTAGAATATATATATCGAAATACATATATGCAAATTATTAAATCAATACTTGACTTAATAATCCGGCTCAGACCCGAGCCGGCTAGTAATACAAACTGTTCGATCGAAAAACCGAGTACCAAGTATATCAATCGATCGAACCCTGCACGTATCCAATACGGCTACTACATCGTTTTGCCTGGATCAGGGAAACCCTCTGTGTGGGACTCTAAAGACTCGACAGTACTCTGGCAGTGGGTTTAACCACAAGCACGTCAGCGGTACTAGCTGTACGTAACGGCTGCCCAGGTACCTGTCGAAAAGGAAGGACGGCGAGCAAGCTCGTCCGAACTTCTACTGAGCCTGTCCGTGACAATATCCGTACAGTCCGGTCTCTTCGTCAAAGAGTATCGCATACCGGGTCTAGGGGATGGTGAACGTCAGACCCTAATAACCTGATAAGTCGTGCCGATGTGGTTCAGGACCAATCCGGGAAACTACTGATCAGCCTATCAGTAGATCCCAACTGCCTTGGCCAAGGTCTTATGGTCCTGACAAATCGAATCACAGTGCGATATCGACTCCCTATACCGGGAGAGACGAATCCCCGACAATCGCTCACTGCCTCCATGTGGCTCGGGACTGAACCCAACCAAAACCTGTTTGCACGACTCAGTAGAGCCGTGGTAGGGTAGTGATCAAAGCTCAGTGGGAACTCACACGAGACAAATGCCGATCTCGGGTCCAAAGACTAACCTGTACACATGTCACCTGAGAACTTCCATCTGACGATAGGTATAGTACCACACGGAAGTTCTCGGCGAGTCCGTCCAGTAAACTCACACCCTAGTGAGCACCTGTATACGATCTTAGGTGCATCAGACCAATGGCTACGGGACCAACCATCCCCGACGGGGTAGAAACATATACACCAGTCTACTCTGGAGTATCAATGCCCATTCTCGATACTCACGCGACTAGGGACCATTAAAGGATGTGCTTATAGACTACCCAGCTCCCACAAGTATGATCGCCATCACAATGCAGGTAGTCAAGCATGATCCTAGGGGCTTTATCAGCATGTAACCGCAATATGTAATAACGAGTATGACATATGCCATGTTAAGATAAAGACAAACCACAATAGTATACTACCGTATCGAGTCTTTATCAATATGTGCAAACCAGATATATCAACAATACAAATAAATACACATATCCTGACAAAGACAAGTCGAATAATATACTATAAAACTGAGCAAGATTGTTCTGTACATACATCTCCCTAGTATCCATATGTGTACATATACAATACTGGCCTCTAGGGCATATACATCCAACATAAACAACAACTATATATTGTATTGCAAAACCTATGTCGGGTTGTTGCATGCATTTCTAAGTAATCTAGTATACATAAAATCATAGTTCTATCAATTGTGCATCTACACATCTAAAGTTTGTCACAAACGGATATCGAGTGTTCGAGTTATGTCCAATTTAAAAACAGTGTGCGAATCAGGACAGATTCTGTCCAGATTCGTCACTTAATATTGTAATACAGTTTTCTATATTTTACGTCGGTTTAAGTAAAAACTTAAAACTAAGAAAATCTATATTATTCAATGTAGATATCCAAAACACCTGAGTTTGCTCAATTTAGATATCGGTATACCAAGTTATGTGTCCTAGAACTTGACCGATAACTGCAGTTATCTATTTTACGAACAGTGAATAAAAACGATATAATTCCTAAACCGTTAGGTGATTCGATCTAAAATTTTTACAGCATGTACAAAATAATATATTCTATCATATGTAAATTTTCTGAAATTTCCATAAGTAAAAATTAATTTCTAAAAATTATTTTAAAGCTAAAGGTATTGATGTGTATACTAAAATCGGCAAAAAGATTAACTAGTATTTTTATGCAAGCTTCTATTTTTATTTTAATAAACAAACCGATTTCATGAGACATTATATATATATATATATTGTGGCATGAAATTTGTGTTCTCACAACTCGTAATAAACATTCATAGTCATGAACAAAGAATTAAAAACATTTTAATTTGAACAAGATGTGATAAGGTATTATTAAACCATATAAAACAATATATATCTAGACTTATATATATGTATATGTTTATATTTATCTTCTCTTACGGATTACGATATGAAAAGAATAGGGGGTTCACGAGGTATGACAAGAGGAAAATAAGAGATGGGGTAAGGAGAGAGAAGGGACTTACATACACAGGCCGGTATTGTCACTGGGCTTGTCTATCCGCTGATAGCCTCGCGTTTCTAGCAAAACTTTCTTGAGAAATTCTTCATGTTCTTCTTCGGGGAATCTAGATGAAGAGGAATATGTAAAATGATAGAAAGGTGTGATAACGAAAAGAAAGAGGAGTGAGATATAAAAAAGTTTATGGCCACCATAATTCTAATAAATTATGGTTCATAACCATTCTAATTATTTTGGGAGTTAAAAAAAAGATGAAATGAAAGGTCTCATTTGTAGGTTATGAGAATAATAAAAATTGATAAAATAAAATAATTGCAAGAATGGAGATTTGAACATATGATCTATGGAATAACAATGCAAGGACTTAACCAATGATCTATAAGATTGTTCATGCATATATTTAATTAGAATTAAATATATGTTGTTGCTTGGAAAGAAAGTGGGCTTTTGGGCTCATAGTTTTATAAAAGAAAATAAAAATGATATTGGATTTGGTTTATGGGCTGGATCAGGTCTTACGTTTAATTTGAAATAGGTTAAGATTTAGTTTAAAGAAATTGGTTTGGGAAAAATAGATAGAATAATATATTTAATAGAAAACAAAATTTCCGGAAAATACTACGGATAAATAAATACAATATTTTACTAAATAAAGAAAACACGAAGGTATAGTAATAATAGGGTCGTTGCATTCTACCCTCCTTAAAATAATTTCGTCCTCGAAATTACTCAAGAAGGATATTGCAACAGAGTAAGGAAACATGAGTATGATGATGTCTTCTTCGAGCTCCGTCAATCGATACTCTAACCAATTGAGCTAATAGGCCAACGAGATACAAATAGAAAGGGTGAATAAGAGTTAAGGATTCAAAAGTTGAGAGATGGACTTCAAGGAAGCCGAAAGTGGAGTTCAAGATGGATTCAAGGAATGGGGTAAGATTCAAAAGTAAAGTCGAATGTAATAATTGGTTTTCATAATTCTTGTATTATATTGCTTACGATGTTCATGCAGAATTGACCTGCATGGGCCGCTAACAAAACCTGTCACGCCCCGCTTCCAAATAGATGGAAACGGTGACGTGACAAGCCTGCGACGTATTTATTCCGAAAAGGTCATTTCTTTAAATAAATACGCTAACCGTCTACAAGCAACATAAACTAACAAGAATGAAATCCAAGTCTGATTTATTACATTCAAGATTCACAATTGACAAAATATCTGAATACAAGATATTTAACATGATAAGTCTTAATAAGGAGGCATACATAAATAAGGTGAAATGAAATGAAAAGTTGAATGAAACTATACGTTTGTTTGTGATGCGAACTGCTTGTACTCCTTTTCGACCACTTCTATCTTCTCTATCTCAATGTCACCTAACGAATATTCCAAGAATAGAAAGAAGTGGGTGGAATGCCCATCAGCAAACTAACGCTCGGTAAGTCCCAATAGATATGTGTAATATATAAATTGAGTGCAAGATGACATGTAATATAGTATAAATGGAAATAGTAATTGTGAACAAGTATGGTAATGTATATGGAAACTATATCAGCATGGAAATATAACATGAGCATAGCAAACAAGTATAGCATAGCCATGGAGTGTAGGTATAGTGAATATGAAGTGAATGTAAGTGTCCTAAAATGTCTCTAAAAGGGTAAAATTAACTAACGTGAGTTCATGCATGAATGTCAACCAATCTTAAGAGTATTCACAAACCCAAGGCTATCGTCCAGGGGCAAGGAATCACGGGCCCAAAATAGCGGGACTTCAATTGTTATTGAAATATTCCAAACCCAACAAGCTATCATCCAGGGGCTTGGAAACACGGGCCCTCATTCATGAATTTGTGACCGTTTCAGCCCGGTACCACAGCAACGTTATTTGTACCGTTTCAGCCCGGTACCATAGCAACGTTATTTGTACCGTTTTAGCCCGGTACCACAACAACATTATTTATTATAATTGGACTCATGAGATTTCGTTGGATTCATACTCAAACTACCCCAACACCCCGCGTATATTAGTCTGTGATTAAAGTTATAAGTCTTGCCCAAATCCATAAATATATAAGAGAGTGCAATTCAAGTATCGAATCAAGTTCAAGTATTCAAGTCAATGGTTCATGTATTCATGTCAAGTGTTCATGTCAAGTCATTACATATTTATTGTTCGGGTCAAGTCGAGTCAAGTATGCAATAAGTTTATGTCAAACATATAATATCAAATTATATATTTATGTACATACAATAATTAAGAGATCAGGGAAAACACGGTATACATGTTCGAATAGCATGAAATGGGGCAAGTACATTATTCGAGTAACCACCATAAATAATGTTGTAAAGAAATATTATGTACGACTAATTAATCAAGTCGAACAAATGTGGAATATAAACAGAAATATGGCTCTAAGTGTTTTCCACGCGTGATTTTCAGTATCGCCTAAATACGACTACCGGTTCGGAAGATATACTCGTTTTCTTATCGTCGAGCAAAACAAATCAGAATCTGTTCAGCACCGTCATATATTTTTAAAATGCAGTTTGAGTTGATTTATATCGGGTTTAAGGTTACAAAACTTATTAGATAATTGTAGGTCTTTCGATTTAGTTATCCAAAACACCAAGATTCGAACGATTTGGATTTCCGAAGCTCTAGTTATGATCATTTTAATATCAGGGTTTAAAACAGAAATTCAGATTTCTAGACAACAACTATATATTGTATTGCAAAGCCTATATCGGGTTGTTTCATGCATTTATAAGTAATATAGTATACAAAAAATTATAGTTCTATCAATTTTGCATCCACACATCTAAATTTTGTCACAAACGGACCTCTGGTGTTCGAGTTATATCCAATTTAAAAACAATATGCGAATCAGGACAGATTCTGTCCTGATTCGTCGCTTAATATTGTAACACAATTTTCTATATTTTATGTCGGTTTTCAGTAAAAACTTAAAACTAATAAAATCTATATTATTCGATGTAGATATCTAAAACACCTGAGTTTACTCAATTTGGATATCGGTATACCAAGTTATGTATCCTAGAACTTGAAGCTGCAGTTTTCTATTTTACGAACAGTGAATAAAAACGATATAATTCCTAAACCGTTAAGTGATTCGATCTGAAAATTTTATAGAATGTACAAAATAATATATTCTATCATATGTAAATTTCCTGAATTTCCAGAAGTAAAAATTAATTTCTAAAAATTATTTTAAAGCTAAAGGTATTGATGTGTATACTAAAATCGGCAAAAAGATTAACTAGTATTTTTATGCAGTTTTCTATTTTTCTTTTAATAAATAAACCGATTTCATAAGACATTATAGATATATTGTGGCATGAAATTTGTGTTCTCACAACTCGTAATAAACATTTATAGTCATGAACAAAGAATTAAAAACACTTTAATTTGAACAAGAGGCAATGAGGTATTATTAAACCATATAAAACCATATATATCTAGACTTATATATTTGTATATGTTTATATTTATCTTCTCTTACGGATTACGATATGAAAAGAATAGGGGGTTCACGAAATATAACAAGAGGAAAATAAGAGAGAGAGGGAGGGAGAGAGAAGGGATTTACATACACAAGCCAGTATTGTCACCGGACTTGTCTATCCGCCGATAGCCTCGCATTTCTAGCGAGACTTTCTTGAGAATTTCTTCATGTTCTTCTTCGGGGAATTTAGATGAAGAGGGATATATGAAATGATAGAAAGGTGTGATGATGAAAAAAGAGAGTGAAATATAAAAAAGTTTATGGGCACCATAATTCTAATAAATTATGGTTCATAACCATTCTAATTATTTTGGGAGTTAAAAGGAAGATGAAATGAAAGATCTCATTTGTAGGTTATGAGAAAAATAAAAATTGATAAAAAAAAATTAATTGCAAGAATGGAGATTTGAACGTGTGATCTATGGAATAACAATGTAAGGACTTAACCAATGAGCTATAAGGTTGTTCATACATATATTTAATTAGAATTTAATATATGTTGTTGCTTGAAAAAAAGTGGGCTTTTGGACTCATAGTTTTATAAAAGAAAATGAAAATGATATTTGATTTGGGTTATGGGCTGGGTCAGGTCTTACGTTTAATTTGAAATAGGTTAAGATTTAGTATAAAGAAATGGGTTTGGGAAAAATAGATAGAATAATAAAATAATATATTTAAGAGAAAACAAAATATACGGAAAAATACTACGAATAAATAAATACAATATTTTACTAAAGACGGAAAAGACGAAGGTATAGTAATAATAGGATCGTTACACCATCATACCACGTACGCACCGCGCACCGTGCCCGGCTCCGTGTCACTGTCTCGTGCGTCGAGGCGAACCCTACCGTTCGTCGCTTCTATATCAGCGACCGAAGGAAAGTGAACCCCCATTCACTTATGAAATCATGCTATATATATATATAGAGAGAAAGAGAGATTAATGGAGGAAAGATGCCATAGGAAGGGATTTCCTCCTATGGCGTGGAAAAAATACAACCTCCACCATTTCTTCCGACGATCGGCACCCATCATCATCATCGTTATCATCTAAGATGTGCGTACACCAAATTTCATGTGATTCCACAACTTTTTCACCGTTGATTTAGTGGGTTCAAAATTAACGGTTTACCGACAATAGAACTTTTTACATTGCTAAATCAACGGTGAAAAAGTTGTAGAATCACATAAAATTTGGTGTACCCACATCTTAGATGAAAACGATGAAGATGATGGGGGCCGATCGTCGAAAAAAATGATGGAGGTTGTATTTTTTCCACGCCATAGGAGGAAATCCCCTCCTATGACCTCTTTTCTCCATTATTCTCATATATATATATATATATATATATATATATATATGTGTGTGTGTGTGTGTGTGTGTGTGTGTGTGTGTTAATTAACTTGCTAAATGATAATTATGATATTATTTATATAAGTGTAACAAGTGTTCGATACGATTACCGGACTTCAAATCTTAATGAAAGCAAACTTTTCTTTATCAATAGTTCATTTTACTGTTTAAGTGTAACGTATAAAAAGTTAGGATCGATACGATTAAATTTCGCATATGAAACAATGTCCCCAGGATGCGTCGTAAAATCTGAATTCTGCCGTGCACACCACATTGTAAAATTCATATTAAATTGAATATGATTCATAATGAAAAGTTTCATGGCTCATATCAAAGTTGGATCGACAACCTAGAACTCCCTTCATTTTATATTTCAATACTATTATAACACAATGACGAAAACTGATTGGAAGCACGGCTCTGGACTGCAGTCCAGAGCGGTACTTCTTATTGACACCTGAATAAATTTGTTTGTATAACTCTCTATGAAAATGAAAATATGTCGAGTCCTATGTTGTTGCAAATATAAACTTGTTATTTAACTATAGGTGGTGGTTCCGTTCGATTTTACTATCGTTTGATATTTTAATTGCATTTTAAACCGTCGATGTGTACTGCAGTTTAGTGCAGAGACGGATTGTATATCCTAACCTTAAACAGTGCATATCTCCCTGTATACAGAAGATATTGTCCATTCTTCTAGTGAGTTGGAAACATAACAGATAAATCTAAATAATATCTTACTGTAGCGTCACCTAATTATAATCTCAACTGGGTATAAAATGGGTTACGAAATGGACTTTTAGTTCAGGAACTAGATTTCCATATGAGAACACTTAAAATGAGATGACCGTAACTCGCAAACCTAAAACCCGATTGACCTAAAACCAATTTTGTTGGATAGTTGTTTAAGTTTACTTTCTACTCCTTTTGTATCATTTTGCTTAATTACAACCGTACGATTTAATATGATTTTCTGAACTCTTAAGGTGCGTAGTGATTTATACTGCACATGACCTGTTTAGCGGCATAATTCACATATTTACCCGACTGTGATACCTTTAGTGATAGCGAGCACCCTTATTGATTTTTAGCGAATTTTTATTGTCGAACGTAAGTGGTATTGGATTAGTTATATTAAGTACGTCCGAGATAAGTGATTGATTTGTGAAAATGAACAGTGTGGTGGAAAGTGAATGATTGATTTGAAAAAGTGTTTGTAGTAACCGTAATCAATAACGGTGTCGCGTGTAGCTAGCCGAGATAAGTACGGGTCGTCCGCAGGGATGCGTGGAACTTTTAATCTTGCTTTAGATGAGTTGATTAGAAAGAGAGAGAATAGTTTTAAGATCTAATTTAAATACGGATATAGATTTTATAGGGAAAAAGGCTTGTAGGGTTCATAGGATTTAGTAGTTGATGGATGACTAATAAAGATGACTTCTTCTATCTTTTGATAGATTTAAAACTAGATAGATAGTGATGAAAGAGGATTATAGTTCTTGGAAGAAACTAGAATTTCCCCACTATTGACCTTTGTCCCTTCATTGATCTCTATTCATATCTGGCCCTTAACAAAACAATTGTTAATCTAATCCCAAATCGCGGTTAAGACTATCAATAAATTGGTAGAGCGCCCAATAAGGATGTTAACATTAATTTTGCTAAAGTTTATAAACTTCATAAGATATAAAAGGAGTTAAAATATTTTCTCATCCATTGTTCTACCCTAATCCTATAAACCCTAGCAAGTTAGGAATTACTCACGCATGTTGTGAAGAGAAGAAGAAAGGATAGAGAATGAAATCATAATGCAGAACGTAAATGCGGAAAGTAAATGCGAAATAATTACAAATTATCTACCTTTATTAATCAACGTTACAAGTACAAATCCTTCGAATTTAGATTACAAGAGGAAGAAGTTGCTCTCGATCGATATTCACGTCGCTCTATCACGTCGAATCGTGGACCTGTCGTGGATCTCTTGTTCTTTGACGGTGATTTGCTTCGTATTAAAGGTGATGAGTTTTAATTTTAGCCCTCGGTCCTTTATGTAGCCCTCGAATCATAAACCCTAGATCTCATAGGTTAAGATATACAATCACGATCACCCACCAAAAATCTCAAATCTAATGACCACAGAATGGCCGTGGATCCGCCGTGAAAATGGCTATTTGACCGCGGTTGCGTGGCTATTTGGAGGAGTTAGGGTTTGGGTTTTCTGCTGTGGCCTCATATTGACACGTGAAGATCTTCTAGATATCTAGATTTTGGAAATATTTCCCGAGTCTCTGTCAGTATTGATTCTTCGATTTTATTGGCAGATTTTTTATCCTGACATCTTGAATATCTTGATCTCCTGACCTGAGCTAAATCTGCACAATATCTCCATGAATAATGTTAGTAATATTTGTTATATTGGAGATATAATCTTAATCATTTTATATGGTAATAAATCCTTAAGAAATTTGATTAAGATTATTTGATATGATATGCATATTTTAATTACCAAAATATTATATAAATATTATATTCATATATTTTCCTTCATAATGTTAATTATAATATATAAACATATGGTAAAGAGTATTTTGCAGATAAACCCAAATATGTTCTATATTTATAATAAACGCATTTAAATATTTAAGAAAATTAAGGAAAATGTTGTATCAAATGTGCAATATTTTCGACTGAACAGTGAATAAAACCGTGTTCTTGGTGCGTACTTATACACAACTAGCCACATACTTATAGTTATTTAAATCTTAGGAAAAAGGGGAAATCGAAATGGAATGGAACTTGTATTTAGCGAGATTTAACGATTTAGAGGATAATCATTCGAACGACTCTTATATATATTTTAGGTTTGGACCTATCGGTCCGGCCGATAGGTTTGTGTCTCAAGCAACAGTGGGCCATAGTCGGGTATGCATGAGACCCTTGTTAAACATGATAACTCTATTCCACAATTCGATTTTAAATTGACCTAAAGACCAATAGGAATATAGATCATATACTGCATTGATTATTAATATATTGATTACCTGCATTCACTGTCTCCAAAGTTACTATCTTTCATTCCATACTTTATTATATTGCTATTGTTTATTTGCTATTGTGTCGCTCTGATGACATGAGTATGCATGCTCAGAGAAAGAAGTGGACCTGACTAATTTCGAGAAGATCACGGAGATCCAGACAAGTGAACCAGCTGTATCATTCGTTTGATATCACTGGTTAGTTGTCTCTTTTATTTGTATCCATTGCGCTCAGTTTCCTTTATATCTGATAGTTTTAGTGACTGCATTTCTCTTTATCCATGCGGTGTTTTACTGATTACCATGTAATGTTAGAAACCGAAGTGTGGCTACGGCAGAATTTTTTCTTGACCGTAGGAGCATGGCTGGCCTAATCACCCTCGTATTCCGTATTTTGGGAAGCAGGACGTGACATCTAATAACGAGGGTCCAGTGCTTTCCATATCATAAAGAAGTCCAGCAGCGTTTATAAGCTCATCCATGTCATCGATCACCTCGAATACAACATCATCTTTTTCGACGGCTTCGTCTTCTTCAAACTGTCATTCCTCTTCCTCCTCTTCTTCTACCATCCCTTTTCATTCTGTGGTTTCCATTTCGATGAATTTGTTTTCCGTCTTTTGCATCCATGCCTCATCGCCCGTTACTGTGACTTTTTCTCCGTTAAATTCCCACGTAGTGTAATCTCTAACGAAACCGTATCTTACGATGTGTAACTCAACTTCCGACTTCTTGAGCAATCGCTTGTTCATACACTTAGAGCAAGGATAATAGATTTCGTGCTCTTTCGGTAACCTAACACGTGTGTAGGCAAAATCGGTGAAAAAGCTAACACCGTCAACGAAAAAGTGGTTGACTCTCGAGAGAGCATCAACGTACATCCAACTCTTGTTTTGGAGGTACAAGAATGCCATATTGGAACAGTCGAGACGAAGTAAGGTTCCTATAGATAAGACGTATCATATTAAGATTTCTTGACAAATATGCGATAGATGGGATATTAAGAAGTGTTGGTGCTGGATTTAATTGACGACTTGGTTAATTTAAATTTCAATTGACGATTTAGCTATAAAAATTATTAAGGACTGAGAGCAAATGCTCATAGCTAGGGAGTTGGATTCTTCTTCCAAAAAAGATGATGATGATATTAAATGTTCTTTATTGGACGTTGAGAGTAGCGGCTGTCGGGAGTAAGACACATATCCCATTAAGAAGCATACACACATTCATTTGTGCTTCCATCCGTTTCGAGAAAATTTCGACAGCACCTCCCCGCTGTTCTCCGAGTATACTGTAATAGAAAAAATGATCGTTTCAATACAGTCAAACAACGTTGAAACAAGCATCTAATCTATCATTGTACACGGAGAACTAGTGGTAAGGTATCTACAAAATATCTCGAAACGAATGAAAAACACAAGTGAATGCAGGTGTATGCTTTATACATTCATAACTTGTCGATACGGGACAAATCTATCGCTTATCATACGATTGAATATTAATTCTTGTCACATAGACTACGCGACGGTTGTTAGATACCGAACGATACCGTCCGATATTTAACAACTTTCGTGTAATTTTATGTCATGACGAATATCGCACGTATGTTAACCGATAGACACTAAGTCGCGTTTTGATTTTCACATATGATTATCGATAAGAATATGAAAATTTTATATTATCATCGAGTGTCATACACTTACTTTAAGATTTAATTTAGAATGGTTTTACGTTTATGTTTCAATTTCACGGTTTTGAAGTTTTTGATTTAGGATACAATTTTTTAAAATTAAGGATTTTCTTAATCGAGTTTAAGATTTTGGGTTTAGGTTTGGGGTTAGGGTGTGTGTCTGTGTGTGTGTGTGTGTGTGTGAATGTGTGCACATGCGCTTGTGTGGATGCATGTTTGTGTGTATGTGTATATGTGTGTATGCACACACGCACACACATACACGAACACCCCTAAGCAACCTGTTTCTTTTATTTTACTAAATTACACTAAAATACCCTTAGCCATTCTTGGTTTTTCACTAATCTATCTTAAATTAACTAAATTACTAAGAATTTCAATAAAATACTCTTAACTATTGTTGTTATTCACTAAATTATCTTTAAAATTTAACTAAACGATTCATCTTTGTAAATTAACTAAATTTCTATAAATTTCACTAAAAAAAACCTTAACGTTTGTTGTTTTCACTGGACTATCATTAAATTTTTTAATAAAAAAATCCTATCTGCTAAATGTTATTTATTTACACTAAAATACCCTTAACTATTGTTGTTTTTCACTAAATTATGTACAAAAATTCGCTAAATTATCCTAACACTAACCCTAACCATAAACTCTAAACTACCCTTAACCCTATCCCTAACCGTAATTAATCCTAACCCTAACCCAAACCCAATCCTAACTCAATCCCTAATCCTAACCCTAAACTTATCCCTGTTCCTAATCCCTAACCCAACCCAAAACTCTATCCGAATACCAACATCACCACCAACATCAGCGACTACAACAACAACATCAATAATAACATCATCAACAACAACATCAGCAACAAAGAAAAAGAATTTTTTTTTTTGGGTATTTTGCAAAAATAAAAAATTAAACAAAAAAAATTAAAATTTACCTTTTGACGATTACGACGTTCTTCGACGGCGGCGGCGACGACCTAGGGTTTCAATTAGATTGGACGACGGCACGTCTAGGGTATAAATTAAAATTAAACCAAAAAAATTTAAAATTATCCTAATCATAATCAATTTTATTTAGCTCTAAACGACGACGGCGAGTTTCGACGATGACCTAGATTCAATGACGAAGATGACGAGCTTCGACGACGAGCTCGATCTGGTTTGAGCCTTCGACGACGAGCTCGATCAGGAAAGCAAGGGCTTCGAACGGGACGGCCACAGGGGCGACGGCAGGCAGCTCCGACGGTGGAAGAGGCAGCGGCGATAATTTTGGGCGCTTGGTGAAGAATTTAGGGGGGTGAAATGATCGGGGGGAAATGGGATGGGATTTTGGGGTTTTAACTTCAGTGCGTTGTGGAGCCCATCATTTTTTTTTGTAGGAGCGGCTGGAACCGTGACCAAAGTTTTTATAACCGTGACCATAATATGGTCACAGTTGTAACTGTGACGAAATGACCATTACTACTATGCACATTTTGTGGTGTGTGTAGTGTGTGTGTTTCTTAAAATCATGAGTAGTTTTTATGCTAGATGAACTATCCTATCTCAACATTTCATTACACAAATCATGAAATTATATGATTTCATTTTGACATAAGTACACATAATCTGTCTCTTATCCTCGATCGGTTAATTAAATCTTAGCATATATATATGAATTTATTGTGAGCTTCTTTTTTTATCAGAAAAGGCCGGGAAGTCTCTACTGATCATAAATATACAAATATAGAAGAATAAATTTGCACTATGATACAAAAGAAACTAGTTGTTGAGGCAAAAAAATAAAATTGGTGATTCTAATTTAGTATGCAATGTAGTGTAGAATCTACATCACTCGCCCTCCCATATTCATCAACATGCAGTGTGCGATGCTTTTCAGAAATTAACACTTAAATAAACGATCTTGATGTCATGTCTAAACTATCATAATAATTCAAAAATCAATCCACCCGAGATATATCCACAAATTAGTAGATTAATATTAAAAACTTTTCCTAGTTACTATACAATAATAATAAAAAATGAAAAATACTCACGCATAAGAAACCGTTTATATAGTAACAAACATTTCTTATATTATTTTACCTTCTTGATTGTTTCATATATTCTCAAAAAACAGTCAAATATTTATAGAACTTGACATCTTATCCTCATAATTTCCCTTTCAGATCCATGTCATTTGTATCCTAATCCTGTTTTTAAAGTACATCTCCATTAGATCCAGGTTTAGATATATAGAAGAATTTGTTACACCCCCAACATATTAATGATATATTATGAAATAAAACTTCCACAAATTAAACACCATTATGATCAGTTGATAATATAAGGAATCAAACATACCTATTAATTAAAAACATTAATGAAGCTAGCTAGCTAGCTAGCTAGTTGCCATATTGCACGAACCGGAGATGGAAGATGCAAAAGCCGCAGTAGTGAAGAGAAGGAATGATATTGGCTCGGCTCGGCCGATATCATTTAATGATAACAGGAAGCAAAGCAAGCTCAAAAAAGTAGAAAAATATCCTCTGTTGATGATGAGTACTGAAGGTGGCTGAGCCAAACCAATAGCATATCCTCTCTGCAACTGCTCCTAAATTCTCTGTAGATGGAGGACTTATCCTCTTAGAATTAAACTCCTCCTTGAGATAAATAGGGTGATTAGTTTAGTGAAGGACGGATTTTTCAATAATATTTCCATCACATGCATGATACGAAACCAAATAAAATAAGGAGGTATTAATGGACAAAGTTTGCCAACTGGGGTGGCTGGGAATATTAGGAGGAAGGTATCCTTGGTTGGTGCTTGGTAGTTGAAAAGTTCATTAGATCATCTAGTTTAGTTAAAAGGATACCTTATCTTGATGACATTGAAATTTAGCTTTATTTATTTGTAATTATATGGGGTGACATGTTAATGAAGAATATTTTAATCTAGGATGAGCCATGCAGCTATAACCTATAAGGTTTGTTATACCATTTCCGATTAAATCTATATATTTTATAAATAATTTAATATTGATTATTTTATTTTGATGGATTTATTAAATCGGTCTATTAAAAGATTCAAAATTAAAGTTGTGAAGATGTGAAGGACTAAATTGCAAAGACAAGAACATTCAAATAATCTGTTTAAGAATTTTGATATACCAGACGTCTGACGTTTGATGAAGGAAATGTCCATTTTCAAATCTTTGTTTATATTCCAGAGACGTATAAGGAGACGTGTCCTGAAGAAAATATTTGAAGTACATACATTTGGTGAAGGAAATATTTAAACTACAGAGATCCGGTGAAGGAAATATTTGAACTACAGACGTCTGATACAGGCGTCTGGTGAAGAAAATTTGAACTACAGACGTCTGGTGAAGGAAATTTAAACTGCAGACGTCCGTACCAGAAGTTAGTTGCAGTTAATGTTAGTTTGAATTTCAAATCGAAGAGGTGCTATCAACGGATTGAGATGCGACTTTTCCAAATAACCATTGGAAAAAACGGTTACTTATAAAGCCTATAAATAGACTTCAACAGAAAAGAAAAACAACAACAAGAAATCAATCGCCGTATCAATCCAATTACAATCAAAACCTAGAATTTTTCTTTGTTTGCAACTTTATGCAAACAAAGAGAAATTCATTCACAAAGTCTTTCATACAAAATCCGATTTGATGAAATCTCTAAATTTACTTTATTTTCACCGGATACTAATTGACAATGAGATCAAAACCAAAACTTTCTTTATGATTCGTACTCAACGGAGGAATCGAACAGGTCAAGAAGTATTGTACCTTGGGAACTTCTTTGTCGGTACAATCCATACGAGGGGTGGCAATATGTTTTTAGGACGGCGCAGCTATCTACATGCCTCCCTTCGCCAGGCTCAATTTTCTAACTTTTATCCTATTTCCTTGTTTGTGTGATCATATTTTCAAACAAATATTTTATAAAATCATATTTTTTTTGAAATTATTATTTAGCAATTATTTCTATTTTTATCCAACGATCTAAGAATGTATTAGGAATAATTTCTTATTGATTAGACATGCCATACATATATTTGTTTATTATATTGAATTATTATCCTTTTATAATATTGTTATTCTATTTTATTTATGCCTTCAAGTAAAGAATTTTTTTTTTTTCTAATCACATAGTTAACATTACTACTTCTTCTCTTAATTGGTGGCTTGATTCCGGTGTCAATATTCATGTGTGTTTTGATTTATCTTAGTTTACAACTTTTAACGATCAATATGGAGGAGGAGTAATGTTAAGAAATAAAACGACAACATCTATTAAGAGGATTGGAAATATTTTATTAAAACTATCTTCAGGGAAATCCATTACTTTAAAAGATATATTTTTTGTTCCGGAAATTAGGAAAAACTTAATTAGTGTTTCTTTACCTGTTAGAATAGGCTATAAACTGTTTTTGATAGTAATCAATTTGTCATTGCTAAAAATAATAATTTAATTGGTAAAGATTATTTATATGATGGTTTGTTTAAATTGTATGTTATTCCTTACAATACCTCTAATTATGTTAATAATAATTCTATTATTTTAAATGTTGAAACTTCATGTTTATGGCAGGCATATTAATTTTCATACCTTGATGCATATGATGAAACTTAATCTAATTCCTATGTGCAAAATTGACTTTAATAATAAATGCCAAATTTGTGTTAATACCAAGCTAACTAAAAAGCCTTTTAATAAAGTCTATAGAAATATCCATGTATTATTCTGATGTTTGTGATTCTACTAGTACTCCGACTAGAGGTGGTAATAAATACTTTGTTACTTTCATTGATGATACTTCCAAATTTTGCTATGTGTATCTTATAAAAACCAAGGATGAGATTGTTGACAAATTTAAAGTTTATAAAAATGAGGTTGAAAATCAACTTAAGAAAAAGATAAAAATTCTTAGATCCAATCATGGGGGTGAATACACCTCTAATGATTTTACCATGTTTTGTGAAGAACACGACACTAGACATGAGATGACTGCATTATATTCGCTTCAGTCTAATGGCGTAGCGGAAAGGAAAAATAAAACTTTAATAATTATGGTAAATTCTATGTTATCGAGTTCCGGAGTTCCTAAGAATTTGTGTGGGGAAGCTCTCTTATCTTAATGTTATATTTTAAATACAATACCTCAAAAACTTGGTAACCAAACTCCTTATGAAATTTGAAAGAATCGGCCACCTAACATTAGTTATTTAAAGGTTTGGAGTTGTTTAGCGAAAGTTGCAATTCCGGGCCCTAAAAAGAGGAAAGTAGGTCCACAAACTATTGATTCGGTTTTCATTGGATATTCTCCTTATAATAATACTTATAGATTTTTAGTGTTGAAATTCGATATTTCCGATATATCGAATAACACCATTATTGAATCTAAGGATGCAACCTTTATTGAAAACATTTTTCCATTAAAACAACGGTTAGCAACTCTATACCTATAATAAATAACGATTTGGGAGAATCTTCACATTCTATTGAACTGAATGACAATGGTATATCATTAGAACCCACTCTCGAGCCCGAATTTCGAAGGTCTAAGATAGGTACGATAAAGAAGAATTTTGGCGATGACATGTACACTTACTTGATTAAAGGAGAACCGACAACTTATGCCAATTCTATATATTCTAATGAAGGGTCATTTCGCAAAGAAGCGGTTTAAAGTGTGATTGATTCGATTTTACAATATAAGACTTGGATTATTACCGATTTACCGCAAGGAAGTAAGGCTATAGGATGTAAATGGATTTTCAAGAGAAAATTTAGAGGATGGGTTTATAGGAAAATATAATGCTAGATTAGTTGATAAAGGCTGTACACAAAGAAAAGGCATTGATTTTCTCGATACTTATGTTGCTCGTATTACTACTATGCATGTTTTAATTGTATTTACATCTATTCATAATTTATTAATCTATCAAATGGATGTTAAAACTGCATCTTTAAACGAAGATTTGGAAGAAAAAATTTATATGGAGTAACAGGAAGGTTTTGTAGATAAAAGTCAAGAACATAAAGTTTGTAAATTAACTAAATCTCTTTATGGCCTTAAACAAGCTACTAAACAACGGCACATGAAATTTGATAAATTCATTTTAAATTATAGTTTCATTATCAATCCATATGATAAATGTGTTTATTATAAATAATTTGATAATGAGTATATCATTTTATGTTTTTATATAGATGATATATTATTATTAGGCACTTCACTTTATATTATCAAGCATGTGAAGCAATATTTATTATCTATATTTGATATGAAAGATTTAGGTCATGCAGATCTTATTCTTGGTATGAAATTAATTAAATACAATAATGGTATCAAATTAATTTTGTCACATGCGATAGAGAAAATGCTTAAAAAGTTCAATTATTTTGATATTAAACATGTATCTACACTTTTTGATTCCAATATGCATCTTACTATTTATAATGCACAAATTATTGGCACGTTGGTTTATATCACCAACCGAATTAGACCTGATATTTCATATGCAGTTTCTAGGCTCAGTAGATATACTAGTAATCCAAATAAAGATCATTGGTGTACACTTGAAAGAACTTTTAAATATTTAAAAGGAATTTTGGATTACAATTTGTTTTATACTGATTTGCCTAATATAATTGAAGGATATAGTGAGATCTATTAGTGGTTATGTATTCTTACTAGGCGGTGCAATCGTCACTTAGGGATCAACCAAACAAATAGTAATTACCATAAACACACCAGATTCTAAAATGATTGCATTAAATACTGCATGTAAAGAAGCGGAATGGATTAAAATCTATTCTCGCATTTACCTTATGTTCCTAAGCCGATTAATGTTGTAAGTGTAAATTGTGATAATAAATCCTTATCAGATTTATTAAATCAAGAAAATTGCAATAGAAAAATGAATAGACATCTGCAGATGAGATATGCAACTATAAAGGAACATAAGAATAATAATGTTGCATCATTATTATTTGTTTACTTACAACAAAATTTGGAAGATAATTTAACCAAAGGTCTTAATAAGAACCATGTCATTAATTCATCTAGGGGAAAGGGGCTTAAACCTATATCTTTATCATCAGGAGCAGGAACCTAGCTTCTTTAACTGGAAATCTCAAGATAGAAGCTTCCAATGGAAAAAACAAAACTCTTGATGTGACCTAAAGAGTGCAGAAGTTTCTAAAGGAATTTTTTTTCCGACCCATCCCTATGATGAAATGTTCTCTATTGGTGACGTGAGGATGAATATATATTCTTAATGATGTTAAAGTCATAATTATGTTAAGGCATCTCTTACACCTTGATATTGTTTAAGACATCACCTAAGTGGAGCGCCTAAGGTCGTCGCAGCTAGGAGATTTAGGAAAATCTCTAGTTGCTCCATGAAAATTAAGGTTCTGCGCATGACCACTAATAACGCACACCCGCAAAATGAAGATCCCGTTAGTCTTATATTGTGAGTGTGACATAAAAATGGCCAGGGAAAAGGAATAGTTTCTAAAGTCTAACTAATGACTACTATCATCTTCGGTCACGCACAGTCAATACTAAAATATTTGTTCAAGTCCTGGCACACTTGCATTTATACAAAATATGTTTAGTATCCATTTTATTTTTGTTTTTTGTTTTGATTATTTCTCTTATATCATTTCATTCTAAAAGTATATTATACTATACTTTATAATTTCGAACCTTTGTAGGGGAATGCTATATCATTTCTAATTAAATCTATATATTTTATAAATAATTTAATAATGATTATTTTGTTTTGATGGATTTATTAAATCAGATTATTAAAAGATTCAAAATTAAAGTTGTGAAGATGTGAAGGACTAAATTGAAAATACAAGATCATTCAAATAATATTCTTAAGAATTTTGATATAGCAGACGCCTGGTATAGACATATGGTGAAGGAACCAAATGTCTGGTGAAGGAAATATCCATTTTCAAATCTCTGTTTATATTTCAGAGGCATATAAGAAGACGTCTCCTGAAGGAAATATTTGAACTACTGACGTCTGGTACAGACGTTACAAACGTCTGATGAAGGAAATATTTGAACTACCGACGTCTGGTGAAGGAAATTTGAACTGTAGACGTTTGGCACCAGACGTCTGACATGGCAGTTACTAGCAGTTAATTTTAAATTTGGATTTCAAATTGAAAGAGTGCTCTCAACGGATTGAGATGCGACTTTTCAAAATAACCGTTGGAAAAAACAGTTATGAAGTCTATAAATATACTTCAACAGAAAATAAAAACAACAACAAGAAATCAATACCCACATCAATCCAATTACAATCAAAGCCTAGAATTATTCTTTGTTTGCAACTTTGTGCAACGAAAAACAATTCCTTCACAAAGTCTTCCATATAAAATCCGATATAAGGAAATCTCTAGATTTACTTTATTTTCACCGGATAGTAATTGACAATGAGATCAAAATCAAAGCTTCCTCTATGATTCATACACAATGGAGGAATCAGAAGGGCCAAGGAGTGTTGTTCCTTGGGAACGTCTTTATCGATACAATCCGTAGGAGAAGTGGCAATACGTTCTTAAGGCAACGCTGCTATCTGCGAGTCTCCCTTCATCATGCTCGATTCTCTAACTTTTATTCTATTTCCTTTATTTATGTGGTCATATTTATAAACAAACATTTTATAAAATCATATTCTACTTTAAATTATTATTTAGAAATTATTTTCCTATTTTATCCAACAAGGTTTACCATAGGAGACTCAATTAGTCCCTTCTCTAATTTTGCAAGGGTTATTTCCACATAACACTGTTGAGACCAAAGATCAATCAGCAACATAGTGGAAAAACCTTACGGGTCTATAAATCTAGATCCCTTTATAAACGAATAACAAAAATACTAGATACAAGCCGCGATAATAAATAACACAAGAGTTTAATTGAGGGAAAGGGAGAGAATCTTTATTAGAAATTTTAAGAGTAAAGAGAAACACCTTACAGAGAATTACAATAAACTCTCTTCTTACGATCTCCAACGAGATCTTCACCTCTCTCTACAAGTTCTCCTTCGTCGATATTTTTCGACCCTTTATGGAGGCGTCATCGTCTCCTTTTTTAAACTTTATGATAAAAAACATCCACTTTAACGGCCTTCGTTTTGATCCATTAAACGTTATGATCAAGATTTCCAACACATTAAATTTTAACCCTAAGATCATATATATAGCCTATATAACTAAAGTTATAATAAGATCCCAGAAATTACAAAACTGCCACCAAATAACTGAATTTTTGAGATAATTCTCGTTCTTAAATACACGCTTATCTGTGGGCAGACGTCTGACCCTTTGAAGGGGAGACTTCTGCATTTGCTCTACCAAAAGGCAGAGCGCTTGCCAGACGTCTGAGCCTATATATGAGGTCAAACGTATGTCCCTTTCAAACGCTTCTAACCAGAGCATGGCCAGACGTCTAATGTCTACAGAAGAAGACGTTTGATTTCTTCTCTGAATTTCGGTCCTTAAATATCAGACGTTTGTTGCGTCTTGCTTCAGACGTCTGGCCCTTCTTTGGCTGCGCAGTCTTGAAAAAATACGAGATACATTCACAACAATTTCCACATTGGCTCGCATAACCTTATAGCCACTTTAAAAAATTGTTTCCCTTTCTTCTTGTATTCTCTAAGGTTGCTTTAGTTGTTCTCCCAGTTTCCCCTGCTGGAACAATTTTGCTTCAGAATTGCGAAATTAATGTTATCATAGTTTAAGCAGAACTGAAAAACCGGTGCGACCCTCGTACCTAAGTCGTCCTTCCACACACTTGAGCACTTGAATAAAATCCAAGACAGACTTGAGCTTCTCTACAGGAATGAGCTTCATTAGCATGTCCACCGGATTCACCTTAGTATCGATCTTTATCAAATCGATCTCCATTTCATCCCTCTCTTATCTTGTGATACCGTACGTTGATAAGCTTAGTTCGACTGTGGTATACTTGATTCTTGGCCAAGTGAATAGCGTTTTGAATGTCGCAAAACAAAGAAACCAACCCCTTATCAAACCGAACTCGCCAACTAGGCCATTTAACCACAAGGCCTCCTTAGATGCTTCCACTGCCGTTATGTATTATGCTTCCATCATTGAGAGCGCCACGATATCCTAAAGTGTTGACTTTCAACTGATATAACATTTTGCAACTGTATATACATATCCTGTAAGAGATCTTCTCTAGTCCAAGCCCCAGCGTAATCTACATCTATGTATCTTTACAACTGGCTTGATTTATTTTCTCACTTATGAAAAAATCAACCAATGTTTTTAGATCCTTTTAGATACCTAAGTATCCATTTTACAACTTCCCTAGATTTGACATATACCGGCTAACTAGACTTACCGCATAGAATATGTCTGGACATGTTCATACTATAGCGTATATCAGCGATCCCACTGCACTTGCATATGTTACTCGAGACATTTTTCTTCTCCTCCGCTAATTTTGGACACTCTTTGGAGGATAGCTTGAAATAACCAGCGATAGGGTGCTCATCTATCTTGAGTCCTTCATGTTGAATCTCTCCAACACCTTCTCAATGTATCTGACTTGGGATAGCCACGGCTTTTCAGCCTTCCTCTCTAGAATAATTTCTATCCCATGTATCTTCTTTGCTTCACCTAAATCCTTTATGTCAAATTCTGCACCTAATGAAGTTTTAAGCTCCTTTATTTCTGCCATACTCTTAGCCGCGATCAACATGTCATCGACATATAGGAGTAGATATATCGACGACTCATCCTTAAGCCACTTCGAGTACACGCAGCTGCCATACTCACATCTCGAGTAATAGGTTATCCTCATGAAAAAATCGAAGTGCTTGTACCACTGCCTGGGAGATTGCTTCAACCCATATAAAAACCGCTTGAGCTCACATACATGATCTTTCTTGCCGGGATCTACAAATCCTTCAGGTTGCTTCATGAAGATGTTACCTTCCAACTCACCATGCAGAAATATCGTTTCCACATCCATTTGCTCCAATTCTAAACTTGAGCAGCTATCTTCGCTAACAATATTCGAATAAACGTATGCTTGACTACCGGCGAGAAAATCTCGAGTAATAGGTTATCCTCATGAAAGAATCAAAGTGCTTGTACCACTGCCTGGGAGATTACTTCAACCCATATAAAAACCGCTTGAGCTCACATACATCATCTTTCTTGCCGGGATCTACAAATCCTTCAGGTTGCTTCATGAAGATGTTACCTTCCAACTCACCATGCAGAAATATCATTTTCACATTCATTTGCTCCAATTCTAATCTTGAGCAGCTATCTTCGCTAACAATAGTTGAATAAACGTATGCATGACTACCGGCGAGAAAATCTCGTTGTATTCAACCCTCTCTTTCTGAGCAAAACCTTTCGCAACTAAACGTGTCTTGTATTTCTCGTTTTCTTTTTTTCTGAATACCCACTTGCAGCCAATAGTCCTTTTGCCTTTCGGTAGCTTTGTCAATCTCCAAGTACCATTCTTTCGAAATGACTCCATCTCCTTTGTCATTGCCACAATCTATCGATCCCTATCCTCTTATCCAATGGCCCCCTGATAAGAGCTGGGATCTACGCTTTTAATAACTAAAGTGTATGCGAGCATATCTTCGAAATCGTACCCGACTGGTGCCTTATGAGTACATGTTGATCTCCTTACTACTATTGCTTGTGAGTCCTGTTGGGGTTGGTCCTCACTTTCTGTCTCAGTAATTCGCCCATCCACCTCCGCATCAATAGGCTGTAATTTTGTCATGCCTCACTTTCCAAAAGATGGAAGCGAACACGTGATGAGACCCGATGTATTTATTCCGAGAATGTTATTTTTCGAAACAAATACGCTAAGCGTAAATAAGCAATTATACACAGTGTAAGAATAATAAGAGCATGAAATTTTCAACAAACCAACATAAATAAGCAATTTTATGCAGTGCAAGAATAATAAGAGCAAGAAATTTTTGACAAACCACTTTATTTACATTCACTTCAACAAACTTTATTTTCATAGATAGATGTTTTGAAAAGAAAAGGAAAATAATATGAAATGCCTAAACAAGTGGGATACTGGTAATGAAACACTGAACAGGAAATCTAAAGGTCGGCTTGGGCTGCGATCTGGTCGTAGTCCTCAGCAGTCAGATCCACCTCCTTGGTCTCTAGATTATCTAACGAACATTCCAAAGAAACAAAGGTGGATGGAACGCCCGTCAGCGAACTTGCGCCCGACAAGTCTCTAAGAGAAATTATAATATTTAATAGATACAAAAGTAATGTAATATGGCATGTATATGTGTGTGTGTGTGTGTGTGTGTGTGTGTGTGAGTATGAGTATGTAACTTAACATGTCTCTATAAGGTAATCTAACTTAACTTCAATCCAAATATGAATGTCAACCAATCTCAGAAGTATTCTCGAACTTAAGGTTAGGGTCCCAAGAGCAAAGAATCACGGCCTGAATCAATTGTTAGTAACGGGATTTCAACCTAATGTCGAAATATTTCAAACTCGAGAGTAGGGCCCAGAGGCTTGGAAACATGAGCCCTCATAATAGATTGCTTGTATTAATAAACATGGATTCATGAACTAGAGGGACTCCTGAAATTCCGTTAGATTCACACTTGAACTAGCTCAACATCCCATGTATATTATGGTTACAAGTCTTGATCGAGTCCATTAATACAAAAGGTGATGTAATATCAATATTGAATTCATGTAGTCATATAGACATGTCAAATGCAAGTCATGTCATTTGTATTCATGGTTCGAGTCAAGTTGGTTTCAGGTATACTTATTGAGTTCATGTATTCATGTCAAGTTTCGAGTACATAGTTCAGGTTCAACTCGAATTCGAGTTCAAGTCAAGTTCAGGTTTAGATTTAAGTCAAGTTCAAGTTTAAGTTTAAGTTCGAGTTTGTGTTTGAGTTCGAATTCAAATTAGATTGGAATTCAAGTCAAGTTCGATTCCGATGTGATTTGATTCAAGTAATATTACATTTTATTTAAGCAAGGATTTTATCCTACGAAATTTCTTGAGTTTAGGAACTATCGGGCAACCCCTGCACATGGACGACAATATTTGTGATTTATTCAAAGACAATTGCCAACGATAATTCCATCCTACACTACTACAAATAAGGGTTGCCCCTATGGATTTATCGGTAGGGGCAACCCACTGCCCCTACGGATATGTACGTAGGGACGAAAAAAGACCCCGTAGGTGCAAAGGCCGCAGGTGCAAGTTGAGGCCCTGAACTTGCCCTTACGGGCAAATTCGAGCCCCTACGGATATCTCTGTAGGTGTTATAGCCCCTACGGAGTACTCCGTAGGGGTAATCAAATCATATATGTATTTATTTTTTTTGAATATATTGTATATACCTACGGATAAATCCGTAGGTCCTTGTTCTACCCCTACGGATACCTCCGTAGGGGATATAAAGTGGCCCCAACGGATAAGTCCGTAGGGGCCACTCCCAACACCCTGCACTGAGATCAGGGGGGAAAATATCAGGAAACCTGATATTTTGCTCCTACGGATAAATTCGTAGGGGATAAACAGTGGCCCCTACGGACATATCCGTAGGGGCACCCCCAACACCCTGCACTGATATCAGGTGGGAAAATATCAGGTTTCTTGATAGTTTGCCCCTACGGATATGCCCGTAGGGGCAACATATATACCTACGGCTTAATCCGTAGGTACATATTGTCTATATTTTTTTTTTAAAAATGGGCTGCTAGATTTTTTCCCGCCCTGTGTACAATACTATATACATCAATCAAATCATATATTGCAGTATTCATAATCACATCTCACGCATATATATAATATACAAAAGAAACCCAAAAACTGAATATGATATAAATACAAACCAATATCAATATCGTTTCAAAATGTAGTACAATGTGATATAAATACATGTTTCAAAAAATAAGAACCAAAAAGCTACCCTAGTTCGGTCCAGCTCCACCTCCGAATAACGTTAGAATAACGCGCGCCTGCTCCTCGGTCAATACACTCTGCAATGCTACATATAAGGGAGTCCGAGCGGCATGTGGAGCTGGCGATGTGGTCTGCGCAGCCGCCGTCGAGGTAGTCGCTTGCGGAGCCGCGGCTGCGGGAGTCTGAGTGGGCGGTGGAGCTACAGGAGCTGTCTGCGGAACCGCAGCCGATGTAGTGGCTTGCGGAGCCGCAGCCGAAGGAGATGCATGTGGAGGCTCGGCCGATCTACCCTGTCGCGTCTGGACATAACGTGTGTAAGAAGCGTGTAAGAACTGTGTATTATTCGAATTCGTTTCATTATTAAGTTATTTCGAAACCCTGTTTGGATATCTAGTTTGGAAAAGCGTTGTTTATTTTAATTACATATGTATGTATGATTAATCAAACTTAAGTCTAAAACCAAATAAGCTCAAGCTACGTACTAATTATGGATATGTTGATATGTATATAATATGAAATGATATTTTACTATAAAGTAGTATACATACCAGCATCTCCTTCAACTCCTGAACGGTGGCCCTCAAGCTATCCAGTTCCTGATGGACATGCCGGTCACTGGAGACGGAGGAAGTAACCGCCGGGGTGGAGTCCAACCTCATATGGGCCCTGCTAGGGCCCAATCCCCGGCCTCTCTCCCAACCTCCGTGGTGCCCTCCGTGTGCGGCGTCCAGAACTGGGATCAGCAGCCTCGGATCGTTCTGTCCGGTAAAATCGATCTTCGAGGCCTGGGCCTGCTCAACCACCCGCTTCTACACCCACATTAAGCAGTAAAGTATAAGTATAAAATTTAAACTTGAACCTTCCAAAACTAAAATTTCAAATTTGGGTAGAAAAAATATTAACACTTACGCAGTACTCCTGGGTAGCGACGTCGAGACATCGAAGCTCGCCCGTGGCGGGATCTGTCGAGGTGCCGTGGACGGCAAGATATGCGGACAGCACGCTCGGTGTACCACCTGACGCCACGGTCCGAGATGTCTGCAATATTAGAAAGTAACTCTTAATATTAGAAATATTAGAGAGTAACTCTTAATATTGCAGAATATTAGAGAATAACTCTTAATTTACCGATAACTCCATGGCTCGAGTAATGTTCCTCGAGCTACCTGTGTAAGTGGGGCGACCCCTCTTCGCCGACTTCCTGTTCTCCGTATTCTGAGCGACCTGTTTCTGCACAACGCATTAACATTTAGTTTTCTAATTAAGAAACACAAAGAAATAAATTATATCATAAATAATGAATTAAATTTAAAATACATACTTGTTTGCGTTCGGAGTCGAAATAAGTGCACAATAGAGGCCATGTCTCTACGTCGACTCTCGCAAACGCCGGAGTAGATAGGAGGGCCGCTCTCTCTGCCTCGGGGGTCGCTATCCACAGGGAGTAGCAGTCGGCCTTCAGCTCATTCCTGTTGTATCGGACCTTGGCCTGCATGTTCTTCATCAGGCCATTGTACAGAGCATGAAGGTCGAGCACCCTCCCCGGGTGATCAGGGTCGGCTACAGGCTGAAAATCGTAATCCAACTGAAAATACAAAAAAAAACATTGTTATTAGATTGCAAGTGTTAATAATAAATATATTGGATAGATCAAATGAAAATATATATTAATACATACCCGAGCCTGATCGAAGAAGAGGGCGAATGAGCGCTGGTGCTGCTCGCCCCACTCAACGTGAAGTGGATAGTTCTTCACGATCCGGCTCTCGTCCCCCAAATACCGGCCGAACCTCTCGGCATGAGGACCGGTATAGCGATAGTCAAGGGTAAAAAATAGGGGGAATGCTGCCTCCCCCCTAGCTCTATCAGGCCTCAGCCTATGGGACTGATTCGGGCCTCGAGTCCCCCTCTGGGGATGGAGAGGCCCTGCGTCTGCACGAAATATCAAGACAATCAATAATAAGACAAAGTTGTATTAAGAAATCAAGGTTAAACAAAAATTCAAGTGTGATATATACCTCCGGTGAATAGCGCACGAGCCTGGGCCCGAGCAGCAGCACGAGCGGGACGATAGTTCCTCCGGTGAGGAACAACCGGGGTCCCGGACCCGGACGCATCCCCTCCAACTATAAAATAAACATCGACGCTAAATCTCCATGAAGTTCATATTTATTCTATAGAGCATATGTAAAATAAATAAATATTTTAAATTTATTCATACTAACCTGCAGACGATGCGGAGGGTATGGAAGCGGCAGGAGTGGCCCCTGTGGAAGGTGTGGACGCACCACCTATAATTAGACAATTAAAAATAGATTTTATAAGTAATTACAAAAAGAATGTGTAGATCAATAATATAACGTTCTAAATCAATATGCATACACTATAGGACATATAAACATACCCGCAGGTGCGGTGGTGTCACCACCTACAGCTAGACAATAATAAAAATTGCTAAGTAAGAGCAAAAGGAATGTGTATATTTATGATATAGCATTCTAAATCAATATATATACACTATATGATATATAAACATACCTGGAGGAGCGGGGGTGGCCTCTGTCCCAGATGTGGACGCAGGACCAACAACTAGACAATTAAAAATAGATTTTATAAGTAATTGCAAAAAGAATGTGTAGATCAATAATATAACGTTCTAAATCAATATGCATGCACTATAGGACATATAAACATACCCGCAGGTGCGGTGGTGTCACCACCTACAGCTAGACAATAATAAAAATTGCTAAGTAAGAGCAAAAGGAATGTGTATATTTATGATATAGCATTCTAAATCAATATACATACACTATATGATATATAAACATACCTGGAGGAGCGGGGGTGGCCTCTGTCCCAGATGTGGACGCAGGACCAACAACTAGACAATTAAAAATAGATTTTATAAGTAATTGCAAAAAGAATGTGTAGATCAATAATATAACATTCTAAATCAATATGCATGCACTATAGGACATATAAACATACCCGCAGGTGCGGTGGTGTCACCACCTACAGCTAGAAAATAATAATAATTGCTAAGTAAGAGCAAAAGGAATGTGTATATTTATGATATAGCATTCTAAATCAATATACATACACTATATGATATATAAACATACCTGGAGGAGCGGGGGTGGCCTCTGTCCCAGATGTGGACGCAGGACCAACAACTAGACAATCAAACATTGACAATATAAGTAATTTTGACATAAACATGCATGAATATTGTTCCCCTCCGAAAGACGGCGCGACACCGCGTCTTGCCTGAGATTCGGGGCAGATGCTAATAGGTGCTATCCGTCTACCTCTCCGAAGATGCCAAGTTGATTTATGGCACCATGTATCGAAGGTTTAGACGGATGCGTCCGATGTAGCAGACTTCGTCAGATTCCCCCTCGTTTGAGGGGTTTTTGATTGTGGGGACGCTCTTCCCTGCAGGCGCAAGCCCCTGCAGTTAATTACGCTACCGCATTGCGGTAACAACTTTCTCCTTCTCCAGATGGTCACTTCGTGTCGTGGGTGTCTGTTTTGTATTTTGTTGCCCGTGGATTGTTTACGGAGACTGAGTTATGTCGTCGCCCGTAGGGCGTGGACTAGTCCAAATCCGTATTATCTTAGATTTGGGTTTGGGGGGGTTTGGTTTGAGGATACGTCAGCCCTACTTGAGGCTAAGATCAACTCAAACGTTTGTTAAGGATACGTTAGTCTAACTTTGTGACTAAGATCAACTTAACGGGATCGTTTAGATCCGACAAAAGAGCGTTTGGACTCTAATGTTCCAGTTTAGGGACATAATGGTCCATGAATGTGTGGCCGTCGGGACCCGTCACCTCTCTGACGACGTTGAAGGATTACAACGACGGATGTCAGAGGAGTTCAAGGATGTACCCTCAAGCCGGAGTCAATTGGGGGGATTTATAGTCCACTCTGTTTGAAGGTTTAAGGATACGTTAGCCATCTTTGAGGCTAAGATCAACTTAAACGGGACCGTTTAGATCCGACAAAAGAGCATGCGGGGCTCTATTGTTCTAGTTTAAGGACATTACGGTCCATGGGTAGTTTAAGGACATTGCGGTCCATGGGTAGTTTAAGGACATTGCGGTCCATGGGTAATTTAAGGACATTGCGGTCCATTGTTAGTTTTAAGACATCTCGGTCAAGGTTAAGGACGTCGTAGTCCATGGGTTTAAGGACCCCACAGTCCATTGTTAATTTTAAGATATCTCGGTCAAGGTTAAGGACGTCGTAGTCCATGGGTTTAAGGACCCCACAGTCCATTGTTAGTTTTAAGACATCTCGGTCAAGGTTAAGGACGTCGTAGTCCATGGGTTTAAGGACCCCACAGTCCGGTATGTGCTCTGGATGCTTCACACGGGTTCACTGCCGCGCTTGGCGAGGACCAGGCTCCGCTCTGGACGTTTTCCACGGGGTCAAAGAGTGACATTATCTGCGTTCCACGTAACCAGGAATTTGCATTAGACATGAGTTTAAGGACCCCACAGTCCATATCAATGTGTGGTCGTCGGGACCCGTCACCTCTTTGACGGCATTGAGGGATTACAATGCCAAGTATCAAAGGAGTGAAGAGATGTACCCTAGAACCGGAGTGGATTAAATAGCCCTTGGCCCAATTTGGGGTCAAGACGAATTAATTATGTTATGAGTCCATTGGACCAGTTAATCACAAATTGAGGACTTATGGCCATCTTGGGCTAAGTCCAATCAGGAGAGGCTTTGCCTCCATCCATTTAAGCCAATTGGGCCAAAGTCTAGTGTTAAACACTACAGAGCAGTCAGTGTTGAACACTGAGAATGGGGTTGACAAGTTAGTGTTTAACACTAAGAGAATATTTGGTGTTGAACACCAGCAACAATGTTTTTTCAGGTTAGTGTTAAATACTAAGGTAATCAGTGTTGAACACTGCAAATGAAGATCTCAGATTAGTGTTTAAACACTAAGGTAATCAGTGTTGAACACTGCAAATAAAGCTTTTTAATTAGTGTTGAACACTAAGGCCCAACAGTGTTTTAACACTGGGTTCGAGAGTTTTAATTTAGCGTTAAACACTAAGGCAAGAGGGGTCACGTGGCAGCACGTGAGAGCGCCCTCCCTTCATTTGTTCTGCTGAGATTATCGCGTCTTTCAGAGCATCACGTGCCATCACGTGATGGGCATTCAAATGCCTATGTATTAGAGCTTCTGCCGAGGGTCACGTGGGTCACGTGGGGTGCTGCCTCAAAGGGGCTTTCTGTAGATCTCTTGGGGGGGTCACGTGATGACACGTGACCCTGCCTCTAGGTATTTTGTTTAGAGGCTTTGTTAATCTTCTTTTAGGAATTAAATTCCTCGAACTATAAATTTCAGAGGAATTAAATTCCTACTTCCTTTCGAAGACTTTGCTTTCTGGAATAGAGTTTAACTCTGAATTTTCTGTAGGAATTAAATTCCTCATATACGTGAAGGGCTGAATAGGGTTAAACCCTAATAAAAGTTTTTAAGGAGTTTAAACTTCCATCCTCTGTATGATTAAGGGAATTAAATTCCTGCTGTTTCAACAGAACTAGGTTCTTAATTAGGGTTAAACCCTGTTTCTTTTTGTTCTGGAGGAATTAAATTCCCATAATATAGGGTCAAGCCCTCCTTTTATTTTAAAGGAATTAAATTCCTATAGTTCTGTGAGAATTAAATTCTCGTGCTTGCATTCCTTCTCCGTGTTTTGGATCTGCATGGCAGGATCTCAACCCATTGAGAATTAAATTCTCAACCTTAAGGGGAGATGTGCACTTTGCAGATCCTCCATCAAAGAGAGAAGAAATATGTTCTTCTGTTTTTACATTATCAGAGTTAAACTCTGCTGAGAATTAAATTCTCTTTCTTTCAAAAGGCCTTCCCTTTCTTACCTAGGGTTTTTCGCAGAAGATCCGAGTCTTTTCAAAGTATCAAAGCTCTTCTCCTTTTTTTTCTTCTTCTCTGCGCATCTATCTGTATGTATGTCTCTTGGCTCCTATTTATAGGAGAAGCAGCCGAATCAATCAGTTTTTTGACGAATCTTCATTGAGATTTGATTTGCATTCATCATTCATTTTGGACCTTTGGATTATTAGGTGAATTTTATTCACCATTGGATTTTAAATCCAGAGATTCTCCCTTGTTATTTTGGTTAGATTTAAAGGGGAAATCTTTCCAAACCCGAGATTTTCCCATAGATAAATAATATTTCATCACCTCTGAATCTTTAATTCGATCGGTTCCAGATAGCCGCTTTCCTTTGGAAAGATTTGATTCTCCTTCAGAATTTAATTCTGTTTGACAAAATGGGCTTTGAAAGCTGATCACGTGTGACCACGTGACTCATGGTCACGTGTGGGCACGTGACCCCCTTTGGAATGAGCCTTTTCCTTTCTTTTGCGCTCTGTCTTCTTATTGCTGCTTAAACGTCACGTGCTGCCACGTGACTCCTGGTCACGTGTGAGCACGTGACCCTTGTTTGAACTCTCTCTTTCCTTGGTTCAACTGGAGAACGAGTCTGCTGTCTTGAACGTCACGTGGCAACACGTGACCCTGGTCACGTGGAAGCACGTGACCTCTTCTGAAGCCTTTTCCTTGACTTGATCAGGGAACTGGTGTGCCTTTTGACTCTTGCATTTAAATGTCACGTGTCGCCACGTGACCCGGGTCACGTGGGAGCACGTGACTCTTTCTGAAGCCCCCTTTTCTTCAACGTAGTCAGGAAACTGAACTTGTCTTGATGATGTTTTTAGGTGTCACGTGCCAACACGTGACCGCTAGTCACGTGTAAGCACGTGACCCTCTTCTGAAGCTTTTCCCAGAAGCTTTCCTGATTTTAAATCAGGAAACAAATATCTGTAATATTACATTGAAAATGGATATGCGTGCAGTATACCTGGAGGTATGGCAAAATCCACACGGAAGGAGGCATCCGAAAGGGTCTCCGATCTGGGTGCAAGACCGGCCCTCTGAAGCTCCCTACGGAGCTCTCCGGGCGGCAGAACCGCTCTGCCTCTGCCTCTGCCTCTGCCGCGACTGAAGCTCCTGCCGCTCCTCGCTGCTCCCGACATCGTCATCAAATCTAGATAAACGGTTCGTGGACGCATTAGACAATCATTAAAAGTATTGACTATATATGATCTAGAGCGTAAAATGTGAAGTAATAATATAACATTACTGATAACCTTTTTCGTTTCGTGGGCGCATCATACATATCTACTTGGATTTCATCGTCGATGTCATTTCTAACCCACGTAACTTCATGATCGGTCGAAGACAACCCGTCCTTCGAAACAGACGGTCGGAGCACTTTAAGCCTTCTCTCTTCTTCGTCCTCATCGCTGTCCTCGTATTCTGGGACATCGTAGACATCTCTAGGTTTCCATCGGCATACAACACTCCACCCCGGATGCTTCAAACACTGTGAGTAGTATACTTGGAACGCTTGGTTCGGAAAGATAAACGGATCGTCCTGACCGTAAAATCGAAGTGTGTTCACACTGGTCAATCCATATTCATCTTTCCAAGTCCCAAGACTGCTTCTCCACCTGTCTGTATCGGTTCGCGGATCGTACCAAGTACAGTGGAATATATAAAAGGGTTCTGATCGTCCGGGATAGTGGATGCCGAGTATACAATTTAAGTACCCATAGTAAATCACACCGTCCGATCCTACCGTCGCAATCCCACTATTCTGAGTGGTTCTAGATGTTTCTATGTCCTTAACTTCGAATTTGTATCCAAGGACACCAAATCCTTTGTAATATGCAACCTCCATACTAGGAAATTGAGCTAAACATCTTGAATCACTCTCAAATGATGCAGACAAGTTCGGATCGTGGATCTAACAAAACAAATTTTACGATAAATACATAACGATACAAGTTTAGATTAAAACTGATAGCAATAAAATGTAATTCGAATAACTTACATGCTCTGTGACCCAATCACAAAAATTATCCTGATGGTATTTTTCCAAACGCTCTTCGTTCTAATCAGGATGCCCCTCACGTACCTCGTTAAAATGAGTTCTGTTTTCGACAAATAATTGTGACATTAATATTATGTCATTTCATACACACACAAACACAGATATAACAATTAATCCAAAAGAACTTACTCTCTAATTTGTTCAAGACATGCGCAATTAAGCAAGATAAACCGGTATATCTTGTTGATAAACATAGTGTCTACCCTCTTATACTCGGCTTTACCATATGGCCCGTCTTGAATTCTTCGTGGTCGGTTAAGCCTTGTCTCAATGTTCTCGTCCAGATAGCGGGAACAAAATGTGGTTGCTTCATCAAGAAGATAACCTTGCATGATAGAACCCTCTGGTCGATTTTTATTGCGTATATACTTCTTAAGAGTGTAAAGGTACCTAATGAGAATATGTTGAATAAATAAACACGGGCATACAGGACAAAAATAAATTTATAAATTGCGCGAAACGAAAAATTACACGTACCTCTCGACGGGATACATCCATCGATATTGTACCGGTCCGGCTAACTTCGCCTCAGTTGCAAGATGAACCGTCAAGTGTATTATGATATCGAAGAATGACGGTGGGAAAATACGCTCAAACTTGCAAAGTATCAACGCAATAGAATTTTCTAGTTTATCCAGCGTCGCAACCTCCAGTGTTTTAGCACACAACTCCCTGAAAAAACAACATAGGTCGTTGATTACTAGACCAACCGAGTCGGGGAGAGAAGTCCTGAGGGCTAATGGAAGAAGGTGCTCCACGATAACATGGTGATCATGACTTTTCAGCCCATCGATCTTGCCCTTCACAATTTTTATTTTCTTGCTGAATGTTCCTGAGAAACCTGTGGGGACTTTCAAATCATGCAACACCTGCAGGAATCTTTTCTTCTCCGGTTGTGACATATGATAAGCGGCATTGGGAAGTACAAACTTGCCCGGTTTACCCGCTACCGGTTTAGGATGCAGTTCACTTCTTATTCCCCACTCTTGTAGATCCATCCGGGCATTCATGTTGTCTTTCGATTTCCCGTCTTTACACAGAAGCAAGTTAAGTATGTGCTCTGATACTCCCTTCTCTATATGCATGACGTCCAGACAATGACGCACTGAATTTGTAGACCAGTACGGAAGCTCGAAGAAAATGCTGAACTTGTTCCAATATTGTGGTTTGACCTGTCTCGTCGGATCCATCCCGAAGGTCACGTTATTGTAACCATCCCATTTAGCAGTCACGTCCTCTCCGGACAATGGGGATGGAGGCCCAAGAAGCTCCTGATGACCATCAAAGTGAACCGTGTCTAACCTATAGGGGTGGTCTGGAGGCAGAAAACGTCGATGGCCGCAATAACAAACCTTCCTGCTAAAATTCAAAAATTTTGATGTTGTGTGTTCATGGCAATGAGGACATGCTTTGTGACCATGTACGGACCAACCTGATAGCATTCCATACGCAGGAAAGTCATTAATTGTACACATTAAAGCCGCACACAGTATGAAGGTTGTATTTGTGTTTGAATCATATGTCTCTACACCATCAATGAACAAAGTTTTCAGCTCCTCGATCAGAGGTCGGAGATAGACGTCGATATTGTTCCCCGGTGAGTTTGGTCCGTCGATAAGAAGAGGCATCATAAAGTATGATTGGTCCATAGCCAACCAAGGCGACAGATTATAAATTATCATTACAACGGGCCATGTACTGTGACTTCCAGCCATATAGTTGAATGGGCAGAAGCCATCGGCAGCCAGTCCGAGCCGGACATTGCGAGGATCGCTACTGAATATTGCGTGCCTCCTATCGAAATCCTTCCATGCCGGTGAATCTCTTGGATGGCTCATTTTTCCATTTTCGCTTGGAGGAGCACGGTGATGCCAAATCATTGCCTCGGCTGTTTTCTTGCACCTGAACAGCCTCTGTAGCCTGTGTTATGGGAAAATATCGTGCTATCTTCACAGGTATATCAGGCTTCTTATCAGAATCTTACGGCTTATACCTGGCCTCTCCGCATGTTGGACACTCTTTCAAATCTGAATTCTCTTTCCGGTACAACACGCAATTTTTAGGACATGCTTGAATCTTCTCGCACTTTAGACCCAAATCAGACATCATTTTCTGGGCTTCGTACCAGCTTTCGGGCACATTATTTCCCGGAGGCATAGAATCTTTCAAGAACGAAAGAAGCATTGTGAATGACTTGTTGCTCCATCCATTTAGGCACTTAATTTGGAAAAGTTGGACGAACCATGAGAGGAATACTTCGCATTCTCATAAATTGGTTTCCTAGCATCATTCATGAAATTTTCATATTTATCCGCACGCGGTCCTTGACCGGAAGGAATGTCATCTTCGGTACGAATAGATTCACCTAGGGCAGCCTCTACCATATCCTCCATTTCTTTTGATGGAAATAAATTTCCGTATCCTGCCGTATTACCGAATTCTTCTTCTTCTCCTGCCGCATTATCGTGTTCTCCTTCTTCTTCTACCGCAGTACTGCATTCTTCTCCTTCCCCGTGATATTTCCAAGTTGAATAAAGTCTAGTAAACCCATGTTTTACAATATGAAGCTCTGCCAATTCTACTTTCTGCCAGTACTTATTGCCACATCTATCGCACGGACAGAGAATCTTCTCTATTATGATCTTATTATGTGCTCGTGCAAATTCAAGGAAAGCAGCAACTCCTGCGACAAACTTAGGTTGCATACGTTGTTTCCAATCCACATACATCCAGTCCTTAACTCTGACGTACTCATAGGCCATGTTAGACTGATTAACATATAAATTGTAGGTTATGCTGACTATATTGAGAAATATAAGAATGGGATAGTTACTGACAAAGGAGAAAATCCGTGTATATGCTTTGTGTGTACGTTTGTCGTTGAAAAGAATAAATTATCGCACGTTATGTTGACCGATAGACGGGGACTAAGTGGCGCTTTTAGTTTCATATATGGATATCGATGGGAATATGAAAATTTCATATTATCATATATTGGTTTTAACCCGAACATCTCGAATCGCTCTCTGATTATGCGTTTGTATGTATGTGTTCCGGCTGTCGGGGGTAGAGTTCTATCCCATTAAGAATGTATAGAGCGAACGCCCATCACTTGTGCTTTCAACCGTTTCGAGTAAATTTCGGCAGCACCTCCCCGCTGTTCTCCGAGTACACTGTAATAGAATAGATAATCATTTCAAAGCTGTGAAACAACGTTGAAATGAACATCTAATCTATCTTTGTACACGGAGAACCAGCGGAAAGATACCGACGAAATATCTCGAAACGGATGAAAACACAAGTGAATGAAGGCGTTTGCTTTATACATTCTTAACTTGTCCACATGGGACAAATCTATGGATTACCATACGATTGAATTTTCTCGTCGCGTAGACTATACGACGGTTGTTAGTATCGAGCTATACTGTCCGATATTTAACAACCTTCGTATAGTTCTAGATCATGATGAGCATCGCACGTATGTTAACCGATAGACGGGGACTAAGTGGCGCTTTTAGTTTCATATATGGGTATCGATGGGAATATGAAGGTTTCATATTATCATCGAGTATCATATATTGGTTTTAACCCGAACATCTCGAATCGCTCTCTAATTATGCGTTTGTATGTATGTGTTCCGGCTGTCGGGGGTAGGCTTCTATCCCATTAAGAATGTATAGAGCGAACGCCCATCACTTGTGCTTTCAACCGTTTCGAGTAAATTTCGGCAGCACCTCCCCGCTGTTCTCCGAGTACACTGTAATAGAATAGATAATCATTTCAAAGCTGTGAAACAACGTTGAAATGAACATCTAATCTATCTTTGTATACGGAGAACCAGCGGAAAGATACCGACGAAATATCTCGAAACGGATGAAAACACAAGTGAATGAAGGCGTTTGCTTTATACATTCTTAACTTGTCCACACGGGACAAATCTATGGGTTACCATACGATTGAATTTTCTCGTCGCGTAGACTATACGACGGTTGTTAGTATCGAGCTATACTGTCCGATATTTAACAACCTTCGTATAGTTCTAGGTCACGACGAGCATCGCACGTATGTTAACCGATAGACGGGGACTAAGTGGCGCTTTTGGTTTCATATATGGGTATCGATGGGAATATGAAGGTTTCATATTATCATCGAGTATCATATATTGGTTTTAACCTGAATATCTCGAGTCGCTCTCTAATTATGCGTTTGTTGTGCATTCGTGTTGTATGTGTAACATGATTTTAAACCATTGAGATCAAGATTGATAGAACTGATCATCCTACATTGCAATAGCATTCATCAACCAAAAACTATTATTGCAATGGTATACATCTATAACAATCAACAATTAAAACTACAAATATAGGATACTGATATCATAAAGCGTTATGAGACACGTCATCTGCCACGTGTCGTGATCATGGAAATCGCTAATATTGAGCATCATCAAGATTAGATTATGGTTTTGAAGCAAGTTATTGAGCATCTTGGATTGATTGTCAAGTGTTGATTTTTATTTTAACACTTGACAGAATGAAAATCATAAATACAGTTGCAAAATGTGTTCCTCACCCCCATAAAGTGGATCTTAACAATCCAGACAAGACCATCATTGTTCAAATTGCCAAGGTAGACATAATCTCAGCAGTTATTTACGGTTGCTAGCTTGTATTGCTTGTTGCTATTCTTTTTTTTTCCTTGTCCTTTCTTTCTTTCTTTTTTTTTGGGGGGTGGGGGGTTGTGTTTGAAAAGTTTTAACCAACTCACTGCTATTTCTAGGCAATGCAGGAATATAACTAGTTTTATCCCCCAAAAGAAAGAGCTTCAGGCTTCATGAGTCAAGCGATGTGTACGTATAATTATAGGATTTTCTTGCTAGCGGTTCATTTACAACTATTCTTTAGTCTATATACCTAGCATCTGCTACTAGATATTACATCTTGCATCAACACCCTGCATGTTAAAATCAAAATCGATTATTTTTTTCTTGATCTTTTTCTGATTTTCTACCATCTGTGTCGAGTAAATTATGATTAACATTGTATTTGTCAACTAATCAGAATAGCCATTCAACCAGCCCCACCGTAACCCTAACCCCAGCCCCACTACCGTAACCCTAACCCCAGCCCCACCATAACCCTAACCCCAGCCCCACCCCAGCAGCAACCGAACCCCAACCCTAACCCTACCCCGACCCTGACCCCGACCGCCACCGCGACCCCTGCCCAACCCCAACTCTCGCGCGCCCAACCCAGACCCAGCCATGAACCCTAAGCCCAAAATAATCCAAAAATGCTTTAATTTACCTCGAGATTTATACCTGAACGGCTGCTGGTGGGCTGGAGCGACGACGGTGGCGATTTGGCGACGAAACCGGCGGTGGCGACGACGGTGGCTACGAAACAGGCGCTGGCGACGACGGTGGCGACGAAACCGGCGGTGGCGACGACGGAGGCGACGGTGGCGACGACGGAGGCGATTTGGGGTTTTTTCTCGCTCGCGATTGAGAGAGAGAGAGAAAGTGAGCGTAGGCGATCGATCTGGGGTTTTGTTAAATAGATATTTACTTGCCCCTACGGATATACCCGTAGGTCCTTTGTTTGTGGCTCCGTAGGGGCAAATACCAAATTAAGAATTAATATTTTTATTCTTGGACGTCTGTGCCCGTAGGGGCAACCTTTTAGCCCTACAGATTAATCCGTAGGGCCAAGTAAAATCTGCCCCAACGGATATTTTCATCCGTAGGGGCAACCCCCTATTTTACTAGTGCTAAGATTACGATTTACATTTAGGGAGAGCCAAGTGGTGCATCATTGTCTCCGACAACCCCGATACACTGACAAGAGAAGATTCCACTCAACCCAATCTGCAACCTAAACACGTAATCTAGACTAGTCTTTTAATTTCTAAGGTATTTTAGTGAAAGATGTCATTAAAATTTCTTGAGGGGTTTTAATTCATCGTAAAAGCTTGAGAGTGTTTTTTTGATAAAAATATGCTAATTAAAATGTCAATATATATCTATCTATCTGTATATATGTATGTATGTATGTATGTATGTATATATTTTATATTTCGTGGTATTTTAGTGTCAAAACATAGCTTTTAAACGTTTATGGTATCTTAATGAAAAATCTATGTTTTGGAAACTTGAAGGTGTTTTCTTAAAAAACTTCAATTTAAAAAACTTTCTTTGATTGATATTTTAGAAAATAATGATAACCCAAATTAGCAAAAATTGTTATATTTTCTTTTATGTTAAATTTTATAGAATTTGTTTATTTTCTTTTAAAACCGTATTTTATTTCTTTCGAGGCCGAATTCTCCATGAGTAGTTCTGCATCTTATTCTACTATTCTCAAGATGTGCGATAATCCACACTATCTATAAACGGGTTCCCCTAACAAGAGCTGTAGATGCGTATTTGTAAAGGATAAAAATTTCGTATTTTACTTGAGGGTATTTTAGCGAAATACTTTTCTTTGTGACAAACAATGATCGTGCTATATTTTGCATGTGTGCGTATGGGTAGGTCATTATCCCGTGCATGATATTATCTAAATAGGTTAACAAAAGCTAACATCAAGATTAAATTAAGAACATGGTATTTATCCGTTACTTTGTTTTCTAAGCATTTTATGACATAGCAAAATTATTTTAAATTCATTTACCATTTAAATGTGGCATGGTATAAAAGAAAGATATGATAGGTGGGTAAAAGATGTTCTCATGATAACGGTTATTTCAAGTTTGCAAAAAAAATGTGTCTTTCTAAAATTCTATTATATCGATATAAGGAAAGAACGAAAGATAGAGAAAAACAAAGATCAGGGGAGACTTACGGGTTGCGCGTACTAGAGAAGATAAAAACAAGAGGCTCGGTTGGAAGAACTGAGACTGACGAAGTGGGAAGAAGACTTGTGAAGAATGAGTTTGAGTGACTTGCTTGGCTTGGACTTGTTCTTGGACATGAGATATGAAACTTTTGAGTGTAATTTTAAAGTATTTTCAGAAATGAGGATGAGGCTAAAATGATTAGGTATTTATAGAGAGTGAGCGATAGGTGTATGAGAAATTAAAAAAAAATAAAAGGAATTAAAGAGGGGTTAATGGGAGAGATGAAAAGACTGGAAATTCTCTAATTGATTGCAGGAGTTTTAAAGTATCAAAAGGGTTAGTGGGGAGTCGAAGAGTCATCCGTGCAGAAGACGAACCAAATTGAACCCATCCAGGCCGTCGGTTTCGACCAAATCTCAGCCCAGCCTCGTGCTTTATGCTCCGGGCTCGAGGTTTGGGTCCGGGTCAGATTTAGGGTCCTATTTTAATACCTATTTTCAGTTGAAACGTTTCGTAAACAAATGTAAAGTTCGTATAAAATTTTGGGCTTCCAAAAGGTTAAAAATAAAAATATTAAAATAATTAGGACCGATGTGATTCAAACACGTGGGCTAAGAAACAGCAGTAAAGAGTATTAACCAATGAGCTACAAGGAGTTTCTTGTTGACTTTTATCAAAAACTACTTATAACTCGAAATCAGAAATAGAAATACCTTTTATATAACATAAAACTTTTACAGGGATTTCATGGTCGTTACAAATTGTGCTTCAGTGTCCATAGCCTTATGAGCACCAAACAACTCCACCTCCACCGAATCATTATCCCTTAATACTCCACCTGACTCCTTATTATCTCCGGCCACGTCTTTCAACATAGAATTATCATCGTTGATTACATCTCGGCTAGTGAATGCTCTTTTATTTTCGAGATCCCATAACATGTAGCCTTTAATACCAAGTTTGAATCCTACGAAAACACATCCTTTTGAGTTTGACTCTAGATTGGTCCTATCCTTCTGATTCACGAGCGAGTAGGCAAGGCACCCAAACACTCATAGAGAATCATAACTGACTGGCTCTCCTCTACATATTTCTTCTGGGATCTACAGATTTATGGTCGTAAATAGAGACCTGTTGACCAAATAGCATACATGACTCACCGCCTCTGCCCAGAAGACCTCCGTAAGACCGAATTGCAACCGCATACTTCTGGCTCTCTCTAATCGTGTCATGTTCATGCGCTCCGCTACCCCATTCTGCTCTCCTAAAACAGTCCATTGCCTCTGTATGCCATGTTCTTTACAATAATTCTGAAATTCCTTCGAGATATATTCACCTTCATTATCTGTCTGTAAATACTTCTCTGGTCGCCCATTTTGCTTCTCCACGGTTGCTTTCCATAAAGCTGGCAAACACATCTTATTTATGTTTGAGAAAGTAGACTCATACCTTTCGTGAGAAATCGTCAATGAAGGTGACATAATATATGGCACCTCCCTTTGGTGCAATAAGTGATGGCCCCAATACGTCTGAGTGAATGTAATCGAGAAGTTCCTCGGTCTTGTGCACGGCTTGCTTGAAGCCGACCTTATGTTGCTTCCTCATCGAACAAAATTTGTAGAAATCTAACTTGTACGAAATAACATCTTTCAGAAACTCCCTTCTCTGCAACTTTTGAAGCCTTCTCTCACTCATATGGCTTAGACGCATATGACACAGCTTTACGGTATCCTCCACATGTTTCTCCGAAGCTATGGCAACACCACCAGTCACCGTGCTACCGTCCAATCGATACAAGTTCTTTAATCGTTGTCCTTTCATAGGGCACTCTTGACAACCTTTAGTACCCCATCTTGACCAGCGAACTTGCATCCTGCCGCATCTAATGCTCAAAGAGAAATCAGGTTCTTCTTTAGTTCCAGAACTTGACGCACATTCACAAGCGTTCGCACCACCCCCATCAAACATGCGGACTTTGATGTTCCCTATACTAATGGCCTTACACGCCACATTATTCCCCATGAGAACACTGATGCCATTGTACTCTTTACAGGTGTCGAACTGCTTCTTCTTCGAGCACATATGGTATGAACATGCTGAATCAAGAATCCAAGTATAAGAATCTTCCTTCCCAGTGTGTACGGCGAGTACATCATACAGATCTTCTTCTGCTTCGGTAGCAACACTGGCTTGATCCGAACCCTTTTTGCTGGCACCTTTACTCATTTTCTCCAACCACTGTTTATATTTTTGACATTGCTTCTTCAAATGCCTTGACTGTTCGCAAAAAAAAATATGGTCCTCTTTCTTGCCCAGATGATTTGAATTTCCCCTTATGCCTTTATCTCCATCTCTATTCTTCAACCTTCCTCTTTCACCGGCGAACAACCCCGATGACTCCTTAGATGGATTTGATTTCTTCATGATCTCAGTATTTAGAAATGTTGTTGTAACCTCCACCATCTCAAGAGTTTCCTTCCCATAAATGATCGTTGTCACCAAGTATTCATACGAATTCGAAAGCGAAGATAGGAGTAATAGCGCTTGGTCCTCATCCTCTAACTTGAATTCAATGCATAAAAGATCGCTCACCATCTTGTTGAAGCTGTTTAGATGTTTGTGAATAAGTTCCTTCCTTCATGCATAATCCGTAAAGTTGCTTGTTTAGATACAACTTTTTTGACAACGACTTTGTCATGTACAAGCTATCTAGCTTCAACTACAAACGTACCGCAGAAGTCTCCTTCATAATATTATGCATCACATTATCCGCCAAACAAAGTTTTATTGTGCATTGTGATTTTAGATCCATCTCTGCCCATGCATCATTTGTCATGGTGGTGGGTTTAATACCCCTAAGTGCCTTAAACAACTCTTCCTTCACCAGAAGTGTTTTTACCCTTCTCTGCCACATCGAGAAGTTTTGAATCCCATTAAATTTCTCCACCTCAAAATTTGTGCTATTTATCTTATTACCCGTCGTCCTTGATTCCAAAGAAAAAACATTTCTCTCGAATCCTTACGAACTACTATCAATAGGGTCACAATCTAAGAAAATAGGGAGTGGACATAAGTGTCATCACCCACCGTAAATTTAAATTGCAAAACTACATAATGTAGTTTTGATACCAATTGTTGAGATCAAAGATCAATCGGCAACGCAGCGGAAAAACCTTACGAATCTATAAATCTTGATTCCTTTATAGACGAATAACAAAAACACTAGATGCAAACCGCAATAACAAATAACATATGAAAAGAGAAACACTTAACAGAGAATTGCAATAAACTCTCTCTTTACGATCTCCAACGAGATCTTTCTCTCTCTACAAGTTCTCCTTCGTCGATATTTTTCGATCTCTTATGGAGGTGTCGTCGTCTCCCTTTTTAAACTTTATGATAAAAAAAAACATCCACTTTAATGGCCTTCGTCTTGATCCCTTAAACCTTATGATCAAGATTTTCGACATTTTAAATTTTAACCCTGAGATCCTATATATAGCCAATACAATTTAAGTTATAATAAGATCCAATAAATTACAAAACTGTTACCAAATAATTGAATTTTTGAGATAATTCTCATTCTGAAATTCGCGCTTATCTGTAGGCAGACGTATGACCTTTTGAAGGGCAGACGTCTGCATTTGCTCTGCCAAAAGGCAGAGCGTTTGCCAGATGTCTGAACCTATGAGGTCAGTGTCTGTCTCTTTCAAACGCTTCTTTCCTGAGCGTGGCCAGACGTCTGCTGCCTACCGAGACAGACGTCTGGTTTCCGCTCTGGATTTTGGTCCTTAAATTCCAGACGTCTGTTGCGTCTTACTGCAGACATTTGACCCTTTTTTGGCTGCACAGTTTTAAACAAATACGAGACACCTTCACAACAAACACCTATCACGGCCTCATCTATGGCTATGGTAGCACTTATTGTTTTAGCAGTATATAAGACATGTTTGTGTCAGTCAACAATCAGATTGAGTTTTTTCTTCTAAGTGATATCGAAACTGATTATCACCATCTGGTGGTCGACTGATACATGACGTCATTAAATCAGTGAACAATTTAGTCGATATATGATATTTTCGAAATAACTAGAGTAAAATGGCTCTATGAGATTCTTGACTAACACGAAGAAATTTATATTCCAATTAATTAATTGAAGGATGATAATTGCTCAATATGAAGATATACATAAAGCATGCCGATCCATGCACGAAATTTATTTTTTAAAATTTTTGGCAACATCCCGTGAGCATGTCTTGTATAATATTAATTATTTTTATCAATGCTGAGTCTCTGTCCCCTCTTCTCCTATTTTATATATATATATATAGAGAGAGAGAGAATAATGGAGGAAAGAGGTCATAGAAGGGAATTTCCTCCTATAGCGTCGAACAAATACACCCTCCCTCATTTTTTCGGACGATCGGTACCTACCATCTTCATCGTTATCATCTAAGATGTGGGTACACCAAATTTCATGTGATTTTACGTACACCAAATTTCATGTGATTTTACAACTTTTCACCGTTGATTTAGCAATGTAAAATGTTCTATTGTCGATAAACCGTTAATTTTGAACCCACTAAATTAATGGTGAAAAGGTTGTAGAATCACATGAAATTTGGTGTACCCACATCTTAGATGATAACGATGAAGATGGTGGGTGCCGATCGGTGGAAAAAATAAGGGAGGGTGTATTTTCTCGACGCCATGGGAGGAAATTCCCTCCTATGGCATCTTTCCTCCATTATTCTCATATATATATATATATATATATATATTCTTGTGACAGTTCTTATTTTTTAAATACTCTAATTTGTATCAATTACGATATTGGGATCCCACCACCATGGTAACTACTAGGAAAGGGGTCAGAATCAAGCTCTACCTAATTAATCTCGCAAGCTTCTTCTCTATCTTAAAACCCGCTTTCGTTCAGCTGATGTGGTACTAACTTGAGGATCAAGGGAGGTACACCTATGCCAAAAATTCCTTAATTTTGATGCATGCTTGCTTAATTTCCACCCGATAAAGATTAAAATCTCTTCTCTGTTGTTTAATGGAAAAGGATAAGGTATTTATTTAAATTCATATTGCTAATTTAATGTTAATTAGGATCGATGACACTTACGTGGCAAGAAAAATTATCATTGCATGTCTTGAGAAAAATGTACTAGTATTCTATACTATCATAAACTGCAGAAATTTTTTATAACAAAAAAAGAGAATTTTGTCCTATGTTTTAACTCCACGCGTGCCCACTGTTTAGAAAAATTCATGTGAAAGACCTACTCTTTCTCTTCATGAATTCCAAGATCATCTTCCGCTCCTAAGGTGAAAGCCTGCACGGGTTTGACCCGAGCCCGACCTGATCCAACCCGATTTTTCTGAGGGTTATAGACATTCTATATCCGTCCGAACCCGATTGGACGGGTTGAAGATTATATAAAAAAATATCGGGTTGGGTATGGGTTCAGTGTTAAACCCGTCCGTCCGAACTTTAAATCTGGCCTGAACCAAACCCGCTTCTTATATCCGATTCAATTCGATATATTACATAAACATTTAATTCTAAATGTTATAAAATATCTATTGTGATTTATTATACATATATAGGTATATTACATAAACATTTAATTCTAAATGTTATAAAATATCTATTGTGATTTATTATACATATATAGGTAGTGCAATTTTTAAGTGTAGTTTATAAACCTATCATATATAATTTAAATAGCTTTTTCGAAATATAAATTTTGTGTATATATATTTGGTATAACATATCTCAAGTATTATTCTCTAATTTTTTGATAAATTATAATTTGCAAAACCCGTAAAAACCAACCCACCCGCATATAAATCCGTCCAAACCAGTCTGAAACTCGAAGTTGCGGATTTAGCCTATTGTAAACCCGTCGGGTTTGGACGGATTTTGGTTTTGTGTTTGGGTTTGGGCGGGTTTTGGGATTTGGGTTTGCCTTATGGTACAATACCTCAATCTCAAAATTCTAATATGGTGCTAAAATTCCTTAGACCAATAATAAGACAGTTAGTGTATTATTTATTAATATAATACACCTTTATTGTTGAATGTACTCTTGCTCCTAATGAGTTGAGGTGGGAACAATAGGGTCTCAAATCGAGAAGCAACCATCAATTTAACTGATCGATTATTAAGTAATTGATGGTATTAATTTAACAATCAAACAATTATTTTGCCAACTGTTCATAAAATCTTTGCCTTAATTTAACAATCAAACAATCAATTTAACAATCAAACAATTATTAGGTAATTCTTTCTTAAATTACTAATCTTTAAGCCATTCAAGGAGTAGGACAAGCTTTCAGGGCAAATTCATAGGTCCCAAAGTGCGCGTGTTGTATACTTATGTGTGCTATATGTGTGGGTGTGTTGTGTGTTTATGTGAGACTTACTATTCAAAAAAAAAAATCACCAAATTGCTAAAGCCAAATTGCTAAAGCTTAAAGTTTCATTCACCTTGAACACATTATAAAAAATACTATTATAATAATTTAATTGTGAGAAACATTTTTCAAAAAGCCCTAGGAATTTTACACCTTCATGGTAATAAATAGTCTACTTATTCTCAACAACATGAAAAATGTTGTATCCTATCTAAACATTCATTGTGCTCATAAATGTATTTAACAACCCAATATTTTAGATTTGTTATCCTTCTCAGACAACAAAAAATAACATCATATCAAAACTTATTCGAATAACAAATCGTACATAACAATGTCCTTAAGCCAAAAATATTATGTTACGGTTTACATTCTCTATCTTATACAAGACGTATCCTAGAGAATTTAAATATGATATTATACTACACATCATAATAGGTGCCCATGACATTTATTCGGAGAATCTTCATTTTCGGTGATTGATACACATCACCACATCTAACATGTCATTACCATGTATAATAGGCTATTAAAACCCTACCTACCTATGCTAGTTATTGGCCTGTAACTTGTAAGTAAACTTTTAAGAAATTACTAGATTAGATCTATATTCATGCAAATGACACATCACGCTACATAAATATTATAACAATTATAAATAAATATGACCCAGATTATCAATGGTTATCACGTGCAACTATAAAATCATCGTAATATTCAACCAATATTACTAAAAGAATTACATTGGACTTGTAAGGATGGATAGAGCTACTCTAGCGATCCCTTTCGTCCTTAAAGAAGGGAAAAAATATATCTCGCTCCTAATCTTTATTAATTGTATAGGCAGAAATTAGACTATGGTCGACCACATCAACTTCACTTCTTTATTAGTTATATTTTCTACCTTCTTTTTTTATTCATTGCTTATTTGAATTTAGGTGTGCAAAGAAATTCTTATAATTACTTTGACTTTCCCAAATTTTCTCCCTTTATTTTTCAGAATCCGATTCAATAGAAAATTTCAATATAAAATAGGGCGGTTTACGTTATGAAAGAAACAAATGATATATCGTGCATTAGTCATATAATTTCCATCTAAACAAACCAGTATTATTTTACGCCTGCAATGCGGTCTGTATTAATATAAGGTTTGATGAGGCTATCTTTGTTATCTTAACTAAAAGTCTCTAAAAATATCTATTATCTTTCTAAAAGTAATCTTTTGACATCTTATAGATTTTTATTGATTTTGAGTTTTATAAAATCCTTAAAAATCTATAGTAAAAGACTTTAACATTTTTTATTATCTTAACAAAAAGTTTTTTAAAATATTTATTTTTTAACTAAAAGTATTTAAGATATTTCTCAAACAAAAATTAAAGTGATAAAACATATATATTTATTGGTAAATTTTATAAGCAACATCGAACATACATGGTTTTTGAGATAGCATCATTGAACTTTGAAAATACCATGCACCCCCATTCAACTACTTATATTGTACGAAATTGTTGGTTTCTTTAACTCTTTTCTCGCATGCTGGATTAAATAACCCAAAATGACCTTATACGTGGATTGAATAGCCCAAAATGAGGGGAAAATATCCTTACAAATATACCTTTTAGGTGGGGGTTTATGGAATTTTTAAAGTTTAATGATGCTTTATAAAATTTAACCTATATTTATTTAAATTAAAGAACTAACAAATCTTTTTATTAATTTTATATATTATTAATTTAATTATGTGTATTGCACGTGCTACAATAAGTTGACACAACGCCATTTAAAAACAATATTGATTAATTTCATTTGTATCATGGATGGTTAAAAATTTAAAACAGTCTATATCTTTTTGGAGAAAATAACTTATTTAAGTATACATGTATAGTGTCCTTAGGATACGTGTTATTTGAAAATTTGTTTTATGTTCAAAGAAAAATAATTGTATAGCTTTTAAAGATATTTAAATTTGGTTTGTTATTTTAAACCTTTTATTTTAATTTGTTATTTTAAATATAGTCCTCACATGTACTCACCATATGTTGAATGGAATTCCCAGGAGAAAAGCTATTCCCTTTTAAGAGTGTTAAATATTATAGTAATCAACTTAATTATTTCAATCATTTTTTTATAAATTATGGTTGTAATCGATGTGATTAATTGTGATGAATAGGTTTCAACTCAAAAGGAAAATCTTTAGCATATATATTTTATCCAAAAAATGATTAAATTTTGAAAGGTTGGAACGATTAATTTTAAACATTTAAATGTGCTAAAAATTAATTTCAAAAAATTTAAAATAAAAAATAATTAGGTATATAAAGTTAGTTATCAAATATCATCATAAATGATTTTATCAAACAAATGTTTTATGATAAACTAAAAATTATTGGTATAGATAGATTATAAATTATAGATATAAATATAAAGAGAAAACGGAATATCGTGTGCCATAAGAGGAAATTTATCCTATGGCGTGAAAATTATCAACGCTCCACCAATGTTTTTTACGATCAGCATTCACCATCTTCATTTTCATTATGCAAAATGTGGATACTCCAAATTTGTTGTGAATCCAGCATCTTTTCACCATTGATCTAGTGTGTGCAAAATTATCGGTTTTCTGATAGTATAATATTTAAAACAATTTTACAACATAAAATCAACGGTGAAAATCGGGCCTGGTTTTCCCGAACCTGACCCTACCCAACTTGATATTTTTGGGTTTTTTTGGCATGCTATATCCGCCCGAACCCGAATGGCTGGGTTTAAAATTAACTATAATATTTTCGGGCAGGGTTTGGGTTTAGTATAAAATCCGCCCGTCCAAGCCCTGAACCCGTTTCAAACCAAACCCGTTTCCTAAATTCAACTCGACTCGATCCAACTTGTACACCATAGAAAAAATATTAGCCGTTATAATTTATTATATTGCATTCAAGTTATAATCTATTACATATAATTTAGTGTAAATTTGATTAAACCCCATCCACTTTATCCACTTTTGAAGTTTTTGAGATAAACCCCATGAACTTTAAAAATGCTATAAAACCCTAAATTTTAAAAAAAATCGAAAGGTTTTTTTTATCAAAACATATCATATTCCGTTAATTTTGGGTCTATTCAATTTATCTGTAAGGCATTTCGAGATTATTCAATTCAATTGTGGATTGCACGAGTTAATCAAACAAACGATTTCATACAATATTAGTAGCTCAGTTGGATTTTATAGCATTTTAAAAATTCAATGGAGTTGTCTCAAAAACTCCAAAAGGTGGACAGGGTTTAGTAAAATTTACCGTGTAAGTTAAAGGGTTTATTCTATATACAATCCCTAAAACATAGCTAATTCTAATTACAACCCCTAAAACGTTCTATTTCTAAATACAACCCATAAAACTTCTAAATACATTAAATTGGACCCCCATAATTAACTTTCATCCATCTAGCCATTAGTCCTTGCCAAGAGGGTGAAAATTACCGGATTACCCTCATGGCTATATTCTTTCCTTTAAATTCCCCCATCAAACCTTTGTAGCGACGTCTCCTCTCCTTCCTCACTAACTTGTTATTGTTGCTCCTTCATGTTATTGTTACTTCTTCCTCCTCCTCCTCTTTTAAGCATGAATAACAACGTTTCATATTCCACAAGTTCCCAATTGATAGCGCTTTAATGAAATGCATCACCATCATCATGAAGCGTTTCAAGATATGACGGAAAATGAGTATCTTTGGAGTATGTGAGAGAAGAAATAGAGAAGTTTAATTGGTCAAGAGAAGGGGTATAAAGGTAATATCTATTAAAATCTATCCTAAGTTACCTCTAACCCAAATATGAACCCTGATTAACTTAACAGAGGGTCCTATTTGATTAACTTGGAAGTTTAAAGTGTTGTATTTAGAAATAATATGTTTTAGAGATTGTATTTTAGAATTAGCTAAGTTTTAGTGGTTGAATATAGAAAAAAAACCTAATTTATAATTTACAACGGGCTTATCCTGGAAAATCATAAGACCCGATCCGCCCGGTTAAACCCAAAAACCCGTCTGAACCTGAAGTTTTGAGTTTGGGTATAATGCATTGCAAACCAGATAGGTTCGAACGGGTTTTGGATTTAGGTTTTTAATTTTGGGTTGGGTACAAAAATTTTCAAAAACCCGCTCGATCCGGTTTGCTTTCATCCCGAGATGAAAGGATATTGGATTCACATCAAATTTGGTGCATTTTGCACAATGAAGATGAGGACGGTGAATGCCGATCATCGAAAAATTTGGTGGAATATTGACTTTTTTTGATGTCACAGTAGAAAATTTCCTCCTGCGGCATAGGAGATTCCATTTTCTCAAATATAAATATAGATAATAGTATATTCTAAACCGAAAATAAGAGTGGGACGAAAATATAATGAATTTGCCTTTTTAGGAGTAATAAATATTTTCACCTGCTACTCACACGGACAATTGATAAAGTATTTATTGTTTATTATTTAAGAACAAATTGATAATTGCATATATGTGCTATGGTTAAAAATCTAGAAAGTTCTATATTTTTAAGTGAACTAATTTATAGAAATGCAAATAACATAGTTCTTAAAATTCACAAGTTTTATTAAATTTATTTGTTTTGAAAAGATTTTAAAACGAAATATTTACATAACTTAAGTTATAAAGATTTTCTAAATCTATGTTTGTTATTTTGAATCTTATATTTGAATTTGTTTTGATAAGGATATTTTAGTTTATACCAAATTTTCACGAAACATACATGTTGGATATAAAATATATTCTCTCAACGCTCAACGTAACTTTGGAATTTTGATGCAGTGGAAGTAACATTTCACATGGTATCTGAACTGTATAGGTCCGATTCCCATCGGACACTTATTAAATGTGGTTTTATTTAAATTATAGATAAATATATTGCTGCGCACAACTAACTCTATTTATATTTAAATAAACTATTTTACAAAAAAAATAGAGTTTGAGTTTGAGTTTGAATTTTAAATTGAAACGGTTGATATAATAAATATCACATAATTATTTCTTAGTGATGACAACATATTTCTTAAAAATAATTTTAGTTGAGATAGAAAATTAGTTAAGATATGACATACAAAAAATTTGATCAATTTGATTATAAGAACATAGTAGTATAGTATATATAGATAGATATAAATATAGACATGTGTGTGTGTGGATATCCATCCATATTTTTCATTATTACAAAGAAAACAATTTAGCAATTACAAAATCCCTTTCACTTTCACTTAATTAGTTGAAATCCACCTTCTGTTTAAAGTAATTTTGGGTACGTATTCTCTTTTCAACTGCATGCTTCTCTTGTGATTGTGGATTGGAGACTATCTTCCATCTTCTTTTTCAATGACGTCCTATGGCTATGGGGTTAGGTCTCAGGTTTCTTTTTTGTGATATGGGATGATTTGTTTGAGATTAATTTAAATTTAAATAGTTAGTTTGCTGATGGGCATTTTGTATGTTTTCTTTATTTGTTTTTTTTTTTTTTTTGACATGTTCATCATATTCTATTTTACTATTTTAGAGGGGGACGAAGCAGTGCCCGATGAGGACATATCAACCCAAGACCTTGCATACTTCCGGCCATTTCGGAAGTATTATTCTCTTTTTTTGTTATTGATCACTTTACGACATATATCTTGTGTATGCCTCGTGTTTAAAGACGCTTTCTTTTGTATTACTTGAAACTGGTTAGTTTGTTGTAAACCTTGATTATTTTGTTTAATAAATATTGTTATAAATTCTTGTGATACAACTATTACATATACAGCGCTTTGCGTATCAATAACGGGAAAGTATGTTTCTTGATATAGATACCTCGCTATTTTATCATTTATTTTATTTTGGGAAGCGGAGCTTGGCAATAGGTTAGGCAATTCACATTGAATCGACATAAGGGATACATAACATCCTAAGGAAAAAAAACTTTTTTTTTATAAAGAGATCGGATTCATTAGAAATCATGCAAGATGCATGTGTGTATAATGAGATGATTCAACTAATGTTATCTATTTATTGAAAATAGGTATAAGAAAATCTCAAACATCAATTAATACATGCAGATATATTAGGCTAATTAATCTAATTTAGTCCTTATTTTAATATGGGGATAGCACAAGCCTGATATGAGAGGAGACATGGTATGAATAGAAGGAACAATTAGAGGATTAAGGAAGAGAGGACTTACAAATAGTAACTTGATCTCAATATCAAATTGCTAAAAAACGCATAGAGTTGGCGTCGAATTGATTTCGAGGCTTTCAATGATGGGTTGATGGCAAAGAAAAAGATGAAGGAAAAATTAGTAATATAGATTTTAAATTAAACACAAATTATTTCTCTTTTCAAAATCTAAAAATTCAAAATAAATAATTTACGGAGGCTGGGGTTTGTGAACTTAAGACAAGTGGATCAATAACCAAAGGAATACAAGTAATGACTACATGTATAAATTAAAAGGAAATAAATTTATATACACTTGATTCAAACAAAAGAGGGTTTATTTAATAAGGAAATTACTAGAAAGGTATACAGATTTTACGGTTGTTACATTATATATAAAGATCGATCCAAAATTGCTTAGAATTTGAGATTTTGTAAAGGATTTTTTTAATGTGAGTCCCATCTCTTGTTTTATGAATGTGTAGAGATAAACTTGAAGTCCTGATTTGTAAAAGGATTTGGCTCATCATATATTTTGCTATATATAAAAAACACGTATGCTTAGAGTTGGTGGTAAGCAGAGCATTATGTCCTCTTGTCTTCTTCTAGTTATTTTATATACCAACAACTTTGATATCGCTTGCCTTTCCATTGCTTAATAAATCATAAAGCGCCTTTCAAATCTAGCTCTTGAGTCAAATCAGATATTTAATTATCTAAAGCGACACATATATAGTTGGCGTATAGCAGGGATTGTGGGATTCGCTTCCCCCGCCAGCTCTCACGCTGTCCACAACAAAATTAAGTATTCCTTAAACAATTGTTAGTCTTATTCTTCTTGTTTATCCGACTTAAATAAACACAAAAGGTACAATATAAATTCCATAAAACACCCTACAAATAGATATTTTTAAAATGAAAACAATCACCAAATTGCAAAATTAACTAAAGTATAGGGGTGATTATGAAAATTCCAAATACACCTGAACCTTTACTATTGCGCAGGAGGGTGACCGTTTCGATTGCTGTCCTCTTGTTGGCTATTTATTATTGTTCGATAGCTATCCGTGGAATTAACTAAAGTATCCTGGTGGGTACAAAGTGAATGGTTGAAGTAAATGTTTTTAAACGAACAATGCTAATAGCAGAAATACTAGGGTTTTGCTTGGTTGAGTGCACTTCTCTCTCTCTTGTGGAAAATACATTGTATATATGAATCATGTAAACGGTGAAAAATAGACCACACGCATGCATCAAGTATTTATATCTTGGGCTTGCTATTAAAGTATTAATATATACTCGAATTTTGAACATCTGTCCTATGTGGAGAAAAAGTGTACTAACTAAAGATTATATGACGATAATTTTTATGTAAATAAGAAATTAGAACTTCTTCCAAGTAACAGACGTTCTTAAAAAAATTCTACCGATTTATTGGATTTTTGCCCTCCATTTTGGAATTTAATGGTTACGTGGATGTCCTTATATTTGGAATTGACACTACTACAAATATATCTTGTCCCAACGGTTGGAACCGTAAGGACAAACCACCGCCCCTACGGTTCCCACTGTAGGGGCAAAAATATCGCCTGTAGGGGCACGGCTATAAATTTGCCCCACGGCGACACCCGCAGGGGTCTCTGCCCCTACGGTTTCCAACGTATGGATAATTATTTATTTTTATTATTAAAAAAAAACAATATCTTACCTTACGGTAACCGTAGGGTCAACTTATAACCAACCGTAGAGCCAAAATGTCAGATTATTTTTAGGTTTTTTAAAAAAAATAATAACATCTTGTCCCTACGGTTGGCACCGTAGAGGAAAATTTCTGCCCCTACGGTTAAAACCGTAGAGGCAGAAGTTTGCACCTACGGCGTAGAGGCAGAAATTTAATTTTTAAAAAAAAAATACTGCCTCTGTTTTTCGTCCATCATGTACACAATAATATATCACACACTATATCATATACCAAAGTGCAAATTATACATCAATAACATCAGACGCGTGATATATAACGAAATAAACAAACACAATACGAAATCACACTAAAATCAAGATCATGATCATAATATACTACCGAAATTCAAAATATACAACATGTCATAAATATAATACAGATATTCTAAAAAAATCTAAAAAAATATATTACAAAAATCAATGCTGGCTCGGTCCACGTAATTAGCACATCTGGCGAAACCAGTCCTTGCTGTAGCCCTGGAGCATCAAATGCTCAAGAAATGATGTTGCAATAGTACTTGGAGATGGGGCAACAGGAGCTGAAGTAGCTGGAGCTGGAGCCGAAGAATCAGGAGGAGTGGCCTGCGAAGCCGCAGCCGAAGGAGTGGCCTGCAAAGCCGCAGTTGAAGAAGTGGCATGTGGAGCCGTCGACAGTATTTCGGAAACCGTGTTGGTTATAGTGCCCTCAAGGCGATTATTGTAACCGCATGCAGGCGATTATGATGATTGAGGGAGGACCTATACGGATAGAACAATCTTACTCGAGATAATAATATGCTATCTGAATCATCTCTATCATCATGTACATGTATTATGTGGTATTACAGATCACTATTACATGTTGTATAGCTTATAGGATTCTTGCTTGACTACTAGGGTTATTGTGGCGATCACACCTGTCAGAACTGGGTAGTCTATAAGCTAATCCTTAAATGTCCTTGGTCGTAGGAATATCGAGACTGGGCATTGATATTCTAGAGTGGACTGGTGTATATGTTTCTTGATCCTGACAAGGGGCGATGGTCGGTCTCACAGCCATTAGTGTTAGTAAGTTACCAAAGATAGTATACATGCGCTCATTGGGTTATGACTTATACTGGACGGACTCGTCGGGAACATGCTATATTGTATTAAACCTATTGTCAGGTAGTAGTTCTCTGGTAACATGAGTACAGGTTAATCCGTCGACCTGAGATCGTCATTTGTTTTATGTGAGTTCCCACTGTGCTTTGATTACTACTCAACCACGGCTCTACAGAGTCGTACAAACAGCTTTTAGTTGGGTACAGTCCCGAGCCACATGGAGGCGGTGAGCGGATCGTCGAGGATTCGTCTCTCTCGGTATTAGGGGTAGATGTCGCGTTGTGCACGGGTGACCATCACCAGAAATTCTTGGCCAAGGTAGACGAGAATTACTGATTTGGATCAGTAGTTTCTCAGTGGGTGATGGGCTTCATACCGACATGACTTATCGTGTTATTAGGGATATGACTTTATCACCCCTAGACCCGATATGCGATACTCTTAGATGAACAGACCGGACTGTGCGGAGATTATCATTTTCAGGCTCAGTAGGGATACAGACAAGTTTGCTTGTCGACCTTCCTTACGTTCAATACCTGAGTAGCCGTTACGTACAGCTAGTGTCGCTGACGTGCTTGTGGTTAAACCCACTGCAGCGTATTGTCGAGTCTTTAAAATCCCACATAGAGGGTTTTCCTAGCTCGGGCGAAATGATGTAGTGTATGTATTTTGATACGTACTCAGCTTCGATTAAAACACGTGTTTTTGTACACGTGCTTTTAATCGGATAGTTTGTTAATACTAGCTGGTTTGAAAGATAGCCAGGTTATCACATTTTGGATTAAATGTGAGCTAGTATTATATATCTCTTTTAGTATCTTTCTTTTCGGTATTCGTATTTTTGATAGAATATAGTATTTATACGAATACGGGTATTTGTATAAATACGTGTATTTGTGTCTTGATACAAATACGTGTATTTGTGTCTTGATACAAATACGGGTATTTGTGTCTTGATACAAATACGGGTATTTGTGTCTTGATACAAATACGGGTATTTTGTATCTTAGTATAAATATGGATATTCGTATTTTATACGAATACGGGTGTATATATTTGTAGCATATACTTGTATTAGTGTATTTTGTATATATTTATATATACATATAAATATATATATATGTGCATTGTGGTGACACTCTTCTTTTCTCATATCTTGTATTGTTTGGAATGGTGTGGACTTGTGACTCACCATGGTGAGTCACAATTCCACCTATCCAAAACAGTAAAAGAAAAGACGAAGAGAAAAGACAAGGATGATGGATTATTCTTGATTTGCCATGCTTCCTCACTTGCTCTCAACACCCTTGTTCTTCTTCCACCTCTCTTGAGTTTTTCATTTATGAGAAAGGAAAAAGAAAGTGAGAGAATAATTAGAGACAGCCTCTACTACATCCTAGTGATTAATTATTAGCATATTTTGATCACTAGTTGCTTCACTAGGTTTTTGTTGTGAAGCTAGAGCCCAAGCTAGGTTTCCTTCGAGGTGGATCATTTTCGGCATGGAAGATTGACTCCCAAGATTGTTCCCGATGACCTAAAGAGCTTAGGAAGTGGAAAAAAGACGAAGGACATGACTATAAAGGTTGTAATCACAAACCTAGTAGTTAACTCCTTCTAGTTTAGTGTTTGGATTCGATTCTAGGTTGTAGTAGTTCGTGCTCAAGTTTCAAAAATTTTCGTTTTGTATTCTGCATAACCGTTAGTTTGCGGTGCGAGCACGAACGTCTACTTAGATGGTATCAGAGTCACCCAAACATTAGAACTAGATTTAGAGGGTGCTTACGTTTCGAAACTAAAATTTTCCGTTTTTCCGATAACTAAAAATCAAATTTCTGTCGATTTTGTTTTGATCTCTAAAAAATTTGTAAATAAGTGCAGAGATCATCTCATAAGATATAAGAACTAAGGTAGAAAACGACGACCCAATTCCTGAGAAAAACCGCCAGAATTGCCATTTTTCCCAACGGTGGCGGTTTTCTTATGGCATCTGGTCCCCATTTTTTTTCTAGTGGCTTACTCTCATGAAAACTTGATTTTTGGTTATGTTTGATTTTTACCAGATTTCACTTGGTGTTATTTTTGTATTCGGATAACACGAAAAGTTTTAAATCGAAACTTTTGCATCGTTTATATCTTGTGTTTCGTATTTATGTTTGTGAACGTCATCTAATTGCTATAGGTCGATTAGACGGGGTTGCAATACTTGTTAGTTCTGTGATACTTATTTAGATTGGAATAGTTGTGGTCGTCTTCGTGAATAGCCGAGGGTTTTTATAAGATGATAGTTTTATATTTACATTTGTATATTCGTATTGTGGGGCGAGCGTCCGACTTGTGAACTGCCGTCATTGCTTGATGTATATTCTTTTGAGGGGCACTTCCGGGTTGAGATTGTGTCACCTATGTATTATATTAGATTCATCTCTTGTACCTAGAATAGACCCAGGAGGAGTGCTCAAACAGCCGGGTTCTAGGAAGTAACGGATGGCCATCTCATGGAGTTGAGAATGAGTCATCCCATTCTAGAATTGGCGGGACTACTTGTCACACTCGTAGGGGTTTATGGACTAAGGTTTGGCTATTCACATGACCGTGGAACTTATGTTTCATCCATGGCTTAAATGAAACACGGAATAGTAACAACCCTGAACTTTCTGTACAAAATTTTCTAAAAGCACAGAAAGGAGTACCTTAGCCTGAGCACAAGTTACAAATTTAAATTGCTTTAGAACAGTAAGAAACAACTTATAACTCATTGGTAAAGCCTTGCACTGCTGTGACGTAGCTCCTGTGATCGAATCCCCCCAGCCACATATTATTTTTGCTGATTTTTCTTTTAAAATTTTTGGAAGCCCAAAAGTTACACGTGCAAAACACGTAAAAATAAAAAGTCGGATTAATCAAACATATGCACTGAGATATATGAAACGACATCAACACATGGCCTCAATCCTACATCCCGACCCCACTCATTGGCCGGAGAGATTGCTCTTAGAGGCGGCGCCGGCGGTCTCAACCATACCAAATGCTCCAATTCTTTTGCCCTAACACCCTTTGGCCTCCTCCACTACTCCTCTTCTGTTTGATTTTCGTGCACATTTCCAGAGAATTAAAATGAGGCACTAATCCAAAATGTTAATGCATTTTAATTCCATTCTTCAATACCCTAGACCCTAATTTCTCCTATAAATACCACCCTACAACCTAGCCCTCCTCATTCAGAAATCTTTGCCAAAACTCTCTAAATTTTCCAAGTCCAAGAAGTTGTACAAGTGGAGTTAGCTCAAGGTCAAGTCCCGGCGACGTTTCGGGAAGAATCCGGCGACACCACGACTCCACGAGACCCTCAACTTGTTCATAGATCTCTCTTCTTCCTTTGCATCCAGTAAGTCATGTCTTTTCTCTCTTTTTCACCTCTCAAAAAGATTTCTTTTCAAAACTCGTCGGAAGCGGAGTTATTCCGACTTCCGATTTTCAAATTGTTAAAAAAACCCAAATTTTCTTAATAACAAACCTACCTTTTCTTCATATATTGTTTAGCAATCATAAACAAACACTTTAGAACAAGTTTCATCTCAAAATAACATGTTATGAAACTTTTATCACATTTTTACGGTTTAATACCACATACTTTACTTTCGATATATTTCTTCATATTCATTTGTATTACCTTTAGAAAACTCACGAGGTAATGACCTACCTCATCACAACACTCATCTTGACATAGCACGATGGCTTTTGTAATAATTTTTGTGGGACAAAATATAATTTTTACATTAAAATACCCTAAACCATCAAAACCCGTATTCTTTAAATTGTTTTAATTAATTCCTTACAAATAAGCCTCTACAACCCATTTTGGGGAACCCGATCGGGATGATGCGGGTTATCGCACGTTCTCGGGACTAGTTGAGAGGGATGCAGATATTCTCACGGAGCATACGATCTCGATGGAATTTTTATTACAATTTCTAAGAAAAACGTGATTTCTATTAATAAATAAATTCTATTTTTAATATATATATATATATATATATACTATCAAAATATCTTTTTTAAATATATAATATATTCCATGTTTTCTAATCAAAAGAAAAGAATCACAAAAGTTCATGAAAATACCATCAAGAATCAATATAAGTCAAATTACATGAAAATACCATATAATATTCAATTTAGGTTTATATCCACTAGAATATTTCATCTTTTAAATTTACATCCATGAAAATACTAAATACGATAATTAAATACTTGAGGTGTATTTTGAAAATATATCAAAACTATTTTTATAAAACCCCCTCAAGTTATATTAAATTACAATAAGGACTATAGTAAATATAGGTTTAAGCAGGACCAGTTCTCTTGAGCCTCAGGGAGCCGGAGAATTTGGGTGCTTGCCTATTTAAGGTAGACAATTAAACGGGGTTATCGATACGGTAATTGTCTTGGAAAAAGTCACAAATCCTACCATCCATGTGCAGCAGTTACCGATTACTCCAAAACTAATTCAGGACTTCAATTCTGTTTAAGTGTCTGACTTAGTCAGAGTCTCAGTTTAATCCAAATCAATCTATCCTTGAATACAATTCAAGTATAACTCCAATTCAACATGAATCCATTTATACCAGAATACAATCTATATCAACATGAATTGATTTGACCGAACCATGGATATACATTTGACATTGTTTACATGACTATCCATTTATATCCTTTCCGTTTACATGAACTACCGATATCACGGTTTCGGCAAGTCTTACATGTATTAAACAAAACAATACACATCAATATAAATTACATTACGGGGTTTTAAAGGGGTAGCCAGGTATGGAATATGTTAAAAATGGCATGAGATGGTCATTAAAAGACGTAACTATACATCCATTGCCGTTGTTCCGTGGTTTTATCGATGGAACCTTATACTACGGGTTACCACAGTCTACGGTGTAAGTTGGACTCCTCTCGTATACACTGGCATATTCTGTACCAAGCTACAAACAACTGCGTTAGCATAACAATCAAACGTTATACCAGTTAAATCCTCTTATCTGTCTATTCTATTTCTATCTCTTTGGGACTTACCGAGCGATTGTTCGCTGACGACATTCCCATTTCTCTTCTTTCTTTAGAATGTTTTCAGGAGGACCCGACTCTGAGGAGTTCGAGACCAGCCAGGAGCAATTGGAGTAGACCACTGAGCAGCACGACCACTAGGCTTCACTTGTACTCACTTTTCTTTCAGTTCATGCCATTGTTTAGGCATTGCTTTCCATTCTTGTATTTACATTTTCAGTTGTATTGTAAAGAAATGTTTAATAAATAAAAGTTGCTGTTCATTTACATTTGTTGTCTTTCTTGTGTATATTTACATTATATTGCTTATTTACGCTTAACGTGTTTACTTCTGAGTAAATACGTCGCGTGACCCATCACGTCTCCTTACTGTACTATGGGAAGCGGGGCGTGACAGGAATTCTTAGTATAATCTTTATTTCATAGTGTTTGCTTCTGCTGTGATTCTGTGTTTGCGATATATTATCATGCCTGCTACGAATTGTAATAACCGGTATCTACTGTACGAAGTATTTCATGTTTTTAATAAAACTTTCTTTTAATAATTCTCTAAATATTTTTCCTGGTGACCGTACTTTTAATAAAATATTTTCCTAACTGATTATTTCTAATTCCTATTCTCAAAACCAACTTCTTTTAAATTCCTATTTTAATCTAAACCATACCTCTAACTATTTCCATCCAACCATATCTCTATCCTTGAATATCTATATCTATCTATTTTCTATTTTATTATTCCTATTTAAATCCTATCTTACTTTCTATAATTTTCTAAATCCCTAAATTTTATAACCAAAACCCTAACCCAACTTCTAAACCCAAGAAGCCCGCCCAAACCAATATCCCAAACCCGAGCCCCTATTCTTCTTCTTCTCCTCCTCATTCAAGAATTCACGAGCACCATGCCATGTCGCCTCCTTCTTCTCCAACGGGCCTCGCATGACCCGCTCACTGCCGGTCTCTCCCTCGGTCCCAACTGCCTCCAAGATCTAAGTGTCAGCTCCCTATCTTTTCTCAACCGAGCCTCACCCCTTCCAAAATCTCCATCTCTCTCTCATTTTCTCTCTTTCCCCTCACAGCCGCCGCCAACTTCACTGCCGACCACCAGAGCTCCGCCGCTGGACACTCTTCCACCGCAACCACCCTTCGTCTCCTTCATCAACCGAGCTCCACCCATCTCCAGCCAACTCACTCACCCTCAAACCACCAACGACACCGGCAGTAGCCATCATCACCGACCACCACCGGGTCCCCTCTCGTCATCGACAAACACCCGAGTTCCCCCTAAACCTCTCCATCCTTCACTCGAGCACCTCTCCCTGCACAATAGATCACCCATCTCGCCGACGAGCCTCCTAAGCTGCTCTTCTTTCCTCAAACCCAGGCTCTCCGTGCACCCCGAGCTCCTATCATCATCGGCGATCCTCAACAGCCCCAATGAGCTTCTTCTCATCTCCAACACCACGTTGCCAGCCACCATCACCGCCATTGCCGCCAGTCGAGCCCACTCCTCTGCATCCTCTCTTCTCTCACCATAATTCCCAATCGAGACACTATTTCCCTCGAGCAACCGCACAATCCCTCGCTCTCATCCTCGACCAAGAACCCCGACACCATCGAAGCACTCATCGCCACCTTCCTCCTCAATCAACTTCAACCACCAACTCACAATCACCATCAAACACCTAAGCATAATCATCGTCACCGCCGGCTCTAGTGCCACTCGAGACCCCTGGCTGCCGTTGTGCTAAGCCCGGTGCCTACTTCCCAGAACTACCGTGCCCACTCTGAGCCGCTCTCGTACCCACCTCCGCACCACCGCCGTGCCACGACTACGCCACCACCGTGCCTAGCTCCGTGTCGCTCGCATGCCCAGACGTGTCGCGGCTTGTGCCCGCTTCGTTCACACACCGTGCCCACTCCTACACCAGCACCGTGCTTAGTAGTGCCTAGCACCGCGTCCAGTACCGTGTCGCGCCATGCCATACCCGCACCATGCACCAAGCCAAGACCGTGCCCACTACCGTGTCACGCCTGTGCTGTCACTGTGTCCGATACCGGGTCACCACGCATCGCACATGCGTTACGCACCGTGTCCAGCATCGCATCGTCTCATGTGTCGACGAATCCCGCACATGGTGTCACTTCTATATCAGCGACCGAAAGCAAGTGAACTCCTCACTTGTTTACATGCTAGTACTATACAATTTAGATTTAATGCTTATTAAACTGTATACACCAATGTATATGTATATATGTACTCGTAGTGATTCGTCGTTCGGGTTACTCCGATACCCATTGTGTCTGGGTCCAATATGGATTATTTGGAATCATATTTAGAACTCAATTCTAATCGTGTAGGGAATATAGAGATCGAAATCGCCTTGAAGTTAGTTAGATACACTAAGATCCCGATGTGTTAACTGCTCAATGCTATTCTAGGCGTTTGATACGAATTGAAAATGATAACTAAATCATATGTGGCGGAACTCATTGTGGATAGGTCTGTTTACTGATAACGAACATCATGCAGGAAATTGGGTTGAAAATAGTGAAGTTTGCATCATGTAATGACACCCTCAAAAAGACGACGTTGAATCGGAAATTCACCGCACATGCCTCGTTCAAAAATCGATATTAAACTGAATACAATTCGTAACCTAATGTCCTTGGGCTCGTATCGAAGCCAATAGATAAACCTACAATACCCCATAGTTGATCTCTTAATTTTAATAAGCTATGACAATAAAAACTGAGGCGATTCATGGCTCTGGACTACAGTCTAGAGCAAGAATCTCTGCCTTTACCCGTTTTTAGAATGCATACTTCTCACTGTTTAAGCGTGAAAGTGTGTGGAACCATACATATAAGTGTAGATAATTGAATGAGCTTTCTAACGGTACTGGTTTAATTGCATTCCAGTATCATTTGATATTTATAACACCTTTTAAACCGTCGATGTGTACTGCAGTTTCATGCAGGGACAAAATGTATACCTTAACCTTAGATAGTGCATATCTCCCTGCGTACAGTGGATATAATTGATCCGTATGGTGTGTTGGAAACACAACAGGTAAAAATAAATATTATCTATCTGTAGCATCACCTAATTATGCTCCCAAAAGGGAGTAAAACGTATTACGAAACGGACTTCCAGTTCAGAAATTAGATTTCCAGCAGTAAACACTCAAAATGGAAGGACCGTAACTCGCAAACCTGAAACCCGAATGACTCGAAACCAATTTTTATGTACATATAATTTAATACGCTATTTATGTCTTGTATATTGTTTCACCAAATTATTCACGTGCGATTTTATATGATTTTTCTAATCCAACCGACACTGGCTGCTCTTATGTATTTAGTAGTGCATTTACTGTATCCCCATCATATTGCATGATTCTTATACCTTTCGTAAATGGTGTTCATTTGCATCGATCTTCTAGTGACTATTTTTACATTACCGAGTGATAAATGTTAGTGATTGGATTGTGGCAAGTACGTTAGTGTAAAAGCGTGATTGAATAATAGAAGCGATACATACTTGTACACAATCAGCATAACCAATTAGTTATTGCATTGTCGACGCCTATGGGACATATATAAGTGTAACTATAAGTTGTATGGGACGGGTATGAAAGCACTTATATTAGTGTCATAGGTAAGATATCGATGACTGTCCACTTATCTTGGATATCGGTCGAGACATACTTGATGGAGACCCTGTCTCCAATTCTCGCGTAGACTTGTCATGGAGCGACTAGTATTTAGATTCAAGGTCGGTGTCTGATGTATATCACGGGGTGTGAGGTAGTTTGAATGTGGGTTCGATCAATGGAATCTCAGGAGTCCCACTGCCGGCATATTTCGTGATTTCATGATTTTGATACTGACCGTGTTACTGATTCTTACTGATCGTGATTCGAGCCTATGTTTCCTTGCCCCTGGGGCTTACCCTTGGGTTGAAAATACTCCTGCGGTGGTTGACGCTCACACTCGGACTGACGATAAGTATAGTGACTTGGACATTGAGGCTGTGAGACTGATAGAGTATTACATTGATTATTGATTTGATACACCTGCCTTACCTTTATATGTACTGGTTATTTCATGCTCATGTTATTACTCTATATTTACTGTTTTATGTTTATCATCATTACACAATATATATGTATATATTGCTATTGTGTCGCTTTGACGACCTGAGTTTGCATGCTCAGAGGGAGAAATGGACTTGACTAAATTCGAGAAGATCGCGGAGATCCAGACCAGTGAACCAACGGTATTATTTCTCTGACATCACTGATTAGTTGTATTTTCAGTTTGTATCCGTTGCACTCAGTTTCTTTACATCTGATAGTTCTAGTGACTGTATTTCTCTTTATCCGTGCTGTGTTTTACTGATTACCACGTAATGCTAGAAACCGAAGTGTGACTGCGATATGATATTTCTTTGACCGTAGGAGCATGGTTGGCCTTGTCACCCATCGTATTCCGTATTTTGGGAAGCGGGGCATGGCATGGTTTTGTTGGTATCAGAGCCAGGTTTAGAATGAGATTACAGTTTCCGACTAGGGCCTCACAATTTAAGACGCCTAATCGGTCTAGGTTTAAACTTGTTATCTTTGACTAGGATCCCTATAGTGTGTCAAGCTATATTTTTGACTCCATCCGCTAGAGTTTTGGGTGACCTAGTAGAGTTATGTGGTTGTGACTATGAACTGCAGTATAGTTACAATGCAACACTCTGCTTGGGTGACTAGGAGTTCTACATTTGATTTCCGCTCGATTGAGTTTCACTTCACCATAAATTCTTGCTTCGTTTGTCAATTCTATATCTTATTCTGATTCTTATATCTTACACCGCCGTCTGAAAATTTATTGTTTCAGAATCATGGCTTCCCACGATTCTTCTTCCACTCCGCTTCTCAGGATCACAGCGTCGAGATTTTGGGTGTACTGCAAGGCGTGAGGGAAGCCCAGGAGAGGACAAATGATATTTTAGCTCAAGGGTTAAGGAGACAACTAGTTCGAGCACCAGGAAGAGTCCCCGATCGTGAGGGAATCTCTGTTAGTAAAAGAGATGTACAGATGAAGTGCCCACTTGTTTCTCAGCAGAAGAAGCAATGGAGAACCCAAGTCTGCCGTTATTGCAAGAGGCCGGGGCACCTTCAGAGGGATGTCACCAGGCCAAAGGACAGTGTTTGATTCGGGGATCCGATGAACATCGTGCAACAGTTGCCCTCAGAGGAAAGAGCTGCAAGGAGGAGTTCAGTCAATGCCTTCCATATCTGTTTGAGTAGTTTATTCGTTTCGTAATTTTTGTTCTTTTAATTTCGAGGACGAAATTTTCTTTAAGAGGGGTATGATGTAATAATCGGTATCTACTGTACGAAGTATTTCATGTTTTTAATAAAACTTTATTTTAATAATTCTCTAAATATTTTTCCTGGTGATCGTATTTTTAATAAAATATTTTCCTAACTGATTATTTCTAATTCCTATTCTCAAAACCAACTTCTTTTAAATTCCTATTTTAATCTAAACCCTAACTCTAACTATTTTTACCTAAACCATATCTCTATCCTTGAATCTCTATATCTATCTATTTTCTATTTTATCATTCCTATTTAAATCCTATCATACTTTCTATATTTTTCTAAATCCCTAAATTTTATACCCAAAACCCTAACCCAACTTCTAAACCCAAGAACCCGGCCCAAACAAATATCCCAAACCCGAGCCCCTATTCTTCTTCTTCTTCTCCTCCTCATCGTTCAAGAATTCACGCCACGTCGCCGCCTTCTTCGCCAACGGCCCCTGCATGACCCGCTCGTTGCAGATCTCGCCTTCGGTCCCAACTGCCTCCGAGATCCAAGCATCGTCTCCTTATCTTTTCTCAACCGAGCATCTCCCCTTCCAAAATCTCCATCTCTCTCTCGTTTTCTCTCTTTCCCCTCACAGCCGCCGCCAACTTCACCGCCGACCACCAGAGCTCCACCGCTGGACATTCCTCCACCTCAACCACCCTCCGTCTCCTTCATCAACCGAGCTCCACCCATCTCTAGACAACTCACTCACTCTCAAACTACCATCATCGCCGGCAGTAGCCGTCATCACCGACCACCACCGGGTCCCCTCTCGTCGTCGACAAACACCCGAGTTCCCCTTCAGCCTCTCTCCTTCACTCAAGCACCTCTCCCTCCTTTACTTGAGCACCTCTCCGTGCACAATAGATCACCCACCTCACCGACGAGCCTTCTAAGCTGCTCTTCTTTCTTCAAACCCAGGCTTTCCGTGCACCCCGAGCTCCTATCATTATCGATGATCCCCGACAGCCCCAATGAGCTTCTTCTCATCGCCACCACCACGTCGCCAGCCACCGTCACCGCCATCGCCGTCAGTCAAGCCTACTCCTCCTCTCTTCTCTCACCACAATTCCCAACCGAGCTACCATTTCCCTCGAGCAACCGCATAATCCCTCGCCCTCATCCTCGACCAAGAACCCCGACACCATCGAAGCAGCCATCGCCACCTTCCTCCTCTATCACCTTCGACTACTAACTCACTATCACCAGCAAACACCTAAGCATAATCATCGTCACCACCGGCTCCAATGCCACCCGAAACCCCTGACTGCCATTGTGCCAAGCCCTGGGCCCACTTCCCTGAACCACCGTGCCCACTCTGAGCTGCTCTCGTGCCCACTTTCGCACCACCGCCGTGCTACGACTGCACCACCGCCGTTCCCAGCTCTGTATCGCTCGCATGCCCAGACGTGTCGCGGCTCGTGCCCGCTTCGTGCATACACCATGCCCACTCCCATACCAGCACCGTGCTTAGTAGTGCCTAGCACCGCGTCCAGTACCGTGTTGCGCCATGCCACACCTGCACCACGCAACGAGCTAAGACCGTGCCCACTACCGTGTTATGCCCGCGTCTTCACCGTATCAGGTACTGGGTCACCACGCATCGCACATGCGTCACGTACCGTGTCCAGCATCACATCGTCTCATGTGTCGAGATGAATCCTACATGTGGTGTCACTTCTATATCAGCGACCAAAGGTAAGTGAACTCCTCACTTGTTTACATGCTAGTACTATACAATTTAGATTTAATGCTTATTAAACTGTATACACCAATGTATATGTATATGTGTACTCGTAGTGATTCGTCGTTCGGGTTACTCCGATACCCGTTGTGTCTGGGTCCAATATGGATTATTTGGAATCATGTTTAGAACCCAATTCTAGTCGTGTAGAGAATATAGAGATCAAAATCGCCTTGAAGTTAGTTAGATACACTAAGACCCCGATGTGTTAACTGCTCAATGCTATTCTAGGTGTTTGATACTAATTGAAAATGATAGCTAAATCACATGTGGCGGAACTCATTGTGGATAGGTCCGTTTACTGATAACGAACATCATGCAGGAAATTGGATTGAAAATATTGAAGTTTGGATCATGTAATGATGCCCCCAAAAAGACGACGTTGAATCGGAAAATTCATCGCACATGCCTCGTTCAAAAATCGATATTAAAATGAATACAATTCGTAACCTAATGTCCTTGGGCTTGTATCGAAGCCAATAGATAAAACTACAACACCCTATAGTTGATATCTTAATTTTAATAAGTTATGACAATAAAAACTGAGGCGATTCATGGCTCTGGACTACAGTCTAGAGCAAGAATCTCTGCCTTTACCCGTTTTTAGGACGCATACTTCTCACTGTTTAGGTGTGCAAGTGTGCGGAACCATACATAGAAGTGTAGATAATTGAATGAGCTTTCTAACGGTACTAGTCTCATTGCATTCCAGTATCATTTGATATTTATAACACTTTTTAAACCGTCGACGTGACAGTGCATATCTCCCTGCATACAGCGGATATAATAGATCTGTCTGGTGCGTTGGGAACATAACAGAAAACCTAAATATTATCTAGCTGTAGCATCGCCTAATTATGCTCCCAACTGGGAGTAAAACGTGTTACGAAATGGACTTCCAGTTCAGAAATTGGATTTCCAGCAGTAAACACTCAAAATGGAAGGACCGTAACTCGCAAACCTGAAAGCCGAATGACTCAAAACCAATTTTTCTATACAGATAATTTAATACTTTGTTTACGTCTTTTATATTGTTTTGCTAAATTATGCAATTGTGATTTTATGTGATTTTTCTAATCTAACCGATACTGGCTGCTCTTATGTATTTAGTAGTGCATTTACTGTATCCCCATCATGTTGCATGATTGTTATACCCTTCGTAAATAGTGTTCATTTGCATTGATCTCCTAGTGATTATTTTTACATTACCGAGTGATAAATGTTAGTGATTGGATTGTGGCAAGTACGTTAGTGTAAAAGCGTGAATGAATAATGGAAGCGACACGTACTTGTACACAATCAGCGGAACCAATCAGTTAGTGCATTGTCGACGCCTATGGGACATATATAATTGTAATTATAACTGGTATGGGATGGGTATGGAAGTACTTATATTAGTGTCATAGGTAAGATATCTAGGACTATCCACTTATCTTGGATACCGGTCGAGACATGCTTGATGGAGACCCTGTCTCTAATTCTCGCATAGACTTGTTGATTGCACGCATTTGGCGTGTCGATTATTTGAAGTTCTAAATTAACCACAATCAGGACGGTATCGCTTTGCAGCTATCCGCGATGAGTACGGGTCGTCCGTAGGGAGACAGAGCATTTTAAGTTCTTGTTTTCACGAGTTAATGCGCGTGGGCGGAAAGTTCGTATCTATCCTATGTGTTATATGCAAAGTATAAACCTTGTTAGGAATCGATAGGATAGTGTAAGTTAAGGAAATACGTATTCAAGTCCTTTGAGCCGAGCTTGATCACTAAAGCTAGAGCAATCGGCAACAACGTGGATTAGGGTGCTTAAGCACGGTATTTGTAAAATCCGGCTTATTGACCCTTGTCCGTCCGTTCTTGTCGCTTGCTTTCGCCTCCGGCCAATCCAAACGCAACCGGTCGCGGTTAGGAAACACCGATACCTTGGTAGGGTAGGGTGCCTAACGGAGCGCTTGCGTAAGGTTTGGACGGAGTTTAATGGAAAAGATCGGGAAAAGGAATTGAGAAACGAAAGCTTAACTTACAAAACCAATCTTTTTCCTAAAACAATATTCATAGCCATTACAACAACAAACCAAAAAGAGCAAAGAAAAGATAAAAGAAACATTACAAGAAAGTAAATTGCAAGTAAGTAAATGAATGTAATTAAAGAGCAAGTAATGAAAACAGAAAGAATGAAATACTAAGAACCATAGAACAAAATACAAGCCATGGGTTCAATAACCTAATCTTAAACTTGCAAGCTCAATTAAGAGCTTGCAAGATCAAGAGAGGGCAAAGAACTCATATGAAATGAAGGCAAAAAGAGAAAGTTTTATTAATCCCAAATGATACAACCTTTGAGATCAAATACCAAAACTTAAACTTGCAAGCTCAATGAAGAGGTTGCAAGATCAAGAGAAGGCAAAGAACTCAAGGGGGATTAGCTATATACAAGAACAAAACAAAAACAAAGTGTTGAACAAAGCTTTGACAATGTATGGCAAATGTAAGACCCCCTCTCCTTGCTCACCGGTTCTGCTTTTATAGGCTCAAAAGAAAAGAAAACTAGCAATAAAAATATGATGAGGTGGCAGCAGGGGAGGGCCCACAGAAGATTGGGACATTTTGGAGGCAGGGAGGCCGGCCAGCTCGGCTCAAAAGGGAATGTCACCGGCCACTTTTGTGATTCCATAGCTCGTGTTTGGTGTGTGGTCATGTGTGCTCCCATATATCACCTTAGTGCTGCTAGATTTGTCAATATTAATCTGGTCTGCACTCTTAGATTTGGAGGGAAACTTGATGCTATATTTCACATCATTACTTTATGCATTAACTCCACATCACTTCTCATGCCCACTTGTGCCATGATTCATGGCAGCCCCATCATGGTCCTAGTGCCAAAGAGCATGTGTGCACTTGCATTGTGTTGGACCAAAATATTGTGCACACACATTATTTGCAAAAACTTTTTGGATATCGGTCGGTTTCCAGTTCCGGTTGCAGTGTCGGCTCACAAACGATATATCCGTGATTTTAAGTGTATTTCCAGTATTTTATCATGGATACCTGTAATCTGTATTACTGAGCAGACACTGGTTAATAGTACCGATATATAACAAAATAGATAAAGAATGAGCGGTATTAAAATGCAGTTTTTAGTGATGAACAAATACCCCCAAACTTATCTTTTGCTCGTCCCGAGCAAAACAAAATCCTAGACTCACTTTCGCAGGTAATGCGATTGCACTGAGCGTGTGCAACAAGCCGTTAAACCTCTAGGTGTCCCTAGTAGGAAGAGTGTTGTCTCCTGAGGGTTTTCAGCGGATACTACCCACAAAATCCCGTCAAGCTAGTTTCATAAGTTAACGCCGATTCTACTCCTACAGTTTAGCATCTAGGTCAGAAACTCTATCATCCTAAGTTAGAAATATTCAACCCTTATGTTTCACACCTCCTATTTATTCAACCCCAGATCCTATACGTTTTACAGTTTAGAAAGATCTCGGTATCTCTTGAGTTTTCCTTCTAAAGTGCGGTCTCCAATCAGGGATTTTTATCAACTTTAAAGAAAACATAAGTCTTATTCTTCATCCCTAAAATAGTAGTTTTCAGAAAAATACCATAAACTTTTAAAAGTTAGGTTTCATCACTAAAATACCATCTAAACTAAAATACATCTTTATAAAAACTATTAATATTATAAATCACCCTCGATGTTTATTTTTAATCAGTATTAAAGTATTTTTCATAAAACCCCCTCGATAAATGCAAACAATGTAAACAAACAAGAATAAATATTTAAGAACTCTAGATTAATATAGGTTTAAGCAGTATCATTTCTCTTAAGCCCCAGGGAGCCGGAGAAAGTTTGTGCTTGCCTATCCCGGTTAGAAAACACTGAAAATCAACGGAGTAATCAAATGGCAATTGTCTTGGAAAAATACACAAATCATTCCGTACATATGCAGCAGTTGTTCGATTACTTCCAAACTTAAGAATTTCAATAGTTAAATCTATTCACAAGAAATGCCTATAATTCGAATACAAACTTGAACTTAAACTCTACTCGAATCCAAAATCAAACCCAAATTTGAACACTTGATACTCGAATATCTAAAACTTGAACTTGAATACTTGACTTGACTTGATCGAACCATGAATATAACTTGACATGAACTTGATATGAATACCTGAATACATGATTACTTCTTGAACATGAACTTGTACATTTTTATATTCATGGATTCGGCCAAAACCTGTAAACATGAACTATATAATACAATACGCGGGGATAAAGGGGTAGATTGGTACGGAATGTATATCGTGGCATGAGAGGTCACTTTAAAAGACACCTACATGAATTCGCATGCCGTTGTCCCGTGGGTTATGACGGGGCCTTGTACTACATGTTACCATAGTCCACGGGATAAGATGAACTTCTCTCATATACATGAATACCTTATTTATCAAATTACAAACAACCACGTTAAAATAACTATCTTATACCTGTAACTAATCATATTTAGATGCTTTCATATACAACCTTATCTGTCCACTGTTACTTGGTTTCTATTCACTTTATATACTATCTTCTCTTACTTCTTTTAGAGACTTACCGAGTGCTAGTTTGTTGACAACATTCCTTTCGGTTTCTTTCTTTGGAATGATCATCAGAAGGACCAGATTCGAAAGAGATAGAGTCGAGCCCAGAGGACTTGGACCAGTTTGCGGCTCAGCCTGAATACTAGCTCATGCCTGTACTTTTTTTTCAGTATGCCATTGTTTAGGTATTTGCTTTATCATTATATCTTTTCATTATAAACAGTTATATATAAAGTTGAATGTAAATAAAGTTGCTGTTTCATTTTATTACTCTTATTATTCTTACACATTGTTATATTGTTTACTTACGTTTAACGTATTTTCATAGTAAATACGTTGCGGGCTTACCACGTCACCATTTCCAACTGCTAGGAAGTGGAGCGTGACATATATGTACTATAAGTCTCTATATGGTCACTATGTTAACGTTAAGTTCCAAGTGTGAAAATCAACACAGCCGTAAAAGTATTCACGGGCCCAAAAGTAGGGCCTAAGGAGTAAGGAAACACAGGCCCATTTTATGTATTAGTATCGGGATTCCAAACTGTGGAGGAGTCGACCCGACTGAAATTCGAGTAAATAGAAAAAATAGGTTAATATGGGACTCCTGAAGTTCTGTTGGATTCACACATGAAACTATCCCAAATACCCTGAGTATAATAGATTATAACTGTAAGATATCCTTAGTTGATTTGGTTGGTTGATTATAACATGTCTTGATCGAAACCATAGATTGTAAAAGCTGAAGAATGAAGTCGAGTAAGTCGTGTAGAATGCGAGTCATGTCAATTGCATAATATGATCTGGTAGAGTTTCCTAATGGTTATGTCATCCTCAAATTCGAAAGATTTGACAGGACGGGAAATGTGAATCAGCACATCGCCCACTGTTCCTTTATAAAAAAAGGGAGAAAAGGAAAAAGAAAAGAATTCCCACAGTTTGTGCCTCACGTGTTAAATATGTGAGCGCTTATATATGAGCACTCATATGCAAAAGGCCAGACTAGCCTCACTTGTTAAACACGTGAGTGCTCATATGCAAAATATACGAGCACTCATGTGCAAAACATATGACCACTAAATAAACAAGATAAAACCCACACTGGGATCATGTGTTAAACACGTGAGCTTTTCTGAAGCACTAGCTCCGGAAAGAATTGAATCCTATATAGAATTAAATTCTATTGTTGGGAAAATACTTCCCTTGATCTTTCTAAAAGAGAAAGATATTCTCTGTTAAACAGAGAACCGTTGGATCAAAAATCCAATGGTAATTAAAAATCATCAAATATAAAATTTAATTCTATTAGCGGAAAATATCTCTCTGATCTTTCTAAATGAGAAAGATATTTTTTGTTAAACAGAAATCTGTTCATCAAAGATCCAATAAGATGGGAAAATATTTCCCTATATCTTTCTAAATAAAGAAAAATGTGCTCTGTTAAACAGAAAACCTTTTGATTAAAAATCCAATGGTGATTAAAAATCACCGTTTGACAGAATTAAATTCTGTATATGGGAAAATACATCCCTAATCTTGTCAAAAATAAGAATATATATTTTGTAAAACAGAAATTCTCTAGATCAAAAATCCAACGGTGGATAAAATCCCCCAAATAATTTTTGAGGCCAATTAAATCAATTGGTATCTCTCAAACGAGAGATTTTCTCAAACTAATTAACAATTTTCATCCTCTATATAGTAAACCCGAGAATTCAAGTGTCGGGCAGAGAATCGACCCCATAAGTTTTCTACAAACTAAGAATTTAATTCTCTTTCAAAGAAGGTCTCGTCGTTCTCTCCAACCCCAGGTAAAGAAAAAAATAGAGATAAAATATATCTCCTTTGCCTAGCATAAGTAAAAAAGAAAACAAGGGTTTAACCCTTCATAAAGAGAACTTAGTTCTTCCTCTGATCTGAGATCTGCAAATCAAATCTCCCCAAATGTCTAGAATTTAATTCTCTTTAGGGAGATTCTGTTCTTCAGACTCAAAATCTAGGGGAAAGAACTAGATAAAAAGAAAACACATGTTCTAGGAATTATATTTCTCTGAAATCAGGGTTTAACCCTACATAAAGAACTCGGTACTTATAAAAAGAACAAAAGAACTTAGTTCTCCAATAAAACTGATCCCAGATCTTTAATGGCCAAAATGCTATTAACAGAGATTAAATCTATAAAAGAAAAGAACTTGGCGCCTCACGTGAAACACACATGAGCACCCAAAATAAAAAGCTCGGCGCCTCACATGCCTCCCACGTAAGCGCCCAAAAAAAAAGCCCAGCGCCTCACGTGAAACACACGTGAGTGCCCAAAAGATCCCCTTAAATGGAACTCAGCGCTTCACATGCTTCCCACGTGAGTGCTCAAAAACAAGAACTCAGTGCCTCACGTGCTTCCCACGTGAGTACCCAGAAGCAAAAGCTTAGCGCCTCACGTGCTCCCTATTCTCCGCTGAAAACAGAGACGAACCGGGATAGATCATCTTGCCTGAATTTGGGGGTAGATGCTATTTGGACTTCTCCATCCACCTCTCTGAAGATACCAAATTGATTTATAACACAGTATATCGGAGGTTTGGATAGATGCGACCGATATAGCGCGACTTTATCAGATTCCCCCTTATTTGTGATGAGTTTTTTTTTATTGTGGGGACGCTCTTCCCTGCAGACGCAAGCCCCTACAATTAATTACGTTACTGTATTTCGATAACCACTTTCTCCTTCTTCAGTAGTTCATTTCGTGTCGTGTCGTGTTTGTTTTATTTTGGGTTGCCCGTGGATTGTATATGGAGACTAATTTATGTCGTCGCCCATAGGGTGCTGATTGGTCCAAATCCGTATATTTGAGATTTAGGTTTAGGTTAAGAATTTTTCTTGATGGGGCCCACGTTGGTAACTTGGTTTGCCAATGAGAATGAACTTAAGACGAAAATCTCACATTTGTGAGGTCCATCGGTTCATGAGATATTTGGGTTTGATCTAAGGATCATTAGCCATATTTGAGACTAAGATCGACTTATGAGCAGTGAGCATATGGGCTCAACTGATCATTAGATTATATATGAATAGCCCATGGATAGTATACGGTAGTCATTATGGAGACAGTCCACAGGGCGAAACATATTAGTTTAAAGACGTTGCGGTCTAACATTCCCTGTTTCGGACGAATGTTAGTTTAAGGACATTTCGGTCCAGCATTCAACCTGGGCGCACATGTATTTATTACGTGGCGGAGTGAACGATGGTGACATGAAATGCGCCCAATTTGGGGTGCGATCCGATTTAAGGTGTGCACGTCAGTTTGGAAGTGCATCAATGTGGGGTGTATAATTCCTTATCTTGATGAAATTTTACATCAAGTTGGGAAAAGGAGTTGTTGTTGGTTGTCGGGGCCCGCCACCCCTCTGAATACGTTGAGGAATTACAACGACATATATCAGAGGTGTGGAGAGATGTACCTTTAAACCAAATCCCGTATTTGAGGGAAAGGGGGTGATGGACCTAAGAATCGTTAGTAATATTTGAGACTAAGATTATCTTAGGAGGTTTGGGATGCAGATTGGTTTGGATATCACAAACATAAGCTTATCCAATTTAGGCGAAGATTGGGTTTTGGGTTTTGAATTTAGGTTATATGTTCGTTTAGTTCAAAAATATTTTGTTTGGTTTCAGGACTGTTAATCTAATTTGAGATTAAGATCAACTTAAACATATGAACGTTTGGGCTCAATTTATTTTTAAACTAAGAATACGTTAGTCTTATTTGAGACTAAGATTAACTTAGCAAAATTTAAGGATCATCAAATTTTAGTTGAGATCCAACAACAGAGCATTTGGGCTCAGTTGCAATTGACTCCAGAGGGACTTAGCCAATTTGGGCTTGGTCAACTCAGTCTTTTTTTAATTGCAGAAGTGTTGAGAACTTGTTTGGAGCTCTGGAGCTCACATGTGTATCACGTGAGGCGTTCAGATATGGACGCTGCCCAATAAGTGCTAAGCACTTGGCCGTTTAGGCTGTATATGAAGTGCTAAGAACTTTTGTATGGCGCCCACGTGAGGAGCACGAGAGGCGCTGGGCACTGGTTTAGGCGCCCACGTGAGGAGCACGTAAAGCACTAACCTTCTGTTGGGGAGGGATTTTTTAGGCGCTCACGTGTTTTTCACGTGAGGCTCTATGTAACTTAGCCTTGAACGCTCATGTGCTTTTCACATGAGATGCTACAATAGTGCTAAGCATCAATTTTCTCTGGCGCTCACGTGTGTTTCACATGAGGCGTTATGTTTTTTGAGATTTAATCTTTGTTGATATTTTTTAAATAATTTAAATCTCTATTAATGGTATTTTGAACATTAACGATCACCAAGATCACTATTTTGAGAATCTGGGATCAGGTTCTTTAAGTACTGAGTTCTTGATTTGAAGGAACTAAGTTCCTGGAGTATTATGAACTCCATCTACTTCATGTTCTTTTCTTCCATGTTTCTTTTGGCATTGTTCTTTCTTGGATCTTTGATTCTCAAGAACAAGATCTTCTCGATGAGAATTAAGTTCTCAACTTGTGAGAGAGACTTGTCTTGTGGATCTCAGATCCAAAGAAAGAACTAAGTTCTTTGATAACGGTAAAACCCTTAGATATGGTATGATAGGTAAAGGAGATATTTTGATCTCTTCTTTTTTCTTTTACCTAGGATTTTTAGGAGGGAGATCTTCTTCTTTGAGAGAATTAAATTCTCTATTGTTTCGATAGCCTTCTGTATTTTTACAGAAGCTTATGGGGGTCACCTTTTTTCCTCCTCCCCTTGTTCTCCTCCTTGATTAATCTCTTTGCTCCTATTTATAGGAGAAGAGAAAAATCAATTTGTTGAGAAAATCTCTCATTGAGAGATCATGATTGATTTCATGATCAATCAAAATGATATTTTAGATTAATCGGTGAATTTTATTTACCGTTGGATTTTTAATCCAAAGGCTCTCTGTTTAACAGAGAAGATTTCTTATTTGTTTAACAAGATCAGGAAATATTTTCCTAAGATAGAATTTTATTCTATCATATGAATATCTTATTAGTTTAACAATATTAGAATTTTATTCTATCATATGAATATCTTGTTAGTTTAATAAGATTAGGAAGATATTTTCCTAATATAGAATTTAATTTTATCATATGGATATCTTGTTAGTTTAACAAGATTAGAATTCTATTCCAACATAGAATTTAATTATATCACATAGAATTTTATTTTATCATATGAATATCTTATTAGTTTAACAAGATTAGAATTTTATTCTATCATATGAATATCTTGTTAGTTTAACAAGATTAAGAATATATTTTCTTAACATAGAATTTAATTCTGTTATATGAATATCTTGTTAGTTTAACAAGATTAGGAAAATATTTTCTTAAGATAGAATTTATTCTATCAGATGATCGATGGGTCCTCTGTTTAACAGAGAAGATCTTTCTAGTTTAAGAAAGATTAGGGAAATATTTTCTACATAGAATTTAATTCTATCAAATGGTTTAATTGGTGATATTTTACACCATTGGATTTTAAATCTAAGATTCTCTGTTAGAGAAAGAACTTTCCATATTAGAAAGATAAAGGAAAATATTTCCCACATAGAATTTAATTCTATCATATAGAATTTAATTCTATCAGATGGGAGTATTTTAAATTGGGGCACTCACATGCTTTGCATGTGAACGCTGCCAAAGAATGCGACAGGAGAACTCACGTGTTTAATACGTGACCCCTAGTGTGGGTTTTAACCTGTTTATTCTTAGCGCTCGTATGCTTTGCATATGAGCGCTCACGTGTTTAACACGTGAGGCCTGTTTGGCCTTTGGTTATTTTCTTTCAGCGCTTATATGTTTTGCATTTGAGCGCTCACATATTTAACACGTGAGGCCTGTTTGGCATTTTTGTTATTTGCTTTCAGCGCTCACGTGTTTAACACGCGATGGCAAACTGTGAGAATTCTTTTCCTCTTTCTTCTCTCTCTTATTTTTATAAAGAAACAAGTAGCTTTTAGCCAAAAAATTTGGTGGGAACAAATGCCCCCCGCTACTTTGCCCATGTAAGTATGTAGGTGGGTGAAGTAGTGCAAAGTTATGCATAACCATAGAATTGATGGCTTAGGAGACAAGTTTAGGATCCTTGCAGCTTAAGGCTTTTTTCATCTTCATGAGCCATAAGGGTCTCAAGAAGGTTTTTCTCCCTATGAGTTGTGGGGATGTCATAAGTGCATATTCTCACTAGAAATCGTGAAGACCGCTAAGCGTTTATCGCCTCCGTGAGTCGTAAGGCTCTCACTCGGGTATTTTTTCCTTACGAGTCGTGAGGACCCGTAAGTAGCTTCTTCATTTTATTGGCATGCAACTTTGGCAAATATAGCCCGTGGATAGTATACAAGAGTCCATCTTGACCTCCTTGTAGGGCAACGATAGCTTAGGAAACAGGTTTAGATCTGTCGCCTAATGCTTTTTAACTTTATGAGCCATGAGGGTCTCATAAAGATGTTTCTCCCTCCGAGTCGAGAGGATCTCGTAGGTGTATTTTCTCCTTAGAAGTCATGAAGACTCCTAAGTGCGTTTTCTCTTGAGATTCATAAGGATCTCACAAGAGAATTTTCTTCTTACGAGTCGAGAGGGCTCGTAGGTGATTTATCCTCCTCGTCGGTATGCGACTTTGGAGAATGTGGTCTTTGGATAGTATACAAGAGTCAGTTTGGACCTATTTGTAGGGCCACAGTGCTTAGGAAACAAGTTGATATCCCTATCGCCTAAGGCTTTTCACCTTCATGAACCGTGAGGGTTTCATAAAGATGTTTTTCCTTGCGAGTCGAGACGAGTCGAGAGGATCTCACAGGTGTATCCTAACGTGAAATATAGATAACCCTTTTTTTGATAGTGATCCGTTAGGTTTTATGGTGCTAGGGTTTTAGTCCATGGTACCGTCTCGTTGGCTGATATATTTCTCGATATGTAGTCTTTAAGCCGCTGTTCGAGTAGCCCCGCGACTGTCGTGTCTCTGATCCCTTCTGAGGCTGGACAAGACGTCTTCAAGTAATCTCCTTAGGTCATATTATCGTCGGAAGAGCAAGCATTGGGAATTTTCCATGACGCTTTTTACTTGAGGTTAGGCTCAATTTGGATCCCCGATGAGTCATAACCGCACGCTTCTAGGGTGGGATGATCTCCAATGGTCTTTTTAGGCTTTATATGAGTTGCCATCAAGACCCGAAGCTAGGAATATGCCGTCAATTCGCTTTTTTTTACGACATCGCACCGATTCTTTGCTGAAGTCGGGAAAACATCTATGCGATCTCTATGCTGTATGTATTGCAATCGAGATCTGGAGTTAGGGATATGCCATTGCTCCAATTTCATTTGATAGTTGTGTCCGCATCCTGCTAAAATGAGGGGGAACTCCGAGATAGTCTCTAGGTTGTATATGAACTGCCAAGACTTGGAGCTAGGATTTTGCCATTTACTCCATTTTTTATTTGACCCTTAGGTTTTTGTTGACGTTGCGTCTGCATCCTGTTGGCATGAGAAGCACGTCGGGCTAGAGTTAGGATTTTGCCATCACTCCTTTTTGATTTGACCTTTAGGTCTTTGATGACGTCGAGTCTGCATTGAGAAAGAACGTCGAGTTGGAGCTAGCATTTTACCATTACTCCTTTTTGATTTGACCCTTAGGTCTTTGATGACGTCGAGTCTGCGTTGAGAAGAAACGTCGAGATAGTATCTAGGTTGTATATGAACCGTCAAGACTCAGAGCTCCTTTTGACAAAGCGTGATGGGAAAATATGATTCCCTTTCTCATTTGTGCCCATTAATCGTATACAAGATTCAATATGGACATACTTGCAGGGCAGAAAAGTTTCGTTTTCATTTTTTATTTCTTTCCACGATACTCTATCTTTTCAGTTTTTATGTCATGAAAGTCACGATTGCCTAATCATTTCGGCTTTTTATCGCGGTGCCCAATCATTTCGACTATTTTTTAATTTTTACCCGCTACTTTTTATTACGAGTTGCCCAAACATTTCGGCTTTTTTCTGAGATTTGAAATCTGATCCCAATCTTGGCATCGGCATCGCTACCACTGGAATATTACCAAGAGTGAATCATTATTTGCCATGGGAGGACTTTGAGTTTGACACATGTTTAGGCATCAGCATCGCTACCACCGGAATATTGCCAGGAGCGAATCATCATTTGTCTTTGTCGATTTGAACAAAAGTGGCTTAGCAAACAGGGTTATGATCTTGTCGTTTGAGGCTTTTTAACTTTATGAGCCGTATGGGTCTCATAAAGGTGTTTCTACTTACGAGTTGTGAGGATTTCGTAGGTGTATTTTCTCCTTAGAAATCGTGGGGATTCCTAAATGATATTTTCTCTTGTAACTCATAAGGATCTTCCAAGAGTGTTTTCTCCTTATAAGTCGAGAGGACTTACAAGTGTCGTTCACTATATAGGGACATTTCTCATCATAGGCGGAACTTGGTGGGGGATATATTTATTTATGCCCATGGATTGTATACAAGGGTCGATATTGGACTGCCTGTAGGGCAATATTAGGGGAATATGACGGATTAAGAACATGTTTAGATCCCTGTAGCTTAAGGCTTTTGAATCCTATGAGCCGCGAGGGTCTCATAGGGGGGAAATTCTCCTTACGAGTTGTGAGAATCTCGCAAGTATAATTTCTCCTGAATCGTAGGGATTCCTAAGTATGTTGCTCCTTTGCGAGTCGTAAGGATCTCAAGCAAGTATTTTCTCCTCACAAGGTCGAGAGGACTCTACAAGTGCACATGAGTTTTTTTATTTTACGAGTTTGCGTCCTTTTCGGGTTTTCATAACCCGCCGGCAGTCCTGCTGGTTTTACTCACGGCGCCCTTTCGGGTTTTTATCCGTACCTATTTCACTTGTGGGCGTACCGTTTTTTTTTCTTATATATATATTTTTTGTTTTTGTTTTTTTTGTTTTTGTTGTTTTATTAAAACGAGTTTGCGCCCTACCGGGTTTTCACAAGCTCGCCGGTAGTCCTGCTGTTTTTTCTCATGGCGCCCTTTCGGGTTTTCATCCGCGCCCATTTCGCTTGTGGACATACCGTCTTTTTTTTGCGAGCGATGGAACTCTTGAAAGTCACTTCGTTGCAGGTGACACATCTATTTGCTGGTGGGACTTAGGGGTGGTTTCACCACTGGAGTAGCTATGTAGCCGGTAGGACTTGAGTTGCAACCTTCGCCGTTGGGACGTCGATTGCAATATAGATCTTAAGAGAGCATATTGCCGTATTTGAGGCAACGTGCTAGTTTAGGGACATTCCGGTCCATTATCGCCATGTTTGAGGCGATTTCTAGTTTAAGGAGTTTTCAGTCCAACATTCCCATCTTGATGGCGAACGTTAGTTTAAGAACATTTCGATCCATTATTAGTTTAGGGATGTCTCGGTCTGACATTCCCATTTTTGGGATGAATGCTAGTTTAAGTATGTTTCAGTCCATTATTAGTTTAGGGATGTCTCGGTCCATTATCTCCATGTTTGAGGCGTAGTTTTAGTTTAAGGACATCTCGGTCTGTTGTTAGTTAAGTGACATTTCGGTCCGTTATCGCCATGTTTGAGGCGGATTGTTAGTTTAGGGACTTCTCGGTCCAACATTCCTATCTTGGGGACGAACGTTAGTTTAAGGACATTTCGGTCCATTATTAGTTTAGAGACGTCTCGGTCCGACATTCCCGTTTTTGGGATGAACGCTAGTTTAAGGACGTTTCGGTCCATTTTTAGTTTAGGGACGTCTCGGTCCATTATCGACATGTTTGAGGCAAAGTTTTAGTTTAAGGACATCTCGGTCCGTTATTAGTTTAGGAATATCTCGGTCCGTTATGGCCATGTTTGAGGCGGATTGTTAATTTAAGGACTTCTCGGTCCATTCTTTTCATTCGGTTGGGACGTTACATAACTCATTCCTTCCGACTCTTGTTTGCTGAGGCGCTGCTACCTGTCCTTTGTATGTATGGACACTTCACACCTCAAGCTCTTTTCACCCCTTTGGACTGCTTCTTTTATTATCACAACAATCAGGTTTTTTGTGGGAAATACCAAGCATTTTACACGGTACCTGCCCCCTGCTCATCAATGTCGCTTTCCGATACCGATGGAGGTTCTTCTTCATATACGAAGGAACGAGATATCATGTCATTCCTTTTGCCGAGTCTTCCTCTTCCTTGGAAGAATGAACTTGACTTAGAAGTTTTTCCCCTCATCGTCTGATTCGGTGTGGGACATGGATTTCACATCCCTCCCATGGTTTTTTTTGTTCAAGCGAGATATTCCACTTAATTGTAGGACCTGTTTGTAGATTCCTTGATATCCTTTCTGTTCTTTGAGAGAAAAGGACCATTTCACGTAAAGATTCTGTCGCCATTAAGGAGTATTCCCCTGTGTATATTTCGGGGGGAGAGTACCCACGCCGTTGCTATTTTGGTGATAGATTGCTTCTGAGCTGCTCATCTTGTTGAGCGTTGGCAACAAACACCACCTTGCATTTGCTTTTCATTCATCTTCATCGGATGAGGAAGGATCTTGACCCATCTGATCCAATCGAGCCATTTTATCTATGAGCTCTTGGAAGGTCGTTGGCTTGAAGAGGGCCATATATGGGAACACCTTTGAATTTGGGTCAAGGGTGGCTATGAACATTCCCACGGCTGCAGCTTCGTCGATGTGTTGTTCGCATTTTGACCAAAGATTTCGCCATCGGGTAACATATTAAACCCAGGTCTCATTTGGTCCAACTGTTTCGTTGACCAACGCCACTACGGTAGTGTGTTTATTCAGACTAGTGAACCTCTGACAGAAGAGCATATCCATCTCGTTGAAAGTCTTTACGGAATCAATTGGGAGTTCCGCGTACCATTCGAAGGCGATGCCTGTCAGACTGCTGACAAACTGTCGGAGGAGAAATATATCATTTCCTCAAGTGTTGCCGCATATGGATTTAAAACGCGTGATGTGCTGGAGAGGATTCCTAGTTCCTTTGTACATGTGGAACGTTGGAAGTGTGTACTCTGGCGGGTACTGTATTTGATCGTTGCACGCCGGATACGGTCGACCAGTCTTGATCGATCTATTTGCAGTATCACTGGCATAGTGAGCTTTGATTTGCTGAGCGATATATTCGTCCAGTTTTGCTTTTGGAATCATTTCCTCTTCGGCCGTTGATGAGGCTTGCAGAGAATTTTCATTGTCGCCCTTATCTTTGAGAGCGACTACCGGTGGTTCATCTGCCAGTGATTCCGATTGAACCATCAATCCAGCTATATTCTGGATCAGAAGGGACGTCTGGGTCAATTTAACGGACATCCCTGCCGCTTCTTCATCTCTCTTTTTGAGAGTGTGCTTTAGGAAATCAATATCCGACTCCTTCCCTACTCTTTCTTCGGGTGTGTCCTTAGGATTTTCCTTAGGCGATGGATTAGGGAGTGCTGCCGTTTAAGCAAGTATTTCATGCAGCTTTTCACATTGCAGTTGAACTTTTGTCAGGGACCTAGTTTGAGGTCGATGACTAGTAGAAGCTCGAACTTCATTTTTGGAGTTCACCACATAGATTGTGTGAACTTCCATACCCCCAGGCTTGGGGCATCTGGAATCTTGACCCTTGGAGTTTGCCTCGGGATTTGGATTTTATTAGGCATCTCTTTTTTGTGAGAAGCCGCTTTGGCTTTGGGAGGAACCATTGTATCAGGAACCGTCTTGGGATGAGTACCCTTATATTTGAAAGGGAATTTATCAATATTTGACTAACGTTTAGCGGAAGTGCCGCGATTGGCGACTGAGTCCTTCACCTGCTTCCACACCTTATATATAAATGAAGAAAGTTCTTTTAGGGAGCAAACTAGTTTCTGCTCTCGTTGGATTTCCACGGGCTGCGGAGATTTCTTCAATACCGCGGTGGGAGAATTTTGTCTGACCCTTCGCAGCAGTTTGAAGCTGTTCCCGGTTGGAACAGCAGCATTCATCATTAGAGTTGAAGCAGGTGGAATCAACGCTGATGGAGAACCGCCCCAGCTTGTTTTGTACGATGCCGATATCGACGTCGACCATTTCTTACGGCCGAAATTTGATTAGCCTCAGGATTTTGCTGAGCCTGCCCCCTGTTTTCTTCGAGATCTTGAGTATTCCGCCCCCTACATCGACCATAGCCTTTAGAAGGTGCTAGTTGTTTGGAGACCGATTCCATCGGCAAAGCAGAAGCTTGAGGATCCAGCCTGTGGAAGACAGACTTCTTCTGGGATTCCTCCTTCGGCGTTGAGGTGCCGATGGTTGGATGCGGGAGTATAGACCCAAAGAGAAGCCCATTGATTTCTTGAAGAGCTGGATTGCAGAGATTTGAGGCTCCAAGTGGCCCATACTTGACTCCATCATATGTGACAGAGCCTGAATTGTGGTGAGTGGAAGCAAATGCCATTATGTATAGAGACGAAACACCGGCTTCAGTATCCCATCACCCAAGGGCAATTACAAACATCTATACCGCAATTATTTGATCACGGAAAAACACGACACACGATATGTGGAGTGGAAAGAGGAAGAGGTCTCACTGGACGTGCTATAATATGTTCTCCGTCGAAAACAGAGACGAACAGGAATAGATCATCTTGCCTGAATTTGGGGGCAGATGCTATTTGGACTTCTCCATCCACCTCTCCGAAAATACCAAGTTGATTTATGACACCGTATATCGGAGGTTTGGATAGATGCGACCGATATAGCGTGACTTTATCAGATTCCCCCTTATTTGTGAGGGGTTTTTGATTATGGGGATGCTCTTTCCTGCAGGCGCAAGCCTCTGCAGTTAATTATATTACCGCATTACGATAACCACTTTCTCCTTCTCCAGTAGTTCACTTCGTGTCATGTTGTGTTTGTTTTATTTTGGGTTGCCCGTGGATCGTATACGGAGACTAATTTATGTCGTCGCCCCCGTAGGGCACAGATTAGTCCAAATTCGTATATTTGAGATTTGGGTTTTGGTCAAGAATTTTGCTTGATGGGCCCACGTTGGTAGCTTGGTTTCCCAACGGGGATGAACTTAGGACGCAAATCTCACATTTGTGAGGTCTATCGATTCATGGGATATTTGGGTTTGATCTAAAGATCATTAGCCATATTTGAGACTAAGATTGACTTATGAGCAACGAGCATATGGGCTCAACTGATCATTAGATCATATATGAATAGCCTATGGATAGTATACGGTAGTCATTATGGAGACAGTCTGCAGGACGAAACATATTAGTTTAAGGACGTCGCAGTCTAACATTCCCTGTTTGGAATGAATGTTAGTTTAATGACATTTCGGTCCAGCATTCAACCTGGGTGCACGTGTATTTGTTACATAGCGGAGTGAACGATGGTGATATGGAATGCGCCCAATTTGGGGTGCGATCCGATTTGAGGTGTGCATCAGTTTGGAAGTGCATCAATGTGGGGTGTATAATTCCTTATCTTGATGAAATTTTACATCAAGTTGGGACGAGGAATTGTTGTTGGTTTTTGAGATCCGCCACCTCTCTGAAGACATAGAGGAATTACAATGACATATATCAGAGGTGTGAAGAGATGTACCCTTAAACCAAATCCCGTATTTGAGGAAAATGGGGTGATGGACCTAAGAATCGTTAGTCATATTTGAGACTAAGATTATCTTAGGAGGTATGGGATGAAGATCGGTTTGGATATCACAAACATAAGCTTAGCCAATTTGGGCTAAAATTGGGTTTTGGGTTTTAAACTTAGGTTATATGTTCCTTTAGTTCAAAAATGTTTTGTTTGGTTTAAAGACTGTTAATCTAGTTTGAGATTAAGATTAACTTAAACATATGAGCATTTGGGCTCAATTTATTTTTAACTAAGGATATGTTAGTCTTATTTGAGACTAAGATCAATTTAGAAAAATTTAAGGATCATCAAATTTTAGTTGAGATCCAACAACAGAGCATTTGGACTCAGTTGCAATTGACTCCAGAGGGACTTAGCCAATGTGGATTTGGTCTACTCAGTCTTCTTTTTATTGCAGAAGTGTTGAGAACTTGTTTGGAGCTCTGGTGCTCACATGTGTATCACGTGAGGCGCTCAGATATGGACGCTGCCCAATAAGTGCTAAACACTTGGCCGTTTTGGCTGTATATGAAGTGCTAAGCACTTTTGTATGGCGCCCACGTGAGGAGCACTTGAGGCGCTGGGTGCTGGTTTAGGTGCCCACGTGAGGAGCACGTGAGGCGCTAACCTTCTGTTGGGGAGGGATCTTTTGGACGCTCACGTGTTTTTCACGTGAGGCTCTATGTAACTGTAACGTTTTGAAAATTCGATTAGGTTAATTATGTAATAATTATTGATAATACGCGTTTTCCGTAAAAAACCAAAATATAATTATTTTTTTACATAGACTTAAATATACCTATTTTAACTATGTAATTGCTAGTATTGGTATTTAATTAGTCATCTATTAATTGCTAGTTTACTTGAATATTTTCCTTAATTATTTATTTTTAATTATTATTTTAATCATACACTTATACACTAAATTAGTGATAATTACAAATTAGAATGGGTTAATACAAGTTTAACTAATCATGACAACTTAACCTTATTTTTGTAACATGTGTTTCCTTTCTATCTTTCTCCATGGTTCTAGACTCCTTCAAAAAAAGAAAAAAGAAAAAAATGAAAATGGAGGTATGGTGTAGATTTAATGAGGTATGGGGAGTTTGACTTGATTATACACCTCTCTCTCTCTCTCTCTCCACCTCCTCACAACAGCAGCCGTCCCTCACATTCGACCAAATCTGCAGCCCTCCACTTCTTCATCTTCTTTCATTTCCAAAAAAAAAAACACAAAAACTCATCTCAAAAAAAAATCCACAAAATTAATTCAATTTCCTAACAAAGTTAATCACAAGATTTCTTTGCCTAAACTAGCTTGGATCTTGATGAAAGATAGCATTTTGGGTGGCTAAGCTAGCATATTAGATTCTCCAAATTCTTGAGGTATAAACCTTAACCCAATTGTTTTTTTGTTAATTATTTGTTCTAATCAATTTTTAATTAGGTGTTAATATGGTTTTAATTTCAAAATAGGAATTTAAAGAGAAGGGTTTGAGATTAAGTTAAAATTTATATCACTTGATTTAGTTAGCAATGTATAGTTTAATATCTTATGACCTTGCAAGATCTAATCTAGTTGTTAACTTGCTAATCTTCACTTTTAATTGTCCTAATTAAATGTTCATGTAAACTAAATTCATGATTAGTGTGTAAATAGGTGTGATTAAAATTTAGTTAATAATGGTGTGGCCTAATTAATATGTTAAGTGAAATTTGTGGCCACTAGATTTGTTAAAACATTTAGTTTTGCACTAAAATGGTTAAGTGTTACTTACTAGGTTTTTAGAATAAAAAGATTTTAGTTAAGTTTGAAGTTATGATGATCTACAAACTATTTTTCTAAAATATTAGTGTGATGTGATTGCGCGATTAGTTCAATTAGATTGTAGGTTTTGTGTTTGCTATGCATAGCAACCCCTAGTTGTGGTTTGAGACGATGTCGCGCGCGTTTTGTGCACTAAGTGCACGCGCGTCTTGCTTGTGCGCGTTGGTTGTGTTGTATCATTGTGTGCCCGCGTCTATTTAAATATCTTTCCTCATATATACTTATTGTATGATTCTAGGATCGGTTGCGGAGACGTCGGACGCGGCACGGAAAGGTAAAGGCTGTTATTGGATCAACTTAGCCGAGGCGTCCCGGTGGGTAGATGTACACATCTATGGGGGGATCATCTGGATGTCGCAAGGCGCCCGATAGTTAGGATTACTAGTAGTACTTATATTTATATGCGTAGTCTCCTAGTCATTCATCTCATTGCATTGCATCATCTTATATATATATGATATTATCCCATAGGACACTTCAACCATTACCATTGGTCCATGCCGCACGTGCACTATTTTATGCGAACACACACGCCATTGGTAATTGCTATGTCACGATCACTATAGAACTTAATTAGAATCGGTATCTGTGCAATTGTATCATACACGATATGTAGACTTGCAATTGTATATTCATCTCATCAGGATTGGTTACGTAGGTTGCTAGTCATATACCTCATGTGCATTTGCATCATATATGATATGTATACTTGTAGTTGTGTATTCATCTCATCAGAATTGGATACGTAGGCTTGCTAGTCATGTACATCATTGCATCATCATTTATGCATAGTTTTCTAGTCACACATCGTATTTCATATTATTGATACCATAGGCATTCATCATCACCGACATGTTCATATATTGTGATTTTCTTGGAGATTTCAGTATTTATGAGATTTCTGGATTTTGGGGGAAAACTGCAAGAATTTATAAACCTATTATCATTTTAAAAATACAAGTTGTGGTTTTCTCGTGATATGATGTATGTGTCGTCCACCATGAGTTTTCCTGACTTTCTATTGGTTTTCGAGACCCGATTCGAGAAGTAGGATGAACCGTCTCAGATACATGGTGGACCCGGTATGGTACCCTGGGGCGAGAGTGTTTTTGTGGGGATGACGATGGGCCTGGCAGGGGAAAACTACTTACCGGTGATGTCTGATGCGGCGGATATCCGGAGGATACCGACGTAGTCGTGAGATTTGATGATATGGGTTGATCCGGACTGACGGATCCCGAGATTTGAGGATTTTGTGTCGATATTTGACACGGATTTCTATCGATTTCATTAATGATAATCCAGTTTTATTATACAAAAGGTTTTACTAAGTTAAAGATACAGATCTTCTCTTATCAGATATATCATGATTTCATGTTGATTATACATTCATGTTGCATTCATACTTGTGCATCGTATCATATTAGTGTATGTAGGCTGCGACGCATTTGCGCGCATGCTTACGATAACCTTATTAGATGTTACTTACTACTCACGAGTTGGCAACTCACCCCCATTGTGCCACAATATCTTGCAGGTTTGACCCATCAGCACAATAGCGGCGGGCGTACTTCCTCTTTTTGCTTCATTTGCATTGACTTGCGGTTTGCTCGTAGGTGGGTTGCGAGGATATTTTTGTTCCCACCTTATGTATTATTATTGTATCTAGTACACTCCATCTACCTTATCTACCATTTTTCACCAGTTGTATATTGGACTTAGATAGCGAGCTCGTGAGATTTGTATGTATTCTATTTCTGGTAGCGATGCTCACTTGAGCCGACGTGGTGTTTTCTTATTTCTTTTTTTCATATGCTTATCTCATATTATAATGATATCTCTTGCATGTGGTTGTGATTCCGCCATTGGCGAAGAGGTAGCTCCCGCTTGGGGATGCCTTTATTCTTTGCTTGTGTATATTTATGTGTTGTACCTGTTTGGGGCCAGTATTTACAAAAGAAACTCTGCCGAAATTTTTGGGAAAATTTGATATTTTAAAATGTTTTGATGTGATTTTATTTTACTAAAATAACCTTTTTAAATTAAGTTTTCCTTCACTCTATTTCTTTAAATGGTTTAGATTTCTGGGCTTTGGCTTACTTAGGTTACGTTACGCCTCTAGACGTTGCGTAATTTAAGTGCCAGTCACGTTCCGTACATTCGGGTCGTGACAGTAACTTAGCCTTGGGCGTTCACGTGCTTTTTACGTGAGGCGCTACAATAGTGCTAAGCACTAATTTTCTCTGGTGCTCACGTGTGTTTCATGTGAGGCGCTATATTTTTGGAGATTTAATCTCTGTTGATATTTTTTAGAGAACTTAAATCTTTGTTAATGGTATTTTGACCATTAACGATCACCAAGGTTGCTATTTTTAGAATCTGGGGTCAGGTTCTTTAAGAACTAAGTTCTTGATTTGAAGGAACTAAGTTCCTGGAGTATTATGAACTCCATCTACTTCATGTTCTTTTCTTCCATATTCTTTTCGACATTGTTCTTTCTTGAATTTTTGATTCTCAAGAACAAGATCTTCCCGATTAGAATTAAATTCTCAACTTATGGGAAACTTGTCTTGTGGATCTCATATCTAGAGAAAGAACAAAGTTCTTTGAGAAGGGTTAAACCCTTATATATGGTATGTTAGGTAAATAAGATATTTTGATCTCTTCTTTTTTCTTTTACACAGGGTTTTTAGGAGGGAGATCTTCTTCTTTAAGAGAATTAAATTCTCTGTTGTTTTGAGAGCCTTCTGTATTTTTACAAAAGCTTATGGGGGTCTCCTTTTTTCCTCCTCCCTTTGTTCTCCTCCTTGATTAATCTCTTTACTCCTATTTATAGGAGAAGAGAAAATTCAATTTGTTGAGAAAATTTCTCATTGAGGGATCATGATTGATTTCATGATCAATCAAAATGATCTTTTAGATTAATCGGTGAATTTTATTCACCTTTGGATTTTTAATCCAAACGCTCTCTGTTTAACAGAGAAGATTTCTTGTTTGTTTAACAAGATTAGGAAATATTTTCCTAAGATAGAATTTTATTCTATCATATGAATATCTTGTTAGTTTAACAAGATTAGAATTTTATTCTATCATATGGATATTTTATTAGTTTAATAAGATTAGAAAGATATTTTCCTAATATAGAAGTTAATTCTATCATATGGATATCTTATTAGTTTAACAAGAGTAGAATTTTATTCCAACATATAATTTAATTCTATCACATAGAATTTTATTCTATCATATGAATATCTTGTTAGTTTAACAAGATTAGAATTTTATTCTATCATATGAATATCTTATTAGTTTAACAAGATTATGAATATATTTTCCTTACATAGAATTTAATTCTGTTATATAAATATCTTGTTAGTTTAACAAGATTAGGAAAATATTTTCCTAAGATAGAATTTTATTCTATCAGATGATCGATAGGTGATTTTATAATCACTGTTGGATTTTTGATCCAAGGGTCCTCTGTTTAACAGAGAAGATCTTTCTAGTTTGAGAAAAATCAGGAAAATGTTTTCCATATAGAATTTAATTCTATCAAATGGTTTAATTGGTGTTATTTTATCACCATTGGATTTTAAATCCAAGATTCTCTGTTAGAGAAAGATCTATCCATATTAGAAAGATCAAGGAAAATATTTCCCAAATAGAATTTAATTCTATCACATAAAATTTAATTCTATTAGATGGAAGCATTTTAAATTGGGGCGCTCATATTCAAACGCATTTTAAATTGAGGCGCTCACATGCTTTGCATGTGAGCGCTGCTAAAGAATGCGGCAAGAGAACTCACGTGTTTAATACATGATCCCTAGTGTGCGTTTTAGCCTGTTTATTTTCAGCGCTCATATACTTTGCATATGAGCGCTCATGTGTTTAATATGTGAGACCTGTTTGGCCTTTGGTTTTTTGCTTTCAGCGCTTATATGCTTTGCATATGAGCGCTCACGTATTTAACACGTGAAGCGCTCACGTATTTAACACGCGAGGACTGTTTAGCCTTTTTGTTATTTGCTTTCAGTGCTCACGTGTTTAACATGTGATGCCAAACTGTGGGAATTCTTTTCCTCTTTCTTCTCTCCCCTTTTCTATAACGGAATAAGTAGCTCTTAGCCAAAAAATTTGGCGGGAACACTCCCAATGTGAGCGCTGTACAAAGTGCTTAGCACTCTATAATTGGTCAAAACGACTAATTGTTTAGCACTGATTTGGCAATGCCCATGTCTGAACACCCCACGTGCTTTCTACGTGAGCGCCAGAGCAACATTAAGTGCTTAACACTTCTGAATAAAGGGAAAAAGCCTAAGAGTGAGCCCAAGTTGGCTAAGTCCTTGAAACTTTTTTGCAGCTGAGCCCAAATGCTCTGTTGTTGGATCTTAATTAAAAATGATCCTTAAAATATTTCTAAGTTGATCTTAGTCTCAAATAATACTAACGTATCCTTAGTTAAAATGAATTGAGCCCATATGCTTGTATATTTATGTTGATCTTAATCTCAAACTAGATTAATGGTCCTTAAATAAAAATAAAATATCCTTTGAACTGAGAGAATACATACAACCTAAGTTCAAACCCAAAATATATACGGATTTGGGCTAATCTGCGCCCTACGGGTGATGACATAAAATATTCTTCGAATACAATCCACGGGCAACCAAAAATAAAAAATAAAAATAAAATACACGACATGAAGTGAACTATTGGAGCAGGAGAAAGTGGTTATCACAACGCAATAACGTAATTAACTGCAGGGGTTTGCGCCTGCTGGGAAGAGATTCCCCACAATAAAAACCCTCACAAATGAGGGGGAATCTAATAAAGCATGTTATATCGGTCGCATCTATCTAAACCTCCAATACACGGTGTCATAAATCAACTTGGTATTTTCGGAAAGGTAGATGGATATGTCCAAACAGTATCTGCCACCAAATTCAGGCAACGTTCAATCCCAGTTCGTCTTCGTTTTCGGCGGTAAACACCCACTTTAAAGCATCATGCGGGAATACTGGTGGCAATGATGCGCTTCTCCTCCGCCAGTTCGTTAATAGCTTTACCGATGTCGCTTTCGACTGGTATGCGAGCATACCGGATGGCTCCGTTACTACTTTCGCCTAGATAGAATCTCTGTTTCGACAAAGGTTCATGAGTGTTAGCGATAAGATTACCATTGCCGACCTCGTAAGGACCAAGCCAAAGAACAACAATAGCAGTATGGATTTTATAACTCGATGGCGCAATCTCTCCGTTAAATATGAGCCACCGTTGGAACAAGACCAATCCGTCGATCTCCTCATTGGAAATCTCAGCACCTGTATGAACCTTTTTCTATACACCGCGGGTCTCAAGACATTCCAAGAGCTGACCAAGAAAGTTCAAATGTTGGAGCGCTCAAAGCAAGAATACACTTCGGACCCCAAACTAACAACAGATCTTGGAGGAACCGAAAGGACAATAATTGTAAAGGCAGAAATTCCGATGATGCTGAATCCTTTAAAACTTCGTTTGATCAAAATAAGTAAGGGACAGGAAAGCCTAATGTCAACCAACCTAGAGAACCAACGTTGGAAGAAAGGAGAAACATGGTCTACTCTTTCAGAAGAGACAAAGCCCACAAAATATTCAAGGATGCTCTTAAAAATGGCATGCGGCTGCCGGAACCAAAGAGGCTGAGTGAAGCAAACATGACTGATCATCCCAATTATTGCCCATACCACCGAGTGTTGGGACACACTATTGAAAACTGTTACATTTTCAAGGATTGGATTGAGAAACAATACAAGTCGGGAGAAATCTCATTGTCCCCTTGGCGTGTTGACAAACGATCAAGCTACGACTGCCAATTTCATACAAACAGAGACTGAAGTCCTTCGGGTACCTGCTATTCTTAGTCGCCTGCCCTTCACTGAAAGGAGCGGACCAACGCAACAAGCCAAAATCCCAACGAGCAACATTACCGGTAAGAAGGAAGTAGGCGGGTACACAACCCATACGATCTACATCGTGGAGCCCAGAGGAACACGTCCTCCTACACAACCCATATGATCTACATCGTAGAGCCCAGAAGAACAAGCCTTCCTACACCTCATAGCCAGGAAGATGATGTGGTTATTGCTACCCAACACCGGCTCAGTCTAGACAATGAAGAGCCTGGTCAGGCCATTAAGCAAAAGGAGCCCGTGGTCCCTGAAGAATCGAGCTCATGTAGTAAGGATAACTCGGTTATCATACCCGGGACTACAGAACAAGCCTTATTCCAATGGCTTCAAGAGCAATTTCGGGACCGTGATAGAGAGCTAGCCAATATTCATTCCAAATTCGACGATCTGATGAATGTTGTGTCAAATCTCGCAACCTAAGTCATTCGAATTCAATCACAATAAGACCAAGGTTCGGTCTATGAACCAGAGATTACCTCACCAAAGCAGCCAGCAGCTATTCTCTCAAATCTAAGGACGAAGCACCTTCATGAAAGTCAACGGCGGCCAGCCTCCAGAGAAGTCCTGATGCATGACTGCGGAAAATTGACACAAGAAAAAATCAAGGGCAAGTCATCGGCGGACCCCGAAACTTTATAGGTCCTAATTAAAAGAGTTCAGATGTTAAAACATGTGGGTCCCGAATCTCTTCCAAAATCCAATATAACAACAAGTTCAAATGTCCGGAAAATGACAACCGCAAAAGTGGACGTCCCAACAACACTGAATCCTTTAATACCTTTGCTAACCAAAGTAAGCAAAGAACATGCGGGCCTAATCCTGACCAGTCTCGAAAACCAATGTTGGGAGGGAGAGGAGAATCGCCTCTAGAAGAGAAGTTGACTAAAGTCTATTCCTTCAAAAGGGACAGGGTCCGTAAAATATTCGAGGACGCCCTAAACAACGGTCTGCAACTCTCAGAACCAAAAAGGCCTCATGAAGCAAATATGATCGACAATCCCTTGTATTACCCATACCACAGTGTAGTAAGGCACACAATCGAAGGCTGCTATATTTTCAAGGATTGGTTTGAAAAACAATATAAGGAGGGAGTGATCTCATTGGCCAAATGCGCGTTAGCAAACGACCAAGCTACGATCGCCAGCTCTATACTAACGTGGACCAAAACCTTCTATGGGCAGACGGTTCAATCGCCCACTTTAGAAAATGACCCGGTCAAGCACAGTTCCTACGGGACACACGTATTCCCAAAAAGACAAAGAGAACGTTGAAACACCTTGAGATCAAAGTTCAAGAATTTTGAATAAGCGCACAACAGACGCCCCCTACGTCGTTAAACTGGGAGCAGTCGACCCCTAAGTCGTTAAATTAGGAATAATTGACCCCTAAGTCGTTAAATTGGGAAATAAAAAAAGAAAAGAAAAGAAAAAGAAAAAGAAAAGAAATAAAGGGTCAGTCTACAAGCGAAAGGGGTATGAATGAAAACCTAAAAAGGCTTCGTGAGTAAAAACAGCGAGACTACTCGCGATCTTGTGAGAACCCGTAAGGGCGCAAACTCGTTGGAAAAAAAATAGGATGTACACAAGAGAATGAGAACGAATGAAAACCCGAAAGGGCTTCGTGAGTAAAAACAGCAGGATTGTCGGCGAGTTTGTGAAAACCCGAAAGAGCGCAAACTCATGAAAAGAAGACGAAAATACACTCACAAAGTCCTCTTGACTTTGTGAGGAGAATATCCCTGCGTGAGATCCTTACGACTCACAATGGGGCAACACACTTAGGAATCCCCACGATTCCTAAAGAGAATCTACACTTACGAGATCCTCTCGACTTGTAGGGAGAAAATGCTTTTATGAGACCTTTACGGCTCATAAAATTGAAAAGCCTTAGATGACAAGGGCCTAAACCTGTCTCCTTAGCCATCGTTCCCCAACGGGCATGGAAAATGATGATTCGCTACTGGTACCATATTCCAGTGTAGCGATACTGATGCCAAACCAAAATCTAAATCTCCAAAGCCTATCAGCCCTACGGTTTGGATCATACATCCTGTAAAACCGTATACAATCTATGGGCGTAGATTATCCCCATCTCCCCTAGGTCTCACCAGTAGGGCTACGTCTAAAGTCCAACTGATAAAAAAATATGGCATGTCCACAAGAAAAACGGGCACGGATGAAAACCTGAAAGGGCCCCGTAAGTAAAAACAGTAGGACTACCGGCGAGTTTGTGAAAACCCGCAAGGACGCAAACTCATGAAAAGAAGACGAAAATACACTCGCAAAGTCCTCTCGACCTTGTGAGGAGAATATCCCTGCGTGAGATCCTTACGACTCACAAAGGAGCCCCACACTTAGGAATCCCTACAATTCCTAAGGAGAATCTATACTTACGAGATCCTCTTGACTCGTAGAGAGAAAATACTTTTATGAGACCCTTACGACTCATAAAATTGAAGAGCTTTAGGTGACAGGGGCCTAAACCTGTCTCCTCAGCCATCGTTCTCCAATGGGCATGGCAAATGATGATTCGCTCCTGATACCATATTCCAGTGTAGCAATACTGACGCCAAACCAAAATCCAAATTTCCAAAGCCTATCAACTCTACGGTTTGGATCATACATCCTGTAAAACCGTATACAATCCATGGGCGCAGACAATCCCCATCTCCCCCAGGTCTCACCAGTAGGGATACGTTTGAAGTCCAACTGGTAAAAAAATATGGTATGTCCATAAGCAAAACGGGCATGGATGAAAACCCAAAATGGCTCCATGAGTAAAAACAGCAGGACTGCCGGTGAGTTTGTGAAAACCTGAAAGGGTGCAAACTCATGATAAAGAGACAAAAATACACTTGCAAGGTCCTCTCAAACTTGTGAGGAGAATATCCCCGCGTGAGATCCTTACGACTCACAAAGGGGCAACACACTTAGGAATCCCCACGATTCCTAAGAAGAATCTACACTTACGAGATCCTCTCAACTCTTAGGGAGAAAATACTTTTATAAGACCCTTACGGCTTATAAATTGAAAAACCTTAGGTGACAGGGGCCTAAACCTGTCTCCTAAGCAATCGTTCCCAAATCCTCTCATGGAAAATGATGATTTGCTCCTGATACCATATTCCATTGTAATGATGTTGATGCCAAATTAAAACCAAAATCCCTAAATTCTCTCATAACAAATGATGATTTACTCCTGGTACCATATTGTTTATTGCCGAAAACTGGACTGAGACGTTGAGACGTCTAGCATGAATTTAGGGGCAGATACTATTTGGACATATCCATCCACCACTTTGAAAATACCAAGTTGATTTATGGCATCGTATATCGGAGGTTTCGATAAATGCGACCGATGTAGCAGACTTTATCAGATTCCCCTCATTTATGAGGGGTTTTTGATTGTGAGGACGCTCTTCCCTGCAGGCATAAGCCCCTGCAGTTAATTATGTTATCACGCTGCGATAACAACTTTCTCCTTCTCCGGAAGGTCTCTTCGTGTCGTGTTGAGTTTTGTTTATTTTGGTTGCCCATGGATTGTATATGGAGACTAGTCTATGCCGTCGCTCGTAGGGCCGGATTAGTCCAAATCCGTATAATTTTAGATTTGGATTCGAACTTAGGTTGTATATTCCTTTAGTTCAAAGAATATTTTATTTTATTTAAGGATCGTTAATCTATTTTTAGATTAAGACCAACTTAAATATATGAGCATTTGGGCTCAATTTATTTTAACTAAGGATATGTTAGTCTTATTTGAGATTAAGATCAATTTAGCAATATTTTCAGGATCATTAAATTTAGTTAAGATCCAACAACAGAGCATTTGGGCTCAGCTGCAAGCAACTTCAGAGAGACTTAGCTAATTTGAGCTTGGTCTGCTCGGTCTTGGGCTTTCTCTCTTTATTCAGAAGTGCTAAGCACTTATTTATTACTCTAGTGCTCACGTAGGAAGCACATGAGGTGCCCAGACATGGGCGTTGTCCAATCAGTGCTAAGCACTTAGTCGTTTTGATTATATATATACATATATACATATACATACACACACACACACACATATATATATATATATATATATATATATATATATATATATATATATATAGTGCTAAGCACTTTTATATAGTGCTCGCGTGTGTTTCACGTGAGGCGCCGAGTTTTCACCTCTTGGCGCTCACGTGGGGAGTACGTGAGGCACTGAGTTTGTATATATTTATTATTTTTTGGCCGCTCACATGGGAAGCACGTGAGGCGTTGAGCTTCTTTCTTTATTGGGCGCTCACGTGGGAAGCTCGTGAGGCGCTGGGTTCTTTTCTTTTAGAGATTTAATCTCCGTTAATGGCGTTTTGACCATTGATGATCATCAAGATCTCTGTTTTGAAGATCTGGGATCAAGTTTTCTTTGAGAAGTAAGTTTTTATGTTTTTTTATTATAAGAACTAAGTTCTTTATAGGGCTAAACCCTGTTTTCAGATGAATTAAATTCATGTAACATGTTTCTTTTCTTTCTTTTTTTTATCTAGTTTTTCCCCCTAAAATTTGAGTTTGAAGAACATAATCTTCCTAATGAGAATTAAATTCTCAACTTATGGGGAGATTCGTCTTATGGATCTCAGATCCAGAGAAAGAACTAAGTTCTTTTGTGAAGGGTTAAACCTTTATTTTTTTACTTGTACTAGGCAAACAAGATATATGTTTATCTTTACTTTTTCTTTACCCAAACTTTGAAAGGAGGAAGATCTTCTTTGAAGAGAATTAAATTCCCTGTTGCAGCCTTTTTTTTTTGCAGAAGCTTATCGAGAGTTCTCTCTATATGAGACTTGAAGTCTCAGGTCCTTTATATAGGTATTGTAAACTGTTGATCAGTTTGAGAAAATCTCTTATTTGAGAGATACCAATTGATTTAATTGGTCTCAAAGATTATTTGAGGATTTAATCCACCGTTGGATTTTTGATCCAATGATTTCTGTTTTACAGAATATATTTTCTTGTTTTTAAAAAGATTAGGGAAATATTTTCCCATATATAGAATTTAATTCTATTAACAGGTGATTTTTAACCACCGTTGGATTTTTAATCCAAGGGCTCTCTATTTAACAGAGCATATCTTTATTTGTTTAAAAAGAACGGGGAAATATATTCCCAAAATAGAATTTGATTTTGTCATTGGATTTTTGATCCAACAGCTCTCTGTTTAGCAGAGAATATCTTTCTCATTTTAGAAAGATCAGGGAGATTTCTCGTCTAATAGAATTTAATTCTATCATTTGATAATTTTTAATTACCATTGGATCTTTAATCCAACGGCTCTGCTTAACAGAGAATATCCCCAGATTTTCGGGAAATATTTTCCATGTAGAATTTAATTCTACCCGCTTTAGTTTGGGTGCTGACACTCACGTGCTATGCACGTGGGCGCCGCTCAAGAATTTAATTCTTACATATAAACATGCATCCACGTACTTTGCATGCCGTCGCTCACGGGTGTATCACATGAGACGCTGTCTCAATTATTATTTTTCCCGAGTCAACATTTTCCTTTCTAACGCCTTCTTTTAGTCGGAGCTTGGAAATAGTTCCACCATACACAACATTTTCTGTGCCGAGACTTGAATACTTTCTCTTTATAATGTGAAGCAGTGCTCTTCTTCTCCTTTACAAAGAATGAACCATTTTAACAGAGCAAGAGTCATAGCCTGTAATCGCTCACTTGCTCCTCGACATCCATGGGAGGTGCTTATCGAGGAAATTATTCCTCGTTTTGCTGCATGCTTGGTGAATCCTGCTCTTATGGATGATCAATGCTACACGGTGATGCACAAGCTCCTGACCCGTAGGGGATCTCCTTTCCCCATCGGCTCTATTTAGCTCCGGGTGATCTTCCTGGCCATGCTCGATGATATTCCTCCTCATCCAGCGGAGATGACTCTGGCGATGCTCGACGCAGCGGAGGATAAGATCGACTGCGTTCATGAGGCATGCTTGATTACCAAGCCTTTGAGGGATCGCTCCGTTCATTTGCTGAGCCAGATAAAAGCTCAGCTGGCCATCATGTCTGCTTTCGCCGATGAGCACGACATTGATCGATAGGGAGTGACTCTTCGTGAGGATCGCCGCTTTGATATGGTGGAGAAGGATGAGATGGCTTTAGAAAACTTTGTTTATTGTTTTGTAAACCTTTGTAGTTTTGATTCCATGTTTCGTAATCTCTTCCCCGTAGAATAAAATGTTTATTTAAATGCATTCTTTTTATTGTCGACCGTCGAATGCTCATTTCCAACACATGTTCTTCCACTGATTGTATCGTTTAAATATATATGCATTTTGCACGTATGCACGTGTCATGCGCTAACCTTCCACATGCGTATATAAATCAGCATGCTTTCAATGCCATTTCTCATCCAAGTACGCATATGTTTATAAGTGAACGCTCAAACAGGTGTGAACACATATTCCAGTGTAGCGATGCTGATGCCAAACCAAAACCAAAATCCCCAAATCCTTTCATGGCAAATGATGATTCGATCCTGGTACCATATTCCAGTATCGTGATGCTGATGCCAAACAAAAATCCAAACTCCATGTCCCACACTGCAATACCTCAAATTCAAAGGTCCCGCCAAACAAAGCATGAATCAGAAAAGTCAAACTAAAGTCCCATCCGGAAGCGCTTTCAAGCTCAAAAGTCCTGCCGGACAGATTGGAACCTCCCAAAACAAATCAAACCAACCAATTCCAACAACGACCTCTACGTCAAAAACAGTGACACACTGTGCAAGGGGAACGTCAAACAGATACTCCGTCTTGGGGACACGTCAACCAGAGACACTCCATCTCGGGGAAACGTCAGACAGTGACACTCCGTGCAAGGGGAAACGTTAAACAGACACTTTGTCTTGGGGACACGTCAACCAGCGACACTCTGCATTGGGGATACGTCAAAAAGACACTCCGTCTCGGGGAAACGTCAAATAGTGACACTCCATGTCGGGGAAACGTCATACAGTGACACTTCGTCTCGGGGAAATGTCATCCAGCGACACCCCGTGCCAGGGATATGTCACGTACAGATACTCCGTATCAGGGATACGTCATACACCGACACTTCGTCTCGGGGAAACTTCAACCAGCGACACTCCGTCTCGAGGATACATCATACACCGACACTCTATCTTGGAAAAACTTCAAATAATGACACTCTGTCTCAGGGAAACGTCAACCAGTGACATTCCGTTCTAGGGATATGTTACGTACAAACACTCTGTTATGGGGAAACGTCAACTAGCGACACTCTGTGCCGGGAAACACCAAACAGACACTCTGTCTCGGGAAAACATCAACCAGCGATACTCCGTGCCAGGGATACGTTAACCAGCGACACTCCGTGCCGGGCATACGTCATACACCGACACTCCATCTCGGAGATACGCCAAACATCGACCGTCCGTGTCGTAAAAAAGGCAGTTGTTCGCCGTCGAAAGACGTGACCGGGACGTTGGGACGTCTGGCCTGAATTCTGGGGGGCAGATGCTATTTGGTTTTATCAGTCCACCTCTCCGAAGATACCAAGTTGATTTATGGCACCGTGTATTAGAGCTTTATACGGATGCGGCCGTTGTAGCAGACTTCATCAGATTCCCCCTCATTGTGAGGGGTTTTTGATTGTGGGGACGCTATTCCCTGCAGGTGCAAGCCCCTGCAGTTAATTACGCTACCGCATCGCGGTAACCACTTTCTCCTTCTTCAGATGGTCACTTCGTGTCGTGTGTGTTTGTTTTATTTTTGGTTTCCCGTGGATTGTATATGGAGACTAATTTATGTTGTCGCTCGTAGAGCGTGGATTAGTCCAAATCCGTATTTTCTTATATTCGGGTTTGGGTTGGTTTAAGGATCGTTAATCTCATTTGAGACTAAGATCAACTTAAACGTTTATTAAGGATACGTTAGTCTAATTTTAGACTAAAATCTACTTAACAAGGTTTTGGGATCATTTAGATCCAACAAAAGAGTATTTGGGCTCTATTATTTTAGTTTAGGGACATTGCGGTCCATAAGTTTAAGGGCATCATAGTCCACGGAGTTTAAAGACATCATAGTCTGTAAAGTTTAAAGACATCATAGTCTACGAGTTTAAGGACCTCATAGTCTATAAACTTTAAGGACATCATAGTCTGGTTTAAAGACGTCATAGTCTGTGGGGGTTTAGTTTAGGGACGTTGCGGTCCATAAGTTTAAGGACATCATAGTCGATGAGTTTAAGGACCTCATAGTCCGTAAAGTTTAAGGACATTATAGTCCAGTTTAAAGACGTCATAGTCTGTGTGATTTTGGTTCAACCGTTTGGGGATGCACCAAAAGTTATTGGTTATTGGGACCCTCCATCTCTCTGAAGACGTTGAGGAATTACAACGACATATATCAGAGGTATGAAGAGATATACCCTTGAACCAATGTTTGTTGGGAGATCTGTAGTCAAGTTTGGGACTAAGATCAGTTAAAAAGATTTATGAGCATTTGGGCTCAATTAATCTAAATTAGGGATCTGTGGCCAACTTGGGCTCGACCCACTCAGTGAAAATGTTGGACATTTAATTAGGCTCAGTCCCTTTTCATTTAACAATGCTGAGCATTGGTTTTGGGTTCTGACAACCTTTTGGTCTTTTATTGAGTGTTGAGCACTCATTAAGGCTCTGGGGCTTTATTTAAAGAACAGTTTATATTCCCTCAGCGTACACGTGAGGAGCACATGGTGCGCTTGGCGCTGAGCGCCGGACTTAGAGCGCTAAGGCGCTTCCTGTGAGATAGCGCACACGTGAGGAGCACGTGGCGCGCTTGTCGCTGAGCGCCAGTCAATGAGCGCAGAGCGCTCTTTGTGAAATAACGCACACGTGAGGAGCACATGGCGTGCTTGGTGCTGATCTCCAGATAATGAGTGCAGAGCACTTCTTGTGAAGTAGCGCACACGTGAGGAACACGTGGTGCGCTTGGCGATGAGCGCCAACTTTGGAGCGCTGGGCGCTTCTTTTAAATTGGAGTGCTGCGGCGCTGTGCGCCAGTCTTGGAGCGCTAAGGCTCTTTTTAGGCAGGTTTGATCAGTTCTGCGTTCTGAGAATTAAACTCTCGCTTATAAGAGACTTTGTCTCATGGATCTGAGAACTATGTTCTTCTTTTTTTTTTATGAGATACCGTGATCTCTTTGTTTTTTGTGAAAGACTTCGTCTTTATTTTATAGATCTATGATCTGAAGAGAATTAAGTTTTTCTCCCTCCCTTTTTATGATGAGATGTTCTAATCTCTTTTTGTGAAAGACATCTGTCTTATAAATCTATGATCCAGAAAGAGAACTAAGTTCTTCTTCTTCTTGATGAGATACTTTGATATCTTTGTTTTATTTACCTCGAAGAAATTCTTCTTCCGAGAGCTTGCTCTTCTCTTTGAAATTTCTCAAAGTTTGGGGAGGGGGGCGGGTTTCTCTGTTCTAGACTTGAAGTCTTGGGTCCTTTATATAGGGGAGGCTGATTTGTTGAATCAGTTGAAGAGATCTTTTCTCTAATTGATTTGGGAATGTTTCCCACCGTTTGATCATTGATCCAAGGGCTTCTGTTTTACAGAAGACGATCTTCTTGTTTTTAACAAGATTGGGAAAATCCTTTCCCATATAGAACTTATTCTGTATCTTGATGATTTTTAATCACCATTGGATCTTTGATCCAACGGTGCTCTAATTTTCAGAGGTAATTTGATGATTTTTAGTCATCTTTGTTGGATATTTGATCCAAGGGTGAGGAAAATTTAGTTCCAGCGCTAGCGCTCTCGTGCTTTGCACGTGAGTGCTGTATAAGAGTCTTTGATTCTTCGTGCTAGCGCACTTAGCGCTAGCGCTCTCATGCTTTGCACGTGAGCGTTGCATTAGAGTTTTTGACTCTTAGCGCTGGCGCTGCTAGCGCCAGCGCTCTCGTGCTTTACACGTGAGCGCTGCATCAGAGTCTTTGACTCTTAGCGCTGGCGCTGCTAGCGCCAGCGCTCTCGTGCTTTGCACGTGAGCGCCGCATTAGAGTCTTTGACTCTTAGCGCTGGTGCATTTAGCGTGAGCGCTTTTATAAAGCGCCTCTTCATTTCAAATTTCAAAATTTGAACAGTGCCTTGCTCTGATTGGGGGAAACAAATGTCCCTCCACTGTTGCACTCACGTGGCTCACACGTGAGTGCAGCGGTGGCGGCATCTCCGCCATTGGATCAACTTAGAAGTTGAAACGGCTATCAGTGCCTAAATAGGGCCTTTGGCCCTTTAGATGACCTCTGTTCATCTTCTTGTTTTCTCTTGAGAATTAATTCTCTTTCAGAGCATTGCTTTTTGTCTTAAGAACTCTCTTAGAGATAGAACCCTGTTAAAAATTTTAGGTAAAGATTAAATCTTTGAAGGGATTACTTCATAATCTAAGGTTTCACCCATTAACAGAGCCTTGCTCTTTTCAGATCGTAGATCTAAAGAAATTTTTAGGATTTTCTTAACAGAGGTTTGCTCTCTTGTAATCACAGATCTAAAGAGATCTTTCTTAAGGTCTCTTAACCCATTAAATAAGAACTCTCAGAGTTCATCTTGCAGATCTTAAACATCTCAGAGCTTTTAACTCAGTAAAGCTTTGCTTTTAGGGTTTTTTGATGGATTCTTCCATCTTCTTCGCAGAGCATTGCTCTTTAGAATTTTTGGGGGAATTTTATTCCCTTCATCATTAATTATGACAGATGTCATATCTGTTGTAGAGCGCTGCTCTCAAGGGAGATTTACTCCTTGACCCAAGAGGCCCTCATTAAATAAGAATCCTTTTAGGATTTCCTCATTTAATGACTGTCTCATCAAATGATGAGACTGTTTTATTAATGATGAGCCATCATCTAGATTGTGTGGGTCCCCTTTGGTCCCTTTCCATTGCATTGCAGTGCGGTACGAATTTAAAGTACCAAGTGACAGAACTTAAACTGTAGGATTGACGGTTAATTTTTCGTTCTTTTTCATGCAGGTACTATGTCTTTCGAAATTTCTTTCCCGTTCGTCCGTTCGGAAAGCGGATTCCCTGAAGTGCCTGTGGATAGGGAAGTCTTCGCGTTGATCAAAGATCACGACCCAGAGAAAAATAATCTTCATTTATGGGGAACATGGTACAGTCAGATCATCAGGGGTCGGCGGAGCTTTTCTTGCGCGTCACCTTTGAAGCCTATTTCGACGATCCCTTATACTGAAGCACCTCCGGTGAACTATGCCGTGGAGGAGGTCAACTGGACCTCAGAGGGTTGTCTTCAACCCTCTATGGCCGAAATACCCGTACAGTCGGCGGCGGCTTTGGATATTCTAGGACGGCGTATATGCCAGGGTGAGTCGCGCCCTTGGGGACAGCCGTACATGATAGGCCTAACTCGTCATCCAGATGGGTATTTGCAGTGGGCCCGCTATATTTTGTCGGCCAAGAGATCGTTGCTACTGAAGCTTGGGTTGTACCCCGCCGTTTATGCGTCTCTCTTTCAATATTCCGCGCCTCCTGCATGGTGGATCAAGGCTTTTCTGGAGCAATGGAATATTCCGTCCCATACCTTCTTTTTGTCTGATCGAGAAGTCTCAATATCTTTAGAGGAGTTTGCAGAGATCTCTGGCTTACCCGTCAGGGGAGAACACTACGAGGAGTTTCTTCCTCCGGACGAGTATATCTTTGCCACCAAATAAGTGGTAATGGGCCTTACCCCGGAGAACGCCATTCAACACAAATTCCCAAGCTTGATCAAGGTGTTGAATATATATGAAAGTATATTTCTGGAATCCGGAGGGCATGGAGTCAGCTACGCAGACTTCATCGCTCGTTTTCTTCCTCCAGAAGCCTTTTCGAAGCAAGCTGCGCTGTTCGCCAAGCTTGACGATCTGTTTGGTTTTGGTTTGGATAACCAACCGATGGCGGAGGCGGATTTAAAAAGTTTCTTTAGTCCGGCTGCTCCTGTCGTTCCCTTCGCAGAGCTTGCTGCTCCGGACGTCGATGAAGTGACATTCGTGCTGGGGTTCATTGGCTTATGGCTGAACTGGTTCATGCTTCCAATGCACCCTCATTATATGAGGCCATCAGTCATTTATCCAGCCCATCGTATGGTTGCGGGAATGCAAGTGGCTATCGGGATTGCTGGGTTGGCACACATGTACCATGGCCTCAGCTTAGCGGCGGACACCACTTAGCCGGGGGTACAGCCCGTCACTTTCTCGCTGCATTATTTTACGTCATGGATCGAGCTGCACGTACTTGGCTCTTTTGGTGCCCATAAACGACCTCGTTTCTTCGACAGTTACAACTTCCCTCGGATTATGCGCCTAGTTGATGCGTCTTTTTTAAATCAGTCATAGCGGGAGGCTAGGGGTTTGCTCCTTCGTCCGCATATGGTTGGGGATGGCATGACCTTTGTCGATAAGGTTTTTATTATCGGCAAAGAATCCGTAAAAATGTTGCAGCCTCTGCGCGATACTTTTAAAGATGGGGCCTCTACCTTGAAAGCTCGAGAGATTCTTCATCTATATTCCATCAGGCCGGGATTTCTCGTGTTTAGGAAGAATGATTCAGCGTTGTTCATGAGGTACAACCCGCACCGTTTTGCCCAGCAATCAGGCTATAATCATGGCATCCTGCTCGAGGCCTTCCTAGCTGAGCCAGCTGCCATAGAAGAAGGCATTCATAATGCATTACACCATTTTATGCGGTTGAACACCGGCTCCAATTTCTTTATCAATGAGCCGAGTTGCGTTCCGCGAATCTTGAACTCATATGTGGCGTGGTATCAGCATTTGATGGGCGCCGTTATTAGGGAAGAGAAGCGATTATTGCTCGATCGCAAGGGCACCGACCCCGGTGGTAATCCAGCCGTTCCCTTGAAGCGATGGACCATCGTCCGTCCTCCCTTGAAAGAAGCTGCCGCGGCTGTGGTACATCGTGTTATGCCTGAGCTTCCCCTACCTCGCAGGCCTATAGAAGCGGTAGCTGTGGCATCTCCCGAGTCTGGCGTAGGTGCGGAGATCGGGGCTCGCCGCCCGAAGTTGCCCGCTAAGCGCAAGCTCGTATTATCAGCTGCCGGCACTCGCTCGCAGAAGAAAAAGAAGTCAATTCTTTCTGCAGACGTTGTATTCGGGCCAAGAGCCTCATGCTCCTTACAGTGAAGGCTTAAGTGTGTACGGGACCAACGAGGGTCTATTTATGCCGCCGGATGATACCGATCTGGAGGCTGCTATCGCGGTTTCCAAGCAACTAGCTCGCGATGAAGCAACACTAATCACCCTCGCACAATCAGGTATCCTTCGGTCATATCTTTCCTCGGCTATTTTAATTATTATGCTTTGATCGGCGCTTTCTTTTTCAACAGGTATCTCCGCTGAAGAGGCTCTCGCAGCTTCCCTCAAGATTTTTGAAGAGGAAGAGAGGCTTCACGCTTTCTTGGGCCTCGGTATACTTTGGCCCATTGTGCTTTCATTCCCTTTTTCTTCATGGGTAGTCTGACTCTTCTTTTTCATCTTATTACAGGAACTACTTCGACTCAGGTTATCCCGAGTGCAGTGCCGATCCCGCATGGTGGCGTGGCGACGCTTCCAGGGCCGGCTACCGAAGTCCCAGCTCCCCCAGTATTGCCAAAAGAGGCTTCGCTTAAGCAGCCGATGATGGACACCGTAACGGCTCCGGAGGTAGCTCCTGGCTCGGACGATGACGTCACTTTGACGGAGGTCTTGAGGAAGTCTTTTCTCGCTGCCAAGGCTGACAAGAAGCGCAGAAAGCGTGCGGCGAGGGAACGTGATGTCAGCTTGGCCGTGGGTGCAGGTTCAAGCGCTATTCCATCCGTCACTATTTCTTCCGAAGACGCCCCAGCTATCCTGTCTACCGTCCATAGACAAATGGTGCGCGAGGCTTGGGAAGAAGCCGAAAAGCCGTCCCAAGGTAACATAACACTGAGTCTTTTCTTAGAATTTGATCTTCAAATTCTTACATACCATATCCTGCAGGGCCAAGTCTCGATGATGAGGTAGTAGGTGAGATGACGGCAACCACCGAGCCTGAAGCGGCCACTCTCTCTCGGGAGTCCGGGACCGTCCAAACCGCCGCTCTTTCCCTCCGCGGTTCCCCGCCATCGCCTGGCATTGCGAGTGCCACGACGGCTCTTGTAGAATCAGGGGATGAAGCCACCGGTGCTGAAACCATTCCACTGAAGGAGAGCGAAGAAACCGCAACGCCGAGTGATGCTCCCGTTGCAATTTTGGCTGATGACCCATCAGGTGGGTTTCGGGTGGCTGTTTATTTTCTATTTCGCAATCCTTTTAAGCTTTTTCTGACGGTATTTTATTTGTAGGTGTAGCGAACATTGAGATTGTGTCATCTGAAACATTTGCGGTCGCTGCAATGACGGTTGCTCCCTCGCCCTCTTCTATGTCCTCCAAGATGTTGGAAGGTATAGATTGGCGATCCATTTAATGGAACTATGACTACCGTCTTTCTTGTACTGACCATATATCATCGCAACCTTGCAGGAGTTCTCTTTGATCATCTGTATCAAGTGCTGAACCCGTATTTCTCCTTTCAGTCGGAAGTCACTTTGCCTGCTGGTGCCGGTGAGTATAGTTTTTAACTGACATCCTTTCCTTTCTTTGACGGGCGACCCTGCCGTTGTTAATTTTAAATTGATTGCAGCACTACAAATTGAAGGAGGGGATGAAAGAATTGTCGCGCCACCAGTACTCCCACTCTGCCTCCTGTCGCAGCTGGTATAGTAGACTCCATTGTTCGTGCATTTTCTTTATTTCTTGAGCCGACATTTGATCATAATTCATTTTGCAGCAATCGTACCGGCTCTTGCTCCGTTTGAGTCTCGCATCCTAATGCTGGCAGGGCCCATTTCTAGACGTCCATCTTCCAAAGGCGCTGTGACCAGCCTGCGTATGTTGAGCGAATACGTCGAGGAGCTTGACGCGGAGGCCCCTACATTCGCTGCAGATTTTGTTGCCGAGGTTAATCCAATGCTGGCGACGCTTGTGAACTTCCATAAAGAAGGCGTCGTTGAGTCTTGGGTTAATCACTGCAGAAAAATGGAGGCATGCCTGCATGAGCTTGACCTTAGGCATCCTGCTCCTGAGATTTTGGCTCTGAACTCCCAGCGGGATGCATGGATTGAGCAAAGTGTCATTTTCCTTCACCATTTCGAACAAGAGGTGATCCTCAAGCGAAAGGAACATGAGGCGACTTCCGCTGAGCCTGTCCAACTGCGTGCCCAGGTCGAAACGAATACTACGCAGCTGAACTCGATCTTTGAAAACCTTCAACGATGTATTTCTGACGGGCTGGTGCTAAGGAAAAAGCTTGACTTTACTGAGCAGGTCGTGCGAAGTCAGGAGGCTATTCAGCAGGAAATTGATGAGAAACTTTCATCCTGTCTGCAGCGACGGGCCCAAGTCAAAGCGGAGTTGGCCACAGTGGCTGATCGCGAAAAGGAGCTGACGGGAGTGCGCGAGCAACTGGCTGATTTATTGAAAACGCTTCCTTCTCAGTAGCTGCCTTTGTATCGATTGTACATTTGTAACTTATGAATAACATGTATTCATTTCATCATCATTTTTTTATTCCATTCATTTTCATATGATGTAACTTGTATCCAATTGAATTTATGAATAAAGAACACATTTCTTTTCTATCTTGTGTTATCGCCTTCTTTTCTTTGCTTTGTTGTTATGTGATTTTAGCAAATTTGGCCTGTAAATAGTAGATAATAGTTCATCTTGAAGTCTTTGTAGGGTAGTGATGGCTTAGGAAACAGGTTTAGATCTGCCACCTAAGACTTTTCAATTTTATGAGCCATGAGGGTCTCATAAAGATTTTCTTCCCTACGAGTTGTGAGGATCTCGTAAGTGTATTTTCTCCTTAGAAGTCGTGAGGACTCCTAAGTGCGTTTTTCTCTTGAGAGTCGTAAGGATCTCATAAGAGAATTTTATTCGTTATAAGTCGAGAGGACTTGTAAGTGGTTGATGAGTTGACTTGCTCCCGGGTCAAAGCGTTGCTTTGATGGGGAGGTCAAGGGTTGACTTTCGCTGTTACGGTGTCGGGGTTGACTTTCGTCATTACGGTGTCGGGGTTGACTTTCGGTTTTCTGTGAACTGCGGAGTCTTGGAACTAGGGACTTTGCCGTGGCTCCAATTGGTGATGTCGCGTCCGTGTCCTGCTGGAGTGAGGGGGGACGTCGTTTCTGATCTCTAGGCTTTAGATGTCGCCGTCGAGATCTGGCTTTCCTTCGACAGAATCTAGGGAAATGTGGTTCTCTTTTCGTTTATGCCCATGGATTGTATACAGGGGACAGTATGGACTCGCCTGCAGGGCAAGAGTTTCATTTCATATGTATTTTTTTGTTTTCTTTCCGCGATGCTCTATCATTTCAGCTTTTTATATCGCGAAAGTCGCGATTGCCCAATCATTTCGGCTATTTTTCGCGGCGCCCAATCATTTCGGCTATTTTTCTTTTTTTTACTCGCTACTTTTTATTGCGAGTTGCCCAATCATTTTGGCTGTTTTGTATGCATATATTTTACTTGCTGATTTCATTGCAAGTTGCCCCATCATTTCGGCTATTTCATATGCATTTTTGGCTCGCTGATTTCTTATCGCGAGTATGTGACTTGGGATCTGATACCGATTTAGGCATCAACATCGCTGCAACTGGAATATTGCCAGGAGAGAATCATCATTTTCCTTTGTCGATGTCGAACAAAGGTGGCTTAGCAAACAGGGTTAAGATCCTGCCACCTAAGGCTTTTGACTTCATGAGCCGTAAGGGTCTCATAAAGGTATTTCTCCCTACGAGTCGTGAGGATCTTGTAGGTGCGTTTTCTCCTTAGGGGTCGTGAGGACTCCCAAGTGCGTTTTTTTTTGTAAGTCGTAAGGATCTTATAAGAGTGTTTTCTCCTTATAAGTCGAGAGGACTTATAAGTTTTTGTTCACCGAATAGGGGAATTTCACGCTATTGGTGGAACTTGGTGGGGGAGACGTTTATTTATGCCCATGGATTATATACAAGGGCTAGTATTAAACCACTTGTAGGGCAGTCTGTGGGTTGTGATGGCTTAAGAACAGGTTCAGATCCCTGTAAGTTAAGGCTTTTGAATCCTATGAGCCATGAGGGTCTCATAGGGGAATTCTCCTTACGACTCGTGAGGACCTCATAAGTTTATCTTCTCCTTAGGAATCGTGGGGATCCCTAAGTGTGTTGCTCCCTTGTGAGTCGTAAGGATCTCACGCAGGTATTTTCTCCTTAAAAGGTCGAGAGGACCTTTCAAGTGTCTTTTAACGAGATTGCGTCCTTTCGGGTTTTCACAAACCCGCTGGTGGCCCTGCTGTTTTTACTCACGGAACCCTTTCGGATTTTCATCCGTGCCCGTTTTGCATATGGGCGTACCTTTTTTTTTGACGCGTCAGCCCAAGGATGCTGCGGTTCATAGTAGTTTACCGACATTTCGGTCAAGCGTAGTATTTTGTCAAGAACCGACCGTTTATTGGCCTAAAGGGTCTTTCGCCATGCATATTCATGAGCAAGTAAGCCCCACCTTGGTAGACTTTGTTTATGATATACGGGCCCTCATAGTTTGGCTCGAATTTACCCCATTTGGCACGATTGGGGATCATAGGCCTCTTGACTATTAGCACGAGTTCGCCTTGGCGGAATGTTCTTGGCCTAGTCAATCTTTCGTACGAGCGTGTCATCCTTGCTTTGTATGCTTCCAGGTTTTGCTGCGCCATGAGCCGGGTTTCGTCAAGGGCGTCGAGCTCCTCCAGCCGAAGATGAGCGTTCTCTTCATCTGTTAGCTCATAATGAACCGCCACTCGTAGAGAGGGTAGCTCTATCTCCAAGGGGAGTACCGCTTCTGCGCCAAATACCAATGCATACGGCGTCGTGTTTATGGCCATTTTGAACATGGTTTGATACGCCCAGAGAGCTTCATGCAGTCTTTCATGCCAATCTTTTCTGTTTCTGGACACCGTCTTCTTTATGATCTTCGTCAAGGTCTTGTTGAAGGCCTCAGCTAGACCATTAGCCCGGGGATTATAGACCGAAGAGTATCTCCAGTCTATATTATGTTGTTGCGCGAAGCGGCTGATTCTGTGACTTCTGTAAGCTGGCCCGTTATCGGAGATAATCCGTCGCGGAGTGCCGAACCGATATATGATGTGTGTCTTGAAAAAATGGAGGATGTTCTCCATCTTCACTTCTTTCAGCGGTACTGCTTTTGCCCACTTAGAGAAGTAATCATTTGTCGCCAATATGAACCGGTGTCCTCTTGATGACGCTGGTTCGATGGGCCCGATTATGTCAGTTCCCCACATTTCGAACGGCCAGCTAGCCACCGTTGGGTGTAGCGGGTTTGGATTCTGGTGGATGAAATCCCCGTGAATCTGGCACGGGTGGCACTGCTTCGCGTATTCGAAGCAATCCTGAATCATCGTGGGCCAATAGTAGCCCATCCTTTTGATCTTCATCTTCATCTTTGGCCCGGCTTGGTGAGAACTGCAGAGTCCGTCGTGAGTTTCTTGGATGACTCACCTTGCTTCTTCCGGTCCCAGGCATCTTATCCATAGAGAGTCGAATGATCTCTTATATAGAGTATCATTGACGAAGGCAAAAGACAGAGCTCGTTTCATGAGCTGATGTCTTGAGGATGCATTTTCAGGTGTTCGACGGGATTTGAAGTAGTCTATAAAGACTTCTCTCCGATCCTTAACCTTTTCCTGGTCCTCCATTTGTAGGGCTATCTCCTTAGTCGCTTCCTTTTCTTCAGACGATTCCGGAGATATTTCTGCTGGCGCAAGAACCCGACGGCTTTGCACAACGATCCTCACGTCATCAAGGTTTTCGTCAGCCAGTTCTTTAGCGAGTTTGGATAACGCATCCGCTTTGCTATTTTCCGCACGCGTTATGCTTTCCAGGACATTGGCAGGGATTTGAGTCAGCAATTGTTGTACTCTCTCGCCGTACTTCACCAACTCTGGTTTGAACGTTTGATAGTCGCCGTTTACTTAGGTAACGACCAGCTGTGAGTCTTCGTATATGAGGAGGTTTTCGATTTCCATGTCGACAGCGATCTCAAGACCTGCTATCAAAGCTTCATATTCGGCTTCATTGTTTGTCCTAGGATCTGTTAAGGAGAAGGCAAAGCGCATTATCCCTCCTTGCGGAGTCACGAAGATGAGGCCTACCCCATATTTGATTATGGGGGAGTTGTACTTTTGCTTCTTCATGGAAGATGCCCCATCGAAGTAGAGTTCCCATCGGGTATCATTCTCTCTTCTCCTCCCGTCGATCGTGTCAAACGCGTGCTCGTCTGGCAGTTCGCAATTTAGGGGTGAATCGGTGGGTATCGGGTGCTCAGCGAGGAAGTCGGCGATGGCCTGGCCTTTTACTGCCTTGAAGGAACGATAAGTTATCGAGACTCCATCAAGAGTAGGGCCTATTTTGCGAGTCGTCCTGTTAGTATGGCTCTTGACATCAAATACTTGAGAGGATCCATTTTTGATATGAGGTGAACCTCATGCGCCAAAGCATAGTGTCTGAGTTTCGTTATCGCGAAGATTAAAGCCAGGCAGTGTTTTTCGATGGGGGAGTAGTTATTTTCTGCCCCCAGGAGAACTCGATTCAAATAGTAGATGGCTCTCTCTTTCCCTTGGTCATTTTCCTATGCCCATAGCGTGCCTAAAGAACCTTCAAGGGCGGTTATGTATAGGATGAGAGCCTTTCCCTTGACTGGAGCGGTCAGCACCGGCGGATTTTGCAGGTATTGCTTGATTTTGTCCCATGCACTTTGGCATTTCTGATCCCAGATGAACGGGGTCCCCTTCTTCATTAGATTTTTGTAGGAACGGTATCTGCTGGAGAGGTTGACTTTGGAGTTTGACACCTTGTTTAGGCATCTGTATCGTTACAACTGGGATATTGCCAGGAGCGACTCATCATTTGCCTTAAGAGGACTCGAAATTTGATACCGATTTAGGAATCAGCATCGCTCCAACTGGAATAGTGCCAGGAGCGAATCATCATTTGCCCATGTCGATTTGGACAAAGGTGGCTTAGTAGACAGGGCTAGGATCCTATCGACTAAGACTTTTGACTTTATGAGCTGTAAGGGTCTCATAAAGAGTTTTCTCCCTACGATCGTGAGGATCTCGTAGGCGTATTTTCTCCTTAAGAATCATGGGGATTCCTAAGTGATGTCATCTCTTGTAAGTCGTAAGGATCTTACAAGAGTGTTTTCTCCTTATAAGTCGAGAAGACTTACAAGCATTGTTCACCAATTGGGGAAATTTCACGCCATTGGTGGGAACTTGGCAGAGAAATATTTATTCGTGCCCCTGGATTGTATACAAGGGTAAATATGGACCGCCTGTAGGGCAGTTTGGGAAATGTGATGGCTTAAGAACAGGTCTAGATCCCTGTAACTTAAGGCTTTTGAATCCTATGAGCCGTGAGGGTCTCACAGGGGGGATTCTCCTCACGAGTCGTAAGGATCTCGTAAGTGTATTTATTTTAACGAAGTTGCGCCTTTCTGGGTTTTCACAAGCTCGCCGGCAGTCCTGCTATTTTTACTCACGGTGCCCTTTCAGGTTTTCATCCGTGCCCTTTTCGCTTGTGGACGTACCCCTTTTTTTAATGAGATTGCGCCCTTCCGGGTTTTCACAAGCTCGCCGGCAGTCCTGCTGTTTTTACTCACGGCGCCCTTTCGGGTTTTCATCCGTGCCCTTTTCTCTTGTGGACTTAACATTTTTTTTATCGGGGTATTCCATTAGATTGTAGGACCTATTTGTAGGCTCCTTAATATCCTTCCTGTCTTTTGAGAAGAAATGACCATTCCACATAGAGATTCTTCCGCCAGTGAGGAATATGCCCCCTGTGTATATCTCGGGGGAAACGAGTACCCACGCCATCGCTATTTTGGTGACAGGTTGCTTCAGAGCTGCTTATTTTTGTTGAGCGTAGACGACAAACGCCATCTTGCCTCCGCTTTTCACTCATCATCATCGAATAAGAAAGAGTCTTGACCCATTTGATCCAATCGAACCATTTTATCCATGAATTCTTGGAAGGTTTTCGGCTTGAAAAGGGCCGTAAATGGGAACATCTTTTGAATTTGGGTCAAGCTTGGCTATGAACATTCTCATAGCTGCAGCTTCGTCGATACGTTGCTCGCATTTTAACAAGAGATTTCGCCATCGGGAAACATATTGAACCCAAGGCTCATTCGGTCTAACCCTTTCGTTGACCAGCGCCGTCACGGTAGTATGTTCATTCTCATTAGCGAATCCCTGACAGAAGAGCATATCCATTTCATCGAAGCTCTTCACGAAATCATTTGGGAGTTCCGCATACCATTTGAAGGTGATGCCCGCCAGACCGCTGACGAACTGTCAGAGGAGTAGTATGTCGTTTCCTCCAGTATTTCCGCACATGGATTTAAATCGTGCAATATGCTGGCAAGGATTCCCAGTTCCTTTATACATGTGGAACGTTGGAAGTGTGTACTATGGCGGGTACTTGTAACATTTCAAAAAAATAAAATATTATTTCTGGGAATTTTTATAATTTAATATTGTTTTTAATAAATATTTTAATATTTCGGTATAATTAAATACCGATAAATTGGGGAAAAATTTGGAAAATTATAGAAATTACTAAAAGAGGGTGTTTTATGTGAATTATGCAATTTTTAAGTTTTTATGATTAATTATATGCTAATTTAGTGCTAATCGCGATTAAAAAATCGCTAATCGGATTTTAAGCGGGTTTTGTGCAAAACATGCACCATTTCATTTTTATACTTGTTATTTTGTTTCATGGCTTTTCTTGCATGGTTGTTAATTAGAGAGAGTGGGGAAAAGAAAAGAAAAGGGGAAAATGAAAAAAAGAATAAAGAATGGGGTATGGGCGAGAGAGAGAAAGAGAGGGGTTAATTTTGACCTTGGCATTTTCCTTCCCCATTCCTTCACCCTCATCATCTCTCCCTCTCTTCCTACTGATGCCGCCGCCTCCCCCTCCCCCTCCATCTTCAAGCCTCAAAACTCCATGAAAACCAACTCAAAACCCCACCCTCATTTCATAAAAAGATGCACAAGCTCAAGAGAAGCGCATTGGACCAAGAAAGGAAAGGTTTTGGCCACTTGGGGCAACTCACGAATTTTCTTGAGTTGCCAAATAAGGTAATTTCTGAACCATAAGCTTAGTGTTTCCTTTACTTTTACCCCCATGTTAGATTTGAACCGATATCTAGTGGTTTTGTGGATTTAGGAAAAACCTAGTTAGGGTTAATGGGAATTGAGAGTGGTGATGGGTAATTAAGCTCAGTAGAGGCCACACAAACCCCTTAGTGCTAGAATTAAGACTCAAACCAGAGACTAGAAACCTGGAATACGGATTTAGAAATCGATATTGGAAGAATTGTGGATTCTGTGATTGTATTTGGAAATTTGCTATCGCCCCAAGACTCTGAAAATTATTTTGTGAACACATCGAGATGTGCAGGCACCCAAGAAGCTAACCCTAAGACCCAAGCCCCTAACTCCCAACCATGGCCGCAGATTTATTCCTTCTGGCCGCAATTTGCGGCCAGACCTGGAGCAATTTGGCTCGTTCTTGTTCTGTAGCTCCTACATCTATAAATTAGACCCCTGGCATATGCAAAATTGTCCGATTTGACCTAGGGTAAAATCTGGGACCTTTTTCCTGAGTTGCTTTTTTGATTCGTGTTTCCGTTTTGCGTATTTTAAATTCTGGATTCTAGTATTTGTGTTTTACCTCGATCACTTGACGTTCGTATGACGATATCGAGGGTTGTTTGATGGTTTTGAAAGCGTAGTCCATAGGTTCTAACCTATAGGCCTTAGCGTGTCGTTTTAGTATTCCCGATATAATTTTAATACGCATTCCGATTATGTTATCTATGTAGGTACCTTCATGTGGATTCGATGCGATGAAGAAGATGAAGGCGACGTCGACACCGACACGCATGGTGCAAGGTGAGTAGATTATATCTACGGAGGAAGTCGGTGGATGGCGTATAGCACCCCCGCAGTTCGATGTTTAGTATAGTATATATATACTATATATGATAGCTTATTGTGTGTCGTGGATATTTGAGATGAAATTAGGTGTACTATGGTTGGATTAGGGCGTAGAGGTAAACTAGTATAGTTCCTAGTTGCGAACCCTAGAATAGGTTTACACCCACACGCACACACATGCTTACTTGTTATAGTTATACCTGGATGATGAAGAAAGTGGTTGATATTTGGAGATGAGTCGATGAGATTGGGCATAGTGCCATGAGATCGGTGATATAATGTGATTCGTATTTGGGATACGGCATGAGATTTTAGCGGGCCTTTGGACGTGTGTTTACACACGCATTTATATAGATGGTATCGGTGTACTAGACTTAGATCAGTACCCCAAATCATGAGATATGATGATAAGGTTACCTGATAATAGATGAGATGGATGTGATATTGACCCGTACCCAGCTATTGGGATGCCGTACGATGATTTACCGTACGAGCCTTACATTGATGATAGATCCGCACTCATGACTCGAGGACGTCATATGATATACTGTATCGTACGTGATACTATTGAGGCAGGATCACCGACTATTATATATATATATATATATATACATATCGACTTAGATTTAGGTGGTTTCCATACCCCTCCTGATTGACTTGTTAGTTAGAGCTGTAGTTTTGCTAGTAGATGTTAGGCTAGTCCGATGTCATACCTATTTCAAAAACTAACAAATCAGGAGTATTTTAAAGACATGAAAAGGGATTCTACGGACATTTCAAAAGACGCATCCTTTCTTAAAAACACCGTAGCCCTTATTTTCCTAAAATCCCCGATTCGTCATCTTCTAAATGGAAAAACAGTATGACATAGATGCATTGATATAGCTTCTACACTGTTGTGTTTATTATTCATTTGCTGCATATACTTACTGTTTGCATCGCATTGTATGATAAATATGTTTATTGTTATATCAAAACCATGCTGTTAGGACACCAGCACCATTATCGATGATGCATATGTTCCACGTACACCTGCTTGCCGGCTCACACACTTCATCATCGATAATTGCCATGTCACTACACTGTAGTACTGTTGCATTCAGGATATGATCCCTTGCATGGCATACTTGTGTACATACCTATTGTACACCCATACGTGCATACATACGTATTCACACATACATAGATGATTCTCGCTGGATTTGGAGATTTGGGAACCACAAGATACTTTTTAAAATTGATTCATTTTAAAAGAGCGGTTTCCCTCAATATGTACATATTACTATTCCATATTGCATGATATACTGATATGCTTACATTTCTTTTACATGTCGCATACATCATGCTTTTGATTATACGCATTGAGATATGTTGTTTCCATGATATTTCTGGATTTGGGAACCGTGGATATTTCCAAAGAGAGTATGTAATTGTTTTAAAAACCCGGTTACCCTTGATATGATATTTCAGTTCGTCCACCATGTGTTTTCTCGGTGCTGAGAGAGACATGTGAAACCCGATTCGAGGAGCGGATGAGGCCGATTGCGGGTACATGGTGGACCCGGTATGGTACCCCGGGACGAGAACGGATCTGCTGTGTAGCTAGACGGTGAGCCTGGCAGAGGGACCACTACCTACCGGTGATTGTATTTGAGCTCGGCGGATATCCGGAGGATACCGACCGAAGTTGAGAGATGATATAGGCCGATCCAGACTGACGGAGCCCGATATATGAGGATTTACGTGCCGATGCTAGGCACAGGTTTCATGATGTTTTCGAGTGTCGATGCTTGACACTCAGGTTCCATGATTTGATATGTCGCGAGCGACACATGTTGATTTACATCCTCATACTTCCATGCATATGTTTATGATATTTACATGCATGATGCTTATTGTCATTGGGTGACACGTGGACGATTTCCACATACATATATAGACATTGATGATATTGATCACATAGTTAGATGATATCCATATACTCATAGACTTCCTGATATAGTTGACATTGATTACATTGATCATACCTCATATTTATGATATGTTATTACCTGAGGCACTGGCATGAGCACTTGACACTACACTCATGTATAGATGTTATATTGCCACCTTATCATGCTTCAGACTTATTCATTGAGGTTTATATATATACTGATCGTATTGACCTAGGATTATGTCATGCATACGATTTCTTCTCTGCGATGTTTTCTATTCACGAGTTGACAACTCACCCCCGTTGTGCCACAGTTTCTTTCAGGTTTTGCCGTATATGTTTCATTGCGGCTTTTCTGGCACACTGCTTCCTTTTTGGGTGATTGCATTGGTAGATGGGTTCACTCGCATCGTGACCACCCTTGTATTATTTTATTCAGTTGTATCTAGTAATTCCATCAACCAAACTTGTATATTGTTTCAGACTTAGAAAACCAGTTATGTATTATTTCGACCTTAGAGTCGCGCGTTGTAGTATTATGGTTTTCATGTTGATTTTGAGTTTTCTTTTAAGTTTTGATCCTCGCACTTTGGCGTTGTATATTATATTGCTTGCGTGGTTGTGACAGTCGATTGACGAAGAGCTAGCTCCCGCTTGGGGATGCCTTTTATTGTGCATATATATATTATTCATGTTGTACCCCGTTCGGGGTCAGTATTTACAAAGGAAACTCTGCCGAAATTTTTAGAAAAGATATGGAGGATTTAAAATGCATATTCGGCTTACCTATTTTAAAACCCTTGTTTTAAAAACTTGTTTTCTTCACTTCTTAAAACTATTTCCTTTATTTATTACTTAAAAATGGTTTTAGATTTCTGGGCTTTTGGCTTACTTGAATTAGATGGGGTCCTATAGACTTCATATGATTCAAGTGCCAGTCATGGGCTATTTTGGGTCATGACAGTACTGTATTTGATTATACCACATCGGATACGGCCGACCAGTCTTGATTGATCAATTTGCGGCTTCACTGGCGTAGTGAGCTTTGATTCGCTGAGCGATATATGCGTCTAGATTTTCATTAGGAATCATTTCCTCCTCAACCGTTGATGAGGTTTGCAGAGGATTTGAAATGTCATCTTTGTCTTTAAGACTGACTACCGGCGGTTCATCTGCCAGTGGTTCCGATTGAACCATCTTTCCAGCCATATTCTGAATCAGAAGGGCCATCTAGTCCATTTTTGTCGCTTCTTCATCTCTATTTTTCAGAGCGCGCTTTAGGAAATCATTATCCGACTCCTTCTCTATTCTTTCTTCGGGTGCGCCCTTGGGATTTTCCTTAGACGATGGATTAGCATTTGCTGCCGCCTGAGCGAGCATCTTCTACAGCTTTTCACGTTGCAGTTGAACTTTTGTCAGGGACCGAGTTTGAGGTCGGTGACAAGTAGAAGCTCGAACTTCATCTTTGGAATTTACCACGTAGACTATGTGAACTACCATGCCCCTAGGGTTGGGGTGTTTAGAGCCTTGGCCTTTGGAGTTTGCTTCGGGAACTTGAGCTTTATTAAGCCTCTTTTTTTTTTGTGAAAAGCCTCTTTGGTTTTGAGAGGAACCGCTGTATCAGGATCCGTCTTGGGATGAGTCCCCTTCACCTGCTTCCACACCTTATATATAGATGAGGAAAGTTTTCTCAGGGAGCGAACTTGTTTCTGCTCTCGTGGGATCTCCATGGGTTGCGGAGACTTCTTCAGTATTGCGGTAGGAGAATTTTGTCTGACCATTCACAACAGTTTGAAGCTGTTCCCAGTTGTAAAAACAACATTCACCACTTGGGTTGAAACAGGACCATACGGAGGATTGCCCCCAGCTCATTTTGTATGACGCTGATATCGATATTGGCCGTTTCTTACGGCCGGGATTTGATTAGCTTCAGGATTTTGCTGAGCCTGCCCCTGTTTCCTTTGAGAGCTTGAATATTCTACCCCCTGTGTCGACCTTGGTCCTTGGCATGTGCCAGTTGTTTGAGGACTGATTCTGTCGGCAAAGCTGCTGCTTGGGAGACCAGCCTGTGGAAGACAGACTTCCTCTGGGATTCCTCCATCGGGGTTGAGACACCGAGGGTGGGAGGTAGGAGTATCGATCCAAAAAGAAGCCCGTTGATTTCTTGAAGAACCGGATTGCAATGATTTGAGCCTGCAAGTGGCCTGTACTTGACTCCACCAGATATGACAAAGCCTGAGTTGCTAAGGTGGGAGCAAACACCATTCTTCATAGAAACGAAACGCCGGCTTCAGTATCCCCTCCCCTAAGGGTAACCAAAAACATATATACCGCGATTATTTGATCGCGGAAAAACACGACACACGAAGTGTGGAGTGGAAAGAGGAAAAAGGTCCCACCGGGCGTGCCAGAATCTGTTCACCGCCGAAAGACGCGACCAGGACATTGGGACGTCTGGCTTGAATTTTGGGGGGCAGATGCTATTTAGTTTTATCTATCCACCTCTCCGAAGATGACAAGTTGATTTATGACACCGTGTATCGGAGGTTTAGACGGATGCGGCCGTTGTAGCAGACTTCGTCAGATTCCCTCTCATTGTGAGGGTTTTTTTTATTGTGGGGACACTCTTCCATGCAGGCGCAAGCCCCTACAGTTAATTACGCTACCGCATCGCGGTAGCCACTTTCTCCTTCTCCATATGGTCACTTCGTATCGTGTGTGTTTGTTTTATTTTTGGTTGCCCGTGGATTGTATACGGAGACTAATTTATGTTGTCGCCCGTAGGGCGTAGATTAGTCCAAATCCGTATTTTCTTAGATTCGGGTTTGGGTTGGTCTAAGCATTGTTAATCTCATTTGAGAGTAAAATCAACTTAAATGTTTATTAAGGATACGTTAGTCTAATTTTAGACTAAGATCTACTTAACAAGGTTTTGAGATCATTTAGATCCAACAAAAGAGCATCCGGGCTCTATTATTTTAGTTTAGGGACATTGTGGTCCATAAGTTTAAGGACATCATAGTCCACGAAGTTTAAAGACATCATATTCTGTAAAGTTTAAAGACATCATAGTCTACGAGTTTAAGGACCTCATAGTCTATAAAGTTTAAGGACATCATAGTCCGGTTTAAAGACATCATAGTTTGTGGGGGTTGAGTTTAGGGACGTTGCGGTCCATAAGTTTAAAGACATCATAGTCCATGAGTTTAAGGACCTCATAGTCCGTAAAGTTTAAGAACATCATAGTCCATTTTAAAGACGTCATAGTCTGTGTGATTTTGGTTCAACCGTTTGGGGATGCACCAAAAGTTATTGGTTATTGGGACCCTCCATCTCTCTGAAGACGTTGAGGAATTACAACGACATATATCAGAGGTATGAAGAGATGTACCCTTGAACCAATGTTGGTTGGGAGATCTGTAGTCAAGTTTGGGACAAAGATCAATTAAAAAGATTTATGAGCATATGGGCTCAATTATTCTAAATTAGGGATTTGTGGCCAACTTGGGCTCGTCCCACCCGGTGAAAATGTTGGACATTTAATTAGGCTCAGTCCCTTTTCATTTAACATTGCTGAGCATTGGTTTTGGGTTCTAACAACCTTTTTGTCTTTTATTGAGTGTTGAGCACTCATTAAGGCTCTGGGGCTTTATTTAAAGAATAGTTTATGTTCCCTCAGCGCACATGTGAGGAGCCCGTGGTGCGCTTGGCACTGAGCGCCGGACTTAGAGCGCTAAGGAGCTTCCTGTGACATAGCGCACACGTGAGGAGCACGTGGTGCGCTTGGCGCTGAGCGCCAGTCAATGAGTGCAGAGCGCTCTTTGTGAAATAGCGCACACGTGAGGAGCACGTGGCGCGCTTGGTGCTGATCGCCAGATAATGAGTGCAGAGCATTTCTTGTGAAGTAGCGCACATGTGAGGAACACGTGGTGCGCTTGGCACTGAGCGCCAACTTTGGAGCGATCGACGCTTCTTTTAAATTGGAGCGCTAGGAGCGCTGCGACGCTGTGCGCCAGTCTTGGAGCGCTAAGGCTCTTTTTAGGCAGCTTTGATCAGTTCTGCGTTCTGAGAATTAAACTCTCGTTTATAAGTGACTGAGAACTATGTTCTTCTCTTTTTTTTATGAGATACCGTGATCTCTTTGTTTTTTGTGAAAGACTTCGTCTTTATTTTATAGATCTATGATCTGAAGAGAATTAAGTTTTTCTCCCTCCCTTTTTATGATAAGATGTTCCAATCTCTTTTTGTGAAAGTCATCTGTCTTATAGATCTATGATCTAAAAAGAGGACTAAGTTCTTCTTCTTCTTGATGAGATGATTTGATATCTTTGTTTTATTTACCTCGAAGAAATTCTTCTTCCGAGAGCTTGCTCATCTCTTTGAAATTTCTCAAAGTTTGTGTGTGTGTGTGTGGGGGGGGGGTTTCTCTGTTCCAGACTTGAAGTCTTGGGTCCTTTATATAGGGGAGGCTGATTTGTTGAATCAGTTGAAGAGATCTTTTTTCTAATTGATTTGGGAATTTTTCCCACCGTTGGATCTTTGATCCAAGGGCTTCTGTTTTACAGATAACTATCTTCTTGTTTTTAACAAGATTGTGAAAATCTTTTCCCATACAGAACTTATTCTGTATCTTGATGATTTTTAATCACCATTGGATCTTTGATCTAACAGTGCTCTAATTTTCAGAGGTAATTTGATGATTTTTAGTCATCTTTGTTGGATCTTTGATCCAAGGGTGAGGAACATTTAGTTCCAGCGCTAGCGCTCTCGTGCTTTGCACGTGAGCGCTGTATAAGAGTCTTTGACTCTTGGTGCTAGCGCACTTAGTGCTAGCGCTCTCATGCTTTGCACGTGAGCGCTGCATCGGAGTCTTTGACTCTCAGCGCTGGCGCTGCTAGCGCAAGCGCTCTCGTGCCTTGCACGTGAGCGCCGCATCAGAGTCTTTGACTCTTAGCGCTGGCACATTTAGCGCGAGCGCTTTTATGAAGCGCCGCTTCATTTCAAATTTCAAAATTTGAACAGCGCCTTGCTCTGATTAGGGGAAACAGCAGTGCCAGCATCCCAAAAGCAGGAACCACATCAAGTCAACCCCCACATGAAAGAAGATCCATTAATTTCACGCACAAGACCCATACATATATTGTGTATTCATTGATGGGAAGAACTTTGTTGGGGTTAAAATTTACACCCCATTGACCATAAGTCAAAGTCAAAGTTAAACAGCGAACAAATAGGCTCATGCCAAAGTAAATGGACCCTACTATTGAATCCAAGCCGGGCCCACCTCTGAACACAAGTCCAAGCAGGTGGGCTCAAGCCCAGACCAGCTCCAAGGCCAAAAGAATAATCATCAAGCAATTAATAGGTTTGATATAATTTTCATGAATAATCGTAAAATAAACTAGGAAAAAGCCAAATTTTGTAAAGCCCGTGGCTAATGTGCAAAAAGAAATAAGCACATGGACATAGCATGGGCAAAATACCAATTTTGTACAAGCCATGAGGCTAAATGTAAAAGTTGTAAGCCTAAAAAAGGCCTCCCATAGTGATTAAAAAGAAGAACTAATCTTGATTCCCCAAAAACAAAATCTTGAGTTTTGAGCTGCTCTTTAGTGCATAAGTGTCTCTTTCAATTTTCCTTTCTCTTTTTTAAGTGCGCACATCAGGAGGCTTCGAAAAAGGGAAAAAGTTCCCCTTTTGAACTTCAAAAGTCATTTTTTGTGTTTTTGGACTGTTACTTCATTGGGTTTCGACCTTACTTGCATCGTGCTAGGTGTGCACCCCGTTAGGTGTACATCGAGCTAAGTGCGCACCGGTCTAGGTGCGCACTGTAACAACCCCAAATTTCCTATACACCTTTTGTACAATTTTTTTTTCAAAATCCAGAAAGGGGTATTTATTGCCTGAGCACAAGACTTAAGTAATTAATTAGCAATTTAATTACAAGAAGGAGCTTGTGGCTCATTGGTAATACCTTGCACTGCCGAACCAAGCCACCAGAGTTCAAATCCCATACCCCATATTATTTTTAATATTATTTTGTTTTAAATTTTTTAGAAGTCCAACAGTCAACACGTGATAACTCCCAAATTTCCCACTACACCCACTAATGTAAAAGTACCAGAGGCCACACCTAACGACCCTCCACCCCCTGGCACCCCGACTTGACTGAGTCGGCCGGCGGACCGGCCGACTCGAGCCGGCGCCGCCGGCCGGACTCGGCCGGACGGCCGAGTCCCCAACACCAAAAATTTGTCTCTTGGGTTTCCCCACTCCCCTGCACACTCTAATTTATGAGATTGGTTCCAGAGAGCACATTAACATCCAATTACTCGAATTTTTAATGATTTTTATATATCTTTTTACATTTTTAATTAAAAACCCTACACCTACCCTAACCCTAACTTAACCCTATAAATACACCCTTAAGCTTTACCCTCTCATCCCAAAATTCTGAGCCAACTCTCTCAAAATTTCCAATAAACTTGTGCACTTTGAAAACGAGCTCGAGGCGAATCTCCAACGAATTCCCGGCGGAACTTCCGGCGATTGTTCTAGGAACTCCCGACGACGTCGCAACACATCGGTGATTCCACTACTTCCCTCTCACCCTCTTGTGTGTCCTAAAACCATAAGTCCCATCTTCTATCTATCTCTTCTATCAAAAAAAATACGGATTTACAAAACCCGACATAATCGGAACAAATCCGATTTCCGATTTGGTTTCTTATAAAACTTCATTTCTCTTAATAGAATTATGCTTAAACTCTCTCATGTTGACTATTAAATACCAATCAACCAAACTGATCAAGATTTATTTCATAAAATGATGGCTATTTCAATTTATTGTATTTTTCACTTAAATACCACATTGTTTCAATTCTACATTTAACTCCATTAAACTTGCTATACCTTTAAGTAGATCACGAGATAACGACCTACCTCTTCACACAATCATACGCAACATAACAAGATACCCTCGAGAACCTAGAATACGAGAAAACAAACATTTTCATTTAAATACCCTTTACTTAATAAAACCATTTCTAAAAGATTTAGTATTGATACATCTTTACAAATAAATACCACTTATTATGAAAATAGTATAAGGTTGTGGGCATCAGTCGTTTATCTAAACCTGACTTTGTGGTGTCTAGGCTAGGCAAGTGAGAAAGGTAACTTTAAAAGGCCCGTCTCACGGTGATTCGTGAGCGGATCCCTCCTTTCTTCACTTGTACTTACCTGGCCACAATTGGCAGTGAAGAGACGATTTGAGATATCTCACAACTTGTCACTTTGGACCAGTTAGGAGTAGTCTAGTTGACTTAGGAGACCCTAGAACATAGAATACGGAAAATTTGACAACTTTACAAATAAATACCTTTTACTTCATAAAACCGTTTTCAAAAGGATTTAGTATTTATACAATCTTTGCAAAGCGCCGCTACAACCCATTTTGGGGAACCCGTTCGGGATGGTGTGGATTATCGCACATCCTCGGACTTAGTAGTGCGAGATTCAGACCTCCGCAAAGAGCATTCGGTCTCGAAAGATTTAAAATACGATATCTTGAGAAAATGAGATTTTTAGAATATAAAATATATATTAAAATTATTTTTGCATAAATATATGTATATTTATCATTAAAATACCTATTTTATTATGATATAAATATTCCACCTTTTTCTAAAAATCACAAGAATCAATTTTACACTAAAATACCATGAATTCCATGCAAAACCAATATTACAAATAAATACCATTTATTATGGAATTAGGATATTTTCACTAGAAATATCACAATATAAAATCTACATTCATTACAACTCTAAAGACGATTATTAAATACTTGGGGTGTATTTTGAAAACTATACAAAAGTATTTTTACATAAAACCCTCTCAAGTTCTATAAATTACCCTAAGGACCCTAGTAAACGTAGGTTTAAGCGGAACCAATCTCCTGAGCCTCAGGAAGCCGGAGAAGTGGGTGCTTGCCTAACTAAGGTAGATAACTTAACAACGGTGTTATCAATATGGTAATCGTCTTTGAAAAAGACACGAAAGGTTACCGATAACATCAAAACAATCAGGACTTCAATTTACTTTACTGATTGTATGACTCAGTTTGAGTTTCGGTATAATCTGACTTGAATATGATTCAAGTACAATCTACAATCTTCAATATTACAATTCAACATGAATCCATGAATCCAATTATCAATCTATACAACTTGACTGAACCGAACCATGGATATACATTCCATTTACACGGTTCTCCAGTTACCCCATTTACATGATTCTACGGTTACATCCGTTTACTGATACCATGGTTTCGGTCAGTCTTTCAATTATACACTCAATACAATTTACAGTACAATACAATACAAACAAGACACTACGGGGTTTAAGGGGTAGATTGGTACGGAAGGTGTTAAAGGTGGCACGAGGTGGTCACTTAAGACGTAATTACATCCAAGCCGTTGTTCTGTGGTATTATCGACGGAGCCTTGTACTACGGGTTACCAAAGTCCCCGGTATAAGTGGAACTCCTCTCGTATATACTGGCATCTTCTGTACCAAGCTACAAACAACAGCGTTAACACAATATTATAACAATATTATACAACGTTAAAAGCTACCTTATCATTCTGTCTATTCTATTCTTCCTTATCTTTGGGACATACCAAGCGATCTGTTCGCTGACGACATTCTCTTTCTCTCTTCTTTGAATGTCGTCTGGTGATTTGGACCTGTCATAGATTGAGCCCACTGCTGAAGACTTGGATCATTTCAGTGAAGTCCCCAAGCTCTAGTCATTGTACACTTTCCATTCAGTATTTTCATTTCTGTTATGCGATTGTTTAGGCATTGCTTTTTATTCAGTTGTATTTACTGTTCATGTATTGTACAAAAGAATGTTAATAAATAAAATTGCTGCTCAGTTTATATATCTTGTCTCTTGTGTATTTACTTTTATATTGCTTAGATACGCTTAGCATATTTACTTCACAGTAAATACGTAGCGGCCTCGTCCCGTCCCCTTCGCCGTATACCGGGAAGCGGGGCGTGACAGGTTTTGTTGGTGGCCCATACAGGTCAGAGTTGTATGGAACACTGCCATGCAATTCTGTTCTGCGTGAACAACCTAAGCAATATAACACAAGAACCAGTAACTAAAACAATCTTTACAATTCATGTTCCTTGAATCTTATCATTTCATGTTCTTGAATCCATCTTAACCCAAATTTTTCATTCAAGGTTATGGATTCACCAAACAACACCAGCACCAATGTCAACAACACACCTCCACCTCCACCACTCACACCTGCCGTTCCTGCTCTACTCAACGAGCAAACGGTTCTGCTTGAGGCAATCCGCAGCCTCCTAGAGGGACAGCAGAAGCTCTTGAACCGTCCCGAGGCTGAAGCACCTGGGGTGAAGCAATTCAGAGCTTTACATCCCAAACAGTTCTCAGGAAAAGGGAGCCCACTGGAAGCTGAGGAATGGGCTCAGGGTATCGAGGATGATCTGGAAACAGCACAAGTGCCGGAAATAGCCTGGGTCCGAGTTTCAAAGATGCAACTCACGGACAATGCACGGAACTGGTGGAAGGCGGAAGAAAGTCGTCTTGATCAGCCCATTGAATGGAAGACTTTTCGCGATAGGTTCGACGCGAAATACTTCCCTGTGACTGCCAGGTTTTCCATGGAACAGCAGTTCATTCATCTACAACAAAGTTCGATGTGGGACAAGTCAGTAGATGAGTATGACGCTGAGTTCACCATGCTCAGTCGGTAAGATATGTCACAGTATTTCAAATTTTTAATATCACATACTACACAGCTAACACAAGACCGTAACAGATTTGCGACACACCTGATACCGACGGATGAGATCAGAGCCCGTCGATTTCAACAAGGTTTGGACATGGAAATCCAAGCTGCACTAGCCACAGGGAAATTTCCGACTCATGAAGATGGTTTGGAAGCAGCCCGCCGTTATGAGGTAGTGATAAAGGCAAGGGGCAGACCTCAGTCTGCAGGAGTGAAACGCCCTGCCACTAAAATGGCAGGAGGGGCCTCTTCAAGGCCAGCTGTTGAACTCAGAAAACTGGAAGAAGCCAAGGATCGGCCAAGACCTGATTTTTGCTTTTATTGCAAGAGGGAATGACACTTGTGGAAGGACTGTAGGCGCACAAAAGGCCTATGCTTGGTTTGTGGTGCGTCCAATCACGGAATTGGAAACTGTCCTTATAGACGCAACCCAGCACATACACCCGTCAACTACCCGCAGCAGCTAGCTATCCAGGCTCCAGCAACTCGTCCTGCACTCCCAGCACCACCTCCATGTGGATTTCCTGCACGGCCAAATCGCCAATTCCATCAGGCACTGAGAAACATGCCTCGAGTACAGGGGAATATGCCTCCAGCTAGGAGGAACGTGCCACGGCGACAGGCTTATACCTTAGCAGCCGTAGAAGCCAAGACAGTTGACCAAGATAACACCAGTAAGACTCTTTCACATTTTTAAACACTTGCACTACCTTACTATTTTTTATACACTGTTAGTACTTTAGTCACCAAACTTTTCTTGAATCTGTAACACTTTCCTTCTACAAATTTCGAGGAAGAAATTTGTAGAAGGAGGGTAGAATGTAACAACCCCAAATTTCCTATACACCTTTTGTACAATTTTTTTTTCAAAATCCAGAAAAGGGTATTTATTGCCTGAGCTCATGACTTAAGTAATTAATTAGCAATTTAATTACAAGAAGGAGCTTGTGGCTCATTGGTAATACCTTACACTGTTGAACCAAGCCACCAGAGTTCAAATCCCATACCCCACATTATTTTTAATATTATTTTGTTTTAAATTTATTAGAAGTCCAACAGTCAACACGTGATAATTCCCAAATTTCCCACTACACCCACTAATGTAAAAGTACCAGAGGCCACACCTGACGACCCCCCACCCCTTGGCACCCTGACTCGGCCGAGTCGGCCGGCCGACCGGCCGACTCGGGCCGGCGCCCCCGGCTGGACTCGTCCGGACGGCCGAGTCCCCAACACCAAAAATTTGTCTCTTGGGCTTCCCCACTCCCCTGCACACTCTAATTTATGAGATCGGTTCTAGAGAGCACATTAACACCCAATTACTCCAATTTTTAATGATTTTTACATATCTTTTTACATTTTTTAACTAAAAACCCTACACCTACCCTAACCCTATAAATACACCCTTACCCCTACCCTCTCATCCCAAAATTCTGAGCCAACTCTCTCAAAATTTCCAATAAACTTGTGCACTTTGAAAACGAGCTCGAGGCGAAGCTCCGACGAATTCCCGGTGGAACTTCCGGCGATCGTTCTAGGAACTCCCGGCGACGTCGCAATACATCGGTGATTCCACTACTTCCCTCTCACCATCTTGTGTGTCCTAAAACCATAAGTCCCATCTTCTATCTATCTCTTCTATCAAAAAAAATACGGATTTACAAAACCCGACGGAATCGGAACAAATCCGATTTCCGATTCGGTTTCTTATAAAACTTCACTTCTCGTAATACAATTATGCTTAAAATCTCTAATGTTGACTATTAAAGTCTAATCAACCAGATTGATCAAGATTTATTTCATAAAACGATGGCTATTTCAATTTATTGTATTTTTCACTTAAATACCACATTATTTCAATTCTACATTTAACTCCATTAAACTTGCTATACCATTAAGTAGATCACGAGATAACGACCTATCTCTTCACACAATCATACGCAACATAACAAGATACCCTCGAGAACCTATAATACGAGAAAACAAACATTTTTATTTAAATACCCTTTACTTAATAAAACCATTTCTAAAAGATTTAGTATCGATACATCTTTTCAAATAAATACCACTTATTATGAAAATAGGATAAGGTTGTGGGCATCAGTCGTTTATCTAAACCTGACTTTGTGGTGTCTAGGCTAGGCAAGTGAGAAAGGTAACTTTAGAAGGCCCGTTTCACGGTGATTCGTGAGCGGATCCCTCCTTTCTTCACTTGTACTTACCTGGCCATAATTGGCGGTGAAGAGGCAATTTGAGGTATCTCACAACTTATCATTTTGGACCAGTTAAGAGTAGTCTAGTTGACTTAGGAGACCCTAGAACAAAGAATACGGAAAAATTGACAACTTTACAAATAAATACCTTTTACTTCATAAAACCGTTTTCAAAAGGATTTAGTATTTATACAATCGTTGCAAAGTGCCGTTACAACCCATTTTGGGGAACCCGTTCGGGATGGTGTGGATTATCGCACATCCTCGGGCTTAGTAGTGCGAGATTCAGACCTCCGCAAGGAGCATTCGGTCTCGAAAGATTTAAAATACGATATCTTGAGAAAATGAGATTTTTAGAATATAAAATATATATTAAAATTATTTTTGCATAAATATATGTATATTTATCATTAAAATACCTATTTTGTTATGATATAAATATTCCACCTTTTTCTAAAAATCACAAGAATCAATTTTACACTAAAATATCATGAATTCCATGCAAAACCAATATTACAAATAAATACCATTTATTATGGAATTAGGATATTTTTACTAGAAATATCACAATATAAAATCTACATTCATTATAACTCTAAAGACGATTATTAAATACTTGTGGTGTATTTTGAAAACTATACAAAAGTATTTTTATATAAAACCCTCTCAAGTTCTATAAATTACCCTGAGGACCCTAGTAAACGTAGGTTTAAGCGGAACCAATCTCTTGAGCCTCAGGAAGCCGGAGAAGTGGGTGCTTGCCAAACTAAGGTAGACAACTTAACAACGGTGTTATCAATATGGTAATCGTCTTTGAAAAAGACACGAAAGGTTACCGATAATATCAAAACAATCAGGACTTCAATTTACTTTACTGATTGTCTGACTCAGTTTGAGTCTCAGTATAATCTGACTTGAATATGATTCAAGTACAATCTACAATCTTCAATATTACAATTCAACATGAATCAATGAATCGAATTATCAATCTATACAACTTGACTGAACCGAACCATGGATATACATTCCATTTACATGGTTCTCCAGTTACCCCATTTACATGATTCTATGGTTACATCCGTTTACTGATATCATGGTTTTGGTCGGTCTTTCAATTATACACTCAATACAATTTATAGTACAATACAATACAAATAAGACACTACGGGGTTTAAGGGGTAGATTGGTACGGAAGGTGTTAAAGGTGGCACGAGGTGGTCACTTAAGACGTAACTACATCCATGCCGTTGTTCCATGGTATTATCGACGGAGCCTTGTACCACGGGTTACCAAAGTCCCCGGTGTAAGTGGGACTCCTCTCGTATACACTGGCATTTTCTGTACCAAGCTACAAACAACAACGTTAACACAATATTATAACAATATATTACAACGTTAAAAGCTACCTTCTCATTCTGTCTTTTCTATTCTTCCTTATCTTTGGGACTTACCGAGCGATCTGCTCGCTGACGACATTCTCTTTCTCTTTTCTTTGAATGTCGTTAGGTGATTTGGACCCGTCAGAGATTAAGCCCACTGCTGAAGACTTGGACCATTTCAGTGAAGACCCCGAGCTCTAGTCATTGTACACTTTCCATTCAGTACTTTCATTTCTGTTATTCATTATTTAGGCATTGCTTTTTATTCAGTTGTATTTACTGTTCATGCATTGTACAAAAGAGTGTTAATAAATAAAGTTGCTGTTCAGTTTATAATCTTGTCTCTTGTGTATTTACTTTTATATTGCTTAGATACGCTTAGCGTATTTACTTCACAGTAAATACGTAGAGGCCTCGTCCCGTCCCCTTCGCCGTATACCGGGAAGCGGGGCGTGACAGGTTTTGTTGGTGGCCCATGCAGGTCAGAGTTGTATGAAACACTGCGATGCAATTCTGTTCTGTGTGAACAACCTAAGCAATATAACATAAGAACCAGTAACTAAAACATTCTTTACAATTCATGTTCCTTGAATCTTATCATTTCATGTTCTCGAATCTGTCTTAACCTAAATTTTTTATTCAAGGTTATGGATTCACCAAACAACACCAGCACCAATGTCAACAACACATCTCCACCACTACCACTCACACCTGCCGTTCCTGCTCCACTCAACGAGCAAACGGTTCTGCTTGAGGCAATCCGCAACCTCCTAGAGGGACAGCAGTAGCTCTTGAACTGTCCCGAGGCTGAAGCATCTGGGGTGAAGCAATTCAGAGCTTTACATCCCAAACAGTTCTCAGGAAAGGGGAGCCCACTGGAACCTGAGGAATGGGCTCAGAGTATCGAGGATGATCTGGAAACAACACAAGTGCCGGAAATAGCTTGGGTCCGAGTTGCAAAGCTGCAACTCACGGACAATGCACGGAACTGGTGGAAGGCGGAAGAAAGCCGTCTTGATCAGCCCATTGAATGAAAGACTTTTCGCGATAGGTTCGACGCGAAATACTTCCCTGTGATTGCCAGGTTTTCCATAGAACATCAGTTCATTCATCTACAACAAGGTTCGATGTGGGACAAGTCAGTAGATGAGTATGACGTTGAGTTCACCATGCTCAGTCTGTAAGATATGTCACAATATTTCAAATTTTTAATATCACATACTACACAGCTGACACAAGACCGTAACAGATTTGCGGCACACCTGATACCGACGGATGAGATCAGAGCCCATCGATTTCAACAAGATTTGGACACGGAAATCCAGGTTGCACTAGCCACAGGGAATTTTTCGACTCATGAAGATGCACTGGAAGCTGCCCGCCATTATGAGGAAGTGATAAAGGCAAGGGGCAGACCTCAGTCTGCAGGAGTGAAACGCCCTTCCACTTAAATGGCAGGAGGGGCCTCTTCAAGGCCAGCTGTTGAACTCAGAAGATTGGAAGAAGCCAAGGATCGGCCAAGACCTGATTTTTGCTTTTATTGCAAGAGGGAAGGACACTTGTGGAAGGACTGTAGACGTGCAAAAGGCCTATGCTTGGTTTGTGGCGCGTCCAATCACGGAATTGGAAACTCTCCTTATAGACGCAACCCAACACACACACCCGTCAACTACCCGCAACAGCCAGCTATCTAGGCTCCTGCAACTCGTCCTGCACTTCCAGCACCACCTCCACGTGGATTTCCTGCACAGCCAAATCGCCAATTCCATCAGGCACTGAGAAACATGCCTCGAGTACAGGGGAATATGCCTCCAGCTAGGAGGAACGTGCCACGGCGACAGGCTTACACCTTAGCAGCCGTAGAAGCCAAGACAGTTGACCAAGGTAACACCAGTAAGACTCTTTCACATTTTTAAACACTTGCACCACCTTACTATTTTTTATACACTGTTAGTACTTTAGTCACCAAACTGTCCTTGAATCTGTTACACTTTCCTTTTACAAATTTCGAGGAAGAAATTTTTATAAGCAGGGTAGAATGTAACAACCCCAAATTTCCTATACACCTTTTGTACAATTTTTTTTTTAAAATCCAGAAAGGGGTATTTATTGCCTGAGCACAAGATTTAAGTAATTAATTAGCAATTTAATTACAAGAAAGAGCTTGTGGCTCATTGGTAATATCTTGCACTGCTGAACCAAGCCACCAGAGTTCAAATCCCATACCCCACATTATTTTTAATATTATTTTGTTTTAAATTTTTTAGAAGTCCAACAGTCAACACGTGATAACTCCCAAATTTCCCACTACACCCACTAATGTAAAAGTACCAGAAGCCACACCTGACGACCCCCCACCCCCTGGCACCCTGACTCGGGCCAGCGCCGCCGGCCAGACTCGGCCGTCCGGCCGAGTCCCCAGCACCAAAAATTTGTCTCTTGGGCTTCCCCACTCCCCTGCATACTCTAATTTATGAGATCAGTTCCAGAGAGCACATTAACACCCAATTACTCCAATTTTTAATGATTTTTACATATCTTTGTACATTTTTTAATTAAAAAACCTACACCTACCCTAACCCTATAAATACACCCTTACCCCTACCCTCTCATCGTAAAATTCTGAGCCAACTCTCTCAAAATTTCCAATAAACTTGTGTACTTTGAAAACGAGCTCGAGGCGAAGCTCCGACGAATTCCCGGTGGAACTTCCGGCGATCGTTCTAGGAACTCCCGGCGACGTCGCAACACATCGGTGATTCCACTACTTCCCTCTCACCCTCTTGTGTGTCCTAAAACAGTAAGTCCCATCTTCTATCTATCTCTTTTATCAAAAAAATACGGATTTACAAAACCCGACGAAATCGGAACAAATCCGATTTCCGATTCGGTTTCTTATAAAACTTCACTTCTCGTAATACAATTATGCTTAAACTCTCTCATGTTGACTATTAAACACTAATCAACCAAATTGATCAAGTTTTATTTCATAAAATGATGGCTATTTCAATTTATTGTATTTTTCACTTAAATACCATATTATTTCAGTTCTACATTTAACTCCATTAAACTTGCTATACCTTTAAGTAGATCACGAGGTAACAACCTACCTCCTCACACAATCATACACAACATAACAAGATACCCTCAAGAATCTAGAATACGAGAAAACAAAAATTTTCATTTAAATACCCTTTACTTAATAACCATTTCTAAAAGATTTAGTATTGATACATATTTACAAATAAATACCAGTTATTATGAAAATAGGATATGGTTGTGGGCATCAGTCGTTTATCTAAACCTGACTTTGTGGTGTCTTGGCTAGGCAAGTGAGAAAGGTAACTTTAAAAGGCCCGTCTCATGGTGATTCGTGAGCGGATCCCTCCTTTCTTCACTTGTACTTACTGGCCACAATTGGCGGTGAAGCGGCGATTTGTGGAATCTCACAACTTGTCACTTTGGACCAGTTAGGAGTAGTCTAGTTGACTTAGGAGACCCTAGAACATAGAATACGGAAAATTTGACAACTTTACAAATAAATACCTTTTACTTCATAAAACCGTTTTCTAAAGGATTTAGTATTTATACAATCTTTGCAAAGCGCCGCTACAACCCATTTTGGGGAACCCGTTCGGGATGGTGCGCATTATCGCACATCCTCGGGCTTAGTAGTGCGAGATTCAGACCTCCGCAAGGAGCATTCGGTCTCGAAAGATTTAAAATACGATATCTTGAGAAAATGAGATTTTTAGAATATAAAATATATATTAATTTTTTTTTGCATAAATATATGTATATTTATCATTAAAATACCTATTTTGTTATGATATAAATATTCCACCTTTTTCTAAAAATCACAAGAATCAATTTTACACTAAAATACCATGAATTTCATGCAAAACCAATATTTCAAATAAATACCATTTATTATGGAATTAGGATATTTTCACTAGAAATATCACAATATAAAATCTGCATTCATTACAACTCTAAAGACGATTATTAAATACTTGGGGTGTATTTTGAATACCATACAAAAGTATTTTTACATAAAACCCCCTCAATTTCTATAAATTACCCTAAGGACTCTAGTAAACGTAGGTTTAAGCGGAACCAATCTCTTGAGTCTCAGGAAGCTGGAGAAGTGGGTGCTTGCCTAGTAGACAACTTAACAACGGTGTTATCAATATGGTAATCGTCTTTGAAAAAAACACGAAAGGTTACCGATAACATCAAAACAATCAGGATTTCAATTTACTTTACTGATTGTCTGACTCAGTTTGAGTCTTAGTATAATCTGACTTGAATATGATTCAAGTACAATCTACAATCTTTAATATTACAATTCAATCTGAATCCATGAATCCAATTATCAATCTATACAACTTGACTGAACCGAACCATGGATATACATTCCATTTACATGGTTCTCCAGTTAACCCATTTACATGATTCTACGGTTACATCCGTTTACTGATATCATGGTTTCGGTCAGTCTTTCAATTATACACTCAATACAATTTACAGTACAATACAATACAAACAAGACACTATGGGGTTTAAGGGGTAGATTGGTACGGAAGGTGTTAAAGGTGGCACGAGGTGGTCACTTCAGACGTAATTATATTCATGCCGTTGTTCCGTGGTATTATCGACGAAGCCTTGTACTACGGGTTACCAAAGTCCCCGGTGTAAGTGGGACTCCTCTCGTATACACTGGCATCTTCTGTACCAAGCTACAAACAACAGCGTTAACACAATATTATAACAATATAATACAACGTTAAAAGCTATCTTCTCATTCTGTCTATTCTATTCTTCCTTATCTTTGGGGCTTACCGAGCGATCTGTTCGCTGACGACATTGTCTCTCTCTTCTATAAATGTCGTCAGGTGATTTGGGCCCGTCAGAGATTGAGCCCACTGCTGAAGACTTAGACCATTTCAGTGAAGACCCCGAGCTCTAGTCATTGTACACTTTCCATTCAGTACTTTTATTTCTGTTATGCCATTGTTTAGGCATTGCTTTTTATTTAGTTGTATTTACTGTTCATGCATTGTACAAAAGAATGTTAATAAATAAAGTTGCTGTTCAGTTTATATATCTTGTCTCTTGTGTATTTACTTTTATATTGCTTAGATACGTTTAGCGTATTTACTTCACAGTAAATACATAGCGGCCTTGTCCCGTCCCCTTCGCCGTATACCGGGAAGCGGGGCGTGACACGCACCTTGCTAAGTGTGCACTTCCCTAAGTGTCCACCTTACTGGGCTTTCTGGCCTATTTGGGGCCCTTTGGCCCCCCTTCACTCCCTCGCACCTGACCAAGTGCGAATCTTACTAGGTGCGCGCCTTGGCAAGTGCACACTTGTCATGTGTGTCCTTTGCCAAGTTCGCACCTTGCTAGGTGAGCGTCTCGGCAGGTGCACGCTTTTCATGTGCGTCCCTTACCAAGTGCGCACATTGCTAGGTGAACGTCTCGGCAGGTGCGCGCTTGTCATGTGCGTCCCCTACTATGTGCGCACTTTGCTAGGTGAGCGTCTCGGCAAGTGCGCGCTTGTCATGTGCGTCCTTTGCCAAGGGCGCATCTTGCTAGGTGTGCGTCTCGACAGATGCGCACTTGTCATGTGCACCCCTTACCAAGTGCGCACCTTGCTAGGTGCGCACTTGTCACGTGCGCACCTTGCCACGTGCTCATTTTGGTAAGTGCGCACTTGACATGTATACACTCATCACCTCTCCCATTAGAAAAAAATTTCTAACGGGGCGCTGCCCCGCACCACTCAAGGGGGTTGCCATTCCCCTTAATCCCCAGCCAGCTATCCGGATAGCGAGATCCCTGTAAAAACTCTGTGAGGCCCCTGATATGTCCGAATCAACCCAAAACTTGTTCCCAAATACAACATGCACATATTTTTTATTGAGTTCGCATGATCTATTTGACTTGTTAATCGGAGGTTCTCTCGCTCCATAAGCGAGGGTTAATTAAAGGCAGCTTAGTCCACGGTTGATGGAGATTCGGATCTCCACAATCATTAAACCCCAGCCTACCCTACACAGGGGGAATCTGTAATACACCTGATAAGCGACGCGCATTCCAATCTCAATAGGGTGACAAAAAACACTCTACAGATTCTGGCACGCCAGGTGGGACCGGTCTTTCCTCCCATATTTCGGGTTAAACGTTCATGTGAAGTTAATATGCAATATATATATATATATATATATATATATATATATATATATATCGATCACCTGTACTAAAATTATGCTTCTTTGTGCAGGATAACAGCTTTTAAATCGTGATTCGCAAACTCAACAAGTATGTTCTAAAAACCAGTTCGATCTCTGAGGCAAATCCGATCCCGTACGTGGTCAAGATCAATACTCACGTGGTTCTTCCCGCAAGTCTCCGTCAGCAATAGGAGGAATTGCCCCGCCAATTTAGTCCAGTCATCATCTACCTTGCCAGAAGTGCTCATCTGAAAGAGACCCAACCAAACTAAGTGGCCAAGCCGACCTCAAGGGACAGGAGGCCGAACGTTGTGATCGCCGAGGCACCACAACCTAAATGTAAGATGGTGTCCGAATGACTCTCCGGCGTTCCAAATGGGGGCAAGATCGTCGAAACAAAGGAAGTCTTCAAACATCACAGGCAAGCTCAGGCGATGCCTCCTACAAGCGTGCAGTCAGACGTACTTCCAATGCGCTCCACCACTCGGCCTACGGCAGCTTCTCGAAGAGCAGAAGCCCGCCAGGCGCTCAAAATAAAGAAGCTGAGGCAGAAGTAGCTCAGATACAGAGCCAAAAAAGGATAGGGCTCCAGCCAAGTTAAGTTTTATGAAGTTCTAAAGCCCGGACTGCTGCGCGACCAAAGCCGTGTTAGCCGTGAAAACTTGCAATTCTATCGAACCCTTAATGTGGGTCCAGAAGAATGCGATGTCTACCAAGATTAAGAAGGACGCAATTCAAATTGTGCTACGAAGAGAAGTGTCCATGCTTCAGCCTAAAAGGTGCGACACCCTCTCTTCCGAAGTCTACCAAGTACTTCGTGCCACGCGAAAGCAGCGGGGCTAAACCAGAAAAGAAGCGCCAGCGCCTCTCAATAACCAGGCCAGGAAAACCGTCTTCGGTCGATTGACCTTTCCCTAAGCAGAAAGGCCATGACGACGATCCGAAAGATCATCCACCAAAGATAAAGAAATGGCCGGACATGTGGTCCACACCGTCTGCTTGGCAGGCACATGTAGCAAAAGAAAGGATAGGGCCACCATATCTCAAGTCCAACCAAGTTTGAATATGGCCGCCACTTCCCAAGACTTGTCTCCTCCGGAAGATAATGAAAACCTTGCCATTGAGCTTGATAAGCTAAGAGATTCCTCGATTCATGAGGAATCGGGCTCGGAAAGCGAAGAGGTGCCTACTTTCCTCCCCAGGACCGCAGAGCAACAACTCCTTCAAGAGCTCCAAAAGCAGCTCAGAAACAAAGATAAGGAGATGGCTAAGCTTTACTCAAAAATTGACGACTTGACATACGTCGTCTTATAGCTCATGGCCTAAGTTGCCTCTCAACAGCCTAATCAAGCACAAAATTCTACTCGGGTTGGGTGACAACCACCCGAAGCAGCCGACGCTTGTTTCCTTAAGCCCAAAGGAAGGCGAGCCTCATGAAAGTCGACCACATTCCGCTTCATGAAATGTCTTGACTCTCGATAACAGTGGCTCACTAACTCAAGATAAAATCATAGACTTAGTCACCAATAAAGTCAAAGCATTAGAGCCTGAAGCCGAAGCGCAGAAAGATGTCTGCAATAGTGGGAGGTCGTACCCTGCACGGTATGATCTGGTAGAGTTTTTTAGTGGCTATGTCATCCCCAAATTCATAAGATTTGACGAGAAGAGAAATGCGAATCAGCACATCGCCCACTTTAAAGTATCACGTGGGAATACTAGGGGCAATGATGCGCTTCTCCTCCGCCAGTTCGTTAATAGTTTAACCGCTGTTGCTTTTGACTGGTACGCGGGCATACCGGATGGCTCCATTACTACTTTCGTCCAGATGGAATCTCTGTTTTGGCAAAGGTTCATGAGTGTTAGCGATAATATTACCATTGCCGACCTCGTAAGGACCAAGCTAAAGAACAACGAAAGCAGCATGGATTTTATAATCCGATGGCGCAATCTTTCCGTCAAATGTGAGCCACCGTTGGAACAAGACCAATCTATCAATCTCCTCATCGGAAATCTAGGCACCTGGATGAATCCTTTTCTATACACCACGGGTCTCAAGACATTCCAAGAGCTGACCAAGAAAGTTCTAATGTTGGAGCACTCAAAGCAGGAATCCACTTCGGACCCCCAAACTAACAACAGATCTTAAAGGAACCGAAAGGATGATTATCGTAAAGGCGAAAATTCCGAAGATGTTGAATCCTTTAAAACTTCGTTTGATCGAAATAAGAAAGGGACAGGCGGGCCCAATGTCAACCAACCCAGAGAACCAACGTTGGAGGAAAGGAGAAACAGGGTCTACTCTTTTAGAAGAGACAAGGTCCACAAAATATTCAAGGATTCTCTTAAGAATGGCTTGCGGCTGCCGGAATCAAAGAGGCTGAGTGAAGCAAACAGGACTGATCATTCCAATTATTTCCCATACCACCGAGTGTTAGGACACACTATTGAAGACTGTTGCATTTTCAAGGATTGGGTCAAAAAACAGTATAAGGCGGGAGAAATCTCATTTTCCCCGTGGCGTGTTGACAAACGATCAAGCTGCGACCGCCGATTTCATACAAGTAGAGACCGAAACCTTTCGGGAACTTACTACTCTCAGTCGCTTGCCCTTCACTGAAAGGAGCGGACCAAGGCAACAAGCCAAATGCCCAACGAGCAACATTACCGATAAAAAGGAAGTAGGAGGGTACACAACCCATACGATCTACATAGTGGATCCCAGAGAAACAAGCCCTCCTATACCTCATAGCCAGGAAGATGATGTGGTTGTTGCTACCCAACACCAGCTCAGTCCAGACGATGAAGAGCCTGCTCAGGCCATTAAGCAAAAGGAGGCCGTGGTCCTTGATGAATCGAGCACATGTGTAACACTTTGAAATCCGTTTAGATTAATTTCGTGTTAATTAGCGATAATGCGTGTTTTTCATAAAATCTCGTAATTTTTAAAATTCCACATAAACTGGAATAAATCAAACTTTAATTGTGAAAATATGTAATTATATATATAATTGTGTTTTATTAATTATTAATTAGTTTAGTGTTGTTTAAACCAAGTCTTTGCTTCAATTTGCACTACAATACCATATTGTACCAAATTAGTGTTTTTAAAACGTTTTTAAACAAGATTATAGGATACGGCGAATCTGCTACTTCTGTGATTATTTTCTTGTTTTGCAAACATTTTCAGATTGATGTGCAGGCTTTTTAGAGTAGTGTGTAGGGCTACGAGCCCGTTCCCCTCCCCAAAATCCGGCGAGACCCCCCTTTTCCGAGCTCGCCGGCCTCCTGAGGGAATTGGGCGTTGGTGCTGTGCAGGGGGGCGTCTGTGTGTGTTTGGTATTGTTTATTATCTTGGTTTTGTTCCAGGTAAAAATCTGGGACCATTTACCCTTTAAGTGTGTTTTGTGACTTGCGCGACACGTACGCTTCGAGTCTGGGTTTAGTAGGTTCTGTGCATCACAGCACATCGGGGTAGATTTGGGCTTTGCACACACACGTTTTAGTGTATTGATTTCACGCGTTTAACTTGCGATGCTAGTTGTTCGTATTGTCTTGATATCGCGTTTTTGCAGAATATTAACTTTGCCGTGTGTTGTTTTGTATAAACCCTAGGATCGGTCGCGGAGACATCGGACGCGGCGCGGAAGGGAAAGGCGGTGATCGGATCATACTAGTAGAGGCGTTCCGGTGAGTAGATGTACACATCTACGGGGGAAATCGTTTAGATGACGCTTGCCGCCCGATAGCTAGAATGTAGTTCAAACTATAATTAGATGCGTAGTTTCTAATTATCATCCCGTTGCATTGCATCATTCGTCATATATATATATATATATATATATATACTGTGCTAGTATCTCATAGGACACTCGCACTATTACCATTGGCTTATGCTGCACGGGCACTACTCATGGGGACACACACGCCTTGGTAATTACTATGCCACGAACACTTAACTAGTTAAATCCGAATCTTATCATTTGCGCCATTACATTTAATAAATCTGCAATTGATATAGTTAATTCATCAATATAGATATGTAGGATTGCTAGTCTCATGCATATAATTTATTGCATCATTGTTCATGCATAGCTTTCTAGTTTCCGCATCTCATTGCATATTGCTAATATCATAGATATTCATGGCTCATGATTATATTGAGGATTTCGTATTTATGATATTTATGGATTTGAGAAACTGCAAGGATTTAAAAAACATATTATCATTTTAAAAATGTAAAATTGCGGTTTTCTTGTGGTATGATGCATCTATCGTTCACCATGAAATTTCTCGGTGCCTGAGCAGTATCATACACCCGACTCGAAGAGGAGGAGGAACCGTTTGTGGGTGCATGGTGGACCCGGTGCGGTACCCCAGGGCAAGATGGTCGCAGATGATGGCGTTGAGCCTGGCAGGGGAGCACTACCGACCGGTTATATTGTGACGCGTTGGATATCCAGAGGATACCGACGTAGTCTTGAGTTTTGAGATATAGGCCAGTCCGGATTTGTCGGAGCCTGAGATTTAGATTTATGGGTCAGTCCGGATTGCCGGAGCCCGGATTTAATCAATGATTCATATTTGGTGTCGATACTGATACAGATTTAAATTTACTTTATTGATGAAACTACAACTAAATTACAGAAGTTTATTAAGATAAAAATACAGATTTAACCTTGTTAATTACATTCAAAACTCGTGTTGTTTATTGCATTCATATTGCATACATATTATTGCATCGCATCATGCTAGTATATGTAGGTTGTGATATCATTGTGCACATGCTTACGATAGCCTTATTAGATGTTATTTTTACCCACGAGTTGGCAACTCACCCCCGTCGTGCCACAGTGTTTTGCAGGTCTGACCCGTTAGCACAGTAGTGGCGGTGTCACGACCCGAAGGTACGGAACGTGACTGGCACTTAGATTACGAGACGTCTAAAGGCGTAACGTAAACTAAGTCAGCCAAAGCCCAGAAAATCTAAACCAAAACCAAAGAGAGTGAAGGAAACTTTTCATGAAAACGACTTAAAATCAATTAAGTTACATTAACTCTTTAAAAAAAACATCAAAAATTTCCGAAAATTTCGGCAGAGTCTCCTTTGTAAATTCTATCCCCCAAAATGGGTACAACAAGATATATAAACCTGTAATATCAAAAAGGCATCCCCAAGTGGGAGCTAGCTCTTCGCCCAAGGCGGATCACAACCACACGCAATATATATGTAATATCAAGAAAAAGATTATAAAGAAATGCAAAATATAAGAAAACACAACGTCGGCTCAAGTGAGCTCGACCCAAAAGAAACCACATATACACAAATCTCTCAGTCTCATCACTAGGCCACATATACAAATAAGAAGTGGTAGATGGAGAATACTAGATACAAAAATAGTACAAAAAGAGATAAAAGTGCCATCGCAACCCACCTACGAGCAATGTCGCAAGTCTGAGATAAAGGAGCCAATGATAAGAAAATCCCGCCGCTAGAAGGCTGACGGGTCCGACCTGCAAGATACTGTGGCACAACGGGGGTGAGTTGCCAGCTCGTGAGTAGCAAGTAACATCTAATAAGGCTATCGTAAGAATGCACGCAAATGCGTCACAACATGTATGTCTAGATGTGATGTAATGCCACTAGTATGTATGCACATGTATGCAACATCAATATGAAATCTTTAAGTGTTTTAAAATACTATAAGCTCTGCATTCTTAACTTTTAGAAAAAAGAATATCCGTGCAATAGCTAAGTATCCTCATGAAATCATCTGAAAACCGTGTCAAGCATCGACACCAAATATGGAAATATATCTGTCTCACTGTATCAATGTCTCAATATATATTGGGCTCCGTCAGTCCGGATCGACCCATATCATCAAATCTCACGACAACGGTCGGTATCCTCCGGATATCCGCCGCGCCAGACATCACCGGTAGGTAGTCTTCCCCTGCCAGGCTCATTGTCTACAACTCAATCTTCTTACCCCGGGGTACCGTACCGGGCCCACCATGTACCCGAGACGGTTCATCCACTCCTCGAATCGGGTCTCGAAATCCAACAGAAAACATGAAAACTCATGGTGGACGATACATACATCATGAGAAAATCGCAACTTTGTTTTAAAAATGATAATAATAAGCTTTTGTTAAATTCTTGCGGTTTTCCCCAAAATCCAGAAATCACAGCAATACTGAAATCCTCAAGAAAATCATAATACCCAACATGTTGTATATGATAAATGTCTATGATATCAAGGTATGCGATGTGATTTGTGGCTAGAAATCTATGTAAGCATGATGATGATGCGAGGTATATACATGCTATGCGATTTCATATATCGTGTATAATGCAAGTGGTGATACTAAACTAAACAGGTTCTACAGTGCTCATAGCATGGCAATTACCAAAGGCGTGTGTATCACATGAACCGTGCGCGTGCAAAAGGAGCCAATGGTAATGATGTACGTGTCCTACGAGGTGATATCACACATGTGTATATGGATATCCATGCAAATCTAGCAGACGAATAGCTATAAAGGTATGCAATGTGAATGAGGGGGTTAGCTAACTAACAATGCATATTGTTGCAAGTAATAAAGTAATCCTAACTATGGGGTGCCTCGCGCCATCCAGACGATTCCCCCATAGATGAATACATCTACTCACCTGAAAGCCTCGCTAATCTGATCCAACCACCGCTTTGCCTTTGCGCACCGCGTCCGATGTTTCCGCAACCGATCCTAGAATTGCACAACACATAACATAAGATTTCATCTCATGAAACAACGAAAGTCTCCGTATGAAAAGATCAACGCTCATGAATTAATCACAACGTGCACTCGGTGCGCGGAAAACACACGAAAATCGCTAAAACCTTAACTAAAATCGTCGTTTCGGGGCAACTGTCAAAACTAAAACCCGACTAAACCAAAATCCGCATTCACACATCCTAAAAGTCATAGGAGATGCCAATAATATCGTCATGATATCGCAATTAAATCACTTCCTAATTTTGTAGAAAACCTAGTAAGCATTCACATAGCAATATCGATGCAAACATCGCGATTTAACGATATAGCGATCGCAACATCGCACAAACATCCGATTAAACTCACTAGATGGCCACAACACAAATTTTAACCCACTTATCATACTTCAAACCCTAACTAAAATTTCAAATCTTTTCTTGAATTTGCAAAAACAAACTATTACAATGAAATTAACACTTAAACTTCGAAATTAGCATGCTTAAACTACAATTTGACAACTTGATTAGAATTTATACCTCCCAAGTGTTGAACCTCTTGCAATTAGCCTCCAAAGATGTCTTCTTTCTCCTTGTTTTAAACAAATTAGGGTTTGGGAAGAGGTGGAAAAGGGTTTAGGTTTGAATTTGTGAAGGAAAATTGTGAATTTTTGTGGATTTCGGAGGATTTTTGCAAGAATTTTGATGCAAGAAAATGGGGAATTGGGGGCTGTTTTTCTGCAGAAAATTCGACCAGAGGAGAGCAAGGGAGAGATGTGAGGGAAAGGTGTGGAATTTTCTACACAAAAGTCCTTCACAAGATCAATAAATGACCATCACATCAAATTTTACAAAAAAAACCCCTTTTTTATTCATTTTCCAACCATTTTAAACCACAAAACAACTAAACTTGAAATGTTTTGATAAAATTTTTGTTACACTATATTTTAGTTTCTAATGATTCCTAATTATGTAATTTACCCAATTAAATTTGTATTTATCACTAATTTAATGTATTTTTAAAAGCTTAAAATAATATTAAAAATAATTAATTAAGGATTTTTTTTTATTAACTAGAAAATTTTAAGTGACAATTAGTGACCAAATTTTAGCAATATCTTATCTAAATTTTGTATAATTAGGCCTATAGTGAAAAATACCTATTTTGACTTTTTACGGAAAAGACTGCTAATTTTGCCGATTACCGAAAAACTGCCTAAACGATTTTCGAAGCGTTACAATCTTCCCCTCTTAAAGAAATTCGGTCCCCGAATTTAAAATTTAACTATGCGTACCTTCAAAAAGATGGGGATATTTCTTCCTCATCTCGACCTCGGTCTCCCAGGTGACCTCCTCGCTGTTCGGGCCATGCCAAAGAAGCTTGACGGACGATATAACCTTCGACCTCAATCTCTTCACCCGCCGATCCAAAATGACCACCGGCTGCTCGGTGAATGAAAGATCGCGCTCTAGATGGATCGTCTGGTGCTGAATCGCATGGGAAGGATCATGAAGGTACTTGCGGAGCATTGAAACATGGAACACAGGGTGAACATCGGGGAAGCTGGGAGGAAGAGCTAATCGATAAGTGACTGAACCAACACGCTCTAGGATCTCGAAGGGACCAACATATCTAGGACTAAGCTTCCCTTTCCGCCCAAATCTCATCACACCCTTCATCGGAGAGACCCTCAGGAAAACATGATCGCCAACAGCGAACTCGAGTCGGCGACGGCGCCTGTCAGCATATGATTTCTGCCTACTTTGTGCCGCTCTCATCCTGTCCCGAATCAGTTGTATCTTTTCGGTTGTCTCCTGTACGATCTGCGGCCCCAAAACACTGCTCTCCCTGAGCTCTGTCCAACATACAGGCGATCGACATTTCCTCCCATATAAAGCCTCGAAGGGTGCCATCTGAATCGTCTTCTGGAAGCTATTATTGTAGGAGAACTCGATCAAAGGCAAATGACGATCCCAGCTACCACCGAAATCTGAAACACAAGCTCTGAGCATATCCTCAAGAGTCTGAATAGTGCGCTCTGACTGACCACTGCGGATGAAAAGCTGTGCTAAAACTCAATCGGGTGCCCAAAGCCTCCTGAAGTTTCTGCCATAATCGGCTGGTAAACTGGGTGCCCCGGTCGGACACGATGCAAGTCGGAACGCCATGCAGTCGCACGATCTCATCAATATAAACCTAGGCGTACTGAGCAAATCCAAAAGTGGTCTTCACTAGCAGGAAGTGAGCCACTTTCGTCAGTCGATCCATAATTACCCAAATAGAGTCATACCCTCGACTGGTCCTGGGTAGACCCACAATGAAGTCCATGGAGACCTGTTCCCATTTCCACTCTGGGATGGGCAAAGGCTGTAACTCACCGGCCGGCCTTTGGTGCTCGGCCTTGACTTGCTGACAAGTCAGGCATCTCGACACAAAGTCTGTAACATCCTTCTTCATCCCGTCCCACCAATAAACCTCTCTCAAATCACGGTACATCTTGGTGGAACCTGGATGAACACTGTACACTGATCTATGTGCCTTCTCAAGAATATCATGCCCCAGTCCCTCAGAATCTGGTACGCACAGTCGAGTCCCGAATCGAAGTATCCCTTGATCATCAATCACGAACTCAGAAACTCTGCCCTGCCGAATCTGCTCGATAATCTCTAAAATACGGGCATCGCCGGACTGTGCCTCGCGGATATGGTAAAGTAACTGTGGGCGTGCTCTGAAATAGGCCAGCTTTCCCCCTGTAGGAGTAAACTCGAACTGCACTCTGCTGTCACATAACACCTGCCAATCCGCCGTCGACTGCATCTGTACTGCGCTCAAACAGGATAAGCTACCTCCGGGCCTCCTACTCAAGGCATCTGCCACCACATTTGCCTTGCCCGGATGGTATAAAATCTCGCAGTCATAGTCTTTCACCAACTCCATCCAACGGCGCTGTCTCAGATTCAGATCTCGCTGCTGAAAGATAGACTTCAAACTCTTGTGGTCAGTGAATATCTGGCACGACTCGCCGTATAAGTAATGTCTCCAAATCTTAAGTGCAAATACCTATGCAGCCATCTCTAAATCATGAGTGGGGTAGTTCTGTTCGTGTTTCCTCAACTGCCGAGAAGCATACGCGATAACTCTATCGTGCTGCATCAATACACAGCCCAGCCCCACTCGAGAAGCATCACAATATACTACGAAACTGCCTGATCCTGAAGGCAATGCTAACACTGGTGTAGTAGTCAGACGAGTCTTCAACTGCTGGAAACTATCCTCATATGCCTGGGTCCAATCGAAAGGAACCCCTTTCCGGGTCAACCTGGTCAACGGTGCAGCAATACGGGAGAAATCCTGGACAAAACGTCGATAATAGCCGGCCAGACCTAGAAAGCTGCGAACCTCTGTAACTGATACCGGTCTGGGCCAACGCTGTACTGCCTCGATCTTCTTCGGATCCACACAAATACCATCTCTCGTCACCACATGACCCAAGAAGTCGACACTGTCTAGCCAGAATGCGCACTTAGAAAATTTGGCGAACAACTGATGCTCCCTCAATGTCTGCAATGTGATACGCAAGTGCTGCTCATGCTCCTCCCGGCTCTGAGAATAAACAAAGATGTCGTCAATGAACACAATGATAAACCGATCGAGATACGGCCTGAATACACGGTTCATCAAGTCCATAAATGCTGCCAGGGCATTGGTGAGCCCGAACGACATCACCAAGAACTCATAATGACCATATCGAGTACGGAAAGCGGTCTTCGGAATATCCTCCTTCCGAACCCGCAACTGGTGATAACCTGACCGTAAATCAATCTTTGAGAAAAATCCTGCACCCTGGAGCTGATCGAATAAGTCGTCGATGCGGGGTAGGGGATATCTGTTCCGCACAGTAACCCGGTTCAGCTGACGATAATCAATGCATAAGCGCATACTGCCGTCCTTCTTCTTAACAAACAGGACAGGAGCACCCCAAGGTGACACACTCGGTCGGATAAGCCCTTTGTCCAGCAAGTCCTGTAACTGATTCTTCAGCTCTCTAAGCTCTGCCGGGGCCATCCGATAAGGCGGTATAGAGATAAACCCCGTGCCGGGGATCAAGTCGATGCAGAACTCAATCTCGCGCTCTGGTGGCAGACCAGGCAGCTCGTCAGGGAATACATCAGGGAACTCTCTCACAACAGGGACCCGGTCCAACTGAACCTCTGTGGCGCTAGTATCACAAACATAGGCTAAGAATCTCTGACACCCTTTCCTCAAGAGCTGACCAACGCGAAGAGAAGAAATCAAGCTAGGAAGGGTAGCGCTACGATCTCACTGAATAACAAGAACCGGCTCACCAGGAAAACTGAATCTGACTGCTTTCTCACGGCAGTCCACGGATGCATAACAGGTGGCTAGCCAGTCCATACCAAGAAGAACGTCTAAGTCTAGCATATCGAGGAGAATTAAATCAACTGAAGAATCCCACTCCCCGATACGAACATGACACGATCGGTACACAAAACGAGCAACAAACGACTCGCCTACCGGAGTCATAACGACAAGCGGCTGACCTAACGGAGAAGACTCTCGGCCCAACCTCGGTGCAAAGTAAGTGGACACATAGGAATGTGTGGAGCTTGGATCAAATAATACCCGTTCATCAAAAGAATATACTGACAGAGTACCTGTCACGACGGCATTGGACGCCTGTGCATCCTGAGGAGTCAACGCGAACACTCAGGCCTGTCCACCACTAATAGCTGGCTGTTCTCTACCTCTACCTCGGCCTCTGCCCCTTCCTTTGTCGCCTCTTCCTCTCTGAACCGGACCACCACGCCCACGACCTCTAGGAACAACTGGCTGGCATGGAGCATCATCAAGGGTAGGAAGTAGAGCTCTCTAAGGAGGTGGTGAAGGTGGTAAGGTCACATGTGGGACTGTCGCCGTGCCCCGGCGCCCCATGGTACAGTCTCTGATACGGTGGTACAGACTCCCGCACTATAAACATCCTGGCGACGGCTGCTGGGTCTGCGGATATGAACCAAATAACTGACCTCGTCTCAATCCTCTGCCGCCACCATCTCCCGGAAATAATCTATCGCGGTGTCTACCCATCTGCCGCTGAGCTAGCGTATCAGTGCGGATCCTCTTCGGCCCAGAAGCGACTAGAGTCTCAGAAATGCGCTCCTCCAAAAGTAAGGCTGCGTCCATCGCGGCTGCATATGTATCAAAGTGCTGGGTGCCAATAGCAAGGAATAGCTGTGTGTCAAGTGTTAATTATATGTATGCCCTAGAGGCCATTACTGTACATAGGATGTATATTGTAGTGGATGCTGGGACATATATAGGGAGGACTTTCTTGCTCGACATGATAGTATGCTATCTGGTTACACTTTACCTTAACGTGTATACTAATTGTCTCTCTGTTACATGTTGGTAAAGCCCTTAGGATGTGTACTTGACTACCTGGACTATAATGCGGATCATACTAGTGGGGACATAGTAATCTATAAGTACATCCTTCATGGTCCCTAGTCGTGGGTGTATCGAGATGGGGCATCGATATACCAGAGTAGACTAGCGTGTACCTTCTCGACCCATACAGATGGGCGATGGATGATCCCATATCCATTGGTGTTTGACATCGGAGATGATATACGGGTGCTCAGTGGAGACTGGGTACACTGGACGGACTCGCCGAGAACTCCCAGATGGTATTATACCTTACGTCAGATGGCAGTTCTCTGGTGACACTGGTACAGAGTAGTCTGTTGACCCGAGATCGTCATAGAGTCTTGTGTAGTTCCCACTGTGCTTTGATTTCCATCTTACCACGTCCAAGAGGGCGTGCAAAACGGTGGTTTTTGGGTACAGTCTCGAGTCACATGGAGGCAATGAGCGATAGGAGGGGATTCGTCTCTCCCGGTATAGGGAGTTGATGTTGCGCTGTGTTCGATTGGCTATAACCGGAAATCCCTGGCCAGGGTTGCTGAGATTTACTGGTAAGTGTTACCAGTAGTTTCTCGAACTGTTATAGACCTCATATCGACACGACTTATCGAGCTATTGGGGTCTGACGTTTACCATCCCTAGGCGAGATATGCGACATATCAGACGATCAGACCGGACTGTACGGTAGTGTTACTGGTTGGATTCACTGGAGTGTGAGCGGGCTTGCTCGTCGATCTTCTGATCGCTCAATACCCGGGTGGCCATTACGTTTGGCAGACCGCTTGCGGCTTGTGGGTGTTTGATATGATCATCACCTGCTGCCGGCGTATTGACGAGTCTTTAGAGTCCTACACAGAGGTTTCCTGGCTCAAGCGAAACGAAATAGGAGCGCATATGAGATATGTGCGGGACCGAGAATAATACGTGTATGTGATACCGTATTCTATTCTCGCGATGAATGTATCGATTGGTTGTATGCGATATAACCTAGTTATCGAATCGAAGATTGATTCGATAAGCCGATGCATAGGATACTAGTCGGTTATATGCGATATGACCGGATCGTTAAATCAAGTGTTGATTTAATGATTTAATGTATAATTATATATTTGATATATTACTTTGCATTAACTAGTATTGGTTCACTTTAAATGGATTTTCTCACTTGGATTGTGCACATTGTATATGTGATATACTTTTGTATACTAGTTTGTATCATGTTTGATGATGCATGCTCATTAGGGTTTGTGTAAAGTTTAAACCATGGTTGTGTAATGATTAGGGTTTTCATTTTCTTATTCATTTATTTATTCTTTATTCTTTTTGGAAAATGAAAAGCATAAAGAGAAAATGGTTGCTTATTTTGTTTCATATTGAAGCTTCATGAAGCTTTGACCATATGACCATTTTGTCTCATGCTTAACCCTAACCATTCCACTCAACCATGATTCATTCTCTACACATAACCATGGTTTGAATATGATAAGTATTGATTTTCTTTTCCTTTTTTAATTAACAGTTATCATATTCTTTCTTTCTTCTTCTTCTTCTTCACTTGAAGAAAGCTTGCTTCAACAATGGCAACTTGAGCAAATGAGTGAGAAATCCAATTCTAAAGTCTACCCACTTTCTATTTCTTCATCCTCTACCTCTTGCCAAGTAGTAGAGTGTGTTTTCTTCACAAGTTTCTTGAATTGGTGAAGTTGGAGCTTGATCTAGTGATGCCTCGACGTAGATCATCTTTGGCACCAAGCCGACGACCTTGCCCGCCCATTTCTCCGATGAAGCCGACGCTAGAGCCCGGGATTCCATTTGGACAGCGAGGAGAGTTCATTGCGGAGCTATGGAGGTGGAGGACCGGATCTACAAAGGTTGTATTTCCGTTCTTTTAGTAAAGTAGTTTACTAGTTGCATCTTTCGCCTAAACTTCTAGCCAACGATCCGTAGTCTAGGGTTTCTCGGCACCGTAAATTTTGAAATTGGCATGGTTGATGCCTTGTGAGACCTCTTGAGAGTGCCTAGGAAACTTACAGTGGTATCAGAGCCTAGCTAGAGCCTTAGGCGAAGTCTAGACGGAGTTTGAAGTCCGATCGAACCAAAACCCTAACCCGAAACATGCTCTCTGAACTTTTTCTAAAAACTGGGATTTTTCCACATTAAAAATGCTTAAAAAATTCAGCAGGGAATTATAAGAATTACGGTGCAAAATTTGACTCATGAACAGTACAAAGAGCGGCGGAACCGCGGCAGAAGCATGCCTTCTGCGGCGGTTCCGCGGCTAAAGTATGACATCATCATCCCCTGTTTGCACAGTAACTCCTATTTTATTATGCTGGATTTTCTGGGAATTTTTAATATTTATTCAAGAGTTGAATTTTCTGGGGTTGTTTTGGGGATTCGGTGTTTCGATCGGAGTATCAGATTTTGTCTATGTGGCTTTCCGAATAAATTTTAGAATATGTTAAAAAGTTCGACCGGATATAAATACCCAATTTTTCCCCTGTCGGGAAATTTCCAAGTGTTGGATTTTTCCGTAGTTTAACGACGTTCTAAGTAGTGCAAGTAACGCGATGGTCCCTCTAGAAGACAACAAACCTTAACTCGATTATATGACCGTCTTGAACTGCCCTTTGAACCTTCGGGTTTGGGGCAGTACGGCGTGCCACATGTGAGGCGTTGGCTTGACCCTTCTACGGCTGGACCGTTGGTACTGAGGCACGAACTGAATGTTTTTAGACTTGTTTCATGTGTTGATCTGTATCGGGAAAACTTGGGTGTTCGATTGTTCGATCGGAAAGTTTGACATTTTCTATTTATCCGGAATGGGATACAATAATTGGAATTCACAAGAAGTTATGAGATAACTGAATGAATGTTATAAACATAGCAGTTTAGTCTCACTTGATCGGTTGCCACGGAATTTTGATGTGATCAAAAGTCCGTCGCAATCACGTAGCGTACGCGGATACTCGCCGGGTAAACTTAATAGACAGCCTCACCCCATAACCCCGACCAAGTGACTGTAGGAGAACCCCGTCGCCGAAAGCATCCGTTCGGGTGCTCGCGGTAGCGGTGTTCCGCCTTGGTGCACTTCGTCGACGGTATCGGGGGTGCAGCCGTCTACTGAAGTTTGTGACGAGCATTCGATCAGGATATCGGGAATCTTGTTGAATTGCCCGATTATGTATTGAAAAGTGTTTTCGATTTTGAGACTAAAATGCGGGGTTTATAATTGTTAGGCATGCGATGTCTAAGGAATTCATTTGATTAGGCATGCGATGTCTAAGGAGGTTGCGGATTCCAACTGTTGTAGTTTTACACTTTTTTTTCTGTGACCGTAAGTGTAATATGTGATATCGCCGGTTTCGTTGCTATATGTCAACGACAATTGGGATGCGCATATTTACTTACGTTGATGACATGTGATGTTATGTGTTGCTGGATATGTTATATTGGATCGTCGTGTTTGAATAGCCGGGGTTTTTTTTATGTGAGATGAGTGTTTTTCATTTTCATTCATGTAAAAACCTGTATGTAATATTCTTTTATTGGGGCACTTCCAGGTAGCGGAAGATTGTCACCCTTTGTATATTATTTACTTTTCCGCACTAGGATAGACCCAAGGAGGAGGGCACAAGTAACCGGGTTCTGGAGTCCAGTGGGAGGCCAACTCGAGGAGTCGAGCCCGGGTCTCCTAACTCTAGAATTGGTAGGGTTGCTTGCCGCTCTCGTAGGGGTCTAGGGGTGTGGGTTTGGCTATTCATCACGACCGTGGAATCCGTGTTTTATACTGGCTCGTATTGAAAACACGGACGCCCTAGTATATCCAATATTTCATATGTTTCTTCTGCTGCGATATCTGTGATGTGATCATGTGATGTTCTGTGATAGATACAGTATACAGTATATATGATATATTATATAGACGTTACTTATGTTTTACACTCGCGCTAGCCCTGCCCCGCTCTGCCGTTAGTTACCTAACCTAACGGTGCACGAGGGGATATCGAGGCGAATGCGGATGGCATAAGTGTACGTCGTATTTATTTGTGATGTTTAGGTAATTAAATGATGGGACTTCATTAATGTGATTAATGAAATAAAAGAAACCTAAGATGTTGTGGAATCGGATTTTAAAAATAAAACAGGTAGCTACAGTTCTTGCTTTGCACAGCGTTATATATGATATATCCTGCACCTTATTCGATAAGGAAAGGACCGAGATCCCTTCACCGGGAGTGACTCCTTTAGCAATAACTGGCAGATGCTACACACTCGGTTTGTCTTTTGATTGCTTTTAAGAGTTCTGCTTTGCACAGTGATATATATGATATATCCAGCACCTCATTCGACGAGGAAAGGACCGACGATCCCTTCACCGGGAGTGACTCCTTTAGCAAAACTGGAAAAGCCTCAAAAACACTCCATTTCAAAATTCATTCGATCCTACAACGATTTCAAGTTCATTACGCAATAGGTTTTCAGAAAAACCTGTTGTAGCCCTCCGTCTTTTCAGATAAGTGGTAGTTAGTATTCGTGCTGCGTTTGTTGGCCTGCGTCACTTAGGCAGAGATAAGTGGTAGTTAGTATTCGTGCTGCAATTGAATCAAGGAATGCAAGGAATCAAGAAGGGAAATACAAGCAATTATTTCCTAAGGTCACTTAGGCGGAGTACCGTATCGTAAGTATGCCGCGGAACATACCCACGCTACGCCACTCTGCTTAAGTCACCTACTCCATCTACCAAGGGTCGTCCTACACTCAGAAAGGTAAAACCCACGCTCTGATACCAACTTTGTCACGACCCGAAGGTGCGGAACGTGACTGGCACTTAGATTATGAGACGTCTAAAGGCGTAACGTAAACTAAGTCGGCCAAAGCCCAGAAAATCTAAACCAAAACCAAAGAGAGTGAAGGAAACCTTTCATGAAAACGACTTAAAATCAATTAAGTTACATTAACTCTTTAAAAAAACATCAAAAATTTCCGAAAATTTCGGCAGAGTCTCCTTTGTAAATTCTATCCCCCAAAATGGGTACAACAAGATATATAAACCTGTAATATCAAAAAGGCATCCCCAAGCGGGAGCTAGCTCTTCGCCCAAGGAGGATCACAACCATACGCAATATATATGTAATATCAAGAAAAAGAGCATAAAGAAATGCAAAATATAAGAAAACACAACGTCGGCTCAAGTGAGCTCGACCCAAAAGAAACCACGTATACACAAATCTCTCAGTCTCATCACTAGGTCGCATATACAAATAAGAAGTGGTAGATGGAGAATACTAGATACAAAAATAGTACAAAAAGAGATAAAAGTGCCCTCGCAACCCACCTACGAGCAATGTCGCGAGTCTGAGATAAAGGAGCCAATGATAAGAAAATCCCGCCGCTAGAAGGCTGACGGGTCCGACCTGCAAGATACTGTGGCACAACGGGAGTGAGTTGCCAGCTCGTGAGTAGCAAGTAACATCTAATAAGGCTATCGTAAGAATGCACGCAAATGCGTCACAACATGTATGTCTAGATGTGATGTAATGCCACTAGTATGTATGCACATGTGTGCAACATCAATATGAAATCTTTAAGTGTTTTAAAATACTATAAGCTCTGCATTCTTAACTTTTAGAAAAAAGAATATCCATGCAATAGCTAAGTATCCTCATGAAATCATCTGAAAACCGTGTCAAGCATCGACACCAAATATGGAAATATATCTGTCTCAATGTCTCACTGTATCAATGTCTCAATATATATTGGGCTCCGTCAGTCCGGATCGGCCCATATCATCAAATCTCACGACAACGGTCGGTATCCTCCGGATATCCGCCGCGCCAGACATCACCGGTAGGTAGTCTTCCCCTGCCAGGCTCATCGTCTACAACTCGATCTTCTTGCCCCGGGGTACCATACCGGGCCCACCATGTACCCAAGACGGTTCATCCACTCCTCGAATCGGGTCTCGAAATCCAACAGAAAATATGAAAACTCATGATGGACGACACATACATCACGAGAAAACCGCAACTTTGTTTTAAAAATGATAATAATAAGCTTTTGTTAAATTCTTGCGGTTTTCCCCAAAATCCAGAAATCGCAGCAATACTGAAATCCTCAAGAAAATCATAATACCCAACATGTTGTATATGATAAATGTCTATGATATCAAGGTATGCGATGTGATTTGTGGCTAGAAATCTATGTAAGCATGATGATGATGCGAGGTATATACATGCTATGCGATTTCATATATCGTGTATAATGCAAGTGGTGATACTAAACTAAACAGGTTCTACAGTGCTCGTGGCATGGTATCACACCCCGCTTCCCAGTGTACGGCGAAGGGGATGCGACGAGGTCCGCTACGTATGTACTCAGAAGTACATACGCTAAGCGTAGCTAAGCAATATAGAAATAATTACACAAGAGACAAGAGTATAAAAAGAACAACAACTTTTATTTATTAACATTCTTTGTACAATACATGAAAAGAAAAATACAACTGAAATAAAGATGCCTAAATAGTGGCATAACAGGGAATGGAAAGTACTGAAAAGAAAAGTGTACAATGAAATTATACTGCAGGGTCTTCGGCAAATTGCTCCAAGTCTTCTTGTGTTGGCTCAACTTCTGCCGGGTCCAGATCACCTGACGACATTCAAAGAAGAGAGAAACAGAATGTCGTCAGCGAACAGGTCGCTCGGTAAGTCCCAAAGGTAAGAGGGAAGTAGAGAAGATAGAATAAGAAGATACATTTTTAAAGTGTAAACTATTGTTGTAATGTTATGTTAACGCTGTTGTTTGTAGCTTGGTACAGAAGGATGCCAGTGTATACGAGGGGGGTCTCTATATGCTAGAGACCAGGGCAAATGGAAAGTACAAGGAACCGTTATGCCACGATACAACAGCAATGGGATTCAGGTTAGGTGTCTTAATCTGACCACCTCGTGCCACCTTTAACACCTTCCGTACCAATCTACCCCTTTAAACCCCGTAGTGTTTTAACAGTATTGTTGTATTGTTTTATGTAAGTTGGATGACTGACCAAAGCCATGATATCAGTAAACGGATTGTATCATGTAATTGGAATAACGGAATAATGGATGTATATCCATGGTTTGATTCAGTCAAGTTGACTAGATTGTTAACTGAATTCAGGGATTCATGTATTCATATTGAGTTGGATTATAAAAGAATATAGATTGACTTGAATCATATTCAAGTCAGAAATAGTCAGACTCTAACCCGAGTCAGACTAAAAGAAAGGTAATTTGAAGTTCTGTACTTGTTAGGGGCCTTATTGTAATTTATAAAACTTGAGGGGGTTTTATGTAAAAATTACTATTGTATAGTTTTCAAAATACACCTCAAGTATTTATTATTCGTCTTTATATTTATAATGAGTGTAAATTTTATTTGTGTTATTCTAGTGAATATATCCTAATAAAAGTATTAATTGATTTATTTGAAATTCATGGTATTTTAATGTAACTTTTAATCTTGTAGTTTTTTTTAGGAAAATGTGGAAACTTTATCTTATGATAAAATAGTTGTTTAAATGATAATTATATATATATTAATACAAGAATAATTTTATATAAATATTTTATTTTCCAAAATCTCATTTTTTCTTAAATGTCGTATTTTAAACCTTTCGAGACCGAAAGCTCCTTGCGGAGGCCTGAATCTCGCACTACTAGGCTCGAGGGTGCACGATAAACCGTACAATCCCTAACGAGTTCCCCAAAGGTGGGTTGTAGTGGCGCTTTGCAAAGATTTAATAAATACTATTCATTTAGAAAACGGTTTCATAAATATGAGGTATGTATTTGTAAAGGATGTAAATTTCCGTATTTTAGTTTCTAGGGTTCCCTAAGCCAACTAGCCTATTTCTAAAGGTTTAAACGATAAGTCGTTAGAAGCCTCAAATCGCCTCTTCACCGTCAATTGTGGCCAGGTAAGTACAAGTGAGGAGGGAGGGATCTGCTCACGAATCGTGAGGCGGGCCTTTTAAAGTTACCCAAGCTCACTTGCCTATCCTAGACACCACAATGTCAGTTTAGATAAACGATCAATGTCCACAACTTATCGTAATTTCCTAGTAAGAATTATTTACTAAAAAGTGTAACAAATCTAAAATCTTTAAGAATGGTTTATAAAGAAAATGGTATTTTAGTGAAAAGTCTTATATTTTCGTATTCTATGTTTTGACGTTATCAACTAGGGTTATATTTGTGTGCGTGTAGAGGTAGGTCATTACCTCGTGACTTATTTTAAGGTTTAGTGAAGTTTAGAGGTTAAATATGATAAATGAAACATGAGGGTATTTAAGTGTAAGAATACAGTATTTGTAAAAGTTATCATTTCATGTGTGAAAACTCATTCAAATTGATTTTTACAAGTGTAGTGATCAAGATGAACATGTTTAGGAATGAGGGAATTGATTAGAAGAAGAAAAATAACTTTATGGTATTATTGTGAAAAGAATACGATATTACAAGAAAGTTATCATTTCATGTGAGAAACTTTGTCCACTTTGATTTTTATGTGATTAATAGTCAGCATGAATATGTTTAGGTATTATGGATTAAGTGACAAGTGGGATTTTGTAGAAAAACCGAATCGGAAATCGGTTTGTTCCGATTTCCGTCGGGTTTCATAATTCCGTATTTTAAGAAATAGAAAAGAGAGAAGAATGGGACTTACGGGTTTCAAACTCTTCTAAAGAGTAAAGAGGAACTAGGGAGAAGGCCGAAGTGTGGTTTCGTCGCCGGTTGCTTCAAAGAACGTCGCCGGAATCCGTTAGCGCTTCGCCGTGAACTCGGTTTCAAAGCACACTTTCTTGTGGAAATTTCAAGTGAGTAATTCTATGGTTTTGGAATGAGAAGGTAGGGGGTAGGGGTCTATTTATAGGGTAGCTAGGGTAGGGTAGGTGAAGGGTTTTATTGATTTAAAAAATTATAAAAATTTAAATAAAAAGCATTAAAATTTGTAATAAATTGGTTGTATTTAACAATTGAGAACCGACCTAATAAATTGGAGTTAACAGGGGGTTAAGGGAGCTGAAAAGCCACACTTTTGCTGTTGGGACCCCGGCCATCGGACCAACTCCGGCCGGCGGCGCCGGCCGATTCGGCCGTCCGGTCGGCCGAGTTGGCCGATCCCGGCCGGGTTCGGCCATGGTTGGGTGCGGGCTCTCCGACGTAGACTTTGGCATACTCCGTTTTTGGGGTCCAGTTTAATATTTGGGAGTTATGGCCTGTGGACTGTTGGGCTTCCAAGAATTTTTAAAGAAAAATAAACTAAAAATAATGTGGGGCATGGGATTCGAACTCTGGTGGCTTGGTTCAGCAGTGCAAGGTATTACCAATGAGCTACAAGCTCCTTCTTGTAATTATTGTAGGGAAATAGATACTTAAAGTGTTATCAGCAACATTAAATACTCCATGTATACTTCAAATTTACATCAAATTTATGTACACAAAAATTGGAGTTGTTACACATGGCAATTACCAAAGGCGTTTGTGTCACATGAACCGTGCGCGTGCAACAGGAGCCAATGATAATGATGTACGTGTCCTACGAGGTGATATCACACATGTGTATATGGATATCCATGCAAATATAGCAGACGAATAGCTATAAAGGTATGCAATGTGAATGAGGGGGTTAGCTAACTAACAATGCATATTGTTGCAGGTAATAAAGTAATCCTAACTATGGGGCGTCTCGCGCCATCCAGACGATTCCCCCATAGATGAATACATCTACTCACCTGAAAGCCTCGCTAATCTGATCCAACCACCGCTTTGCCTTTGCGCACCGCGTCCGATATTTCCGCAACCGATCCTAGAATTGCACAACACATAACATAAGATTTCATCTCATGAAACAACGCAAGTCGCCGTATGAAAAGATCAACGCTCATGAATTAATCACAACGTGCACTCGGTGCGCGGAAAACACACGAAAATCGCTAAAACCTTAACTAAAATCGTCGTTTCAGGGCAACTGTCAAAACTAAAACCCGACTAAACCAAAATCCGCATTCGCACATCCTAAAGTCATAGGAGATCCCAATAATATCGTCATGATATCGCAATTAAATCACTTTCTAATTTTGTAGAAAACCTAGTAAGCATTCACATAGCAATATCGATGCAAACATCGCGATTTAACGATATAGCGATCGCAACATCGCACAAACATCCGATTAAACCCACTAGATGGCCACAACACAAATTTTAACCCACTTATCATACTTCAAACTCTAACTAAAATTTCAAATCTTTTCTTGAATTTGCAAAAACAAACTATTACAATGAAATTAACACTTAAACTTCGAAATTAGCATGCTTAAACTACAATTTGACAACTTGATTAGAATTTATACCTCCCAAGTGTTGAACCTCTTGCAATTAGCCTCCAAAGATGTCTTCTTTCTCCTTGTTTTAAACAAATTAGGGTTTGCGAAGAGGTGGAAAAGGGTTTAGGTTTGAATTTGTGAAGGAAAATTGTGAATTTTTGTGGATTTCGGAGGATTTTTGCAAGAATTTTGATGCAAGAAAATGGGGAATTGGGGTCTATTTTTCTGCAGAAAATTCGACCAGAGGAGAGCAAGGGAGAGATGTGAGGGAAAGGTGTGGAATTTTCTACACAAAAGTCCTTCACAAGATCAATAAATGACCATCACATCAAATTTTACAAAACCCCCCCTTTTTAATTCATTTTCCAACCATTTTAAACCACAAAACAACTAAGCTTGAAATGTTTTGATAAAATTTTTGTTACACTATATTTTAGTTTCTAATGATTCCTAATTATATAATTTACCCAATTAAATTTGTATTTATCACTAATTTAATATATTTTTAAAAGCTTAAAATAATATTAAAAATAATTAATTAAGGATTTTTTTTTTATTAACTAGAAAATTTTAAGTGACAATTAGTGACCAAATTTTAGCAATATCTTATCTAAATTTTGTATAATTAGGCCTATAGTGAAAAATACCTATTTTGACTTTTTACGGAAAAAACTGCTAATTTTGCCGATTACCGAAAAACTGCCTAAACGATTTTCGAAGCATTACAGGCGGGCACACCTCCTCTTTTGCATCTTTTTGCTTGGACTCGCAGCTTTTTCGTAGGTGGGTTGCGGGGTTATTTTTTTGCTACTTGTATCATTATTGTATCTAGTGTACTCCATCTACTAAAGCTACCTTATATATACCAATTGTACTGTTATATTTGTGACCTAGAGACGAGACAGTGAGATTTGTGTATTTATATGTTATTTCTCTGGGTTGAGCTCACTTGAGCCGACATGTTGCTTTATTTCATTGTGCTTTTATTACTTTTCTGCACAGTTATGGTATATATTGCGTGGGATTGTGAATCCGCTTTTGGGCGAAGAGCTAGCTCCCGCTTGGGGATGCCTTATTGCATGTTGTATATATATATCCTTGTTTGTACCCGTTTGGGGTCAGTTTTTACAAAGGAGATTCTGCCGAAATTTTCGGAAAATGGATGTTGCTTTTAAAAAGCTTGATGCGACTTAATTATTTGAAAATTGCTTTCTATTTTGGTTTTTCCTTCACTCTACTGCTCTTTTGGTTTTGATTTCTGGGTTTTGGCTTACTTAGATTACATACGCCTTGAGACGTTTCGTAATTTATGTGCCAATCACACTCCGTACTATTCGGGTCGTGACAAAATTGGTATCAGGGCGTTAGGTTTTACCTTTCTTAGTGTAGGATGACCCTTGGTAGATGGAGTATGTGACTTAAGTAGAGTGACGTAGCGTGTGTATGTTCCGTGGCATACTTACGATACGGTACTCCGCCTATATGACTTTAGGATATAATTGTTTGCAAATCCCCTTTTCAACTCTTTATATCCCATGCTTCTGTTACACTGTTCTTATTATCTTGTTTCCTATACCAGCCATTATGCCGCCGAAGGCTATGAGGGCTCAGAGGGCTGCCGTGAGAGATGAGATTCGAGCGGGCTCGTCCGAGACGAGGACCGATCAGGACAGCATACCTACCCCTCAGGGACAGATTGATCCACCTTCCCCAGGCCACATTGACAAGCTAGAGTCAGGTATGCAGGAGTTACGTCAGATGATGGGATCTTTAGTTGAGGCAAGTCGGGCACAGAGATCTGAGGATGTACCTTCCACTGCACAGACCCCGATTGTACCTGCTGCCCAGACAGTTGTTCCTGCTACTACCGAGACCATTCCCAAATCATTGCAGGAGTTTATGAGGCTGAGACCTCCAGTCTTTACCGGCACAGATGCAGCGTAGGATCCGCAGACTTTCCTCGACAGATTGGCTAGGATTTTCCGTTCACTGAGATGTTCCGATGACAGATGGGTGGAGCTTGCGAGTTTTCCTTTGGAGGGCCTTGCTCAGATGTGGTGCGAGTCAGTCGAGAGAGGCCGAGCTACAGGTTTACCTCTTATGACGTGGGACGAGTTCTCAACAGTGTTTCTTGGCCGTTTCCTTCCAGAGAGCGTCCGTGATGCTCGAGCTCGTAGTTTCGAGGTTTTGCGCAAGACTCCAGGGATGACAGTGTCTGCGTATGATATCCAGTTTACTCAGTTGTCCAGATATGCTCCATACCCGGTGGACACCGAAGAGAAACGCATGAAGAGGTTCGTGTTCCCCTCCGAACACAGAGACGCGACCGCGCAGGTTCGTCTTGCCTGAGATTCGGGGCAGATGATATTTGGTTTTATCCGTCCACCTCTCCGAAGATGCCAAGTTGATTTATGGCACCGTGTATCGGAGGTTTAGACGGATGCTGCCGATGTTGCAGACTTCGTCAGATTCCCCTTGCTTGAGGGGTTTTTGATTGTGGGGACGCTCTTCCCTGCAGGAGCAAGCCCCTGCAGTTAATTACGCTACCGCATCGCGGTAACAACTTTCTCCTTCTCCAGAATTTCACTTCGTGTCGTGGGTGTTTGTTTTGTTTGTGGTTGCCCATGGATTGTATACGGAGACTAATTTATGTCGTCGCCCGTAGGACGTGGATATGTCCAAATCCGTATTTTCTTAGATTTGGGTTTGGGATTTTGGTTTAAGGATATGTTAGCCCTATTTAAGGCTAAGATCAACTTAAACTTTTGTTAAGGATACATTAGCCTAATCTCCAGACTAAGATCAACTTAACGGGATCGTTTGGATCCGACAAGAGAGCAATCGGCTCTATTGTTTAGTTTAATGAGGTTGCGGTCGATTTCCAGTTTAGGGACATGATGGTCCATTGTTAATTTAAGGACATCTCGGTCCATTGCCAGTTAAGGGACATGGTGGTCCATTTCCAGTTTAGGGACATGGTGGTCCATTTCCAGTTTAGGGACATGGTGGTCCATCGTTCCCGTTTTGAGGACGGATATTAGTTTAAGGACGCATTAGTCCATGAGTTTAAGGACGCTTAAGTCCATGGGTTTAAGGACCCCACAGTCCGTATGGATGTGTTTAAAGACGCATTAGTCCATTAGTTTAAGGACGCATTAGTTCGTGAGTTTAGGGACCCCACAGTCCGTATTTTGGTTTAAGGACGCATAAGTCCGTGAGTTTAAGGACGCATCAGTCCATGAGTTTAAGGACCTCACAGTCCGTATTATTGGTTTAAGGACACATAAGTCCATGAGTTTAAGGACCCCACAGTCCGTATCGATGTGTGGTTGTCAGGACCCGTCACCTCTCTGACGTCGTTGAAGGATTACAACGATAGGTGTCAGAGGAGTTCGGAGATGTACCCTTGAACCGGATGTAAATTGATTTAAGAGAGCAGTCATGCTCAGTCAATTTAATTTGAGGACTTACGGCCATGATTGGGATAAGTCCAGTTGAAAATGTTCAACGTTTTTATTTATTTTTGGCCTATTAGGCCTGTGCTAGGGCTTTGCCCCTGCACTACATTTTATTTTGGCCTGTAAGGCCTATTTGATTTGGGCTCTGTCCCTTTTTAAATGATGCACAGCATCTGTTTTGGTCTTGACAGACCTTTGTTTGGGCTCTGCCTTTTTTTTTAAGATAATGCATTGCATTTTATTAGGCCTGTTAGGCCTTTTTTAATTGGGCTCCGCCCTTCTTTAAATAATGCAGCGCATTAATTATCTGACAGTGGCCATGTGGCCTATCAGGCGCTTTGCGCCAATTAATGAGCGCAAGCGCTTGTGGAGGTTACACGTGTCACGCTCTGGTGAGCGCAAGCGCAGTGCGCTGCGCTGCTGACACGTGTCGCGCTCTGGTGAGTTGCGCTAATTTCAGAGAGCAATGCTCTATTTTAAAAGCGCATAGCGCAAGTGGTTTTGGAGCTGACACATGGCGCTCTCTGGTGGCTTGCGCCAACCCAAGAGCGCAACAGTGCAGATTTATAAGTGCAAGGCACTGTTTTAATATCCAATTTTGGATTCAAGAAAAGAATCTTTAAAGATTCCAGAACCAATAATGGTTCATAAAAAAAGGCAATGCCTTTGTTATTTATTATATTTTTTATTGAAGATCCTTGATCTTGTTCTTAGATCAATGATCTTTTCAGAAGAAGTTCTTCTTTTTATAAAGGTTTTACCTTCTTTTTCTTTCTGAGTTCTTCAAACTTTTCTTTTTAAGAGTTCTCTGAATTCTCTCTCTGTTTCTGTGTTTCTGTCTCTGTTTCTCTATCTCTGTATGTTTTGGAATTGGGGTCTAGGGGCCTTTATATAGTGCCCATTAATTTGTTAAATTCGTTAAAGAGATCATTCTCTGAGTGATTTGGGGATTTTTCCTCACCGTTGGATCTTTGATCCAAGGGCTTCTGTTTTACAGAAGACAATCTTCTTGTTTTAATAAGAACAGAAAGATCTTACTGGAATTTTAATTCTGTTTGGCGCAAACGCACCTGCGCTGACACGTGTCGCGCAGCGCAACTGCGCTGACACGTGTCGCGCAGCGCAGAGCGCAGCGCAACTGAAGCGTTGCTTCCTTTAATTTTATTTTAAATAGAGCCTTGATCTGATTGGGTGCGCTGCCTTGGGCGCTGCGCTGATGTATCAGCTTTTGATACGTGGCGCGTTGCGCGCAGCGCAAGAAATTTGAAGCGTTGCTTCAATTTTTGAATTTTTGAAATTCAAATAGAGCTTTGCTCTGATTGGGGGAAACAAATGCCCCCCCCCACCGTTGCGCTCACGTGGTGCACACGTGAGTGCAGCGTTGGCAAGATCCTAGCCATTGGATCAACAAATAGGACCCTTGGTCCCAAGTAAATAGTTACCATCTTCAGAACTTTTGCTTTCAGAGCCCTGCTCTTGTTTTTAAGAACTTTAGAGCCTTGCTTTCGTTTCTTTTCAAGAACTTCAGAGTTCAAATTTTAGAACATTTTAGGTAAAATTTAACTTAACTTAAATTAATTTTAATCAACAGAGCCTTGCTCTTATAGATCTTTGATCTAAAGAAAACCCCTTTGGGGTTTCACCAACAGAGCCTTGCTCTCAAGAATCCATAGATCTACAGAGATCTTGTTTCATGGGTTTTAACCCATGAACAGAGCTTTGCACATGGATCAAATGTAGATTTTTTTGATCTGAAAAATGAAGATCTCCAAAGAGTTTTCATGGATCTTTAAGATCCCAAAATTTTTAATTTTTTCAAGAGTTAAGTTTTTCTTTTGATGGATCTTTCCATCATTATTACAGAGCTAGGCTCTTTTAGGGAATTTTATTACCTTGAGACCAGAGTTTGACAAATGTCACTCTGTGACAGAGTTTTGCTCTGAAAGAGGAGATTTTCTCCTTGTCTCTAGGGATTTCCCATTAATGAGAATATTCTCTTGGGGATCTCTTCATTAATTGACAGTCTAATCCAATGATGGGGCTGTCTTATTAACTGATGCACTATCATCCAGATTTTGTGGGTCCCCCTTTGGTCCCCTACCCACTGCATTGCAGTGTGTTATAAATCTTAAAATGCCAAGCGTTGGAATTACAACACTGACGGCTGATTTTTGTCCCTCCGCAGGAAACATGTTTGCTGATTTGTCTTTCCCGTTTGTTCGCTCGGAGGGAGGATTTCCCCAGGCACCAGTGGACCGAGAGGTGCTCGCTCTCATCAAGGATCATGACCCCGAGCACAAGAACCTTCACCTGTGGGGTAGGTGGTATAATGAGATCATCCAGGGTCGCCGAAGCTTCGGTTCTGTTACGCCGTCTGAGCCCATATTTTCGATCCCCTATGCGGATGAACCCCCGGTGAAGTATGCCGTGGAGGTCAAAGACTGGAATTCGGATGATCTTCTCTAGCCTGCGATTGGTGCCATTCCCGTTCTAGCCTGCGATTGGTGCCATTCCCGTGCAGCCACCGCCGGCAATAGACATTTTGGGGAGGCGAATATGTCAGAGTGAGGCATGCCCTTGGGGACAGGCTTACAACATTAGATTGACCCCGCGACCTCCCGCCGGATATTTACAGTGGGCCAGGTACATCCTATCAGCGAAGAGGACTCATCTAATGAAGATTGGTTTGTACTCGGCAATCTACGTCTCGTTTTTTGAGTACCCCTCTCTTCCTATGTGGTGGATTAAGGCTTTCATCGAACAATGGAATATCCCCACTCACACCTTCCTTATGACGGACAGGGAAGTCTCTATCTCCCTGGAAGAGTTTGCTGAAATCTTGGGTCTGCCGATGATGGGGGAGCATTACGAGGAGCTGCTTTCTCCTGACGAATACGTCTTCGCCACCAAGCCGCTGGTGTTTGATCTGACGCCGGAGAATGCTATTCAGCACCAGTTTCCGGGCTTGGTGAAGGTGCTGAACATATATGAAGGGCTCTATATAGAATCAGGCATCCGGGGAGTCAGTTTCGCAGATTTTATTACCCGCTTCATTCGACCGGAGTTTCTATCGGAGCGGAGCGAGAAGTTCGCCAAGCTTGATGACCCTTTCGGCTTCGGCTTGGACCGTCGACCGACATCGGAGGACGATCAAAAGGATTTTTATCTCCCCGGCGCCGCCGTCATGCCCTTGTCAGAAATCGCCGTCCCGGGCATGGATGAGGAGACCTTTTTTGTAGTGTTCCTGAGATTGTGGCTGTGTAGCTTCGCGCTCCCCATTCATCCGCGCCACATGCGGCCGTCCGTTTTCTACCCAGCGCATTGGATGGTGGCTAGCCTGCAGTTGACAATAGGAATCGCCGGGTTGGCTTACCTATACAATGGACTTAGCGTGGCGGAGGATGCTAATGAACCTGGGGTGCAGCCTGCTAATTTCCCGATGCACTACTTCACCTCATGGATGGAAATGCATATGCACGGGGTATTCGGCGTCCATAAGAGCCCTTCGTTTTTTGAGAAGTGCAGACTCCCAAGAGTCATGCGGCTGGTCGGCGCCTCGATCGTGACCGTGCCTCCGTGGAAGTCTAGGGGGTTGCTCCTTCGTCCACACCTGGTCGGAGCGAAGATTTCTTTTTTGGATAAAGTCATAACTATAGGCTCAGAGACCTCCAAGTCGGTGGTGGCGCTGCGTGACGACTTCAAGGACGGGGCCTCCGTACTGAAAGCCCGGGAGATCCTTCACCTCTACTCCATTCGGCCGGGCTACCTGGTGTTCAGGCAGAACGAGACGGCGCTTTTCATGATGTATAACCCCCACCGGTTCGCCCAACAATCAAGCTATCACCAGGGGATCCCGCTGGAGGCGTTTTTGGAAGAGCCCGCGGCCAGCAGGGAGGGGATACGGAGTGCAATGCACCATTTCATGCGACTGAACACGGGCTCCTACTTCTTCATCAGCGAGCCAAGCTGCGTTCCCAAGGTCCTCAACGTGTACGTGGCTTGGTACGCTCACGCAATGGGTCCAGTTATCCATATGGAGAAGCGCATGCTGGTTGACCGCAAGGGTGCGCCTCCCGGCGGCGACCGTGAGGCTCCCCTGAAGCAAAGGACCTCGGTCGTTCCTCCGCTGAAAGATGCCGGAGCTGGGCCACCGTGCGTGTTGAGCCCTCTGCGCGGATTGCCGCTTCACGATACTGTGGATGTGCCACCAGCCCCCCGTGCTCCAGTGGAGACGGTAAATGTGGTTTCGCCGGAGTCCAGCGTCGGCGCGGACATTGGGACCCGCCGCCCTAAGGTGCCTGCGAAACGCAAATTGATCTTGGGTGCACCCAGGGCTCGCGTGCAGAAGAGGAAGAAGAAGTCGATCCTCTCTGCTGACGTTGTGTTCGGTCAGGAACCTCATGCTCCCTATAGCGAGGGCTTGGGCGAGTACGGGACCAACAAAGGATTAGTTATGCCGCAGATGACACTGATCTGGCGGCCGCCATCGCAGCTTCAGAGCGATTGGCGAGGCGAGATGCGTGGCTTGCTAACCTTGCGCAATCGGGTAATCACTAGTTGTATTTTTTTACTGCATCGTACTTTTATTACTGTCTTTGACTAATGCTTTTCCCCTCTTCTCTTTAAACAGGCATCACCACTGAAGATGCTATCGCTGCTTCCCTCAAAACTTTTCAAGATGAGGAACGACTCAGAGCATCCTTAGGCCTTGGTACATTTTGATTCATTAAGTCTTTATTCTCCTTTGTGACGGTCAATCTAACCTTTTCTTTGTCTTATCGCAGGGACCGCGGGATCTTCTGCGCACGCCGATGCGGGGGCTCTTCCCGAGCCAGCTATTGAAGTCCTGACCTCTTCGGGGTTACCGCGAGAGACCCGACTTGAGGAGCCGATGAGAGATGCTTTGAAGGCTCTGGAGGAAACTTTAAACGAGGACGACGACACCTTGATGAAGGAAGCTTCGAAGAGGTCCGTCGTGACGGCTCGGGAGGAGAGGAAGCGGTTGAGGCGCGAGGCGAAGGAGCGTAGAGCTGCTTTGGCCATGGGAGCGGGCCCAAGCACCGTTCCTCGTGCTGCTACCCCTTCAGAAGAGTCTCCAGTCGCCTTGTCTACTACTCACAGACAGGCGGCACGTGCAGTTCGGGAGATCAACGATCGATCCTCCTCAGGTAATGTGTCTCTCAAGACTTTGTTGTAAGAATCGTACAATTATCGGTTCTCATACATCTTTTCCTGCAAGGCCAAGCCCAACCGAAGGGGAGGCGGAAACCGTCGAGCCTAAGGGAACAGAGGAAGAGGCACCGGCTGAACCCGAGCCGACGGTGGGCGATGTCGCCGGGGTTGCTAGACCCGAGGCTGAGGAAACTGTGCTAGAGAAGGCCGTCGATGCCGAGCCTGAGGTAGCGGCAAATGAGATGGTTGTTATAACTGAGTCTGGGGCAGCAGCAGACGAAGCGCCTGAGACCGGCGACCTCATGGCGACGGCGGACGAGACAGCAGCGACCGCCGAGCCCGAAGAAGTAGCGGGTGAGACGTACATGACTCCCGAGGACAAGCCAGCCGCTCTTTCTCAAGAGTCTGGCAATGCTCCAATCATCACTCTCCCAGTCTACGGTCCTCCGCCGTCTCCTGGCCATGCAAGCACGACGACAGCCCCCATAGAGTCTGGTGATGAGGCCACGGGAGGTGGACTCATGTCGATGGAGGAGGGAGACGCCTCCTTTTCGGCTGGCGGCTCATCAGGTAAATTTCGAGTTACTGTCCTTTTTTCTTATCTTGCAATCCTTCCTGACTGGTGTATCTTTGTTTTTAACGCAGGTGCGGCCAGTGCTGACGCTCCATTGATCGAGGGGGCGCCGTCAGCTATTACCTTGGCGATGGCCACCTCTCAGCCTTCTCTCGTACCATCGCAGATGCTGGAAGGTATGGATTCGTGACCCATCAATTTCATCTTTCGGCCGCATGATCTATGTACTGATGTTGTACTACTGTGTCTTTGCAGGAGTGCTTTTTGATCACCTCTACCAGGTGTTGCACCCGCACTTTTCCTTCCCATCTGAACTCGCTTCTTCCTCCAGTGGCGCTGGTGAGTATAGTTTCCTTTTGATGCCTTTCTTTTTTCAGTAATGGAATTATTTCTGACTCTTCCTCGTCCTGATTGCAGTGCTACAAATCGAAGTAGGGGATGAAAGATCGGTCGCGCCACCGGCCCTCCCGGCTTTGCCGCCTGTTGCAGCTGGTATAGTAAACTATCCCATCGATGACTTTTTCATATTTCTTGAACCGTCATCTGATCGTATTTTGTTTTTTCAGATGTCGTTCTGATTCCGGCGCCCTTTGAGTCTCGCGTCATAATGCCGGCAGGCCCCTTCCTGAGACGTCCGTCTTCAAAGGGTGCCATAATGAGTTTGGGCATGCTGATCGGATACGTCGAAGAGCTTGAAGCGGACGCTCCCCCATCTGCTGGGGATTTCGCTGCGGAGGTTAACCCGATGTTGGCGGCGCTTGTAAATTTTCATGATGAAGGCGTCGTCGAGTCTTGGGTTAATCACTGTAGGGAAATCGAAGTCCTCCTGCATCAATCGGAGTTTATGCGCCTTGCTCCCAAGACCTTAGCCGCAAGCAATCAACGAGCAGCATGGATCGAGCAAAGCGCTTCTTACTTCCGCCACTTGGAACAAGAAGCGGCTTTAAGGCTGAGGGAATACCAAGAGACCTCAAGCGAGACGGCTCGTCTGCGTGCTGAGGTTGAGGCGAACGCTGCCCAGGTGAAGGCTATCTTCGAGGGCCTTCTGGAACGTATCTCAAATGGGCTGAACCTGAAGCAGAAGCTCGATGCCGCCGAGCGTGATGCCCAAGGCCGCAAAGCAGCTCAGCAGGCCGTTGGGGAACAGCTTGCATCCTTCTTGCAGCAGCGGGCTCAAGTGGAAGCAGAACTGGCGGTGGTGGCCGATCAGGAGAAAGCATGGAAGGAAGTGCGCGAACAATTGTTAGGGCTATTCAAGACGCTTCCTTCCCAGTAGCTGCCCTTGTATTGATATACTTGTAAAAAATTTCTTTTTCGAATAAGATGTATCCATTCTTTATTCTTTTATACGATTCACCTTGTACTTGATTGAATTAATGAATAAAGATACACATTTTTTCTTTGCAATGTCTTGTATCATTTCTTTGCTTTCTCCCTTCTCTTATTATCAGAATGCTGTCTTAATAAACATGGTTGACAGATAATAGAGTAAGCATCTTGGTTTCTTCAAGAGATAGCGATGGCTTAGGCCGCAGGTTCAGATCTGCCGCCTAAGACTTTTCAACTCTATGAGCCGTGAGGGTCTCATAGAGACTTTTCTCCCTACGGATCGAGAGGATCTCATAGGTGGATTTTCTTCTTAGGAATCGTGAGGATTCCTAAGTGCGTTTTCTCTTATAAGTCGTAAGGATCTTATAAGAGAATTTTTCCTTCTTACGAGTTGAGAGAACTCGAAAGCGGTTGTTTCCCTCTTTGTCGAGATCCGACATTGGTGAGTGAGACCCGTGAATAGTATGCAAGAGACCGTTTTAGACCAACTTGCAGGGTCCCAGTGCTTAGGAAACAAGTTTTTTTAATCCCTGCTGCCTAAGGCTTTATCTTGCAAGTCGAGACGAATCGGGAAGTTCTTGCGAAGACACTAATTTCCTCACGAGTCGAGACGAATCGACCAGCTCTCGTCAAGGACACTAATTTCCCTGAGTTGAAGTATTTTGCCGAGGACGCTGGTTTCCTCGAGGTTGAAACGAATCGAAGTATTCCTGCAAAGACACTGGTTTCTCTGCGGGCCGACACGAATCAGGAAGCTCTCATCAAGGACGCTAGTTTCCCTGAATTGAGGTATTTGCCAAGGACACTGGTTTCCCTGGGGTTTAAACGAGTCGAGGTGTTCCTGCAAAAACGCTAGTTTCTCTGCGGGTCGACGCGAATCAAGATGTTCTCGTCAAGGACACTGGTTTCCCTGAGTCGAAGTATTTTGCCGAGGACACTGGTTTCCTCGAGGTTGAAACGAATCGGAGTATTCCTGCAAAGACACTGGTTTCTCTGCGGGCCGACGCGAATTAGGAAGCTCTCATCAAGGACGCTAGTTTCCCTGAATTGAAGTATTTGCCAAGGACACTGGTTTCCCTGGGGCTGAAACGAGTCGAGGTGTTCTTGCAAAGACGCTAGTTTCTCTGCGGGTCGACGCGAATCAAAATGTTCTCATCAAGGACACTGGTTTCTCTGAGTCGAAGTATTTTGCCGAGGACACTGGTTTCCTCAGGGTTGAAACGAGTCGAGGTATTCCTGCAAAGACACTGATTTCTCTGCGGGTCGACGCGAATCGAGGTGCTCTCGTCAAGGAAACTGGTTTCCCTGACTCGAGGAGGTTGCCAAGGACACTGATTTCCCTGGGGGTCGAAATGATCTCCGGTGATCCTTCAGGTTTTATATAAGTTACCGTCAAAACCGTGAAGTTAGAAATTTGATCTTTGCTTTGTTTGCTGGCACTGCGTCTGCTGTATCGAGACGAATGTCGCGGTTGTCTCTACGTTGTTGGTGAACCGCCGAGATTTGGCTTCGCTTCCTGGCGGAGCCTGTTGGGAAGGTATGGTTCCCTCTTTGTTGGTGCCCTTGGATTGTATACAGGGATCGATGTGATCTCACCTATAGGGCCAAAGTTTCATCATTTTTTTATATTATTGCTTTATTTCCGCGATGCTCTATCATTTCAGCTTTTATATCGCGAAGGTCGCGATTGCCCAATCATTTCGGCTATTTTTTGCGGTGCCCAATCATTTTGGCTATTTATTTTATTTTTACTCACTGCTTTTTATTGCGAGTTTCCCAATCATTTCGGCTGTTTTGTATGCATACATTTTTACTTGCTGCTTTTTATTGCAAGTTGCCCCATCATTTCGGCTATTTTGTATGCATGTGCGGCTTGCTGGCTTTTCGCCGTAAGCCTGGAATTAGAAACCGATTTCGGCATCAGCATCACTACAACTGGGATGTTGCCAGGAGCGAATCATCATTTGCCTTTGCCGATGTTGAACAAAGGTGGCTTAGCGAACAGGGTTAGGGTCCTGTCAACTAAGGCTTTTGACTTCATGAGCCGTAAGGGTCTCACAAAGGTATTTCTCCCTACAAGTCGTGAGGATCTCGTAGGTGTGTTTTCTCCTTAGGAATCGTTAGGATTCCTAAGTGCATGTTCCTATGTAAGTCGTAAGGATCCTACAAGAGAGTTTTCTCCTTGTAAGTCGAGAGGACTTACAAGGGTCATTCACCATGCAAACATATCCCCAGTCACGGATGGGACTTGGTTAGGGAAATGTTTATTCGCGCCTCGTGGATTGTATACAAGGGTCAGTATTGAACCACTTGTAGGGCAATATCGAAAGTTGTGGTGGTTGCTTAAGTACAGGTTTAGGTCTCTGTAACTTAAGACTTTCAAATCTTATGAGCCGTGAGGGTCCCATAAGAGAGTTCTCCTTACGAGTCGTGAGGATCTCGCAAGTGTATTTTCTCCTTAGGAATCATGGGGATCCCTAAGTGTGTTGCTCCTTTGTGAGTCGTAAGGATCTCACGCGGGTGGTTTCTCCTTACAAGGTCGAGAGGACCCTGTAAGTGTCTTTTAACGAGGTTGCGCCCTTCCGGGTTTTCACAAACACTCGCCGGTAGCCCTGCTGTTTTTACTCATGGAGCCCTTTCGGGTTTTCATCTGTGTCCTTTTTGCTTACGGACATACCGTTTTTTTTATTCTCTTTTTCCTAACGAGGTTGCGCCCTTTCAGGTTTTCACAAACACTCGCCAGTAGCCCTGCTGTTTTTACTCACGTAGCCCTTTCGGGTTTTCATCCGTGCCCATTTTGCTTATAGACATACCGTTTATTTTTTATTTATTTTTTATTTTTTTTATATCGGCTTTGTGATGTTTCAATCCACCGTAGTTTATCGACATCTCGGTCAACAACTAGTTTTAGGACATAGAGGTCCGTCATTAGTTTAAGGACGTTTTGGTCCGTCATCAGTTTAAGGACGTTTTGGTCCGTCATCAGTTTAAGGACGTTTCGGTCCGTTGCTGAAGAAGGCCGATTACTACTTATAGAGTTTGGGCTTAGGAAAATAGCGAGAGGACATAGTCATCGTCATCTATCATTGACCTAGGCTGTGGCTTATTAAGCGTAGTATTTCTTCAGGAAGCGACCGTTTATTGGCCTGAAAGGCCTTTCACCGTGCATATCCATGAGTAGATAGGCTCCACCCTGGTAGACTTTGTCTATGATGTACGGGCCTTCATAGTTCGGCTCGAATTTTTCCCGCTTAGCGCGACTGGGGATCATAGGTCTTTTGACCACTAGCACGAGTTTGCCTTGGCGGAATGTCCTCGGCCGGGTCAATCTTTCATATGAGCGCGTCATCTTTGCTTTATAAGCCTCCAGATTTTGTTGCGCTATGAGCCGGGTTTCATCAAGGGCATCAAGCTCCTCAAGCCGAAGGTGAGCATTTTCTTCGTCCGTCATCTCGTAGTGGACTGCCACTCGTAAAGAGGGTAACTCTATCTTGAGGGGGAGTACTGCTTCTGTACCGAATACCAACGCGTACGGTGTTGTGTTCGTGGCCGTCTTGAACGTAGTTCGATACGCCCAGAGAGCTTCTTGCAGTCTCTCATGTCAGTCCTTCTTATTTCGGGACACCGTCTTCTTTATGATCTTCGTCAAGGTCTTGTTGAAAGCCTCAGCTAGACCGTTAGCTCGCAGATTATAAACTGAGGAATACCTCCAGTCTATATTATGATGTTGCGTGAAGCGACTGATCTTGTGGCTTCTGTAGGTTGGCCCGTTATCGGAGATGATTCGTCGCGGAGTTCCAAACCGATAAATGATGTGCGTCTTGAAGAAATGGAGGATATTCTCCGTCTTCACTTCCCTTAACGGTACTGCTTCTGCCCATTTGGAGAAGTAGTCAGTCGTCGCCAGGATGAAACGATGTCCCCTGGACGATGCTGGTTCGCTGGGGCCGACTATGTCAGTTCCCCATATCTCGAACGGCCAGCTAGCCACTGTCGGATATAGTGGATTTGGATGCTGGTGGATGAAGTCCCTATGAATTTGGCATGAGTGGCATTGCTTCGCATATTCGAGGCAGTCCTGAATCATATTGGGCCAGTAGTAACCCATCCGTTTTATCTTCAACTTCATCTTCGGGCCTGCTTGGTGAGAACCGCAAAGCCCATCGTGAACTTCCTGAATGACTCTTCTCGCCTCGTCAGGTCCCAGGCATCTCAGCCACAAAGAATCAAATGACCTCTTGTATAGAGTATCATTGACGAAGGCGAAAGACAAAGCTCGTTTCATAAGCTGATGTCTTGAGGACGCATCTTTGGGCGTTCGACGGTATTTGAAGTAGTCTATAAAGACTTCTCTCCAATCCTCAGCCTTTTCCCGGTCTTTTATTTGCAGGGTCGTTTGCTCAGTCGCTCCCTTTTCTTCGAATGATTCCGGATATATTTTTGCTGGGGCAAGCACCCGACGGCTTTGTACCACGATTCTGACGTCATCGAGGTTCTCGTCAGCCAGTTCTTTAGCGAGCTTGGCCAACGCATCCGCTTTGCTGTTTTCTGCACGCGGTATGTTTTCCAAGTGTAGGAAGGAATTTGGGTCAACAGTTGATGCACCTTTTCGCCGTACTTCACCAACTCTGGTTTGCACGTCTGGTAGTCGCCATTTACTTGACTAATGACCAGCTGAGAATCTCCGTATATGAGGAGGTTTTCAATTCCCATATCAATGGCGATCTCGAGGCCTGCTATCAAAGCTTCATATTCGGCTTCATTGTTCGTCCTCGGCTCTGTTAAGGAGAAAGCAAAGCACATTATCCCTCCTTGTGGAGTTACGAAGATGAGGCCTACCCCCAATTTGATTATAGGGTTGCTTTGTTTGCGCTTCTTCATGGAGGATGCTCCATCGAAATAAAGCTCCCATCGGGTATCACCACCGTCGATCGCGTCAAACGCATTTTCGTCTGGCAGATCGCAATTCAGAGGAGAATCGGCAGGTATCGGATGTTTAGCGAGGAAGTCGGCAATGGCCTGGCCTTTCACTGCCTTGAGAGGCTGATAGGTTATCGAGAACTCCATCAAGAGTAGGGACCATTTAGCGAGTCGCCCCGTCAATATGGCCTTCGACATCAAATATTTAAGGGGGTCCACCTTCGAAATGAGACGGACTTCATGCGCCAACGCATAGTGCCTGAGTTTCTTTATCGCAAAGATCAACACCAGGCAGTGTTTTTCAATGGGGGAATAGTTTCTTTCGGCCCCCAGTAGAACTCGACTTAAGTAGTAGAGTGCTCTTTCTTTCCCTTGATCGTTCTCTTGCGCCCATAATGCGCCTAAGGAACCTTCGAGGGCGATTGTATAAAGAATGAGGGGCTTTCCCTTGACCGGAGCAGCCAACACTGGTGGGTTCTGCAGGTATTGCTTGATCTCGTCTAGCACGCTTTGGCATTTTTGGTCCCAGATGAACGGGGTTCCCTTCTTCATCAGGTGGCTGTAAGGACGACACTTGCCTGAAAGGTTGGCTATAAATCGCCGTATATACGCGAGCTTTCCTTGGAGAGACCGCAGCTGTTTGAGAGTCCTTGGCGGAGGCATTTCCATGATCGCCTTGATCTTTGACGGATCTATTTCGATACCTCTGTGTTGGACGATGAATTCTAGGAATTTGCCTGAGGAAACTCCGAATGCGCACTTGAGAGGGTTCATCTTCAAGTTGTATTGTCGAAGGCGTTGAAATACGGTCTTCAGATGCTCGAGATGTTCCTCGTATGATCTGATTTTCACCACGAGGTCGTCGATATAGCACTCGACGATTTCCTGTATGAGGTCATCGAAGATCTTCGTCATGGCTCTCTGATAGGTGGCAACGGCATTCTTTAGACCGAAGGGCTTCACCTTGTAGCAGAATATACCTAGTGTAGTCCTGAAGGCGGTGTGCTTCTGGTCTTCGGGATGCATCTTTATCTGATTATACCCTGATGAGCCGTCCATGAAGGAGAAAACCTCGTGAGTAGACGTATTGTCTATCATGAGTTCGGTGACTGGCACTGGGAAATCGTCCTTCGGGCAAGCTTTATTGAGATCCCGAAAGTCCACGCATATGCGCACCGTCCCATTTTTCTTCATCACCGGGATGATGTTGGCGATCCACTCGGGATACTGAACCTCCTGGATGAAGCCAGAGTCGATCAGCTTCTTGACCTCAGCATTGATAGTCATCTCAAGCTCGAGCCGCATTCTTCTTGGCGCCTGTTTGACCGGCTTGACGTCCGGAGATATCGCCAATTTGTGCACAGCAATTTCTAGATCTAGTCCCGGCATTTCGGAATAGTTCCATGCGAAGCAATCTCTATGCTACATAAGCACGTCTTTTAACGCAGCCACCCTTTCTTCAGATAGCAGCTCGCTGACGAATGTCGGTCGCTGGTCATTCGCCGTCCCTTACTCAATTTTCTTGAGGTTATCTGCGGTAGTATGTATTCCATCCTCCAGCTCTTTCGGTGCTGGTGGAAATTCTGAGATCACCTCATCGTTGCTGTTTTCGAAGCACCAGGGAAGGCCATCCATATTCTCGGGCTCTTCTTTTGATATTGTTATCATGTGACAAGTACGAGCTCGCTTCGAAGACCGATGTGGGTCTGGTTCTGCTTTCGTGGCTTTGGGTTCGTGCTTCTGTGGCGGCGTTACCCTCCAACTGTCAGATAGAGCGAACTTGCAGAGCTGATACTGATCTTCAACCCAGTTCTTGAAGGTGAAGCAGTCTTCGAGAGGGTGCCCTATTACTCGGTGATAAGAGCAATAGTTTGGGTGTGAAACTTCGCCTGCTTGTTCGGGGTGTTTAGACTCCGGCAGTGTAAGCATCTGGTATTTTATAGCTAGGTCAAGTATCTTCTTCATCTTGTCCCGAGGAAAAGAGTATGCTCGACTCATCTTCTTTACAAGGGACAGATCTGGACCGCTCGATTCCCGCTTGCGTGGCTTTTTAGTCCCGCTTTGTTGCCGTCGAGCGCCTTTTTCGCTTTTCGACCTGTTTCTGCCTCTGCGTCGAGCCTTTTTTATAACAGGTTGACAGGGAGCGGCACTTTCATCTTTCGCGGCCTATTGGAGGAGGCGTTGCGTTTTGGCTTTCTCATAGATGGCCATTTCGCGGTTGTGGTCGTCTCGGACTTTTTGACCAGCTTCCCTTATAAGCCTGTTCATTTGTTCTTCGAACGACGGACTGGGCACTTTTGCATCAGGAACTTTTACTGGTTCAGGATTAGCGTCCTCCCATTGAGCATCCGCTTCTTCATTGAAGTCATGCACAACGTAACAGTCGCGGAATAGCTCTCGTTTCTTGGACCGAATGTATCCAAGTCCGATTGTTTACATCCTCCCATTAGGCAACTTGTGCTGAGTTCCGTGGACGTTCCAGACCCTGTCATAGAATTTGGCTTTTCGAGCGGTCTGTTTGAAGGATATCCCCTGGCGCTTCAGTAGCCTCTTCAAGCCTTCTGTATAATATCTGGGTAGACGGATGGGCTGAAGCCTGTCAAGCGTAGGATCCGCGCCGTGCCAGATTTCTTTCTCCACTTTGGTTTCTTCAGAGCGGTAGAATAGAATTGCCTTTTCGCCTTCTCTCCTAGGAGGGACATAGAACGTCCACAGCTCCTCTACACTGTAGGTATTGAGCGCATCCAGTTCTTTATGATGTTTAAGTGGAACCATGGCAACTTGTAGACTTTGCTCTTCGTCAGCGGATGTTTGTATTGAAGGTCGAGCGGAAAATATAGCATGAACTTCATCTTCCGAGTCACTGCCAAAGATCAACGTAGGAGCGGATGGTCCTGGTTTGTTGTATTGGGGCGGACCCGAATAAACCATCTCTTCGTCCTCCTCGGTATCGCTCCCGAAGACAGGGATTATTGCGATAGCTTTATTCTCCGGCTTGTGACACCTCTCCGTGTCTTCGAAATCCGGTAAGAAGTATTTTGCGTCTTCATATTTGCGGACTTCGTTCACGGAGAATGTGTTCAACTCTCCTGTTACGGTATACTCGAGACCATCCTTAAAATATTTCATACACTGATGCTGTGTAGAAGGGATGATGTTGTACTCGTGTAACCAGGGTCGGCCGAGCAATGCATTATAGCATGTCTTTGCGTCTATGACGTGGAATTTAATGTCCGTGATGAGCAGCCCAAAGCGCAACGTCGGTATCACAGACCCGAGAGTCCGTGATGATTGAGAGTCAAACCCGGAGATGGTGATCTTGTCCCGAGCGAGGTGTTGGACGCTTATGCAGATTTCCTTCAATACCTGTACATTGAGGAGATTGACGGAAGACCCATTGTCAACCAAGATTTTTCCTATCTTTATGTCGTAGCAATATCCTGAGACATAGAGGGGGCGATTGTGTTCGCACGTCCCAAGGAAGAGGTCTTCATCACCGAAAGTGACATCAGCTGTGTGCACTTCTTCAAGCTCGTCCTTCATCTTTTCTTCGGCTAGAAAAGCTTGGAATTTCTCTGGCTCCTGTAGCGCTTTGATCAACGAATCTCTTGCTTCTTTTGATAGTAGAAGGGCGTCAAGAATGCTGAGCTGCGAAGGTAGCTTCCTCAAGTGTGCCAGAATGTTGTAGTCCACCTTATTTCTCTTTGGCGAGTCCTTGGCGGTTAGCTCTTCCACAACTTGGTCATCCAGGGCGATATCTTCAGAGACCTTCTCTTTTCCCTTATCCTTTTTATTTGAGGGTCCAAGATTCTTTTCGGGTAGCATACGATTACGCAGCCGGATATTTTCGCAGGCCTTCGGCTCTTCCTCTTTTCCCGAGGTGGACTCTTTAAAGAGAGGGCTAAGCTCAATTTCCTCGTCGGAGTCGCACCCGAATGTGAGAACTTGTGCTTCCCCGGCGTTAACCATGCGACAGTTGCCGGTAGTTCTTCTAAGCTCTTCGGTCGTACTTTTCCGCTCCAGACGAGTTTTGCGCTTTTCACGCTTAAAATGTTGCCGGTGAGCGACATATCCCTTCCACCATTTATTGAAATCTTTGCACTCTTCGGTGGGGTGCGGAACCTTCTGATGATATAAACAATAGGAAGGGTGCATTTCCGCTTTGCCGGCAATGTTTCCTTCAGAGGGTGGCAACTTCATCCCCATCGACATAGCTTTAGCAAACATCTTCCTCGTCTTGAATTTGATTTTGTCCGCAATGGATGTATTTATATTTGACAGGAGTGTCTCGACCTTTTTGTCTAATCGCCGGCGCTTGGCCTTTTCAAATAGGAGCGTCTCGCGTTCCCGACCAGCCTTAATTTTCAACAGAGCTTCATTAAGGAATGCATCAATGGTTTCATCTGATGGCCCTAGAAGTTTCGGTTCAGGATCTGCCCCTATCTTTTCAGTGCAAGGAGTTCTCTCGTCATCCGTAAACGAGTGAGAGATCACATGACAACTCGCCACGCATTCCTCGGATTCATCCGACGAGCTTTCTCCCTCATCTTCCTCATGAAAGACGTGGTTGAGGAACTACTGGAGTGTGACGGGAGTCCGTGCCTTTTGATTGTATTCCTCTAGCGTGTCAATTTGTTTCTGTAAGTCCGTGCGCTTGTCACCAGGCTTCACGGGCTTTTTGGATCTCTTCTTCTTCTTCTTTGAAGATTTCGACGGCTGGGTATGAATGCTTGGGCCATCACCACCAGTCCTTGGAGTTGGGCACGGCTTCAACATCTCTTCAATGATCTGGGGTTCCAGCGGGTTCTTCCACCTGACCGCCGGGCATGTTTTGAGATTATTCAGCATCCTTTTGGTTTTGGCTGATAACACAACCTCCCATGGAGCTTCTTCAACAAAGGAGCACGTTGCCCCCGGTGTATTCACCATTTTAGAAGTATGAGGTTGCGGCGGGTTCACCTTCCATCTTTCGGATAACGCGAACTTTCCTTGCTGATATTGATCTTCGATCCAGTTTTTGAAGAGGTAGCAATCTTCAATCGGATGACCCAATACTCGGTGATAGGGACAATAATTGGGATCATTGACGTCGTTTGGCTGCGACGGACGTCTTGACTTCGGTAGATTAATGAGTCTGTTACGCAATACCAGTTCAAATAGTCTTCTCGTTTTATTCTGAGGAAACGAGTAAGGACGTCCCAACCTTTCCTCGAGGGACATGTGTGGACGCATATTGTTTTGACGAACAACCGGCTTCAAGTTGCTCGGCTGTTGTTGAGCATTGGCGACGACGACCGCTTTCCCTTTCCCCTTCTCATTTCGAGAGTCCGGCTTTGGAGGAGACGGTCTGTGACCCATCTGATCCATCTGGGCTAACTTATCGATCAAGGCTTGGAACGTGGTTGGTTTAAAGAACATCGTGAACTGTGAGATAGTTGCATGAGGATCTAGGGTGCCCACGAACATGCTCACCGCCGGCGCTTCTTCAATGCGTTGTTCGCACTTTGACCACAAGTTCCTCCATCGGATTACATATTGAACCCAAGTCTCGCCCGGCTTTACTCTCGCATTAATCAAAGCTGTTATTGGAGTACGCTTACTGGCACTTGCGAAGCGCTGGGTAAACAACAACTCCATTTCAGCGAAGGTCTTGACGGAGTCATTTGGGAGTTTGGAGTACCACTCAAATGCTGTCTCCGATAAGCTACCGACGAACTGGCGAAGCAACAATTTATCATCACCGCCGGTATTACCGCAAAGAGCCCGGAACTGGGCAACATGTTGGTGGGGATTGCCTGTCCTCTTGTAGACATGGAACTTTGGGATGGTGTAGCTCGGCGGGTACTTTATCTGATCGTACCAGCTCGGATATGGTCGCCCCGTTTTAGCGACCTGACCGACTGCCTCAGTTGCCTGGTGAACCTTTATCTGCTGGGCTATATATTCGTCCAGGTCAGCTTTGGAAATTGTCTCCTCCTTGGCTGCTGACAGAGCCGGTGGTGGATTCAACGTTTCTCCTCTACCATCTTCAAGGACGATCGGAGGATCTTCAGCAGGAGGATCTTGCTGGATCATCATACCCACCATATCCTGGAACAGAAGGGCCATTCGTTTTATATTGGCTGCTTGTTCTGCAGCCTCTCTATCCTCCTTTTCCAGTATCCGGCGAAGGAATTCAGCGTCAGTTTCTTGCTCCTGGCGTTGATCTAAGGACACTTCAGGGCTTTCTTTTGGCTCAGTGAGTGCGGCCATCGCATTCATCATATCTTGGAGCTTCTGCTGCTGCTCCTGAGCTTTAGTCACCGATCGCGTGAGCGGTCGATGACCTGTAGATGTACGGCTGTCTTCCTTCCCGGACGCCATGTAAACGGTATGCACCACCATGCCCCCAGACTTAGGGCGTTTAGGCTTACTGTCTTTGACATTTGCTGCAGGCATGGAGACTTTCTCCGGCCTTCTTCTCTTTTGAGTAGTCGATGTGGAGGGAGCTGTTGCAGCGGGCACCCAAGTGGTTGTCTTCCTTTGTTGTTTGACAGGACGGTTCTTTTCTTCCTGAACCTTCACCCTCTTCTGCCGGCGAGAGTGATCCTATTCGATTACTGAGTCCTGAACCCGTCGCCAGACCTTGTAAATTTTGGAGGACAGTCGTTGAGGAGGCTTCTCCAGCTTCGCTTCTATAACACTCTCCGCAGGTGGAGGAGATCTTTTCAACGTGGCAGTCGGAGAGTTCTTGCGTACCCTCCTTAGCGGTTCAAAGCTGTTCCCAGTTGGAACAGCAGCATTAACTTCGACCATCGGAGCTGGTGGGGTTAACCCAGAGGGGGAGTTGCCCCCGGCTTTCCTTTCTCGGCGCCAGTGGCGACGTCGAGCATGTCGAGCTGTTGGGGCTGGTTCGGCGATGGAGATGGTTTTATCTTGCCCCTTGTCCAGATGAGGTGCCGCTGGTGCCAGCCTCTTGAAGACTGATGTCTTTTGAGTGGCAGCGTCCAATCTGTCAAAGACAGACCCTCGAGCAGGAACGGGAGCCGGAACAGTCAGCCTTGAAAAGACTGACTCTCTAGCAGGAGAAGCCGTCTTGACGACTTCAGGTATAGAGATGGCAGTCTTCTTTGCGATGGCCATGTCGGGTGTCATAGGATTCTTGGCAGGCCCATCAGAGTTCAGGTTTAGCCTGGTAAAGACCGAGGCTGCCGGCTTGACATTGGACGACCCGTTGAGAGGGGCCGTGGTAGTAGTGAGCCGATCGAAGACCGACTTCTTTTGCGCTTCCGGTATGGGCACTGGAATGGTGAAGCTTGCTGGCGGGAGCATAGTCCCGAAAAACAGACCGGTGGTGGTGTGAGACACTTGTTCCACCGGCATAGCAAGGATGGAGGCCGCTTGAGGCCCATAGGCTACACCTCCAGGTGAGGCGGAGCGTCGGTTGCATTTGCATTTGGAGCAGCTCGAGAAGTTGGATGCCATTGATACTTGATTTCTGCGCCAGGCAAAAGACCAAATCTTAGTAACTTGAAATCCAAAGGCAACCATTAACAAACCGTGATTCGTTCGCGAAGAAGACACACGAAGTGTGGAGTGGAAAGAGGAAAAGGTCCCACCGGGCGTGCCAGAATCTGTTACCCTCCGAACACAGAGACGCGACCGCGCAGGTTCGTCTTGCCTGAGATTCAGGGCAGATGCTATTTGATTTTATCCGTCCACCTCTCCGAAGATGCCAAGTTGATTTATGGCACCGTGTATCGGAGGTTTAGACGGATGTGGCCGATGTAGAAGACTTCGTCAGATTCCCCCTCGCTTGAGGGGTTTTTGATTGTGGGGACGCTCTTCCCTGCAGGCGCAAGCCCCTGCAGTTAATTACGCTACCGTATCGCGGTAACAACTTTCTCCTTCTCCAGAATTTCACTTCGTGTCGTGGGTGTTTGTTTTGTTTGTGGTTGCCCGTAAATTGTATACGGAGACTAATTTATGTCATCGCCCGTAGGACGTGGATTAGCCCAAATCCATATTTTCTTAGATTTGGGTTTGGGATTTTGGTTTAAGGATACGTTAGCCCTATTTAAGTCTAAGATCAACTTAAACTTTTGTTAAGGATACGTTAGCCTAATCTATAGACTAAGATCAACTTAACGGGATCGTTTGGATCCGATAAGAGAGCAATTGGCTCTATTGTTTAGTTTAATGACATTGCGGTCGATTTCCAATTTAGGGACATGATGGTCCATTGTTAGTTTAAGGACATCTCGGTCCATTGCCAGTTTAGGGACATGGTGGTCCATTTCCAGTTTAGGGACATGGTGGTCCATCGTTCCCGTTTTGAGGACGGATATTAGTTTAAGGACGCATTAGTCCATGAGTTTAAGGATGCTTAAGTCCATGGGTTTAAGGACCCCACAGTCCGTATGGATGTGTTTAAAGACGCATTAGTCCATTAGTTTAAGGACGCATTAGTCCGTGAGTTTAGGGACCCCACAGTCCGTATTTTGGTTTAAGGACGCATAAGTCCGTGAGTTTAAGGACGCATCAGTCCATGAGTTTAAGGACCTCACAGTCCGTATTATTGGTTTAAGGACGCATAAGTCCATGAGTTTAAGGACCCCACAGTCCGTATCGATGTGTGGTTGTCGGGACCCGTCACCTCTCTGACGTCGTTGAAGGATTACAACGATAGGTGTCAGAGGAGTTCAGAGATGTACCCTTGAACCGGATGTAAATTGATTTAAGAGAGCAGTCGTGCTCAGTTAATTTAATTTGAGGACTTACGGCCATGATTGGGATAAGTCCAGTTGAAAATGTTCAACGTTTTTATTTATCTTTGGCCTATTAGGCCTGTGCTAGGGCTTTGCCCCTGCACTGCATTTTATTTTGGCCTGTAAGGCCTATTTGATTTGGGCTCTGCCCCTTTTTAAATGATGCACAGCATCTGTTTTGGTCTTAACAGACCTTTGTTTGGCTCAGACCTTTGTTTTAAGATAATGCATTGCATTTTATTAGGCCTGTTAGGCCTTTTTTAATTGGGCGCAGCCCTTCTTTAAATAATGCAGCGCATTAATTATCTGACAGTGGCCATGTGGCCTGTCAGGCGTTTTGCGCCAATTAATGAGCGCAAGCGCTTGTGGAGGTGACACGTGTCACGCTCTGGTGAGCGCAAGCGCAGTGCGCTGCTGACACGTGGCGCGCTCTGGTGAGTTGCGCCAATTTCAGAGAGCAATGCTCTATTTTAAAAGCGCATAGCGCAAGTGGTTTTGGAGCTGACACATGGCGCTCTCTGGTGGTTTGCGCCAACCCAAGAGCGCAACAGTGCAGATTTACAAGTGCAAGGCACTGTTTTAATATCCAATTTTGGATTCAAGAAAAGAATCTTTAAAGATTCCAGAACCAATAATGGTTCATAAAAAAAGGCAATGCCTTTGTTATTTATTATATTTTTTATTGAAGATCATTGATCTTGTTCTTAGATCAATGATCTTTTCAGAAGAAGTTCTTCTTTTTATAAAGGTTTTACCTTCTTTTTCTTTCTGGGTTCTTCAAACTTTTCTTTTTAAGAGTTCTCTGAATTCTCTTTCTGTTTCTGTGTTTCTGTCTCTGTTTCTCTATCTCTGTATGTTTTGGAATTGGGGTCTAGAGGCCTTTATATAGTGCCCATTAATTTGTTAAATTCGTTAAAGAGATCATTCTCTGAGTGATTTGGGGATTTTTCCTCACCGTTGGATCTTTGATCCAAGGGCTTCTGTTTTACAGAAGACAATCTTCTTGTTTTAACAAGAACAGAAAGATCTTACTGGAATTTTAATTCTGTTTGGCGCAAACGCACCTGCGCTTGACACGTATCGTGCAGCGCAACTGCGCTGACACGTGTCGCGCAGCGCAGAGCGCTCACACGTGTCGCGCAGCGCAGAGCGCAGCGCAACTGAAGCACTGCTTCTTTTAATTTTGTTTTAAATAGAGCCTTGCTCTGATTGGGTGCGCTGCGTTGACGTATCAGCTTTTGACACGTGGCGCGTTGCGTGCAGCGCAAGAAATTTGAAGCGTTGCTTCAATTTTTGAATTTTTGAAATTCAAACAGAGCTTTGCTCTGATTGGAGGAAACAGTTCATACGTGGGTTAGACACGCACCTATTCCTTGCTATTGGTGCCCAGCACTTCAACACCTATGCAGCCGCAGTAGATGCAGCCTTGCTTTTGGAGGAGCGCATTTCAGAGACTTCGGTCATTTCGGGGCCGAAGAGGATTCGCACAGATATACCAGCTCCAGTACAGTTTGGCAGAGGCATGGCAGGCAGAGGTCGTGGCGGATTCCTTCCAGGACGTGGTGATGGTCGAGGCATGGCATGAGGCCAGTTGTTCGGTTCCTATTCACCAGACCAGCGGCCGCCGCCAGTATGTTATTGGTGTGGGAGTCCAGGTCACCTTTTCAAGAATTGTACCGTGAGGCGTCAGGGCGAGCCGACATTTCCTTATGTGACACTTCCACCCTCACCCCCTACACAGAGAGCTCTACTTCCTACCCCTGGTGGTGCTCCACGCCAGGCAGACGTTCCCAGAGGCTATGGACGTGGCGTTCCTGTTCAGAGAGGACGAGGAGGCAGAGGCCGAGGCCGTGGACAGCCAGCTATTGGTGGGGGACAGGTCCGAGTGTTCTCTTTGACTCCGCAGGATGCGTAGGCATCCAATGCCATAGTGACTGGTGCCTTGCCAGTATGTTCTTTCGACGCATGGGTGTTATTCAACCTGTTAGTTGTATGTATGCCCTAGAGGCCAGTATTGTACAGATGATGTATATTATATTGGATGCTTGGACATATATAGAGAGGACTTTCTTGCTCGTCATAATAGTATGCTATCTGGTTGCTCTTTACTTTAACATGTATACATGTCTCTTTATACTGTTTTATTGTTACATGTTGGTAAAGCCCTTATGATGTGTACTTGACTACCTGGACTATGATGCGGATCATACTAATGGGGACATGGTAGTCCATAAGTACATCTTTCAAGGTCCCTAGTCATGGGTGTATCGAGACGGGGCATCGATATACCAGAGTAGACTAGCGTATACGCTTCTCGACCCATGAGATATGCGATGGATGATCCCATATCCATTGGTGTTTAACATCAGAGATGGTATACGGGTGCTCAGTGGAGACTGGGTACACTGGACGGACTCGCCGAGAACTCCCAGATGGTATTATACCTCACGTCAGATGGCAGTTCTCTGGTGACACTTGTGCATGTTAGTCTGTAGACCCGAGATCGTCATAGAGTCTTGTGTGATTCCCACTGTGCTTTGATTTCCACCTTACCATGTCCATGAGGGCGTGCAAAACGGTGGTTTTTGGGTACAGTCCCGAGTCACATGGAGGCAATGAGCGATATGAGGGGTTTCGTCTCTCCCGGTATTGGGGGTTGATGTTACGCTGTGCTCGATTGGCCGTAACAGGGAAGTCCCTAGTCAGGGCTGTTCAGAGATTTACTGGTAAGTGTTACTAGTAGTTTCTTGACCCGTTATGAGCCTCACATCGGCACGACTTATCGGTTATTGGGGTCTGACGTTTACCACCCCTAGGCTTGATATGCGACATATCAGACGAGGAGATCGGACTGTACGGGAAGTGTTACCGGCTGGCTTTTACAGGAGTTGGAGCGGGCTTGCTTGCTGATCTTCTGATCGCTCAATACCCAGGTAGCCGTTACGTCCAGCTAGTACCGCTGACGGCTTGTGGGTGTCTGATGTGATCATCACCTACTGCCGGCGTATTGACGAGTCTTTAGAGTCCTACACAGAGAACGAACCCGAATACGACAAAACGACCCCCTCTCTGGACATTTTTCAAAATCTGGGATTTTTGTGAATTAAAAATATCTAAAAAATTCAGCAGGGTTTTATAAGAATTATCGTGCAAAACGAGGACCTGAATCGAAAATTTGACCGCGGTAAATCCCGGCTTGTGCCGCGGAACCGCGGCAGTATGGTGACCGTTGGATCTTATTTTTGCACAGTAATTCTAGATTCTGTGATTGTTATTTTCTGGGTATTTTTAGTTTGACTCAAGTGTTGAGTTTTCAGGGGTTCATTTTGTAATCGTCAATTCGATCGGAGAATTTAATTTTGTTTTGTTATTCGGATAATTTAGAAAGTATTAAAATGTTCGAACGGATATTATTAACTCAATTTTTCCCGGCACGAAAAACATTCAAGTGTTGAATTTTTCTCGGGTTTAAATATTTCGGAAAAACGTGCAAGTGATGCGATGGACCCTCTAGAAGACAACAAACCTTAACTCGATTATGTGACCGTCTTGAACTGCCCTTTGAACTTTAGGGTTTGGGGCAGTACGGCGTGCCACATGTGAGGCGTTGGCTTGACCCTTCTACGGCTGGACCGTTGCTACTGTGACGTATTCTGGAATCTTTAAACTCCGCTCAAGTGTTGAGCTATTATGGAAATCTTGAGTATTTGATTATTCGATCGGAAAGTTTAATACTGTCTATTTATCTGGAATGTGATACAATATGTGGAATTCATACATGTTAGGCATGAAATGCGAAATATGTGATATTTCAGAATTACGATGTCTAAAGAGATTGTGGATTCCAAATGTTGTAGTTTTACACTTTCTTTTCTGTGACCGTAAGTGTAATATGTGATATCGCCGGTTTCGTTTCTATATGTCAACGACAATTGGGATGCGCATATTTACTTACGTTGATGACATGTGATGTTCTGTGTTGCTGGATATGTTATATTGGATCGTCGCGTTCTGAATAGCCGGGTTTTTTTTATGTGAGATGAGAGTTTTTATTTTCATTCATGTAAAATTTAAATGTATGTAATATTCTTTTATTGGGGCACTTCCGGGTCGAGATTGATGTCACCTTTTGTATATTATTTACTTTTCCGCACTAGGATAGACCCAAAAAGGGGAGCACAAGTAATCGGGTTCTAGGGTCCAGTGGGAGACCAACTCGAGGAGTCGAGTCCGGGTCTCCTAACTCTAGAATTGGTAGGGTTGCTTGCCACTCTCGTAGGGGTCTAGGGGTGTGGGTTTGGTTATTCGTCGCGACCGTGGAATCTGTGTTTTATAGAGGCTCAAAATAAAACACGGACGTCCTAGTATATCCAATGTTTCATATGATTCTTCTGCTGCGATATATGTGATGTGATCATTTGATGTTCTGTGATAAATACTGTATATAGTATATATGATATATTATATAGGCGTTACTTATGTTTTACACCCGCGCTAGCCCTGCCCCACTCTGCCGTTAGTTACCTAACCTAACGGTGCACGAGGGGACATCGAGGCGAATGCGGATGGCATAAGTGTACGTCGTATTTATCTGTGATGTTTAGATGACTTAAAAGATGGGACTTCATTAATGTGATTAATGAAAGAAAAGAAACCTAAAAGATGTTGTAGAATCAAATTTTCAAATAAAAGGGTAGCTACAGTTTTGCTTTGCATAGCGGTATATATGATATACCCTGCACCTTATTCGATGGGGAAAGAGCCGAGATTCCTTCACCGGGAGTGACCTCTTTAGCAAAACTGACAGATGCTACAACACTCGGTTTGACTTTTGACTGCTTTTGGAGTTTTGCTTTGCATAGTGATGTATATGATATATCCTGCACCTTATTCCATAAGGAAAGAGCCGAGACCCCTTCACCGGGAGTGACCTCTTTAGCAAAACTAATAAAAGCCTCAAAATCACTCCATTTCAAAATTCATGTGATTCTACGACGATATCAAGTTCCTTACGCAATAGGTTTTCAGAAAAACCTGTCGTAGCCCTTCGTCATTTCAGATAAGTCCTGCTTAGTATTCGTGCTGCGTTTGTTGACCTTGTCAAGGCGTAGTGTGCGGTAGATGACCAGTATTTATCTGTTTATGCATATGATGCAGATTGTTTTAGGGTAGTCGTACGGCCTTGTTGACCTTGTCAAGGGTCGTGCGGGTGGGTTTAATTCAATCAAGAAATGACGGGTTGAACTTGATTTTCGGTCTATGGTTTGTTGACCTTGTCAAGGTCATAGATCGTTTGGGGCAAAATATTATCGGGAATTTCAAGTGTTGAGATTTGCAATGAGATTGCATACCTTCTATGAGATAGTTGGATCCCGATACCCACTGCGAGTAATTGTTACTCCCGGGAGAGTTTTACACAGGACAATTAGCCGATCAAGTAGGTGTCTAGAAAGGTGTCAACGGGGTTACGCCTCTGGGAAAACGAGGTTTACTTTAATTAGGTCCGTGCGAAAGCACGGGGAACCTCCCTCAAAGTACCGACACTGGCCTGGCTGAAAGATCGGCGAAGTTGTAGGGTGTAATTAATCCCGGCTAGTCTTTCCTTTTAGGGTTTGAAGGAAGATTTGATAAAAACAGTGGGAGCCATCCTGATTAGATAAGATAATAACCAATCTGATCTTGCAAGAGCATACGCTAAAGTGTTTTTCTTCTCTCTCTCTCCAGGTAGCGACCATATCATGCCTTAATAAAGATAATAATATGGATGTATTGACCGAACCCGCATGTTATACTGTGCTGGGGAACGTTGGTTCCGTTCTTTCTTATAAGAGTTATAAGACTGATCAGGATATAGGGGAATACCAGGATTCCCATGCCACCCCAATGAAGAAAGTACATGATGATGCATTTTCTTCGGGTGTGTTCGTTACTGAGAACTGTTTCTCCATTTGCTCTACGTCCTGGGTATTGGATACCGGGTCAGGATCTCATATATGTAATCAGTTACATGGGCTTAGGAAAGGTAGAGAACTTGGAGAAGGTGATAAAGACATAAGGGTTGGAAATGGTGCAATTGTTGCAGCTAAAACCGTCGGGGAATATCACCTTGTATTGCCATCTGGTAATACAACGAATGTTATTACATGCCGAACCTGATATGCAACATTATATCGGTTTCTTTACTAAGTAAAGAGGGATATAATTTTGTATTACAGGATAATGTTATGAACATTTTCCTTAACCAAAAGTTGGTCGGATCAGGCACGATGTGCAATGGCATTTATGTTCTAAATCAATCAACAGTTCTGAGCATAACAAACACACACAAGAGGAAGAGTTCAGAACTGAACGAATCCTTCTTGTGGCATTGTAGACTAGGTCACATCAATGCGACACGACTCGCTAAGTTGCATAAGGATGGATATTTGAATCCGTTTGAATTTTCATCTTATGACACTTGCCAGTCATGTCTCAAAGGCAAGATGACCAAAACTCCGTTTACGGGACACGGAGAAAGAGTTACCGAACTCTTGGGACTGATACATAGTGATGTATGCGGTCCCATGTCTACACATGCCAGGGATGGTTCTTCGTACTTCATTACATTCACTGACGATCTCTCTAGATTCGGATATGTGTTCCTGATGAAACACAAATCATAAGCTTTTGAGAAATTTAGAGAATATAAACAAGAAGTCGAGAACCAAACCGGAAAAAGTATTAAAATCCTACGATCTGATCGAGGAGGTGAATACTTGAGCAATGAATTTCTGGACTTCCTAAAAGAGAATGGGATTCTCTCTCAGCTGACTTCTCCATATACACCACAGCACAACGGTGTATCTGAACGAAGGAACCGCACCCTATTAGATATGGTGCGCTCTATGATGAGCATAGCTGAGTTACCTATATCCTTCTGGGGGTATGCACTGCAGAAAGCAGCATACCTATTAAATCAAGTTCCATCTAAATCTGTACCTACCACACCATATGAGATATGGAGTGGAAAGAGACCATATCTTAAACGAGTTAAGATATGGGGTTGTCCGGCCTATGTCAAAAGACAAAATCCGGACAAACTCGAGGCACGGTCAGTTCTTTGCAAGTTTGTGGAATATCCAAAGAACTCATATGGATATTTTTTCTACCACAGTGAGGAACAAAAAGTGTTTATTGCTCAACATGCCACCTTTTTAGAAAAGGAATTTCTTGTAAAAGAAATTAGTGGCAAAGTGGTAGAGCTGGAAGAAGTTCCAGATACACAAACTGCAACTGAAGATTTAGTGGAACCAGAGGATTCGGTAGTTCCCAACGAACCTCAGCCTCTCCGCCGATCTAGTTGGGTTCCTCACCCACTTGAGAGATGCTACGGTTTTCTCATAGATGGTGGGAGCGAGGATTACATCATGGTTGATGATGACCCAACTAGCTTCGAGCAGGCCATCACGAGTGGAAACTCAGTGAAATGGCTGGATGCAATGCGGTCCGAGATGGAATCCATGTACACCAACAAAGTATGGACTTTGGAAGTTGCTCCTGAAGGGGTAAAACCCATTGGGAGCAAGTGGATCTTTAAGAAAAAACTTGGTGTAGATGGGAAAGTGGAGACTTTCAAAGCTAGACTTGTTGCAAAGGGTTTTCGTCAAAGACCAGGTGTGGACTATGACGAAACCTTTTCTCCAGTGGCTATGCTTAAATCCATTCGTATCATGCTTGCCATCGCTGCATATCATGACTACGAAATCTGGCAAATGGATGTTAAGACCGCCTTTCTAAACGGTGATTTAGAAGAGTGCGTGTACATGACTCAGCCAGAGGGCTTCGTAGATAGTGGGAGCAGCGGGAAGGTGTGCAAGCTGCTTAAATCCATTTATGGATTAAAGCAAGCATCGCGGAGTTGGAACATCTGCTTTGACGTCGTTATCAAAGAGTTTGATTTCATCAAAAACGTAGATGAACCTTGTATCTACAAGAAGGTGGCAGAGAGTAAGGTTGTCTTCCTCGTATTGTACATGGACGACATACTCTTGATAGGAAATGACATTCCTATGCTGCAATCGGTGAAGCTCTTCTTATCACAAAGATTCTCAATGAAAGATCTTGGTGATGCCTCCTGCATATTTGGGATTAGGATCTATAGAGATAGATCTAAAAGGATATTGGGATTGTCCCAGTCCAGGTACATTGACATCATACTAAAGAGGTTTAGTATGGAAGAGTCCAAACGTGGGTTTTTACCTACGATCTCAGGGCTCACTCTCTCCAAAGAGATGTCTCCCAAGATTGATTTGGAGAGAGCTCGCATGCAAGGGATACCCTATGCTTCGGCTGTAGGCTCTATCATGTACGCAATGCTATGTACCAGATCCGATGTAGCATACTCACTAAGTGTAGTGAGCAGGTATCAAGATGATCCTGGAGAGAGTCACTGGACAGCTGTGAAGAGCATTCTCAAGTACTTACGAAGGACTAAAGAGATGCTCTTGGTGTATGGTAACGGAGAACTCCAAGTGGAGTCCTTTACCGATTCGAGCTTCCAGAGTGATAAGGACGACTCTAAGTCGCAGTCGGGATTTGTCTTTACCCTTTACGGAGGGGCGGTTAGCTGGAAAAGTTCCAAGCAGGAAACCGTGGCAGACTCGACAATGGAGGCTGAATACATCGCTGCCAACGATGCTGCCAAAGAGGCTGTCTGGATCAAGAAGTTCATTACTGAACTTGGAGTGGTTCCATCCATTGAGCATCCAATACCTTTGTATTGCGATAACAATGGAGCGGTGGCTTTGGCCAAGGAACCCAGGTCCCATCAGCGATCCAGGCATATTCTGAGGCGGTATCACCTGATCCGGGAGATAGTTGATCGCCGGGAGATAGAGGTCAGGAGGGTTGACACGAAGAATAACACAGCGGATCCACTCACGAAGGCCATTCCCCAGATACAGTTTGAGAGACTCTTCGGGATGCTCGGTATGCGATACTACAGCAGCTGGCCCTAGTGCAAGTGGGAGATTGTTAGTTGTATGTATGCTCTAGAGGCCAGTATTGTACAGATGATGTATATTATATTGGATGCTTGGACATATATAGAGAGGACTTTCTTGCTCGTCATGATAGTATGCTATCTGGTTGCTCTTTACTTTAACATGTATACATGTCTCTTTATACTGTGTTATTGTTACATGTTGGTAAAGCCTTTAGGATGTGTACTTGACTACCTGGACTATGATGCAGATCATACTAGTGGGGACATGGTAGTCCATAAGTACATCCTTCAAGGTCCCTAGTCATGGGTGTATCGAGACGGGGCATCGATATACCAGAGTAGACTAGCGTATACGCTTCTCGACCCATGAGATGGGCGATGGATGATCCCATATCCATTGGTGTTTGACATCAGAGATGGTATACGGGTGCTCAGTGGAGACTGGGTACACTGGACGGACTCGCCGAGAACTCCCAGATGGTATTATACCTCACGTCAGATGGCAGTTCTCTGGTGACACTTGTGCAGGTTAGTCTGTAGACCCGAGATCGTCATAGAGTCTCGTATGATTCCCACTGTGCTTTGATTTCCACCTTACCACGTCCATGAGGGCGTGCAAAACGGTGGTTTTTGGGTACAGTCCAGAGTCACATGGAGGCAATGAGCGATAGGAGGGGTTTCGTCTCTCCCGGTATTGGGGGTTGATGTTGCGCTGTGCTCGATTGGCCATAGCAGGGATGTCCCTGGCCAGGGATGTTCAGAGATTTACTAGTAAGTGTTACCAGTAGTTTCTCGACCCGTTATGAGCCTCACATCGGCACGACTTATCGGTTATTGGGGTCTGACGTTTACCACCCCTAGACTTGATATGCGACATATCAGACGAGGAGACCGGACTGTTCGGGAAGTGTTACCGGCTGGCTTTTACAGGAGTTGGAGCGGGCTTGCTTGCTGATCTTCTGATCACTCAATACCCGGGTAGCCGTTACGTCCAGCTAGTACTGCTGACGGCTTGTGGGTGTCTGATGTGATCATCACCTACTGTCGGCGTATTGACGAGTCTTTAGAGTCCTACACAGAGGTTTTTCTGGCTGGACGTAACGACTACCCGGGTATTGAGCGATCAGAAGATCAGCAAGCAAGCCCGCTCCAACTCCTGTAAAAGCCAGCCGGTAACACTTCCCGTATAGTTCGGTCTCCTCGTTTGATATGTCGCATATCAAGTCTAGGGGTGGTAAACGTCAGACCCTAATAACCGATAAGTCGTGCCGATGTGAGGCTCATAATGGGTCGAAAAACTACTGGTAACACTTACCAGTAAATATCTGAACAGTCCTGGCCAGGGACTTCCCTGTTACGGCCAATCGAGCACAGCGCAACATCAACCCCCAATACCGGGAGAGACGAAACCCCTCCTATCGCTCATTGCCTCCATGTGACTCGGGACTGTACCCAAAAACCACCATTTTGCACGCCCTCATGGACGTGGTAAGGTGGAAATCAAAGTACAGTGGTATCAGAGCCTAGCTAGAGCATTAGACGATGCGTTAAGTACTTTGATTTCCACCTTACCACGTCCATGAGGGCGTGCAAAACGGTGGTTTTTGGGTACAGTCCCGAGTCACATGGAGGCAATGAGCGATAGGAGGGGTTTCGTCTCTCCCGGTATTGGGGGTTGATGTTGCGCTGTGCTCGATTGGCCGTAACAGGGAAGTCCCTGGCCAGGGACAATCGAGCACAGCGCAACATCAACCCCCAATACCGGGAGAGACGAAACCCCTCCTATCTCTTATTGCCTCCATGTGACTCGGGACTGTACCCAAAAACCACCGTTTTGCACGCCCTCATGGACATGGTAAGGTGGAAATCAAAGTACAGTGGTATCAGAGCCTAGCTAGAGCATTAGACGATGCGTTAACGCATCGTCTAATGCTCTAGCTAGGCTCTGATACCACTGTACTTTGATTTCCACCTTACCACGTCCATGAGGGCGTGCAAAACGGTGGTTTTTGGGATCATCACCTACTGCCGGCGTATTGACGAGTCTTTAGAGTCCTACACAGAGGTTTTACTGGCTCAGACCAAATGAAATAGGAGCACGTATGTGATATGTGCGAGACCGAGAATAAATGCGAGTATGTGATACCGTATTCTATTCTCACGACTTTTTGTATCGCGAAGGTTATATATGATATGACCAGGTTATTGAATCAAGTGTTGATTCGATAAGTCGATACGATGGATGTTAGCCGGTTATATGAGATATGACCGGATTATTAAGTCAAGTGTTGATTTAATAATTAAGTGTATAATTGTATATTAGATATACTAATTTACATTTGCTAACACTTGTTCACTTTAGGGTTTTTCTCACATGCACACTATTTTAGCATGTATATGATATATGTTAAAATAAGTTATCATATTGTATCATGGTTGATGATACACATGACTTGTGTGTTTGAGATATACACCATTCTATGTATTATGATGGGTTAAGATTATTTAAGATAATTACAAAATTAGTGGATTTTTGGAATGAGCATGAAGCTTGTAGAAGCTTAACTTGCTTTGACAAAGTCTACTAGGTTTGTCTTTACCTTAGATTCCTTTTAACCCAACCATAATCAATTAGCTATGGTTATGGCTCTACAAGGGTTAGTATATGATACTCACTCACCATGGTTACTCTTCTCACTTGATGATTATCCTCATCACTTTCTTTTCTTCTTCTTCTTCATTTGTGAAAAGAGAAAAGAAAACTAGGGTTTGATCCAAAGTGAGAAACAAAGTGAGAAACAAAAATCCAAAGAGAACCCACTTCCTATTTCTCCATCCTCATCAAGACTAGCACTCTTGTATAGGGTGTTTCCTTCACTAATTCTCAAATTAGTGAAGTAGGAGCTTGAGTCGGAATTCCCTCGACGTAGATCATCTTCGGCCTCGGAGACTTCAAGCAAAGTCGCATCCCACGCGTCGTGAAGCCATGCAAGAGCCCGGAAGAACCTTGATCGCAGCGAAGGGACTTCATCAAGGAGCTTTAGAAGCGAAGGACCGATCTACAAAGGTTGTATTTCGTATTCCCTTTAGAGTAAAGATGTTTACTTGCTAATTGTTTCGCCTAAACTCTAGTTAACGATCTTGCTTAGTGTTATTCGGCACATAAAATTTTAATTTTGGCATGGTCGATGCCTTGTAGAGCCTCGTTAGTGTGCCTAGTAACCCTACACAACCTAGGCTCCACACATTCGTATGTATCTACGCACTTCGTCCCGAGGTTGGGCAGAGAGTCATCGTTTTTAAATCAGCCGCTTGTTGTTATTACTCCGGTAGGCGAGTCGTTTATCGCTCGATTTGTATATCTACTGTGTTCTGTTCGAATCGGGGAGAGAGATTCTTCGGTTGATTTGATTCTCCTCGATATGTTGGATTTTGATGTTCTTCTGGGCATGGACTGGCTAGCCACTTGTTATGCATCCGTGGACTGCCGTGAGAAGGCAGTCAGTTTTAGCTTTCCAGGAGAGTCAGTTCTTGTTATTCAGGGAGACCGTAGAGTCACCCTTCCCAGTTTGATTTCGTCTCTTCGCGCTGGAAAGCTCTTGAGGAAGGGATGTCAGGGATTCCTAGCTTATGTTTGTGATACTAGAGCAGCAGAGGTCCCATTGGACCAGGTCCCGATTGTTAGCGAGTTCCCTGATGTTTTCCCTGACGAGTTACCTGGGCTACAGCCTGAGCGCGATATTGTGTTCTGCATTGACTTGATTCCCGGCACGGGGCCTATTTCCATACCGCCCTATCGGATGGCCCCGGCGGAGCTTAGAGAGTTGAAGGGTCAGTTGCAGGATTTGTTAGATAAAGGGCTTATTCGACCGAGCATATCTCCTTGGGGTGCTTCTGTCCTGTTTGTCAAGAAGGACAGTAGTTTGCGCTTGTGTATTGATTACCGTCAGCTGAACCGGGTTACTGTGCGGAACAGATATCCCTTGCCTCGTATCGATGATTTGTTCGACCAGCTTCAAGGTGCGGGACACTTCTCGAAGATTAATTTGCGATCAGGCTACCATCAGTTGCGGGTTCGGCAGGATGATATTCCGAGGACGGCTTTTCGCATACGTTACGGATACTATAAGTTTTTGGTGATGTCGTTCGGACTCACTAACGCCCCAGCAGCGTTTATGGACTTGATGAACCACGTTTTTAGGTCGTATCTTGATCAGTTCATCATCGTTTTATAGACGATATCCTAGTGTATTCCCGAAGCCGAGAGGAGCACGAGCAGCACCTGCGGATCACATTGCAGACTCTGAGAGAGTACTGTTCCCCTCCGAAAGGCGGCCTAGACTTTACGTCTCGCCTGAGATTCGGGGCAGATGCTATTTGGTTTTATCCGTCTACCTCTCCGAAAATGCCAAGTTGATTTATGGCACCGTGTATCGGAGGTTTAGACGGATGCGGCCGATGTAGCAGACTTCGTCAGATTCCCCCTCAGGGTGAAGGGTTTTTGATTGTGGGGACGCTCTTCCCTGCAGTCCACGAGTTTAAGGACCCCGCAGTCCATATTCATGTGTGGTCGTTGGGACCCGTCGCCTCTCCGACGACACTAAGAGATTACAGTGCCATATATCGAAGGTGTGAAGGGATGTACCCTTTGAACCATGTCTCACTCATTAGGGGGAAGAACAGGCTGGAGCTTAAGCTTCTCGCTGCTGAAAAAGGCTTCTTTGCGTTCGCGCACGTGCGTCGCACGTGTTGGGCGCACGTGCGTCGCACGTGTTGGGCGCTCATATTTGCACGTAGCGCACATGGATCTTGCGCATATACGCATTATGGGGGGAGCAAGCTCCTATGGAGAACGAGTCTCCTTTTAATTGAATATTCTCATGTGGTGTGCACGTGCGTTGCACGCGGTGCACGCGTGGCGGGCACACGTGCGTTGCACGTGGCGCACATGCGCATTATGAGGAGAAGCAGAGCTTCTATATATGGAGAACATGCTCCTTTTAATATTATTAAATGTTCTCATGTGGTGCGCACGTGCGTTACACGTGGTGCGCGCGTGGCGAGCACACGTGCGTTGCACGTAGCGCACATGCGCATTATGAGGAGAAGCAGGGCTTCTATATATGGAGAACAGGCTCCTTTTAATATTATTAAATGCTCTCATGTGGTGCGCACGTGCGTTGCACGTGGTGCGCACGTGCGTTGCACGTAGCGCACATGCGCATTATGAGGAGAAGCAGGGCTTCTATATATGGAGAACAGGCTCCTTTTAATATTATTAAATGTTCTCATGTGGTGCGCACGTGCGTTGCACGTAGTGCTGCATGGCGGGCACACGTGCGTTGCACGTAGCGCACATGGCGCTTGCGCATATGCGCATTATGGAGGAGCATGCTCCTATCTTGGAGAACTAAGCTCCTTTGGAGAACTAAGCTCCTTTGAGTATTGAATCCTTTGAGGATTTAACTCTACCTTTCTAAGAGGTATCCCCTCTTATTTATATGGGAGTGGTAGAGAAGCCATCTCTCATTTTCCCGATGTGGGACTAAAAAATGCATTCCCCATGTAGTAGAGCATTACTTTAGATTACACGTGTATAACACATTTGCTCATAACTTTTGATCTCGGATGAATTATGAGGCCCATAGTATATCAAATCGAAGGTCTTTTCGAGATGCTTTCAATATCATCAGAATTTAGTTGTTTTTCGTTTCGGAGTTTGTCAAAATACAGCTCGGAAAATACTGGTTCGCATCTTCTTCCTTAGATCACATGTGCATAGACATTTGCTTATAACTTTTGATCCCGGATGAATTATGAGGCCCATAATATATCAAATCGAAGGTTTTTTCGAGATGCTTTCAATACCATCATAATTTAACAGTTTCTCATTGGGAGTTTATAAAAATACAGGCCGGTAGATACTGGTTCGCATTTTCTTAAGCGTATCGCTGCCATTTGATACCTTGGACTCTTTTGCGCAGAAATTTTTGGCGGGAACAAATGCCCCCCACTACTTTGCCCACGTAAGTATATATGTGGGTGAAGTAGTACAGAGTAATGCATAGCGTATGACCAGTTTCGGGTTGGTATATAACTTTCAGAATCTTGATCTGAGTAGATAACGAGCGGACACAAGCGTCGTCATTTATCATTAACTCAAATCTCGACTCTTAAAAGATATAGTTCCAAACTCTCAATTCCATGAGCCGCACCCTTCTATTTCTTTATGTTTTACTATGGTGTGAAGTAGTTTATACGCTCATGAGTAACTTCTCCATTTCAATGGCATGTAGCTTTAGCAAGTGTGGCTTGTAGATGGTCCATCTTAATCTCTTTGTAGGGCAGTAATGGCTTAGAAGACAGGGGTAGGATCTGCCACCTAAGACTTTTCAATTTTATGAGCTGTGAGGGTCTCATAAAGATTTTTCTCCCTACGGATCGAGAGGATCTCGTAGGTGTATTTTCTCCTCAGTAATCGTGAAGATTCCTAAGTGTGTTTTCTCTTATAGGTCGTAAGGATCCTGTAAGAGAATTTTTCCCTCTTACGAGTCGAGAGGACTCGTAAGCGGTTGTTTCCCTCCTTGTCGAAACTCGACTTCGGAGAGTGAGACCCGTGAATAGTATGCAAGAGACCGGTTTAGATCGACTTACAGGGTCCCATTGTTCAGGAAGCAAGTTTTTTAGTCCCTGCTGCCTGAGGCTTCATCTTGCAAGTTGAGACGAATCGGGAATTTCCCACGGAGGCACTGGTTGCCCTGCGAGCCGACGCGAATCAGGAGGCTCTCATCAAGGATTGTTTGTATCCGTGAGTCGAGGGATTTGCTAGGGATTATTTGTTTCCTTAGCGCCAAGGATTATTTGTTTCCTTGGGGTTGAAACGAGTCGAGAATTTCCCACGGAGGCACTGGTTGCTCTGCGAGTCGACACGGATTAGGAGGCTCTCGTCAAGGAGTGTTTGTATCCGTGAGTTGAGGAATTTGCTAAGGATTATTTGTTTCCCTAGCGCCAAGGATTATTTGTTTCCTTGGGGTTTGAAACGAGTCGAGAATTTCCCACGGAGGCACTGGTGGCTCTGCGAGTCGACGCGGATCAGGAGGCTCTCGTCAAGGAGTGTTTGTATCCGTGAGTCGAGGAATTTGCTAAGGATTATTTGTTTCCCTAGCTCCAAGGATTATTTGTTTCCTTGGGGTTTGAAACGAGTCGAGAATTTCCCACGGAGGCATTGGTTGCTCTGCGAGTCGACGCGGATCAGGAGGCTCTCGTCAAGGAGTGTTTGTATCCGTGAGTCGAGGAATTTGCTAAGGATTATTTGTTTCCCTAGTGCCAAGGATTATTTGTTTCCTTGGGGTTTTAAACGAGTCGAGAATTTCCCACGGAGGCACTGGTGGCTCTGCGAGTCGACGCGGATCAGGAGGCTCTCGTCAAGGAGTGTTTGTATCCGTGAGTCGAGGAATTTGCTATGGATTATTTGTTTCCCTAGAGCCAAGGATTATTTGTTTCCTTGGGGTTTGAAACGAGTCGAGAATTTCCCACGGAGGCACTGGTGGCTCTGCGAGTCGACGCGGATCAGGAGGCTCTCGTCAAGGAGTGTTTGTATCCGTGAGTCGAGGAATTTGCTAGGGATTATTTGTTTCCCTAGCGCCAAGGATTATTTGTTTCCTTGGGGTTTGAAACGAGTCGAGAATTTCCCACGGAGGCACTGGTTGCTCTGCGAGTCGACGCGGATCAGGAGGCTCTCGTCAAGGAGTGTTTGTATCCGTGAGTCGAGGAATTTGCTAGGGATTATTTGTTTCCCTAGCGCCAAGGATTATTTTTTTCCTTGGGGTTTGAAACGAGTCGAGAATTTCCCACGGAGGCACTGGTTGCTCTGCGAGTCGACGCGGATCAGGAGGCTCTCGTCAAGGAGTGTTTGTATCCGTGAGTCGAGGAATTTGCTAGGGATTATTTGTTTCCCTAGCGCCAAGGATTATTTGTTTCCTTGGGGTTTGAAACGAGTCGAGAATTTCCCATGGAGGCACTGGTTGCTCTGCGAGTCGACGCGGATCAGGAGGCTCTCGTCAAGGAGTGTTTGTATCCGTGAGTCGAGAAATTTGCTAAGGATTATTTGTTTCCATAGTGCCAAGGATTATTTGTTTCCTTGGGGTTTGAAACGAGTCGAGAATTTCCCACGGAGGCACTGGTGGCTCTGCGAGTCGACGCGGATCAGGAGGCTCTCGTCAAGGAGTGTTTGTATCCGTGAGTCGAGGAATTTGCTAAGGATTATTTGTTTCCCTAGCGCCAAGGATTATTTGTTTCCTTGGGGTTTGAAACGAGTCGAGAATTTCCCACGGAGGCACTGGTTGCTCTGCGAGTCGACGCGGATCAGGAGGCTCTCGTCAAGGAGTGTTTGTATCCGTGAGTCGAGGAATTTGCTAAGGATTATTTGTTTCCCTAGTGCCAAGGATTATTTGTTTCCTTGGGGTTTGAAACGAGTCGAGAATTTCCCACGGAGGCACTGGTGGCTCTGCGAGTCGACGCGGATCAGGAGGCTCTCGTCAAGGAGTGTTTGTATCCGTGAGTCGAGGAATTTGCTAAGGATTATTTGTTTCCCTAGAGCCAAGGATTATTTGTTTCCTTGGGGTTTGAAACGAGTCGAGAATTTCCCATGGAGGCACTGGTGGCTCTACGAGTCGACGCGGATCAGGAGGCTCTCGTTAAGGATTGTTTGTATCCGTGAGTCGAGGAGTTTGCTAGGGATTATTTGTTTCCCTAGCGCCAAGGATTATTTGTTTCCTTGGGGTTTGAAACGAGTCGAGAATTTCCCACGGAGGCACTGGTTGCTCTGCGAGTCGACGCGGATCAGGAGGCTCTCATCAAGGAGTGTTTGTATCCGTGAGTCGAGGAATTTGCTAGGGATTATTTGTTTCCCTAGCGCCAAGGATTATTTGTTTCCTTGGGGTTTGAAACGAGTCGAGAATTTCCCACGGAGGCACTGGTTGCTCTGCGAGTCGACGCGGATCAGGAGGCTCTCGTCAAGGAGTGTTTGTATCCGTGAGTCGAGGAATTTGCTAGGGATTATTTGTTTCCCTAGCGCCAAGGATTATTTGTTTCCTTGGGGTTTGAAACGAGTCGAGAATTTCCCACGGAGGCACTGGTGGCTCTGCGAGTCGACGCGGATCAGGAGGCTCTCGTCAAGGAGTGTTTGTATCCGTGAGTCGAGGAATCTGCTGAAGACACTGGTTTCTTTGGAGTTGGACTGAACCGTCGAGATTTAGCTTCGTCTTCTGGCGCAGCCTGTTGGGAAAGTATGGTTCCCTCTTTGTTTACGCCCTTGGATTGTATACAGGGATCGATGTGATCTTAACTGTAGGGCCAAAGTTTTATCATCATTTTTTATTTTATCTCCACGATGCTCTATCATTTCAGCTTTTATATCGCGAAGGTCGCGACTGTCCAATTATTTCGGCTATTTTTCGCGGTGCCCAATCATTTCGGCTATTTATTTTATTTTCACTCGCTGCTTTTTATTGCGAGTTGCCCAATCATTTCGGCTATTTTGCATGCATACATTTTTACTTGCTGCTTTTTATTGCAAGTTGCCCTATCATTTCGGCTATTTCATATGCATGTGCGGTCTATTGGCTTTTCGCCGTAAGCCTGGAATTAGACACCGATTTCGGCATCAGCACCGCTACAACTGGGCTATTGCCATGAGCGAATCATCATTTGCCTCTGTCGATGTCGAATAAAGGTGGCTTAGCGACCAGGGTTAAGGTCCTGTCGACTATGGCTTTTAACTTCATGAGCCGTAAGGGTCTCACAAAGGTATTTCTTCCTACAAGTCGTGAGGATCTTGTAGGTGTATTTTTCCTTAAGAATCATGAGGATTCCTAAGTGTTCGTTTCTTCTGTAAGTCGTAAGGATCCTACAGGAGAGTTTTCTCCTCATAAATCGAGAGGATTTACAAGGGTTGTTCACCATGCGAACATATCCCCAGTCACGGATGAGACTTGGTTAGGGAAATGTTAACTCGCGCCCGTGGATTGTATACAAGAGTCAGTATTGGACCACTTGTAGGGCAATATCGGAAGTTGTGGGGGTTGCTTAAGCACAGGTTTAGGTCTCTGTAACTTAAGACTTTCAACTCTTATGAGCCGTGAGGGTCCCATAAGAGAGTTCTCCTTACGAGTCGTGAGGATCTCGCAAGTGTATTTTCTCCTTAGGAATCGTGGGGATCCCTAAGTGTGTTGCTCCCTTGTGAGTCGTAAGGATCTCACGCGGGTGGTTTCTCCTTACAAGGTCGAGAGGACCCTATAAGTGTCCTTTAACGAGGTTGCGCCCTTTCAGGTTTTCACAAACACTCGCCGGTAGCCCTGCTGTTTTTACTCACGGAGCCCTTTCGGGTTTTCATCCGTGCCCATTTTGCTTATGGACATACCTTTTTTTTTCTTTTTTTTTTATATATTTTTTTTACAAGGTCGCGCCCTTTCGGGTTTTCACGAACACTCGCCGGTAGCCCTGCTGTTTTTACTCACGGAGCCCTTTCGGATTTTCATCCGTGCCCTTTTTGCTTATGGACATACCGTTTTTTTAATTTTATTTTTATATGTTTTTTTTTATATCTCGTCAGCCTAAAAGATGCTGCGGTAGTAGTTTAAAGACGTTTCGGTCTGCTATTAGTTTAAGGACATTTCGGTCCGACGTTGAGAAGGCTGGTTACTGCTGATAGAGTTTGAGCTTAGGAAGATAGCGAGTGGACATAGTCGTCGTCATCTATCATTGGCCTAGGCTATGGCTCATTAAGCGTAGTATCTCTTTAGAAAGCGACCGTTTATCGGCCTGAAAGGCCTTTCACCGTGCATATCCATGAGTAGATAGGCCCCACCCTGGTAGACCTTATCTATGATGTACGGGCCTTCATAGTTTGGCTCAAATTTTCCCCGCTTGGCGCGATTGGGAATCATAGGTCTTTTGACCACTAGCACAAGTTCGCCTTGGCGGAATGTCCTCGGTCGGGTCAATCTTTCATATGAGCGCGTCATCTTTGCTTTATAGGCCTCCAGATTTTGTTGCGCTATGAGCCGGGTTTCATCAAGGGCGTCAAGATCCTCAAGCCGAAGGTGAGCATTTTCTTCGTCCGTCAGCTCATAGTGGACTGCCACTCGTAGAGAGGGTAACTCTATCTCGAGGGGGAGTACTGCTTCCGTCCCAAATACCAACGCGTACGGCGTTGTGCTTGTGGCCGTCTTGAACGTAGTTCGATATGCCCAGAGAGCTTCTTGCAGCCTCTCGTACCAGTCTCTCTTATTTCGGGACACCGTCTTTTTCATGATTTTCATCAGGGTTTTGTTGAAGGCTTCAGCTAGACCATTAGCTCGCGGATTATAAACCAAGGAATATCTCCAGTCTATATTATGCTGTTGCGTGAAGCGACTGATCTTGTGGCTTCTATAAGCTGGCCCGTTATCGGAGATGATCCGTCGTGGAGTTCCAAATCGATATATGACGTGCGTCTTGAAGAAGTGGAGGATATTTTCTGTCTTCACTTCTCTTAACGGTATCGCTTCTGCCCATTTAGAGAAGTAGTCAGTCGTTGCTAGGATGAAACGATGTCCTCTAGACGATGCTGGTTCGATGGGGCCGACTATATCAGTCCCCCACATTTCGAATGGCCAGCCAGCCACCGTTGGATGTAGTGAATTTGGATGCTGGTGGATGAAGTCCCCATGAATTTGGCATGAGTGGCATTGCTTCGCATATTCGAGGCAGTCCTGAATCATAGTGGGCCAGTAGTAGCCCATCCGTTTTATCTTCAACTTCATCTTTGGGCCCGCTTAGTGAGAACCGCAGAGTCCGTCATGAACTTCCTGGACGACCCTTTTCGCTTCGTCAGGTCCTAAGCATCTCAGCCACAGAGAATCAAATGACCTCTTGTACAGAGTATCATTGACGAAGGCGAAAGACAGAGCTCGTTTCATGAGCTGATGTCTTGTGGACGCTTCTTCAGGCATTCGGTGGGACTTGAAGTAATCTATGAAGACTTCTCTCCAATCCCCGGTATTTTCCCAACCTTTTACTTGCAGGGTCGTCTGCTCGCTCGCTCCCTTTTCTTCGGATGATTCCGGAGATATTTCTGCTGGGGCAAGCACCCGACGGCTTTGTACCACGATTCTCATGTCATCGACGTTCTCGTCGGCCAGTTCTTTAGCGAGTTTGGCAAGTGCGTCTGCTTTGCTGTTTTCCGCGCGCGGTATGTTTTCCGAAGTGTAGGAAGGAATTTGGGTTAACAGTTGTTGCACCTTTTCGCCGTACTTTACCAACTCCGGCTTGCACGTTTGGTAGTCGCCGTTTACTTGACTAACGACTAGCTGGGAATCTCCATATATAAGGAGGTTTTCAATTCCCATGTCAATGGCGATCTCGAGGCCTGCTGTCAGAGCTTCGTATTCGGCTTCATTGTTTGTCCTCGACTCTGTTAAGGAAAAAGCAAAGCGCATTATCCCTCCTTGTGGAGTCACGAAGATGAGGCCTACCCCCGATTTGATTATAGGGGTACTTTGTTTGCGCTTTTTCATGGAAGATGCTCCATCGAAATAAAGTTCCCATTGGGTATCACCACCGTCGATCGCGTTAAACGCATGTTCGTCTGGAAAATCGTAACTCGGAGGAGAATCAGCCGATATCGGATGCTCAGCGAGGAAATCGGCGATGGCCTGTCCTTTCACTGCCTTGAGAGGTTGATACGTTATCGAGAACTCCATCAAGAGCAGAGCCCATTTAGCTAGTCGACCTGTCAATATGGCCCTTGACATTAGATATTTGAGAGGGTCCACCTTCGAAATGAGACGTACTTCATGTGCTAATGCGTAATGTCTGAGCTTTGTTATCGCGAAGATCAACGCCAGGCAGTGTTTTTCGATGGGGGAGTATTTGCTTTCTGCCCACAGCAGAACTCGACTTAAGTAATAGAGTGCTCTTTCTTTCCCTTGATCGTTCTCTTGTGCCCATAATGCGCCTAAGGAACCTTCGAGGGCGGTTGTATAAAGAATGATAGGCTTTCCCTTAACTGGAGCAGCCAACACTGGAGGGTTCTGCAGGTACTGCTTGATCTCATCTAGTGCGCTTTGGCATTTGTGATCCAAAACGAATGGGGTTCCCTTCTTCATCAGGTGGCTATAGGGAGGGCACTTGCCTGAAAGATTGGCTATAAATCGCCGTATGTATGCGAGCTTCCCTTGGAGAGACCGCAACTGTTTGAGAGTTCTCGGCGGAGGCATTTCCATGATCGCTTTGATCTTTGACGGATCTATTTCAATACCTCGGTGTCGAACAATGAATCCCAAGAATTTGCCTGAGGAAACTCCGAATGCACACTTGAGCGGGTTCATCTTCAAGTTGTATTGCCGAAGGCGTTAAAATACGGTCTTCAGATGCTCGAGATGTTCCTCATATGATTTGCTTTTAACAATGAGGTCGTCGATATAGCATTCGACGATTTCGTGTATAAGGTCATCGAAGATCTTCGTCATGGCCCTTTGATAAGTGGCACCGGCATTCTTTAAACCGAAGGGCATCACCTTGTAGCAGAATATACCCAGAGGAGTCCTGAAGGCGGTGTGCTTCTGATCTTCGGGATTCATCTTTATCTGGTTATACCCCGATGAGCCGTCCATGAAGGAGAAAACATCATGAGTGGACGTATTATCTATCATCAGTTCGGTGACTGGCACTGGGAAATCGTCTTTCGGGCAGGCTTTATTGAGATCCCGAAAGTCCACGCATATGCGCACCGTCCCATTTTTCTTTATCACCGGGACGATGTTGGCGATCCATTCAGGATATTGAACCTCCTGGATAAAGCCGGAGTCAATCAGCTTCTTGACCTCGGCATTGATATTCATCTCAAGCTCGAGCCGCATTCTTCTCGGCGCCTGTTTGACTGGCTTGGCGTCCGGAGATATCGCCAATCCGTGCACAACAATTTCTGGATTTAATCCCGGCATTTCGTAGTAGTTCCATGCGAAACAATCTTTATGCTGTAGGAGCACGTCCTTTAACGCAGATACCCTTTCTTCAGATAGTAGCTCGCTGATGAATGTCGGTCATGGATCGTTTGCCGTCCCCAACTCAATTTTCTTGAGGTTATCTGCAGTGGTATGGATTCCGTCTTCCAGCTCTTTTGGCGCTGGTGGGAATTCTGAGATTATCTCGTCGTTGCTGTTTTCAAAGCACCAGGGAAGGTCATCCATGTTCTCGGGCTCTTCCCTTGATATCATTATCACGTGACAAGTACGAATTCGCTTCCAATCCCAATGCGGAACTGGTTCTTTTTTCGTGGCCTTGGGCTCATGCTTTTGTGGTGGTGCTACCCTCCAGTTGTCGGACAGAGCGAACTTGCCAAGCTGATACTGATCTTCGACCCAATTCTTGAAGGTGAAGCAATCCTCGAGAGGGTGCCCTATTACTCGATGGTAAGAGCAATAGTCCGAGTGTGAGACTTCGCCCGCTCGTCCGGGATGTTTAGACTCCGGCAATGTAAGCATTTGATGTTTTAGAGCAAGGTCAAGTATCTTCTTCGTCTTATCCCGAGGAAATGAGTACGCTCGACCCATTTTCTTCATGAGGGATAGATCAATGACGCTCGACTCCTGTTTGCGTGGCTTCTTAGCCCTGCTTTGTTATTGTTGAGCGCCTTTTTGGCCTTTCGACTTATTTCTGCTTTTGCGCCGAGCCTTCTTTATAACAGGTTGACATGGAGCGGCCTTTTCATCTTTCACGGCCTGTTGGAGAAGGCGTTGCGTCTTGGCTTTCTCATAGATGACCATTTCGCGGTTATGATCGTCTCGGACTTTTTGACCCGCTTCCCTTATAAGCTTGTCCATTTGCTCTTCGAACGACGGACTAGGCACTTTTGCATCTGGAACTTTCATTGTCTCAGGATTAGCGTCCTTCCATTGAGCATCTGCTTCCTCATCGAAGTCATACACGACGTAGCAGCCGGGTAGTAACTCTCGTTTCTTTGACCGGACGTATCCAAGCCCAATTGTTTCCATTCTCCCATTAGGCAGTTTGCGTTGAGTCCCGGGAACGTTCCAGACTTTGTCATAGAACTTGGCTTTCCGAACGGTCTGCTTGAAGGATATCCCCTGGCGTTTCAGCAGCTTTTTCAAACCTTCCGTATAATATCTGGGGAGACGGATAGGCTGAAGCCTGTCGAACGTAGGATCCGCGCCATGCCAGATTTCTTTTTCTACCTTGGTTTCTTCAGAGCGGTAGAACAGAATTGCTTTCTCGCTTTCTCCCCCGAGAGGGATATAGAATGTCCGCAACTCTTCTACACTGTAGATATTAAGTGCATCCAGTTCTTTATGATGTTTAAGCGGCACTATGGCGACTTGTAGACTTTGCTCTTCGTCAGCGGACGTTTGTATTGAAGGTCGAGCAGAGAATACAGCATGGACTTCATCTTCCGAGTCACTGCCAAAGATCAATGTAGGAGCCGATGGTCCCGGCTTGTTGTGTTTGGGCGGACCCGAATAAACTATCTCCTCTTCCTCCTCAGTATCACTGCCGAAGACAGGGATGGTAGCGTTAGTTTTATTCTCCGGCTTGTGACACTTCTCTATGTCTTCGAAATCCGGTAAGAAATATTTGGCATCTTCATATTTGCGGACCTCGTTCACAGAGAACGGGTTCAGTTCTCCCGTCATGGTATACTCGAAACCATCCTTAAAATACTTCATACACTGATGTTGTGTAGAAGGGATGATGTTGTACTCGTGTAACCATGGCCGGCCGAGCAAAGCGTTGTAGCATGTCTTGGCGTCTATGACGTGGAACTTAATGTCCGTGACGAGTAGCCCGAAGCGTAACATCAGTATCACAGACCCAAGAGTTCTTGATGACTGGGAGTCAAACCCGGAGATGGTGATCTTGTCACGAGCAAGGTGCTGGACGCTCATGCAGATTTCTTTTAACACCCGCACGTTGAGGAGATTAACGGAGGACCCGTTATCGATCAGGATTTTGCCTATCTTTATATCATGGCAGTATCCCGAGACATAGAGAGGGCGATTGTGTTCGCACGTCCCAAGTAGAAGGTCTTCATCGCCAAAAGTAGCATCGGCCGTGTGCACTTCCTCCAATTCATCCTTCATCTTTTCCTCGGCCAGGCATGCTTGGAATTGTTCTGGGTCTTGGAGCGCCTTAATCAACGAATCTCTCGCCTCTTTTGATAGCAAAAGGGCGTCAAAAATGCTGAGTTATGAGGGCAGCTTTCTCAGATGTGCTAAGACGTTGTAATCCACCTTATTCTTCTTCGGCGGGTTGTTGGCGTTTAGCTCTTCCAGAACTTGGTCATCTAAGACGATATCTTCGCAGACCTTCGGTTCTTCTTCTTTTCTCGAAGCGGACTCCTTAAATAGAGGGGCAAGTTCTAGCTCTTCATCAGAATCACTCCCGAATGTAGGCATTTGTGGCCCGCCAGTGTTAACCATGCGACAATTGCCGGTAGTTCTTTTAATCCCTTCGGTCGTATTTCTTTGCTCTCGACGAGTTTTTTCCCGCTTAAAGCATTGTCGATGAGCAACGTATCCTTGCCACCATTTATCGAAAGCTTTGCACTCTTGAGTGGGGTGCGAAATCTTTTGATGATATAAGCAATAGGAGGGGTGCATTTCCATTTCACCAGTGATGTTTCCTTCAGAGGATGGTAGCTTCATGTCCATTGATATGGCCTTAGCAAACTTTTTCCTCATCTTGAATTGGCTTTTGTCGGTAGCGGAGGTGTTTAGCTCCAACGGGATCGTCTCAGCTCCTTTATCAAGTCGCTGGCGCTTGGCCCTTTCAAATATAGCCGCCTCGCGCTCCCGATCAGCTTTACTTTTCAACCGAGCTTCATTAAGGAATGCGTCAATTACTTCATCTGATGGCCCCAGAACTTTTGGTTCAGGATCTGCCCCCAGCTTTTCGGTGCAAGGAGTCTCCTCATCGTTCGTGATCGAATGGGAAATCATATGACAGCTCGCCACATATTCCTCGGATTCATCCGATGAACTTTCTTCCTCATCTTCTTCTTGAAAGATGTGATTGAGGAACTCTTGGAGCGTAATGGGAGTCCGTGCCTTTTGGTTGTATTCATCCAGCGCGTCAATTTGCTTTTGTAAGTCCGTGCGCTTGTCGCCAGGCTTCACGGGCTTCTTAGATTTCTTCTTCTTCTTTTTCAAAGATTTTGACGGCTGGTTGCGAGTGCTTGAGCCACCACCATCGGTCTTTGGAGTTGAATGTGGCTTCAACATCCCTTCAATGACCTGCGGTTCTAACGGGTTCTTCCACTTGATCGCTGGACATGTCTGAAGATCGTTTAGCATCCTCTTTGTCTTGGCTGATAATACAACCTCCCAAGGAGCTTCTTCAATGACGGAGCATGTTGCCCCCGGCGTATTCGTCCCCTTAGAGGTGTGGGGCTGCGGGGGATTCACCTTCCATTTGTCAGATAACGCGAACTTGCCCTGTCGGCACTGGTTTTCAAGCCAATTCTTGAAAACATAGCAATCTTCGATCGGATGGCCTAGTACTCGATGATAAGGACAGTAGTTGGGCTCGTTGACGTCACTTGGTTGCAACAGACGTTTTGGATCCGGCAGATTTATGAGTCTGTTGCGCAACGCCAGCTCGAATAACCTTCTCGTTTTATCGCGGGGAAAGGAATAAGGACATCCCATCCTATCCTCAAGGGGTACGTACGGGCGCATATTATTTTGACGAGCAACCGGCTTCGAGTCGCTCGGTTGTTGTTGAGCATTAGCGACGACGATCGCTTTTCCCTTCCCTTTGTCATTTCGGGAGTCCGGCCTTGGAAGAGGGGGTTTATGGCCCATTTGATCCATTTGCGCTAGTTTGTCAATCAAGGCCTGGAAGGTAGTTGGCTTGAAAAACATCATAAATTGTGAGATGGTTTCTTGCGGATCAAGGGTTCCCACAAACATACTCACCGCGGGAGCTTCTTCAATGCGCTGCTCACACTTCGACCATAAGTTCCGCCATCGTATAGCGTACTGAACCCACGTCTCGCCGGGTTTTATCCTGGCGTTAATCAGTGCCTTCATCGGGGTACGTTCACTGGCGCTTGCAAAACGCTGAGTAAACAGCAGCTCCATCTCCACGAAGGTTTTAATAGAGTCGTTCGGGAGCTCAGAGTACCATTCGAACACCGTATCTAATAAGCTTCCAACAAACTGGTGAAGCAACAGCTTTTCATCACCTCCGGTATTGCCGCAGAGTGCCCTGAACTGGGCAACATGCTGATGAGGATTGCCTGTCCCTTTGTAGACATGGAACTTGGGAATTGTGTAACTGGGTGGGTACTTGATTTGATCGTACCAACTTGGATATGGCCGCCCCGTTTTTACGACCCGACCGGCCGCTTCTGTCGCATGATGAACCCGTATTTGCTGGGCGATGTACTCATCCAAATCAGCTTTGGAGATTGTATCCTCTTTAGCTGTCGATAGAGCTGGTGGAGGATTTGATGTCTCTCCCCTATCGTCTCCAAGGACGATCGGGGGCTCTTCAGCCGGAGGATCTTGTTGTATCATCATCCCTATCATGTCTTGGAAGAGGAGGCCTATACGCTGTATGTTGGCTGCTTGTTCAGCAGCCTCTTGATCCTTCTTCTCCAATATCCGACGAAGGAATTCAGTATCGGTTTCTTCCTCCTGACGTTCGTCCGAGGACGTTTCAGGGCTTTCTTTTGGTCCGGTAAGTGCAGCCATAGCATTCATCATCTCTTGGAGCTTTTGCTGTTGCTCCTGTGCCTTGGTCACTGATCGGGTGAGCGGTCGATGACCCATAGATATGCGGCTATCTTCTTTACCAGATGCCACGTAGACGGTATGAACTATCATGCCCCCTAACTTAGGGCGTTTGGGTTCATCACCTTTGATATCTGTCGCCGACGCGGGGGTTTTCTCCGGGTTTCTTCTTTTGTGGGCCGTTGAAGTTGAAGGGGCCGTTGCAGTGGGCACCCTAGCGATTGCTATCCCTTGCTGTTCAATAGAACGGTCTTTTCCATTTTGCACTTTCGTCTTATTTCGTTGACGGGAGTGATCTGGGTTGATCACAGAGTCTTGAACCCTCCGCCAAACTTTATAAATTTTTGAAGACAGCCGTTGAGGGGGCTGTTCTTGCTTTGTTTTCGGATCTCTCTCCATAGGTGGAGGGGATCTTTTCAGTGTAGCGGTTGGAGAGTTCTTTCGTACCCTCCTCAGCAGTTCAAAGCTGTTCCCAGTCGGGACAGCAGCGTTGACCTCCACCATTGGAGCGGGTGGAGTTAGCTCTGAGGGGGAGTTGCCCCCTGCCTTTCTTACTCGTCGCCAATGGCGACGTCTAGCATGACGAGCCGTTGGGACTGGCTCGGAGATAGAGACGTCTTCTTTTTGCCCCTTGTCCGGCTGAGGCGCTGCTGGTGTGAACCTCTTAAAAACTGAGGTTGTTCCTTGCGGGGTAATATCCAATCTGTCAAAGACAGATCTTCGTGTAGGGGCAGGAACAGGAATCGTCAGTCTTGAAAAGACTGACTCTTTGACGGGAGAAGCCGCCTTAACGTCTTCCGGAGCAGCGGCCGTTGCCCTCCTTGGGACAGCCATTTTAGAGTTCCTGGGCTTCTTAGCGGGCCCTTCAGAGTTTTGATCCAGCCTCGCAAAGACAGAGGCTGTTAGCTTGGTGGTGGGCGACCCGTTGACAGGGGCCGTGGTAGCAGTGAGCCGGTCGAACACCGACTTCTTGTTCACTTCCGGTGCAGGTATCGGCATAGAGAAGCTTGTAGGTGGGACCATGGTCCCGAAAAACAGGCCGGTGGTGGCCTGGGTCACCTGTTCTACCGGCAGAGCGAGGAAAGAGGCCGCTTGGGGCCCATATGCTATACCTCTAGGTGAGGTGGAGCGTCCGTTGCAGTGGCACTTCGCGCAGTTGGTGTAGTTAGAAGCCATGGATGCTTGAGTTCTGCGCCAGACAAAAGACCAAATCTTAGTAACTTGGAAATCCAAAGGCAACCGTTAACAAACCGCGATTGGTTCGCGAAGACGACACACGAAGTGTGGAGTGGAAAGAGGAAAAGGTCCCACCGGGCGTGCCAGAATCTGTTCCCCTCCGAAAGGCGGCCTAGACTTTACGTCTCGCCTGAGATTCGGGGCAGATGCTATTTGGTTTTATCCGTCTACCTCTCCGAAAATGCCAAGTTGATTTATGGCACCGTGTATCGGAGGTTTAGACGGATGCGGCCGATGTAGCAGACTTCGTCAGATTCCCCCTCAGGGTGAAGGGTTTTTGATTGTGGGGACGCTCTTCCCTGCAGGCGCAAGCCCATGCAGTTAATTACGCTACCGCATCGCGGTAACAACTTTCTCCTTCTCCAGAATTTTACTTCGTGTCGTGGGTGTTTGTTTTGTTTGTGGTTTCCCGTGGATTGTATACGGAGACTGAGTAATGCCGTCGCCCGTAGGACGTGGATTAGTCCAAATCCGTATTTACTTAGATTTGGGTTTGGTGTTTTTAGTTTAAGGATGCATTAGTCACGTTGCGGCTAAGATCAACTTAAACGTTCGTTAAGGATACGTTAGTCCTGTTTGAGACTAAGATCAACTTAACGTGATAATCCATTTAATATCTGGCCATCGGGACTCGTCACCTCTCTAACGTCGTTGAAGGATTACAACGGAAGATGTCAGAGGAGTTCAGAGATGTACCCTTGAACCAAGGTTGATTTGGAGTTTTATAGTCCGTTTGAATGTTTAAGGATACGTTAGCCGTGTTTAGGGCTAAGATCAACTTAAACGGGATCGTTTAGATCCGGCAAAAGAGCATTTGGAGGCTTTATTGTTCCAGTTTTAGGGACGTAGTGGTCCATATTCCAGTTTAGAGACGTGGTGGTCCGACATTAGTTTAAGGACGTCTCGGTCCGATATTAGTTTAAGGACGTCTCGGTCCGATATTAGTTTAAGGACGTTTCGGTCCACGAGTTTAAGGACCCCGCAGTCCATATTCATGTGTGGTCGTTGTGACCCGTCGCCTCTCCGACGATACTGAGAGATTACAGTGCCATATATCAAAGGTGTGAAGGGATGTACCCTTTGAACCATGTCTCACTCATTAGGGGGAAGAACAGGCTGGAGCTTAAGCTTCTCGCTGCTGAAAAAGGCTTCTTTGCGTTCGCGCACGTGCGTCGCACGTTGGGCGTACGTGCGTCGCACGTGTTGGGCGCTCATATTTGCACGTAGCGCACATGGATCTTGCGCATATACGCATTATGGGGGGAGCAAGCTCCTATGGAGAACGAGTCTCCGTTTAATTGAATATTCTCATGTGGTGTGCACGTGCGTTGCACGTGGTGCGCGCGTGGCAGGCACACGTGCGTTGCACATGGCGCACATGCGCATTATGAGGAGAAGCAGAGCTTCTATATATGGAGAACAGGCTCCTTTTAATATTATTAAATATTCTCATGTGGTGCGCGCGTGGCGAGCACACGTGCGTTGCACGTAGCGCACATGCGCATTATGAGGAAAAGCAGGGCTTCTATATATGGAGAACATGCTCGTTTTAATATAATTAAATGTTCTCATGTGGTGCGCACGTGCGTTGCACGTGGTGCGCACGTGCGTTGCACGTAGCGCACATGCGCATTATGAGGAGAAGCAGGGCTTATATATATGGAGAACATGCTCCTTTTAATATTATTAAATGTTCTCATGTGGTGCGCACGTGCGTTGCACGTAGTGCTGCATGGCGGGCACACGTGCGTTGCACGTAGCGCACATGGCGCTTGCGCATATGCGCATTATGGAGGAGCATGCTCCTATCTTGGAGAACTAAGTTCCTTTGAGTATTGAATTCTTTGACGATTTTTACTCTACCTTTCTAAGAGGTATCCCCTCTTATTTATATGGGAGCGGTAGAGAAGCCATCTCTCCTTTTCCCGATGTGGGACTAAAAAATGCATTCCCTATGTAGTAGAGCATTACTTTAGATTACACGTGTATAACACATTTGCTCATAACTTTTGATCTCGGATGAATTATGAGGCCCATAATATATCAAATCGAAGGTATTTTCGAGATGCTTTCAATATCATCAGAATTCAGTTGTTTTTCGTTCCGGAGTTTGTCAAAATACAGCTCGGAAAATACGGGTTCGCATCTTCTTCCTTAGATCACATGTGCATAGACATTTGCTCATAACTTTTGATCCCGGATGAATTATGAGGCCCATAATATATCAAATCGAAGGTTTTTTCGAGATGCTTTCAATACCATCATAATTTACCAGTTTCTCATTGGGGAGTTTATCAAAATACAGGCCGGAAGATACTGGTTCGCATTTTCTTAAGCGTATCGCTGCCATTTGATACCTTGGACTCTTTTGCGCAGAATTTTTTGGCGGGAACAAGTACCAGCTGTTCGCGAAATTCTCCAAGTGCGCATTCTGGCTTGATAGCATTGATTTCTTGGGTCACATGGTTACGAGCGACGGTATACGTATGGACTCGAAGAAGATCGAGGCCGTCCAGCATTGGCCCAGACCAGCCTCAGTTACAGAGATCCGTAGCTTCCTAGGACTGGCCGGCTACTACCGATGATTTGTACATGACTTCTCCCGTATTGCTGCACCGTTGACCGGGCTGACCCGGAAGGGAGTTCCTTTTGTTTGGACAAAGGCGTGCGAGCGTAGCTTTCTGCAGTTGCAGACTCGTTTGACTACGGTGCCAGTATTATCTTTGCCTTCGGGATCGGGCTGATTTGTGGTTTATTGCGACGTTTCTCGAGTGGGGCTAGGCTGTGTATTGATGTAGCACGGCAGGGATATCGCGTATGCTTCTCGACAGCTGAAGAAGCATGAGCAGAACTACCCCACTCACGATTTGGAGATGGCTACAGTGGTCTTTGCACTCAAGATCTGGCGACATTACCTATACGGTGAGTCATGCCAGATATTCACGGATCACAAGAGCTTGAAGTATATATTTCAGCAGCGAGACCTGAATCTTAGACAACGTCGTTGGATGGAGTTAGTGAAGGACTACGATTGCGAGATCCTTTATCACCCGGGAAAGGCAAATGTAGTGGCGGATGCTTTGAGTAGGAGGCCCGGGGGTAGTCTTTCTTGTTTGAGCACAGTGCAGAGGCAGTCGTCGGCAGATTGGCAGATTTTATGCGACAGCCGAGTGCAGTTCGAGTTCACTCCGATCGGGGGACATCTTGCGCATATTCGTGCACATCCACAGTTGCTTGACCGTATACATAAGGCACAGTACAGTGATGACCGTTGTTCAGAGATCACGGCACAGATGGGACAGGGCAGATTTTCCGAGTTCGTGATCGATGATCAGGGGATACTACGATTTGGGACTAGACTGTGCATACCAGATGCTGAGGGACTGAGACGTGAGGTTCTTGAGGAGGTACATCGATTGGTGTACAGTGTTCATCCAGGTTCCACCAAGATGTACCATGATCTGAGAGATGTTTACTGATAGGACGGGATGAAAAGGGACGTCACAGACTTCGTGTCGAGATGCCTGACTTGCCAGCAAGTCAAGGCCGAGCACCAGAGGCTAGCGGAAGAGTTGCAACCTTTGCCCATTCCGGAGTGGAAATGGGAGAAGATTTCTATGGACTTCATCGTGGGTCTACCCAGGACCAGTCGAGGGTATGACTCCATTTGGGTGATCGTGGATCGATTGACGAAAGCGGCTCACTTCCTGCCAGTGAAGACCAATTCGGTTTTGCTCAGTATGCCCAGATTTACATCGACGAGATCGTACGGTTGCATGGCGTCCCAATGTGTATTGTGTCCGACCGAAGCACCCAGTTTACCAGCCGACTATGGCAGAGGCTTCAGGAGGCTTTGGGCATCCGCTTGAGTTTCAGCACAGCATTTCATCCGCAGACCGACGACCAGTCAGAGCAGACTATTCAGACTCTTGAGGACATGCTTCGAGCGTGTGTTTTAGATTTCGATGGTAACTGGGATCACTATTTGCCCTTAGTAGAGTTCTCCTACAACAATAGCTTCCAGGAGACCATTCAGATGGCACCATTCGAGGCTCTATATGGGAGGAGATGCAGATCGTCCGTCTGTTGGACAGAGCTCAGCGAGAGCAGTATTTTAAGACCGCGGATTGTTGAGGAGATGATCGCGAAGATCCAGTTGATTCGCGACAGGATGAGAGCAGCCCAGAGCAGGCAGAGATCTTTTGCGGACCGTCGTTGGCGCAGACTTGAGTTTTCTGTTGGTGACCATGTTTTCTTGAGGGTCTCCCTAATGAAAGGTGTGATGAGATTTGGGAAGAATGGGAAGCATAGTCCCAGTTATGTGGGCCCCTTCGAGATCCTCGAGCGTATTGGTGTTGTTGCGTATCAGTTAGCTCTTCCGCCCAGTTTTCCAGACGTTCACCCCATATTTCATGTTTTGTTGCTCCGCAAGTATCTTCATGATCATTCGCATGTGATTCAGCACCCGACGATCCAGCTGGAGCGCGACCTTTCTTTTGCAGAGCAGCCGGTGGTCATCCTGGATCGGGAGGTGAAGAAATTGAGATCGAAGGTTATACCGTCCGTCAAGGTCCTTTGGCATGGCCCGAGCAGCGAGGAGGTCACCTGGGAGACCGATGACGAGATGAGGAAGAAATATCCCCATCTCTTTGAAGGTACGCGTAACTAGATCTTTAAATTCGGGGACCGAATTTCTTTAAGGGGGAAGATTGTAACACTTTGAAATTCGTTTAGATTAATTTCGTGTTAATTAGCGATAATGCGTGTTTTCATAAAATCTCGTAATTTTTAAAATTCCACATAAACTGGAATAAATCAAACTTTAATTGTGAAAATATGTAATTATATATATAATTGTGTTTTATTAATTATTAATTAGTTTAGTGCTGTTTAAACCAAGTCTTTGCTTCAGTTTGCACTAAAATACCATATTGTACCAAGTTAGTGTATTTAAAACGTTTTTAAACAAGATTATAGGATACGGCGAATCTGCTACTTCTGTAATTATTTTCTTGTTTTGCAAACATTTTCATATTGATGTGCAGGCTTTTTAGAGTAGTGTGTAGGGCTACGAGCCCGTTCCCCTCCCCAAAATCCGGCGAGACCCCTCCTTTTCCGAGCTCGCCGGCTTCCTGAGGGAATTGGGGGTTGGTGCTGTGCAGGGGGGTGTTTGTGTGTGTTTGTCTGTGTTTGGTATTGTTTATGTTCTTGGTTTTGTTCCAGGTAAAAATCTGTGACCATTTACCCTTTAAGTGTGTTTTGTGACTTGCGCAACACGTACGCTTCGAGTCTGGGTTTAGTGGGTTCTGTGCGTCGCAGCACATCGGGGTAGATCTGGGATTTGGACACACACGTTTTAGTGTATTGATTTCACGCGTTTAACTTGCGACGCTAGTTATTCGTATTGTCTTGATATCGCGTTTTTGCAGGATATTAACTTTGTCGTGCGTTGTTTTGTATAAACCCTAGGATCGGCCACGGAGACATCGAATACGGCGCGGAAGGGAAATGCGGTGATCAGATCAGACTAGCAGAGGCGTTCCGGTGAGTAGATGTACACATCTACGGGGGCAATCGTTTGGATGGCACTTGACGCCCGATAGTTAGAATGTAGTTTAAACTATAATTATATGCGTAGTTCCTAATTATCACCCCGTTGTATTACATCATTCGTCATACACACACACACACACACACGCACACTGTGCTACTATCTCATAGGACACTCGCACAATTACCATTGGCTTATGCTGCACGGGCACTACTCATGGAGACACGCACTCCTTGGTAATTGCTATGCCACGAACACTTAACTAGTTAAATCCAAATCTTATCATTTGCGCCATTACGTTTAATAAACCTGCAATTGATATAGTTAATTCATTAATATGGATATGTATGATTGCTGATCACATGCATATACTTTATTGCATCATTGTTCATGCATAGCTTTCTAGTTTCCGCATCCCATTGCATATTGCTAATATCATAGATATCCATGGATCATGATTATATTAAGGATTTCGTATTTATGATATTTATGGATTTGAGAAATCGCAAGGATTTGAAAAACATATTATCATTTTAAAAATGTAAAATTGCGGTTTTCTCGTGATATGATGCATCTATCGTCCACCATGAGATTTCTCGGTGCCTGAGCAGTATCATACACCCGACTCGAGGAGGAGGAGGAACCGTTTATGGGTGCATGGTGGACCCGGTGCGGTACCCCGGGACAAGATGGTCGCAGATGATGACGTTGAGCCTGGCAGGGGAGCACTACCGACCGGTTATATTGTGACGGGTCGGATATCCGGAGAATACCGACGTAGTCTTGAGTTTTGAGATATAGGCCAGTCCGGATTTGCCGGAGCCTGAGATTTAGATTTATGGGTCAGTCCGGATTGCCGGAGCCCGGATTTAATCAAGGATTCATATTTGGTGTCGATACTGACACAGATTTAAATTTACTTCATTGATGAAACTACAACTAAATTACAGAAGTTTTATTAAGATAAAAATACAGATTTAACCTTGTTAATTACATTCAAAACTCGTGTTGTTTATTGCATTCATATTGCATACATATTATTGCATCGCATCATGCTAGTATATATAGGTTGTGATATCATTGTGCACATGCTTACGATAGCCTTATTAGATGTTATTTTTACTCACGAGTTGGCAACTCACCCCCATCGTGTCACAGTGTTTTGGAGGTCTGACTCGTCAGCACAGTAGCGGCGGGCGCACCTCCTCTTTTGCATCATTTTGCTTGGACTCGCAGCTTGTTCGTAGGTGGGTTGCGGGGTTTTTTTGTTGCCACTTGTATCATTATTGTATCTAGTGTACTCCATCTACTGTAGCTACCTTATATATACCAGTTGTACTGTTATATTTGTGACCTAGAGACGAGACAGTGAGATTTGTGTATTTATATGTTATTTCTCTGGGTCGAGCTCACTTGAGCCGACATGTTGCTTTATTTCATTGTGCTTTTATTACTTTTCTGCACAGTTATGATATATATTGCATGGGATTGTGAATCCTCTTTTGGGCGAAGAGCTAGCTCCCGCTTGGGGATGCCTTATTGCATGTTGTGTGTGTGTGTATGTGTGTGTGTGTGTGTGTGTATATCCTTGTTTGTACCCGTTTGGGGTCAGTTTTTACAAAGGAGACTCTGCCAAAATTTTTGAAAAATGGATGTTGCTTTTAAAAAGCTTGATGCGACTTAATTATTTCAAAATTGCTTTCTATTTTGGTTTTTCCTTCACTCTACTGCTCTTTTGGTTTTGATTTCTGGGTTTTGGCTTACTTAAATTACGTACGCCTTGAGACGTTTCGTAATTTATGTGCCAATCACGCTCCATACTTTTCGGGTCGTGATAAAGTTGGTATCAGAGCGTTAGGTTTTACCTTTCTGAGTATAGTTAGACCCTTGGTTGATGGAGTAGGCGACTTAAGCAGAGTGACGTAGCGTGTGTATGTTCCGTGGCATACTTACGATACGGTACTCCGCCTAAGTGACCTTAGGATATAATTGTTTGCAAATCCCCTTTTCGACTCTTTATATCCCATGATTCTGTTATACTATTCTTATTATCCTGTTTTCTGTACCAGCCATTATGCCGGATTATAACTGTATGATATTCTTAGTTGATTTGGTTGGTTGATTTTAACATGTCTTGATCGAAATCATAGATTGCAAAAGCTGAAGAATGAAGTCGAGTAAGTCGCGTAGAATGTGAGTCATGTCAATTGCAATTTTAAGTTGAGTCAAGTTTGTGGAGTAGATTAAGTTCGGGTTCGAGTTCAAGTTTATGTTCAAGTTGAGTTTAAAGTCAATCTTAGGTTCGAATTTATGTTCAAGTTTAGACATTTCATGTGAATGGATTTAACTTTTGAAGATCTTAAGTTCGGGAGTAATCGGACAACTGCTGCATATGGACGGAAGGATTTGTGTCTTTTTCCAAGACAATTGGCATTGATAACTTCGTTAATTTGCAGTATTGTCTAACCTGAATAGGAAAGCACTCACTTTCTCCGGCTCTCTAGGACTCTAGAGAAATGATACCGCTTAAACCTATATTAATTTAGAGTCCTTAAATATTTATTATCGTTGTTTACATTGTATTTATATTGTTTGCATTTCTCGAGAGGGTTTTATGAAAAATATTTTAATGTTGTTTAAAAATAAACTTCGAGGGTGATTTATAATATTTAGAATTTTTATAAAAGTGAATTTTAGTTTCAATGGTATTTTAGTGATAAAACCCAGCTTTTAAAAGTTTATAGTATTTTAATGAAAACTATACTTTTGGAAACTTGATGATATTTTTTTAAAATTTTAATCTTTCATTTTAAAAATATAGTTTCACAATTTGTTTTTTTTATTGAAAATATGGATTCATAATTTTTATAATTTTTCAAAGTTTAGTTTGTTTAAGAGAAATTCGTATTCTTTTAAAATCATATTTTTATTCCTTTCGAGACTGAATTATCCATAAGGAGCTCTGCATCTCTCTCTACTATCCCAAGGACTTGCGATAATCCACACCATCCACATGTGAGTCCCGTAAAGAGGGTTGTAGAGACGTATTTGCAAAAGGTGTAAAAATATCGATAAAAGCAATGGTATTTTATTGTAAACCGTATTCTTTAAATTAACTATACATCTAAAATATCGTGCTATGAAACCATAGTGTTTGTGAATGGGGTAGGTCGTTACTCCGTGAATTTTCTAGAGATATGTAAGCTAGTTAATGAATAAAGGGTTATATTTAAAGTTTATGGTATTTATGTAAAAAAGTTCGTTATATGATCATTTCACTTGGAATTTTAATTGCATAAAAAGGTAAATAAAGGGAATAACATTTTAAAGTTATGTTAGGGTATTGACGTGACTTAATTTAAATAAAAAAGCGAATTAAAATATTAAAAAGAAAATATTATCAGAGTTAACTCCACTTTGTCGAGGTAGCGGTTTGAGAAGAACGGGAGGAGAGAAAAGAAGGGACTTACGTAGTTACTAGTGATGAGGGGTGGCGACATGGTCATAAAAAAATGAAGAGAGCATACAAGAGGGAAAATAGAGAGGATAAGAGGACTTACAGTCTCTGCTTGTACTCATACATGTAAGAAAAAGAAGAGAAGGAGTCTCGGTTAAGGAACCGAGACTTACGGTGCGTGGAGACTTGAGCTTGGGCCCGATTACACATACAAGAACGAACTCTAGATAGCTAACGTATGGAGGAACGAACTTGAGCGACGGAGTTGGTTTGGACTTGTGTGATTGACTTCCTTTGCGAGAGTGAGGCTTGAGAGATAGAATTTTTAATTGGTATTTTCAGAATAAATTAAGAGAAGAACTAAGAGGAAAGATTAAGTATTTATACGATAAAATATAGTTGTAATAGAAATAAAAAGATAATAAAAATGTATTAAAAGTGAGCGTGAAAGGGTAGATGAAGGGTCTAGTGTTCTTTGGTTAATTGCAGGAAAATCAAATCGGAAAATTGATGTAACATTTTAGAAAATAGAAAATATTATTTTTGGAATTTAAATAATAAAATAATGAATTTCACGGATATTATATGAATATAGATTTTAGTTTTCGTAGATTGGTATAATTAAATACCTATATTTTTGGAAAATAATTGGGAATTAAAATGAATTATTATTTATGAAAGCATTTAATTGATTTGGGCTTTTTATAATTAAAATATATTTATTTTCCATATAAGTTTAAGTTTAAATTTAATTAGTATTATACTAATTACTACACTAAACCATGTTTTATTTGTTAACCATGGTTGTGTGCATGACATGTTAACATTTCATTGTGATTTGTATTATGATTTTATGCTTTTGAAAAGAAAAGTAAAAGAAAAGAAAAGAAAAAAATGAGACATGAGACAGGGGCGGGGGTACAAAGAGACATATTGGTATAGGCTAGAGAGAGAGCATGGTTACTACAACCATTCCTTCACTTCATATCTCATCCTCATTTCTTCATTCCCTCTATCTTCTTCCTCCACCTCCTCCATCCTCTCTACCACCACCAAAAATCACCCCAAATCAACTCAAAACCACATGAGGCCTTCACTAAAAATATTCCCAACCTCACCCTAAGCTTCATGGCATGATCAAGTTTTCGTTTTGAGCTCCTTTAGCCATCTTGGAATTTTCTTGAGTTGCTTCATGAGGTAATAATCCCACCCTTTAACCAAGTTTTAGTATTCTTTCTTTCACAAGTTAGTTTTAAAGCTTTAAGTGCATGTTTTGTAAACTTGAAAATTCTAGGGTGCGTGTTTATGGATATAATGAGTAGTGAAGATGTAGTTGAGGGTTGTTTAGTAATTACAAGCCTTTTAGTGATAGGAAAGAGTGATGCAGTGGAGAAATTCTTGAGTTAGATGAGTTTAGAAACTTCAAATGTTGGTTTTATGGAACTTTTGATGTTCAAATAGAATCTGGGATGACTTGGGAACTCTGAAAATTTTATAGAGAATACAGAGAGATGTATAGATCAGTAGAAAGCCACTGCAGAAGCCCATGCTCCGAAATCTAAGTCTTGGCCGCCGTTTTATTCGTTTTGACAGCAATTTGCGGGTCAATTTTGGAATTAGGCTTTGAAATTTGTTCTGTAGCTCACTCTTTAGATAACTAAGACTACCCTATACGTTAAAAAGTCCCGATCACCTTAAGAATAATATGGAGTCGTTTTTGTAGGGTTCCTAGGCACTCTTGTGAAGGTTCATAAGGCATCAAACATGTCCGAATAAAATTTTAGATATGCCGAACAACCCAAAGCCGGGATCTTTGCTAGATTATTAGGGTTTAACATGCAAGTAAACATCTTTACTACTAAGTGTGAGGGATTACAACCTTTGTAGTCCGCTTCTTTGCTTCACAACCTCCGAGTAGAAGTCTCTTCGCCGTGATCCACGATCTCCCGGACTCAAGAGAGACTCCACGACTCGAACGATCCATGCTAGCTTGTAGTGTTCCGCTTCTCCGATGATCTACGTCGAAGTTGCAATAGCTCAAGCTCTCTCACTCTAATGAGGTGAACACCCTAATCTAATGGGCTAGATTAGATGAGGATGATGGAGTAGTATTTATGCTTTCTTTTTATATCATTTTCTCACAAGAAATCATCACAAAAGAAATAACTAGTGAGCTCTTTCCAAAACTCAAGAGAGAAGAAGATGAAGAATAATGAAAGTAATCCTTTTTTGTGATGAATAGTAGATAAGAATATATGATTTATTATGGAACCATGGTCAAGGATGAGAGGCTTAACCTTTGTAGAGAATAAACTAGAGCTAGGGTTTGGTTAGGTCAAGAATGAGTCATGGATAAGTACCAACCATAATATCTTAACCAAGACAAAAGGAAATTCTTCTAGAATGAACAAGAAGGAGCTAACCTTAATCAAACCCTAATCTCTTTTTATCATCCCTAAACATGTTTCATAATAAATCATATCATGTCACAATAATATATATCACATATATATTATATATTTGCAACAAAAGAAAATAATACAATTAACATATATCGCATATATATCAATGTATTAATCCGGTGAGAAAATGAAATAATAAAGCGAGCCAATATTAGATAATGTAATACAATATATCATATATATCATTATACATTAAATCATCGAATCAACACTTGATCCGACGATCCGGCTATATCGAATATAACCGACTAATATCTCATGTACCGATTCATCGAATCAACACTTGATCCGATGACCCGGTTCATATCTAAATATCGCGAGAATATAATACGGTATCTCATATCGCATTATCCTCGGTCCTGCACATATCACATATGTGCCTCTACTCCGTTTTGCCTGAGCCAAAAAACCTCTATGTAGGACTCTAAAGAATCGTCAATACGCCGGTAGCAGGTGATGATCATATCAAACGCCCACAAGCTGCAAGCGGTCAACTAAATGTAACAGCCACCCAGGTATTGAGTGATCAGAAGATCAACAAGCTAGCCTGTCCGTTCTCCTGTGAATCCAATCAGTAACACTCCTGTACAGTCCGGTCTGTTCGTATGATATGTCGCATATCAAGTCTAGGGGTGGTATATGTCAGACCCTAGTAATCGATAAGTCGTGTCGATGTGAGGCTCATAACAGGTCGAGAAACTACTGGTAACACTTACCAGTATATCTCTATATCAGCCCTGGCCAGGGACTTCCAGTTATAACCAATCGAACACAGCACAACATCAACTCCCTATACCGGGAGAGACAAATCCCCTCCTATCGCTCATTGCCTCCATGTGATTCGGGACTGCACCCAAAATCCACCGTTTTGCACGCCCACTTGGACATGGTAAGGTGGAAATCAAAGCACAGTGGGAATCACACAAGACTCTATGACGATCTTGGGTCTACAGACTACGCTGTACCAGTGTCACCGGAGAACTGCCATCTGACGTGTGGTATATCACCATCTGGGAGTTCTCGGCGAGTCCGTCCAGTGTACCCAGTCTCCACTGAGCATCCGTACACCAACCTTGATGTCAAACACCGATGGATATGGGATCATCCATCGCCCATCATATGGGTCAAGATGCGTATACGCTAGTCTACTCTGGTGTATCGATGCCCTGTCTCGATATACCCTCGACTAGGAACAGTTATAGGATGTACTCATCGACTACCATGGCCCCACTAGTATGATCTCATCATAGTCCCAGTAGTCGAGTACAGATCCTAAGGGCTTTATCAACATGTGAGAGTAAGACAGTAAACCAGTACAAGTCAACATGTTAAGATAAAGTGAAATCAAATAGCATACTATCATGACGAGCAAGAAAGTCCTCTCTGTATATATCCAAGCATCCATCATAATATACATCATATGTACAACAATGGCCTCTAGGGCATATACACAACTAACAGTTTTACTTGTTTTCTGTCAACGTTTTCCGATATTTGAAACTTGGTTTGGATTTTCATGATGTGACTTAGTTGTTCGACGTTCGTACGTCGACGTCAGGGGTTATTTTGTTGTTTTAGCAGGCGTTGGCCATAGGTTCTAACCTATGTGTGCTTTGCTCGTGATTCAAACTCGATTTGGGTTTTCATGCGATCTTGGTTATGATTCATTTATAGGTACATTCGCGTGGACTTCCGAGACGACGAAGGAGGACAAAGCATCCGTCGGAATTGACTAGAGCGAGATGTTTGCAGGTGAGTAGATATATATCTACGGGGGAAGTCGGGTGGATGGCGTATAGCATCCCCGCTACCGATTTATATCTATAGAGGTGAAGTTAAGAACTTCTAATATTGTACCAAACGTGCGTGAAAAAGTTCAGGTAGATCAAAGAACAAAAAGATACAAGAATTTGAAAAGGAAGAAATAGATGGAAGGAGATTTATCAGTGTTATCTTGACCCATGGCTTCGGCCTCTACGGCTGACAAAGTGAAAGTCTGGCGTCTTGGCACATTTCTTTGTGCAAGCTGGTACATTGATAGCTGACGAGGTAAAGGTGGTCCGCGCGGAGGTAGTGCAGAAAGAGCTAAACGAGTAGGTGGAGTTTGAATAGCTGGTCTAGCTGTGGGGGCTAGGCCAGCTCAGTTTTGTGGGCAAGTTCCTACAGTATGCGATAGAGATCCACATATCAAACAAAGACCATTGGCTCTACAGAAATTCTTGACTTGGTGTCCGGTCCTCTTGCAATAGATACAGACGTTTGGTTCAGTCTTGAAAAATGATCCTCCTGGCCTCATAGGTGGCGCTGGGTGAGTTAGCCAAGAAGAGGCTCCTCCAGTAATGTAATTGGCGGGACGTTTCATACCGGATGACCGTGGCCTTCCCTTCTTATTAATGATGGCTTCATAACGACGGGCTGACTTTAAAATTGCTTCATGTGTTAGGTATTCTCCCATTGCCAGGGCAAACTAGATCTCGGGGTCTAAGCCATATTGGAAACATCTATCATGAATCTCTGCTGTAGGGATCAGATGAGATGAGATGAGATGATGTACGTGACTATAGATCCGTAATATTGTTTTGATGATATCGTACGATGGATTATTCCGTACGTGATATGATGAGTATGGATCGCCGATATTTATTTTCGACTTGAGAAAACTTGTTTTAAAATCATAAGTAGATACTATGATATATTTAGAGCCATACCTACTTTCAAAACTAACGAATCGTTAACCACTTTTAAATGATAATTTCAATGGGATACTGCGACTTTTCAAATGGTATTTTCTTCAAAAACATCGCAACCCCTATTTTCTAAAACAATGTTTCGTACTATTTTAAACTATAACTTATAGCTCATATGTAGTTGCGTATTTTATTACTTGTCCTGGTTACAATGTCTTTATTTTGTTTACGCTCGCGTTACGATTTCTTATTTCTGCATACACTCGTATTTCTTCTATTTACGATATATATACTATGTTTCATACCCTTATCTTTACATGACTTTGTTTGCTAGGACACACGCACCCTTACCGATGATGCACATGTTGCACTACACATACCCGCATGCTCACACACACACATCATTGGTAATTTCCATGCCGCGTACACAGATAGAACTCGCTGTATTACCGTACCATCTTATAACCTGTTAGCATTTTAGTTACTGTTTAGTATCCAGTACCACATATTATTTCAGATATTGCACTTTCTTTACATTACTATACGACACGCTTATATGGCCACACTTGTTATGCAATACAGTATTGTTCTGTGCATGTACATATCTTTTCATGATTGCCATATTCTTTTGAGATTTTGCTTTCATGAGATTTCTGAATTTGAGAAACCACGGATATTTAAAAACTTGTGAATGTTTTAAAAAGCAGTTTTCTCTTGATATGATATTTCGATGTCCACCATAAGATTTCTCGGTTCTGAGCTATGATTACTACCAGATTCGAGGAGTGAGGAGCCACCGTCTGCGGGTACATGGTGGACCCGATACGGTACCCCGAGCAAGAAGGTCGTTTCGAAAGGCATTAAGCCTGGATGGGGAACACTACCTACCGGTGATAGTATTAGACTCGGCGGATATTCGGAGGGTACCGACCAGAGTGATATGAGACAGATGGATATGAGGTCTGATCTGATGAGACAGTGCGGGAGATATGAGGGCCTATCCGATGAGACGACGTCTGAGATATGAGGATTTACGTATCGATACTAGACATGGGATTTATGATGATTTCGAATGTCGATGCTGGGCACACAGGGTTTTATGATGATTTGATGTGTCATTGATGGACACACGTTGGATGATACATATATATAACACAGATGACATGGTACCACATATTGATACAGGCACGATATTATATATTATACACATATGTATACACAATCACTTTTGATACTACACGGTATGATATTATTATATTACAGTATGACCTAAGAGATTGTTATACATTCGATTTCTACATGATGATATCTTCTACTCACGAGTTCAAAACTCACCCCCTTTGTGCCATAATTTTCTTGCAGGATCGACTTCTCGGATCAGTAGCGGCTTGCTGGCACATTGATTTTTTTGGATGATTGTTTGGTAGGTGGGTTACACTACAGATTGTAACCACCGTTATATATTTTATATTCAGTTGTAATCTAGTTAAAAGCTCCATCAACCAGACCGTATATTTGGTAAACTTAGAAACCAGTTTGTATATTCTTTCAGACTTAGAGTCATGATTTGTATATATTCTTTACACTTGAGTTCGATTATGTTTTGGTTTTCTTTACTTTCTTTTCTGAGTTGATCTTTTACTTCGGCGTCGTATACTTACTTGCGTGGTTGTGTTTCCGCCGATTGGCGAAGAGTTAGCTCCTTCTTGGGGATGCCAATGTCATTATTGATTATGTACTGGTTTTGATCAAAATTTACAAAGGAGCTGCTGCCCAAATTTCAAATGATGAAAACGTTTTCAAACTTTAGTACACAACCCACTTGCATTTCTATGAATCTTATTTATACTTTAAAAAGGGAACACGATTTCATTTATACCTTTTTTCAAAACTTCACCTTCACTATCTTCTTAAAAAGATTTAGATTCCTGGTTTTCAGCTTGCTTGGGTTACGGTGGGGTCCTGTAGACTTCACGTGATTCAATTGCGGGTCACGTGCCATTTCCGGGTCGTGACAAAGTTGGTATCAGAACATTAGGTTTAACTTTTGTTCGAGTCTAGCTTTGACTATGCGGAGTTTAGGGCGTATATTTCGGAACCTAGGCTTGAACTTATAGAACTTAGACTTGACTGAGGAGGTATTAGACACGAACTTTCGTTACGTAGGTTGACCTTGGTTGATGGAGTAGATAACTTAAGTAGAGTGACATACCGTGCGTATGTTCCACGGCATACTTATGATACGATGCTCTGCTTAAGTAACCTTAGGATGTATATATCTTGAGATCCGTTATTCTATTCGTTCTTGTGATCTATCCTCATCGATACTAGTTGTGGTTCGTGTCACCTTGGTTACGCGAGTTGAGAGGGCTGCGGTTAGAGAAGCGGTCAGAGTGAGCTCGTCAGGGACGAGGACTGACCAGGGTGTTATCCTGGCATAGGAACATATTGTTATCCTTTTATGTTAGGATTTCTCACTTGAGACGAGTGTTCTGGATCTCCACCAGATGAACAGGCCATTGCTTGAGGCTGGCCAGATTGAGAGGTCTGTTGATGTAAAGCCTACCCCAGATATCGTTGTGTTGTCTACTATGCAGACAGATGCACCGGCCGTAGCTGAGATTGACGAGATGTCGCTTCCAAAGCTCACGAAGCTGAAGCCACATGAGTTACAAACAAGAATGTGACAGAGGACCCCTAGTCATTATTGGATAAAATGACTAGGATATTTAGTTCGTTTAGATGCTCCGATGCGAGATCAGTTGAGTTAGCTAGTTTCTGTTTGAAAGGTCTTGCTCAGACCGGGTGTGAGTCGATCAAGAGTGGACGAGCAATACGTATTCCTCCAACGTCTTGGACGAGTTCTCGATGGCGTATTTAGCCAGATTTCTTCTATCGAGTGTTGGAGATGCCTAAGATCGTTGCTTCGGGTATTTGCGAGAGACTCCGGATATGACCATAATGGAGGATGAATTGCAATTTACGCAGCTTTCAAGATGTGATTTTGAATTGGTTGATAGTGAAGAGAAGTGGATTATGAGATTTGTGTGAGATCTAAATAAGTCATTCCTCTCCGTTGATACCAGAGATTTGATACGTACACAGAGGAGTTGAATACAACCACATTTCTAGAGGAAAGTCGTGATGAGAATATAACTGTTCCGGAACGGAAACAAATTAATTAAAGAGTGCTAACTTTTGGATATTTCGACAGAGATGAGATCGGAAGAGACCATGGAAGGTTCTTTCCGGGTTACTACAATGATAAATATTTGGACCAGGATCAGTTGTATTGTACGCACTCAGAGAACCAGAGGCTGCTGCCGTCGGTATGCTACATTGCGAGTGGATAGGTTAATTGACCAAGAGATGTTCCGAGAGGCATCAAAGCGGGATTGTTTCCGTCGCTACTCCTAATCAGGCTGTCGAGCCGAGAGGTCATGGATTTAGTGATTCGCAGAAAGAACAAGGACCTAAAGACAGAGGACGCCAAACTGTGGGCAGAAGGCAAGTGGAAACTCTTGCTCTGCCAGCTCCGGGTGCACCGGTACCTTTCGATATTGATGAAGGTGTACCTCAATGTCATTTATTGTGATTTGTGTTTTGGTGATCCGAGTATCACGTTTTAGTCGTTTTGATTCTTTTGTTTTGGTGACTGAGTTTCATCATTAATGTTTTCGTGTACCGTAGCTGCACCTAATGGATATTTTTCTTGTGCACAACAGTTGTACTTGATTTATGTTTTTATACACCAATTACACTTGATTTCTGTTTTTTTGCATATCTGTTGCACTCGATGTTGTTTTGTGCACCTAGTTGCACATATTTATGATTTCATGTATCCCGATACACTCGATTATAATTTCATGCATATTGTATACCACAGATTTTGATTCATACACTCGAAATTGTTTACATGCGCTTTCGATGCATTAATATGATTTTCGTGCACGCCAGTTGCACTAGATTTATGTTTTCGTGTACTTAGTTGCACTTAATATTGATTTTTGTGCACCCTATTGCATTAGATGCTTTTGTGCAGACTTGATGCACTTGATTTAGATTTTCACGCACACTCGGCGCACTTGGTGTGGTTTTGTGCATATTTGATGCACTTGATTGAGATTTTCATGCACTCTAGATGCATTTGAAATTGTTGTCGTGCACACCCGTTGCACTTGACAGATACTTTCGTGCACACCTGTTGCGCTTGACAGATACTTTCGTGCATACCCGTGCACTCGATTTTTGTTTTCATGCACATTCGTTGCACTTGGTTTTGACTTTGATTTCCATGCGCACCAGACGCGCGTGGGTTTATTTTCATGTACACTTGCTAAGATTGATTTCCTTTCGAGCATCACTTTTTTATAACATATACTATGTTATATTATAGCAGAGCAGGACTGGTCTGAGGACAATACCTGAGTGTTTTTGTATATATCGATATTTACTGAAGAGCTTTTCAAAAAGAGCTATAATCTCACTATTTTCCAACGTGTCAGTGAGCGACACGAAACTTTACAAAAGAAAACCCTTCTAAGATACTTTCAAAAGGCGAGACATATATATTAAGCAAAATGTATAAGGATATATATATATATATATATATATATATATATATATATATATATATATATATATCCTCACAAATGAACGTCTGCTCCTCGAGCCGTGATATATGCATCACACGGCGATTTGAAAAGAGATTTTTCATGCATACATTTTTCGGTTACTTAGACGATTTTTATAAGGATGCGTACTATATATATTATTGTCTTGATTATATTATACTTGATTTAAACAGTAGATTTCGTAACTTGCATTTTCATTATAACTTGTATGATTTACATGACACTGTCGGAGTTTCGATTATTGAGTTTTGCACTTGTTTTCATGCACACATGTTGCGCTATAATATTTCTAGCTTATTCGTGACTTCGGAGCCCTGTTGATTTGATTTGATTTACTAAAATGTTTTAATAATTGGGGTTTTAAATTTAAATTCGGGGACCGAATTTATTTAAGGGGGAAAATTATAACATTTCAGAAAATAGAAAATATTATTTTTGGAATTTAAATAATAAAATAATGAATTTCACTGATATTATACGAATATAGATTTGAGTTTTCGTAGATTAGTATAATTATATACCTATATTTTTGGAAAATATTTGGGAATTAAAATGAATTATTATTTTGAAAGTATTTAATTGATATGGGATTTTTATAATTAAAATATAATTATTTTCCATATAAGTTTAAGTTTAAATTTAATTAGAATTCTATTAATTACTACACTAAACCATGTTTTATTTGTTAAACATGCTTGTGTGCATGACATGTGTCACGACCCAAAGTTCGGCCCGTGACCGGCACTTAACCACGTAACGTCTACAGGCGTAACGCGATCAATTAAGCCGAAACCCAGAAATCAAAACCATTAAAATAGTGAGTGAAGAAAACATGAGTTTTAAACATTTAGAAAACCTTGAGTAATTTAGTAAAAATTCTTAAAGTTTAATTTATTTCTTAAAAATTTTCGGCAACACCTCCTTTGTAAAAAAACTAGCCCCGAAACTGGATACAAAACATGATATAAGTAAAATGACTGATAATAAGAATATAACATCCCCAACGGGAGCAATCACGCTCAACGATGGAGACAATCACCACAAGAATAATATACGACGCCGTAGCGAAGAAATGAGCAATATAAGTGAAAAACATCATAAAAGATAAAACTGCATAAATAAAGTCGGCTCACACGAGCTCGACACCAGAGTACAAAATAATATACATCATCGTCCTCACAACTGCTCTCTAAGTCAATACATGAAATAGTAGATGGAGAGTACTAGATACAATAGTGTGTACAAATGGAAAATTACCGGCTACCACAAACCCACCTAGCAGCAAAACAGCTCACGCACTAACTGCAGTGGTATCCGTAGCCAAAAAGATACAAGAGATAGCCCTGCCGCAACTACTCTGAGGGCCGACCTGTAAACACTGTGGCACAACGGGGGTGAGTTTCCAACTCGTGAATAGAAGATAACATATAAAGGTAATCGCGAGTATGCACGTACTGTGATACTCTAACATGTGCAAACAGATAACATCTATATGATGAGCTGGGTATGCGATAATCATGCAAAAGTACTCTATCAGGTACTACAACTACATGATGCAATGCATAACAATGAATGCTGAGCATGGGATAAAATATCATCAACACGGAATGTCCACGTGGAAAAACTCCGGTGTCTACCAAAAACACCCCAAAACCCAATACTCAGGCGCCATCACTCTATACGGCCCTCAATCCTGTAAATCTCATAGAAGCAGGGTGCCCAACATCGGCACCCAAAACAACATGAAATACTCGTGTCCAGCATCGACACGCAAATCCTCATATATCGGGCTCCGTCAGTCCGGATCGGCCCACGGGCTCCGTCTGCGGAATCGGCCCTCGGCCCCGGCAGTACGGGTCGGCCCGTATCCATCTCTCGACTCTGATCAGTATCCTCCGGATAACCGCCAGGTCCAACCAGTCACCGGTAGGTACTAGCCACCCTGCCAGGCTCATCGTCTGCTCCACGAAAAACATTTCTCGCCCCGGGGAACCATACCGGGTCCACCATGAACCCGCAAATGGATCATCCAACTCCTCGAATCGGGTTTCAAGCACACGTCTCAGAACCGAGAAAACGCATGGTGGATGCACCAAAATATCATATCAAGAGAAACCGGGTTTTTAAAATAGTGCATACTTTCTTGAAATAATACCACAATTCTCAAATTCAGAAATCACATGAAATCCAAACCCAATGCGTAAATCCATGCGATATGATATATGCATCATAAGTCGTACTATGAGTAAAAAGGAAGAAAACCGCTCCTTAAGGAGATTCAGTTTTTAAAAAGTATCATGCGGTCCCCAGTTTTCCTAAAATCGCATTATCTAGGTAGGTGAAATGTATATATGCGTATGTATGGATGTATCATGTCGAATCATACATAAGGTGAGCTACAACATATTTTTCATGGCAATTCTATAGTGTGAGTGTCATGGCAATTACTAACGGTGTGTGTGTGACATGCAGATTTGTGCTCGTGCAGCATGGACCGTTAGTAACAGTGCGGTGTGCTATTAATTCTAATTCCATATATATAGCAGGGAATAAAGTATGCAACCAATAGTATCCGTGAGCAATTAATGTATATGAATGCAAATATGCAGCTACAATATCCTATCAAGCCCTGACGCATAACGACATACGGGCGATTTTCCCGTAGATATTAAATCTACTCACCGTGATCTCGAACTACGCGTATCCGACCACCTGCTTCCCCTTCTGTGCGGCGTCCGAAGTACCCGCCTGCGAACCTAGAATTTACACAAAGTAATACACATAAGCTAAAATCCTGCAAAAACGCGATATCAAACCAAACGAGAAACTCACGTCGCGAACTAAACGCGCGTGTGTTCGATACGCTAAAACGTGTGAATACGCGTCTGAAACTACCCCGACACGTCGCGACACGCAGGAAATCACCAAACCCACTCACATATCACACGTGTTGCGAAAGTTAAAAGTATTGGAAAATAGGGTAATTTGTTCTATATTTTTATACAAGCATAGTTAGAAAAAGTTGCATGTACCACATGCCTTAAAAATCACCAAACCCACTCACATATTTTTATACACTCAGGTCCCCCATCTGGCCGCAATTTGCGGCCAGAATGAATATTTCGGCAGCCAACTTAGGGAATTGGGGTCCCATGCTTTTTGTGTGTGGTCTAGGCCTAGAGGACATGCTCCAGAAATTGCAATTTTTGCCTGAAGCAACCGGGTTGAAAGCAGATCACAAATGGGCACAAATCTTAATTAAAACACTAATTTAACACTAATTGATACAAAATGGTATTTTAGTGTAACCTGAGAAATTTACTTAGTTAAAACAACATTAAAAGCACTTAATTAAGTTAATCAAACCTTAAAAATTCTAACTTATCTCAAACTTCACTTAATCCCTCTTATTAGCACTAAAACGCACAAAAATACAATTTTTAGCTAAATAAACTACAAGTTAAGAAATAAAGTGATATGGGTGAGTTTAATACCTCCAAATGATCTTAGGGAAGTCCAACTTGCAGCACTTGCCTTCAAAGGCAAGGATTTGCCACCAAGACCCACAAAAGAGGCATATTTCAAAGGTTTAATGAAGAAAGGGTGAGCTTTTTGTGTAGGGATTGTGTTTGCACACCAAGAGAAGCAGAAGAAGAAGAAGAAGATGAAGATGTTGCTGCTGCTGCTAATGCCTCGGCTGGAATGCAGAAATGAGAGGGGGAGAGAGAGAAATAAGTGAGGTATGGTCAAAAGTCAAGCCCCATTCTTCACCTAACCCAACCCATGCCTCCCATTCTTTAATTTTATTTTTAATTAAGGGTTTTAACTTGATTTATGTGAGGATAAGAACCATGCAAGAGGGAAAAGAAACATATGTTACAAAATGTGTTAAGTGTGCATGCTAGTTACACTAATCCTTGCTTAGGAAAAGTAATTAAGGAAAATTTCAAATTAAGTGAACACTAAGCTAATTTATAATTAATAAAACCCATTTATATATATAAACACATCTTATCACAATTAAAACTGGTTTTATTTTAGTTTAAGTGGAAATTTAAAATTTACGGGGTTTTATGAAAACACGCATTATTGCTAACTAACGCGAAATTAACCTAAACGAATTTCAAAGCGTTACAACATGTTAACATTTCATTGTGATTTGTATTATGGTTTTGTGCTTTTGAAAAGAAAAGAAAAGGAAAATAAAATGGAAAAATGAGACATGAGAGGAAGGGGGGAAGGGGGGGGGGGGACAGAGAGAGAGAGAGAGAGAGAGAGCATGGTTACTACAACCATTCCTTCACTTCATATCTTATCCTTATTTCTTCATCTCCTCCATCTTCTTTCTCCACCTCCTCCATCCTCTCTACCACCACAAAAAATCTCCCCAAATCAACTCAAAACCACATGAAGCCTTTACTAAAAATGTTTCCAACCTCACCCTAAGCTTCATGGCATGATCAAGTTTTCGTTTTGAGCTCCTTTGGCCATCTTGGAATTTTCTTGAGTTGCTTCATGAGGTAATAATTCCACCCTTTAACCAAGTTTTAGTATTCTTGCCTTCATAAGTTTGTTTTAAAGCTTTAAGTGCATGTTTTGTAAACTTGAAAATTCTAGGGTGCGTGTTTGTGGATATAATGAGTAGCGAAGATGTAGTTGAGGGTTGTTTAGTGATTACAAGCCCTTTAGTGATAGGAGAGAGTGATGTAGTGGAGAAATTCTTGAGTTAGATGAGTTTAGAAACTTCAAATGTTGGTTTTGTGGAACTTTTGATGTTCAAATAGAATCTGGGATGACTTGGGAACTCTGAAATTTTTATAGAGAATACAGAGAGATGTATATACCAGTAGAAAACCACCGTAGAAGTCTGAGCCCCTAACTCCAAGTCTTGGCCACCATTTTATTCATTTTGACCGCAATTTGCGGGTCAATTTTGGAATTACGCTTTGAAATTTGTTCTGTAGCTCACTCGTTAGATAGCTAAGACTACCATATACGCTAAAAAGTCTCAGATCAACTTAAAAAAAATCTGGAGTCGTTTTACTTGATTTCTGTCAATGTTTTCCGATATTTGAAACTTGGTTTGAATTTTCATGATGTAACTTGGTCGTTCGATGTTCGTACGTCGACGTCGGGGATTATTTTGTTGTTTTAGCAGGCGTTGGTCATAGGTTCTAACCTATGTGTGCATCGCTCGTGATTCAAACTTGATTTGGGTTTCATGCGATCTTGGTTATGATTCGATTGTAGGTATATTCGCGTGGACTTTCAAGACAACGAAGGAGGACAAGGAATCCGAAGGAATCGACAAGAGCGAGGCATTTGTAGGTGAGTGGATGTAAATCTATGGGCGAAGTCAGGTGGATGGCGTATAGCACCCCCGCAATCGTAGAATTAAGATATGTGTGTGTGTGTGTGTGTGTGTATTATATATGTATACCTAGCCTATAGAGTTATTAGAATACTATATGCGATTGTAGTATACTTAGTAGATAGATATATTCTTAAATCACTATTTCTTGCCTTTGAGCTACACACACACACACATAAAGGACATTTACGATATGATGATACGAGTCGATATGATACGATATGTTTATATGATACGAGATGACATGAGATGATATTTGATGATATGAGATGATGTACGCGACAATAGATCCGTATTATTGATTTGATGATATCGTACGATGGATTATTCCGTACGTTATCTGATGAGTATGGACCGCCGATATTTATTTTCGACTTGAGAAATCTTGTTTTAAAATCACAAGTAGATACCATGATATATTTAGAGCCATACCTACTTTCAAAACTAACAAATCATTATGCACTTTTAAATGATAACTTCAAGGGGACACTGCGACTTTTCAAATGGTATCTTCTTCAAAAACATCGCAGCCCCCTATTTTCTAAAACAACGTTTCGTACTATTTTAAACTATAACTGTATGACTCATACGTAGTTGTGTATTTTATTACCTGTTCGCGCTACAATTTCTTTATTTTGTTTACGCTCGCGTTATGATTTCTTATTTCTGCATACGCTCGCGTTTCTTCCATTTACGATATATATACTACGTTTCATACCCTTATCATTACACGACTTCGTTTGCTAGGACACACGCACCATTATCGATGATGCACATGTTGCACATACACATACTCGCATGCTCACACACATATCATCGATAATTGCCATGCTACGTACACAGATAGAACTCGCTAAGTTACCGTACCACTTTATAACCTGTTAGCATTTTATTTACTGTTTAGTACCCAGTACCACATATTATTTCAGATATTTCACTTTCTTTACATTGCTATACGACATGCTTTTATGGTCACACTTGCTATGCAATACAGTATTGTTCAGTGCATGTACATATCTTTTCATGATTGCCATATTCTTATGAGATTTTGCTTTCATGAGATTTCTGAATTTGGAAAACCGCAGATATTATTTAAAAACTTGTGAATGTTTTAAAAATGCGGTTTTCTATTGATATGATATTTCGACGTCCACCATGAGATTTCTCGGTTTTGAGCTATGATTACTACCAGATTCAAGGAGTGATGAGTCACCGTCTGTGGGTACATGGTGGACCCGGTATGGTACCCCGTGGCAAGAAGGTCGTATAGAAAGACATTGAGCCTGGCCGGGGAACACTACCTACCGGTGACAGTATTGGACTCGGTGGATATCCGGAGGATACAGACCGGAGTGATATGAGACAGATAGATATGATGACTGATCTAATGAGACAATGCCTAAGATATGAGGGCCGATCCGACGAGACGGCGTCTGAGATATGAGGTTTTACGTGTCGAAACTAGACACGGTATTTATGATGATTTCGAGTGTCGATACTGGACACTCAGGATTTTATGATGATTTGATGTGTCGTTGATGGACATGCATTGGATGATACATATATATGACACAGATGACATGGTACCGCATATTAATACAGGCACGATATTATATATTATATACATATGTATACACGATCACCTTTGATACCACACGGTATGATATTATTATATTACGGTATGATATTATTATATTACAGTATGACCTAAGAGATCGTTATACATTCAATTTCTACCTAACGATGTCTTCTACTCACGAGTTGGAAACTCACCCCCGTTGTCCCATAGTTTTCTTGCAGGATCGACCGTTCGAATCAGTAGCGGCTTGCTGGCACATTGCTTCTTTTGGATGATTTCTTGATAGGTGGGTTATACTACAGATTGTAACCACCGTTGTATATTTTATATTCAGTTGTAATCTATTTAAAAGCTCCATCAACCAGACTATGTATATTTGGTAAACTTAGAAACCAGTTTGTATATTCTTTCAGACTTAGAGCCATGATTTGAATATATTCTTTACACTTCAGTTCGATGATATTTTGGTTTTCTTTAATTTTTTTTCTGAGTTGATCTTCGCCTTGGGTGTCGTATACTTACTTGTATGGTTGTGTTTCCGCCGATTGGCGAAGAGCTAGATCCCACTTGGGGATACCAATGTCGTTATTGATTATGTACTGGTTTTGATCAAAATTTATAAAGGAGGTGCTGCCCAAATTTCAAATGACGAAAACATTTTCAAACTTTAGTATACTACCCACTTGCATTTTTATGAATCTTATTTATACTTTAAAAAGGGAAATTGATTTCACTTATACTTTTTTCAAAACTTCGCATCCATTATTTTCCTAAAAAGGTTTAGATTCCTGGTTTTCGGCTTACATGGGTTACGGTGGGATCCTGTAGACTTCACGTAATTCAAGTGCCGGTCACGTGCCATTTCCAAGTCGTAACAAAGGAGTAGTGGGGAGCTGAAGGGATGCACGTGCAAAGGATAGAGGATTTGGGGAAAATCCAACCGCCGGTGGTAGGGATCTGGCAGTCTAAAAATAAGCAATTGCCTCGGGTCGTGCAGTGCATTCATCTGGGTATTTATGTATTATTTTTATAGTTTAATTTATTTGCAACTCTTCATTTCTCCGTGTAATGCCCGTGTAACTTTTGGGCTTCCGAAAAATTAAAAAGAAAAATATTAAAAATAATTGGAACTAATGGGATTCGAACTTGCAGGCTATAGGACAGAAGCGGAGAGGCTTAACCAGTGAGCTACAAGTTATTTCTTGTACATAAGTTATCATTAATAACTTATAGCTCGAAACCAGAACAAAAATACACTCTTTTATTGTCATTGGATCAGTAAAAGTAGATAGGACTTTTAGGGTCGTTACAGTTGGCCTTTGTCAAGGGCTTATATAGATGGGTTTAGAGTAATCTAGGATAATGACGGGTTAAACTTGACTTGCGACTTATGATTTGTTGGCCTTTTTCAAGATCATAAGACACTTGGGGTGAAAACCATATCAGGAGTTTCAAATATAAAGGAAACTTTCCTGGCATGCGCATACCTTCTAGAGTGTGGTGACTTAAGTGGCTTCCATCATGTTATCACATGGTGATAGTTGGGTCACGATTCTCACTATGAGTAGGTATTACTCTTCGGGAGATTTTCACTTCACAATAAGCTAACATATTAGGTGTCTAGAAAGTGTTAACGAGATTACGTCTCTGTGGAAACGGGGTTATTTAATTAGGTCCGTGCAAAAGCACGGGAAGCCTTCCTCGGAATACCAACACTGTCCTGGCTGAATGATTAGCGAACTTGTAAGGTGTAAATGATCCCCACTAGTTCTTCTTTTAGGGTTTGAAGAAGAATGAGGAAACAGTGGGATCCATTCTGATTAGATAAAGTGATTAACCAATCTAATCTAGGTTAGAGTGCATGCTGAGTATTTCTTTTCTCTCTCTCTCTCTCTCTTTGACAGCAACCGTGACCCGCCTTAAACTTAAACTTGTAAACCAAGTTGACCGAAACCTTTTTACAAACTTGGCTTTGTTTTGTCATGATTCACGATAAATTCACATATATCCATGCCACTCCTGCTTTACTCTTTGCTTTCTCCAGAACATTCTGTATCACTATGAAGATTTATATAGAATGAATATAACCATCACGTATAGTTACATACGAACTCATAGAAATTTATTTCAATTCGAGGATGGATTTCGGTTCTGGGGAAATAGTATAGGATTATTTGCTTATCTTTTCTCTTTACCTTCTCTCAGCTTGCAAGGGCTCGTTATATTACGAGGGTACACGTATTACGCTTATTGGATAGTCTTCTTCTAAATCTTAGACAAGTGTCGAAACGTTGGGAAGGAAGAAAACCAATTAGCCTAAGTATAATGTACAGAAGGTAAGAAGTAAAGACATATAAAAGGATTGGAGTAGGGCAATGGAAATTGTAACTAATTTCATTAGTCTGGTATTGGAAGAGGCATTACTAGGAATACCCGGCCACCCACTCGAAACATTTTCATATTTCCGTTATACTGTGCGATATTAATTGAAAATTGTTTTCCCAGTTAGATTCTGACTCCAGGGTATGTATTTACTGGACTGATTCTCACATCTGTATAGTATTACAGATGTTGAGTGGGAGTAGAATATTGGAAATTGGATGATTAGATTCTTAAAAATCATTCTTTGTAATTGGTGATATTTGAGGAAATCACCTGGGTTTTACCTAACGGCAAATATATGGTTTTGAATATTCGTTGTTGTGCACCAATTTCAAACTGATATATCTGTACGTTTATTTTATAAAGTAAGATATTACTTTTTGAAATTATGTTTATAACATTTACCTTTATCAGTTGATAATTAGGTAAGGTGCATTCAATAACGGTATAATTCTTCTTAACCATAATACAGTTTCAACCTACGACACACAGAGTTTGCGTTATTAAACTTAGGGGACTTATACAAAATATTGTATGTTGTCCGATGTCCATTAGGATAAGGAGTTGGTACTCGTACTATATTTCATTTACTTATGACTTCTCTGGTTTTAGACACACATTTCTTTGAAATACAAGCTCTAAATTTTGAGAAGTTATAAGTATAAGAATAAAGTAGAGAACCACACATTGGAAGTATCAGGATTCTTCAAGGCGATCGAAGATGTAGATACTTATGCTAGGTATTCCGTCGTAAGTAATACATTTGAGAACTTGCTTCTCTTTCTGATTACTCATCCGTGGGTGCGCTCATTGATGAGTAATGTTGTTTGACCTTTTTCTCTTTGATCATGCACTGGAAACAGCTGCATAATTTTTGAATCTGGTTCAAATTAACTTAGTGTCTTTGTTTCTATATTGGATATAAAATGGATTCATATCTTAACGATATTAAGCTATATGCAGTTGTCCGGCTTATACTTAAAACCAGAATGTTGATAAACTAAAGGCATGTTTTCAGCAATGGCAGTTTGTGGGTTTTCCTAGGCTTAGACAAGGGTTAGTATTCTACCATCTGCAGGATCAATAATTATATTGTTCTTGACTCGCCATATTTTAGTAAAATGAATTCTTTTCAGAAAACAAGTGGGGGTATGGTAGAACAGGAAATGATTTCAGAACCACAAACGATTACTGAAAAATTTAGTAGAATCAAAGGATTTAATCGGATTCGAAAATACATTAGCCACTCCGCAGATTAAGTGGGTAACCTCAGCTACCCAAGAGGCACTTCAGTTTTCTCAAAAACAGTGACAGGGAGGTTTTGATGACCCAAGCTTATCACTATAGTTGTCCTAAGACTATGCGATCTGGCAGGTGGAAGACTATAACGTCATTCTAAATTGAATTTAGAATTGCACGTGTATATGACTTTATCAGAGGGTTGTCGTAGTCAGTAGGAGCAGCGGAAGTATGGTGGGCCAGTAGCTTATGTCTATTTATAGACTAAAGCAAGTATAGCAGAGATGAGTCATCTATTCTTGATGGAACAGTCATAGTGCTTGACTTCATCATGAATAATAGATGGCCCGAGTAAGATGATTGAGTAGCGAGTACTGTATTTGTTGGATGACATACTCCTAATAGGAAATGTTGTTCCTATACTACGATCAGTTAAACTGTGGTTGTTATAGATATTTCTTCATAAAGAAACTGGATCAAATATCAGATATTCTTATGACTAGATCTATGGTTTTAGATCTAGATTTGGGAAGTGTTCCAATTCGGGTACATTAACATTTTTCTAAAGTGTTTTAGAATGGACGACTCCTGGCGTGGTGATGTACCCGCAGGTAATAGAGTCATCCTCTCTAAAGTGATGTCTTTTGGACTAATGTAGAAAGATATTTGCATGATTGAAATATCACTTGCTTAGGCAATTGAGTCAATCATGAGACGTCAAGTACCACATCAGATATTGCTTTTGCACCAGATGCAAAGAGTAGATATTAATCCAATCCTGGAGAAACATAAGGAAGCAGTTATGAACAAGAGAGAATGTTCTTGGTATATGTTAACGGCTGGCTCCTTCATGAGGCGATTATTATTTCAGGCTTCAAAGGTGACCTGGATGACAGAGTGACTGTCAAAGTTAAAATTATTCTCTTCTGAGGGGCAGTATGTTGGACAGAACAGTTATAGTATTTGACTTCATCAAGAATAATAGATGGACATGGTAAGATGATTGAGTAGGGTGTACTGTCCTGGTTTGTTAGATGACATACTCCTAACAGGAAATGTTGTTCCAATACTACGATCGGTTAAACTGTGGTTGTCACAGATATTTCTTCATAAAGAAACTGGATCAAATATCAGATATTCTGATGACTAGATCTATGGTTTTAGATCTAGATTTGGGAAGTGTCTCAATTCGGGTACATTGACACTATTTTAAAGTGTTTTAGAATGGACGACTCCTGACGTGGTGGTGTACCTGTAGGTAATAGAGTAACCCACTCTAAAGTGATGTCTTCTGAACTGATGTAGAGAGGGATTTGTATAATTAACATATCACTTGCTTATGCAATTTATGTTAGGAATATGTATGCCCTAGAGGCCAATATTGTATATTATAGCGGATGCTTGGACATATATATAGAGGACTTTCTTGCTCGACATGATAGTATGCTATCTGGTTGCTCTTTATCTTAACATGTACACTTGTATTGTTATACCGTATCTCTGATACATGTTGATAAAACCCTTAGGATGTTAGCTTGACTACCAGGACTATGATGCAGATCATACTAATGAGGCTTGTGTAGTCCACAAGCACATCCTTTAAACAGTTCCTAGTTGAGAGAGTATCGAGACCGGGCATCGATATTCCAGAGTAGACTAGTGTGTACGTTTCTTGACCCTGTATGGGGCGATGGTTGATCCCACATCCATTGGTGTTTGACATCAAAGATTGTACACAGGTGCTCATTAGAGAATGGGTACACCGAACAAGACACGCCGAGAACTCCTAGATGGTACCATACCTGTTGTCAGATAGCAATTCTGTGGTGACACTTGTACAGGTTAGTCTATAGACCCGAGATCATCATAGTGTCTTGTGTGGTTCCCACTGTGCTTTGATTTCCTCCCTACCACGGCTCAAAGGAGTCTTGCAAATAGGTGGATTTTGGGTACAGTCCCAAGTCACATGGATGCAGTGAGCGATATGAGGGGTTTCGTCTCTCCCAGTATTGGGAGTTGATGTTACGCTATGCTCGATTGGCTATAACAGCAAGTCCCTGGCCAGGGCTGATGAGATTTACTGGTAAGTGTTATCAGTAGTTTCTCGAACGGTTATAGGCTTCACATCGTCATGACTTATCAAGTTACTGGGGTTTGACGATTCCACCCCTAGACTCGATATGCGACATATCAGACGAAGAGACCGGACTATACAATAAGTGTTACTTATATACTTCACGAGAATTTGGACAAGCTTTCTTGTTGATCTTCTATTCATTCAATAACTGGGTAGCCGTTACGTCCAGCTAGTACCGCTAACGGCTTGTGAGTGACTGATGTAATCATTACCTACTGCTGGCGTATTGACGGGTTTTTAGAGTCCCACACAGAGGTTTCCTAGCTCAAGCGAAACGAACTAGGGCACATATGGTGATATGTGCGGGAGCTTGATTAAATACGAGTATGTGATATCGTATTCTAATCTCGCGATATTTGATATCGGTTAGGTTATATGAGATATAACCGGATTATTGAATCAAGTGTTGATTCAACGATTTGTTATATGTATATATATTTGATATTGGCCGGTTATATATGATATGACCGGATTATTGAATCAAATGTTGATTTGATATTGAATATTGAATGTTGTCGGTTATATGTGATATAACGGGGTTATTGAATCAAGTGTTGATTTTATATTATGATATAGATATATATATATATGATATTAGTTGGTTATATATGATATAACCGGATTATTGAATATAGTGTTGATTTAATAATTTGATATATATTTATATATTTGATATATATATATATATATAAACTAATATTAGCTCACTAATAATTTTCTTCTCTTGATATATATATATAGATAATGCATCATGGTTGATAATACATAGAACATTGGTGTATGAGACTCACACTTGGGTTAAGATTGTTGTGATGATTTTATATTTAAAAGTGAAAATAAAATGGGTGGAATTATGAATCATGGCTTGGATGCTCGGAAAAGTATTGAGAAGCCATGACTCATCCTATCCTTTTGTTTTACTCTTAGATATATATTCATCTCACACTTATCTTGAGCCCATGGTTGATTTTTCATCATAAGATATTTTTTCTCACTCACACACCCAAGTTCTTCTTCTTCCTCTTGAAACCATTCTAGGGTTTTTCTTGAGTTGATAAAAAGAGAGAGGAAAATATTTCTAAAGTGAGCATAACTCCTACTTCATCAACCTACACTATCCTAGCACTTTAGTGTAGATTATTTGCTTCACTAATACCTTGATCAGTGAAGAGTTAGCTTGACCTAGAGAGGCTTCAAGGTGGATCATTTTCGGCTTCGAAGATCACGTAGAAAGCTCGATCCTTTCATCAAAGTGGAGCCAAGAAGAGTTCTAAGGACCGCTACTTGGAGCTTAGGGACTACTATTTGGAGTTATTGAAATGAAGGACTTGGTTTACAAAGGTTGTAACCCTCTTCACTTAGTTTAGAAAGTGTTTTCTTGCTAATAAACCCTAATTCTCTAGTTCGATTCTAGGTTAGTGTAGCTTAGACCTCTAGATTTTTTAAAATTGCATACTTGATGCATGTGGAAACCTAGTTGAGGTGCTAAGACACACTTTCATGGTATCAGAGCCAAACTAGAGCATTAGATGGTGTAATCAGAATTACGAAAACGAAACAACTCCGAAACAGTCCAACCGAAACCCAAGTTTTCTGTACATTTTTTAAAGTCCTCTGAATTTTTTTTAAACAAGTGCAGAATGTTACATGTGATGTAACTAGAACACTGAAGAAAAATGAGACCATGAATCAAATTTTTGACCAGCCAAAACTTCAAAATGCCCGGCCTGGCCGGCCCCACGTCATGATTTTGGTCTCGTATTTTTTTGGTGTTCTGGTGTGTTAGGTTTAGGGTTTCAAGTTATGTTTGTTTTGCCCAGATTGCATGTGATGTTATCTTTTCTGTTGGGGACAATTCGGAGTGTTTCGTAGTCGCAATTTTAACATCGTTTCGGGTTTGATATTGATATGTGATGCAGTATTAGGAATCCATAATAATTAGTTTTGTGAAAACTAATTAGTGTTTTGTAAATCTACTAATTTAGTCTCTTTTGATCGATTGCCACGGATTTTCGATTCGGATCGAAATTCCGTCGCAAACTCATATAGTACGCGAACACTCGCCGAGAAACACTACGAGATAGCCACGCCCCATAGCCCCGAACATGTGACTATAGGAGAACCCTGTTGCGAAAAGCATCCACTCGGATGCTCGCAGCCATGGTGTTCCGCCTAAGTGCACTTCGTCGACGGCATCGGGGTGCGGCCATCTACTAAAGTTCCCGATGTGCATTCGATCATTTATCGGGAATCCTGTTGAATTACCCGACTAGTTATTGAAAAGTGTTTTCAATTCGAGACTAAAAGGCAAAGTTTATTGTGTTAGGCATGAAATTCGGAATATATGATATTCCGCGTTTATGATGTCTAAGGTTGTTGCGGATTCTAATTATTGTATTTTTCATTTCTTTTCGGCGACCGTAAGTGTAATATGTGCTGTATCCCCGATCTCGTTGCTATACGTCAACGATATCAGGAATACGGATATTTACTTACGTTGAGAACATGTGATGGTATGTGTTGCTATGATATGTTATATTGGATCGTCGGGATAGAATAGCCGGGTTTTTTTTTACGTAAGATAAGAGTTTTTATATTTTCATTCATGTAATAAATTTGTATGTAATATTCTTTTATTGGGACACTTCTGGGTTGAGCTTGTTGTCACCATTGATGTATATTATTTACTTTTCTGCGTTAGGATAGACCTAAGGATGGGAGCATATGTAATCGGGTTCTAGAGTCCAGTAGGAGACCATCTCGAGGAGTCGAGACTGGGTCGTCTAGCTCTAAAATTGGCAGGGTTACTTGCGGCTCTGGTAGGGATCTAGGGATATGGGTTTGGCTATGCATCACGATCATGGAATCCGTGTTTTTCATTAATGGCTTAATTTAAAACACGGACCTCCTAGTATATCCTATATTTCATATGTTTGCTTCTGCTTCCTGAGTTCTGTGATGTGATCATATAACTGCGTAAGATGAATGCTATATGTATATGATATATATAATAAACGTTGCTTATGTTTTGCACCCGCGCTAGTCCAGCCCCCGCTCTGCTGTTAGTTAAGTAACCTAACGGTGCATGAAGGGGCCCCGTGGCGAATGTGAATGGCATAAGCGTACGTTCTATTTTCGTTTCTTCTGTGGTGTTTAGGAAACATAAATGATGGGAGGTCATTAATGAGATTAATGAAAAGAAAAGAAATCTAAAGATATTGTAGAATCAAATTTTTCAAAAAGATAGCTCTAGTTATTGCTTTGCATAGAGGCATTCCATTATGAATATCCAACACCTCATTAGATAAGGAAAGAGCCTAGATCCCTTCACCGAGAATGAGCTCTTTAGAAAAACTAGCAGATGCTACAACCCGCTCGGTTTGTTTTGAAAACTACTCAATTTTAAAAGCGGAGCTTAAACCACTTCTTTTCAAATCACTAGATTCTACAAAGATATCAAGTTCATTACGCTAAAGGTTTTATTCAAAACTAGTCGTAGCCCTCCGTCATTTCAGATAAGAACTGTTTAGTATTCGTGCTGTATTTGTTGACCTTGTCATGGTGTAGTGTACGGTAGCTGATTAGTGCTTATCTGCCGCATATGATATGATTGGATTAGGGTAGTCGTACGGTCTTATTACTTTATCAAGGATTATGTGGGGGGTTTAATTCAATCACGAAATGACGGGTTGAACTTGACTTACGGTTTATGGTTTGTTGATCTTGTCAAGGTCATAAACCGCATAGGGTAAAAAAAGTTATTGGGAATTTCAAGTGTTGAAATTTTCAATAAGATTGCATACCTTCTATGAGATAGTTAGACCCCAATACCCACTGCGAGTAAGAGTTACTCCTGGGAGAGTTTTGCACTTTATAATTAACTGATCCAGTAGGTGTCTGAGAAAGGTGTTAACGGGGTTATGCCCCTGCGGAAACGAGGTTATTTAATTAGTTCCATGCGAAAGCATGGGAAGACTCCCTCGGAGTACCAATACCTGCCTGGCTGACTGATTGGCAAACTTGTAGGGTGTAATTAATCCCGGCTAATCTTACCTTTTAGGGTTTGAAGGAAGATTTGATAAAAACAGTGGGAGCCATCCTGATTAGATAAGATAATAAAAAATATAATCTTGCAAGAGCGCACGCTAAACTGTTTTCTTCTCTCTCTTTCCAGGTAGCGACCATGACCGCCTTAATTAAGATAATAATATGGATGAATTGACCGAACCCGCTTATTATACTGAGCTGGGGAACGTTGGCTCCGCTCTATCTTATGACTGTCATAAGTTTGAGCAAGGAATAATGGAATATCAGGATTCCCACGCAACCCGAACGAAGAAAGAGCATGCTGATGCATTTTCTTCGGGCGTGTTCGTTACCGAGAACTGTTTCTCATTATGATTTACGTCCTGGGTATTGGATACCGGATCAGGATCCCACGTTTGTAATTTTTTACATGGGTTAAGAAAAGGTAGAGAACTGGGAAAGGGTGATATGTCTCTCAAAGTAGGAAATGGAGCAATTGTTGCGGCCAAAGCAGTTGGCGATTATCACCTTGTATTACCAAATGGTAATACATTAATTCTGAACGACTGTTATTTCGTACCAAAAATAATGTGCAATATAATATCAAATTCTTTATTAGATAAAGAAGGATATAACTTTATATTAGAGAAAAATGTTATGAATATTTTCTTAAATCAAGTGTTGATTAGGTTTGGTAATTTATGTAACGGTATATACATTCTAAATCAAAATACAGTTCTAAATATACAGAACACACACAAGAGGAAAAGTTCAGAAATGAACGAATCCTTCTTGTGGTATTGTAGACTTGGTCATATTAATGCTATAAGACTAGCTAAGTTGCATAAAAATGGATATTTGAATCAGTTTGAATTTACATCTTATGAAACTTGCGAGTCATGTCTCAAAGGCAAGATGACCAAAACTTCGTTTACTGGACACGGAGAAAGAGCTACTGAACTCTTGGGACTAATACATAGTGATGTAAGCGGTCCTATGTCTACACATGCCAGGAATGGTTTCTCGTACTTCATTACATTCACCGATGATCTCTCAAGATTCGGACATGTGTTCCTGTTGAAACACAAATCTGAAGCTTTTGAAAAATTCAAGGAATATAAGTGCGAAGTCGCGAACCAGACGGGTAAAAGTATTAAGATCCTTCGATCTGATCGAGGAGGAGAATACTTAAGCACGTAATTCCGAGATTATTTTAAAGAGAATGGGATTCTCTCTCAGCTTACTCCTTCGTATATACCACGGCACAATGGAGTATCGGAGTGGAGGAATCGCACCCTATTAGTTATGGTGCGCTCTATGACGAATATTGTTGAGTTACCTATTTCCTTTTGGGGTTATGCACTTGAGACAGTTGCATACCTATTGAATCAAGTTCCATCAAAATCAGTGCCTAAAACACCATATGAGATATGGAGTGGAAAGAGACCATATCTTAAACGAGTTAAGATATGGGGTTGTCCGGCTATGTTAAAAAACAGAATCCGGACAAACTCGAGGCACAATCAGTTCTTTGCAAGTTTGTGGGATATCCAAAGAATTCACATGGATATCTATTCTACCACAGTGAGGAACAAAATGTGTTTGTTGCTCAACATGCCACCTTTTTAGAAAAGGAATTTCTTGTGAAAGAAATTAGTGGCAATGAGGTAGTACTGGAAGAAGTTCCAGCTACACAAACTACAGCTGATGATTTGGTAGAACCGGAGGATTCGATATTCCCCGACGAACCTCAGCCACTCCGCAGATCTAGTAGGGTTCTTCATTCACCTGAGAGATACTACGGTTTTCTCATTAACGGTGGTAGTAAGGATTGCATCATGGAAGATGATATCCCAACTAGTTTCGAGCAGGCCATCACAAGTGGGGACTCTGTGAAATGGCTGGATGCTATGCGATCTGAGATGGAATCCACGAACACCAACAAAGTATGGACTTTGTAAGTTGCTCCTGAAAGTGTAAAACCCATTGGGAGCAAGTGGATCTTTAAGAAGAAACTTGGTGTAGATGGAAAGGTTGAGACCTTCAAAGCTAGACTTGTAGCAAAAGGTTTTCGTCAACGACCAGGTGTCGATTATGATGAAACCTTTTCTCCAGTGGCTATGCTTAAGTCCATCAAAATCCTACTTGCCATTGCTGCATACCATGACTATGAAATCTAGAAAATGGACGTCAAGACTGCTTTTCTAAATGGTGTTTTAGAAGAGATCGTGTACATGACACAGCCAGAGGGCTTCGTAGACAGTGGGAGAAGCGGAAAGGTGTGCAATCTGCTAAAATCAATCTACGAATTAAAACAGGCATCGCGGAGTTGGAACATCTGTTTTGATGTGGCAGTCAAAGAGTTTGACTTCATCAAAAACGTAGATGAACCTTGTATATACAAGAAGGTAGTAGAGAGTAAAGTTTTCTTCCTCGTATTGTACGTAGATGACATACTCTTGATAGGAAATGATGTTCCTATGCTACACTCGGTCAAGCTCTTCTTATCGCAAAAGTTCTCCATGAAAGATCTAGGTGATGCCTCCTACATCCCGGGGATTAAGATCTATAGAGATAGATCTAAAAGGATGTTGGGATTGTCTAAATCCAAGTATATTGACACCATACTAAAGAGGTTTAGTATAGAAGATTCTAAGCATAGTAATTTACCCGCTTGCTCAGAAATCACTCTCTCCAAAGAGATGCCTCCCAAGACTGATTTGGAGAGGGCTCGCATGCAAGGGATACCCTATGCATCTGCAGTTGGGTCTATTATGTACGCGATATTATGCACCAGACCGGATGTAGCTTACACACTTAGTATGGTGAGTAGGTATCAATCAGATCCTTGGGAGAAGCACTGGACAATCGTGAAGAACATTCTTAAGTACTTGAGAAGGACTAAAGAAATGTTCTTGGTGTATGGTAACGGTGAACTCCAAGTGGAGTCCTTTACCGATTCGAGCTTCCGGAGTGATAAGGACGACATCAAGTCGGTCTTGGGTTTTGTCTTCACCCTCAATGGAGGGGAGGTATGTTAGAAGAGTTCCAAGCAAGATACCGTGGCAGACTCGAAGATGGAGGCTAAATACATCGCTGCCAACGATGCTGCCAAAGAACTTGTCTGGATGAAGAAGTTCATTACCGAACTTATTGTGGTTCCATCCATTGAGAATCCAATACCCTTGTATTGTGATAACAAAGGAGCTGTGGCTTTTGCCAAGAAACCCCGGTCCCATCAGCAATCCAGACATATTCTTAGGCGGTATCACTTGATTCGAGAGATTTTTGATCGCCGGGAGATCGAGATCAGGAGAGTTGACACGGATGATAACACAGCGGATCCACTCACATAGGCCCTCCCCCAGACGCAGTTTGAGAGACTTTTTGGGATGTTGGGTATGCGATACTACAACAACTGGCCTTAGTGCAAGTGGGAGATTGTTAGGAATATGTAAGCCATAGAGGCCATTATTGTATATTATAGTGGACGCTTGGACATATATATAAAAGACTTTCTTGCTCGACATGATAGTATGCTATCTGGTTGCTCTTTATCTTAACATGTACACTTGTATTGTTATACTGTCTCTCTGATACATGTTCATAAAGCCCTTAGGATGTTAGCTTAACTATCAGCACTATGATGCAGATCATACTAGTGGGGCTTGTGTAGTCCACAAGCACATCCTTTAAAAAGTTCATAGTCGAGAGAGTATCGAGACAGGGCATCGATATTCCAGAGTAGACTAGTGTGTACGTTTCTTGACCCTGTATAGGGAGATGTTTGATCCCACATCCATTGGTGTTTGACATCAAAAATTGTACACTGGTGCTCATTAGAGAATGGGTACACCGAACAGGACTCACCGAGAACTCCTAGATAGTACCATACCTATCGTCAGATAGCAGTTCTCTGATGACACTTGTACAGGTTAGTCTGTAGACCCGAGATCATCATAGTGTCTTATGTGGTTCCTACTGTGCTTTGATTTCTTCCCTACTACGGCTCAAAGAAGTCGTGCAAACAGATAGATTTTGGGTACAGTCCCGAGTCACATGGAGGCAGTGAGCGATAGGAGGGGTTTCGTCTCTCCCGGTATTAGGAGTTGATGTTGCATTATACTCGATTGGCTATAACAGCAAGTCCCTGGCCAGGGCTGATGAGATTTACTGGTAAGTGTTATCAGTAGTTTCTCAAACGGTTATAGGCCACACATCGGCATGACTTATCAAGTTACTGGGGTCTGACAATTCCACCCCTAGACTCGATATGCGACATATCAGACGAATAGACTGGACTGTACGGTAAGTGTTGCTTGTAGGCTTCACGAGAGTTTGGAGAAGCTTGCTTGTTGATCTTCTATTCGTTCAATACCTGGGTAACTTTTACGTCCATCTAGTACCGCTGACGGCTTGTGGGTGACTGATGTGATCATTACCTACTCCTGGCATATTGACGAGTCTTTAGAGTCCCACACTGAGGTTTCCTAGCTCAAGTGAAATGAAATAGGGCACATAGGGTGATATGTGTGGGAACTTGATTAAATACGAGTATTTGATATCGTATTATAATCTCGCGATATTTGATATCTGTTAGGTTATATGAGATATAACCGGATTATTGAATCAAGCGTTGATTCAATGATTTGTTATATGTATATATATTTAATATTAGCCGGTTATATATGATATGACTGGATTATTGAATCTTGTGTTGATTTGATATTGAATATTGAATGTTGTCGGTTATATGTGATATAACCGGGTTATTGAATGAAGTGTTGATTTGATAATATGATATACATATATATGATATTAGTTGGTTATATATGATATAACCGAATTATTGAATCAAGTGTTGATTTAATAATTTGATATATATTAATATATTTGATATATATATATATATTAACTAATATTAGCTGACTAATAATTTTCTTCTCTTGATATATATATATGATATATATTTATATATAAATAGATAATGTATCATGGTTGATAATACATAGAACATGGGTGTATGATACTCACAATAGGGTTAAGATTATTGGATGATTTTATATTTAAAAGTGAAAATAAAATGGTTGGAATTATGAGTCATGGCTTGGATGCTTGGAGAAGCATTGAGGAGCCATGACTCATCCTATCCTTTTGTTTTACTTTTAGATATTTATTCATCTCACACCTATCTTGAGCCCATGGTTGATTTTTCATCATAAGATATTTTTTCTCACTCACACACCCAAGTTCTTCTTCTTCCTCTTGAAACCATTCTAGGGTTTTTCTTGAGTTGATAAAAAGAGAGGAAAATATTTCTAAAGTGAGCATAACTCCTACTTCATCAACCTACACTATCCTAGCACTTTAGTATAGATTGTTTGCTTCACTAATACCTTGATTAGTGAAGAGTTAGCTTGGCCTAGAGAGGCTTCAAGATGGATCATCTTCGGCTTCGAAGATCATGTAGAAAGCTCGATCCTTTCATCAAAGTAGAGCCAAGAAGAGTTCTAGGGACCTCTACTTGGAGCTTAGAGACTACTACTTGGAGCTATTGAAGTGAAGGACTTGGTCTACAAAGGTTGTAACCCTCTTCACTTAGTTTAGAAAGTGTTTTCTTGCTAATAAATCCTAATTCTCTAGTTCGATTCTAGGTTAGTGTAGCTTAGACCTCTAGATTTTTTTAAATTGCATACTTGATGCATGTGGAAACCTAGTAGAGGTGTTAAGACACACTTTCAATTTAGTCATTCATGAGACGTCAAGTACCACATCAGATATTGATTTTGCACTAGATGCAAAGAGTATATATTAATCCAATCCTGGAGAAACATAAGGAAGCAGTTATGAACATGAGAGAATGTTCTTGGTATATGCTAATGGCTGCCTCCTTCAATAGGCGGTTATCATTTCAAGCTTCCAAGGTGACCTGGATGATAGAGCGACTATCAGAGTTAAAGTTTACCCTCTTCTGGAGGGCAGTATGTTGGACAGGGGTCTAAGAGGATATTAAGGTAGGCATGGCGCATGATACTGATTAAATTCAGTGGATGATGCAGTCTAAGAAGTTTGTTGCATTTGAAGTTCATTTATGAACTTGGTCCCATCAGATATCCAGAAAAGTTCTAAGACATGTATCGCTCATTCAGGAGATAGTTGTTCTCCGTGAAGTTGAGATATAGAGAGATAAAGATAGAAGCATTGGAGCGGATCCATTCACTGAGGCTATTTCTCGAACACGAATGTCTCGCAAAAATGATTTGCGAGACTGGTTAGTAGAGAAGTTGGGTGTTCGGTATCACACAGGCTGTAAGTATGCGACACCGCAATAATTAGCTTTAGGTGCAAGTGGGAGATTGTTGGCTATAGTGCCCTCAAGGCGATTATTGTAATCATAGGCAGGTGATTATGATGATTGAGGGAGGACCTATACGGATAGAACAGTCTTACTCGAAATGATAGTACGCTATCTGGTCCATCTCTATCATTATGTACATATATTATGTGGTATTACAGATCAATATTACGTATTGATAGAGCCCATAGGATTCTTGCTACCAGGGTTATTATAGCGATCACACCTGTGAGAACTGGGTAGTCTATAAGCAAATCCTTAAAAGTCTCTAGTCGAAAGAATATCGAGACTGGGTATCGATATTCCAGAGTAAACTAGTGTATACGTTTCTTGACCCCGACGAGGGGCGATGGCCGGTCTCACAGCCATTGGTGTCAGTAAGTCACCAAAGATAGTATACAGGTGCTCATTGAGTTATAAGTTACACTGGACGAACTCGCCGGGAACATGCTAGATGGTATTATTTCTATTGTCAGGTAGCAGTTCTCTAGTGACATATACATGTTAGTCTGTCGACCTGAGATCATCATTTTTCTCGTGTGAGTTCCTATTGTTCTTTGATTACTACCCCACCATGGCTCTACTGAGTCGTACAAACAGGTTTTAGTTAGGTACAGTCCTGAGCCACATAGAGGCAGTGAGCGGATCGTCGGGGATTCGTCTTTCCAGTATTGGGGATAGATGTCGCGCTGTGCACGGGTGGCCATTACCAGAAATACTTGGCCAAGATGGACGAGAATTACTAATTTGGATCAGTAGTTTTTCTGAGAGTGATGGGCTTCACACCAACACGACTTATCGCATTATTAGGGGTTTGACATTATCCACCCCTAGACCCGATGTAACACCCTAGCACGATCATACGATATTAATTAGTATTTTTAGACTTATTTTATTTATCAATTGGGTTGTGATTGGTTTGAATAGTAGAAGTGTTTATCCGACCCGACCCGCATGTATGAAACCTATTATGGTGTTAGATGATATTTTTTATTTAATATTTATCAGTAAACTAAATTCATGAGAATCTAGTATAACATATATATATATATATATATATATATCACACATTAGGGTTAATTTATATATATATATATATATATATATATATATATATATTAACTGTCATCATGTGGTTAAGCATCTCATGTTTTATTTGAGTATTATCTATTACGCTTAAATCTCAAACAATCTAGCTACCGAATATTTATCAGATTTAAATATATTTAAATCCTGTTAAATATTAAATAAAGGGTATAAGATATTTAAATTATATTCTTTACATTATGATTAAATAGGTTACGTATATATATTATTTTTTCCAAAATATATTTTCATTGAGATTTTGGTAGAGACGGATCGAAGATTGATATTATCTTTATAATATTAGTTATATTAAAATATAATATATATATATAACTTAATATATAATATACTATATATATACTATTTTATATTTTATATTTTTTTTATAAAAACAAAACCTCTCTCTCTCTCCCCCCATCTCCCTCATCTTCTTTTTCCCCGAGCCCGATACCCTCACACCATCTCCGAGCTCACCTCCGACTTCGTCGTCGCCTGCACCTCCACCGCACCATCCTCATCGTTGAATCCCTCTCCATCCTCGCCTCGCCATCTCCAACTCGCAAAAAGCCCCACTCCCTCTTCTTCGTCTACTATTCCTCGCCGCCCGGCACACCCTCCTCACAAACCGAGACCCTTCAGCCCCGACCAACAACCATCTCTCCGTCGTCATCCTCGTCACCACGCATCCAACCCTGACATCACGTCATCACCATCTCCTTAAACCGTCATCGTACCCATTTCCTTCTCTTTTCACCATCGACGAAAACCCTCCATCACCGACGCAACCACGCCTTCCCTCGATTCGCCGACCACCCATCTCCATCCACCAAGCAACCCATCCATCTCCCTTCATTGAACCTTCACCTCCATCGCCATTACACCACCTCCGACCCTACCACCGGCAACCCCAACAGCAAGATCATCACCTCCATCTCCCCAGCGTCAACCGAGCAGTTGTCATCGACCCTTCTTCAACTTCACAGAACCCCTACATCACCATCCCGAGATCCCCACATCTCGAAGCCCTCGAGCAAAGAAAACTCAAACCCTAGACTCGAGAACTCCAGTCACCTAGTTGTCGTTCGTTGAAGTCCACCAAGCCGAGCACATAGCTTGGATCTTATGTCTTCGTATTTTAGACAGATCAATGCAAGTTTCTAACTTGCTATATGCTAGTTTACCTATACCTATATATATATATATATATATTTATAATGATGTAAATTATTATCAATATACAATTCTATATAGATAATCTGTATTTTATTATTTAGTTAACATTAGCACGTGTGTAGTTACAGTTGATAAAGTTATGCAGAATTACATCCATAAGTAGAACTTGTACGAACTATTCTAGTTGATTAATCGAAGAGTATGAATTGATACAGTTTAATTTGTAATAATTAATTATCGTAAAACTTTATTATAAATATGGTTAGATATATATTAACAAGTAATAATGGATACATCAATTTCGTTACAGCTAGATAACCATGAAAATTATATTCCTGCTTTTTATTATGAATTGTTTGTACAAGTAAACACGTCACCTGTTTAGTACACAATACCTGACATACTTGCGACCTGCTATCTTGCTACTGCTATATTATTTATACCTGTTACCTGTAATATTTACCGATACCAACAATCCTGACTTATTGTCCTGATAAACGTGACATGCTGTCTAGATAGACATAACATGTACCTGTCTGTTCCTGTGTTGGCATTAGATAGATATTATTCATACCTGACTTAGAAAATGAAACCTGGGGAATGGGAAAACCAAAAGCGTAACTGAAGTGTAACTTAAAAGGATATTGCTTGATATGTGGTTCCGGGGGGTAACGGAACAGAATCATTCTTGATTCATACTTGATCCGTGGTCCCGGGGGGTAACGGAATATATACTTTTGAATTACATGGAGGAATATATTCATTGGTTTCAAATACCTATAGGATAGTTAACTTATAAACACAGACGTTAAGATACACGTGACATACGTAGCCCTATGATTGTTTTGTTTATATTTATACCTTATTTTGCAGGAGACATCCTATATAGCACATTGTTCAGATTATTATTATTATTATTATTATTATTATTATTATTATATTTATGACGCATTGACGTCTGGGTTTTGCATGGCCCAGTTCCTTTAATCTTATCACAGGAAGATCGAGACTACTTTGATAGGTAAGCTGAGCGATGAGGAATTTTGCCGATTAGTTTAGTGATATTTAGTTTTGTTTTGTTTTCTAGTTATGTTTTTACCATTTTGATCCCATAAGGGACGAGGTTATCATATTATTCTTGTTGGATCTTTATTCGTTTCCGCTACCTTTCTCGTTATTATTTATTATGGCAATTGGACATGTGATAGTTAGATAGTTATTTACTGTTCTTGATATCTGATTGACGGCCGTAATATGACTATGGAAGAATATTTTCTCACTATAGGTAACATGGTTGGCTTTGTCACGTACTGTATTTCCGTATTTTGGGAAGCGGTGTGTGACACCCGATATGCGATACTCTTAGATGAATATACCAGAATGTACGGTGATTGTCACTTTCAGGCTCAGTAGGGATACAGACAAGTTTGCTTGTCGGTCTTCCTTTCATTCAATACCTAGGTAGCCGTTACGTACAGTTAGTTTCACTGACGTGCTTGAGTTTAAACCCACTGCCGGCATATTGTCGAGTCTTTAGAGTCCCACACAGAGGGTTTTCCTAGCTCGGGCGAAATAATGTAGTGTACGTTTTTTGATACGTACTCAGGTTCGATTAAAACACGTGTTTTTGTACACGTGCATATAATCAAACAGTTTGTTAATACTAGCCGGTTTGAAAGATAACCAGGTTATTAAATTTTGGATTAAATATGAGCTAGTATTATATATCTCTTTTAGCATCCTCTTTTCGGTATTCGTATTTTGCCAGAATACAGTATTTATACGAATACGGGTATTTTGTATCTTAGTACAAATACGGTATTCGTATTTTGATACAAATACGGGTGTATGTTTTTGTAGCATATACTTATATTAGTGTATTTTGTATATATTTATATATACATATGCATATGTATATGTGTACATTGTGGTGGCACTCTTCTTTTCTCATATCTTCTTGTATTGTTTGGAATGGTGTGGACTTGTGACTCGCCATGGTGAGTCACAATTCCACCTATCCAAAACAACAATAAAAAATGATGAAGAGAAAAGATAAGGATGATGGATTATTCTTGATTTGCCATGCTTGCTCTCAATGACCTTGTTCTTCTTCCCCCTCTCTTGAGTTTTTCATTTATGAGAAAAGAAAAAAGAAAATGAGAGAATAATTAGAGATAGCCTCTACTACATCCTAGTGATCAATTCTTAGCAAGTTTTGATCACGAGTTGCTTCACTAGGTTTTTGTTGTGAAGCTAGAGCCCAAGCTAGGTTTTCTTAAAGGTGGATCATCTTCGGCAAGGAAAACCGACTCCCAAACTCGTTCCCGATGACCTGAGGAGCTTAGGAAGTGGAAAGAAGACGAAGGACATGACTATAAAGGTTGTAATTACAAATCTAGTAGTTAACTTCTTCTAGATTAGTGTTTGGATTCGATTCTAGGTTGTAGTAGTTCGTGCTCAAGTTTCGAAATTTGTTTTTTGTATTCTGCATAGCCGCTAGTTTGTGGTGCGAGAACGAGCGTCTACCTACAAAATGAACCAGGATGAATGGAAGAATGAAACTGTAAAGTTTTGAAGTTTGTGTAATAAAAGAATAAGGAACGGTGTATTAGATTTAGTCTATATGTCTTGTTGTTAAATTCTAAGTCTAGAAATCAAGTCTTGCGAATTGAAATGAGGTGTTATTGATCTATAGGATTCATGTCAGATTGGTATCAATATCAGATTCTTGCGAATCCGTGAATCCTATTCGTATCCGTATTCAAATTCGTGCTACGTAAATTAGAACTATCAAGATATACATATACACAAACAGAAGTAACATACATACCAACTCCTTCAACTCCTCAACAGTGGACTTCAATGTGACCATCTCCGTCTCCAAATGTCGCTCGTAGGGTAGAAGAAGTAACCGCCAGAGTGGAGAATGGCCTCATATGGGCCCTACTAAGACCAAGTCTCCGTCCTCTCTCATAGCCACCGTGATTCCCTCCGTGTATGGCATCTAAGATAAGGGTTAGAATGGACAGATTGGTCTCTCTACTGAAATCAACCCCTGATAAACTCGCCTGCTCCACCACCTGTTCCTACACCCATATAAAGTATTCAAACGTAAGTAAACCATTTAAATTTAAACTTATCGAAATAAAATTTCATTCGAATTAGAACGAATATTAACACTTACGCAATAATCCTCTGTAGCAGCGTCGAAATATCTAACTGTGCCAGTGGCTGGATCTATCGATGTAGCATGGACACTCAGATACCCCTGCAACACGCTCGATGTACCACCCTCCACCACGATCCGAGCTCTCTGCAATTCACCAAAAACACACATATATAATATAACTTTTCATATTGCATCATATCAAAAGAAATATATTATAATTTACCACTGCCTCTGTGGCACACGTTGTGTTCTTCGAGTCACCCGTGTAGGTAGCTCGACCCCTCTTCGTTGACTTGCGATTCTCCTTGTTCTGTTGGGCCTGCTTCTGCACAACACAATCAGATTTAATTTTCTAATTCAGCAATAAAAAAATAAATTATATACTAAATACTGAATTACATTTAAATTACAAACCTACTTGCGATCAGACGTCCAATACCGGCACATGAAAGGTCATGTCTCTAAATCGACCCCGCTAAAGGCCGGAGACTGTAGGAGAGCCTCTCTATCCTCTTCAGGGGTCGCCAGGCATAAGCTATAGCAATCCGACTTTAGCTTATTCCTATTATACCGAAACTTACTTTGCATGTTGTTCTTGAGGCCCTGGTAAATAGCACGAAGATTTGGCTCCCTAGACTCCTCATCATCAGGGTCATCGGGATCGACTACAAGAAAGGCATAATCCACCTGCAAATACAGGAAATTAATGTCTTTATATTATAAGTACCAAATGATAGTAAATTTATTTGATAGATCAAATAAAAATATATAATAATACCTGAGCTTGGTCCCAGAACACGTCAAAAGAGCGGTTATGCTGCGCGCCCCAATCAACATGAAAAGGATACTTCTTGGGGTGACAGCCATATCCCCCAAATACTGGCTAAATCTCTCGGCATGATCGCTAGTGTAGCGGCCATCAGAGGCAAAGATGAAGGGGAATGCTCTCTACCCTTTAGCAGGACTATGCCTCAGCTTGTAGGACTGATTCGGCCCTCGAGTCCCCCTGATGGGCCATGGCTGCCCTGCATCCATAAAATATATAGATATACATACAATATAGAGACAAAAGAATATTTGGAATGCAAGAATTTACGAAAATTGGAGTGCGGTATATATTGTCATGCCCCACTTCCTAGAATACGGAATACGAGGCGTTACTAGGCCAGCCATACTCCTACGGTCAAGGAATAATCCCGCCGTAATCACACTTCGGTTTCTAGCAGTACATGGTAAAAGTAATCACGACACATATAAAAAGAAATACAGTCATATTTATGAAAATTAACGAAAAGGAAATCAACGGATATAAGTCAGTAACAATAAAAGAAACAACTAACCAATGATAACAATTGTTCTTCTATTGAGAGCAGGGATAAACGATAAGCTGATGCCATTGGTCTATATCTCCGCGATCTTCTCATAATATAACAGTTCCACTTCTTCCTCTAAGCATGCATACTCAGGTCGTCAGGACGACACAATATAGCAATTTATAATATGTACAATTACAATAAGCATGAAGTAGCAGTCATAGAATAATGACAAGAGAGTGTGAACTAACAGGTGCAGGTAAACAATATGGCATGTGTATCAGATCAGTAATCAATGCAATATCCATACCAAAACCTATCAGTCTCTAAGTCAGTTGAAATCGGTCGGTGGAAAAGAATTCTCGTGCTTAACAAGGGTCTCATGCATGCCTGAGACTACGATAAAAAATGTGCCTGGAACATAACCATGTCAGCCGTGCCGCTAGGCACAACTATCTAAATATATCACTAATATCGAATGATCATCCTCTAAATGCTGTACCTCGTTAAATACGAGTTCGATTCCACCCTCAATTTCCCCATTTTCCCTATGTTATGGTATATGTTTAAGTATTAGATTGGTTGTGTACCAGTATGTATCACTTTCACTGTTCAATCACGTTTTCGCTTATATCACTTTCATTTTTAATCATTTTCACTATCGTACTTGTCACAGTCCAATCGATAACAATTATCATTCGACAATGCAAAATAGTCACTAGGGTATCTGTGTGAATTGTCACTAATCACTGAGTGTAAAGCTGTCACACAACATGATAGAAATGCAATAAATATACTTCAAAATAAAAAGGCAGCCAGCGTCATTCAGGTTGGAAAATTCATCATAATTTATACGTGCAGAATCAAGCGAAACAATATAAAGGAAATATGAAGTAGACTCATTAATCTAAGAATTAAAATAAGTTTCAACTCAATCGGGATACTGATTAGAGAGATATGATCATTTTAAAACAGGTGTTCACTACTGGAATTCCAGTTTCAGAACTGGAAGTCCAACATCGAACGCATTTTTCCATTAGTTATGTTCAGAATTAGGCGTTTCTACAGTTCAATGAAATCTTGATATATCAGTTAAATTTACAACGCAACATACGGATCAGTAATAGCCATTGTATACAGGGAGTTATGTTCTGTTTAATGACAATACGCGTAAATTGTCAAAAGGAATTCTCGAAATAAATACACCCCGCTTCCCAAAATAAGGAAATCGAGGGTGACTAGGTCAACCATACTCCTATGGTCAAGGAATAATCCTGATGTATTCATACTTCGGCTTCTAGCAGTTACATTGTAAGCATTAAGCACAACACAGATAAAGAGAAATACAGTCATTAAGTCTATCACATTTAAATGAATCAGAGTGCAACAGATACAAATCTGTAACATCAAGGATACAACTAACCAGATAGTGACAAAGGAAATGATAGCGCTGAAGTCACTAGTCTAGACCTCCGTAATATCCTCCAAGATGGGTAGGTTATAAATCGGGGCTAAGTCCATTTCTCACTCTGAGCATGCATACTCAGGCCGTCAGGATGACACAATAAAACAATCTATAATATGTGCAATAATAATAAGTATGAAATAACACGCATGTTCCTGCCAAAATTTTTGGCCAAGAGTTACTTGTTCCCTTATAAAAAGGGGGGAGAGTCCTCAAAATTTGGCATCACGTGTTAAACACGTGGGCGCTCATATGCAAAGCATATAGGCGTTGAGAATAAAACAACTAATGGCCAAACAGGCCTCACATGTAAAACACGTGAGCGCTCATATGCAAAGCGTATGAGCGCTGAATAAAATAAACTTAAATGGCCAAACAGGCCTCACGTGTAAAACACGTGAGCGCTCATATGCAAAGCATAGGGCCAAACAGGCCTCAAATGTAAAACATGTGAGTGCTCATATGCAAAGCATATAACCGCTGAACATAAATCACCAAGGGCCAAACATGCCTCACGTGTTAAGCACGTGAGCACTCTGAACATAGACAGGCTAAATCCCACAATAGGGTTCACGTGTTAAACATGTGAGTGCTTTTGCCAATCACATGCAAAGCATGTGAGCACCCTAATTTAAAATGTTCCTATCAAATTCTAGAATTAAATTCTATTCGGGAAATATTTTCTTGATCTTCCTTAAACTAGAAAGATCTTCTCTGTTAAACAGAGGACCCTTGGATCAAAGATTCAGCGGTGATCATTTGATAGGATAAAAATCTATCATAGGAAAATATTTTCCTAATCTTATAACAAGAATAAAATTCTATGTTAACAAGATATCCATATTAAGAAAATATATTTCTGATCTTGTTAAACTAAAAAGATTTGATAGAATAAAATTCTAATATTGTTAAAACTAACAAGATATTCATAATCTTGCTAAACAAACAAGAAATCTTCTCTGTTAAACAGAGAGCCTTTGGATTAAAAATCCAACGGTGAATAAAATTCACCGATTGATCTAAAAGATCATTTTGGTTGATTATAAAATCAATCAACATCTCTCAATGAGAGATTTTCTGAACAAATTGATTCTTTTCTTTCTCCTATAAATAAGAGCAAAGGGACAGAAAAAAGGAGGATACAGAAAGAGAGAGAGAAAACCCCTTCGTAAGCCAAAAGAAAAGAGAATTCTCCAGAGAGAAGAAGATCTCCAAAAACAAACCTTAGGTAAGGAAAGGAACAAAGACAGAACCTCTTACCTCTTCTTCATATTCACAAGAGTTTAACTCTTCTAAAATGAACTTAGTTCTTCCTTTGGTTGAAGATCTGCAGAAGCAGACCTCCCCACAAGTTGAGAATTTAATTCTCATCAGGGAGATCTGTTATGCAGATTCAAAACTTAGGAAGAGAATCGAGTACAAAGAATTTAATTCTTACAACAGAACATCTAGGAATTTAATTTCTTTAAATAAAACTAGGGTTTAACCCTACAAAAGAATTTAATTCTTATCAAACAAGGGACTTGAAGGTCTCAAAACTCAAGATCTCCATGCACCTAAAAAAAAGAAGATTAGCACCCAAACATGATCACCTGTTCCCACGTGAGCACCCGTGTTGAACGAGAGAAAAAAATGAGATCAGGTCACGTGCTCCCACGTGACCCCTGAACAAGCCCTTCAGAAGAAAAAGGGGGAATAAACCCAAGGCAGTTTCTATTTTAGGGCGCCTCACGTGACATCACGTGACCCCTTAATAGTGCTTAGCACTTTTCAAAAGAGAATAAAATAGAGGCAGCTTTCAGTCTTTGGGGACGCCTCACGTGATCCCACGTGACCCAATAGTTCTTAGCACTCAGAAAAGAAAAAGGGAACAAATTCAAAGAAGCTGTGCCAAACCTCAGGTCCTCACATGACCTCACGTGAGCGCCTCAAACTTTCAGTGTTTAACACTACTTCAAACGACTCACGTAACCCCATGTAAGCGTTTCAAATCTTTAGTGTTTAACACTACTTCAAGCGCCTCACGTGACCCCACGTGAGCGCTTCAAATCTTCAGTGTTTAACACTACTTCAAGCGCCTCACGTGACCCCACATGAGCGCTTCAAATCTTCAGTGTTTAACACTACTTCAAATACCTCACGTGACCCCACGTGAGCGCTTCAAATCTTCAGTGTTTAACACTACTTCAAACGCCTCACGTGACCCTACGTGAGCGCTTCAAATCTTCAGTGTTTAACACTACTTCAAGCGCCTCATGTGACCCCACGTGAGCGCTTCAAATCTTCAGTGCTTAAACAATACTTTAAGACCTCACGTGGGAACACGCCCACGTGAGCGCCGAACATATGCTAGTGTTTAACACTATGATAGGCCAATCTTAGCCCAAGTCCTAATTATGTTTAAGACCAAAACCTTGTTTTTAACCAAAGCCTAATCTGTCCCAAAACCAAAACCTTGTTTTTAACCAAGCCCAAATTATGTTCAGTTCTTCCAAAATTAATCATCTCAGATGGCATTTACAATAATGTTCATCCCATTGCTTCTCAATCTGGTATTTGGTTCAAGGGTACATCTCTTCACACCTCTGATACATGTCGTTGTAATTCTTCAACATCTTCAGAGAGGTGGTGGGTCCCGATGACCAATAACTATCTGGTGCATTTCCAAACCCATGTTTGCATCTAAACTATGGACTGTAATGTCCTTAAACTAACTTTGGACCGTAACGTCCTTAAACTAACCTTCATGGACTATGATGTCCTTAAACTAAAAACCCCAGACTATGATGTCTTTAAACTTCACGGACTATGATGTCCTTAAACTTTACAGACTATGAGGTCTTTAAATGAGACTATGATGTCTTTAAACTGGACTATGAGGTCCTTAAACTCATGGACTATGATGTCCTTAAACTTTACAGACTATGAGGTCTTTAAACTGGACTATGATATCTTTAAACTGGACTATGAGGTCCTTAAACTCATGGACTATGATGTCCTTAACTTTACAGACTATGAGGTCTTTAAACTAGACTATGATGTCTTTAAACTGGACTATGATGTCCTTAAACTCATGGACTATGATGTCCTTAAACATGGACTATGATGTCCTTAAACCCAATGAACCGCAACGTCCCTAAACTAAGATGATAGAGCCCAAATGCTCTTTCGTTGGATCTAAATATCCCAAAACTCTGTTGAGTAGATCTTAGTATATAATTAGACCAACGTATCCTCAACAAACACTTAAGTTGATCTTAATCTCAAATGAGGTTAACGATTCTTAAACCAACCTAAACCCAAATCTAAGAAAATACGGATTTGGACTAATCTACACCCTACGGGCGACAACATAAATTAGTCTCCGTATACAATCCATGGGAAACCAAAAATAAAACAAACACACACGATACGAAGTGACCATCTGGAGAAGGAGAAAGTGGTTACCGCTATGCGGTAGCGTAATTAACTGCAGGGGCTTGCGCTTGCAGGGAAGAGCATCCCCACAATAAAAAAAACCCTCGTAAATGAGGGGGAATCTGACGAAGTCTGCTACAATGGCCGCATCTGTCTAAACCTCCGATATACGGTGCCATAAATCAACTTGGCATCTTCGGAGAGGTGGACGGATAAAACCCAATAGCATCTGCCCCCAAAATTCATGCCGAGCGTCCCAACGTCCCGGTCGCGTCTTTCGGTGGAGAACAATGTATAGACTAATGCCATGAGTGTGAAATAACAGATGCAGGTGAATAGTATACCATGCGTATCAGATCAGTAATCAATGCAATGTCGATGTCGCTAAACCTATCAGTCTCTAAATCAGTTGAAATCGATCGGTGGAAAAGAGTTCTCATGCTTAACAAGTGTCTCGTGCATGTCCGAGACTACGGTCAAAACTGTGCCCGGAACATAATCCTGTCAGCCATACCGCTAGGCACAACTACCTAAATATATCACTATCACTAATATTGAATGATCATCCTATAAATGTTGTTCCTCGTTAACTACGAGTTCGATTCCACTTTCGATTTCCCCATTTTTCTTAAGTTATGGTATATTTTCAAGTATCAGATTGGTTGTGTACCATTACGTATCACTTTCACTGTTCAATCACGCTTTCTCTTATATCACTTTCATTTTTAATCACTTTCACTATCGTACTTGTCACAATCCAATCGATACCAATTATCACTTGACAATGTAAAACAGTAATTAGGGTATCAGTGTGAATAGTCACTAATCATTGAGTGTAAAGCAGTCACACAAGATGATAGAAATGCAATAAATACATTAAAAATAAAAAGGCGGCCAACGTCATTCAGGTTGGAAAATTCATCATAGAATCAAGCGAAACAATATAAAGGACATATGAACTAAACTCATTAATCTAAGCATTAAAATTGGTTTCAACTCAATCGGGATACTGGTTAGGGAGATATGATCATTTTAAAACAGATGTTCACTGCTGGAATTCGAGTTTTAGAACTGAAAGTCCAACTTCGAACGCATATTGCCATTAGTTACGTTAATAATTAAGGATCGCTAAAGCTCAATGAAATCTAGATATATTAGTTGAGTTTACAACGCAATAGACAGATCAGTAATAACCATTGTATACATGGAATTATGTTCTGTTTAATGTCGATACATGTAAATTGTCACTGCAGAAAACAGCCAGACATGTGGACAATTAAAAATACTTTTAAGATATAAAAAAGTACTTAAATTAAATGAAACGAACACCATCAGTAAGCTAACTTGAGTATCTACACTGTGAGGTATGTCTCCACATATTATCCAATCTTTACAGTGAGATATGTATGTTTCAATTAAGGCATTGGCCATAAATACTACTTTGGACTGGAATCAAGAGCCTTATTTCTCTCCAATTTTTATTATCTTAACATGACAATATTCAGTAAAAGCTTAAATAGGTTTAAATATCATCTAATTAGCTTCGATACGAGCCCTAGAATGCCATAATTCGATTTATATTTAATTAACTGTGGATTTAACGGGATAGCATGTACAGAAATTTCCAGATTTCACGACGCCGTTGGGGTCATCGTTTCATCTACGAAACATCGATATTTTGCATCCAAAGTTCTATACGACGTTCATTAACAGTAAAGGGATTCATTGACTGTAAATTTCAGCATTTTAAAATAGAATTTGATTTCTACAATTACGGCTAACATTTAATATATATATCTATATCAATATATATATATATATATATATATATATAATAACGATCAACATTTATCAAACCAATTAATATATATATATAGCACAATTAAGCATGTGAGAGAGTTCACTTGCCTAGGTCGCTGAAATTGAAGCGACGGACGTGCAGACAGACGTCTCGACACACAAGATGGCTACAAAATGACACGGTGATGGGTACAGTGTGTGGTGCAGGCGCGATGCGGTCGTGGTACAGGCGCGATGCGGTCGTGGCCCTGGCGTGATGCACACGTGATACGGATGTGTACTGGAGCTTCGGTGGTCGCGACGAAGTTGACGACGGCGATGTCTATGACAACAGCGATGGTGATGACTATGGCGTCGACAACTTGGACGACGGTGGCGGCTTAGATGGCGATGGCTCAAAGGTTTAGGCTTGATGGGCTTAGGCTCGATCTTGGCGACGGAGATGGCTGGGTTAAAGAGGATGAGGGGCTTGGGGACCTGGCTTAACGGCAGTGATGGTTGCTGTGGTGTTGGTGGCAGCGGAGTGTGCCGGCGGTGATGGTGGCAGCAGGGGTTGTCAGCGACGGCATTAGTGGTGCAGCTGGTGTTTCGGTGCTCAGGTTAGAGTGTTTAGAAAAGAAGAAGGTGTTGGGTGTCCAGTGATGATGTTGATGGTGTTGTCGAGTGGTTGTCGAAAGAGGTGGTTGAAAGACGAAGTCGGCTGGGAAGTGGAGCAGTGGTGATGTGAGGTGGTAGTCGATGAGTTAGAGATAGGAGAGAATGATAATATGTATAGAGAGTTAGAGAGAGAAAGAGATTGTGTGAGAGAAGGAGTTGAAGAAATTAAGGAAATTAATAAAGGATTAAAGGAGATTTAAGAAGGAACTAAATTGGTGTTATGAGAGAATATTGGTTGATATTTGAGAAGGAAATTTAAAAGAAATAAGGAGGAGAAGAAACTATTGTAGAGAAGAGAGATAGGGAGAGGAGAGAGAAAAGGAAAGAGGGAGAAGAAAAGAAGGGGTTGGTTAGGCTAAGGGAGTGGGCCGGGTATGGATTAGAGTTTAGGTAGGGTTTGAAATATTTAAAGAAGATAAGAAAAATATATAGAAGAAAAAATTGAAATGGATGAATAGTAAAACATTGGGATTAATTTTGGAATCTAAAATTTATTTAAATGCAGAAAAAAGTATAAAGAAATCGGGTATTACATATACCCTCAGTGTCATCACCACGAGCCTGCGCCCGGACAGCAGCATGAGCGGCACAATAGTTCCTCGGATAAGGAACAGCTGGTGACCCGGACGTGGATGCATCCCCTCCAACTAGATAATAAACAATGACTATATAAGTAAATTCTGAATAAAATAATACATAATCAATTTTACATATTATATAGTTAAAAATACTAATCTGCAGACCGCTCGGAGGTTATGGATCTTGTGGGAACAGCCTGTGTCCTGGATGTGGAGGCACCCTCTCCAAGTAGACAATAAAAAATGACTATATAAGTAACTTCAAAATGAATATGCGTGTATATCTATAATATATCGTTCAAATTGAATATGCGCATGTTCCCGCCAAAAATTTGACTCTCGGACCTTAAGCTTCATCAAGGCAAGAAAGAAAAACGCCGAGGTAAAGGTATAAATTGGCTGCACATGCGACCCGTCCAATGCACGTACGCATAAGCTAAGCCCTTGATGCTAAGCAACTCGTGCAATGCACGTGCGTATAGGCCAAATGCTTGAAGCGCATGCTTCAGTATAACTTAAGTTATATTTGGGATAATATATCCCTATTTTTATTAAAACAGAAAGATATTTTCTTGTCAACAAGAGATAATTTTAATATTTTTCTAAAACAATAAAAATATTAACTCTATTAATATAGGCCCTTAGATAAAAAATCCAATGGTGCTTAAACACTTCGGATGATCTTAAGATCAATTCGAGAGATCTCATATGAGAGATTCTCTCACCTAACAATTCTCCTCTCCGATAAATAGGAGAGGGGGTGAAGGCATCAAAAGAGGAGACCCCCATAAGATACAAAAAAACAATAAGCTCTGCAATTCTTCCTCTTTCAAAACCTGAGGTAAATCAATCTCCATTAAAAAGAAGCAAGCTTCATGTTTATATTAAAAGCTTTAGCTTTTCTTTGAATCCATTAATTCACTGTACACAAGACCAAAGGATATTAGGGTTGATCCCTCTTTTACAAAAGTTTTGACATTTATGAGAGATCGATCCTAAGATCCAAGACTTTGAGGAGAATCCCCATAAAAAGTGTTTCGACACGTAAAATATCGAAACTTTTTCTTCTTAACGAGTTTCGACTCCTTTGAAAGTATTAACTTTCACGACAAAATGGATGCAATATACAAGTGTATTCCAAAAATCAATGGAACGGAGACTTTGGTCTCTCTAAAAGCAAAAGCTTTCTTTTAAACAGAGCGCACCCTACCCTAGGGCGCACTCTATGAAATTTGTATCAAGTGCGCATCACGTGCCATACACATGAGCGCAAAGTGGACGTGCAAATCACGTGCCATACACATGAGCGCGAAGTGGAAAAAATCGTCAATTAAGACGTACGCATCACGTGCCATACACGTGAGCGCGGGGTGGAAAATATCATTTGAGCGCAAAGTGGAAAATATCGTCAATTAAGACGTGTGCATCACGTACCATACACGTGAACGCGAGGTGGAAGTATCGTCTATGAAGACGTGCGCATCACGTGCCATACACGTGAGCGCAAGCTGAAGACATGCGATGGATGGCATTCGCACCCTGTGCTATAAACATGTGCACTTCTTTAGAGGAGATGCATGTGCACCACATGTGAAGCACGTGCGCACCCCAAGCACGCAAATGCACCTAAACAGCAATCTATTGCTTGAAAACTTAGTAAAATAAACTAAGTATGTGCTTCCTGTATGTGATCTAATGATCAAAAAGACCATATTATCTAAGCTGATCTTAATCTAATATAAGACTAACGATCCTTAACCAAAGTCCTAAGTTGATCTTAGTCTCAAATAAGAATAATGTCCCTTAGCTTAAACCCTCTAAGTTGATCTTTATCTCAAAAAAGACTAACGATCCTTAGGCAGAGCTCATATGCTCAAACCCTCTAAGTTGATCTTGACTAATGACCCTTAGACAAAACTCAAGTACCCCGTGAACTGACGGACCTCATCGATATGAGAAATGAGTCCTAAGTCTACTCCCGTTGGCAAACAAAAACACCAACGTGGACTCAAACACAAAATCTAAATATCTATGGATTTGGACTAATCCACGCCCTACGGGCGATGACATAAATTAGTTTCCGTATACAATCCAAATGCAACCCAAAATAAACAAACCTAAGACACGACACACGAAACTATAGACCTCGGGTGCTGAAAGTTGTTATTGTTCACGATAATGTAATTAACTGCAGAGCCTTACGCCTATAGGATAAAGCGTCCCCACAATCAATTAACCTCTCGTCCATGGGGGAGAATATAAAAAGTCGGGTACAACGGTCGTATCCATCCAATCTCCGGTATACGATTCCATAAATCAACTTGGTATCTTCAGAGAAGTGGATGGATATGTTCCAAATAGCATTTAGCCCCAGATTCAGGATAGACACACTCCCCACGCCTCAGTCCGGTTTTCGGCAGTAAATAGATTCTGGCATGCTCGGTGGGACTCTTTTTCGCTTTCCACTCCATATTTCGTGTATCGTGTTTTTGCGAACAAAATCGCAATATACTATGTTTATAGTTGCTCTTGGATTCCGAGGAAAACTGAAGCTGGTGCTTTCTCCCCTATGCAGACTTCAATGTCACTCTGTAACAAAACCAAGACCATCGCACCTCAGCTGATCTTCTCTGGGAAGATTATGGCCCCACTGATCAACATCCTAATAGCCCAGCTTATGCAGGAATGGAACGGGCTCCAAATCGATCAAATGTCTCCACGCCTCCCTACCATTGGTGCCACAATGCCAAAGGAGGAGGCCTCAAAGAATTCAGTCTTCGATAGCTGACAACAAGCTCCGCAGGCCCTTCCGAGAAGCCTGCAAAACCTCAAAGCTCAGTTTTCCACAGGATGAATACAAGCTCCGTAGGCTCGTCAACAAAGCTCGTGAAACCGGAAAAGTCATTCATCAAGAGGCTGACCCCTATTTCTCATGCTGCTCCCGAAGTACCAAAAGATGCTTCACCCCTAAGACAGTCTATCTTCTATAGAATGGCACCAAATGTTTCTATGCTACCAAAAACTTCAGTTTTCAAGCAACTGACACCTACGAAAGCTCCAAAGCCATACATAGGGCATGTATATGAAGCTCCCAAAATTGAATAAGCTCTTGTTTCAAGATGCGCTCGACTTCATTACCAGCGCCGATAAAGACAGGCTGAGGGCATCTCCCCATTAGGACTAACTCCACCGATGCCCACTATAGATGCAGCTGTCTTGACCAAAACCAGTTTTAAGCCGCTCAGAAGGGTTAGGCGGAATTCGTTTACCACCATCCTAAAGAAGACCCCACTACCTGTGGGGGCATCAAATGAGCAAAAGCCAATGCTCAAGCCAAAACTTTGCTCAACGATATTTAATGTCTGGAAAGAAGTCCGTGGCTCTGTTATCGACAGCAACCCATCTCCAAAATCCAAGAAGCTCAGGAATCCTCCAAAAACCGACAACTCGGCTTTTAAGTCCAAAGTGGGCATTCCTAAAATGCAAAGGCCACAAAGATCCCTATCACCTAAGGCAAATTCCAAAAGGTGAAATTACAAAAGCTTCGCGCAGAAGGCCGAAGTAATCCATACTATGCGGATGATACACTTCAACGGAAGTGAAAATAACGCTCCCACCAGTCATCAACCCCAAATTCGGTCTTTGGCTCAAGCTCAAAGGCAACAGCAGCTGCAAGAAATAGCATCTCAAGCAGCAACACTCGTCAGCCCGCTGCCCAAGACGCGTCCAGAAGATGAACAAGAAGATCTTAAGAAATAAGGGTCTGAAGTTAACTCTTTGAAACATACCCTCGACAAGAAAAGCAAAGAAGCGGCAGTTATGGCTGCCAACATGAGAAAAAATGGCCCTCCTCTTGTAGAAAATGTGTGGGATGATGGTTCAGTCGTCAGAACCGCCGGCTGAAGAACTACCAGTGGTCTCTGATAATGAGAAGGGATGTGCCACAAGCTCTCTGACAGCCCCTTCAACCTCAAAAGATGAAGCGATCTCGAAGGCTCAGCTCACCGAGTAAATAGCCCAACAGGTCAAACTCCATACTGCCAGCGAAGTAAACGCCAAGATGGTCAAGATAGGTCATCCATATCCTGCATGGTATAACCAGAAGCAATACCCTTTAGGTTATACAATTCCGAAGTTCAATACCTTCAAAGGAAAGGGGAATCCCTACCAACATATTGCACAGTTTAAAGACATATGCGGTAGCACCGGAGGTGATGATAAGCTACTCCTTTGGCAGTTCGTCAGCAGCCTGACGAATATTGCTTTTGAATAGTACCCGGAACTCCCAAATGACTCCGTAGAGACCTTCACTGATATGGACTTGCTCTTCACGCAGAGGTTTGTCGGTGCAAGCAAGCGCACCACCATCTCTGCTCTAATCAATGAAGAGAGGAGATCAAATGAAACACTAGTGCAGTATGCCATTCGGTAGAGAAATCTCACCTCAAAATGCGAGCAGCCGATTGCCGAAGCTCCAGCCATTGGGATGTTCATAGACACCTTGGATACACGATCGCAGATTTATCCATTCATGTATTTTGCAAAACCCACCACCTATCAGAAGCCGCTTGACAAGCTAGTTCAATTGGAGTAAATCGACCACTAAGTCATTAAACTGGGCAAAAAAAGGTATGTCCAGAAGAAAAATGGGCACAGAAGAAAACCCGAAAGAGCTTCATGAGTGAAAACAGTAGAACTATCCGCGAGTTTGTGAAAACCCGAAAGAGCGAAGACTCGTGAGAAGGAAAGAATTAAAAGTTCCAATAAAGTCCCACCAAAGGTGAGCAATGCCCTCAACATGGTAAACGACACTTGCGAGATGTTCTCGACTTGCAAGAAAAAAACACTCTTGTAAGGTGCTTACGACTTATAAGAGAAAACCCACTTAGGAGCCCTCACAACTCCTAAGAAGAAGACACACCTATGAGATCTCGATTCATAGGGAGAAATACCTTTATAAGACCCTTACGGCTCATAAAGTCAAAAAGCCTTGGTTGACAGGTATCTAAACCTGTCTTCTTAGCCACCATTGTCTAAATGGGCAACGGAAAATGATGAGTCACTCCTTGTAATATTCCAGTTTTAGCGATACCGATACCAAAATAGGTATCAAATCCCAAGTTTTCCCAGACGGATGATGAATTGCTCCTGGCATATGTGCTTTAGTGTTAGCAATGCTGATGCCAACTTGAATTCCAAACTCTTGACACCTAAGTCGTTAAACTGGGAAATAAAAAAAAGAAAAAAATAAAATAGCTGAAATGATTGGGCAGCTCGCAATAAAAATTAGTGAGTAAAATAAAATAGCTGAAATGTTTGGGTAATTCACAATAAAAATCAGCGAGTAAAAGAAAAAGAAATAGCCGAAATGAGTGGGCACCATGAATAAACATCTGAAATGATTTGGCAATCGCGACTTTCTCGATAAGAAAAGCTAAAATGATAGAGCATCATGGAAAAAAGGAAGAAAAAAGAAGAAAAGAAATTTTTTCCTGCTCTACAAGTATTTCGATCCCGACTCTTGTATATAATCCACGGGCACAAACAAATGAAAAGGAGCAATATGTTCTCACATGTTCAACCGAATGAAGAAATGGTCTTAACGGCAATACATATAGCCTAGAGACTATCTGGACGCCTTCTTACTCCAGCAGAGTACAGATGCGACGTCAATAAAGCGTAAAGTGCCAAAGCTAAAGTGGGGTGACGACATATTCCTAACTCCAGATCTCGATGGCAACATATACAGCCTAGAGATTATCTCGACGCTCCTTCTCACTCCAGCAGGGTACAGACGCAACTTCCTAACTCCGGGTCTCAATAGCAATATATATTGTCTAAAGACCATTTGGACATCTCTCTTACTCCAGCAGGGTATAGACGTGACATCATGAAAGCATAAAAGAGCCAAAGAAAAAGCGGAGTAATGGAAAATTCCTAGCTCCAGGTCTCGATGGCAGTACATATAAACCTAAAGACCATTAGATTTCATCTCACCTCAGAAAGGTGCAGTTATGACTTCCCAGTGACTGATAACGGTCTGATCTCAAAGTAAAGAGCCATGGTGATACCTAACGCCGAATCTTCTTATGGCAATATGGATACTCCAGCCTAAGAAGATTAACGTCGTTTCTCACCTCATAAGGAATTGAAGATACGGCAAGTGCACGGCTACTCGAACGGCATTTTGAAGGAATGCAAATCGAGAAGAAATCAGCCAAAGCAACGGTGCGATGGACTACACCTAGTACCACGAACCTGATGGCTTTTTATACTAACGAGGGTATGTTAACGTCAGTCTGAGTTTATTTGTATGCTTAAGTGATGGGTAAAATGAACGCTCTGAGATGAGTAAATAAACTAAGCCAGGTCACTTCAGCGCAAATGATGAAGTAAAGAAGCCACTTACGTGTCCTCTCGACTCGTATGGAGAAAATACCCTTGTGAGATCCTTACGACTCACGAGAGGAAAAGATACTTAAGAGTTATCACGACTTCTAAGGAGAAAATGAGATCCTCTCGACTCATAGGAAGAAAATACCTTTATGAGGCCTTCACGGCTCATAATGTTGAAAAGCCTTAGCTGACAGGGATCTAAACCTGTTTCTTAAGCCACCACTGCTATGCGGCCTGTCACCAAATTGACTACCGTATGCTATCCATGGGTTACCCACGATGAAGTTGCACACAAACATCTTCTATTAGCTAACCAGGCTACTAATGAGGAGAAGAAGTCATTTACGTGTCCCCTCGACTTATAGGAGAAAATACTCTTATGAGATCCTTACAACTCACAAGGGGAAAATACACTTAGGAATTCTCACGATTCCTAAGGAGAAAATACACCTACGAGATCCTCTCGACTAGTAAGAAGAAAACAACTTTGTGGGACCCTTACAGCTCATGAAAATTGAAAAAGCCTTAGGTAAAAGGGACCTAAACCTGTTTTCTAAGGCATCAAATCTCTAGCGGTGCATTACTTTGCACTACTTAAGCCATGTACATACTTACGTGGGCAAATTAGTAGGGAGCATTTGTTCCCGCCAAAAATTTGACGCTCAAAGCTTAAACTTCACCAAGGAAAGAAAGAAAAGCGCCAAGGTAAAAGAATCAAGTCGACTACACATGCGACCCATGCAATGCACATGCGCGTAGGCTAAGCCCTGGATAAGGTGTGACACGTGCAATGCACGTGCGCATAGGCTAAGCCCTTGATGTGGTGCGACCCGTGCGATGCATGTGCGCATAAGCTAAGCCCGGGATGCGATGCGATCCGTGCAATGCACGTGCGCATAAGCTAAACCCTTGAAGCGCATGTTTCAGTATAACTTAAGTTGTATTTAGGAAAATATTTCCCTTCTTTCTTAAAACAGAAAAATATTTTCTTGTTAACAAGTGATAATTTTAATAATTTTTTAAAACAAGAAAAATATTAACTCTGTTAATAAATACCCTTGGATAAAAAATCCAGCGGTACTTAAGCACCCCGATTGATCTTAAGATCAATTTGAGAGATCTCATATGAGAGATTCTCTCACTTGCCTAACAATTCCCCTCTCCTATAAATAGGAGAAGGGGGTGAAGGCATCAAAAGAGGAGATCCACCATAAGATACAAAAAAAACCATAAGCTCTGCAATTCTTCCTCTTTCAAAAACACGAGGTAAAAGAGATCAATCTCCATTAAAAAGAAGCAAGCTTTGGCTTTATAATAAAAGCTTTGGCTTTTCTTTGAATCCATTGATTCACCATACACAAGATAAAAGGATTTTAGGGTTGATCTTTCTTTTACAAAATTTTTGACTTTTACGAGAGATCAATCTTAAGATCCAAGACTTTGTGGAGAATCCTCATAAAAAGAGTTTCTACACGTAAAGGATCGAAACTTTTGCTTCTTAATAAGTTTGGACTCCTTTGAAAGTTGTAACTTTCACGACAAAATAGATGCAATATACAAGTGTATTTCAAAAATCAATGGGACGGAGACTTTGGTCTCTTTGAAAGCAAAAGCTTTCTTTTAAACAGAGCGCACCCTACCCTAAGGCGCACTCTATGAAATTTATATCAAATGCGCATCGCGTTCCATACACGTGAGAACAAAGTGAACGTATGCATCACGTGCCATACACATAAGCGCAAAGTGTAAAATATTGTCAATTAAGACATGCGCATCACGTGCCATACACGTGAGCACAAAGTGGAAGTATCGTCTATGAAGACGTGTGCATCATGTGCCATACACGTGAGCACAAGATGAAGACATGGAATGGATAGCATTCGCACCCCGTGCTATACACGTGCGCACTTGTTCAGAGGAGATGCATGTGCACCACATGTGAAGCACGTGCGAACCACAAGTGCGCAAGCGCACCTAAACAACAAGTTATTGTTTGAATACTTAGTCAATAAACTAAATATGGAAGCTTATACTTCTTATATATGATCTAATGATCAAAAAGACTATATTATCTAAGTTGATCTTAGTCTAATATAAGATTAACGATCCTTAGCCAAAATCCTAAGTTGGCCTTAGTCTCAAATAAGACTAATGGCCCTTAGCTCAAACCCTCTAAGTTGATTTTAGTCTCAACAAGACTAACGATTCTTAGGCAAAACACATATGCTCAAACTTTCTAAATTGATCTTAGTCTCAAACAGGACTAATGACCCTTAGACAAAACTCAAGTACCTCATGAACTGATGGACCTTATCGATACGAGAAATGCATCCAAAGTTTACTCCCGTTGGCAAACAAAAACACCAACGTGGACTCAAACACCAAATCTAAATATGTACGGATTTGTACTAATTCGCGTCCTACTGGTGACCACATAAATTAGTCTCTATATACAATTCAAAGGCAACTCAAAATAAACAAACCTAAGACATGACACACGAAACTATAGACCTGGAGTGCAGAAAGTTGTTATCGTTCACGATAACGTAATTAACTGCAAGGGTTTGCGCTTGCAGAAAAAAGCGTCCCCATAATTAATAAACCTCTTATCCATGAGGGGGAATCTGAAAAGTCAGTTACAATGGTCGGATCCATCCAAACCTCCGATATACGGTGCCATAAATCAAATTGATATTTTTGGAGAAGTGAATGGATATGTTCCAAATAGTATCTGCCCCCAGATTCAGGCCAGATTCATTCCCCGCGCCTTAGTCCGGTTTTCGGTGGTAAACAACGTGCAATATATAATATATAAATATACCTGCAGGAGTAGGAACGGCCTGTGCCCCGGATGTGAACGCACCTCCTCAAACTAGACAATAAAAAATGACTATATAAGTAACTTCAAAATGAATATGTGTGTATATTTATAAAATATCATTCAAAATGAATATACGCACAATATATAACATATAAATATACATGCAAGTGTGGGAACGGTTTGTACCCCAGATGTGGAGGCACCCCTCCAACTAGACAACAAAAAATGATTATATAAGTAACTTCAAAATAAATATGCGTGTATATCTATAATATATCGTTCAAAATGATTATACGTGCAATATATAATATATAAATATATCTGCAGGTATGGCAAAGTCCACACAGAAAGAGTCATCTGAACTCTGTCCAGCCGGGGGTGCAACACTACCCCTCTGCTGTAGGTGCTGCTCCCTATGCAGCTCCCCAGGAAGATTCGCTCTACCCCTGGTGCCTCTAGAGCCGCCTCTGCCGCTGCCCCTGGTGGCCGTACCCCTCGTTGATCCATACGCCGCCATCATCCCTAAATAGAAGTACAATCATTAAATATGTATGCAATACATGCATGTAAAAGAAATAATAACAACAATACATGTATAGATCATAGAAAATGTAAACTTGTAATATAATATTAATGATTACCTTTTTCGTTTAATAGACGCATTAGACCTCGTAAGAATTGGATTTGATCATCAATATCATTTCTAACCCACGTAACTTCGTTCTCATCCGAAGATAACAAGTATCGTTGTTGTATATTAGATCTAACTTATAGAAATATCAGAAAATCCTTAAGAAAGTAATCTGAATTGGTGCCACTGACTGCAAGTTATAAATAAAGTTAGGAGGTAGAGATCTAGTCAAAATTTGTTAAGACTACAACTTCAAGCAACAAATTACTCCTATATAAGAAGTTGATGACTCTAGTTCATGTGTTTTTCAAGTTAGTTACAGTTTACAATTTACAATAAACTTTAAGGACCATCCAAGATATCAATACAGAATCTCAAAACATGTAGACAAAATTAAATCAGGTATTTTTCATCACAATTGATCCTGAAAATATATATGAACTAAACATTAGAGCAATGAAACATATGGAAAGAACTGTAATTTGAGAATAAATCACAAAGCTAAAGCCTTAACCTTTAAATTGGTAAAAACCATAAAGATTCGTAATAATCCATAATGATCTACGAATTCGACTTAAAATCATGAATTAAACCTTTAAGACTCATAATATATCTATAACGATCTAACCATTCCACTTAAAAATTCATAATCTTAACATTTAAAGCAGCAAAACCCAACCAATCGTAATACATCCACAACATATACAAATTCCGATTAAAAATCATGAATTTAACCGTTAAAGTAGCAATTATGATGAAAAATCCAAAGGCACACAAAATCCAAATTCTAACCCTAAATTTCTCTTCTTTATCCCTTTCTTTCCCCTTTCCTTTAACAAATTACTTCCACAAAATCCATGCAATTGAATTTCCACCAATCTCATTTTATAGGGTTTTCATATTAAAATCTCCAATTATCTAATTTCCACCGATCTCACTTTCTAGGATTTCATGCAAAACCTCCCAAATTTAAACATCATCGACTAATTAAAATTAATATTACAATACTAATTAATTTAAACATCTAAAAATAACAAATATTTTTATAAAAAAATTATCTCATACAGTAGAAATTAGGGGAGGGGCTCGGCAAGACTGTGGAGGAGGAGATTGGGGCTCATAGTGGTGGTGGAGATTATGGGGCCGACGACGATGTGGAGGTAGTGGTGAAGAAGATGACATCGGCGGGTGATGGTGACGGGTGATGGACAGGGAGGCCTACGCTCGAACGTGGCCGGGGACGAAGGTTGCTAGGTGGTTGGAGGAAGCCGCGGTGGCGAAGGCGCTATCGATGGTTAGGGTTAGGGAAAAGGGGAAGGTGGAGGCGGATCATGGAGGTGGCGGTGGATCGTGGCGGCTGGGAATGAAGGTTGCGACAGTGCTCTTGAAAGTTGCGACGGCGCTCTAAGATAGGCTGGAGGAGGAGGTCGAAGGAGGAATACAGGGTTTTTTTTTGTTTTTTTCACCATCGTACTCGAAGATAGGAATTTGGGAAAAGAGAAGGTTTTTTTGTCTTATTTTTTTTTTAAAAAATACCCCGACATTGCCCATGCGGTTCCTACCGTAGGGGTTTCTCTTGCAGCACCATAGAGACAACTACAAAAGTTAATTTTTTCTGTGGACTTGCCCCTACAATTACCACCGTCACTACTACAATAAGGGGTTGCCCTTACATATAAAGCCGTAGGGGCAAAGCACTGCCCCTACGGATATATTCGTAGGGGCACAAAAATACACCGTAGGTGCAAAGACCACAGGTGCAAGTCTTCACCCTGAACATGCCTCTACGGAGTAATAATTGCCCATACGCTTTTCTCCGTTAGGACATCATTCCCTACGGCTTACACCGTAGAGACAAAATATTTATTTAATTTATTGGTTTATAAAATAAAATACTTGCCCCTACGGATTACTTCGTAGGGCCTGAAAATGCCTCTACGGATTTCTCCGTAGGGCCTACTAAATGCCCCTACGGATACATCCGTAGGTCCTGATGAATGCCCCTACGGATAAATGCGTACGGGCAAGTTTTACCCCCTGTTACTGAGTCCATAGGGGAAAAATATCAGGTATCCTGATATTTTGTCTCTACGGCGAACTTTGTAGGGGCAATCTACGGACCTACGGAGTAGTCCGTAGGTGCAATAGTTGGCCCTGCGGATTAATCCGGAGGGAAAAATTATCAGGGTTTTTTTTTAAAATGGGCTTCCTGTTTTTTTCCCGCCCTGTGCACAATAATATATACATCATATAACCAAATACCACAATATTCATAATCAACATCTCACGCATAATAAATAAAAGAAATAAACAAACAAAATACGATATCAATCAAAATCATCGTGAACACAAAAACAACACCAATATCGTCCAAAATATATACAATATGTATCATATAAGTCCATACATGCTTAAAATATAAAAAAGCTACTCTAGCTCGGTCCAACTCCTCCACCTCTGATAAACGCCGTAATCTGACGCATCTTCTCCTCGATGCAGCCCTGAGTCGTCAAAAACTCGACCAATGAAGGAGCGGACTGTGCGGGAGTCTGAGCGGGCTGTGGAGCTGTAGGAGTGGTCTGCGCAACCGCAGCTAATGTAGTGGCTTGCGGAGCTGCAGCCGAAGGAGATGCATGTGGAGCCGCAGCCGAAGCAGCCTGTCGTATCTGTTCAATTTTGTGTGTAATAAACGAGTAAGAACTGTGTATTAGATTTTAGTCGAACTCGTATCATTATCAGGTTATTGCGAAACACCAATCTAAGAATACTTTGGGACTTAGGCCCCGTTTGGATATCTAGTTTGGAAAACCGTAGTTTATTTTAATTAGACGGTTCTATGTAAGTATGATTAATCAAAAGTCTACAACCAAATAAGCTCAGGCTACTAATAATGCATATGTTACCATCTATAATATGATATAATATTTTACTATTAAGTAGTATACGTACCAACATCTCCTTTAACTCCTCGACAGTGGTCTTCAAGGCGGCAACATCATGCTCTAGACGTCGCTCATGGGGGGGTAGGGGAAGTAACCGCCGGAGTGGATCCAACCACATATGGGCCCTGCTAGGACCCAGTCCCCGGCCTCTCTCCCAACCTCCGTAGTGCCCTCCGTGTGCGGCGTCTAGGACTGGGGTCAGTAGCATCGGATCGGTCTGTCCAGTAAAATCGATCCCCGATGCCTCTGCCTGCTCCACCACCCGTTTCTACACCCACATTAACTATTAAAATATAAGTATATCATTTAAATTTGAACTTTTCAAAACAAAAATTTTAAACCTGTTAGAATAAATATTAACACTTACACAATATTCTTTGGTAGCGGTGTCGGGGAATCGAAGCTCGCCCGTGGCGGGATCTGTCGAGGTACCGTGGCCGGCAAAATACGCGGTCAGCACGCTCGGTGTACCACCCTGCGCCAGGGTCTGAGCTCTCTGCAATTCGCAAAAAATTTACATATATTATAAAATAACTCTTAATATTACATTATATCAGAGTAGATCTATTGTAATTTACCGATACCTTTATGGCACGAGTAATATTCCTCGAGCCACCTGTATAAGTGGGGCGACCCCTCTTCGCCGACTTCCTATTCTCTTTATTTTGATCGGCCTATTCCTGCACAACACATTCAGATTTAGTTTTCTAATTAAGCAACACAAAAAATTAAATTATATACTAAACAATGAATTACATTTAAATTACAAACCTGTTTGCTCTGAGAGTCGAAATATTGGCACAAGAGAGGCCATGTATCTACGTCGACTCTCGCAAAGGCCGGAGTATGTAGGAGAGACGCTCTATCTGCCTCGGGGGTTGCCATCCACAGGGAAAAGCGGTCGATCTTCAGCTCGTTCCTATTATATCGGATCTTTGATTTCATGCCCTTCATCAGGCCATGGTACAGAGCGTGAAGATCGAGCACTCTCTCAGGGTGATCAGGGTCGGGTACAGGCTGAAAGTCGTAATCCAACTGCAAATACAAAAAACCAATGTATTTAAATTGCAAGTGTTAAATAATAATAAATATACTGGATAATTCAAATGAAAATATATATTAATACCCAAGCCTGATCCCAGAAGAGGGCAAATGAGCATCGGTGCTGGTCGCCCCACTCAACGTGAAGTGGATACTTCTTCACGAGGCGGCTCTCATCCCCCATATACCAGCCTAACCTCTCCGCATAATCACCGGTATAGAGATAATCGGGGGTAAAGAAGATGGGGAATACTGCTTCCCCCCTAGCTCTGTCGGGCCTCAGCCTTTGGGACTGATTCGGGCCTCGAGTCCCCCTCACGGGATAGGGCTGCCCTGCATCTATAAGAAATATCAAGACAATCAATATTAAGACAAGGTGGTATTAAGAAATCAAGGTTTAACGAAAATTGAAGTGTGATATATAGCTCCGGCGACAGAAGCATGAGCCTGGGCCCAGGAAGCAGCACGAGCGGGACGATAGTTCCTCCGGTGAGGAACAGCCGGTGACCCGGACGTGGACGCATCCCCTCCAACTAGAAAATAAGCATTGATAAAATTACATGAAGTTCATGTTTATTCTTAACGGATATGTAAAATGAATAAATATTTTATATTTATTCATACTAACCTGCAGACTGAGTGGAGGGTACGGAAGTGGCGGGAGTGGCCCCTGCACCAGACGTGGACGCACTACCTATAATTAGACAATCAAACATTGACTATATAAGTAATTGCAAAAGGAATGTGTATATCAATAATATAACATTCTAAATCAACATGCATACACTATAGGATATATAAATATACCCGCAGGTGCGGTGGTGGCCTCTGGCCGAGATGTGGAGGCACCACCTACAGCTTAACAATTAAAAATGATTATCTAAGTACGTAAGAGTAAAAAGAATGTATGTATATTTATGATATAGCATTCTAAATCAATATGCATGCACTATAGGATATATAAACATACTTGGAGGTGCGGGAGTGGCCTCTGCCTCTGATGTGGACGTACCGCCAACAGCTAAACAATCAAACATTGACTATATAAGTAATTTTGACATAAATATGCATGTATATCTATAATATTACATTCAAAATGAATATGCGTGCAATATACCTAGAGGTGTGGCAAAGTCCACACGGAAGGAAGAATCCAAAGGGGTCTCCGATCGGGGTGCACGACCGGCCCTCTGAAGCTCCCTACGCAGCTCTCCGGACGGCAGAACTGCTCTGCCTTTGCCTCTGCCGGTGCCGCGGATGGTGCTCCTGCCGCCTCTCGCTGCTCCGATCATCGTCATCAAATCTAGACAAGAGTACAATCATTACATATGCATGCTATATATGTATAGATCGTAAAATGTGAAGTAATGATATAACATTACTGATAACCTTTTTCTTTTCGTGGACGCATTAGACATATCTACTTGGATTTCATCATCAATATCATTTTTAACCCACGTAACTTCATGATCAGCTGAAGACAACCCGTCTTTTGAAACAGATGGTCGGAGCACTCTAAGTCTTCTCTCTTCTTCATCCTCATCGATGTCCTCGAATTCTGGGACATCGTAAACATCCCTGGGTTTCCAATGGCATACGACACTCCATCCCGGATGCTTCAAGCACTGTGAGTAATATACTTGGAACGCTTGGTTCGGAAAGATAAACGGATCGTCATGACCGTAAAATCGAAGTGTGTTCATACTGGTAAATCCATATTCATCTTTCCAAGTCCCGAGATTGTTACTCCACTTATCCGTATCGCTTCGTGTATCGTACCAAATACACTGAAATATATAAAACGGTTCTGATTGTCCGGGATATTGGATGCCAAGTATGCAATTTAAGTATCCGTAATAAATCACACCATCTGATCCTACCGTCACAACCCCACTATTCTGAGTGGTTCGAGATGTTTCGATGTCTTTAACTTCGAATTTGTATCCAAGGACACCGAATCCTTTATAATATGCAACCTCTATACTAGGAAACTGAGCTAAACATCTTGGATCACTCTCTAATAATACAGAAAAGTTCGGATCGTGGATCTGACAAAACAAATTTTACGACAAATACATAAAGATATAAGTTTAGATTAAGACTGGTAGCAATAACATGTTATTCGAACAACTTACATGATCTGCAACCCAATCACAAAAATTATCCTGATGATATTTTTCCAATCGTTCATCATTCCAATCAGGATGCCCCTCACGTATCTCGTTAAAATGAATTCTGTTCTCAACTATAAGTTATGACATTAATATTATATCATTTCATACACACACAAACACAAATATAAAAATTAATCCAAAAAAACTTACTCTCTAATTTTTTCAAGACATGCGCTATTGAGGAGGATAAACCGATATATCTTATTGATAAACATAGTGTCTACTCTCTTATAATCAGCTTTACCATATGGCCCATCCTGAATTCTTCGAGGCCGGTTAAGTTTCGTCTCAATGTTCTCGTCCAGATAGCTGGAACAAAATGTGGTTGCTTCATCTAGAAGATAACCATGCATGATAGAACCCTCTGGTCGATTTCTATTGCGTATATACTTTTTTAGACCGTAGAGGTAGCTAAAGAAAAATATGTTAAATAAATAAACACGGGCATATAGGACAACAATAATTTTACAAATTGAGTGATACGAAAAATTCCACGTACCTTTCGACGGGATACATCCATCGATATTGTACCGGTCCGGCTAACTTAGCCTCATTTGCAAGATGAACCGTCAGGTATATTATAATATCGAAGAATGACGGTGGGAAAATACGCTCAAACTTTTCAAGTATCAACGTAATAGAATTTTCTAGTTTCTCCAGCATCACAACATCCAGGGTTATAGCGCATAATTCTCTAAAATAGCAACATAGGTCATTGATGACTAGACCAACCGATTCAGGAAGGGAAGTCCTGAGGGCTAATGGGAGAAAGTGCTCCATAATAACATGGTGATCATGACTTTTCAGCCCATCGATCTTGCCTTTCACAATTTTTATCTTCTTGCTAAATGATCCTGAGAAACTTGTGGGAACTTTCAAATCATGCAACACCTGCAGGAATCTTTTCTTCTCCGGTTATGACATATGATACGCTGCATTGGAAAGTACAAACTTGCCTGGTTTACCCTCTATCGGTTTAGGATGCAATTCACTTCTAATTTTCCAGTCCTGAAGATCCATCCGAGTATGGAGGTTGTCTTTCGATTTTCCGTCTTTATAAAGAAGCAAGTTGAGTACGTGCTCAGATACTCCCTTCTGTATGTGCATGACGCCCATACAATGATGCACTAAACTTTTTTACCGGTACGGAAGCTCGAAGAAAATGCTTAACTTGTTTCAGAATGGTGGTTTGACATGTTTTGTCGGATCTATCCCGAAGGTCACATTATTGTAACCATCCCACTGAGCAGTCACGTCCTCTCCGGAAAATGGGGCTGGAGGTCCAAGAAGCTCCTGATGACCATCAAAGTGAACAGCGTCTAATCTGTAGGGATGGTCTAGTGGCAGGAAACGTCGATGGCCGCAATAACAAACCTTCCTGCTAAAATTCAAGAATTTCGATGTTGTATATTGATGGCAATAAGGACATACTTTGTGACCATGTACGGACCAACCTGATAACATTCCTTACGTAGGAAAATCATTAATTATCCACATTAAAGACGCACGCAGTATGAAGGTTGTATTTGTGTTTGCATTGTAAGTCTCTACACCATCAATAAATAAAGATTTTAACTCATCGATCAGAGGTCGGAGATAGACGTCGATATTGTTTCCCGGTGAGTTTGGTCCGTCGATAAGAAGGGGCATCATAAAGTATAATTGATCCATAGCCAACCAAGGCGACAGATTATAAACTATCATTACAACGGGCCATATGCCGTGGCTTCTAGCCAAATAGTTGAATGGGCAGAAGCCATCACTAGAGAGTCCGAGCCTGACATTGCGAGGATCGCTACTGAATATTTCGTACCTCCTATCGAAATCCTTCCATGCCGGTGAATCTCTTGGATGACTCATTTTTCCATCTTCACTTGGAGGAGCACGGTGATGCCAAATTATTGTCTCGGCTATTTTCTTGCACCAGAATAGCCTCTGCAGCCTCTGTGTTATGGGAAAGTATCGTGCTATCTTGACAGGTATATTGGGCTTCTTATTAGAATCTTTCGGTTTATACCTAGCCTCTCCGCATGTTGGACACTCTTTCAAATCTGAATTCTCTTTCCGGTACAACACGCAATTTTTGGGACATGCTTGAATCTTCTCACACTTCAAACCCAAATCAGACATCATCTTCTGGGCTCCGTACCAGCTGTCGGGCACGTTATTTCCCGGGGGTATAGAATCTTTCAAGAACTTCAGAAGCATTGTGAATGACTTGTTGCTCCATCCATTTAGGCACCTAATCTGGAAAAGTTGGACGAACCATGGGAGGGTGGAATACTTTGCATTCTCATAAATTGGTTTTCTAGCATCATTCATGAACTTTTTATACTTATCCGCACGCGGTCCTTGACCGGAAGGAATGTCATCTTCGGTACGAATACTATCACCTAGGGCAGCCTCTACCATATCTTCCATTTCTTCTCCTGGAAAGAAGTTACTGTCTTCTTCTTCTGCCGCATTACTGTCTTCTTCTTCTGCCGCATTACTGTCTTCTTCTCCTTCCCCGTGATATATCCAAGTTGTATAAAGTCTAGTAAAACCATATTTAACGATATGAAGCTCTACGAATTCTACCTTCTACCAGTACTTATTCCCACATCTATCGCACGGGCAGAGAATCTTCTCTAACACGATCTTATTATGTGCGCGTGCAAATTTAATGAAAGCAGCAACTCCTGCGACAAACTTAGGTTGCATACGTTGTTTCCAAGCCACATACATCCAGTCCTTAACTCTGATGTACTTATGGGCCATGTTAGACTATACAACATATAAATTGTAGGTTATGATGACTATATTGAGAAATCTAAGAATGGGATGGTTACTGACAAAGAAGAAAATCCGTGTATGTGCTTTGTGTGTGCATTTGTCGTTGAAAAGGATAAATTATCGATAAACAAATTTAGATTTTAAGATACCCAAATATGAGTTGTATTCTGTATATGTGTGTTTCAATTTATGATTTCGCTTAAGTGTAGGGTTGTTTATGTGTACGTGCTTTGTGTATGCGTTTGTTATGTATTCGTGTTGTATGTATGTGTTTCGGATGTCGGGGGTAAGGCTTCTATCCTATTACAAATATATAAAGCAGACACCCATTCGCTTGTGGTTTCAACCGTTTCGAGTAAATTTCGGCAGCACCTTCCCGCTGTTCTCCGAGTACACTGTAATAGAATAGATAATTATTTCAATACTGTGAAACAACGTTGAAATGAACATCTAATCTATCTTTGTATACGGAGAACCAGCGGAAAAGTACCGACGAAATAACTCGAAACGAATGAAAACACAAGTGAATGCAGGTGTTTGCTTTATACATTCCTAACTTTTCCACACGGGACAAATCTATCGGTTATCATACGATTGAATCTTCTCGTCACATAGTCTACATGACGGTTGTTAGTACTGAACTATACCGTCCAATATTTAACAATTTTCATATAGTTCTATGTCACGAAGTATATCGAACGTATGTTAACTGATAGACGGGGACTAGGTCACGCTTTGATTTTCACATATGAGTATCGATGAGAATATGAAAGTTTCATATTATCATCGAGTATCATATATTGGTTTTAACTTGAACATTTAACATGAATAGGTTTTACGTTTACGTTTCATTATTAAGGGTTCGAAGTTTTAAGTTTAGGGTAAATTTTTCTTGTGTTTACGGTAAAATTGTACGTTTACGTTATCATCGAGTATCCTACTGAAGAAACAAGTGCTCCCTAAACCCTAACCCTAATTAATCCAAATTAACGTAATTAATCCTAATCATCACCCTAACACAAATTATCCCTAATTAACCCAATTAACCCAAATTAACCTTAATCAACACCCTAACCCTTCAAATTATCACTTATTAACTCAATTAACCATAATCAACACCCCAACACAAATACACTCTATTTTACCTAATTAACTCAAATTAACCCTAGCCCAAACCCTAACCCAAATTAACATAACCCTAATCATCACCCAAACCCCAACACAAATTAACTCGAGCCCAAACTAAAATTAACCCTAATTAATCTAATTAACCCAAACCCTAGCCCTTATCATCACCAACACTATTTTACCTAATTAACCCAAACTAACCCGAACCCTACCAAATTAACCCTAACCCTAATCCAGAACCGAACCCTAACCCTATTCCAGAACCGAACCCTAACCCTAAACTGAACCCTAACCCTAACCCTACCCCAAACCCTAGACCGAACCCTAACTCTAAGCCCTAGTAGCAACCCAATAATCAACAATAACACAAATAAAAGCATAATTAGAAGTTAAAAAATGAAATTGACTAACCTTAGGTCGGCGATTCTACTATCCCGAGGTGGAGGAGACCGGAGATGGTTTGTCGACGACGCAAGGGGAAGATCAGCGACAAGAGAGTTCCTACCGTCGATGAGGAAGTCGACGATGAAGTCGGCGACAACGGGGCGCGCGCGGGAGTGCGGTGGCGACAAGGCGCGCGCGGGAGACGAGTGAAAGCGATGGGAAATTTTGGAAACGAGGAAATTTCTGGGCTTTATTTTTTTTTAAATAACCCATATATGCCCCTACAGATTAATCCATAGGGTCTTCTTTTGCGGATCCGTAGGGCCAAATAACAAATTACGTTTTAATATTTTTAAATTAATATGTAGGGCACCGCATGGATAACCATGGGGACCTACGGATTAATCCGTATGGGTAATAAAAAGTTGCCCTTACGGATTACTGTAGCCGTAGGGGCAACCCTTTATTGCAGTAGTGTGGAGAGACAATCTAAAATTGCCCCTACGGTTTTTCCATCCATAGAGACAATCCATCATTATAGTAGTGTGAAACTGAATATGGACATATGTGCTCAAGTTATACGAACAGGGATAGGGCATGTTGCACATTAATTGTGTGGACATTTAACACACAAAATATATAAATGCTCACTGTGTGTGCGTATACACATATACATACATGTACACACAGAGAGAGCATAACGGAGGAAAAGTGCCATAGGAGGGAATTTCCTTCTATGGCGTCGAGAAAATATAACCTTCATGATATTTTTCGATGATCGGTATCCATCATCATCATCTTTATTATGTAAGACGTGGATATACCAAATTTCATATGATTCCATCACTTTTTCACCATTAATTTAGTGGGTGCAAAATTAACGGTTTACCGACAATATAACCTTTTACATTGGTAATTCAACGGTGAAAAGTGGTGGAATCACATAAAATTTGGTGTATCCATATTTTACATGATAAAGATGATGATGATGGATACCGATCGTCAAAAAAATCGTGGAGACGTCACCTGATGAAAAAGCCTCCTGGGGCCTTTTTTCATTATTCTTTTTTTTTAAAAGAAGGTAAAAGCTTTCATTGATGATACAAAAAGGATACAAGCGTTTTTGGTATTGTATCCCTCATTCAAAATTCCTTTACATATATCTCATTGGTGGAAATTATTAAAAAAAAAAAAAAGACATGCACAGCTCAAAACGTGCACACAGACCCTCCCCCAATTCTAACTTCTTATTTCACCCCCCAATTGTCCAGTATTGCAATTGATTCTCACTTATCTCCCCATTCCCTTTCCTGCCTGTCATGAGTATCTTGATGTCTTCCAACATCATCAATGCTCCTCCTCTTTATTCGAATTTTCTTCCCTGAAATATCCTTTGATTCCTCTCCTTCCATACATGCCACACACATGTAGTGAAGGCAATTCTTGCCAGTATTGCAATAATCCCAGTGTTTTTGAATCTTTGTTGTATGAAGTCAGCTTCTTCATCAATTCTGCTGTCTCCCCGCTTCACCTGTCTGAGTTTTGCCCTACAAAGTTTCCATAGATAGGCGCCAAAAGGGCATTGGAAAAATATACGGTCCCTTGACTCCTCATTTTTCTCACACGGCACACGCACAGGGTCACATTGCATCCCCCATTGCCTCAATCTGTCTTTTGTCAGCAGCCTATTCATCAATGCTTTATAAGCACAAACACTCATCTTCGGGCAGTTACCTTAGAACCAAACTACTCCCTCCTGGCCATATTGAGGGTCGCTCGGATTTACAGCCTCCATCAATGATATGAATGTAAACACTCCCTTGTTGTTCCCTTTCCATTTCCAGAAGTCCTCCTCCCTATCACTGTAAATTCTGATTTGCTTAATTCCCAATGTGAAGTTGGTTGTTATATTGTGGGAAATTTCACCAAAACCACCATGTACTGTAACATATGTTCGCAAAACCATTCCGAAGATTTTTTTGTGCACAGAAACCCCGAACTTTTCTCCGTTACGCACAACCCCCTTCGACCCCCGTACTGTTAAAATTTGAGCCTTTTAAATTAAAATTTTACTTTTTGTCCTGAAAATGCATTTTTATCCTCTTTTAAGAGTTCATTGTATGGCAGGGTATTTTAATCATTTCGTAAAGAAATTAACGGTAGAGAGATCTCGAGCGGGTCGCGTTTAACGGAAGAAAGCTTTGTGGGTTTCTGTGCACGAAAAAATCACAAGCATGGTTTTGGAAACATATGCTATATTACATGGTGGTTTTGATGAAATTTTCCTTATTGCTGTTGGTAGGCCTGGCAAATGAGACGAGTCGACGGTGACTCGTCTTGCCTCGCCTCGCCTCGCAACGAAGCGAATTATATTTGTCTTGTTGCTGACGTGGGCGAGTCGGCGAGTCAACTCGCTTCCTCTTGCCGGGTTGGGAGAAACGGGCCAGTTCCCAAATTTCTCGATGTTGTCTCACTCCAGTTCGCCTTGCCTAACTCGTCCCTTGCCTCGCTTCGCCTCGCCAACTCGCGAGCTGACTCACCTAGACCCGTCTCGCCTCGTGCCTCAACTCGCATCGAGATTCCAATCTAACGGTCAGCAACGGTGGGATTCCAAACAAATTGCCTCGTCTCGGAATCCAAATCCAACGATCGGATTCGTTGGATTTTGTGACGATTCATTTCGCCTCGCCTTGCCTCGTAACGACTGAATTTTTTTTAAAAATATTGAAATGCATATAAATACAACTCTACACCCATTTCATCTCACAACAAACTATTTCCCTCTCAAATTTTTAAAGAAAATCTTCTCTCGAGTTTCTACTCTTAACTTTCAAGTTTTCAAGAATTGAAACTCCGACTCTATATTTTCAACGTCTCAACCGACTTATTCTACTCTACTGCTCTTCTGCTCAATTACTCTACTACAGCGTTTTAGCTATTCTTTATTTTATTTTATTAGCTCTCTTCTTACAGTTAAATTGATATTGGTAATATTTAGTATTTAATTTTCTTGGTTAGTTAAAAAAATTATATGGAGGGTTCATTTGATACACATCATACCTAAATTCCTAATCATGATTTAGAAACGCATGCAAAAGAAGAAGAAGAATCCATAGAGCCATCTAGAGAAGATAGAAAACATGCATTTAGTAGTAATATTTGGGAACATTTTACAACTAAACATATGGAAAGGGTTAGGTACGCAATATGCAAATATTGTGCCACTCCGTATAAGCATAAGGAAGGTACCGAAACTGGTACTTTACATAAACATGTAAAAAAAACACTTAGAAAGTACGGCTGATTCCTTCTCCACACAATCACAAATTAATTTCTCCGGTGAAGCTCTTTTTCAATATAATTATAATCTAAATGTTGAAGAAATGGTAAGATTTGTTATGCCAGATAAACACGTTATCGAATTCGGAGAAATCCAAGCTTTTGAGCTGTACGTTCTAAGGGTATTACAACTGAGATACAAAAAAGTTTCGAGTAGTACGCTTAAAATTCGTTGTTTTGGGCTCTACAACGAAGGTAAACAACTATTAATTGCTATTCTTACTTTTTTAGATACTGGTATTTCATTAACTTCTGATATTTGGACTGATAGAAGGAAACTTCTCTTGATTTGTGTTGCTGCACATTTGATAGATTCTAACTGGTATTTGCAAAAAAAAATTATTGCTTTTACACAGTTTCAATTCCCGCATAATGCTTTTAATATATTTTCTAAAATTAGATCTGTTTTAGAAGAATATCAATGTGTAAATATAAAAATTTATATTTCTTTCGACAATTCTAACGACAATAATTCTGCTGTTACTGAACTTATTAGGCTGTGCAAATCAATTTGCAATGGTTGCTTTTTTCATATTTGATGTGCCTGTCATATACTTAATCTTGTTGTACAGGATGCATATCAAGTATGTTCTTTAAATATTCAAACAATTAAAAATGCATGTAGGTTTATTAAAAGTTCTGAAAAAAGAAAATCTGCATATAAAGCTACATGACAAGCTCAGGATTAAGGTGTCTCTTAGAAAAGATATTTCCACTAGGTGGAATAGTACATATGATATGTTTCGTACTGCATCAAAAATTAGCGGAATTATTAGTAATATGTGGAATGAGCAAATGCTTATAGAAAACCACTTAACTGATGATCATTGGGTGGTTGCAGAACTTTTCGAAGATTTTCTTATGATTTTTAAAATAGCAACTGAACATTTTTCAGCTACTTATAATCCCACATCTCATATTATTGTCTCTGAGTTGTATAATATAGCTCAATATTTTTCTAATCATAATACTAATAAGATACATCATCTCTATATATGAGAATAATTGAGGAAAGAGTCCCTATGAGGCTTTTTTGGTTAGGTGGCGACAAAATGTACACCCTCCACCATTTTATTCGACGATCGGCACCGTCCATCTTAATCTTCATCATCTAATATGTCGATACAAAAAATTTCATGTGATTACAACATCTTTTCACTGTTGATTTAGCAATTTAAAAAGTACTATTGTCAGTAGACCGTTAATTTTGTGCCCACTAAATCAACGGTAAAACAGTGTTAGAATCAAATGAAATTTGGTGTATCAACATAATAGATGATGAAGATAAGATGGACGATGCCGATCGTCGAATAAAATGGTGGAGGGCGTACTTTTTGCCGCCACTTAAAGAAAAAAACCTCCTAAAGCCTCTCTCTCTATATATATATATAGTCGCAACCCGAAAATGGCACATGACTGGCATTTGAATCGTGTGAAGTCTATAGAACTCCACCGTAATCTAAGTAAACCAAAAAAACTAGAATCTAAACCTTTTTAAAAAAATAGTGGAGGTGAAGTTTTAAAATGTTTATTAAATGAAATCAAGTTTCATTTTAAAGTATAAATAAATTTGTTTGAAAACGCTTATGTCGTTTGAAAATCGGGTAGCACCTCTTTTCTAAATTTTGAATAAAACCATATATAAAGCCTAATATATAAAAAGCATCCCTAACGGGAGCTAGCTTCCACGTCCAAACGGCAAAGCAATCACGCAGTAAATATACGACGCCCAAGGAGAAGAATAGAAAGAGAAATATGAACAAAAACAATATAAAGTCGACTCCAAACGAGCGCGACACCCAAAATCATATAAACATCTAAGTCTCGCCTCTAAATCCGTAAATATACAAGTTTTGGTCGATAGATATTTTTAATTAGATCCAAAAGAATATACATATACAAGGGGTCAGTCATGATCCAACGTGTAACCTATCTACCAAAGCAATCACCAAAGTAAGAAATGTTCCAACAGCCGCTACTGATCCGAGCGGTCAATCCTGCAAGAAACTGGGGCATAACGGTGGTGAGTTACCAACTCAGTGAATAAAAATATATCGCAAGGTAGAAATCAAATACATAACGATCTACGTAGGTCATAAAATATAGAACTGTCATATTCTATACTAATGTATGTATAATGCACAAGTACTATAAGTGCATCAATATCGATCGCGTAAATATAGAAATATATCAACATATCATATATATATATATATATATATATATATATATATATATATATATATATATAGCATGTATCCATGTATAAGCCTATAAAATAGCCGAAAGATGTATGTAAAATTCTTTCAAAATAGCCGTATGATACGTATATCACAGCACAAGTAGCAGACGTGGGTTTATAAAGTATTATATGCGTTTTGTTTAAAATATATGTCTCGTTTTTTATAAATAAATTTTAAGAAGGTTTCCGTTTGAAAGATCCTTGTGTCGTCATAGACATGTCAAAATAATGAGATTATAGCTCATTTGGAAACCTCTTTAATATACATTGATATGTGAAAATAGTAATCAGGTACTGTCCTATGGATTAGTCATGTTCGGCCACTATATAGCATAGTTTATAACAGCACATCATGACGGATCGTGCAAACATCAACATATGAGTGTCTGGTATCGACACTCCAAATCTCACGAGTGTCCATCATCGACACTTCAACTCATCATCCACCGAATGTCCAACACCGACATTCAAAATCATCATAAATCTCGTGTCTATTGTCGACACGTAAATCCAGATATCATAGGCACCGTCTCATCAAACCGGTCCTCTCTCGATATCGAATAGTCTTGGTCAGTATCTCCCGGATATCCGCCGCGCTTCAATACTATCTCCGGTATCGATCATCCTCATAGGCTCCTCGTACCTCCTTATGTCTTCCTGTCCCTCGGAGTCATACCGGGTCCACCATATATCCATAATCGGTTAACCTCTCCCTCGATTCGGATAATATCATATCACGAAAACCAAGAAAACTCATAGTGGACGCCAAATCATCGTATCAAGAGAAAAACGCATTTTAAAACATTTACAAGTTTTATAAATCATACTGCGGCTTCTCAAATCCATGGAAAACAACAAGTTCCGAAGAACACATATATAATTTGTCTCGAGTTCATAAGAACATAACTCATATATCATCTTTGCCATATTGGCAACAATCATATACGAATATCCATAACGATGGTATCCGTATATCAAACTCATGAAAGGTATCATCACATCAATCATGGACATCTCGAACACGAGTAAACATGGCAGGTTTTAATATGTCATGCGATACTAATGATATGTAGTATAGCATATGCGTCTGTGCTTGTGTCATATGGCAATCATTAGTATTTGTGCAAGTGTTCTATCAAAAGTGTTCGAACATCGCTATCACAATTATCAACAATGCGTTATGCATATACGTTAGTTGATGATAAATTACATGAATATGTCAATCATCGCATTCATATATTAACATCAGCTCTATCAAACGTGGCAATCCTACAGTATCATGGCGGTACCAAATATGCGCATCTATGATTTATGTAACATAGCTATCATTGGTTGTGGTGCAATAATCTATCAGTGTGTTCATACGAGAATAGCAACGCCAACTAGCATATATAATAGGTAAACGAATCATGAGCATATAAAAAGCAACCTAATCGTAATGTGAACAATCATTAAACAAGACTAACTATTATGAGCTATATAGTTATAGTTTAAAGTAGAACGAAATGTTGTTTTGCAAATATGGAAACCGCGGTATATTTAAAATAGATACCCATTTAAAATTAGCAGCTCATCCTTCCCATTTATCATTTAAAAGTGGAAAACGAATTGTTGGTTTTTAAAATAGTATAGCTCAAGCAATCGAAATGTTTTAATCGGGATGAACGTATGACTCCGCGAGTTCAAATGAATCTCGGCCGTATTCGGCAAACTATCCTCGATATCCATCAAATATTCATCAATTTCGTATGGATCTATAGTCACGTACGCATATAACCATAATCATATATAAATATATATCCACACATACATATAGCCTACTAGATACAAACTATATACTAATTTAGTTATAGAGTAATTTATCTAATATAACACTATAGCCTAGGTATATTTATAAGTATCCTAGTTAATTGGTTGCGGGGGTGCTATACGCCATCCACCTGACTTCCCCCGTAGATATAAATCTACTCGCTGACGTCTCGAGCTAGTCGAAACCCATGATCGTCTCGCCCATCTTCGCCGTCTCGGAAGTCTCCGCGATCGTATCTACAATCGAAATCATGACACAACTGCATAAATATCAAAATAAAAAACGACACAACAAGCGAAGCACATATAGGTTAAAACCATGGCCAACTTACACTAAATACGACAAAATACACCAATGTCGACGTACAAACGTCGAACGATCAAGTAGAGATATAGAAATGCACAAAACCAAGTTTTTAAAACGTAAAATATCAACCTTCTATAAAATATGTGAAAGTATGTTTTATCACCTCTACTAGATTTCAAAGAGCATCAAGTATGCAATTTTAAAAATCTAGAAGTCTAAAGTATACTATCCAAGAATCGAACTAAAGAATTAAGGTTTTGAAGCAAGTAAACAAGTTCTAAACTAAGTGAAAAGGGTTTACAACCTTTATAGACCAAGTCCTTCACTTCTAAAGCTCCAAGTAGTAGTCCCTAAAACTCTTCTTTGACTCCACTTGAAAAAGATCGAGCTTGCTTGAAGTCTTCGAAGTCGAAAATGATCCACCTTGAAGTCTCTTTCGCTCAAGCTCACTCTTCACTAATCAAGGTATTAGTGAAGGAAACAACCTAAACTAATGGGCTAGATTAGTATAGGTTGATGAAGTAGGAGATATGCTCACTAAAATATTTTCTTTCTCTTTTATTTTCACAACTCAAGAAAATCTAGAGAGGGAGTGAGGAAGAAGATGAACTTTGAACTTGGATGAGAGAATGTGAGAATGAACCATGAGGTCAAGATAAGATTGGGATGAAAAAATATCTAAGAGTAAAACAAAAATGAGGAGATGAGTCATGTCTTCTCAATACTTCTCAAAGCATCCAAAGCCATGACTCATTTCCACTCATTTTCTATTTTTCTCCAAAAATAAATCATCCTAATTATCTTTTTCCAAGTGTGATTCTCATACATCCTAATCCTATGTATCATCAACCATGATACAAAACATATATTAATATATATATATATATATATATATATATATATATATCATATATATATATACACACAAATATATAAATTAAGAGAACAAAATGTTTAGTGAGCTATAATATTAGTTAATATATATAAATATATCAAATATATAAATATATCAAATATAAAAATATATATCAAATTATTAAATAAACACTTGATTCAATAATCCGGTTATATCATATATATCCGACTAATATCATATATATGTGTGTGTGTGTGTGTGTGTGTGTGTGTGTGTGTGTGTGTACTGTTAGTTATATGTATGCCCTAGAGACCATTACTATACATAGGATGTATATTGTAGTGGATGCTGGGACATATATAGGGAGGACTTTCTTGCTCGACATGATAGTACGCTATCTGGTTACTCTTTACCTTAACGTGTATACTGATTGTCTCTCTGTTACATGTTGGTAAAGCCCTTAGGATGTGTACTTGACTACCTGGACTGTGATGCGGATCATACTAGTGGGGACATGGTAGTCCATAAGTACATCCTTCAAAGTCCCTAGTCGTGGGTGTATCGAGATGGGGCATCGATATACCAGAGTAGACTAGCGTATACCTTCTCGACCCATACAGATGGGCGATGGATGATCCCATATCCATTGGTGTTTGACATCGGAGATGATATACGGGTGCTCAGTAGAGACTGGGTACACTGGACGGACTCGCCGAGAACTCCCAGATGGTATTATACCTCACGTCAGATGGCAGTTCTCTGGTGACACTGGTACAGAGTAGTCTGTTGACCCGAGATCGTCATAGAGTCTTGTGTGGTTCCCACTATGCTTTGATTTCCATCTTACCACGTCCAAGAGGGCGTGCAAAACGGTGGTTTTTGGGTACAGTCCCGAGTCACATGGAGGCAATGAGCGATAGGAGGGGATTCGTCTCTCCCGGTATAGGGAGTTGATGTTGCGCTGTGTTCGATTGGCTATAACAGGAAATCCCTGGCCAGGGTTGCTGAGATTTACTGGTAAGTGTTACCAGTAAATCTCAGCAACCCTGGCCAGGGATTTCCTGTTATAGCCAATCGAACACAGCGCAACATCAACTCCCATATCTCGCCAGGGATTTACTGGTAAGTGTTACCAGTAGTTTCTCGAATTGTTATAGACCTCATATCGACACGACTTATCGAGCTATTGGGGTCTGACGTTTACCACCCCTAGGCGAGATATGCGACATATCAGACGATCAGACCGGACTGTACGGTAGTGTTACTGGTTGGATTCACTGGAGTGTGAGCGGGCTTGCTCGTCGATCTTCAGATCGCTCAATACCCGGGTGGCCGTTACGTTTAGCAGACCGCTTGCGGCTTGTGGGTGTTTGATATGATCATCATCTGCTGCCGGCGTATTGACGAGTCTTTAGAGTCCTACACAGAGGTTTCCTGGTTCAAGCAAAACGAAATAGGAGCGCATATGAGATATATGCGGGACCGAGAATAATACGTGTATGTGATACCGTATTTCATTCTCGCGATGAATGTATCGGATGGTTGTATGCGATATAACCTAGTTATCGAATCAAGGATTGATTCGATAAATCGATACATTGGATACTAGTCGGTTATATGCGATATGACCGGATCGTTAAATCAAGTGTTGATTTAATGATTTAATGCATAATTATATATTTGATATATTACTTTGCATTAACTAGTATCGGTTCACTTTAATTGGATTTTCTCGCTCGGATGTGCACATTGTATATTCGATATAGTTTTGTGCACATGATTGTATCATGTTTGATGATGCATGCTTACTTGGTTTGTGTTAAAGATTGATCCATGGTTATTTAAATGGTTAGGGTTTTGTTTTTCATATACATTTATTTATTCATTTATTTCTTTGGAAAATATAATGCATAAAGATAAAATGGTGGCTTTCATTTTTGTTTCTTTCATGAACATTCATGAAGGTTTGAATAAAGTGACCATTTTGTCTCATGCTTAACCCTAACCACTACACCTAACCATGGTCCTCTCTCTACACTTAACCATGGTGTGATTATGATAAGAATAGATTTTATTTTCCATTATTCTAAGACTTATCATATTATTCATCTTCTTCTTCTTCATCTTCTTCACTTGAAGAAGCTTGCTTCATCAATGGCAAGTCATGAAAAAGAGTGAGAAATCCAAATCTAAAGTCTACCCACTTCCTATTTCTTCATCCTCTACCTCTTGCCAAGTAGTAGAGTGTGTTTTCTTCACAAGTTTCATGACTTGGTGAAGTTGGAGCTTGATCTAGCGATGCCTCGACGTAGATCATCTTCGGCATGGACATCGACGACCTAGCTTGCCCATTCTCCGATGAAGCCGACGCTAGAGCCCGGATTTGATTTGGACAGCGGAGAGGACCTCATCTCAGAGCCGTGGAGGTGGAGGACCAGATCTACAAAGGTTGTATTTCCGTTTACTTGTAGTTAAGTGTTAACTAGTTTAATGTTTCGCCTAGACATCTAGCAAACGATCCGTAGTTTAGGGTTTCTCGGCACGTTAAAATTTGAAATTGGCATGGTTGATGCCTTGTGAGACCTCCTTGGGGTGCCTAAGAACCCTACAGTGGTATCAGAGCCTAGCTAGAGCCTTAGGCGAAGTCTAGACGGAATTTGAAACCCGAACGAACCCGAAACCCGATCACAAAATGGCTCTCTGGACTTTTTCTAAAAACAGGGATTTTTCAGTATTAAAAATATGTAGAAATATCTGCAGGAATATCTAAGAGTTACTGTAAATTTCGATACCCTAATTCCATTAAAGCGCCGCGCTTCCGCGGCACGAGCATGGCTCGTGCGGCGGAAGCGCGGCCTGTTTGTCGTGTTGTGAGTTGATGTTTGCACAGTAACTCCTATTTAACAGTGCTGGTTTTCCTGGGTATTTTTAATATTTTTTCAAGAGTTGAATTTTTCTGGGTTGTTTTGGGGATTCGAATGTTCGATCGGATTATCAAATTTTGTCTGTGTGGCTTTCCGGATAATTTTTAGAATATGTTAAAAAGTTCGACCGGATATAAATACCCAATTTTTCCCCTGTCGGGAAATTTCCAAGTGTTGGATTTTTCCGTAGTTTAACGACGTTCTAAGTAGTGCAAGTAACGCGATGGACCCTCTAGAAGACAACAAACCTTAACTCGATTATGTGACCGTCTTGAACTGCCCTTTGAACCTTCGGGTTTGGGGCAGTACGGCGTGCCACATGTGAGGCGTTGGCTTGACCCTTCTACGGCTGGACCGTTGGTACTGAGGCACGAACTGAATGTTGTTAGACTTATTTCATGTGTTGAGCTGTATCGGGAAAATTTGGGTGTTCGATTGTTCGATTGGAAAGTTTGGCATTTTCTATTTATCCGGAATGGGATACAATGATTGGAATTCACAAAAAGTTATGAGATAACTGAATGAATGTTATAAACATAGCAATTTAGTCTCACTTGATCGGTTGCCACGGAATTTTGATGTGATCAAAAGTCCGTCGCAATCACGTAGCGTACGCGGATACTCGCCGGGTAAACTTGATAGACAGCCTCACTCCATAGCCCCGACCAAGTGACTGTAGGAGAACCCCGTCGCCGAAAGCATCCGTTCGGGTGCTCGCGGTGGCGGTGTTCCGCCTTGGTGCACTTCGTAGACGGTATCGGGGGTGCAGCCGTCCACTAAAGTTTGCGACGGGTATTCGATCAGGATCTCGGGAATCTTGTTGAATTGCCCGACTTGATATTGAAAAGTGTTTTCGATAATGAGACTAAAATGCGGGGTTTATAATTGTTAGGCATGCGATGTCTAAGTAATTCATTTGGTCAGGCATGCGATGTCTGAGGTGGTTGCGGATTCCAACAGTTGTAGTTTTACACTTTCTTTTCTGTGACCGTAAGTGTAATATGTGATATCGCCGGTTTCGTTGCTATATGTCAACGACAATTGGGATGCGCATATTTACTTACGTTGATGACATGTGATGTTATGTGTTGCTGGATATGTTATATTGGATCGTCGTGTTTGAATAGCCGGGGGTTTTTAGGTGAGATGAGTGTTTTTCATTTTCATTCATGTAAAAACTTGTATGTAATATTCTTTTTTTGGGGCGCTTCCAAGTTGCGGAAGATGTCACCATTTGTATATTATTTACTTTTCCGCACTAGGATAGACCCAAGGAGGAGGGCACAAGTAACCGGGTTCTAGAGTCCAGTGGGAGACCAACTCGAGGAGTCGAGTCCGGGTCTCCTAACTCCAGAATCGGTAGGGTTGCTTGCCGCTCTCGTAGGGGTCTAGGGGTGTGGGTTTGGCTATTCATCGTGACCGTGGAATCCGTGTTTTATACTGGCTCATATTGAAAACACGGACGTCCTAGTATATCCAATATTTCATATATGTTTCTTCTGCTGCGATATCTGTGATGTGATCATGTGATGTTCTGTGATAGATATAGTATATAGTATATATGATATATTATATAGGCGTTACTTATGTTTTACACCCGCGCTAGTCCTGCCCCGCTCTGCCGTTAGTTACCTAACCTAACGGTGCATGAGGGGATATCGAGGCGAATGCGGATGGCATAAGTGTACGTCGTATTTATCTGTGATGTTTAGGTATTTAAATGATGGGACTTCATTAATGAGATTAATGAAATAAAAGAAACCTAAGATGTTGTAGAATCGAATTTCAAAATAAAACAGGTAGCTACAGTTCTTGCTTTTCACAGCGGTATATGCGATATATCCTGCACCTTATTCGATGAGGAAAGGACCGAGATCCCTTCACCGGGAGTGACTCCTTTAGCAATAACTGGCAGATGCTACACCCCTCGGTTTGTCTTTTGATTGCTTTTAAGTGTTTTTGCTTTGCACAGTGATATATATGATATATCCAGCACCTCATTCGACGAGGAAAGGACCGACGATCCCTTCACCGGGAGTGACTCCTTTAGCAAAACAAGAAAAGCCTCAAAAGCACTCCATTTCAAAATTCATTCGATCCTACAACGATATCAAGTTCATTACGCAATAGGTTTTCATAAAAACCTGTCGTAGCCCTCCGTCATTTCAGATAAGTACTGTTTAGTATTCGTGCTGCGTTTGTTGGCCTCCGTCAAGGCGCAGTGTGCGGTAGCTAACCAGTATTTATCTGCTTATGCATATGATGCAGATTGAGTTAGGGTAGTCGTGCGACCTTGTTGGCCTCCGTCAAGGGTCGTGCGGGTGGGTTTGATTCGATCAAGAAATGACGGGTTGAACTTGACTAGTAGCCTATGGTTTGTTGGCCTCCGTCAAGGTCATAGGGTGCTAGGGGCAAAATATTATCGAGAATTTCAAGTGTTGAAATTTGCAATGAGATTGCATACCTTCTATGAGATAGTTGGATCCCGATACCCGCTGCGAGTAAGAGTTACTCCTGGGAGAGTTTTACACATTACAATTAGCCGATCAAGTAGGTGTCTAGAAAGGTGTCAACGGGGTTACGCTTCTGGGAAAACGAGGTTTACATTAATTAGGTTCATGCGAAAGCACGGGGGACCTCCCTCAAAGTACCGACACTGGCCTGGCTGAAAGATTGGCGAACTTGTAGTGTGTAATTAATCCCGGCTAGTCTTTCCTTTTAGGGTTTGAAGGAAGATTTGATAAAAAGTAGTGGGAGCCATCCTGATTAGATAAAATAATAACCAATCTATTCTTGACAGAGCGCACGCTGAGTGTTTTCTTCCCTCTCTCTCCAGGTAGCGACCTTGTCACGCCTTAATCAAGATAATAATACGGATTATTGACCGAACCCGCTTGTTATACTGAGCTGGGGAACGTTGGTCCCGCTCCAACTTATAATTGTTATAAGACAGAGCAGGAAATTGGGGATTACCAGAATTCCCGTGCCGCCCAAACGAAGAGAGTGCATGCTGATGCATCATCTTCGGGTGTGTTCATTATAAAAAACTGTTTCTCAGTATCCTTTACGTCCTGGGTATGTGATACCAGATCAGGATCCCAGATATGTAATCTGTTACATAGGGCTACAGATAGGTAGAGAACTGAGAACGGGTGATAAGTTTCATGAGGCAGAAAACGGGGCAAGTGTTGCAGCCAAGTCTGTTGGTCACTGTCACCCTGTATTACAAATACATTGATTCTGAACGAATGTTATTAGATACCGAACCTGATATACAAAATCATATCTATCTCTTTATTAGTAAAGAAATGATAAAATTTTGTATAGTTGGATAATGTTTTGAACATTTCCTATATCAAAAGTTGATCGGTTCAGGCACGTTATCTAAAAACATTGATATTCTAAATCAAACTACAGTTCTTTAGTATACGGAACACACACAAGAGGAAGAGTTCAGAAATGAACGAATTCTTCTTGAGGCATTGTAGACTAGGTCAGATCAATGTGACCCGACTAGCAAGAGTTACATAAAGATGCATATTTAAATCAGTTTGAATTTACATCTTGTGAAACTCGCCAGTCATGTCACAAAGATAAGATGACCAGAGCTCCGTTTACTGGAAACAGAGAAAGAGTTAGTGAACTCTTGGGATGATACATGTTGATGTATGTTAGGTCCCCTGTCTACATATGCCAGGACTGGTTCTTTATACTTCATTACGTTCTCTGATAATCTCTCAAGATTCAGACATATGTTCCTGTTGAAACACAAGTCTGAACCTTTTGAGATATTCACAGAATATAAGTTAGAAGTAGAGAACCAAAACACGGGTATAAGTATTATGTCCTTTGATGAGATCAAGGAGGAGAATACTTGGGCACGAAATTCCTGGACTATTCTAAAGGAGAATGGGATTCTCTCTCAGCATTACTCCTCCGTATACACCATAGCACGATGGTATATCGGGGCGGAGCAATCACACCCTATGTGATAAGGTGTGCTCTATGATGAGTACTACTGAGTTACCTATTTCCTTTTTGGGAGTTATGCACTTGAGAAGCTACATACCTATTGAATAAGGTTCAAATCAAATCAGTTGCCTACCACTTCATATGTGATATGGTAAGGGAAGAGCCCATATCTTAAGTTAGTTAAGATTTGGGGTTGTCCGGGCTATGTCTAAAAGAAAAATCCGGACAAGCTCGAGGCAAGGTCTGTAATGTAGAACTGGAAAGGTTCCAGCTATACAAACTACAGCAGATGATTTGATAGAACCAAAGGATTCAATAGTTACCAACGAACCTCAGCCTCTCCGCCGATCTAGTAGGGTTCCTCATCCGCCTGAGAGATACTTCTGTTTCTCTATGACAGTGGGAGCGAGAATTGCATCATCAGATGATGACCCAACTAGTTTTGAGCTGGCCATCGAGAGTAGAGACTCTGTAAGAATGGCTGGATGCTTAGCGATCTGAGATGGAATCCTTATACACCAGCAAAGTATGGACTTTGGTTGCTATATCTGAAGGGTTAAATCCCCATCAGGAGCAAGTATATCTTGAGAAGATTACTTGGTGTAGATGGAAAAGTTGAGACTTTCAAAGCTAGACTTATTAAAGCTTTTTCGTCATCGACCAGGCGTGGATAATGATGAAACCTTTTCAAGTAGCTATGCTTAAGTCCATCCAGATCCTACTTGCCACGGCTACATACCATGACTACGATATCTGGCGGTTGGATGTCATGACTGCTTTTCTAAATGATGTTTTAGAAGAGTGCGTCTATAAGTATACAGCCAGAGGGCCTCGTAGACAGTGGGAGCAGCGGAAACGTGTGCAAGATGCTTTATAGGATAAAGCAGGCATCGCGGAGTTGGAACATCTGTTTTGATTTGTCAAAGAAGTTGATATCATCAAAATGGTAGATGAACCTTGTATAAACAAAAAGGTAGTAGGGAGTATGGTGACGATCCTCGTAGAGTACGTGGATGACATACTCTTGATAAGGAAAGGAGTTTCCTATGCTATGCTCGATCAATTCCCGCTTATCACAATGATTCTCCATATAGGATCAAAATGATACCTCCTAAATCCTGCGTTGTGAATCTATGAGATAGATCTAATTGGATGTTAGGATTCTCACTAGTTGCAGTGAGATGGTATCAATTAATCCTGGGGGAATCACTGGAAGTGTTCCAGGGTGATAAAGACGACTGAATGTCAGTCACAGGCATTGTCTTTACCCTAAGTAAAGGGACGGTATGTTGGAAGAGTTCCAAACTATAGATACCGTGACATACTAGACGATAAAGGCTGGATACATCGCTACTTAAGATGCTACCAAAGAGGCTGTTTGGGTGAATATTGGTTCATGAGATGAACTATGTTCCTCCCATTGTGTGACAATGGAGTTGTGGCTTATGCCAAGGAACGTAGGTCCCATCAGTGATCCAGACATATTCTAAGGCAGCATCACCTCATCATGGAGATGGTTGATCTCCAGGGGATCGAGGACAGAAGAGTAGACTCAGAGGACAACACAGCGGATCTACTCACAAAGGCCTGTTCCCAGAGAGAGACTTTTATGGGATGGTTAAGTATGAGATACTACAACCACTGCTACAGATGGCCCTAGTGCAAGTGGGAGATTGTTAGTTATATGTATGCCCTAGAGGCCATTACTATACATAGGATGTATATTGTAGTGGATGCTGGGACATATATATGGAGGACTTTCTTGCTCGACATGATAGTACGCTATCTGGTTACTCTTTACCTTAACGTGTATACTGATTGTCTCTCTGTTACATGTTGGTAAAGCCCTTAGGATGTGTACTTGACTACCTGGACTGTGATGCGGATCATACTAGTGGGGACATGGTAGTCCATAAGTACATCCTTCAAAGTCCCTAGTCGTGGGTGTATCGAGATGGGGCATCGATATACCAGAGTAGACTAGCGTGTACCTTCTCGACCCATACAGATGGGCGATGGATGATCCCATATCCATTGGTGTTTGACATCGGAGATGATATACGGGTGCTCAGTAGAGACTGGGTACACTGGACGGACTCGCCGAGAACTCCCAGATGGTATTATACTTGACGTCAGATGGCAGTTCTCTGGTGACACTGGTACAGAGTAGTCTGTTGACCCGAGATCGTCATAGAGTCTTGTGTGGTTCCCACTGTGCTTTGATTTCCATCTTACCACGTCTAAGAGGGCGTGCAAAACGGTGGTTTTTGGGTACAGTCCCGAGTCACATGGAGGCAATGAGCGATAGGAGGGGATTCGTCTCTCCCGGTATAGGGAGTTGATGTTGCGCTGTGTTCGATTGGCTATAACAGGAAATCCCTGGCCAGGGTTGCTGAGATTTACTGGTAAGTGTTACCAGTAGTTTCTCGAATTGTTATAGACCTCATATCGACATGACTTATCGAGCTATTGGGGTCTGACGTTTAACACCCCTAGGCGAGATATGCGACATATCAGACGATCAGACCGGACTGTACGGTAGTGTTACTGGTTGGATTCACTGAAGTGTTGTTCATAACATAATATTGCATTTTGTATTCCCCATTCTTATGCATTTAAGAATAAAAACAGGTGCTTTTGACCCATATCTGCTACATGTTACAGGTTACAGGTTCTTGACGCGAAAACAGTGAAAAAGACAAAAGACGACACAAAAAGAGACTTTTGACCAACAAATAGGAGGATCTTAGTCAAGCCTAAAAACGAAGAATGGTTCACCATCAACAAGGCGACGCAAGATCCAAATTGTCATGGCAAACGGTTAAGGGATCGGTACAAGTGTTCACTGAAGTTCTGGAGTCACTGCAGAAGCCCAAATGGAAAAAGAAATAAAGAAACAAGAAGCCCAGAAGAACCAAACCAAGCCCAAAAGAAATCATGAGCTGAACTCATCATTGGGCCGCGGATCCGCGGCCCATGCGCGCCCATGCCGCTGATCCGCGGCCGTCTTGTGCCCTAGTGCGCAGGAAATTTTTCCAAAATTCTGTGGCGGCTATGGAAAGATTTTCTGGGGGTATATTTGTAATTGTAGACATGCGGTGCAATTGTAAACCTAGGGTTTCTATGTCCTATAAATAGAACCCAAGACCTTGTATTTTCTTATGCCTCTACTCATGAATAAAATTCTGTTTTCTTGAAGTTATAGCGCATCAAAAGTAAGTAGGTAATTTTCCTTGCAGTAGTTCTAGTTTTTTTATATCTGCCCTAGGTAATTTACTTTCTCCCCTTAGTTTAAATTAGTTTAGTTTTTTTACTTGCAATGATGTTTTCTCTCTTTAATAAAATCATGTCTTTCTTCATCCCCTCAATGAGCGAGTAGTTTCCTCGCTTGTTAGGGTTAGGAATAGGGAAGGATTTGAGAGACGAAGATCTCTCATCTCTTTTCGTTGCTAAACATTTATGAACATTAGAACTCCATGCATACCTTTTTATTCCGCTCCCTACGGCACTTTTACCCTCGAGGTAACGGTGAATTCCGTAGTCTAAAGGACCGGATTTTAAGGTTTTCCATGAAGGTTAGGGTAAAGATTAAGAAAGGAAGGACAAGGATCTAGAGGAAGAATCAATCTTCCCAATCATCCTAATCCCCTTTGTTAAGATTTACCATAACACTAATATGATATCTTTAATTAAAAAGCAATGGAAAGAGATGTAGATCTTTGTTTACCAAATTTTCCCTAGACCTAATCCTAGCAAGTTTCTAATCCTAGTCTCATACAACTTCAATTTTTAGGTTTAATTATAAATCCAAACACCATTTGGAATTAACTCGTAAGAACATAAAGGAGATTTACACATCCCTGTGGACCGACCCGTATTCACCGGCTAGCTTCATGCGACGCCGTTCTTGATTGCGGTAAATATTTTTGATCGACAAAACCTCTCATAATCAAATGGCGCCGTTGCCAGGGATGGCGTAAAATTTTCTTTTTGTAATTTCGGGTTAATATGAAATCTAAAAAATCATAAAAATCTAAAAATTCATAAAAATCAAAAAAAATAAAATATATCATCTTTTATTGTTTGAAGGGTTCTCTTTGTGAATCTTTGCAGGTTTGACGGATCTGAAACAACACAGAAAGGGAAACAGAAAAAGATACATCAGAACAGGAGGAGATTGGAAGTACAGAGCAGCTGAAGAAATCCAGAGACCTGAAGCCTCCAAACCACCGCGCTTCCGCCGCATAACCCCACCTCGCGCCGCGCTTCCGCCGCATATTGGAGCCTTCTCTGAGAAATTTTTGCACTGTTTGTTTCCTATTTCCCTCCTCTTCAAATCCCCATATATCTTCTGTCAAATCTTCTGCAGGATTCTTTGCGCTAAAAATCTTCTTCCCCCTTCCAATAATTGATTTTCTGCAGGATTCTTTGCGCCGCGCTTAAAAGCAAATTGATTGCAAGTGATTTACTGCTTTGCATACTTTAATCTGACTTTAAGGGGCTATTGACCAATTCAGATTGGGTGGGGATTTCATCACCCTTTCCAGGACCCCAGAAATCACTTAAAGCATTTGCATTGACCACTTTTAATTTAAAAAATATTAGACTCAGCCCTAAGGACCTCGAGCTCAATAGGACAGAGGACTAGTATAGGCATCGGCCGTTTATCCTAACCGACATTGCGGTGTCTAGGCTAGTGGTTTTTAATTAGGCCCACTGTAGTGGTGGTTCCTTCCCACTTACCTGGCCGTACTTGTCCGTGAAGAAGCGGTTTGAGGTCCTATCTCTAGCCCTTTGGAACAGTTAGGAGCTGTCTAGCTGACCTAGGTGACCCTAGACTTAGGCCTGATTGTGCATGTGTGGTTAATTGCATTTGTGTCACTAGTCTCTTTTCAAAATCTTTTTGCAAAAGCTCACTTAAAAAGAAAAAAGAAAATCTTTTCAAAACTTGCAACTTGTCGCTAAAGAATCTTTGCACTCACTTACACCACTTCTTCTCATTGACGTTTTCTTACCTTCACATTCTATCCTTCATCTTTCGACTACACTAACCCTTTTAGTGTATGTCCGGTTGGACTAGGGACCCTAGCGCCCGATTAGTCCGTGTTTCGTTGGTACCGACCGACGAACCTTTCGACTCCGAAGTCGAAATCTTGTCCACTTCTTCACTTTCACCATCACATTCTTCCGAAGGTATGTCGGGATACGATCCTAACAATACCTTACCGACGGGAAGGATTCCACCTCCGTTAGGTGCGAATAACCCGAATCTTCCGCCTGTCGAAGCGCCCGCACGAGTCGCGCTCCAGGATCTTTTCTACCCCGTCCGCACCGCCCTTTCTACTTGTCTTTCCCTCCCACCGGCTAATGGGGACAACTTTGAGATCAAACCCCATTTCATCAACATGCTGCCTAAGTTTCATGGTTTGGAATCCGAAGATGCATATATCTTTATCAACAAATTCCAAAACGTTTGCGCCATGATGAAAACTACCCAATTAAGTGATGACGCTATAAGGCTAAGGGTCATTCCTTTCACCTTATGTGACCTAGCCGAGAAGTGGCTATACAGCACCGCATCACACTCAATTAGAAATTGGGACGAGTTTGTGAAAGCTTTTCTTAAAAAGTTCTATCCTCATCACAAAACTGCTAAAATCCGTAATGAGATTATACAATTTTCACAGCTTCCTGCCGAACCATTTTGGAAATGTTTTGAAAGATTCAAAGACCTTGTCGTTCAATGCCCTCACCATGGAATCGAAAGATGGCAACTTTGCCAAACATTATACGAGGGATTGAACCCGGCAACGAAGCAGTTGCTAGAAACCATTAGTCAAGGTCACTTTCTGTCCAAGTCTAGTGAGGAAGCGTGGCAGTTTCTTGAGGATCTTAGTGAGCAAACAATTCAATGGGAGAGCACCAAGACCACATCATCTTCTTCTATTGGTCAACCTAGGGCAGGCATACATCAAGTAGAGATGTCAATTGCTATGAAGGCCGAGATGGCCGCTCTCACGAAAAAGCTAGAAGCGCTTGAGACCAAAATCTCAGCACCTTCTCCTGCCCCTGTTGTGCCCCCACGAACTGTTTATGCTTGTTGTTCGGATCCATCACATCTCACCGAAGAGTGTCCTTACACTGCTTCTACGCAAGGACAAGATCAAGTCAATGCTGCCTTTCAGCAATGACAAAGAAATGATCCATACTCTTCGACATACAATCCGGGTTGGAAGAGCCACCCTAATTTCGCTTGGAACCACACTCAACAATCCCAAGGAAACAACAATTTTCAAAGGGCTCCTCCTCCACAACAACAAGCACCTCCACAAACTCAATTTCAGCAGCCTCTCCAACAGCAACCTTACCCTAATCAGATGAACAATTTTGTGCCCAACAATTTTGTTCCCCCTCAAAATGCTGTTAGCTCGCTCGAAAGAAGTCTAGAAGCATTCCTAAAGCAATCTGCACAGTCCACAGCTAGGATAGAGACTTCTGTTCAATCTTTGGTGCAAAACAGTGCCTCACACGATCAAAGCATCAAAGCTATTGAGGCACAAATTGCACAACTCAACGCAGCATTGAAAGAGCGAGAGAAAGGAAAGCTTCCGTCTCAACCACTCCCAAATCCTGGTCACGCACATGTTGCACATGAACAGCAGAATCATAACGTGAATGCTGTGACTACGTTGAGATCCGGAAAAGTGCTGCAAAACAATGTGGGTATTCACCATGACACCTCTGCCGGTGGTTCTTCATCTTCCTCTTCTTCTTCGTTAGAGCCTATTCTCCATCCTTCACATGGCTCTACTTTTTCTAGCTCGAACGGACCCTCTCCTCACAACACGAACACATCTACACGGGGTTCCGTTCCAACTCAACAATCTGATCCGCAAAAATTGGACTCAACTACTTTTCAAAATGTTCCTTTTCCAAATCGGTTGAGATCCAATAAACCAACTCCACAGATGGAGAAGATTGTAGAGTTGTTCAAGCAGGTTAGCATAAATATCCCTCTTTTGGATGCAATCCAACAAGTTCCTTCATATGCAAAAATCCTAAAGGACTTATGCACCAAAAAGAGGAAGTCACAAGTACCAAAGAAAGTTTTTGTGGCTAGTGCTGTTAGTGATGCTCTTGTCAATTCTTTACCCCCAAAGCACAAGGACCCCGGTTGTCCTACTATTTCGATCACAATTGGGAACAAGACCATCAATAGAGCACTATTAGATCTTGGTGCTAGTGTCAATTTGCTACCATATTCGGTGTACGAACAATTAGGCGTTGGAGAGCTCAAGCCTACTCATTGCACTCTCCAAATGGCCGACCGATCAATCACCCACCCTAGGGGAGAGTTGGAGGATGTGTTAATTAGAGTAGGGGATTTCATTTTCCCCGTGGACTTTATTGTTATGGATACACAGCCTGTCGCTAACCCCCGTAATCAAATTCCGGTGATACTTGGTCGACCATTCCTCGCGACTTCTAACGCGGTAATCAACTGTCGTAACGGTTCAATGAATTTATCTTTTGGCAAGATGACAGTTGAACTCAACATTTTCAAGTTAGGAAGTCAGCCTTGCGAGCCTAATTCTAGCGTACTTGATGTGTGCTCGATCGATGAGATCGCGGAGGAGGACTGTGAGTTCAAAAATTTCATATTTGATCACAGTAATATTGACGCCACTAGTGCGTTCCTCCTAGAATCCGACACAGCTTTCACGACGGACAAAGATTATGAGTGTTTCACCTTTGTTGATGATCTTGAAGACTCTCCACCCGAGTTTGAGTCTTTTGCTTTTGCGGATGAGTTAGTTGAACCATCCGACTCGGTAGCGTACACTCAATTTGAACCTTTGATGGAATCCTTCGAGTTTGAAACAGTTACTCCATTGTTACCATCTATTGTTTCACCACCTAAACTCGAACTAAAGCTTTTGCCGTCGCACCTAAAATATGCTTATCTAGGTGAAAATGAGACCTTACCCATTATCATCTCGGCCTCTCTAGCTCTTGAGCAAGAGAAGGCTCTTTTAACAGTCTTATACAATAATCGGCAAGCTTTCGGCTGGTCTATGGCGGACATCAAGGGGATTAGTCCCCTCATAGTCGAACATCATATACACTTGATGGATAATGCCAAGCCGGCACGGGATCCACAAAGACGCCTCAACCCCATCATGAAAGAGGCGGTCAAGAAGGAGATTGTTAAATGTCTTGATAGCGGTATCATTTACCCTATCTCGGATAGCCAATGGGTTAGCCCCATTCATGTCGTGCCAAAGAAATCGGGCATCACGGTCATCACCAATGAGGCAAATGAGTTAATTCCCACTCGCACCCAAACTGGGTGGCGAGTTTGCATCGACTACCGGAAACTCAATGCCGCGACAAGGAAGGATCACTTTCCTTTACCATTCATTGACCAAATGCTAGAACGATTGGCGGGGCATGAATTCTACTGCTTTTTAGATGGCTATTCCGGTTATAATCAAGTCCCCATAGCCAAAGAGGATCAAGACAAGACTACATTTACTTGTCCCTTTGGCACTTTTGCTTATCGTCGCATGCCCTTTGGGTTATGCAATGCACCCGCTACATTTCAGCGGTGTATGATGGGGATCTTTTCGGACATGGTGGAGAAGTTTTTAGAAATCTTTATGGATGATTTCTCCATTTTTGGTGACTCCTTCGATGAGTGTTTACGACATCTTGACGCAGTTCTCACCCGCTGTAGGGAAAAGAACCTGACTTTGAATTGGGAGAAGTGCCACTTTATGGTACTAGAAGGCATTGTCTTAGGACATGTCATCTCGCAAAACGGCATAGAGGTTGATAGAGCAAAAATCGAAGTCATTTCTAACCTTCCTCCTCCTAAATGCGTCAAAGATATCCGAGCTTTCCTTGGCCATGCCGGTTTCTATAGACGGTTCATCAAGGACTTTAGCAAGATTGCTAGACCCTTGACTCTCTTGTTGGCCAAGGACACTACTTTTGTTTTCGACTCAACTTGCATGAAAGCGTTCGAGTCTTTGAAACACTCACTCATTTCTGCGCCCATCCTTTCATCTCCAGACTGGACGCATCCCTTTGAAATTATGTGCGACGCATCAGATTTTGCAATTGGTGCTGTTCTCGGACAGCACATTAACAAGATGCCGCATGTAATTTACTACGCTAGCCGAACATTAAATGAGGCCCAATTAAACTACACAACAACAGAAAAAGAATTCTTAGCGGTTGTGTTTGCACTTGAGAAATTCCGGCCTTATTTAATCGGCTCTCCAGTTATAGTGTACACGGATCACTCAGCTCTTCGCCACCTTTTTGCGAAGAAGGATGCTAAGTCTAGGCTCATACGTTGGATCCTCTTGCTACAAGAATTTGACCTTATTATACGGGACAAAAAGGGATGTGAAAACGTAGTGGCCGATCACCTTTCACGACTTCCTTCTTCGCCTACACTTGAACTGCCTATCACTGATGCTTTCCCCGATGAGCAACTCTTGACTGTTTCTTGCGAACCATGGTTCGCCGATATTGTAAACTACTTAGCCACCGGCTTGATACCTAAAGATTGGTCGAAACAAGATAAACTTCGATTTTTGTCCCAAGTAAAGCATTTTTACTGGGATGAACCTTATCTTTTTAAATATTGTCCCGACCAAATCATTCGTCGGTGTGTGCCAGAAAATGAGGTCAAGAGTGTGCTGTCTTTTTGCCACGATCAAGCATGTGGCGGGCACTTTGGCCCAAAGAAGACAGCCGAGAAAGTTTTGCAGTGTGGTTTCTATTGGCCACGACTCTTCAAAGATGCTTTCGAATACTGCAAAACTTGCTCCCGGTGCCAACACATGGGTCGGATATCGCGGAGAAACGAAATGCCGCTCCAACCTATTTTGGTTGTAGACATTTTTGATGTTTGGGGTATAGACTTCATGGGACCATTTCCCAACTCTTTTGGAAATGTGTATATTCTCTTGGCTGTTGACTATGTTTCAAAGTGGGTCGAGGCGATGCCTAGTCGAACGAATGATAACAAGGTTGTCGTTCGATTTCTTAAAGATCACATCTTTTCTCGATTTGGGCACCCTCGCGCGATAATAAGTGATAATGGTTCTCACTTTTGCAATAGGACTTTTGAGTCCCTAATGCGCAAATACTCTATCACCCATAAGCTGTCAACGCCATACCATCCCCAAACATGTGGGCAAGCCGAAATCTCGAATCGAAAAATTAAGCAAATCTTGGAGAAAACGGTTTCTAAAAACCGTAAAGATTGGTCACTAAAATTAATCGATGCACTATGGGCTTTCCGTACTGCATACAAGACCGATCTTGGCATGTCTCCATACCGGCTTGTTTACGGGAAGGCCTGCCACCTTCCAGTAGAAATTGAGCATAAGGCATTTTGGGCCATTAAAGAGCTGAATCTATCCTTAGGAGATGCGGGCAGCAATCGAAAGCTGCAATTGAATGAACTAGAAGAGCTACGGGATGAGGCATATGATAATGCCGTGATTGCTAAAAACCGAGTTAAGGTATTTCATGATAAAAACCTTTTGCGCAAGACATTTAAACCAGGTCAACAGGTTTTATTATATGATACTCGGTTACATTTTCATCCCGGAAGCTCCGTTCTAGGTGGAGGGGACCTTTTGTAGTCCGCACCGTTTATCCGCACGGTGCGGTTGATCTGGAAAACCAGGAGGACGGTATGCTTTTCAAAGTAAATGGGCATCGTTTGAAACCGTTCCTCACAGCGGACCCTTCGGAGGAGCTCCTGTTCTTGCAGGAGCCGATCTACACTGAGTAATATTCCTCCACTTTCACCCCCAGATTTCTTTTCTTCCAAAACATTATTTCAAATAAGTTTGGGGGTGTGTATATAATATGTAAATAAAATAATAAGCAGGAACTCGCCGATATTATCAACCCACTTGGTGCAGCATGATAGTGAGGACACTGTCCATTGTAAGTTTAGGGGTATGTTCGGTAAGTTTTTCCTTTTGCATTCATATGTATATTTCTGCATTGCATCTTTATATAAAAAATCATAAAAATTTGAAAATTTGAAAAATAAAAAAATTAGAAAACAGAAAAACCCATAAAAAATTGAAAAAATTCAAAAATTATAAAAATTAATGTATTCAATTCTGGTTAATTGACTTGAGTTTGATAAATAGGGTAACTGGCTAGGAAAAACTAAATCTTAGACTTAGCAAAGTAAACACCCTAAAAATAACCTTTCTTAGAGTTTAACGGTAGAAAGTATTTGTCTTTGTAGATTATTTAGAAATAGGCAAATTTTGGGTTCAGTTCTTGGGCTAAGTCGAAACGAAGGAAAAGTATTAAAACTTTTATTAGAGAATAAGTTTGAAAAATAGTTCCTAGCTTAACTCTAGATTCTGAAAACATATACCCTACAAAACGCACAAACACGCACCTTGAAACTTGGATTAGTAGAAGAGACCTTGAAATACTCTTGTCTAAAGTCCTTAGCACAAAAAAAAAAAGTGAATAAAGAAAAAAATGAACACTGGTTTTTGTGATTACTTAAGGCTGCAAAAATAGAAAAATATTTAGCGAGGGTGCTTCATCACCTAGTGCCTTAGACCAACTGGTTTGGGAGTCAGTGCTAAAAGCCTTGGGTATTGCAAAGCTAGGAAGTACGCTTTAAAGTGCTAACGCATCTTGTAATCGGTTGTTGGTACCTCAAGAAGTATTAACAGTCGCATGAAGGATGTGAAAGCGAAAGATCACCAATTAATAAGTGCTTTTGACAATGGACGAGAGTACGATTGTTTGATTTGAATTTCCAAGTGTAGGGGTGATATTTACACACACGTGGGGATATGTGATTAGAGTTTAGATGAGAGAAAGGAGTGAAGAATAAAACTTGTATCTTTAATAGAGTTGATAGAAATTCCTAAGTAGAGATGGTACCCTAGAAGGGAAACTTAAGAAATGCCGAAAGCTAGGTAATTCTATAGAACATATATAATCTTAAGTTAAATAATGAGAAAGTGTGAAGAATATGGATGGATAATTTGCGGGTTGACGATAATAGAATTCTTAATTAGAAAACCTAATTGGAGAACAAAAGTCAATGGGCCGAATTGATAGGATTTTGTGGGTAGTATCCGCTGAAAACCCTCAGGAGACAACACTCCTCCTACTAGGGACACCTAGAGGTTTAACGGCTTGTTGCACGAGCTCAGTGCAATCGCGTTTCCCTGCGAAAGTGCGGCTAGGTTAGATTTTTATCAAGAATAAATAAAATAATAAGTTTGCTCGAGGGCGAGCAAAAGATAAGTTTGGGGGTATTTGTTCATAACATAATATTGCATTTTGTATTCCCCATTCTTATGCATTTAAGAATAAAAATAGGTGCTTTTGACCCATATCTGCTACATGTTACAGGTTACAGGTTCTTGACGCGAAAACAGTGAAAAAGACAAAAGACGACACAAAAAGAGACTTTTGACCAACAAATAGGAGGATCTTAGTCAAGCCTAAAAACGAAGAATGGTTCACCATCAACAAGGCGACGCAAGATCCAAATTGTCATGGCAAAAGGTTAAGGGATCGGTACAAGTGTTCACTGAAGTTCTGGAGTCACTGCAGAAGCCCAAATGGAAAAAGAAATAAAGAAACAAGAAGCCCAGAAGAACCAAACCAAGCCCAAAAGAAATCATGAGCTGAACTCATCATTGGGCCGCGGATCCGCGGCCCAAGCGCGCCCATGCCGCGGATCCGCGGCCGTCTTGTGCCCTAGTGCGCAGGAAATTTTGCCAAAATTCTGTGGCGGCTATGGAAAGATTTTCTGGGGGTATATTTGTAATTGTAGACATGCGGTGCAATTGTAAACCTAGGGTTTCTATGTCCTATAAATAGAACCCAAGATCTTGTATTTTCTTATGCCTCTACTCATGAATAAAATTCTATTTTCTTGAAGTTAGAGCGCATCAAAAGTAAGTAGGTAATTTTCCTTGCAGTAGTTCTAGTTTTTTTATATCTGCCCTAGGTAATTTACTTTCTCCCCTTAGTTTAAATTAGTTTAGTTTTTTTACTTGCAATGATGTTTTCTCTCTTTAATAAAATCATGTCTTTCTTCATCCCCTCAATGAGCGAGTAGTTTCCTCGCTTGTTAGGGTTAGGAATAGGGAAGGATTTGAGAGACGAAGATCTCTCATCTCTTTTCGTTGCTAAACTTTTATGAACATTAGAACTCCATGCATACCTTTTTACTCCGCTCCCTACGGCACTTTTACCCTCGAGGTAACAGTGAATTCCGTAGTCTAAAGGACCGGATTTTAAGGTTTTCCATGGAGGTTAGGGTAAAGATTAAGAAAGGAAGGACAAGGATCTAGAGGAAGAATCAATCTTCCCAATCATCCTAATCCCCTTTGTTAAGATTTACCATAACACTAATATGATATCTTTAATTAAAAAGCAATGGAAAGAGATGTAGATCTTTGTTTACCAAATTTTCCCTAGACCTAATCCTAGCAAGTTTCTAATCCTAGTCTCATACAACTTCAATTTTTAGGTTTAATTATAAATCCAAACACCATTTGGAATTAACTCGTAAGAACTTAAAGGAGATTTACACATCCCTGTGGACCGACCCGTATTCACCGGCTAGCTTCATGCGACGCCGTTCTTGATTGCGGTAAATATTTTTGATCGACAAAACCTCTCATAATCAAGTGTGAGCGGGCTTGCTCGTCGATCTTCAGATCGCTCAATACCCGGATGGCCGTTACGTTTAGCAGACCGCTTGCGGCTTGTGGGTGTTTGATATGATCATCATCTGCTGCCGGCGTATTGACGAGTCTTTAGAGTCCTACACAGAGGTTTCCTGGTTCAAGCGAAACGAAATAGGAGCGCATATGAGATATGTGCGGGACCGAGAATAATACGTGTATGTGATACCGTATTTCATTCTCACGATGAATGTATCGGATGGTTGTATGCGATATAACCTAGTTATCGAATCAAGGATTGATTCGATAAATCGATACATTGGATACTAGTCGGTTATATGCGATATGACCGGATCGTTAAATCATGTGTTGATTTAATGATTTAATGCATAATTATATATTTGATATATTACTTTGCATTAACTAGTATCGGTTCACTTTAATTGGATTTTCTCGCTCGGATGTGCACATTGTATATTCGATATAGTTTTGTGCACATGATTGTATTATCATGTTTGATGATGCATGCTTACTTGGTTTGTGTTAAAGATTGATCCATGGTTATTTAAATGGTTAGGGTTTTGTTTTTCATATACATTTATTTCTTTGGAAAATATAATGCATAAAGATAAAATGGTGGCTTTCATTTTTGTTTCTTTCATGAACATTCATGAAGGTTTGAATAAAGTGACCATTTTGTCTCATGCTTAACCCTAACCACTACACCTAACCATGGTCCTCTCTCTACACTTAACCATGGTGTGATTATGATAAGAATAGATTTTATTTTCCATTATTCTAAGACTTATCATATTATTCATCTTCTTCTTCTTCATCTTCTTCACTTGAAGAAGCTTGCTTCATCAATGGCAAGTCATGAAAAAGAGTGAGAAATCCAAATCTAAAGTCTACCCACTTCCTATTTCTTCATCCTCTACCTCTTGCCAAGTAGTAGAGTGTGTTTTCTTCACAAGTTTCATGACTTGGTGAAGTTGGAGCTTGATCTAGCGATGCCTCGACGTAGATCATCTTCGGCATGGACATCGACGACCTAGCTTGCCCATTCTCCGATGAAGCCGATGCTAGAGCCCGGATTTGATTTGGACAGCGGAGAGGACCTCATCTCGGAGCCGTGGAGGTGGAGGACCGGATCTACAAAGGTTGTATTTCCGTTTACTTGTAGTTAAGTGTTAACTAGTTTAATGTTTCGCCTAGACATCTAGCAAACGATCCGTAGTTTAGGGTTTCTCGGTACGTTAAAATTTGAAATTGGCATGGTTGATACCTTGTGAGACCTCCTTGGGGTGCCTAGGAACCCTACATGTACGCACGCGCGCGTCACATTATTAAATCAACACTTGATTCAATAATCCGATCATATCACATATAACCGACTTATATTCAATATTAGATATTAAATCAAAACTTGATTCAATAATCCGGTCATATCATATATAACCGGCCAATATCAAATACATATACATAAATCAAATTATTGAATCAACACTTGATTCAATAATCCGGTTATATCACATATAACCTAACCGATATCAAATATCGCGAGATTAGAATACGGTATCACATACTCGTATTTAATCAAGCTCCCACATATATCACCATATGTGCCCTACTTCGTTTCGCTTGAGCTAGAAAACCTCTATGTGGGACTCTAAAGACTCATCAATACGCCAGCAATAAGTAATGATTACATCAGATACCCACAAGCCGTCAGTGGTACTAGCTGGACGTAACGGCTACCCAGGTATTGAACGAATAGAAGATCAACAAGCAAACTTGTCCAAACTCATGTAAAGCCTATAAGCAACACTTACCATACAGTCCGGTCTCTTCGTCTGATATGTCGTATATCGAGTCTGGAGGTGGATTCGTCAGACCCCGGTAACTTGATAAGTCATGCCGATGTATGGCCTATAACCTTTCGAGAAACCACTGATAACACTTACCAGTAAATCTGGATCATCATCCCTGGCCAGGGACTTGCTATTATAGCCAATCGAGTATAGTGTAATATCAACTCCCAATACCGGGAGAGGCGAAACCCCTCCTATCGCTCACTGCCTCCATGTGACTCGGGACAGTACCTAAAATCCACCTGTTTGCACGACTCCTTTAAGTCGTGGTAGGGAGGAAATATAAGCACAGTGGGAACCACACAAGACACTATGACGATCTCGGGTCTACAGACTAACCTGTACAAGTTTCACCAGAGAAATGCTATCTGACGATAGGTATGGTACCATCTAGGAGTTCTCGGCGAGTCCAGTTCGGTGTACCCATTCTCTAATGAGCACCTGTATACAATCTTTGATGTCAAACACCAATGGTTGTGGGATCAACCATCGCCCCATACAGGGTTAAGAAACATACACACTAGTCTACTCTGGAATATCGATGCCCTGTCTCGATACTCCCTCGACTAGGATCTGTTAGAGGACATGCTTGCGGACTACACAAGCCCCACTAGTATGATCTGCATCATAGTCCTGGTAGTCAAGCCTACATCCTAAGGGCTTTATCAACATGTAACAGAGAGACAGAATAATAATACAAGTATACATGTTAAGATAAAGAGCAACCAGATAGCATACTATCATGTCGGGCAAGAAAATCCTCTATATATGTCATGCCCCGCTTCCCAGTGTACCGGTAAGGAGACATGACAGGGACGCGACGTATTTACTCAGAAGTAAACACGATAAGCGTAATTAAGCAATATAATAAATGTACACAAGAAATGACAAGAGATATAAATCAACAGCAACCTTTTATTGATTAAACATTCTTTACAATACACAGGAAAGTAAATACAATACTGGAAAGCAATGCCTAAACAATGGCATGAACTGAAAGTAAAAGTATATATAAGTGAACTAGAGTTATGGGTCCTCAATGAACTGCTTCAAATCGTCTAGGCTGGGCTCGATCTCTAGAGAGTCGGGTCCTCCTGATAACATTCCAAAAAAAGAAAAAATAGGAATGTCGTCAGCGAACAATCGCTCGGTAAGTCCCAAAAGATAAAGAAGAATAGACAGAGAATAGAACAGGTAAAGTATATATGGTTATGCTTGTTATGTTAACATAGTTGTTTGTAGCATGGTTCAGAATATGCCAGTGTATACGAGAGGAGTCCAACTTGCTTCGTGGACTAAGGTATAAGGAGTACAAGGCCCTGTTAAAACCCACGGGACAACGGCAACGGATGTTCATGTTAGGTGTATTATAGTGACCATCATCGTGCCACTTTTAAAACATTCTGTACCAGTCTACCCCTTTAAAAAAACCCGTAAATGAATATTGTATTGTTTGTAAGGATTTGTTGTATAAGACTTGCCGAAACCATGATATAAGTTGTTCATGTAAACGGATAAGGATATAAACGGATAGTCATGTAGTCAAGTCAATATATATCCATGGTTCGGTCAAATCAAGTCATGTTGATATTTGATAGTATTCTAGTATTCATGTTCAAGTTCCAGTATATATGGATTCATATTGTATTGGAGTTATATTTGAATTGTATTCATGTAAGGATTGTATTTAGATTAGACTGAGACCCTGTCTGATTTAGACACTTAAACAGAATTGGATTCCTGAATTAAGTTTGGAATTATCGGTAACTGCTGCACATGGACGGCAGGATTTGTGACTTTTTCCAAGCCAATTACCATTGATAACCCCGCTTTCGAGCTGCTTCGGAAATATGGGTGCCCCGACGATCCCAAACTCAATCTCTGCATCGGAAGGCTGAATGGTTTCTCCGGCTCTCTGAGGCTCAAGAGAATTGGTCCCGCTTAAACATATATTTACTAGGGTCCTTAATGTAAATTGATATAACTTGAGGGGTTTTATGGGAAAAAATGGTTTTAGTATACTTTCAAAATAAACCTCAAGTATTTATTTATCATATTTAGGGTTTTCATGAATGTAACTTTTAAAAGTGAGGTATTCCAGTGAATAAATACCTAGCTTGAATATTATATGGTATTTTTGTGTAAATTTGACTTGTTTGGATTCTTGATAATATTTTTATGAAACTTGTGATTCTTGTGTTTAGGAAACATGGAATTTATATAAATATAAAATAGATGTTTTGATTATATATATATATATATATATTTAAAATAGAATTTATTTATTAAATAGAAAATCACATTATTCTTAAAAGTTGCATTAAAAATTCCATCGAGATCGGATGCTCCGTGAGGAGGTCTGCATCTCGCTCTACTAGTCCTGAGAATGTGCGATAACCCGCACCAACCAAATCGGGTTCCCTAAAAGTGGGTTGTAGAGACGTAATCGTAAGGAATTTAATTTAAAACAATTTAAAGAATACAGTTTTTAATACTTTATGGTATTTAAAGGTAAAATCATATTTGTCCCTAAAATATTGTTTTCAAACAATCGTGCTATGTCAAGATATGTGTTGTGAGAGGTAGACCATTAACTCGTGAGATTTTCCAAAGGTAATACAAGAAAATATGATAAAAGATGCCGAATATAAAGTTTGTGGTATATAACCGTAAAAGTGTAATAGAAATTGTTTTACGTGGAGTTTTATAGTGAAATTGATTTCTACGATTTTAGTTAATTTTTAACAAGCAAGGTATAATAATTTGAATAATTGTTTCCTAAGAAAAATTGTTATTTTGAAGAGAATAGAATTTAAAAGTCAGGTAACTCCACTTACCGACGTGTTTTGAGAAGAAAACTTTTGAGATGTGAAAAGAATAGAAGAGAGGGGACTTACAGTTTGAAAAGAGAAAGGGGAGGTATGGGGACAAGATGGAAACATCATAAAGTCACGGTGTTGCCGGAATTGTCCCGAATTGTCGCCGGAAAGTGACCTTGGGCTAACTCCACTTATACACTTCTTTTTATTGGAAAAATTTAAGGATTTTTGATAATGGATTTCAGAATGGTGAGGGCTAGGGTGTGGGGTTGTATTTATAGGATAAAATTAGGGTTTTGAGGATTAAAAAGAGAACTAAAATGCATTTAAATATTGGATTAATGGGTGATTTTAATTCTCTGTTTAATTTCAGGAAAAACAAACAGTACTGGGGTTAAGGGGGAAGGCCAAGGGTCAAGTGTGCAGAGAATAGGGACCATTCCCTACGGTCCAACCGTCGGCGCCGGGAAACCAACCGCTCTCGCCGGTCCAACTAAGGATTTGAGGCTTTGGATTTTGGCCACGTGTCGGGGTTTGTTCATATAACATTTAGCACATGTTTGATTTCAGTGACTTTTCATTTTTACGTGTATTGCACGTGTAAACTTTTGGGCTTCCAAAAATTTTAAAAGAAAAATCATTAAAATAATATGCGGCTGATGGGATTCGAACACAGGGGCTACTGTAGGGTTCCTAGGCACACTAGTGAGGTCTCACAAGGCATCGAACATGCCAATTTCAAAAAATCTAGGTGCCGAGAGACCCGACTACGGATCGTTTGCTAGAAAACTAGGCGAAAAAGCTAACTAGTTAACACTTAACTATGAGAATCGGAAATACAACCTTTGTAGATCCGGTGCTCCACCTCCATAGCTCCGCAATGAAGTCCTCTCGCTGTCCTACACAAATCCTGGGCTCTAGCGTCGGCTTCATCGGAGAATAGGCGAGCTAGGTCGTCGATGTCCATGCCGAAGATGATCTACGTCGAAGCATCGCAAGATCAAGCTCTCACTTCACCAAGTCAAGAAACTTGTGAAGGAAACACACTCTACTACTTGGCAAGAGGTAGAGGATGAAGAAATAGGAAGTGGGTAGACTTTAGATTTGGATTTCTCATTCATATCATCAATCCACCATTGATGTAGTCTAGGTTTTTCTTCTTGAGTTGAAGGAAGAAGAAGAAGAAATGATATGATAAGATTAATTAAAAAAGAAAAGAATAATCCATTCTTATCATAACACTAACCATGGTAATGTGTAGAGAATCAATCATGGTTAAATGGGATGGTTAGGGTTAAGCATGAGACAAAATGGTTGCTAAAGTCAAAGTCTTCATGAAGCTTCAACAAGCTTCCAAATAAAGCCACCATTTTGCATTATGCTTATCATTTTCCAATAATGAATAAACAAATAAATAAATAGATATGAAAATGAAAACCCTAACCATTACATAACCATGGTTTAAACTTTACACAAAACACAAGTTAGCATGCATCATCAAACATGATACATACAAGTGCACAAAAGTATATCGCATATACAATGCGCACATCCGAGTGAGAAAATCCATCTTAAGTGAACCAATACTAGTTAATGCAAAGTAATATATCAAATATATAATTATGCATTAAATCATTAAATCAACACTTGATTCAATGATCCGGTCATGTCGCACACAACCGACTAGTATACAATGTATCGGCTTATCGAATCAATCCTTGATTCGATAACTAGGTTATATCACATACAACCATTCGACACATTCATCGCGAGAATGGAATACGGTATCACATACACGCATTATTCTCGGTCCCGCACATATCTCATATGCGCTCCTATTTCGTTTCGCTTGAGCCAGGAAACCTCTGTGTAGGACTCTAAAGACTCGTCAATACGCCGGCAGCGGATGATGATCATATCAAACATCCACAAGCCGCAAGCGGTCTGCTAAACGTAACGGCCACCCGGGTATTGAGCGATCTGATGATCGACGAGCAAGCCCGCTCACACTCCAGTGAATCCAACCAGTAACACTACCGTACAGTCCGGTCTGATCGTCTGATATGTCGTATATCTCGCCTAGGGGTGGTAAACGTCAGACCCCAATAGCTCGATAAGTCGTGTCGATATGAGGTCTATAACTGTTCGAAAAACTACTGGTAACACTTACCAGTAAATCTCAGTAACCCTGGCCAGGGATTTCCTGTTATAGCCAATCGAACACAGCGCAACATCAACCCCCTATACCGGGAGAGACGAATCCCCTCCTATCGCTCATTGCCTCCATGTGACTCGGGACTGTACCCAAAAACCACCGTTTTGCACGCCCTCTTGGACGTGGTAAGATGGAAATCAAAGCACAGTGGGAACCACACAAGACTCTATGACGATCTCGGGTCAACAGACTACTCTGTACCAGTGTCACCAGAGAACTGCCATCTGACGTGAGGTATAATACCATCTGGGAGTTCTCGGCGAGTCCGTCCAATGTACCCAGTCTCTACTGAGCACCCGTATATCTCCTCTGATGTCAAACACCAATGGATATGGGATCATCCATCGCCCATCTGTATGGATCGAGAAGGTACACGCTAGTCTACTCTGGTATATCGATGCCCCGTCTCGATACACCCACGACTAGGGACTTTGAAGGATGTACTTATGGATTACCATGTCCCCACTAGTATGATCCGCATCATAGTCCAGGTAGTCAAGCACACATCCTAAGGGCTTTACCAACATGTAACAGAGAGACAATCAGTGTACACGTTAAGGTAAAGTTCAACCAGATAGCATACTATCATGTTGAGCAAGAAAGTCCTCCCTATATATGTCCCAGCATCCACTACAATATACATCCTATGTACAGTAATGGCCTCTAGGGCATACATATAACTAACAATCTCCCACTTGCACTAGGGCCATCTGTAGCAGTGGTTGTAGTATCTCATACTCAACCATCCCATAAAAATCTCTCTTTGGGAACAGACCTTTGTGAGTGGATCCGCTGTGTTGTCCTCTGAATCTACTCTCCTTACCTCGATCACCCTGGAGATCAACTATCTCCATGATCAAGTGATACTGTCTTAGAATATGTCTGGATCACTGATGGGACGGGCGTTCCTTGGCATAAGCCACAACTCCATTGTCACACAATGGTAGGAACGTAGTTCATCTTATGAACCAATACACACCCAAACAGCCTCTTTGGTAGCATCTTAAGTAGCGATGTATCGTGCCTTTATCGTCTAGTATGTCACGGTATCTAGCTTGGAACTCTTCCAACATACCGTCCCTTTACTGAGGGTAAAGACAATGTATGTGACTGACATTCAGTCGTCTTTATCACCCTGGAACCCTTCCAGTGATTCTCCCCAGGATCGATTGATACCATCTCACTACAACTAGTGAGAATCCTAACATCCAATTAAATCTATCTCATAGATCCAAAACCCAGGATTTAGTAGGTATCACTTTGATCCTATGTGGAGAATCCATGTGATAAACGGAGATTGATCGAGCGTAGCATAGGAAACTCCTTCCCTATCAAGAGTATGACATCCACGTACTCTACGAGGATCATCACCATACTCCCTACTACCTTTTTGTATATACAAGGTTCATCTACCATTTTGATGATGTCAAACTCTTTGACCGCTTCATCAAAACAGATGTTCCAACTCCGCGATGCCTGCTTTATCCTATAAAGCATCTTGCACACGTTTCCGCTGCTCCCACTGTCTACGAAGCCCTCTGGCTGTGTACTTATAGACACTATCTTCTAAACTTCATTTAGAAAAGTTGTCATGACACCCAACCACCAGATATCGTAGTCATGGTATGTAGCCGTGGCAAGTAGGATCTGGATGGACTTAAGCATAGCTACTTAGAAAAGGTTTCATCATCATCCATACCTGGTCAATGATGTAGACCTTTAACAAGGCTAGCTTTGAAAGTCTCAACTTTTCCATCTACACCAAGTAATCTTCTCAAGATATACTTGCTCCTGATGGGGATTTAACCTTTCAGATATAGCAACCAAAGTCCATACTTTGTTGGTGTATAAGGATTCCATCTCAGATCACTAAACATCCAGCCATTCTTACAGAGTCTTACTCTCGATGGCCTGCTCGAAACTAGTTGGGTCATCATCTCATCATGCAATCCTCGCTCCCACTGTCATAGAGAAACCAAAGTATCTCTCAGGTGGGTGAGGAACCCTACTAGATCGGCGGAGAGGCTGAGGTTCGTTGGTATCTACTGAATCCCTTGGTTCTATCAAATCATCTGCTGTAGTTCGTATAGCTGGAACTTTTCCAGTTCTACATAACAGACCTTGCATCGAGCTTGTCCGGGTTTTGCTTTTAGACATAGGCCAGACAACCCCAAATCTTAACTAACTTAAGATATGGGCTCTTCCCTTTCCATATCACATATGAAGCGGTAGGCAACTGATTTGATTGGAACCCTATTCAATAGGTATGCAGCTTCTCAAGTGCATAACTCCTAAAAGGAAATAGGTAACTCAGTAGTACTCATCATAGAGCACACCTTATCATATAGGGTGTTATTGCTCCGCCCCGATATACCATCGTGCTATGGTGTATACGGAGGAGTAATGCTGAGAGAGAATCCCATTCTCCTTTAGAATAGTCCAGGAATTTCGTGCTCAAGTATTCTCCTCCTTGATCTCATCAAAGGACATAATACTTATACCCGTATTGGTTCTCTACTTCTAACTTATATTCTGTGAATATCTCAAAAGGTTCGGACTTATGTTTCAACAGGAACGTATGTCTGAATCTTGAGAGATTATCAGAGAATGTAATGAAGTAAAAGAACCGGTCTTGGCATGTGTAGACAGGGGACCTACATACATCAACATGTATCATCCTAAGAGTTCACTAACTCTTTCTCTGTTTCCAGTAAACGGAGCTATGGTCATCTTATCTTTGTGACATGACTGGCGAGTTTCACAAGATGTAAATTCAAACTGATTTAAATATACATCTAAATGTAACTTCAGCCAGTCGGGTCGCATTGATCTGACCTAGTCTACAATACCTCAAGAAGAATTCGTTCATTTCTGAACTCTTCCTCTTATGTGTGATCCGTATACTAAGAACTGTAGTTTGATTTAGAACATCAATGCTTTTAGATAACGTGCTTGAACCGATCAACTTTTGATATAGGAAATGTTCAAAACATTATCCATCAATACAAAATTTTATCATTTCTTTACTGATAAAGAGACTGATATGATTTTGTATATCAGGTTTGGTATCTAATAACATTCGTTCAGAATCAATGTATTGGTAATACAGGGTGACAGTGACCAACAGACTTGGCTGCAACACTTGCCCCGTTTTCTGCCTCATGAAACTTATCACCCGTTCTCAGTTCTCTACCTTTCTTTAGCCCTATGTAACAGATTACATATCTGGGATCCTGATCTGGTATCACATACCCAAAACGTAAAGGATACTGAGAAACAGTTCTGTATAATGAACACACCCGAAGATGATGCATCAGCATGCACTCTCTTCGTTTGGGCGGCACGGGAAATCCGGTATTCCCCAATTTCCTGCTCTGTCTTATAACAATTATAAGTTGGAGCGGGACCAACGTTCCCCAGCTCAGTATAACAAGCGGGTTCGGTCAATATTCCGTATTATTATCTTGATTAAGGCGTGATATGGTCGCTACTTGGAGAGAGAGAGAAGAAAACACTCAGCGTGCGCTCTTGCAAGAATAGATTGGTTATTATTTTATCTAATCAGGATGGCTCCCACTGCTTTTTATCAAATCTTCCTTCAAACCCAAAAAGGAAAGACTAGCCGGGATTAATTACACACTACAAGTTCGCCAATCTTTCAGCCAGGCCAGTGTCGGTACTTTGAGGGAGGTCCCCCGTGCTTTCCCACGAACCTAATTAATGTAAACCTCGTTTTTCCAGAGGCGTAACCCCATTGACACCTTTCTAAACACCTACTTGATCGGCTAATTGTAATGTATAAAACTCTCCCAGGAGTAACACTTACTCGCAGCGGGTATCGGGATCCAACTATCTTATAGAAGGTATGCAATCTCATTGCAAATTTCAACACTTGAAATTCCCGATAATGTTTTGCCCTTAACGTGCTATGACCTTGACGAAAGCCAACAAACCTTAGCCCGCTAGTCAAGTTCAACCCGTACATTTCTTGATCGAATTAAACCCACCCGCACGACTCTTGACGAAAGCCAACAAAGCCGCACGACTACCCTAATCCAATCGCATCGTATGCTGACAGATAAGCAGCATATAGCTACCGCACACTGCACCTTGACGAAAGCCAACAAATGCAGCACGAATACTATATACAACTTATCTGAAATGACGGAAGGCTACGACGGGTTATTCTGAAAACCTATTGCGTAATGAACTTGATATCGTTGTAGAATCAAATGAATTTTGAAATGGAGTGTTTTTGAGGCTTTTCTAGTTTTGCTAAAGGAGTCACTCCCGGTGAAGGAATCGTCGGTCCTTTCCTCGTCGAATGAGGTGCGGGATATATCATATATATCACTGTGCAAAGCAAAAACTCTTAAAAGCAATCAAAAGACAAACCGAGTGTGTAGCATCTGCCAGTTATTGCTAAAGGAGTCACTCCCGGTGAAGGGATCTCGGTCCTTTCCTTATCGAATAAGGTGCAGGATATATCATATATACCACTGTGCAAAGCAAGAACTATTGCTACCTGTTTTATTTTGAAATTCGATTCTACAACATCTTAGGTTTCTTTTATTTCATTAATCACATTAATGAAGTCCCATCATTTAAGTACCTAAACATCACAGATAAATACGACGTACACTTATGCCATCCGCATTCGCCTCGATGTCCCCTCGTGCACCGTTAGGTTAGGTAACTAACGGCAGAGCGGGGCAGGGCTAGCGCGGGTGTAAAACATAAGTAACGTCTATATAATATATCATATATACTATATACTGTATCTATCATAGAACATCACATGATCACATCACAGATATCGCAGCAGAAGAATCATATGAAATATTGGATATACTAGGACGTCCGTGTTTTCAATACGAGCCAGTATAAAACACGGATTCCACGGTCGTGATGAATAGCCAAACCCACACCCCTAGACCCCCTACGAGAGCGGCAAGCAACCCTACCAATTCTAGAGTTAGGAGACCCGGACTCGACTCCTCGAGTTGGTCTCCCACTGGACTCCAGAACCCGGTTACTTGTGCTCCCCTCCTTGGGTCTATCCTAGTGCGGAAAAGTAAATAATATACAAACGGTGACATCTTCCGCAACCTGGAAGTGCCCCAATAAAAGAATATTACATACAAGTTTTTACATGAATGAAAATGAAAAACACTCATCTCACATAAAAACCCCCGGCTATTCAAACACGACGATCCAATATAACATATCCAGCAACACATAACATCACATGTCATCAACGTAAGTAAATATGCGCATCCCAATTGTCGTTGACATATAGCAACGAAACCGGCGATATCACATATTACACTTACGGTCACAGAAAAGAAAGTGTAAAACTACAACAGTTGGAATCCGCAACCACCTCAGACATCGCATGTCAGACCAAATGAATTACTTAGACATCGCATGCCTAACAATTATAAACCCCGCATTTTAGTCTCAAAATCGAAAACACTTTTCAATATCAAGTCGGGCAATTCAACAAGATTCCCGACATCCTGATCGAATGCTCGTCGCAAACTTTAGTAGGCGGCCGCACCCCTGATACCGTCGACGAAGTGCACCAAGGCGGAACACCGCTACCGCGAGCACCCAAACGGATGCTTTCGGCGACGGGGTTCTCCTACAGTCACTTGGTCGTGGCTATGGGGTGTAGCTGTCTATTAAGTTTACCCGGCGAGTATCCGCGTACGCTACGTGATTGCGACGGACTTTTGATCACATCAAAATTCCGTGGCAACCGATCAAGTGAGACTAAACTGCTATGTTTATAATATTCATTCAGTTATCTCATAAATTTTTGTGAATTCCAATTATTGTATCCCATTCCAGATAAATAGAAAATGTTAAACTTTCCGATCGAACAATCGAACACCCAAGTTTTCCCAATACAGATCAACACATGAAATAAGTCTAACAACATTCAGTTCGTGCCTCAGTACCAACGGTCCAGCCGTAGAAGGGTCAAGCCAACGCCTCACATGTGGCACGCCGTACTACCCCAAACCCGAAGGTTCAAAGGGCAGTTCAAGACGGTCACATAATCGAGTTAAGGTTTGTTGTCTTCTAGAGGGACCATCGCGTTACTTGCACTACTTAGAACGTCGTTAAACTACGGAAAAATCCAACACTTGGAAATTTCCCGACAGGGGAAAAATTGGGTATTTATATCCGGTCGAACTTTTTAACATATTCTAAAATTTATCCGGAAAGCCACACAGACAAAATTTGAAACCCCGATCGAATCTTTGATTCCCAATACAACCCAAAAATGCTCAACTGTTTACTGCATATTAAAAATTCCCATAAAACTCAGAATATTAAAATAGGAATTACTGTGTAAACAGGAGTCAACGAGTCAACAAAACGGCCGCGGAACCGCCGCGCCACGTGGGCTTAGGCCGCGTTTCCGCGGCGTTATGACGGAGTTAAGTCTTCGTTTTTCACAGTATTTCATAAGAAACCCTGCTTGATTTTATGGATATTTTTAATCTTGAAAAATCCACAATTTTAAAATCTGGACAGAGAGCATTTTTGAATATGGGTTTCGGGTTCGTTCGGATTTCAATCTCCGTCGGGACTTCGCCTAAGGCTCTAGCTAGGCTCTGATACCACTGTAGGGTTCCTAGGCACACTAGTGAGGTCTCACAAGGCATCGAACATGCCAATTTCAAAAAATCTAGGTGCCGAGAGACCCGACTACGGATCGTTTGCTAGAAAACTAGGCGAAAAAGCTAACTAGTTAACACTTAACTATGAGAATCGGAAATACAACCTTTGTAGATCCGGTGCTCCACCTCCATAGCTCCGCAATGAAGTCCTCTCGCTGTCCTACACAAATCCTGGGCTCTAGCGTCGGCTTCATCGGAGAATAGGCGAGCTAGGTCGTCGATGTCCATGCCGAAGATGATCTACGTCGAAGCATCGCAAGATCAAGCTCTCACTTCACCAAGTCAAGAAACTTATGAAGGAAACACACTCTACTACTTGGCAAGAGGTAGAGGATGAAGAAATAGGAAGTGGGTAGACTTTAGATTTGGATTTCTCACTCATATCATCAATCCACCATTGATGTAGTCTAGGTTTTTCTTCTTGAGTTGAAGGAAGAAGAAGAAGAAATGATATGATAAGATTAATTAAAAAAGAAAAGAATAATCCATTCTTATCATAACACTAACCATGGTAATGTGTAGAGAATCAATCATGGTTAAATGGGATGGTTAGGGTTAAGCATGAGACAAAATGGTTGCTAAAGTCAAAGTCTTCATGAAGCTTCAACAAGCTTCCAAATAAAGCCACCATTTTGCATTATGCTTATCATTTTCCAATAATGAATAAACAAATAAATAAATAGATATGAAAATGAAAACCCTAACCATTACATAACCATGGTTTAAACTTTACACAAAACACAAGTTAGCATGCATCATCAAACATGATACATACAAGTGCACAAAAGTATATCGCATATACAATGCGCACATCCGAGTGAGAAAATCCATCTTAAGTGAACCAATACTAGTTAATGCAAAGTAATATATCAAATATATAATTATGCATTAAATCATTAAATCAACACTTGATTCAATGATCCGGTCATGTCGCACACAACCGACTAGTATACAATGTATCGGCTTATCGAATCAATCCTTGATTCGATAACTAGGTTATATCACATACAACCATTCGACACATTCATCGCGAGAATGGAATACGGTATCACATACACGCATTATTCTCGGTCCCGCACATATCTCATATGCGCTCCTATTTCGTTTCGCTTGAGCCAGGAAACCTCTGTGTAGGACTCTAAAGACTCGTTAATACGCCGGCAGCGGATGATGATCATATCAAACATCCACAAGCCGCAATCGGTCTGCTAAACGTAACGGCCACCCGGGTATTGAGCGATCTGAAGATCGACGAGCAAGCCCGCTCACACTCCAGTGAATCCAACCAGTAACACTACCGTACAGTCCGGTCTGATCGTCTGATATGTCGCATATCTCGCCTAGGGGTGGTAAACGTCAGACCCCAATAGCTCGATAAGTCGTGTCGATATGAGGTCTATAACTATTCGAGAAACTACTGGTAACACTTACCAGTAAATCTCAGCAACCCTGGCCAGGGATTTCCTGTTATAGCCAATCGAACACAGCGCAACATCAACCCCCTATACCGGGAGAGACGAATCCCCTCCTATCGCTCATTGCCTCCATGTGACTCGGGACTGTACCCAAAAACCACCGTTTTGCACGCCCTCTTGGACGTGGTAAGATGGAAATCAAAGCACAGTGGGAACCACACAAGACTCTATGACGATCTCGGGTCAACAGACTACTCTGTACCAGTGTCACCAGAGAACTGCCATCTGACGTGAGGTATAATACCATCTGGGAGTTCTCGGCGAGTCCGTCCAATGTACCCAGTCTCTACTGAGCACCCGTATATCTCCTCTGATGTCAAACACCAATGGATATGGGATCATCCATCGCCCATCTGTATGGGTCGAGAAGGTACACGCTAGTCTACTCTGGTATATCGATGCCCCGTCTCGATACACCCACGACTAGGGACTTTGAAGGATGTACTTATGGACTACCATGTCCCCACTAGTATGATCCGCATCATAGTCCAGGTAGTCAAGCACACATCCTAAGGGCTTTACCAACATGTAACAGAGAGACAATCAGTGTACACGTTAAGGTAAAGTTCAACCAGATAGCATACTATCATGTTGAGCAAGAAAGTCCTCCCTATATATGTCCCAGCATCCACTACAATATACATCCTATGTACAGTAATGGCCTCTAGGGCATACATATAACTAACAGCTACGTCACAACAGTGCAAGACTTTACTAATGAGCTACAAGTGCTTTCTTGTTGTTCAAAAACAAATTAAATTTATAACTTATGCTCAAGCTTACAAACACTCTATTCTATACATTAATTTTAAAAAAAATTGTACATTAAAAACAGAGTCGTTACAATATATATGTCCAAGCATCCACTATAATATCCAATAATGGTCTCTAGGGCATACATATTCCTAACAATCTCCCACTTGCGCTAAGGCCAGTTGTTATAGTATCCCATACCCAACATCCCAAAAAGTCTCTCAAACTGCGTCTAGAGGAGGGCCTTTGTGAGTGGATCCGCCGTGTTGTCCTTCGTATCTACTCTCCTGACCTCGATCTCCCGGCGATCAACTATCTTCCGGATCAGGTGATACCGCCTCAGAATATGTCTGGATCACTGATGGGACCAGGGTTCCTTGGCCAAAGCCACAGCTCCATTGTTATCACAATACAAGGGTATTGGATCCTCAATGGATGGAACCACACCAAGTTCAGCAATGAACTTCTTCGTCCAGACAGTCTCTTTGGCAGAGATGTATTCAACCTCCATCGTCGAGTCTGCTACGGTATCTTGCTTGGAACTCTTCCAACATACCGCTTCTTCATTGAGGGTGAAGACAAAACCCGATATAGACTTGCTGTCGTCTTTATCACTTTGGAAGCTCGAATCAGTAAAGGAATCTACCTGGAGTTCACCGTTACCATATACCAAGAACATCTTTTTAGTCATTCTCAAGTACTTAAAAATGTTCTTCACAGCTGTCCAGTGCTTCTCCCCTTGGTCTAATTGATACCTACTTACCACACCTAGTGCGTAAGCTACATCCGGTCTGGTACATAACATCGCGTACATGATAGACCCAACTGCAGAAGCATAGGGTATCACGTGAATGCAAGCCCTTTCCAAATCAGTCTTGGAAGACATCTCTTTGGAGAGAGTGATTCCTGAACAAGCAGGTAAATTGCCATGCTTAGAATCTTCCATACTAAACCACTTTAGTATGGTGTCTATGTACCTAGATTGGGACAATCCTAACATCCTTTTAGATCTATCTCTATAGATTTTTATTCCCACGATGTAAGAGGCATCACCCAGATCTTTCACAGAGAACTTTTGTGATATGAAGAGTTTGACCGAGTGCAGCATAGGAACATCATTTCCTATCAAGAGTATGTCATCCACGTACAATACGAGGAAGACAACCTTACTCTCTACAACCTTTTAGTATATACATGCTTCATCTATGTTTTTGATGAAGTCAAACGCTTTGACTGCCACATCAAAACAGATGTTCCAGCTCCACGATGCCTGTTTTAATCCGTAGATTGATTTAAGAAGCTTGTACACCTTTCCGCTTCTCCCACTGTCTACGAAGCCCTTTAGCTGTGTCATATACATGCTCTCTTCTAAATCACCATTTAGAAAAGCGGTCTTGACGTCCATCTTCCAGATTTCATAGTCATGGTATACAGCAATGGCAAGTAGGATCCTGGTGGACTTAAGCATAGCTACTGGAGAAAAGGTTTCATCATAATTGACACCTGGTCGTTGACGAAAACCTTTTGCTACAAGTCTAGCTTTGAAGGTCTCAACCTTTCCATCTACACCAATTTTCTTCTTGAAGATCCACTTGCCCCCAATGGGTTTTACCCTTTCGGGAGCAACTTCCAAAGTCCATACTTTATTGGTGTACATGGATTCCATCTCCGATCGCATAGCATCCAGCCATTTCATAAAGTCTCCACTTATGATGGCCTGCTCGAAACTAGTCGGGTCATCATCTTCCATGATGGAATTCTCGCTCCCACCGTCTATGAGAAAACCGTAGTATCTCTCAGGTGGATGAGGAACCCTACTAGATCTGCGGAGTGGCTGAGATTCATCGGGGACTATTGAATCCTCGGGTTCTACAAAATCATCAGTTGTCATTTGTGTAGATGGAACTTTTTCCAGTTCTACCTCATTACCACTAATTTTTTCACAAGAAATTCATTTTCTAAAAAGGTGGCATATTGAGAAACAAACACTTTTTGTTCCTCAGTGTGGTAGAAGATATATCCATGTGAATTCTTTGGATATCCCACAAACTTGCAATGAACTAACCGTGTTTCAAGTTTGTCCAGATTCTGTTTTTAAACATAGGCCAGACAACCCTATATCTTAACTCGTTTAAGAGATGGGCTTTTCCCATACCATATCTTATATGGAGTGGTAGGCACGGATTTGGTCGGAACCCTATTCAATAGGTATGCAGCTATTTCAAGTGCATAAGCCCAAAAGGAAATAGGTAACTCGGTAATAATCATCATAGAGTGCACCATATCTAATAGGGTGAGATTCCTCCGCTCCGATACTCCATTGATGTATACAGAGGAGTAAGCCGAGAGAGAATCCCATTCTTTTTTAGATAATCTCGGAATTCCGTGCTTAAGTATTCTCCTCCTCGATCAGATTGAAGGATTTTAATACTTTTACCTGTCTAGTTCTCTACTTCGTACTTATATTCCTTGAATTTCTCAAAAGCTTCAGATTTTTGTTTCAACAGGAACACATGTCCGAATCTTGAGAGAACATCGGTGAATGTAATGAAATATGAGGAACCATTCCTGGCATGTGTAGACATAGGATCGCATACATCACTATGTATCAATCCCAAGAGTTCAAAAGCTCTTTCTCCGTGTCTAGTAAATGGAGTTTTGGTCATCTTACCTTTGAGACATGACTGGCAAGTTTCATTAGATGTAAATTCAAATGGATTCAAATATCCATTTTTATGCAACTTAGCTAGTCTGGTCGCATTGATATGACCAAGTCTACAATACCACAAGAAGGCTTCATTCATTTCTAAACTTTTCCTCTTGTGTGTATTCTGTATATTTAGAACTGTGTTTTAATTTAGAACGTATATACCATTACACAATGTGCCAAACCCAATCAACACTTGATTTAGGATAATGTTCATAACATTTTTCTCTAATGCAAAGTTATATCCTTCTTTATCTAATAAAGAAACAGATATTATATTGCACATCATCGAGGGTACGTAATAACAGTCGTTCAAAATAAATGTATTTCCATTTGGTAATATTATGTGATATTTGCCGACAGCTTCGGTAGCAACAATTGCTCCGTCCCCTACTCTGAGAGTCATATCACCATTTTTCAGTTCTCTACTTTTCTTTAACCCTTATAACTGATTACAAATATGGGATCCTGATCCGGTATCTAATACCCAGGACATAGAGTAGACTGAGAAACGGTTCTTAATAACTAACACACCCGAAGAAAATGCATCAATATACTCTTTCTTCATTTGGGTTGCATGGGAATCCTTGCATTCCCCTATCCCTTGCTCGGACTTATGACAGTCATAAGATAGAGCGGAACCAACGATCCCCAGCCCAGTATAATAAGCAGGTTTGGTCAATACATACATATTATTGTCTTGATTAAGGCGTGTCATGATCGCTACCTGGAGAGAGAGAGAAGAAAACACTTTAGCGTGCGCTCTTGCAAGGTTAGACTGGTTATTATCATATCTAATCAGGATGGCTCCTACTATTTTTATCAAATATTCCTTCAAACCCTAAAAGGTAAGATTAGCCGGGATTAATTACATCCTACAAGTTTGCCAATCGGTCAGCCAGGCAGGTATTGGTACTCCGAGGGAGTCTCCCTATGCTTTCGCATGGAACTAATTAAATAACCTTGTTTCCGCAGAAGCATAACCCTGTTAACACCTTTCTTAGACACCTACTGGATTAGCTAATTGTAAAGTGAAAAACTCTCCTAAGAGTAACACTTACTCGCAGTGGGTATCGGGATCCAACTATCATATAGAAGATATGCAATCTCATTGCAAATTTCAACCCTTGAAATTCACGATATCTATTTTTACCCCTAGCAACATATGACCTTAATTATGGTCAACAAATCATAAGTTCTAGTCAAGTTCAACATGTTATTTTGTGATTGAATTAAACCCACCCGCATGACCCTTAACTATGGTAAATAAGGCCGTACGACTACCCTAATCCAATCGCATCAATATGCAACAGATAAGCACTAATCAGCTACCACACACTGCACCTTGACTATGGTCAACAAACCCAACACGAATACTAAATAGCACTTATTTGAAATGACGGAGGGCTACGACTGGTTTTGAAGAAAACCTTTAACGTAATGAACTTGATATCGTTAGAGAAACTAGTGATTTTAAAAAGAGTGGTTTAAGCTCCGCTTTAAAATCAAGTAGTTTTCAAAACAACCGAGTGGGTTGTAGCATTTGCTATTTCTTCTAAAGAGCTCATTCCCGGTGAAGGGATCTAGGCTCTTTCCTCATCAAATGAGGTGCTGGATATTCATAATGGAATACCGCTATGCAAAGCAAAAACTAAAGCTACCTTTTTGAAAAATTTGATTCTATAACATTTTTAGGTTTCTTTTCTTTTCATTAATCTCATTAATGACGTCACATCATTTATGTTTCCTAAATATCACAGAAGAAACGAAAATAAAACACACATATATGCCATCCGCATTCGCCATAGGGACCCAGGTCTTCACCGTAAGGGTACTTAACTTACAGCGGGACGAGGTCAGGACTAGCGCGGATGCACAACATATATAGTGTCTACTAGTAAATCATATATATAAGTAGCATTCGTCTCACGCAATTATATGATCACATCATATCACAGAATCAGCAGAAGCAAACATATGAAATATTGGATATACTAGGAGGTTTGTGTTTTGGATTAAGCCAGTAATGAAAAACACGGATTCTACGGTCGTGATGAACAGTCAAGCCCACATCCTTAGACCCCTGCAAGAGCGGCAAACAACCCTACCAATTCTAGAGTTAGAGGACCGGTCTCGACTCCTCGAGATGGCCTCCCACTGGACTCTAGAACCTGGTTACTTGTGCTCCCCGTATTGGGTCTATCCTAATGCGGAAAAGTAAATAATATACATCAATGGAGACAACAAGCTCAACCCGGAAGTGTCCCAATAAAAGAATATTACATACAAACTTTTACATGAATGAAAATTGAAAAACTCTCGTCTCACGCAAAACCCCCGGCTATTCAATCACGACGATCCAATATAACATATCAACCAGCAACATAATAATATCACATGTCATCAACATAAGTAAATATGTGTATCCCTAATGTCGTTGACATATAGCAACGAGATCGAGGATACTGCCACATATTACACTTACGGTCGCAGAAAAGAAATGAAAACTACAATAATTAGAACCCGCATCATCCTTAGATATCATAAACCCGGAATATCACATATTCTAGATTTCGTGCCTAACATTATAAACCTTGCATTTAAGTCTCAAATTGAAAAAAAAATTCAAAAATAATTCAGGCAATTTAACAAGATTCCCGATAAAATGATCGAATGCTCGTCGGGAACCTTAGTAGATGGCCGCACCCCCGATGCCGTCAATGAAGTGCACTTGGGCAGAACACCGTGGCCACGAGCACCCGTGTGGATGCTTTTGGCCATGGGGTCTCCTACAGTCAGTTGGTCGGGGCTTGGGGCGTGTCTGTCTAGTAGTGTCTCCCGGCGACTATTCGCGTACAATACGATATTGCGACGGGGTTTAGATCCGAATCGAAACTCCGTGGCAATCCATCAAATGAGACTAAAACGTGAGATTTACAAATCGCTAACTAGTTTTCACAAAACTAATCAATGTGGATTCCAAAAATTGTATCACATATCCAAACTATCTAGACGATGTTAAACATTTCGATCGACGTTTTAAATAATACCAAATCACAGAGACCTCAACAACTTGAACCTCACTAAAAATACACAGAAAGTCCAAAAGATCAATATGAAGCTCCAGGAGAAAAACGCTGTAATAACATTTCAAGTCGGCGGCGGAACCGCGGCCAAACCAAGGTTTAGGCGGCGGTTCCGCGGCCACTTGAGAGAGTTAAGCTCTAGTACTTCTTCTGGCTCCATAGGATTACCTGCATGATTTTCTGAGAATTTTTAATCAGGAAAATTTCAAAGTTTGCAAAATTGGATAGAAACTCGTATAAAATGGGTTTCGAAACTTCGATCGAACACTTTAACGTCGTTTAGACTTTGCTTAGTTCTCTAGCTTGGCTCCAATACCATGAAAATATATCTTAGCGCCTCTACTAGGTTTCAAAGAGCATCAAGTATGCAATTTTAAAAATCTAGAGGTCTAAAGTATACTATCCAATAATTGAACTAGAGAATTAGGGTTTTGAAGCAAGCAAACAAGTTCTAAACTAAGTAAAAAGGGTTTACAACTTTTGTAGACCAAGTCTTTCACTTCTAAAGTTCCAAGTAGTAGTCCCTAGAATTCTTTTTTGACTCCACTTGAAGAAAGGATCGAGCTTGCTTGAAGTCTTCGAAGACGAAGGTGATCCACCTTGAAGTCTCTTTCACTCAAGCTCATTCTTCACTAATCAAGGTATTAGTGAAGGAAACAACCTAAACTAATGGGCTAGATTAGTGTAGGTTGATGAAGTAGGAGATGTGCTCACTAAAATATTTTCTTTCTCTTTTCTTTTCACAACTCAAGAATATCTAGAGAGGAAGTGAGGAAGAAGATGAACTTTGAACTTGGATGAGAGAATGTGAGAATGAACCATGAGGTCAAGATAAGATTGGGATGAATAAATATCTAAGAGTAAAACAAAAATGAGAAGATGAGTCATGACTTCTCAATGCTTCTCCAAGCATCCAAAGCCATGACTCATTTCCACTCATTTTCTATTTTCTCCAAAAATAAATCATCCCAATTATCTTTTTCCAAGTGTGATTCTCATACATCCTAATCCTATGTATCATCAACCATGATATAAAACATATATTAATATATATACACAAATATATAAGTTAAGAGAAGAATATGTTTAGTAAGCTATAATATTAGTTAATATATATCAAATTATTAAATAAACACTTGATTCAATAATCCGGTTATATCATATATAACCGACTAATATCATATATATATATATATATCACATTATTAAATTAACACTTGATTCAATAATCCGGTCATATCACATATAACCGACTTATATTCAATATTAGATATTAAATCAACACTTGATTCAATAATCCGGTCGTATCATATATAACCGGCCAATATTAAATACATATACATAAATCAAATCATTGAATCAACACTTGATTCAATAAGCCGATTATATCACATATAACCTAACCGATATCAAATATCGCGATATTAGAATACGGTATCACATACTCGTATTTAATCAAGCTCCCGCACATACCACCATATGTGCCCTACTTCGTTTCTCTTGAGCTAGAAAACCTCTGTGTGGGACTCTAAAGACTCATCAATACGTCAGCAGTAGCTAATGATTACATCAGATACCCACAAGCCGTCAGCGGTACTAGCTGGACGTAACGGCTACCCAGGTATTGAATGAATAGAAGATCAACATGCAAACTTATCCAAACTTATGTAAAGCCTATAAGCAACACTTATCGTACAGTCCGGTCTCTTCGTCTAATATGTCGTATATCGAGTCTGGGGGTGGAATCGTCAGACCCCGATAACTTGATAAGTCATTCCGATGTATGGCCTATAACCATTCGAGAAACCACTGATAACACTTACCAGTAAATCTCATCAGCCCTGTCCAGGGACTTGCTGTTATAGCCAATCGAGTATAGCGTAACATCAACTCCCAATACCGGGAGAGACGAAACCCCTCCTATCGCTCACTGCCTCCATGTGACTCGAGACAGTACCCAAAATCCACCTGTTTGCACGACTCCTTTACGCCGTGGTAGGGAGGAAATCAAAGCACATTGGGAACCACAAAAGACACTATGACGATATCGGGTCTACAGACTAATCTGTACAAGTGTCACAAGAGAACTGCTATCTGACGATAGGTATGGTACCATCTAGGAGTTCTCGGCGAGTCCAGTTCGGTGTACCCATTCTCTAATGAGCTCATGTGTACAATCTTTGATGTCAAACATCAATGGTTATGGGATCAACCATCGTCCCATACAGGGTCAAGAAACGTACACACTAGTCTACTCTGGAATATCGATGCCCTGTCTCGATACTCTCTCGACTAGGATCTGTTAAATTATGTGTTTGCGGACTACACAAGCCCCTCTAGTATGATCTGCATCATAGTCCTGATAGTCAAGCCTACATCCTAAGGGCTTTATCAACATGTAACAGAGAGATAGTATAATAATACAAGTGTACATGTTAAGATAAAGAGCAACCAAATAGTATACTATCATACCGAGCAAGAAAGTCCTCTATATATATGTCTAAGCATCCACTATAATATATAATAATGGCTTCTAGGGTATACATATTCCTAACAATATGTGCTCCAGATTTGGTTATAGTGAATCTAGGACAAAATGGGTATCAAATGGGTCTAGTTATCAAGTGATTGAGCTACAGAACCAAAACCAAACCCTAACTTGCAATTGCGGCCGCAAAACACAGCCTAAACTCGGCCCAAGGGTTCATGCTTGCGGCGTGGTCTCAGGTGGGTCTAGAAGCTCCTAAAAATATATCTTTTATTTTTCAGAGCATCCTATTTGTTCCACAAAACTCTTCCATTCCTAGACTAAATCCCTAAAAATAGAAACTTTACTCAGGCAAGTCCTAAGATATCATAATAAGAAATGATTTGAACTTGGAAAAACTTGATTTTTACCTCTTTAGATGGAGATGAAAGGAATCCAAGCTCTATGGATGATTTAGTGGAGACCTTTGAAGAAATAAGGGCCTAACTTGAAGTCTCGAGGATTTATGTGAATAACTCACAAGGATCCATGGTGTTTTGATGAAAAGAGGCTAGGGTAAAAATGATATGTTCAGTTTTAAAAGTGAAATGATCATAAAGATTATAAGAGAAAAAGAATGAGGTGGTGTAGAGAAATAATGTAGAGAAAGGAGGAGGTGTAGGCATAGTATATGGCATGGTGTGATGGGAGTGAGGTTTTATATAACCTAACATATACCATACACTCTTTCCTTTACAAATAAAACCTTTTACAAATAAATACCTTCTACAATTAATTACTTCTACAATTAAATACCATAATCTTAATAAAACCCTTTTATCATTATTTAAAATTCTAAAATAACATTTAAAATTTTTCTGAAATGTTACAATATCCGCCCTTAAGAAAATTCGGTCCTAAAATATTAAAACATTTTGCCCATTCAAATCAAATCAACTCTTTGGGGTCTAAATTCTGAAAACATTTAGTCCGCTCCAATCAATGGGGCTCCAAAGTCCCACACGAGCTAGAACTACACTAATGCAACATGTGCGCATGAAAATCAAAAGTATGAAACTCGTATAACTGTAACTCTAGTAGATACTAAGAGAATCACACAAGCGATGATGCAAAGTACAAAACGCAAAATCAACCGTTTAAATCGAGTACACAAACATAGCCATAACCATAGTGCAATATCTATAGCACACGACCAAGTGAAAGTATATAATCAAAGATATAATATATCACCTCAAGTGCAATGCACAAAAACAAAATCAACCTCAACGGGTTTGTACAAAAACCAAACCACGTGCAACAGGTGTGCACGAAAGAAACATCAAGTGTATCGGGATGCACAAATCAATACCAAGTGCGTCAGGGTGCACAAAATCTCAATCAAGTGCAACTGATGTGCATAAAAACTGCAATCTAGTGCATATATGTCACACCCCGCTTCTCAAAATACATAAACACGACACGTGACAGAGCCAACCATGCTACCTATGGCTAGGAATAATCCCTCCATAGTCATATTACGGCTATCAATCGGATATCAAGAACAGTAAAATAAAATCTAGCCAACACAGGTCCATCTGCTACAGTAAATAAAATCAAGAAATGCATATAGCGGAAACAAATCAAGATCTAATAAATAACAAAATCTGAATCACGTCCCTTATGGGATCTGTAACAACCCTAATTTTTATACACTTTTTCCTATACAATTTTTTTTCAAAATATTTTTTTAAAAATCCACAAAGGGGTATTTAAGCCTGAGCACAAGATTTAGGTAATTATTTTTGTTTTTAATTACAAGCTACAAGAATGAAATAACTCCATTTTTAGTGTACAAGAAATTACTTTAAATTTAATGAATACTAGGAGTATTTATTCTTGCTGCTATCAGTTTAAGTAATTAAAAACCACAATAATTACAAGAAAGATCTTGTAGCTCATTGGTAATACCTTGCACTGCTGAACCAAGCCACCGGAGTTCAAATCCCATGCCCCACATTATTTTTGTATTTATTTTGTTTTATTTTTTTTTTTTTGAAGTCAACGGTAAAAAGGCCATAACTCCCAAAATATGTACTGGACAACAAAAAGTAAAAATACCAAGTTGTTCCTCAGGAAAACCCCCGGCCATGGGACCCTTGACTCGGCCCGACTCGGCGCCGCCGGCCGGCGAATCGGCCGACTCGGTCCGGCCGATCCGGCCGGACTTGGCCGGACGGCCGAGTCACCAACTGAGAAAAGTTGTCTCTTGACTTGGTCAACCCTCTTGCATACTTATTATACCTGGATCGGTTTTGATTTGGCCAATAAATCCCTTTTACTCCTAGGTTTAATGATTTTTAATGAATTTTTAATGTTTTTTTTATATTTTCTTTTAATATTTTTAATGCAAACCCTAACCCTAGCCTAGCCCTATATAAAGACCCCTATCCTCTACCATTTCACCTCACCACTCTTAGTCTACTCTCTCAAATTCTCGAGAACTCGGTACGAAGAGCAAGAAGCGAAGCGCTGCCGAAATCGACGACGGATTCCGGCGACCGGATCAGAACCTTCGCGACGCTTTCGACGAATCGGCAACCACCACATCCATTAGCTTCATTAGCTTGTCCAAACCGTAAGTCCTAACCCCTCTATCTCTCTTTTCTATAAGTATAAAAATACGACTTTTTGGAACCCGACGGAAATCGGACAAACCGATTTCCGATTCGGTTTTTCTATAAATTTCCACTTGTCACCTAATACATATTATCTACCCATATTTATGTTGACTATTAATCACCCATAAACCAATTTAATCAAACTTTTTCACATGAAATGATAGCTTCTTTGCAAAACCGTATTCTTTTCATAAAAATACCATGAAGTTCATTTTTCTTAGTTTAATCAATTACCTCACTCCTAAATATGTTTATCTTGATCACAAAACTTGTAGAACTCAATTTGAATGAAATTTCACACATAAAATAATAACGTTTTCGATTACCGTATTCTTGCGCTATAATACCTTTAAGTTTAACATAGCATGTTTTACCTTTAAAACTTCACCAAAACTTAATATAAGTCACGGGGTAATGACCTACCCCTACACACACTCAATATAACCCTAATTGATAAATATCAAAAAATACAGAATACGAAATTACAGGACTTTTCACTAAAATACCCTAATCTTTAAAACCTTTATTGTAAGCTTTAAATTGTAAACATTTCTAAGTAAAATCTTTTAATAAAATGAAAGCACGATTGGTCATGGACATCGATCGTTTATCTAAACTGACTTTGTGGTGTCTAGGCTAGGCAAGTGAGCTTGGGTAAGTTTAAAAGGCCCGTCTCACGATTCGTGAGCGGATCCCTCCCTCCTCACTTGTACTTACCTGGCCACAATTGGCGGTGAAGAGGCGATTTGAGGCTTCTAATGACTTATCGTTTAGACCTTAGAAGTAGGCTAGTTGGCTTAGGAAACCCTAACAACTAAAATACGGAAAACTATACTTTTTGCAATTAAATACCCCATATTTATAAAACCGTTTTCCAAAATGAAAAGTATTTATTAAACCTAAGCAAAGCGCCGCTACAACCCACTTTTGGGGAACCTGTTAAGGATAGTACGGTTCATCGTGCACCCGCAGGCTAGTAGTGCGAGATTCAGACCTCCGCAAGGAGCATTCGGTCTCGAAAGGTTCAAAATACGATATTTAGGGAAAATGAGATTTTTTAATAAAATATTTATATAAAATTATTCATGTGTTAATATATATATAATTATCATTTAAACACCTATTTTATCATAATATAAAGTTTCCATATTTTTCTAAAAAAAAATTACAAGATTAAAAGTTACACTAAAACACCATGAATTTCAGATAAAACAATTAATACTTTTATTAGGATATATTCACTAGAATAACACAAATAAAATTCACATTTATTATAACAATAAAGACGATTATTAAATACTTGAGGTGTATTTTGAAAACTATACAAAAGTACTTTTTACATAAAACCCCCTCAAGTTTCACAAATTACAATAAGGCCCCTAACCAATATTGAACTTCAAATTTATCTTTCTTTTAGTCTGACTCGGGTTAGAGTCTGACTAATTTCTGACTTGAATATGATTCAAGTCAATCTATATTCTTTTATATACCAACACAACTTGAATACATGAATTCCTGAATCCAGTTAACAATATATTCCTTTTGACTGAATCAAACCATGGATATTCATCCATTATCCTGATATTCCATTTACCTGATTATACAGTTGCAACATGTCTACTGATATCATGGTTTTGGTCAGTCAACCAACTTACATATTCCAATATTACAATACTGTTAAAACATTACGGGGTTTAAGGGGTAGATTGGTACGGAAGATGTTAAAGGTGGCACGAGGTGGTCAGATTAAGACACCTAACCTGAATCCTGTTGCTGTTGTACCGTAGCATAACGGTTCCTTGTACTTTCCATTTGCCCTGATCTCTAGCATATAGAGCTCCCCCTCGTATACACTGGCATCCTTCTGTACCAAGCTACAAACAACAGCGTTACACAATGTTCCATAATATTCAACATTATAATACTTTAGAAAATACTGTTATTCTATCATTCTCATTCTCCTTATTCTTTGGGACTTACCGAGCGATCTGTTCGCTGACGACATTCTATTCTTCCTTCTTTGAGTGTCGTCAGGTGCGTTGGACCAAGCTGAAATCGAGCCCACCGGTGAAGATTTGGAGCAGTTCCAGGAAGACCCAGAGCTCTAGATACTGTACCTTATTCTTTTCAGTTTATTTCATTTTCTGTTATGCCACTGTTTAGGCATTGCTTTTCATTCCAGTTGTATTTTCTTTTCATGCATTGTACAAAGAATGTTATTAATAAAAGTTGCTGTTATTTCTATATCATTTGTCTCTTGTGATTATTTTATATTGCTTAGCTACGCTTAGCGTATGTACTTCTGAGTACATACGTAGCGGACCTCGTCGCGTCCACTTCGCCGTACACTGGGAAGCGGGACGTGACAGGTTTTGTTGGTGGCCCATGCAGGTCAGAGCTGTATGAATCCCTGTCATACAGTTCTGGTCTGCGTGAACAACCTAAGCAATATAACACAAGAACCAGCAACTAAAACATTTTTTTACAATTCATGTTCTTTGAAACTTGCAAATCTCTATTCCTTGAATCTTATCATTTCATGTATTTGATTTTGTCCTAATCCAAATTTTTCTTCAGGATTATGGATTCCCCGAACAACACCAGCACCAACATCAACAACACCCCACCAGCACTACCTCTCACACCAGCTGTTCCCGCACCACCCATTGAGCAGACGATGTTATTTGATGCGATCCGTAGTCTTCTCGAGGGACAGCAACAACTTCTGAGCCGTCCTGATAACGATGCACCGGGAGTAAAACAATTCCGGGCTTTGCACCCAAAGCAGTTCTCTGGTAAAGGAAGCCCTCTCGAAGCAGAAGAATGGGCACAAAGCATCGAAGACGATCTGGCAGCAGCCCAAGTGCCAGATAACGCTTGGGTCCGTGTAGCGAAGCTACAGCTCACGGATAATGCTCGCAATTGGTGGAAGGCGGAAGAAACCCGTCTGGCACAGCCGATTGAATGGAAGACATTTCGCGAGAAGTTTGACGCGAAATATTTCCCTGTGACTGCCAGGTTCGCTATGGAGCAGCAGTTTATTCATCTACAACAAGGATCAATGTGGGAGAAATCGGTAGATGAATACGATGCTGAGTTCACTATGTTGAGCCGGTAAGATATGTCACAATAGTTCAATTTTTAAATATCACATACTACACAGCTAACACAATCTTTAAGCAGATTCGCGGCACACCTGATACCGACGGACGAGATCAGAGCCCGTCGTTTTCAGCAAGGTTTGGACACAGAGATCAAGGCTGCTCTAGCCACAGGAAAGTTTTTGACTCATGAGGAAGCCCTAGAAGCTGCCCGCAGTTATGAGGCAGTCATAAAAGAGAGGGGCAGACCTCAGTCTGTAGGAGTCAAGCGCTCTGCCAACCAGATGGCAGGTGGAGCCACGTCCAGACCACCCTTCGTGCCGAGGCGACCCGGAGTACCAACTCATCGTCCTAGCCCAGCCTTTTGCACTTACTGCAAGAGAACTGGACATATGATGAAGGACTGTCGTCGAGCCAACCGCCTCTGCTTAGTCTGCGGTTCAGCCACTCATGATATTGGATCTTGTCCCCAAAGGCAGAACTCAGTTGCTGCACCCAGGCCAGCAAATACTTATCAGCAGCGACCAGCTCTTCAGGCACCTGCTACCAGACTTGCACTGCCTGCACCACCTAGGGGACCACAAGCTGCACTACCTCCTCGACAGTTCCATCAAGCTCAAAGGAACGTTCAGAGGAATGCTCCTCAGGCCAGGAGAAATGCTCCTCAGGCCAGGAGGATTGTGCCGAAGCGCCAGGCTTTCATGATGTCTGTGGAAGAAGCTGAGGCCACTGGCCAAGTCATTACTGGTAAACTGTCTTTCTCAAACTCAACTTTTAGTTTGGTTACCTACACACTTCCCTATACCTGAACCTATCCCATATACCTTAGGTACAATCCTAGTAGCTTCACTACCTGCACTTGCACTGTTTGATACTGGGGCATCCCACTGCTTTATGTCGCAACGGTTTGTCCGAACCCATGCGATTCCAGTCTCACCGCTTGTATCCAGCTGGAACGTCAGTTCTGGAAATGGTGTTCTAAAGGCAACTATGGGATACAGCATGTGTCCAGTCATCGTCTGCAGTCGAGAGTTTTACGCCGACTTCAAAGTACTGGACATACCAAACTTCGATGTGGTTCTAGGAATGGACTGGCTTGGAACCTTTTATGCTACCATCGACTGTCGTCAAAGGAGGGTAGTATTTGAGATTCCAGATCATCCGGTCTTCTATTTCAAGAGTGGAGATCGTACATTGGAGCCAAGTACTTACAAAGCGAAGCCAAAGGAAGCAGTAGTTGCAGCAGCTCATGCAGAGGAAGAATCAAGACCGGAGGTAGTTCGAGAGTTCGAAGACGTATTCCCTGACGATATATCAGGTTTGCCTCCCGATCGAGCTCTTGAATGCAGTATTGACTTAGTACCAGGAGCACAACCAGTGATCAAAGCACCGTATAGACTAAGTCCGGAAGGATTGAAGGAAGTTCGAACACAGTTGGACGAATTACTGGCGAAAGGATGGATTCGTCCCAGCACTTCAAGTTGGAGAGCACCTGTACTGTTGGTGAAGAAGAAGGAAGGTTCATACAGAATGTGCATCGACTATAGGGCCTTGAACGAAGTTACTATAAAGAACAAGTATCCTCTCCCGCGCATCGACGATTTGTTCGATCAGCTAAGTGGATCTTGTGTCTTCTCTAAACTAGATCTTCGTTCAGGTTATCATCAAGTGAAGGTCAAGGAGGCTGATATTCACAAAACAGCTTTCAGAACTCGCTATGGACATTACGAATTTCTAGTAATGCCATTTGGAGTGACCAATGCACCAGCAATCTTCATGAACCTTATGAACCAAGTTTTCCGGGAGTATTTAGACAGGTTCGTTGTCATCTTCATCGACGACATCCTGGTATATTCTAAGAATCGGAAGGAGCATGCGGAGCACTTACGAATTGTCCTGGAAACACTTCGACAACATAAGCTTTATGCCAAGTACAGCAAGTGCGAGTTTTGGCTAAAACAAGTTGGTTTTCTTGGACACATCGTATCAGGAGAAGGGATTTCTGTAGATCCAGCAAAGGTTTCAGCAGTCAGCGAATGGCCTACACCAAAATCAGTGAAGGATATTCGGAGTTTCTTGGGCTTAGCTGGATATTACAGAAGATTCATTGAAGGCTTTTCGAAGATAGCAACACCCCTGACCAAGCTCACAAGAAAAGATGAAGAATTTGTGTGGTCAGAAGCATGCGAGCAAGCTTTCGTAGAACTCAAGTCAAGACTGACATCTGCACCTATTCTCGTCATACCGGATCAATCTGGAGGATTCGAAGTGCATTGCGATGCATCCGGTAAGGGATTAGGATGTGTTCTACATCAGCACGGTAAGGTTGTGGCTTATGCTTCAAGACAACTGAAGACTCATGAGCGCAATTATCCGACGCATGATCTAGAGTTGGCAGCTGTTATTTTTGCTCTCAAGATTTGGCGCCACTACTTACTTGGTGAACGAGTGAACATCTACACAGATCATAAAAGTCTGAAGTACGTGTTTACTCAGAAGGAGTTGAATATGCGGCAGAGAAGATGGTTAGAACTTATGGCTGACTTCGACATCAATTTGCAATATCATCCAGGAAAAGTGAACGTAGTACCTGATGCTCTTAGTCGCCAACCATTATCAATGAATCTCACCGCCCAGTGGAAGCTTCAGCAGGACCTACATCAGATGGAGATTGAACTAGTCATGCCAGGTGATGTTTCAAATTTGATGAATCTACAAATCCAATCAACTATTGTCAATCAGATCAAAGCAGCTCAAGCCAGCGATGCTAAGTTGCAAAAGATCAGAGAACAAGTGGAGAATGGACTCAGAACAGATTTCATCATCCATGAAGATGGATCTTTGAGATACGGCAGTAGATTGTGTGTACCAAAGGGTCCTGTTCGGGAAGAGTTAATGAAAGAAGCTCACAGCTCTCCCTATTCAGTACATCCTGGAGGTACCAAAATGTACAAAGATCTACGTCAGAATTATTGGTGGCATGGAATGAAGCGTGAAGTAGCCAGGAGTGTCGCAAAATGCTTGGTGTGTCAGCAAGTAAAGGCTGAACATCACAGGACAGCTGGACTACTTCAACCGTTACCAATCCCAGAATGGAAGTGGCAGCACATCACGATGGACTTTGTAACTGCTCTTCCTCGCAGCACAAAGGGTAACGATGCGATTTGGGTCATTGTGGATCGACTCACAAAGTCGGCTCACTTCATCCCATTTCGAGTTGGCCAATCAACTGAGACATTCGCGAAGAAGTACATGGAGGTAATAATCTAAATTAAGATTTAAACTCTTCATAACGTACTATCTCTGATACCCATGAACTCATACAGGAAATTGTGAGACTTCATGGAGTACCGGTCTGCATTGTCTCCGATCGTGACACCAGGTTCCGATCGCAATTTTGGCAAAGTCTGCAAGCTAGCTTGGGAACAAGTCTGAATTTCAGCACGGCTTATCATCCACAAACAGATGGTCAGTCGGAACGAACTATTCAGATCTTGGAGGATATGCTCAGAGCATGTATGCTCGACTTTAAGGGATCTTGGGAAGATCACCTGCATCTTGTGGAGTTTGCGTACAACAACAGCTACCAAGCAAGCATAGGAATGGCACCTTTTGCAGCTTTATATGGAAGGAAGTGTCGATCGCCATTAAGTTGGGACGACATCGGAGATAGAGAACTCCTTGGACCAGAGATGATAGTAGCAACCGTTGATGTGGTTCGTACTATCAGGGAAAGAATGCGCATAGCCCAAGATAGACAGAAACACTGGGCAGATGTGAAGAGACGACACTTGGAGTTCCAGCCAGGAGATCATGTATTCCTGAAAATCTCTCCGAACCGCGGAGTGATCAGATTTGGAAGACGGGGAAAGTTGAGTCCAAGATACATTGGACCGTTCGATATACTCGAACGAGTCGGTGAAGTGGCATATCGTTTAGCGCTTCCACCCTCACTGGAAGGAGTGCATAACGTGTTCCACATATCTCAACTCAGAAGGTATGTGAGTGACCCCAGCCATGTACTTGATCATTCCGAACTCACGATACAGCCCGATTTGTCTTGTGAGCAACAACCTGTGGAGATCCTGGACAGGAAAGTGAAGACACTTCGGAACAAAGAAGTTAATTTGGTCCGGGTAATGTGGAGGAAAGACACTCCAAGAGAATCCACGTGGGAAAGGAAAGATGAGATGCGTGCAAGATATCCGCACCTTTTTGTAATCTAGTCCTTAAATAAAAGTTGTAAATTTCGAGGACGAAATTTTTATAAGGAGGGTAGAATGTAACAACCCTAATTTTTATACACTTTTTCCTATACAATTTTTTTTCAAAATATTTTTTTAAAAATCCACGAAGGGGTATTTAAGCCTGAGCACAAGATTTAGGTAATTATTTTTGTTTTTTATTACAAGCTACAAGAATGAAATAACTCCATTTTTAGTGTACAAGAAATTACTTTTAATTTAATGAATACTAGGAGTATTTATTCTTGCTGCTATCAGTTTAAGTAATTAAAAACCACAATAATTACAAGAAAGAGCTTGTAGCTCATTGGTAATACCTTGCACTGCTGAACCAAGCCACCGGAGTTCAAATCCCATGCCCCACATTATTTTTGTATTTATTTTGTTTTTTTTTTTTTTTTTTTGAAGTCAACGGTAAAAAGGCCATAACTCCCAAAATATGTACTGGACAACAAAAAGTAAAAATACCAAGTTGTTCCTCAGGAAAACCCCCGGCCATGGGACCCTTGACTCGGCCCGACTCGGCGCCGCCGGCCGGCGAATCGGCCGACTCGGTCCGGCCGATCCGGCCGGACTTGGCCGGACGGCCGAGTCACCAACTGAGAAAAGTTGTCTCTTGACTTGGTCAACCCTCTTGCATACTTATTATACCTGGATCGGTTTTGATTTGGCCAATAAATCCCTTTTACTCCTAGGTTTAATGATTTTTAATGAATTTTTAATGTTTTTTTTATATTTTCTTTTAATATTTTTAATCCAAACCCTAACCCTAGCCTAGCCCTATATAAAGACCCCTATCCTCTACCATTTCACCTCACCACTCTTAGTCTACTCTTTCAAATTCTCGAGAACTCGGTACGAAGAGCAAGAAGCGAAGCGCTGCCGAAATCGACGACGGATTCCGGCGACCGGATCAGAACCTTCGCGACGCTTTCGACGAATCGGCAACCACCACATCCATTAGCTTCATTAGCTTGTCCAAACCGTAAGTCCCAACCCCTCTATCTCTCTTTTCTATAAGTATAAAAATACGACTTTTTGGAACCCGACGGAAATCGGACAAACCGATTTCCGATTCGGTTTTTCTATAAATTTCCACTTGTCACCTAATACATATTATCTACCCATATTTATGTTGACTATTAATCACCCATAAACCAATTTAATCAAACTTTTTCACATGAAATGATAGCTTCTTTGCAAAACCGTATTCTTTTCATAAAAATACCATGAAGTTCATTTTTCTTAGTTTAATCAATTACCTCACTCCTAAATATGTTTATCTTGATCACAAAACTTGTAGAACTCAATTTGAATGAAATTTCACACATAAAATGATAACGTTTTCGATTACCGTATTCTTGCGCTATAATACCTTTAAGTTTAACATAGCATGTTTTACCTTTAAAACTTCACCAAAACTTAATATAAGTCACGGGGTAATGACCTACCCCTACACACACTCAATATAACCCTAATTGATAAATATCAAAAAATACAGAATACGAAATTACAGGACTTTTCACTAAAATACCCTAATCTTTAAAACCTTTATTGTAAGCTTTAAATTGTAAACATTTCTAAGTAAAATCTTTTAATAAAATGAAAGCACGATTGGTCATGGACATCGATCGTTTATCTAAACTGACTTTGTGGTGTCTAGGCTAGGCAAGTGAGCTTGGGTAAGTTTAAAAGGCCCGTCTCACGATTCGTGAGCGGATCCCTCCCTCCTCACTTGTACTTACCTGGCCACAATTGGCGGTGAAGAGGCGATTTGAGGCTTCTAATGACTTATCGTTTAGACCTTAGAAGTAGGCTAGTTGGCTTAGGAAACCCTAACAACTAAAATACGGAAAACTATACTTTTTGCAATTAAATACCCCATATTTATAAAACTGTTTTCCAAAATGAAAAGTATTTGTTAAACCTAAGCAAAGCGCCGCTACAACCCACTTTTGGGGAACCTGTTAAGGATAGTACGGTTCATCGTGCACCCGCAGGCTAGTAGTGCGAGATTCAGACCTTCGCAAGGAGCATTCGGTCTCGAAAGGTTCAAAATACGATATTTAGGGAAAATGAGATTTTTTAATAAAATATTTATATAAAATTATTCATGTGTTAATATATATATAATTATCATTTAAACACCTATTTTATCATAATATAAAGTTTCCACATTTTTCTAAAAAAAAATTACAAGATTAAAAGTTACACTAAAACACCATGAATTTCAGATAAAACAATTAATACTTTTATTAGGATATATTCACTAGAATAACACAAATAAAATTCACATTTATTATAACAATAAAGACGATTATTAAATACTTGAGGTGTATTTTGAAAACTATACAAAAGTACTTTTCACATAAAACCCCCTCAAGTTTCACAAATTACAATAAGGCCCCTAACCAATATTGAACTTCAAATTTATCTTTCTTTTAGTCTGACTCGGGTTAGAGTCTGACTAATTTCTGACTTGAATATGATTCAAGTCAATCTATATTCTTTTATATACCAACACAACTTGAATACATGAATTCCTGAATCCAGTTAACAATATATTCCTTTTGACTGAATCAAACCATGGATATTCATCCATTATCCTGATATTCCATTTACCTGATTATACAGTTGCAACATGTCTACTGATATCATGGTTTTGGTCAGTCAACCAACTTATATATTCCAATATTACAATACTGTTAAAACATTACGGGGTTTAAGGGGTAGATTGGTACGGAAGATGTTAAAGGTGGCACGAGGTGGTCAGATTAAGACACCTAACCTGAATCCTGTTGCTGTTGTACCGTGGCATAACGGTTCCTTGTACTTTCCATTTGCCCTGATCTCTAGCATATAGAGCTCCCCCTCGTATACACTGGCATCCTTCTGTACCAAGCTACAAACAACAGCGTTACACAATGTTCCATAATATTCAACATTATAATACTTTAGAAAATACTGTTACTCTATCATTCTCATTCTCCTTATTCTTTGGGACTTACCGAGCGATCTGTTCGCTGACGACATTCTATTCTTCCTTCTTTGAATGTCGTCAGGTGCGTTGGACCAAGCTGAAATCGAGCCCACCGGTGAAGATTTGGAGCAGTTCCAGGAAGACCCAGAGCTCTAGATACTGTACCTTGTTCATTTCAGTTTATTTCATTTTCTGTTATACCACTGTTTAGGCATTGCTTTTCATTCCAGTTGTATTTTCTTTTCATGCATTGTACAAAGAATGTTATTAATAAAAGTTGCTGTTATTTCTATATCATTTGTCTCTTGTGATTATTTTATATTGCTTAGCTACGCTTAGCGTATGTACTTCTGAGTACATACGTAGCGGACCTCGTCGCGTCCACTTCGCCGTACACTGGGAAGCGGGGCGTGACAGGATCACATCAATAAAATAAAACTATGGAAATTAAAAAAAACTAAGCATCTCTAAACTAAACATCTAGCTCCTCATTGCTAGGCTTGCTTGCTAAAATACTCCTGATCTGCCTGCAATGGTGTCAAAGGAACTGAGCCATGCAAAAGCCAGACGTTAATGCGTCATAAATATCAAACTAATAGTAATAACCAGAATAGGATGATATGATTAAACAAGATAGTAAATAATAAACACAGGTATAAGCAGTGAGCTGTATGTATGTGATGTATATCCTAAAGTCTGTACTTCTAGGTTATCTATTCTACAAGTCTTTGAAATCAATTAAATAGAATTGTCCATGTAACTCAATAGTATCCCGTGCATGCTCAGGACAGATTAGTGTAGGATTTTACGATCAAAAATAATTTACCGCAATCAAGAACGGCGTCGCTTGTAGCTAGCCGGTGAATACGGGTCGGTCCACAGGGATTTTGTGTTTTCCTAATCGCGCTAACGAGTTAATTCCGAAGGGTGTTCGGATTGATTTATTAAATCTAAAAACTTACCAAATTAAGTTTTACTAAAATTATCTAGATCTAAGTCTTGCTAGGGTTAGGCTTAGGGGAAGTTGAGAGATCAAAGGTTTCCTCACCACTATCAATACCCTATTTTAGAACAATTAGATGTTATGGTAATTATCAATAAAGTGGATTAGAATCTTTTGGGAAGATGTTTCTTCCTCTAGGTTCTTGTCCTTCCTTTATCGATCCTTACCCTAACCTCCATGGAAAACATGCGCACCCGGTCCTTTATACTACGGTATCACCGTTATCTCAAAGGTAGGGTGCCGCAGGGAGCGGTGTGTGCGTGTATGCATGGAGTTCTAATTTCTTAGGTGTGAAGGGGTAAGAAAGAGGTGAGAGATCTCATCTCTAAAACCTTTCCCTAAGGCTACCCTAACAAGCGAGGAGACTACTCGCTCATTAGGGGATTAAAAGACATTCTAAATTAAAAGAGAATTAAAGCAAAGAAATAAATGTAACTTACTAATTTTTATTGATGGCTCTCTCCAAACAATAATGCAGTACAGATCTGAATTTGTGAAATGAAAAGAGGCATAGGGAGGCATAGCCTTTACAATGATTTAGAGTTCCTATTTATAGAGGATAGGAAACCCTAGGTTCTTTTATTAAAATAGCTTCTATGTTTCTTCCAGATCTCCAGTGAATAATTGCGGTGGACTTTTAACCGTTCGCTTTGTAATCTTGGACCTTGCATTGCCTTGTACTTTGTGAATTTTATATTTGATGTAGGCTTGATCAAGAGTCTTCTGTTTGTTGGTCAAAGTCCACTTTTGCATCATCTTTTCATCGTTTTAACTGTTTTAGATCCAAGAACCTGTAACCTGTAATATATAGCAGACATGCGTCAAAAGCACCTGTTTATTTGTGAAATATATAAGAATGGGGAATATAATAATGCAATATTATGATATGAATAAATACCCCCAAATTTATCTTTTGCTCGTCCTCGAGCAAACTTATTTTATTCTCTACAAAAAAAACTAACCGCACTTTCGCAGGGAAACGCGATTTCACTGAGCACGTGCAACAAGCCGTTAAACCTCTAGGTGTCCCTAGTAGGAGGAGTGTTGTCTCCTGAGGGTTTTCAGCGGATACTACCCACAAAATCCTATCAATTCGGCTTTTCGACTTTTGTTCTCCAATTTGGTTTTCTAACAAGGAATTCTATTATCGTTGACCCGTAAATTATCCACCCATATTCTTCACTCTTCCTCATCATTTAACTTAAGATTATATATGTTCTGCAGATCTACTTAGCTTTCGGCATTTCTTAAGTTTTCCCTCTAGGGTTCCATCTCCACTTAGGAATTTCTATCAACTCTACTAAAGATACAAGTTCTATTCTTCACTCCTTTCTCTCATCTAAACTCCAATCACATATCCCCACGTGTGTGTATAAATCACCCCTACACTTGGAAATTCAAATCAAGCAATCATACTCTTGTCCGTTGTCCAAAGTACTTATTAATTGGTGAATTTTTAAATGAATTTTGCTTACACATCCTTCATACGACCGTTAATACTTCTTGAGAAACCAACGACCGATTACAAAATGTGTTTGCACTTTAAAGCGTAATTCCTAGTCTTGCAACACCCAAGGCTTTTAGCAGTGACTCCCAAACCAGTTGGTCTAAGGCACTAGGTGATGAAGCACCCTCGCTAAATATTTTTCTATTTTTACAGCCTTAAGTAATCACAAAAACCAGTGTTCATTTTTTTCTTCTTTATTCACACTTGAAATTTTTTTCTTCGAACTAAGGACTTTAGACAAGAGCATTTCAAGATCTCCTCTACTATTCCAAGTTTCAAAATGCGTGATTGTGCAACTTTGTAGGGTATACGTTTTCAGAATCTAGACTTAAGCTAGGAATTATTTTTCAAACTTATACTCTAATAAAAATATCTATACTTTTCCTTTGTTTCGACTTAGCCCAAGAAGTGAACTCAAAATTTGCCTATATCTAAATAAACTACAAAGACATATACTTTCTACCGTTAAGCTTTAAGAAAGGTTATTTTTAGGGTTTTTAATTTACTAAGTCTAAGATCTAGTTGTTCCTAACTAGTTAACCTATCTGTCAAACTCTAGTCAAATAAGCCAAAATTAAATACAATAATTTTTATAATTTTTCAAAATTTTTCAATTTTTATGGGTTTTCAAATAAATATGCAAATGCAAAATACACACACACACACTCACACACACACACATATGAATGCGAAGGAAGAAGACGTACCGAGCACACCCCTAAACTTAAACTTGACAGTGTCCTCACTGTCATGCCACACCAAGAGGGTCAAAATGTCGGCACTCCCCTATTTATTTATTTATAAAAAAATTTATATTTTTTTTAATGTTTTGAAAAAAAAATTATTTTTTTTATAGAAAGAGAAAACAAAAAAATATATGTACATATATACAACAAGGTTCCCCCCAAACTTAAGCTTGGCCTTACACAAGCCAAAGGTTAGCACCAACCATTCAAAAATCTTATCATGGTAATGGTTGAGTTGGTGAAAGAATGGAGTGGAAAGAAAAGAGATGAGAAGCACACGAGACCGTGTGGAGGTAGAAACGGGATACGGTCTCGGTGGGGGAGAAGAATGGCGGAAAAGAGAAAGAAGTAGAGTACGATCTTGAGGGTGTAAATCGAGTGAATAAATTAGCACAATTTATGATGACCGATGTGTTAAAAGCGATTGTACTAACCTATCAACCCGTCGAGAAATGGGGTCAAATCCCTCAAGATTCGCAAGAAAGCATGGGTACTCCGAACTTGGTATAGGAGATGAAAGCGTAACGGTCACTTGCACGGTTGGAACAATAGGAAGGACGAAAGGGAGTGAATTAGGGATAGTCTCATTCTCACCGTAGTAAACTGTCTCGAACTTGAAAGATTCCATTAATGGTTCGAAACGACTGTATGCAACCGAGTCTGATGGTTCAACTAACTCATCTGAAAATGTAAAGGACTCAAACTCTAGCGGTGAGTTTTCAACATCGTCCGAAAAAGTGAAACACTCGTAAGTGTTATCGGCTGTGAGAACTGTGTCAGATTCAAAGGAAAATTTTTCAAGCTCACAGTCTTCAAGAGTGATCTTGTGCGTGGTCGGAACGATGGAAAGGAGGGAGGGTGATTTAGTTAAAGGTTCAAGAGGATGAATTGGAAAATCCGACACATCAAACAAAAATGGTTCAACCTCAATATTATCCTCAATACTCTCCTCAATACTATCCGCATAATTCTCCTCAATATTTAACTCATCCATGCCATTATCATCAAAATCAAGACGCATATGAAGTTCGGGAGAAACAATTAATGACTCGGGATGATGAATTGGACATAAAATTTCAATCAAATTGACAGGTTCATCATCCGAAATATTCCCGGCGTCTATATCCTCAATCAAGTGAAAATCAATATTTTCTGACACCTCATCAAAAGCATGGATATTTATCGATTTGGGTTCTAGAGTGGAGGTGTAAAGATCGGAAGGATTACGTGTGGTTTCACTCGAAAGGGGTTCTTCACAATCTGGCAAATCAAGCACTACAAAATCGCACAACTCATCATTTTGGACACATGTTTGAAAATTAGAGTTTTTGGATTCAATTGGGTATGGGTAGATTTGATTTGGAAATCCTCTCACATTCTCTCTCTGTCCAACCGTCTCCTCATACATTGAAAAATTTGAAGCTAGTTGGAAACTAGCTACCGGTTCAGCAGGTTGCATAAGGGCGGCTATGGACGCTTCCACATTCCTAGTCATTTTGTTTGTTGCTGCAATATAAGCTTCCAACGACTGTTCCAAACTAGACATGGGTTGTGAAGGGGTTTCAGTAAAGGATTCAAAGTTGTTTGGATATGTGAAACTCCTTAATTAATGGCTGTGTAGAAACAGTGTCTAGTGAAGGTGGGAAAGTCGGGTAGGTCTGGTAGGAATTGGATGGTTGGACAGGAGTAGGGTCAACATATGGATAAAAAGGTGAATGGACTTATTGATCCCTAGAACTAGATCTGTGGAGAGGGGTGAAAGATCGGCTACGAGATTAAGCAATATGCTCAGCAATGGACATCGGTTTAAAAGTTACAGCTGGACTCGAAAAAGTGGCATCAACATACGAAGGTGGTGAAGGTTGACATGGTTGACACAAAGTGGGTTGCAAAGTCAAAATGTTTTTCCTAGACGCTTCTATTTGATCTATTAAAGAAATTTTAGGCTCGGAGGGATCTTCCTTAAATCGACCGAAATAATTGACGTACGAGGCAAAATTAGGTTCGGGATACCAAAGTTCGGCAAGAGATTTATGATGTGGGGTACCCATGATAGAAGAAAGAGAAGATGAAGAAGGTAGGTGGTGGGGTGCAAGGATTTTACACGACAAGTTGCAAGTTTTTTATAATAAATTTTCCTTTTTTTTTATTTGAAACTGTTTGCAAAAAAGAATTTTGATAAAGGGCTAAGACACACTTTCGATCACCCAAAAATGCACAATCAGGCCTAACTCTAGGGTCACCGAGGTCAGCTAGACAGTTCCTAACTGTTCCAAAGGGCTAGAGATAGGACCTCAAACCGCCTCTTCACCGTCAATTACGGTCAGGTAAGTGCCAGGTAAGTGGGAGGCTCCCTGCTACAAGTAGCGGTCCTAATTAAATAACCACTTGCCTTGACACACTTTCCTAGACACCGCAAAATCAGGTTAGGATTAACGGCTGATGCCTATAACTAGTCCTCTGTCCTATTGAGCTCTAAGTCCTTAGGGCTGAGTCTAGTATTTTTTAATTAATAGATGGTCAATGCATATGCCTTATGTGATTTCTAGGGTCCTGGGAAGGGTGATGAAATCCCCACCCAATTTGAATTGGTCAAAAGCCCCTTAAAGTCAGTTTTAATGATATGCAAAACAGTAAATCACTTGCAATCAAATCTTTTTTTATTTTATGCGCGGCGCAAAGAATCCTGCACAAGATTTGTTATTTGGAAGGGAAGATTTTTTAAAGCGCAAAGAATTCTGCAGGGGATTTGACAAAAGATATATTTTAGGTTGCAGAAGGGGGAAAAAGGAAACAAACAGTGAAATTTTCGCGCGATGACGTCAACATGACGCGGCGTTTCAGCTGCGGGGACGCGGTGTTTCAGCTGCGGGAGCGCGCTTGCGCGGCGGAATGGCGGCGGTACGGAGGCTTCAGGTCTCCAAAAAAATTTTGTTGTTCTGATTTTCCAACCTCTTTCTTTTCTAATGTATCTTTTTCTGTTTCGAACTCTGGATTTTTCCAGATCCATCTCGATTGTAGATCCTGCAAAAATTCAAACAAAAAATACCCTTCACAAAATACAAAGATGATAAATTTTTATATTTTTTGATTTTTCAGTTTTTATGATTTTTTTAATTAAGATTAACCCGAAATTGCAAAAAGGAATTAATCACGCCATCCCCGGCAATGACGCCATTTGATTGATCTCAAAAACTATCTAAACCGCAATCAAGAATGGCGTCGCTTTGCAGCTAGCCGGTGAGTACGGGTCGGTCCACAGGGATGTTGTGAATTTCCTAATCGCTCAAACGAGTTAATTCCGAAGGGTGTTCGGATTGATTATTAAATCTAAAAACTGAATCTATCTATACTAAAATTATCTAGATCTAATTCTTGCTAGGGTTAGGTTTAGGAATGGTTTGGAAATGTAAATAAATCTCAACGCTTTCTATACCCAAATTAGGATCTAAGAGAAGTTATGGTAATTATCAATAAAGAGGATTAGATCCATTCGGGATGGTGTTCCTTCCTCTAGGTTCTTGTCCTTCCTTTAGAGATCCTTACCCTAACCTCCATGAAAAACGCGCGCAACTGGGCCTTTATACTACGGTATCACCGCTACCTCGAGGGATAGGGTGCCGTAGGGCGCGGTGTATGCGTGTATGCATGGAGTCCTATAGATTCTATGTGATGGGTAAGAAAGGGATGAGAGATCTCATCTCTCAAAAGCCTTTCCCAAAGCTAACTTCTAAGGCAAGGAATTAAAATCTAAACTAGAGCAATTAAATAAAACTACTTACAGATGGCTCTCTCCAAACATCAACACAGGGTTGTCAGATCTGGATTCATGAATTGAAAAGAGGCACCGATGCCGCAATCAAGACCGGCGTCGCTTTGCAGCTAGCCGGTGAGTACGGGTCGGTCCACAGGGATGTTGTGAATTTCCTAATCGCTCAAACGAGTTAATTCCGAAGGGTGTTCGGATTGATTATTAAATCTAAAAACTGAATCTATCTATACTAAAATTATCTAGATCTAAATCTTGCTAGGGTTAGGTTTAGGAATGGTTTAGAAATGTAAATAAATCTCAACGCTTTCTATACCCAAATTAGGATCTAAGAGGAGTTATGGTAATTATCAATAAAGGGGATTAGATCCATTCGGGAAGGTGTTCCTTCTTCTAGGTTCTTGTCCTTCCTTTAGAGATCCTTACCCTAACCTCCATGGAAAACGCGCGCAACCGGGCCTTTATACTACGGTATCACCGCTACCTCGAGGGATAGGGTGCCGTAGGGCGCGGTGTGTGCGTGTATGCATGGAGTCCTATAGATTCTATGTGATGGGTAAGAAAGGGATGAGAGATTTCATCTCTCAAAAGCCTTTCCTAAAGCTAACATCTAAGGCAAGTAATTAAAATCTAAACTAGAGTAATTAAATAAAACTACTTACAGATGGCTCTCTCCAAACATCAACACAGGGTTGTCAGATTTGGATTCATGAATTGAAAAGAGGCACCGATGCTCTCCAAAAGAATTCTAAAATTTATTAATGAAGGGAGGCATTTTGAAAATCTGTTGAGCCCAAAATCTGTGGAGTAGAATGTGGAGTTGGAACGGATCCCAATGTGGGTATGTTCGTAAAGTGAGAAGTGGGTCCGTTCGGATTAGAAGAAGAAGAGCCTTTTAAAAAATGGAGAATAAGCTCTAGCGGAGGAGATGAGGGTGAAGAAGAAGAAGGAGAAGATGAAGAAGGAGAAGATGAAGATGGAGAAGAAAAAGAAGAACCACCGGCGAGGATGTCATCACTAATACCCACATTATTCTGCAACACTCTTCCGGATCTCAATGTGGTCACCGCATTTACATTGTGATTGTGATATGCGTTTTGTGTGTGACCGGGATTTGGCAATGGTTGAGATGGAAGCTTTCCCTTTTCTCTCTCGCTCAACGCAGCAGTTAATTGTGCAATTTGTGCCTCAATAAATTTAATACTTTGATCTTGTGAAGCATTGTTGTGCACTAAAGACTGGACGCAATTTTTCAATCTTGCTGAGGATTCTGTAGATTGCTTGAGGAACGCATCTAGACTTTTTTTCTAGCGAGATAACCTTATCATCATTTAGTTGAACCAAATTGTTCGTTTGATTTGGATAAGGTTGTGGTTGGAAAGGTTGCTGGTTTTGAGTTTGTTGGGGTGCTTGTTGTTGTGGAGGAGGCCTTTGAAAGTTGTTGTTTCCTTGAAGTTGCTGATTTGGATTCCAAGCAAAATTTGGGTGACTCCTCCAACCCGGATTGTAGGTCGAAGAGTAAGGATCATTTCTTTGTCGTTGCTGAAAGGCAGTATTGACTTGATCTTGTCCTTGAACAGGTGGATTGTAAGGACACTCTTCGGTAAGGTGTGATGGATCTGAACAACAAGCACAAACAGTTCGTGGGGGTAAAGCGGGGGCAGAAGAATACGATGAGATTTTGGTCTCAATGGCTTCTAGCTTTTTCATAAGTGTGGCCATCTCGGTCTTCATAGCAATCGACATATCTACTTGATGTATGCCTGCCCTAGATTGACCAATAGAAGAAGATGAGGTGGTCTTTGTGCTCTCCCACTAAATTATTTGTTCACTAAGATCCTCGAGAAACTGCCATGCTTCCTCACTAGATTTGGTTAGAAAGTGACCTTGACAAATGGTTTCTAGAAACTGCTTCATTGCCGGGTTCAATCCCTCATATAATGTTTGGCAAAGTTGCCAACTTTCGATCCCATGATGAGGGCATTGAACAAGTAGGTCTTTGAATCTTTCAAAACACTTCCAAAATGGTTCGGAAGGAAGCTGGGAAAATTGTAGTATCTCATTGCGAATTCTCGCGTTCTTGTGATGAGGATAAAACTTTTTAAGAAAAGCTTTAACAAACTCGTCCCAATTTCTAATTGAATGTGATGCTGTGCTGTATAGCCACTTCTCGGCTAAATCACATAAGGTGAAAGGAATGACCCTTAGCCTTATAGCGTCATCACTTAATTGGGTTGTTTTCATCATGGCGCAAACGTTTTGGAATTTATTGATAAAGATATAAGCATCTTCGGATTCCAATCCATGAAATTTTGGCAGCATATTGATGAAGTGGGGTTTTATTTCAAAATTGTCCCCATTTGCCGGTGGGGGTGAAAGACAGGTAGGTAAAGAGGTGCGGATAGGGTAGAAGAGATCCTGGAGCACGATTCGTTGGGGCGCTACAACAGGCGGGAGATTCGGGTTATTCGCACCTAACGGAGGTGGAATCAGTCCCGTGGGTAACGTGTTGTTGGGATTATATCCCGACATACCTTCGGAAGAAGAATTTGAAGGTGGAGGTAAGGAAATGGAGGGAATTTCGACTTCGGTGTTGAAAGGTTCGTCGGTCGGTACCAACGAAACACGGACTAATCGAGCGCTAGTGTCCCTAGTCCAAAGTGACATACACTAAAGGGGTAGTGTAGTCAAAAAAAAAGAAAAACAGAATGTGGAGGTAAGATAACGTCAATGAGAAGAAAGTGAGTGGTGGTGGGGTGCAAGGATTTTACACGACAAGTTGCAAGTTTTTATAAAGGATTTTTTTTCCTTTTCTTTTTCCCCTTTTTTTTTATTTTGAACCGTTTGCAAAATGATTTTTTTTTAATAAAGGGCTAAGACACACTTTCGATCAACCAAAAATGCACAATCAGGCCTAACTCTAGGGTCACCTAGGTCAGCTAGACAGCTCCTAACTGTTCCAAAGGGCTAGAGATAGGACCTCAAACCATCTCTTCACCGCCAATTGCGGCCAGGTAAGTGGGAGGCTCCCCGCTACAAGTAGCGGTCCTAATTAAGTAACCACTTTCCTTGACACACTTGCCTAGACACCGCAAAATCAGGTTAGGATAAACGGCTGATGCCTATAACTAGTCCTATGTCCTATTGAGCTCGAAGTCCTTAGGGCTGAGTCTAGTATTTTTTAATCAATAGATGGTCAATGCATATGCCTTATGTGATTTTTGGGGTCCTGGGAAGGGTGATGAAATCCCCACCCAATCTGAATTGGTCAAAAGCCCCTTAAAGTCAGTTTTAAAAATATGCAAAACAGTAAATCACTTGCAATCAAAGATTTTTATTTTATTTGCGGCGCAAAGAATCCTGCAGAGAATCAATTATTGGAAGGGGGAAGAAGATTTTTAGCGCAAAGAATCCTGCAGAAGATTTGACAGAAGATATATAGGGATTTGCAGAGGGAAGAAATAGGAAACAAACCGTGCAAAAATTTCGCGATGATGATGCAAGAGGACCGCGGAAGGGCGGTGGGAGCGCGCTTAGGCCGCGGTTTAGCGGTGGGATGGAGGCTTCAGGGCTCCAAAAAATTTCTGCTATTCTGTACTTGCAATCCCTCTCTGTTTTGATGTATCCTTTTCTAATTCTCCTTCTGTGTTGTTTCAGATCCGTCAATCCTACAAAGATTCACAAAAGAAACCCTTCAAACAATAAAAGATGATAGAATATTTATATTTTTTGATTTTTTTCAAATTTTTATGGTTTTTTTTAATTTAGATTAACCCGAAATTGCAAAAAGGAAAACTACGCCATCCCCAGCAACGGCGCCATTTGATTAGTATAGGATTTTACGATAAAAATAATTTACCGCAATCAAGAACGGCGTCGCTTGTAGCTAGCCGGTGAATACGGGTCGGTCCACAGGGATTTTGTGTTTTCCTAATCTCGCTAACGAGTTAATTCCGAAGGGTGTTCGGATTGATTTATTAAATTTAATAACTTACCAAATTAAGTTATACTAAAATTATCTAGATATAAGTCTTGCTAGGGTTAGGCTTAGGGGAAGTTGAGAGATCAAAGGTTTCCTCACCGCTTTCAATACCCTATTTTAGAACAATTAGATGTTATGGTAATTATCAATAAAGTGGATTAGAATCTTTTGGGAAGATGTTTCTTCCTCTAGGTTCTTGTCCTTCCTTTATCGATCCTTACCCTAACCTCCATGGAAAACATGCGCACCCGGTCCTTTATACTACGGTATCACCGTTACCTCGAGGGTAGGGTGCCGCAGGGAGCGGTGTGTGCGTGTATGCATGGAGTTCTAATTTCTTAGGTGTGAAGGGGTAAGAAAGGGGTGAGAGATCTCATCTCTAAAACCTTTCCCTAAGGCTATAACCCTAACAAGCGAGGAGACTACTCGCTCATTAGCGGATTAAAAGACATTCTAAATTAAAAGAGAATTAAAGCAAAGAAATAAATGTAACTTACTAATTTTTATTGATGGCTCTCTCCAAACAATAATGCAGTACAGATCTGAATTTGTGAAATGAAAAGAGGCATAGGGAGGCATAGCCTTTACAATGATTTAGAGTTCCTATTTATAGAGGATAGGAAACCCTAGGTTACAATTGATTCGCACGTCTACATTTAGCAAAATATCCTTAGGAAGACCTAGTCAAAGTAGACTCCAAGCTTTGGTAAAATTTTATGTTTCTGTCTCTTTAAAAGGAAGTATTGGGCCTTGAAATTTCCTTTGTGGGCTCTTCTGTCTTTGGGCTTCCTTATTATTTGGTTCTTTTATTAAAATAGTTTCTATGTTTCTTCCAGATCTCCAGTGAATAATTGCGGTGGACTTTTAACCGTTCACTTTGTAATCTTGGACCTTGCATTGCCTTGTACTTTGTGAATTTTATCTTTGATGTAGGCTTGATCAAGAGTCTTCTGTTTGTTGGTCAAAGTCCACTTTTGCATCGTCTTTTCATCGTTTTCACTGTTTTAGATCCAAGAACCTATAACCTGTAATATGTAGCAGACATGCGTCAAAAGCACCTGTTTATTTGTAAAATATATAAGAATGGGGAATATAATAATGCAATATTATGATATGAACAAGGACCACGGTCAAGATTCTCGGGGCTGAATTCGAGACATGCCGCTAAGCAGTAAACAGGTAACATATACAGATGAATGATGTCAGCATCATCATTCCAGGGCCGGCCAAGCCCGTAAAGACTAATCAGTATCTGTAACAACCCTAAACTTTCTGTACAGAATTTTTTCAAAAAATACAGAAAGGAGCACCTAAGCCCAAGCACAAGTTATAAATTTAATATTCTTTAGAACAGCAAAAAACAACTTGTAGCTCATTGGTAAAGCCTTGCACTGTTGTGACATAGCCCCTGTGTTCAAATCCCCTCAGCCACATATTATTTTTAATTGATTTTTCTTTTAAGCTTTTAGAAGCTCAAAAGTTTACACGTGCAAAACATGTAAAAATAAAAAGTCTCATAAAAAACATGTGGAAAATGACAACTAAGCAGCCGAGGACACATGTCAAGCGTCCAGACCCCAACCCATACAAATGGGCCGGCGAGATTTTGCCTGGGGCCAGGACCGCCGGGCCCCCCTAGGTAATGCTCAATTTTTTTGTTGCCCTAACACCCTTGGACTCCCCCCATTAACGTCATTCTGTTTGATTTCCCTGCACATTAACAGAGAAATTAAAATGAGGCATTAATCCAAATTTTAATGCATTTTTAATTCTCTCTTCACTCACAAAATCCTAATCCTACCCTATAAATACAACCCTAAACTTTGGCCCTCCTCATTCAGAAATCTAGTGCCAAAACTCTCTAAAAATTTCAAGTCCAAAAAGTTGTACAAGTGGAGTTAACCAAGGTAAAAGTTCCGACGAGGATTTGATGCACTTCCGGCGACCCCGCGACTCCACGAAGGCTACAAACTTTTTCCTTTAGCTCTCCTCTAAACCCTAAGCTAATAAGTCCCCTCTTCCCTCTCCTCTCTCTATTAAAAAGAATCATATTTTCAAAACTCGTCGGAAGCGGAGTTAATCCGACTTCCGATTCTCATTTCTTTAAAAACTCAATTTTTATTAAACAACAAATTAAACATTTAATTATATATTGTTTGGTAACCATTAAAGAACAATTGGACATAGTTTTAATTCAAAATATTATGTTAAACAAATTCTATTTCACTTTTACAGTAAAATACCCTTAAGTTTGCATACGACTTTACCTTATCTTTTTGCTCATATTACCTCTAGAAAACTCATGAGGTGATGACCTACCTCATCACAACACTCATTCTTGATATAGTACAATGGCTTTTGGAACATTAGTTTGTGGGATAAAATATGAAATTACATTTAAATACCATAAACTTTCAAAAATCGTTTTCTTTAAAAGTGTATTATTTAATTCCTTTCAAATGCGCCTCTACAACCCATTTTGGGGAATCCCGATCGGGATGGTGTGGGTTATCGCACATCCTCGGGCCTAGTAGAGCGAGATGCAGACCTCCTCACGGAGCATCCGATCTCGATGGAATTTTTAATGCAATTTTAAGAAAAATGCGATTTCTATTTAATAAATAAGTTCTATTTTTATAAATATATATATATAATCAAAATATGTACTTTAAATATACAATATATATATTCCATGTTTTCTAAATCAAACGAATCACAAATTTCATGAAACTACCAATACAAATCAATACAATTCCAATATTACACTATAATACCATATACTATTCAAAATTAGGTTTATATCCATTAGAATATTTCATTTTATAAAATTTACAACTATGAAAACCCTAAAAACGATAAATAAATACTTGAGGTTTATTTTGAAAATATATCAAAAATATTTTTCATAAAACCCCCTCAAGTTATATTAATTTACAATAAGGACCCTAATAAACATAGGTTTAAGCAGGACCAGTTCTCTTGAGCCTCAGGGAGCCGGAGAATATGGGTGCTTGCCTATCTAAGGTAGAAAACTTAAAAACAGTGTTATCAATACGGTAATTTTTTTGGAAAAAGACACAAATCCTGCCGTCCATGTGCAGCAGTTACCAATAACATCAAAACTAATTCAGGACTTCAATTCATTCTAAAGTGTCTGACTCAGACAGAGTCTCAGTCTAATCTGAAATCAGTTAATCAATCTATCCTTGAATATGATTCAAGTTTAACTCCAATTCAACATGAATCCATTTATACCAGAATTCAATCTATATCAATATGACTCGACTAAACCGAACCATGGATATACTCTGATTACATGACTATCCATTTATATCCATTCTGTTTACATGATATTATGGTTTCGGCAAGTCGTGCATCCATTAAACAAAACAATACAAATCAATACAAAATACATTACGGGGTTTTAAAGGGGTAGACTGGCACGGAATGTGGTAAAAGTGACACGAGATGGTTATTAAAAGACGTAACTATACATCCATTGCCGTTGTTCCGTGGTTTTATCGATGGAGCCTTGTACTACGGGTTACCATAGTCCACGGTATAAGTTGGACTCCTCTCGTATACACTGGCATATTCTGTACCAAGCTATAAACAACCGCGTTAATATAACAAATTCACAATATGTTGGGTTACGGCAGCATCCCGGCCATCAAACCGTGGCCAAATGCGGAACAAAAATTTAAAAAAACTGGCACTACCATAACCCGATGCCCGGATCGATTGATAAGCCCTAGATAACAAAACATGCATATGATCGCCACCATAATGCTGGTAGTCAAGCAAGAATCCTATGGGCTCTATCAACATGATGATAAAGACAAACCAGATAGCATACTATCATCTCAATTAAGACTGTTCTATCGGTATAGGTCCTCACTCAATCATCATAATCACAAGTCCGCGACTATGATAATTGCCTTGAGGGCACTATAGCCAACAATCTCCCGCTTGCACTTAAGGCCAATTATTGCGATGACACATACTCACAGCCCGTGTGATACCGAACACCCAACTTCTCTACTAATCAGTTTCACAAAGCCCGTTTGCGAAATTATTGCGTTCAAGAAATAGCCTCAGTGAGTGGATCCGCTCCAATGTTTCTATCTTTATCTCTCTATATCTCAACTTCACGGAAAATGACTATCTCCCGAAATGAGCGATACCTTCCTTAGAATTTGTCTGGATATCTGATGGGACCCAGTTCACTAATGAACTCCAAATCCAACAAATTTCTTAGACTGTATCATATACTGAATTTAATCAGTAGCATGTGCCATTCCTTCCTCGGTATCCGCTTGGACCAGCTGTCCAACATACTGTCCCTCAAAAGAGGGAAAACTATAACTCTAACAGCCATTCTGTCATCCAGGTCACCTTAGAAGCCTAAAATGATAACCGCCTCCTGAAGGAGGCTGCCGTTACCATATACCAAGAACATTCACTTATGTTCATAACTGCTTCCCAACGTTTCTCCAGGATTGGATAAATATATATGCTTAATGTAACTATTGCAAAAAGCAATATCTGGTGTGGTACTTGACATGTCATGATTAACTCAATTGCCTAAACAAGTGATATGTCAATCATGCAACTCCCTCTCCTCGTCAGTCTAGAAGACATCTCTTTAGAGAGAGTGACTCCATCACCTGCGGGTACACCACCAAGCCAGGAGTCGTCCATTCTAAAACACTTTAGAATAGTGTCAAAGTACCCAAATTGGGACACTTCCCAATCTAGATCTAAAACCATAAATCTATTGACCAGAAAACCTGATATTTTATCCAGATCCTATATGGAGAAACAACTCTGTGACAACCACAGTATAACCGATCGTAGTAAAGGAATTTCACTTCCTATAAAGTGCATGTCTTCCAAATAGTAGGACATCACACCCTACTACCTTCTTACCAGATCCATCTCCTATTCTGATGAAGTCAAGACCTATGACTATCACATCAAAAATAGATTATCTATTTCCGTTATACCTGCTTTAGTCTATAAATAGACATAAGCTACTTGTCCGCTATACTTCCGCTGCTCCCACTGACTACAACAACCCTCTGGCAGAGTCATATACACATGCATTTCTAAAGATAGTTTAGAACGACGCTATATTCATCCTCCTGCCGGGTCTCATAGTCTATAATAGCAACAATGGCAAGTCTGGGTAAACAAGAACCTCCCTGTCACCGTCTCTGAGAAGACCGAAGTACTTCTCGGGTGCCTGAGGTTACCCACCAAATCTACGGAGTGGTTAATGGAATGTCGAAACCAATTGAATCCTCAGGTTCTGTTAAATTTTCAATAATCGTTTGTGGTTCTGGAATCACTTCCAGTTCTACCATACTCCCACTAATGTTTTTTGAAAGAATGCATTTTTACTAAAACCGTGGCGAGTCAAGAACAATATTACTATTGATCTTCCAGATGGTAGAATGTTAACCCTCGTCAATGCCCGGGATAACCCACAAACTGCCATTACTGAAACGTGCCTAGAGTTTGTCCAGAATCTGGTTTTAAGCATCAGCCGGACAACTCCATATACCTTAACATCGTTAAGATATGAATCCATTCTATATATACCTTATAGAAACAAAGGCACTAATTTAATTGGAACCAGATTCAAAATCATGCAGCTGTCTCCAGTGCATATCAACCAAATGGAAGGAGGCTAAGTATCATTACTCATCAAGGAATGCATCCACATATGAGTAACCTGAAAGAGAATCAAGTTCTCAAAACTATTACTTACAATGGAATACCTTACACAAGTATCTACATCTTCGATCACCTTGAAGAATCCTGATACTTCCAACACATGGTTCTCTACTTTATTCTTATACCTATAACTTCTCAAAATCCGGACCTTGTATTTCAATGAAATATTTGTCTAAAACTAGAGAAGTCATGAGTAAACAGAATACAGTACGATTACCAACCCCTCTGTCCTAATGGACATTAGACAACATACAATACTTTTTATAAGTTTTCTGAGTTTAATAACTCAAACCCTATGCGTCGTAGGTTGAACACTGCACTATGGTTAAGAAGAATTACACCGCTGTTTAATGCTCCTTACCTAACCATCAACTGATATAGGTAAATGCTATAGACATAATTTCAAAAAGTTATATCTCACTTTATAAAATAAACGTACAAATATATCAGTTTAAAATTGGTGCATAACGACGGATATTCAAAATCAAATATTTGTCGTCCGGCAAAAACCCAGGTGATTTACTCAAATATCACCAATTACAATGAATTCCGATATAATGAGGATATAATCACCCAATTCCCAATATCTTACTCCCACTCATCATCTGTAATACCATACAGATGTGAGAATTATATCTGGTAAATACATACCCTGGAGTCAGAATCTAATTGGGAAACAGTTTTCAATTAACATTGCACAGTCAAACTGAAACATGAAAATGTTTTGAAAGGGTAATTTGGTATTCCTAGTAATGCCTCTTCCACTATCCATATTCATGACTATAACCGTATATTTCCTTGCCATCTCTCCAATCCCTTTATTTGTCTTTACATATTACCTTCTTTACACTGCACCTAGGCTAAATGGTTTTCTTCCTTGCATACCTTTCGACACCAGCCTATGGTTTGGAAGAAGACTATCCAATAAGCGTAATAGGTGTACTCTCCTGATACCAGGAGCTCACTCAACCTGAAAGAAGGTAATGATAAAAGACAAGCTGAATAACCCTATTCTATTCTCCAGAACCAGAATCCATCCTCGAACTGGAACAAGTTCCTTCGACTTCGTATGTAACTATATGATGGCATATCCAATAAATGTATATCTTCGTAATGATACGGAAAGTTCCGGAGAAAAGCAAAGGTGAACTAGGAGTGGCAGGGGTATACGCGGTTTCGTCGTGAATGATAGTAGTCGCAATGTCCTTTGCCCTCAATTTAATCCCTTTATATGTCTCTACTTATTACCTTCTGTACACCACACCTTGGCTTAATTGGTTTTCTTCCTTCCCTACCTTTCAGCACCTGCCTATGGTTTGGAAGAAGACTATCCAATAAGCGCAATAGGTGTACTCTCCTAATCCTAGGAGCTCTCGCAACCTGAGAGAAGGTAAGGGGAAAAGACAACCGAATAATCCTATTCAATCTCTCCAGAACCAGAATCCATCCTCGAATCTGGAACAAGTTCCTTCGAGTTCGTATGTAACTATACGATGGATTATCCAATAGATGTAGATCTTCGTAGTGATACGGGGTGTTCTGGAGAAACATAAAGGTGATATAGAAGTGGCAATGATATATGCGACACCGTGACATTCCAAAAGCCAAGTGTTTTAAGAAGGTTCGGTTAATTTGGTTCATGAGTTTTAGTTTAGGGTCGGTCTATGGTCGCTGCCAAATAGAGAGAGAAAAGAAACACTCAGCATGCACTCTAACCTAGATCAGAATGGTTAATCACTTTATCTAATCAGGATGTCTCCCACTGTTTCCTCGAATTCTCCTCTAAACCCAAAAGGAGAATTAGTCGAGATTATCTAAAAATCACCCGAGGAGTAGCACCTACTCATCAGTGGGAATCGAGATCCAACTATCATCGCATGATAACTTGATGGAAGCCACTCAAGTCACCACACTCCAGAAGATATGCGCATGCCTGGCAAGTTTCCTGTATGTTTGAAACTCCCGATGTGTGTTTTTACCCCTAGGACCCAAGTGACCTTGACAATGCCAACATATCAAAGAGTCCTAGTCAAGTTCAACCCGTCATTATCTTGATTGCGTTAAACCCACCCGTATGAGTCCTTGACAATGTCAACATAATCGTGCAACTGTCCTAACCAATCCACATATCCATGCGACAGAAAAGCATTACAGAGCTACCTAACACTACGCATCGGCAATGCACGACATACGTAGCACGAATACTAAGCAATACTAATCTGAAATGACGGAGGGCTACGGCTGGTTTTTAGCAAAAAACCTTTAACGTAATGAACTTGATATCGTTGAAGGAACCCGGTGGTTTTACAAATATATAGTGGCGCAAACTTTTGCTAAAGAGGTCACTCCCGGTGAAGGATCTCGGCTCTTTCCTCATCGAATGAGGTGCAGGATATTCCCAACTGAATAACATGATGCAAAGCAAAAAATAATCAACTACAGTAAAGTTATTACGTTGACGCAAACTTCTCCTCAAAGGGTCACTCCCGATGAAGGGATCTCGGCTCTTGCCTCGTGGAATGAGGTGCTGGATATTCATAACCGAATACCACTGTGCAAAACAAAAGCAAACGTCTGTAATGTCTATTTTTAAAAAACTTGGTTCCAACAACATCATATATAGGTTTGTTTTCCTTGCATTGATCAGAATCAACGCAGTCCCATCAATTAATCACGCCAGAAAAGAATGAAAATATAATGTACGTATATGCCATCCACATTCGTCACTGGGCCCCGTCATCACCCGTTAGGTTACTTAACTAACGACAGAGCGGGGGATGGACTAGCGTGGGTGCAAAACATATACAACATCTACTAGTATATATATAACAATCGTCCTAGGCATGATATATAACAACACCATAGAATCTCAGCCAAGCAACACAGAGTAGTGGATAATCCTGGAGCCTCGGGTTTCATTTGAGCTGCAAATGAGACCCGATGTTCCCTGTCGTGTGGATAGCCTGTGCAATGAAAACCTAGACCCCTACGAGCGCAGCAAGTTACCCGCCAATCCCAGAAGCGAGGCAACCCCAATCAACAACGTGAATGGGCCACCCAGCACTTCACAGAATCCGGTAACTTGGACACTCCTCCGTGGCTCAACCTGTACCCCCTATGAGTGCGGCGAATAACCCGCAAATTCTAGAGTAAGGCCCCCTCCGTCTCAACACCATGAGATGCGGGTCCGTTGCCCTCTAGAATCCGGTTATTCATGCACTCCACTGAGGGGTAATCCTAGTACGGAAAAGAAAATAAGTACAAGGGTGACATCGACCTCAACCCGGTAGTGCCCCAAACAAATAATATACAAACTGGCAATGACGGCAGTCCACATGTCGGACACTCGCCCTGCAATATCAAATGTAAAAATGAAACTAAACTGTACTACCATTGCACCCAAGATATCCACCACGATGATCCAACCACAACCACAGCACAACACAGAACATCAACGTGAATGTCACGTTCGCAAACGCGTCTAAAAGTCATATAGCAATTAGAAAAGTTGTACTGCTCTAATAACATTCACGGTCGCAAATAGTAATGTATGTACTAAAAACTACGACATTAGAATTCCGCACGCAATTAGCAAACTTAACCAATTTCCAAAACCATGAAAAAAACAGTGAACTAAAGTTCCAAAACCCGACCGTTTAAAGCCAATTCGGAAGTCCGAATCAAAACGAAACGCACCCGAACATTCGCGAGGAGTTAGAGCACGAAATTGACTTCGAGTCGGGGGGGCTAGAGGGGGTACCTCACCCCCGAGGCCACCACGAGGTGGCCAGGGGGTGAGGCAGACCCGAAACTGCCCAAGATGAGGCAGTTTCGGGTCCCCACCGCCAAGACCACCTTGTGGTGGTCTTGGGGAGTGGGCCTAGACGTTCGGACCCCTTCCTCCTCGGGGGTTCCCCGGGGTGCCCATGCACCACCCCGCAGCTTCTCAGTTCAAAACGTGAGCCCGCGGGGTGTGCAAACTTCTCAAACTTTCAGTTTTTGGAACTGTTTTTTCGACAGTTTTTGCGCGACAAAAACAGTGGATTTCTAATGTCGCAATGAGTTAACTAAGACTTATGGAGTGGCTATGATACCATGTTGGGTTACGGCAGTTCCCCGGCCATCAAACCGTGGACAAATGCGAAACAAAAATTTACAAAAACTGGCGCTACCATAACCCGATGCCCGGATCGATCCATAAGCCCTAGATAACAAAACATGCATAGGAGCTAAACTAAAGGTTAGAATGTTATACCGAATTGAACCAAGTCCTTTAGTCTTCCATCTTCTTCCTTAGCTCCTTGAGGCATGTCCGGTTTAGCTTGGCCGCCGGTCTCCCTTCGTCGAAGACGATCCACCCGAGGGATGTAGTAATGGCTCTAGCTCCACATCAAGGATGCAAGTGAAGCAACTAGGGTTTCTAGGTTGCTAATCTAGAAATCCTAGGATGTAGTGAGTTCTCTAAAGTGTTTGGCTATCTTATCTCACCTCCTCTCATGATTCTCAACATATGAGAGGGTTGAGAGGAGGTGATAGATGAAGATGGAGGAAACTATGAAACTCAAGAGAGGAGTGAAGCACAAATGGTGAGGAGAGCTCAAAACTCAAGTGAAGAAAATAATTAACCATCCTTCGAGAGAGAAAATCCAAATGCTTGGTTTTGTAAAACCATTCTTTTCAATTTTAAAATGGCACCATACTTGAATAGTATGCATAAATGAATTAAAAATTCATTTGTGCACACTATGCAAGCATGGCCCTCACCATACTCCCCTCAAAACATTGTTACCTCATTATCCATTTAAATGAATGGTAAATCCAAAATGAGGTGTCCACCTTCTAGAATGTTATCTGTAAAAAATACGGATTACATTCTACTGTATATACATACCTGTATTCGTGCCGAAATACGAATACCCAAAGAGATAGAATAACACAAAGAACATAATACTAGAATATACATATCGAAATATATATATGTGTAAATTATTAAATCGACACCTGATTTAATAATCCGGCTCAAACCCGAGCCGGCTGGTATTATCAACTGTCCGATCGAAAGTCCGGGTACATAGTACAATCAATCGATCGGAACCCTGCACGTATCCAATAAGGCTACTACATCATTTCGCCAGAACCAGGAAAACCCTCTGTGTGGGACTCTAAAGACTCGTCAATACGCTGGCAGTGGGTTTAACCACAAGCACGTCAGTCGCACTAGCTGTACGTAATGGCTACCTAGATATTGAGTGAAAGGAAGACCGACGAGCAAACTCATCCAAACCCCTACTGGGCCTGTCCGTGACAATCTTCATACAGTCCGGTCTATTCGTCTAAGAGTATCGCATATCGAGTCTAAAGGGTGGATAAAATCAGACCCCTAATAACGCGACATTTCGTGTCGGTATGAAGCCCATCACCCAATAAGAAACTACTGATCCAAATCAGTAATTCTCGTCCACCTCGACCGAGGATTTCTTGTGATGGCCACCCGTGCACAGCGCGACATCAACCCCCAATACCGGGAGAGACGAATCCCCGACGATCCGCTCACTGCCTCCATGTCGCTTGGGACTGTACCCAACTAAAACCTATTTGCACGACTCCTTTGAGCCGTTGTATGGTAGTAATCAAAGCACAGTGGGAAATCACACGAGACAAATGACGATATCAGGTCGACAGACTAACCTGTACACATGTCACCTAGGAACTGCTATCTGACAATAGGTATAATACCAACTAGTATGTTCCCGGCGAGTCCATCCAGTGTACTCATAACCCAATGAGCACCTGTATACTATCTTAGGTGACTAGCTGACACCAATGGCTTGTGAGACCGGCCACTGCCCCTCGTCGGGGTCTCGATAAGTATACACTAGTCTACTCTGGAGTATTGATGCCCAGTCTCGATACTCCCACAACTAGGGACATTTAAGGATGTGCTTATAGACCACCCAGCTCCCACGTATATGATCGCCATCATAATACTGGTAGTCAAGCAAGAATCCTATGGGATCTATAAACATGTGATAGTGATCTTTAATGCCACCTAATGCTGTACATGATGATAAAGACAAACCAGATAGCATACTATCATCTTGAGTGAGACTGTTCTCCCCGTATAGGTCCTCCCTCAATCATCAGAATCGCGCGCCTGCGATTCAATAATTGACTTGAGGGCACTATAGCCAACACAATACACCTTTTATATTCTCATATCTTTCTATTCATCTGTCTATTCTATTCCTACTTTTCTTTGGGAATTACAAAGTGATTGTTCGCTGACGACATTCCTATTTTTCTTCTTTCTTTGGAATGTTGTCAGGAGGACCGACTCTGAGGAGTTCGAGACCGGCCAGGAGCACTTGGAGTAGACCACTGAGTAGCACGACCTTTAGGCTTTATTTGTACTTACTTTTCTTTCAGTTCATGTTATTGTTTAGGCATTGCTTTCCATTCTTGTATTTACATTTTCAGTTGTATTGTAAATAAATATTTAATAAATAAAAGTTGTTGTTCATTTACATTTCATGTCTTCTTGTGTATATTTACATTATATTGCTTAGTTATGCTTAGCGTGTTTACTTTTGAGTAAATATGTAGCGGGCCTCGTCGCGTTTCCTTACCCGTACACTGGGAAGTAGGACGTGATAGTATCTGGAGTATCGAACTGTTGAGTTACAAGTCAGGTTTTATTATTGATTTTCCCTTACCCCCAAGTTTTGTGTTCAAGTCGGGTATTGATGATATAAAACTAATGCCAATACAGGATCAAACAGGTACAGGTCTTGTCTATGTAGACAACAAGTCATGTCCGTCAGGATAATAAATCAGGATTGTCAGCATTAGCAAAAGATCCAAGTAACAAGTCTGGTAGTGGGTCATGAACATGTCATGCAATATATTTTAACCCAAATAGACACTGAATGTAAAACTATAACCAATATCGAAACACGGTAACCACAACTAATACTAGGATGTATATGTATCTATTTGTAATAACCGTTTCATGTCCATTACTATGTATATTGTAATCTAAATAACATATTGAACTGATATGGTAGTATGATAATATTGTGATGATCCGACATGCAACTAGGTAAACCATTATCGGTACGAATACAGACTGATATTATAAAACTGTAAATCGATAATATTTGCTGAATATTAAAACACGTATACTATCATTAATCAAATAAATATAAATAAAGAAGAATGTTGCAAGTTTAAAACTTGCCTGATCGAACCTCACGTCAAGATATGGATATCACATTCCGATGCCGAATAACGTCACGACGCAAAACTTACGCGCGCAGGACTTCACCTAACTAAGCAGCTGTGTGACGTAGTAACTGGGTTAGACGACGGTGACTGGATCGTCTGGATCATCGGCGACATGCGCAACTCCGGCAAGACGATCGCGAAAAAGAGAAGAAAAAAAAGAAGAAGAAGAAGAAGAAAAGAAGAAGAAGAAGAAGAAGGTGATGGTGAGGTTGCTGGTGTTCTGGGGTTCTCTAGATTTGGCGAGGGCAAGGAGAGAGGAGAGGTGGTCGGCGGCGAGGGGACGGCAACTACAGGAGGCGAGGGGTCATGGCCGATGAGGGGGTTTGAAGGTGATCGGGGATGAGCAAGGGGTGCGGTGGTGGTGGTGTGTGGGTGTTATAGGGTTGCCGACGAGACGAGGAGGTGATGGAGGTTGTCGGTTGGTGGTCGGTTTCCGGCGAAGTCGACGACGAGGGAGTTGAAGGTGGTGGTTTCTGGCATCGGGGTCTGGGGTTGGGTGGCATTCGGGAAAGGAGGAGGAGGTGCTAGCGAGGTAAAGGGGAAAGCCTGGAGATGAGGACGACGATGCGAAGGGCGGCGACGATGGGGAGCGGCGACGACGAGAGGGTTAGGCGCGGTTAGGGTTCGCGAGGGAGAGAGGGAAAGAAGACGAGGGGGAGAGAAAGAGGGTTTTCTTTATTTTTAAAGTTTTATTATATTATATATATATATATATATATATATGGGGGGAGAGATGTAGGGACGGATGAGAGAGAGAGAGTTTTCTTTATTTAAAAAAAATTAATATATTAATGTTAAACTGATATATATATATATATATATATATATATATTAGTTATATAATATATTATATATATTGTGAGATTTTACAGATAATACCAGATTACTCCGAATATTACCCATATCCCTTCAAAATCTAGTTCTTAAATATAAAAAATATACGTAAGAATTTAAACCATAATGCAAATGTCTATAATTAAAAACATATACCCCCAAATAAAATCTACGTAAATATACGTAGCGATCCAATAATCGGTCGGTCTAACCCTTAGGATACGAACATGATATATAGTCACAAACACCTGATATGGGGTACTTTGCCGTGCAAGGCTAGATGGGAAAAAATATTATTAGGTTTTATATTGTATTATAAAAAGATATGCGGATTCTAAAATATTATATATATATATATATATTCTAGATTTGTATGGATACATTGTACCAGCAAATATTTGGTATAATCTCGAACCATGTTGGGTTTCAACCATGCGGGTCGGGTCGGATAATAGCCACAGCTACTAATTGTATCATTCACAACCCAATAGCAACAATAGTAAAGAATTTTACTGCAAGATTTGAAATACCAAATATATAGTATAAAAGTACTACGGTATTACATTATACCCAACTACAAAAAATTTTCATCCTCGAAATTCACAGAGCAAGAAAAGACAAGAAAAAACGGATCTAAGAAAAGAGGTGTGGAAACTTCTGTCGAATCTCGTCTTCACGTTCCCAAGTAGATTCTCCGTGCGAATGACTCCCCTATGAAATGAGTGCTGGTGAGATAACTTTATTCTTGAGAACTTTTTCTCGTCGATCCACGATAGCCATTGGTCGCTCTTCATACGTAAAATCTTCCCTTGCTGTCAGTTCTAAGTGATCTAGGACATGCGTCTCATCTCGAACATACTTGCGGAGTTGAGATACATGAAACACGTCATGAACACCTACCAAGGATGGTGGTAAAGCCAATCGATAAGCTACCTCTCCAATACGCTCGATAATACCGAAAGGCCCCATGAATCGAGGACTAAGCTTGCCTCGACTGCCAAATCGGATCACTCCTCTGGTCGGTGATATCTTCAAGAATACAAGATCATCAACTGCGAACTCCAAAGGTATCCTATCAATATCGGCCCAACTTTTCTGTCGATCCTGTGCCACTTTCATATGATGTTGGATCACGTTAACTTTCTCCACCGTTTGCACAATAATATCTGGTCCCAACAATTTTCTTTCTCCAACATCGTCCCAACAGACAAGCAAGCGACACTTACGACCATAAAATGCTTCAAATGGAGCCATCTATATAGTTGCCTGAAAATTTTTATTATAAGAAAACTCCACTAAGTGCAAATGATCCTCCCATGAACCCTTGAAGTCTAACATGCATGCTCTCAACATATCTTCAAGAGTTTGGATCGTTCTTTCAAACTGGCCATCTGTCTGGGGATAATAGGCCGTGCTAAACTTCAAGCGAGTTCCCAAACTTTCCTGGAGACTCCTCCAAAAGCGATAAAAATCAAGTATCACGATCCAAAACGATGCTCACGGGTACTCATGCAATCTCACAATCTCCAGCATGTACCGCTCTGCCAAAACCTCTATTGACTGACAAACTCGAAACGGTATAAAATGAGCTGCCTTGGTCAATCGATCGACAGTGACCCAAACTGTGTTATTGCCCTTTGGACTCCATGGTTAAGCTATCATGAAATCCATGGTTATATGTTCCCATTTCCATTGAGGAATCGAAAGTGGTTGCAACAAACCAGCTACCCTTTGATATTTAGCTTTGACTTGCTGACACACCAAGCACTTCGATACGTAGCGAGCAATCTCCCTTTTCATGCTTTCCCACCAGAAAAGTTGTCGTAGATCTCTATACATCTTTGTGCCTCCCGGATGTACTGAATACGCGGAACTATGAGCCTCCTTCATGACTTCTTCACGAACATCTCTCTTAGGCACACATAAACGGCTCCCATATCATAACAAACCATTTTCATGAATCAACAATCTGTTCGAAGTCCCGCTTCAACTTGTTCTCGAAACTTTTGCAATCTTGGATCATGCGGCTGTGCTGCTTTAATGTTACCGATCAAGGATGACTGTACTTGCAACTGCATCAACTGTCCCGAAGAATCTGGTAGTACAATCTCCAATTCGAATCTCTAAAGATCGGCTATAATCTCCTTCTGTGCAGTCAACATCCGTATTGCTGGCAACCGACTCAGAGCATCCAGCAGTACATTAACTTTCCTCGGATGGTATTTTAGATCAAGATCATAGTCAGCCATCAGCTCTAACCATTTACGCTACCTCATATTGAGCTCTTTCTATGTGAACACATACTTTAAGTTTTTATGATCAGTAAATACTTCTATCCTTCCGCCCAATAAGTAGTGTCTCCAAATCTTCAGAGCAAAAATCACTACTGCTAACTCCAAATTGTGAGTTGGGTTGTTTTTCTCATGAGTTTTCAATTGTCTCAACGCTTATGCTATGACCTTCCCATGTTGTATTAGAACACATCCCAAGCCTTTCCCAGATGCATCGCTGTGAATAACTAGTCCTCCGGAACTATCTGGCACTGTCTGAATAAGAGCGGTGGTCAATTTTTGCTTCAACGCTTCAAAAGCTGACACACACTTCTCAGTCCATACGAACGATATCTCTTTTCGTGTTAGCTTAGTCAATGGTTCTGCTGTTTGAGCTAAGTTCTTTAAAAACTTTCTATAGTATCCGGCAAGACCAAGAAAACATCTGATCTCCCCTATATTCTTTGGAATTGGCCAATCATGAACAGCTACAATCCTTTCGGGGTCAACAGCAATTCCATCTCCGGATACAACATGACCCAAGAACTTTACTTCTTTGAGCCAAAACTCGCACTTGCTCATCTTAGCATATAACTTTTCTTGTCTCAGCGTTTGTAGTGCGATCCTCAAGTGTTCTGCATGCTCTTCTTTACTCCTCGAATATACCAGAATATCATCAATAAACACCACTACGAACTAGTCCAGGTATGGTGAAAAGCTTCGGTTTATCAAGTCCATAAATATTGCCGGTGCGTTAATAACTCCAAATGGCATCACTAAATACTCGTAATATCCATATCGAGTTTGGAACGCCGTCTTGCAAGTGTCTTCTGATTTCACCCGAACTTGATGATACCCAGATCGCAAGTCCAACTTCGAGAATACACTCGCGCCACTGAGTTGATCGAATAATTCACCTATGCGAGAGATTGGGTACTTGTTCTTAATAGTCACCCGATTTAACTGTCGATAATCGATGCGCATCCTTCGCGTGCCATCCTTCTTCTTGACTAGAAGAACTGGAGCTCCCCAGGGTGAACTACTGCTGCGAATCTAACCCTTCTTTAGTAATTCGGTAATTTGTTTCTTTACCTCTTCCAGTTCCACCGGCGTCATTGGATAATAAGCCTTTGAAATCGGCGCTGCTCCAGGAATAAGATCAATCGCGAACTCCACATCTCGTTTTGGCGGTAAACCCGAGATGTCCTCAGATACATCCATAAAATCTTGAACTACTGGTAGTGCTTCTTCCTTGTTTACTTCCATCGACGAAAGAACGGCATTAGTCGGCCTAGCCCTAAATTCTACTAACTCGACAAATCTGCTATCTCCCAAAAATATGAACTCCGGATGTCCGGGAATCTGGAAAATCACTTTCTTTGCCCTACAATCAATGTGAGCGTGGAAAATGCCAAGCAAATCCATTCCCAAGACAACATCATAGCTGCCAGTATCAATCACCAAGAAATCTGCGAATAACTCCCGTCCGTAAATAACGATCAAGCAACCCTTGTACTCACTGTTGGATACAATTCTCTAATTCCCAGTGTATATGTCCCAGCAACTAGATAGGGCCATGTGTGGAATAGAGTGTGCACTAATAAACTTGGACAACATGAAGCAATGGGATGCACCTGAATCGAATAATGCCAATGCGGGAAAATTATAAACGAGTAGGATACCTGAAACAATGTCATCTGATGCCATGGCCTCCACGGCCGTCAAAGTGAAGACCTGTGCTTGATTAGTCCTTTGAGTGATCAACTTCTGCCCAAAGGTCTGCTTCTGCGGTGGTTTCTGAATATCGTCTCTTGATCATAGTTTCGAAAGGCAAGCACTGATGGTATGTTCAGCTGATCCCCAAAGTAGACAAAGTCCGAGCCTCCTTCGACGGTCCTTCTGTATGTGTCCGGGTAGATGGCAAAAGTCACAAATCACACTTCTTTTCTGATCGGATACAACAGGATTCTTCATGAGTACAGTACCTCACTTGTTTACCGGAATGCTTCTACGTACAAAAGCTCTGTTTGGCGTAAACGCCGGCTTCCGCACTACAACCTCTTACTGCAGATTACCCTTTACTTTTACAGATAAACTCTGCTGCTCCATGGCTGCCTTAAGAACTTGGGAAAAGGTGGTCAATCCCAGAGATATGATGTGTCTCTGAATCTCCACATCCAAGCTACGCATAAACCGCCTTACCCTATCTACCTCATTGGCAACCAAGGGCCCCGCAGATCGACTGAGCCGGGTCCACTCAGCCGCATATGTATCTATGGATCTGCCATTCTGCTTCAAGCTAATGAAATTTTCTTCCATTTCCTCCCGAACAGACTTCGGAAAGAACTTCTCCAAGAAACTTCACGAAAAAGTTGCCCAACTGATTGGATTGGTCAGACGGGTCTCCTTTACGAGCCACCACTCACGAGCATAATCCACCAATTGGATGCGTACTACATCCACCCTTTTCTCATCTAGAATCTGCGTACCAACGAGCAGGTTCTCCGTATCAACTAGCCACTGCTCCGCTGGCAATGGTTCCTCCAATCCTGTAAATGTGGACGGACCGAGCTTCCTAAATTCTGCCACGGTGCCCTCACGTTGTATTGGCCGGGGTGCTGCTGCAACCACGGACTGCCGGACCGTCCTCAAGCCCTCCTGGAAAGCCTCGGCCTACCGCTGATTTAGCTCAATTTGTCGCTTCTGGTTTTTAGGCATACCACGTACAACTCCAAATAATGCGGCGTTATCTACATGCCTCTTGTATGACCGCCAATCTCTATCCGCCATGATTCTGAAGCCAAGACACTGAAGGGGATTAGTAATGGTAAACATAATTCAATAAACAAGATATTGATAGCTATAGATTCAAGACTGGAAAGATAGTAATGTGGCAGGATATGTTCCTAATTTCAGGTTTCCTGGTTAGTGTATTGGGTTCAATATCCAACTACAAAAGAGCCAAACCCGACTAACCCTAAATCTTATGGCTCTGATACCAAATAAACCCTGTCACGCCCCGCTTCCCAAAATATGTAAACACGGCATGTGACAGAGCAAACCATGCTACCTATGCCTAGGAATAATCTCTCCATAGTCATATTACTGATGTCAATCGGATATCAAGAACAGTAAAATAAAATCTAGCTAACACAGGTCCATCTGCCACAGTAAATAAAATCAAGAAACGCATATAGCGGAAACGAATTAAGATCCAATAAATAACAATATCTGAATCACGTCCCTTATGGGATCACATCGATAAAATAAAACTACAGAAATAAAAGAAACTAAGCATCTCTAAACTAAACGTCTAGCTCCTCATTGCTCGGCTTCCTTACTAAAATACTCATGATCCGCCTGCGATAGTGTCAAAGGAGCTGGGCCATGCAAAACCCAGACGTCAGTGCGTCATAAATATCAAACTAATAGTAATAACCAGGATAGGATGATATGATTAAACAAGAATGTAAATAAAAAATACAGGTATAAACAGTGAACTGTATGTATGTGGTGTGTATCCTAAAGTCTGTGCTTCTAGGTTATCTATTCTACAAGTCTTTGAAATCAATTAAATGGAATCGTTGATGTATCTCAATAGTATCCCGTGCATGCCCGGGACCACGGTCAAGATTCTCGGGGTTGAATCCAAGACGTGCCGCTAAGCAGTAAACAGGTAACATGTATAGATAAATGATGTCAGCATCATCATTCCAGGGCTGACCAAACCCATAAAGACTGATCAGTATCTGGAGTATCGAACTGTTGAGTTACAGGTCAGGTTTTATTATTGATTTCCCCTTACCCCCAAGTTTTGTGTTCAAGTCGGGTATTGATGATATAAAACTAATACCAACACAGAATCAAGCAGGTACAGGTCTTGTCTATATAGACAACAAGTCACGTCCGTCAGGACAATAGATCAAGATTGTCGGCATTAGCAAAAGATCCAAGTAATAAGTCTGGTAGTGGGTCATGAACATGTCATGCAATATATTTTAACCCAAATAGACACTGAATGTAAAACTATAACCGATATCGAAACACGATAACCACAACTAATGCCAGGATGTATATGTATCTATTTGTAATAACCGTTTCATGTCCATTACCATGTATATTGCAATCTAGATAACATTTTGAACTGATATGGTAGTATGATAATATTGTGATGATCTGGCATGCAACTAGGTAAATCATTATCGGTACGGATTATAAAACTGTAAATCGATAATATTTGCTGAATATTAAAACACGTATACTATCATTAATCATATAAATATAAATAAAAAAGAATGTTGCAAGTTTAAAACTTGCCTGATCGAACCTCACGTTAAGATACGGATATCACGTTCCGACGCCGAATAACGTCATGACGCAAAACTTACGCACGCAGGACTTGACCTGGCTGAGCAGCCGCGTGACGTAGTAACTGGGTTAGACGACGACGGTGACTGGGTTGTTTGATCATCGGCGATGTGCACAACTCCGGTGAGATGATCGGGAAAAAGAGAAGAAGAGAAAAAAGAAGAAGAAAAGAAGAAGAAGAAGAAGAAGAAGGTGATGGCGGGATTTCTGGTGTATCGGGGTTCTCTGGATTTGGAGAGGGCAAGAAGAGGGGAGAGGCGGTCGGCGGCGAGGGGACGGCGACTGCAAGAGGCGAGGGGTCATAACCGATGAGGGGGTTTGAAGGTGATCGGGGATGAGCAGGGGGTGCGGTGGTGATGTTGTATGGGTGCTCTAGGGTTGCCGACGAGACGAGGAGGTGATGGAGGTGGTTGGGTGGTGGTCGGTTTCCGATGAGGTCGACGACGAGGGAGTTGAAGGTGATGGTTTCTGGCGTCGGGGTCTGGGGTTGGGTGGCATTCGAGAAAGGAGGAGGAAGTGCCGACGAGGTAGAAGGGAAGGCGAGGAAATGAGGAGGACGACGCGAGGGGCGGCAACGATAGGAGGCAGCGACGATAGGGAGCGGTGACGACGAGAGGGTTAGACGCGGTTAAGGTTCGCGAAGGAGAGAGGGAAAGAAGACGGGAGGGAGAGAGAGAGAAGGGGGTTTTCTTTATTTTTAAAGTTTTATTATATTATATTATATATTATATATATAGGGAGAGAGAGATGTGGGGACCGATGAGAGAGAGAGAATGAGAGTTTTCTTTATTTTTTTTAAAAATTAATGTATATTATATGTTAAACTGATATATATATATATATATATATATATATATATATTAGTTATAATAATATTATATATATATATATATTGTGGGATTTTACAGATAATATCAGATTACTCCGAATATTACCTGTATCCCTTCAAAAATCTAGTTTTTAAATATAAAGAATATACGTAAGAATTTAAACCATAATACAAATGTCTATAATTAAAAACATATACCCCCGAATAAAATCTACGTAAATATACGTAGCGATCCAATAATCGGTCTGTCTAACTCTTATGATATGAACATGGTATATGGGCGCAACCACCTAATATGGGGTACTTTGCCATGCAAGGCTAAATGGGAAAAAATATTATTTGGTTTTATATTGTATTATAAAAAGATATGTGAATTCTAAAATATATTATATATGTATATATATTCTAGATTTGCATGGATACACTGTACCAGCAAATATTTGATATAATCTCGAACCATGTTGAGTTTCAACCATGCAGGTCGGGTCGGATAATAACAATAGCTACTAATTGTATCATTCACAACCCAATAGCAACAATAATAAAGAATTTTACCTCAAGATTTGGAATACCAAATATATAGTATAAAAGTACTAGGGTGTTCCAATATAGTATTCAAAAAATAAACATCAATCTAGTGCAACTGTTGTGCACGGAAATCTCAATCAAATGCAACTGGTGTGCACAAAACATCAATCAAGTGCAGCTACTGTGCACAAAAAATCTCAATCAAGTGCATTTGGTGTGCACAAAATCATATGTATAACCCTCAAATCATCAAAACACATAAGTCAAAATAATGGACGTCGAATTATCCCTTCTTCAACGTCAAAAATATGATATTCAGATCACCAAAACACAAATAACAAACAAATGGCATTGAAGTACACCTTCTTCAATGTCCAAAGGTGTCCGTACAGCGGAACTAGCAGAGCAAGGTTCCCACTTGCCTTCTGCCCATGGTCTGGCATCCCTTTGTCTCTGGATCTTTGTTCTCTCTGCGAACCACTAAAACCATGGCCTCTCAATACTATCGCCTGGTGATGAGTAGCGACGAAAACATTCCTACTCTGACACCTCTCTGAACACTTCCTGGCCAAGCAACCTTGTCTCTTGCAATGTAAAACGCCAACGACGACGACCGCTAGCCCTCTGAGTATGCGCCATACATCTGGCCCTGGGTCCAATCTTTATCATTAGAGCATCCTGGAAAGAACCGGCCATGGCCTCTGCCGATATCATCTCTACCGAACTATCCGGAAACTGGCACTCCTTAATGAATCTACCTTCATTCCGAAACAGCTGCAATCTCATCAAGATTTTCCTTTGAAAGTGTGGCTGTATCCAACGTCTCTGCATACGTATCAAATCTCTAGTATTGACGGAGAGGAACAACTACACATCAAGACTTCACACAATCTCACAATCCACTTCTCTTCAGTATCAATCAAGCAGGAGCGTATCGTTATAGCTATGCGAACTTCAAGTCATACTCGGCTACGATTATGTCTGAAGTCTTATGCAAAGACTCGAAACTACAAACTCGGGTATCTCTGACACTCCGGGGAAGAAACCTGGCTAATTATACTCTCGAGAACTCGTCCCAAGTCATCGGAGGAAGACCCGCTGCTTAGTCTCTCTCGATCAACTCACACCAGGTCTGAGCAAGACCTTAAAAAGGAAACTAGACAACTTTACCGATCTCGCATTGGAGCATCACAATGAACTAAATATCCTATCCATCCTATCTAAGAATGACTAAGGATCATATGTCACATCCATGCCCATAAACACCGACGACTTTAGCTTCATGAATTCTGGAAGTGACGCCTCGAAAATCCTTGCAACGGCTGGTATAACTGTCTGAGTCAGTAGGCAACACAACGATCTCCGGAGTAGGCTGAACAACATCAAGCCTCCAAATCCGGCTGGTCTTAAGTAATGACCCGATCATCTAGTGCAAATCCAAAAACTCGTCTCAAATAAGAAATCCTATCATAAAAGGATAAACAACGTGTTCCTATGTCACCGGGATATCGCCATGGTCAGTTCTCGTCTCAGACGAGCCTGTCCTAACCGCGTCTCTCACCGCAGCCCTCTCGGCTTACGTAGACATGGTGACCAAAACAACCAACTAGTGTCGATGAGGATAGATCAACTGAACGAATAGAAAAAAGGATCTTAAGATGTATATCCTAAGCTTACATAGGCGGAGTATCGTATCGTAAATAGGCCGCGGAACATACGTACGGTATGTCACTCTATTTAGTACCTACTCCATCATATCAAGGTCAACCTACGAAGTTTGGGTATAAAACCGCCAAAGTCAAGTCTAAATTCCGTAAAGTTAAGCCTGGGTGATGAAAATATACGACCTAGACTCCACATAGTCAAACTTAGATTCGAACAAAGGTTAAAACTAGCGTTCTGATACAAACTTTTTCATAACCCGAAAATGGCACGTGACCGGCACTTGAATCAAGTGAAGTCTACAGGGCTCTACCGTAATCCTAGTAAGCCAAAAAACCCGGAATCTAAACCCTTTTAAAGAAATAGTGGAGGTGAAGTTTTAAAAGGTTTATTAAATGGAATCGAGTTCATTTTTAAAGTATAAATAAATTTGTTTGAAAACTCCTATGTCGTTTGAAAATCGAGCGGCGCCTCCTTCGTAAATTTTGAATAAAACCATATACAAAGCCTAATATATAAAAATCATCCTCAATAGGAGCTAGCTTCCACGCTCAAACGGCGGAGCAACCACGCAGTAAATATGCGATGCCCAAGTCGAAGAATAGAAAGCAGAACATGAACAAAAACAATATAAAGTCGACTCTAAACGAGTGCGACACCCAAAATCACAAAAATATCTAAGTCTCGCTTCTAACTCCACAAATATACAAGTTTTGTTCGATTGAGTATTGAACTAGATCCAAAAGAATATACATATACAAGGGATGGTGACGATCCAATATGTAACCTACCTACCAAAACAATCACCAAAGTAAGAAGTGTGCCGACAAGCCGTTACTGATCCGAACGTTCAATTCTACAAGAAACTAAGGCACAACGGGAGTGAGTTGCCAACTCAGTGAATAAAAATATATCGCAAGGTAGAAATCGAAATGCATAACGATCTACCTATATCATAAAATATAGTACTGTCATATTCTGTACTAATGTATGTATAATGCATAAGTACTATAAGCTCATCAATATCGATCGCATAAATATAGAAATATATCATATACATATCATATATATGATATATATAGCATGCATTCATGTATAAGCCTATAAAGTAGCCGAAAGATATATGTAAAATCCTTTCAAAATAAATGTATGATACGTATATCACGGCACAAGTAGCAAACGTGGGTTTATGAAGCATTATATGTGTTTTGTTTAAAATATACGTCTCTCTTTTTATAAATAAATTTTAAGAAGGTTTCTTTTTGAAAGATTCTTGTGTCGTCATAGACACGTCAAAATAGTGAGACTATAGCTCATTTGGAAACCTCTTTAATGTACATCGATATGTGAAAATAGTTATTTACCGCCGAAAATAGAGATGAACCGGGATAGGTCGTCTTGCCTGAATTTGGAGGCAAATACAATTTGGAACATATCTGTCCACCTCTCCGAAAATTCCAAGTTGATTTATGGCACCATATATCGGAAGTTTAGATAGATGCGACCGTTATAGCGTGACTTTATCAGATTCCCCCTCATTTGTGAAGGGTTTTTGATTGCAGAGACGCTCTTCCCTCCAGGCGCAAGCCCCTGCAGTTAATTATATTATCGCGTTGCGATAACAACTTTCTCCTGCTCCAAGCAGATCGTTTCGTATTGTGTTGTATTTTTGTTTATTTTGATGCTTGTGGATTGTATATAGAGACTAATTTATGTCGTCGCACGTCGGGCGCGGATTATTCCAAATTCGTATATTAAATTTGGGTTTGAACCTAGGTCATAAGTTCCGACAGTTCAAAGGATATTTTATTTTATTTTATGTCCGTTAATCTGATTTTAGATTAAAATCAACTTAAATATATGTAAGCATATGGGCTCAATTTATTTTAACTAAGGATACGTTAGTCTTATATAAGACTAAGATCAACTTAGAAATATGGTTAAGGATTATTAAATTTTGTTAAGATCCATCAATAGAGCATATGGGCTCGGCTGCAATGAACAATATGGGTTCAAGGAAATTTAAGAGATTTAGCCAATTTTGGGCTCAGTCTTGAGCTTTTTCATCATCCAACAGTGTTAAGCACTTAGTCTTTTGACTGTAAATATAATGTCCAAATTCTGCTCTGGCACTCATGTGGGTATCACGTGAGGCGCTAAGACTTGGACGTTGCCCTATCAGTGCTAAGCACTTAAGCACTTTGAATATATAGTTCTAAGCACGTTTGTACACCGCTCATGTGGGCATCACGTGAGGCGCTCCACCTTGCCAATTTTTTAAACGCTTATGTGGGCAGCACATTATGCACCAGATCTTTACTGATGGACACTCACGCGTGAGGCACGTGCAACGCTGAGTCTTTATTTATGAGCCCTCACGTGTGAGGCACGTGAGACACTGAGTCTTTATTTATGAGCCTTCATTTGTGAAGCACGTAAATCGCTGTCTTCATGGGCTTCTTTAAGTGCTCACGTGAATATCACGTGAGACACTATCTTCATAAAATCTTATAAGCGCTCACGTGGATATCACGCGAGACGCCGTGTCTTTAGAAATTAACTCTCTTCTTATTTTTTTGAGAGAAGTTAAACTTCTGTTAATGGTATTTTGGCCATTAACGATCACCAAGATCACTATTTTGAAGATCTGGGATCGGATTTTTTTGAGAACTAAGTTCTTCCATTCCTTTCTGTGGGAACTAAGTTCTTTGAAGGGTTGAACCCTTTTTTTGAGGAATTAAATTCTTGGAATATGCATTCCATTTCTTTTCTTCGTATTTCTTTCTTCATACCTAGTTTTTTCCCCTAAATTTTGAATCTGAAAAACAAAATCTTTCCAATGAGAATTAAATTTTCAACTTATGGGAGATTTGTCTTGCGGATCTCAGACCCTTAGAAAGAACTAAGTTCTTTATAAAGGGTTAAACCCTTGTATTTATGCATAATAGGTAAAGGAGATATTTTGATCTCTGCTTTTTTCTTTACCTAGGATTTGAAAGGAGTATAGAGGAGCCTTTCTTCAGCAAGAGAATTAAATTCTCAGTTTTAGTTTTTTTATCACCTTATGGGGTTCCTTCTCCTCTGAAACTTGAAGTCTCGGGTCCTTTATATAAGTGAGGAAATTTTTTTGATTGGTTTGAGAAAATCTCTTATTGAGAGATATTAATTGATTTAATTGATCTTAAAAATCTCTTGAGGAATTTTGTCTACCGTTGGATCTTTGATCTGGTGACTTTTATTTATCAGAAAATATTTTCTGTTTTTTTTAACAATATTAGAAAAATATTTTCCTAACAAAGCATTTGATTTTGTCTCCTGATTTGGTCGGTGATATTATAATCATCGTTGGATAAGGGTTCTCAGTTTAACAAAGAAAATCTTTCCAGTTTTAAAAAGATCAGGAGAAGTATTTCCCCAAATAGAACTTAGTTCTAAATAGAATTTAATTCTATCTGAAGCTGGTGCTTCAATTTAATGCGCTCACATGACTTTCATGTGAAGGCGGTCATATATAAACGGTAGCAGCGCTCTCGTGCTTTGCACGTCAGCGCTCACGTGTTTAACACATGGGGCCTTATTTAGGTTTTAATTGATTTGTATTCAGCGCTCACATGCTTTGCATGTGAGCGCTCACGTGTTTAACACGTGAAGATTTCTATCACAGGATTTAATCCTTATTAACGCCGGAGGTCACATGCTTTGCATGTGAGTGCTCATGTCCTTTGCACATGAGAGGCTATAGGATTTAATCCTCCTTGATGTTGGCGGTCACATGCTTTGCATGTGAGCCCTCACGTGTTTTGCATATGGAAGGCTATTGGATTTAATCCTCCTCCCGTTCTTCTTCTTTTTTTTATAAGGGAACAATAGTATTCAGGTACTGTCCCATGGATCAGTCATGTTCGGCCACTATATAACATAGTCTATAACAGCGCATCACGACGGATCACGCAAATATAAACATATGAGTGTCCAGTATTGACACTCCAAATCTCACGAGTGTCCATCATAGACACTTCAACTCATGATCCACCGAGTGTCCATCACCAACACTCAAAATCATCATAAATCGCGTGTCTATCATCGACACATAAATTCAGATATCGTAGACACCGTCTCATTAGACTGGCCCTCTCTCGATATCGAATAGTCTCGGTCGGTATCTCCCGGATATCCGCCGCGCTCTAATACTATCTCCGGTATTGATCATCCTCGTAAGCTCCCCGTACCACTCTACGTCTTCCCGTCTCTCGGAGTCATACCGGGTCCACCATGTATCCGTAATCGGTTAACCCCTCCCTCGATTCGAATAATATCATATCACGAAATCCAAGAAAACTCATGGTGGAGGCCAAATCATCATATCAAGAGAAACCGCATTTTAAAACATTCACAAGTTTTATAAATCATACTGCGGCTTCTCAAATCCATGGAAAATAATAAGTTCCGAAGAACACATATATAATTTGTCTCAAGTTCATTAGAACATAACGCATATATCATCTTTGCCATATTGGCAATAATCATATACGAATATCCATAACGATGGTATCCGTATATCAAACACATGAAAGGTATCATCACATCAATCATGGATATCTCGAACACAAGTAAATATGGCAGGTTCTACTATGTCATGGCGATGCTAATGATGTATAGCGTAGCATATGCGTCTGTGCTTATGTCACATGGCAATCATTAGTGTTTGTGCAAGTGTTCTATCAAAGGTGTTCGAACACCGCTATCATAATCATCAACAATGCGTTATGCATATACGTTAGTTGTTGATAAATCATATAACTTTATCAATCATCGCATTCATATACTAACATCATCTCTATCAAGTGTGGCAATCCTACAGTATCATGGCAGTACCAAACATGCGCATTTGTGATTTATGCAACATAGCAATCATTGGTTGTGGTGCAGTATTCTACCAGTGTGTTCATATGAGAATAGTAACGCCAACTAGCATATATAATAGGTAAATGAATCACGAGCGTATAAAAAGTAACCTAATCGTAACGTGAACAATCGTTAAACATGACTAACTATTATGAGGTATATAGTTATAGTTTAAACTAGAAAGAAACGTTGTTTTGCAAATAAAGAAGCTGCAGTATATTTAAAATAGATACCCATTTAAAATTAGCAGCCCATCCTTGCCATTTATCATTTAAAAGTATAAAACGAATTATTGGTTTTTAAAAAAGTGTAGCTCAAGCAATCGAAATGTCCTAATCGGGATAAATGTATGACTCCGCGAGTCCAAATGAATCTCAGCCATATTTGGCAAACTATCCTCGATATCTATCAAATATCCATCAATATTGTACGGATCTATAATCGCGTATGCATATAATCATAATCATATATAAATATATATCCACGCATATATATAGCCAACTAGATACAAACTATAAACTAATTTAGTTAAAGACTAATTTATCTAACATAACACTATAGCCTAGGTATATATTATAAATACCCTAGTTAATTGGTTGCGGGGGTGCTATACGCCATCCACCCGACTTCCTCCGTAGATATAAATCTACTCGCCGACGTCTCGAACTAATCGAAACCCACGACCGCCTCGCCCGTCCTCGCCGCTTCAGAAGTCCCCGCAATCGTACCTACAATCAAAATCATGACACAACTGCATAAATATCAAAATCGAAAATGACACAACGAGCAAAGTGCACATAGGTTAGAGCTTATGGCCAACTTACGCTAAATACGACAAAATACATCGACGTCGACATACGAACGTCGAACGGTCAATTCGAGATATAGAAATACACAAAACCAGGTTTTTAAAATGTCAAATATCAAACTTCTATAAAATATGTGCTCCAGATTTGGTTATAGTGAATCTGGGACAAAAGGGGTATCAAAAGGGCCTAATTATCAAGTGATTGGGTTACAGAACCAAAACCAAACCCTAACTTGCAATTAGGGCCGCAAAACTCGACCTAAACTCGGCCCAAGTGATGAATTTAGGGTTCAGGTTTGGGGCGGGGTCTCAGGTGGGTCTTAGAAGCTCCTAAAAATATATCTTTTATTTTTCAGAGTATCCTATTTGTTCGAGATTTCACTTGAACACCACAACCTCCACAAAACTCTTCCATTTCTAGAATAAATCCCTAAAAATAGAAACTTTACTCAAGCAAGTCCCAAGATATCTTAATAAGAAATGATTAGAACTTAGAAAAACAAGATTTTTACCTATTTATATGGTGATGAGAGAAATCCAAACTCTATGGATGACTTGGTGAAGATCTTTGAAGAAATAAGGGCCTAACTTGATGTCTTGAGGTGTTTATGTGAAGAACTAATAATGATCCATGGTGTTTTGATGAAGAGAGACTAGGGTAAAAATGATATGTTCAGTTTTAGAAGTGAAATAATCATAAGGATTATGAGAGAAAGAGAAGGAGGAGGTGTAGAGAAATAATGTAGAGAAAGAAGGAGGTGTAGGCATATAGTGTATGGCATGCTGTAATGGGTGTAAGGTTTCATATAATCTAACATAAACCATACACTCTCTCATTTACAAATAAAACCTTTTCACAAATAAAAACCTTTTACAAATAAATACATTCTACAATTAATTACTTCTACAATTAAATATCATAATCTTAATAAAACTCTTTTATCATTATTTATAATTCTGAAATAACATTTAAAAAATTTCAGAAATATTATATATATGTTCGCGCACGCGCGCGTGAATAGAGGAAAAGGCCCTGGAAGGCTTTTTGTGTTAGATGGCAGCAAAAAGTACGTCCTACACCATTTTATTCGATAATTGGCACCTTCCAACTTAATATACATCCTCTAATTTGTCGATACACCAAATTTTTATTATTACAACATCATTTTACCGTTGATTTAGTTGGTGTAAAATTAACGGTTTACCGACAATAGAACTTTTTACATTGCTAAATCAACAGTGAAATGGTATTGTAATCATATGAAATTTGGTGTATCGACAAATTAAAAGATGGATATTATGTTGGAATATGCCGTTCGTCGAATAAAATGGTGGAGGATGTATTTTTCACCGCCGCCTGACGCAAAAAGCCTCCTAGGGTCCTTTCCACCAATATATATATATATATATATATATATATATATATATATATATATATGAGAATAATGGAGGAAAGATGCAATAGGAGGGAATTTCCTCCTATAGCGTCAAAAAAATACATCCTACCTCATTTTTTCCGCCGATCGGCACCCATCATCTTCATCGTTATCATCAAAGATGTGGGTACACCAAATTTTATGTGATCCTACAACCTTTTCACCGTTGATTTAGCAATGTAAAAAGTTCTATTTTCGGTAAACCGTTAATTTTGAACCCACTAAATCAACAGTGAAAAAGTTATAGAATCACATGAAATTTGGTGTGCCCACATCTTAGATGATAACGATGAAGATGGTGGGTGCCGATCGTCGGAAAAAATGAGGGAGGGTGTATTTTTTCGACGCCATAGGAGGAAATTCCCTCCTATGGCCTCTTTCCTCCCTTATTCTCATATATATATATATATATATATATATATATATATATATAAAGAGAGAGAGAGAGATCATATATATATATATATATATATATATATATATAGAGAGAGAGAGAGGTTAATGGAGGAAAGAGGCCATAGGAGGGAATTTCTTCCTACGGCATCGAGAAAACACACCCTCCATCATGTTTTCCAGCCCGCAAACTCTGCGAGACCCTCAAGATGTTCAAACTGGGACTAAAATTGTTTGCAAATACACCATACATATTTCATACTGAGTTTGCGTGAACCGTACGACCCGTTTATCGGAGGTTCTCTCGCGTCAAAAGCGAGGGGTAATTAACAGCAGTTTTTCCCGCGGTTGCTGGAGAAAGGATCCCCATGATCAATAAATGCCGTGCCCCGCTTCCCAGTATACGGGCAGAGGACGCGACGAGGCCTCTACGTATTTACTCAGAAGTAAACACTCTAAGCGTATCTAAGCAATATAAAATAAAATATACACAAGAGACAAGATGTAAATGAACAGCAACTTTATTTATTAAACATTCTTTTTACAATACAACTGAAATGAAAATACATGAAATGAAAGCAATGCCTAAACAATGGCTTAACAGAAATGAAAATGAAATGTAATGTACAAGTGAAACTAAAGCTCTGGATCTTCAGCAAATCGGTCCAAGTCCTCGCTGCTGGGCTCGATCTCCAGTGAGTCCGAAACACCTGACGACATTCTAAAGAAGAAGAAAGAGAATGTCGTCAGCGAACAAGTCGCTCGGTAAGTCCCGTAGATAGATAAGAATAGAATAAACAGAATACAGTATAGTTGTCTAATGTTCTTATTTAGTATTAACGCTGTTGTTTGTAGCTTGGTACAGAAGAGACTAGTGTATACGAGAGGAGTCTCATTATCCTGAAGACTAAGATATACTGAGTACAAGGAACCGTTCAGCCACGGTACAACGGCAATGGAGATTCAAGTTAAGTGTATTAGATGGATTCATATTGAATCATGTTGTATTGTAGTTTGTACTTGAATCACATTTAAATCAAATTGATTAGGTTGAGACTCAGTCTGAGTCAGACACTTTTAAAAGAACTTGAAATCTTGATTGTTTTGGTGTTATCGGTAACTGTTGCACATGGACGGCAGGATTTATGTCTTTTTCCAAGACAATAACCGTGTTGATAACACCGTTTGTTAAGTTGTCTACCTTAAATAGGCAAGCACCCATATCTCCGGCTCCCTGAGGCTCAAGAGACTGGTCCCGCTTAAACCTATGTTTACTAAGGTCCTTATTGTAATTTAGAATAACTTGAGGGGGTTTTATATAAAAATAGTTTTGGTATAATTTCAAAATATACCTCAAGCATTTAATTATCGTCTTTAGGGTTTTCATTGATGTATATTTTATAAATGTGACATTTCTAGTGAATAAAACCTAATTTCATAATATATGGTATTTATTTGTAATATGGATATTGTTTTGAATTATCATGGTAGTTTCATGTAATATTTGAATCATTTTCTTGAGTTTTAGAAACATGGAATAATATATATATTTAAAATAAGTATTTTGGTAATATTTATATATACATATTTAACGAAAATAAATTTATTTATTTTCTTGAAAAAATCTCATTTTCTAAAGAAAAATGTATAAAAATTCCATCGAGATCGAATGCTCCTTGCGGAGGTCTGCATCTCGCTCTACTAAGCCCGAGAATGTGCAATAATCCACACCATCCCGAACGGGGTCCCCAAAATGGGTTGTAGAGGCGCAATTGTATGGAAATGTTTTAATACATCTTTTAAAGAAAACGATTTTTGATAAGTTAAAAGTATTTAATTGCAAAGTCGTATTTCCCGTATTCTACTATCCCAAAATTCATCGTGCTATGATAGATATGTGTGTTGTGATAAGGTAGGTCATTATCTCATGAACTATCTAAAGGTATAGCAAGGAAATAAGGTTATAATGTCGATATGAAACATAGAGGTATTTTAATGTAAAAGTGGAATAAAACGTGCTTGGTTATCATTTTGATATCAAACTTGTTCTATTGTCTTTTTTAATGATTACTAAACAATATATCAAAAGTTGTAGGTTTGTTATTAAGAAAAAGTTGTATTTTTTAAAAGAAAGGAGAATCGGAAGTCGGATAACTCCGCTTCCGACGCATTTTAAGAATGAAGAGTTTGGGAATAGCAAAAGAGGGAGAGAAGGGGGACTTACTAGCTTGATGAGAGGGGAGAGGTAGGAGGAGGTCTACGATTTCTCGGTGCTTCATTTCGTTACCGGAAACTCCTTGTATCGTCGCAGGAACTTCGTCGGAGCTTCGCCCTTCGCTAACTCCACTTGCACACTAAGGACTTGAGAATTTTGTATGGTTTTTGTTGGAAAATTTCAGTGTGAAGAGATGCAAAAATGGAGTGAGTATTTATAGGACAATTTAAGGTTTAGGGGGAATGAATAATGCATTAAAATTTTTGCATTAAAATAGAATTTAAAGGGGTTTTTAATTCTATGGTAAATGCAGGGAAAACAAACAGATAGGGGTTAAAGAGGGGAGTCCAAGGGTCTAAGGTTTACAAAAAAATAGGGTTTGGCTCAAAGAAAACTGGCGGCGCCGTTCCAAGGAGGCTTCTCGCCAGTCGGATCCGAGGGGCTAGGGTCTGGATTGGGGCCACGTGTCCATGACGATTCAACTAGCCTATTTAACATGTTTGATTATTCTGTAACTTACCCTATTATGTATATTGCACATTTAGACTCTTGGGCTTCTAAAAGGTTAAAAGAATTTAAAATAAAAAGATATTGTGGCTGATGGGATTTGAACTCTGGTGCTTTAGTTCAGCAGTGCAAGGTCTTACCAGTGAGCTACAAGCTCTTTCTTGCTATTCAAAAGCAAAACAAATTCTTATAGTACTCACAGGAAATGTAAATACCCCAATTGTACATTAGCTTTTAAAAATTTTATTTAGACAAAATTTGTAGTTGTTACAGTCTACCCTCCTTACAAAAATTTCGTCCTCGAAATTTATAATTTATTTTAAGGACTAGTTTACGAATAAGTGAGGATATCTTGCCAGCATCTTATCTTCTCTTTCCCATGTTGATTCTCCTGGAGTGTCTTTTCTCCACATCACTCGAACCACGTTGACTTCCTTGTTCTGAAGTGACTTCTCTTTCCTGTCCAGAATCTCAACAGGTTGCTGCTCACAAGATAAATCTGGCTGTACAGTGAGCTCGGAATGATCGAGAATATAGCTAAGGTCACTCACATACCTTCTGAGTTGGGATATATGGAACACATTGTACACTCCTTCCAATGGAGGTGGAAGTGCCAAGTGATAAGCCACTTCACCGACTCGTTCGAGTATGTCAAACGGTCCAATGTACCTTGGACTTAGCTTACCCCGTCTTCCAAAACGAATCACTCCGCGGTTCGGAGATATCTTCAGAAATACATGATCTCCCGGCTGGAACTCCAAATGACGGCGTTTTGCATCAGCCCAGTGCTTCTGTCGATCTTGGGCTATGCACATTCTTTCCCTGATAGTACGAACTACGTCAACAGTTGCTACTATCATCTCAGGTCTAAGGAGTTCCTTATCTCCGATGTCGTCCCAACTTAATGGCGATCGACACTTCCTTCCATAAAGCGCTGCAAAAGGCGCCATTCCGATGCTTGCTTGGTAGCCGTTGTTGTATGAAAACTCCACAAGATGTAGATGATCTTCCCACAATCCTCCGAAGTCTATCATACATGCTCTGAGCATATCTTCCAAGATCTGAATAGTTCGCTCAGACTGACCATCTGTTTGTGGATGATAAGCCGTGCTGAAGTTCAGACTTGTTCCCTAGCTCGCTTGCAGACTTTACCAAAATTGTGATCGAAATCTGGTGTCACGATCGGAGACAATGCAGACCGGCACTCCATGAAGTCTCACAATCTCCTGTATGAGTTCATAGGTATCAGAGATAGTACATATTTGAAGAGTCTAAATCTTACTTAGATTCTTACCTCCATGTACTTCTTTGCTAGTGTCTCAGTTGATTGGCCAACTCGAAATGGGATGAAGTGAGCCGACTTTGTGAATCGATCCATAATAACCCATACTGCATCGTTAACCTTTGTGCTGCGAGGGAGTGCAATCACAAAATCTATTGTGATGTGTTGCCACTTCCATTCTGGGATAGGTAACGATTGAAGTAATCCAGCAGTCCTGTAATGTTCAGCCTTTACTTGCTGACACACCAAGCATTTAGCGACGCTTCTGGCTACTTCACGCTTCATTCCATGCCACCAGTAATTTTGACGCAGATCTTCGTACATCTTTGTACCTCCAGGGTGTACTGAGTAGGGAGAGCTGTGAGCTTCTTTCATTAACTCTTCCCGAACAGAACCTTTTGGTACACACAATCTGTTGCCGTATCTAAAAGATCCATCTTCATGAATGATGAAGTCTGTTCTGAGTCCATTCTCTACTTGTTCCCTGATCTTTTGCAACTTGGCATCACTTAGTTGAGCTGTTTTGATCTGATTGACAAAGGTAGATTGAACATGTAAGTTCATCAAACTTGAAGTGTTACCTGACATGATCACTTCAATTTCCATCTGATGCAAGTCTTGTTGAAGCTTCCACTGAGCGGTGAGATTCACTGCTAATGGTTAGCGACTAAGGGCATCAGGTACTACATTCACCTTCCCTGGGTGATATTGCAGGTTGATGTCGAACTCTGCCATGAATTTTAACCATCGTCTCTGCCGCATATTAAGCTCCTTCTAAGTAAACACATATTTCAGACTCTTGTGATCTGTGTATATGTTCACCCGTTAACCAAGAAGATAATGGCGCCAAATCTTAAGAGCAAAGATTACGGCCGCCAATTCCAAGTCATGCGTCGGGTAATTGCACTCATGAATCTTCAGCTGTCTTGAAGCATAAGACACAACCTTACCGTGCTGATGTAGACCACATCCTAATCCCTTACCGGATGCATCGCAATGCACTTCAAAACCTCCAGATTGGTCCGGTATAACGAGAATAGGCGCTGATGTCAATCTTGACTTGGGTTCTATGAAAGCTTGCTCGCATGCTTCTGACCACACGAATTCTTCATCTTTACGTGTGGGCTTGGTCAAGGGTGTTGCAATCTTGGAAAATTCTTCAATGAATCTTCTGTAATATCCTGCTAGACCCAAGAAAATTCGAATGTCCTTCACTGACTTCGGTGTCGGCCATTCTCTTACTGCTGAAACTTTCGCTGGATCTAGAGAGATTTATTCGCCCGATACAATATGTCCAAGAAAACAAACTTGTTTTAGCCAAAATTCGCATTTTCTATACTTGGAATAGAGTTGATGTTGTCGTAGGGTTTCCAGAAAAATTCATAGGTGCTCGGCATGTTCTTTCCGACTCTTAGAATACACCAGGATGTCGTCGATGAAGATGACAACGAACCTGTCTAGGTACTCCCGGAAAACATGATTCATCAGGTTCATGAATATTGCTGGTGCGTTGGTCACTCCAAATGGCATCACAAGAAATTCGTAATGTCCATAGCGAGTTCTGAATGCCATTTTATGGGTATCAGATTCCTTGACCTTCACCTGATGATAACCCGAACGAAGATCTAACTTGGAGAAAATGCAAGATCCACTTAGCTGATCGAATAAATCGTCGATGCGCGGGAGTGGAAACTTGTTCTTTATCGTTATTTCGTTCAAGGCTCTATAATCAATGCACATTCTATATGAACCTTCCTTCTTCTTCACGTGTAGAACTGGAGATCCCCAACTTGAAGTGCTGGGATGAATCCATCCTTTCGCCAATAATTCATCCAACTGAGTTCGGACTTCCTTCAAACCTTTCGGACTTAATCGATACGGTGCTTTGATCATCGGTTTTGCTCCTGGTAATAAATCAATGATGAATTCAAGAGCTCGATCGGGAGGAAAACCTGATATATCGTTAGGAAACACATCGTCGAACTCTCGTACTACTTCTGGTTTTGATCCTTCCTCCGCTTGAATTGACGCAATCACTATCTTCTTTGGTTTCGTCTTGTAAGTACTTGGCTCCAGGGTACGATCTCCACTTTTGAAATAGAAAACCGGATGATCTGAAATCTCGAATACTACCCTCCTTTGATGACAGTCAATGGTAGCATAGAATGTTCTGAGCCAATCTATACCTAGAACCACATCGAAGTTCGGTATGTCCAACACCTTGAAGTCGGCATAGAATTCTCTGTTGCAGACATCCACTGGACATAGGTTGTATCCTATTGTTGCCTTTAGAACGTCGTTCCCTGAACTGACATTCCAGCTGGATACGAGCGGTTTAACTGAAATCACATGTGTTCGGATGAACCGTTGCGATATAAAGCAATGAGATGCTCCAGTATCGAAGAGTGCTAGTGTAGGAAGTGATGATACTAAGATTGTACCTAAGTTATGTGGGATAGGTTTTAGGTATAGGGAAAAATATGTGGGTAGGTATTTAGACTGAAAGAAAAGCTTGAGAAGAAAGGTTACCGGTGATGACTTGGCCAGTGGTCTCAGCTTCTTCCACGGTCATCGTGAAAGCTTGTCGCCTCGGCACATTCCTCCTTGCTGGAGGAGCATTCCTCTATCCGTTCCTTGGTCCTTGAGGTGGGTTCCTTTGAGCTTGATGGAACTGACAAGGAGGAGATGCAGTCGATCCACGAGGAGGTGGATCAGGTAGTGCAA